>CM057481.1:14406127-15610627 GCA_030035585.1 Dugong dugon | reverse complement strand
GCCTGTACCTCCCTGTGGCACTGCGAAGGAGCCAGGAAGGTGTTGCTCACACCGCCCTGACCTCCTCACAGGCAGGACGTGTGTCTGGCCATGTTTTGCAGATGTTCAAGGCCAAGAGTGTGGCTCAGGATAGCTTCCTGGGCAGCCTGCCCCAGGCGGGGAGGGGAGAAGCAGGGGTGTGGTTCACCCCTGAGGAGGGACATGGAAAAAGAGCTCAGGGGGAATTTCAGACCTGACTGCTCAGGACAGATTGGGCAGGGTCTTTCCCAGTCCTGTCACGGTTACCCCCAAGCAGGATCACCCAAGTGTGCTGATTTGGGGCCCTGCTTGGCTGACTCCAACTAGATGCTTCCCTGGACGCACATGGTGAGACCACAGATCTCAGCTGCGTGGGCCCTGCTGCTCCTGGCCTGTCCCGAGCCAGGGGTCAGTGAGGCTAGAATGCCACACCGTGTGCCAGGGGCCTGGATGCCAGTCCCAGCTCTGCTGACGTCCTGGGGGTGTTACTTCTTACACTTCATCTCATTGTTCCCCTGATTCTGGAGGCTTCCAGAGGAAGCAGATTGCCTGAGCTCACTGGCCTGGTGAGTTTGTGAGCCATGGAGGCTGCTCGTAGCCTGGGTCTGGCTGTGCCAGGAACAGGTCACCCTCAGTCTCTGAGACCACTCTGCTGTCTGACAGAGTTGTCACAGCATTTTCTCCCCTGAGCCAGGTTTCCTCACTCAGAAGCTGGCCTCTGAGGGCCTCCCACCCGAGGGTCCTGAAGCTCATGGTTCCCTCACTGGGTCATGGGGGTAGGGGGAGTTATAAGGAGCCCCCCTAGTTTATCCCACTCTAGGTGATGTCATCTTCCTTCAGATGTGCAGGGCCTTGCTGGGCCTGGCTAGGCTGCCGGGGCAGAGAGATCCAGGCCTGCCTGGGACCTGGTGAACCAGGCTGCCCAGTGGTAGCGCAGCCAGAGCTGAGGGCACAGACGGGGAGTGTCTGCTGTTCAGATGCCCTTATTCCCTGAAGGGCATCCCAGCTGAGTGCTCAGGCTGGGCATGGGATAGGATAGGCAGCATGTGGGAGTCCAGGACCCAGGTTCAAGTCCTACATCTGCTACCAACTGGCTGTGGGACCTTGGACCAGTCAGTCATCTGTCTATCCATCCATCCATCCACCCACCCAGCCACTATTTACCCAGCATGCATTTATTGGGCACCCTGTGAGTGTCAGACACTGGGCCAGGCACCAGGAGAGGATGAAAATGAGCGAGGCCCAGGCCTGCCCTCAGAGTCAGAAAGTGTAAACATGTGACAAGTTTAATAAGAACAGAAAGGCAATGAGCAGGGCTACAGAGCCTCAAAGCTGCTGTCTATGAGAACAGCGCCCCGTGGAGTTGTGCAGGACAAATTGTACAAGAAGGTAGTGGAGTCAGGCCCAGAGGCCACGAGGTGGTCGGGACTACAGGGTTGGGTGCACACGTGTGTGCACAGATGTGTGCGTGTGCCACAGTCTCTGACTCTCTGGGGAGCAGCTGGCAGGAGTCTGGAGGCTCCGCATCCCTGCAGTAATCTCCACACAGCAAATTAATGCGTTTAGCAGGAAATATCTGGGTAGCCGTGGCAATTAGGGCTTGGTGGAATGCAGGGTAATTGCACCACCAGTGATTGTCAGCAAGCACAGACCAGTGGAAAGGGGTGCAAAGGAGGGGGCTTCAGCCACCCTGCCCTGCAGAGTATGCTCCCCTTTCCCAACTTCTGCCTCAGGCCACACTGAGTTTTAGGGTCCAGTGCTCACAGAAAAGGAATCCCCTCCTGGCTCACAAAGTCTTCCTGGCTGCTCCTCCATGGCCTTCACTACAGCCCCATGGCATAGATGACAGGGAACCTGAGGCTCAGGATGAGTACTGTTCAGGGCACGTGTCTGGGAGAGGCACCACTGGGCCCCAACCCAGGTTTGTCTCCAGTATCTCCTGAGCAGCAAAGGCACCCCAACTTCCCTGGCTTGGAAAATGGCCTCTGACAAGACTCAAATGCGGTGCAGGAGAGGGAGCACTGTTCAGAGTCAGGAGACCTGGGTTCGAGGCCTGATGCCACCTCCATCACACTGAGCGGAAGGTGGCAACAAGTCCAGGAAAGCTCATACCTCCAGGCTCCAGGTGTGGACTCCCAGGCCAGGGCTCTGTCTCGGACCTGGGATGTGAGCTCTGTGAGGGCTGAGCCCAGGCCCTTGGTGCACTCGCTGGATGAACACGTTTCTCTTTGAACCCCCAGTTCTTCTGCGTCCTTGTGTGGAGCCTCAGAGGGGTGACTAGCTGCCAGATACTTGATATGGCATCGAGGAAGTGGGCTAATGGCAGGGCCCCCTGCACAGGTTCTCGGGAGGGCTCAGCAGGGGCCACGTGTAAACCACCCAGCCCTGCGTGTGGCGCCATCCGTGCTTCTGCTGTTACGATGCTGAGTGTTTTCCTGCTCCCTCCACCCACCCCTGACACCGGTCCAGTCCCCTCTTCCCAGAGCTCCAGCCTACCTTTTTTTTTTTTACACGGCAAATTAAAAAACTAAACCAAACTCATGGCCACTGGGTCCATTCTGACTCATAGCGACCCTATAGGCCAAAGTAGAAGCGCCCACAAGGTTTCCAAGGAACAGCTGTGAATTCGAACTGCCAGCTTTTATGGTTAGCAGCTGAGTTCTTAACTACAGCACCACCAAGGCTCCAAATTAGATTCTCATTTAATAATTTTCTATACATAGTATCCTACCACTCGTTTGTCGACCTTAATGATGTGGATGGAGTAAAACTTTCAAGACTTTCATTTGCTCAGGTGGCATGACTCAAAATGAGAAGAAACCGCTGCAAACATCCATTAATAATCGGAACATGGAATGTATGAAGTATATATCTAGGAAAACTGCAAGTCATCAAAAGCTAAGTGGAACACATAAATGTTGATATCCAAGGCATTAGTGAGCTGAAATGGGCTGGTATTGGCCATTTTGCATCGGACAATCACATGGTCTCTATGCTGGGAATGACAAATTGAAGAGGAACGAACATTTCAAGATCTACCCTGAAGTACAACCCTGAAAGTAATAGGATAATATCCATATGCCAACAAGGAAGACCAGTAAATATAACTATTATTCAAATTTACCCACCAACCACTAATGCCAAAGATGAAGACATTGAAGATTTTTACCAACTTCTGTAGTTTAAAATTGATGAAATATGCAGTCAAGATGCAATTGTAATAACTGGTGATTGGAATTTGAAAGTTGGAAACAAAGAAGGATTGGTAGTTGGAAAATACAGCCTTGGTGATAGAAATAATGCCAGAGATCGCATGGTAGAATTTTGCAAGACCAACGACTTATTCATTGCAAATACCTTTTTTCAACAACAATAAACACCGACTGTACACGTGGACCTCACCAGACGGAATACACAAGAATGAAATTGACTACATCTGTGAAAAGAAACGGTGGAGAAGCTCAATATCATCAGTCAGAACAAGGCCAGGGGCCGACTATGAAACAGACTATCAATTGCTCATATGCAAGTTCAAGCTGAAGCTGAAGAAAATTAAAACAAGTTCACAAGAGCCAAAATACAACCTTGAGGATATCCCACCTGAATTTAGAGACCATCTCAAGGATAGATTTGACTCACTGAACACTAACGACAGAAGACCAGACGAGTTGTGGAATGACGTCAATGATATCTTACATGAAGAAAGCAAAAGATCATTAAAAACACAGGAAAGAAAAGAAAAGACCAAAATGCTGGGCTCTTAAAAGCTTGCAAGTGGCCATCTAAGATGCATCAATTGGTCCCAACCACCTGGAGTAAAGGATAATGAAGAACACCAAAGACACAAGGAAAGTAGCAGCCCAAGAGACAGAAAGGGCCACATAAACCAGAGACTTCATCAGCCTGAGACCAGAAGAACTAGACGGTTCCCGGCTACCACCAACGACCACCCTGACAGGAAATACAACAGAGAGTCCCTGATGGAGCAGGAGAAAGGTGGGGTGCAGAACTCAAATTGTAGTAAGAAGACCAGACTTAATGGTCTGACTGAGACTGGAGGGACCCCAGAAAGCATGGCCCTTGGATTCTCTATCAGCCCAGAGCTAAAACGATTTCGGGAGTCCAAGTCTTCAGACAGGGATTGGACTGCACAGTGGAGCATAAAGTGATACTCGTGAGGTGTGTGCCTCTTAGCTCAAGTAGATACAAGAGACTAAACGGGCAGCTTCTGTCCGGAGGTGAGATGGGAAGGCAGAGAAGGTTAGGAGCTGCTGATGGAATGGACATGGGGAATGAGGGGTGGAAAGGAGGAGTGTGCTGTCACAGTACGGGAAGAACAATTAGGGTCACATAACAATGCATGTATAAATTTTTGTATGGGAGACTAACTTGAAATATAAACTTCATTTAAACTACAACAATAAACAAAAAATAAATAAATAAGAAAGAAAAGCCCAAAATGGATATCAGAAGAGACAGTGAAACTTGCTCTTGAATGTAAAGCAGCTAAAGTGGTTGGAAGAAATGATGAAATAACAGAGCTGAACAGAAAATTTCAAAGGGCAGCTCCAAAAGACAAAGTAAAGTTTTATAATGAAATGTGCAAAGACCTGGAGTTAGAAAACCATAAGGGAAGAATACACTTGGCATTTCTCAAGCTGAAAGAACTGAATTAAAAATTCAGGCCTCGAGTCGCAATACTGAAGGATTCTATGGGCAAAATATTGAACGATGCAAGAAGCCTCAAAGGAAGATGGAAGCAATACACAGATACACTGTACCAAAAAGAATTGGTCAAGGTTCAGCCATTTCAGGAGACGGCATACTACCAAGAATGAATGGCACTGAAGGAAGAAGTCCAAGCTGGACTGAAGGCATTAGTAATTGACAGACTACCAATTGAGATGTTTCAACAAACATGCAGCTCTGGAGGTGCTTACTCATCTAAGCCAAGAAAGTTGGAAGACAGCTGCTTGGCCAACCGACTGGAAGAGATACGTATTTGTGCCCATTCCAAAGAAAGGTGATTCAACAGAATGCGGAAATTATCGAACAATATCATCAATATCACACACAAGTAAAATTTTGCTGAAGATAATTTAAAAACAGTTGTAGCAGGAAATCGACAGGGAACTGGCAGAAATTCAAGCCAGATTCAGAAGAAGACGTGGAACAAGGGATATCATTGTTGATGTCAGATGGATCTTGGCTGAAAGCAGAGAATTCCAGAAAGATATTTACCTGTGTTTTATTGGCTATGCAAAGGCACTCGACTGTGTGGATCATAACAACTTATGGACAACATTGCAAAGGGTGGGAAGTTGGGAACACTTAATTGTGCTCCTGAGGAATCTGTACATAGACGAAGAGGCAGTTGTTCCAACAGAACAAGAGAGTACTGCATGGTTTAAAATCAGGAAAGGTGTGAGTCAGGGTTGTATCCTTTCACCATACTTATTCAATCTGTATGCTGAACAAATAATCTTAGAAGCTGAGCTATATGAAGAAAAACGTGGCATCAAGATTGGAGGAGGACTCATTAAAAACCTGCAACGTGCAGATGACACACCTTTCTTGCTGAGAGCGAAGAGGACTTGAAGCACTTACTGATGAAGATCAAAGACCACAGCCTTCAGTGTGGATCACACCTCAGCATAAAGAAGACAAAAATCCTTACAACTGGACCAATAAGCAACATCATGATAAATGGAGAAATATTGAAGTTTCAAGAATTTCATTTTACTTGGATCCGCAATCAACACCCATGGAAGCAGCAGTCATGAAATCAAACGAAGTATTGCATTCTTTTTAAAGTGTTACAAAACAAAGATGACACTTTGAGGACTACGGTGTGCCTGACTCAAGCCATCGTATTTTCAGTTGCCTCATATGCATGCAAAAGCTGGAAAATGAATAAGGAAGACCAGAGAAGAATTGATGCCTTTGAATTATGGTGTTGGAGAAGAATACCGACTATATCGTGGACTGCCAGAAGAAGGAACAAATCTGTCTTGGAAGAAGTACAGCCAGAGTGCTACTTAGCAATGAGGATGGTGAGATTTCGTCTTGTGTACTTTGGACATGTTATCAGGAGGAACCAGTCTCTGGAGAAGGACGTCATGCTCAGTAAAGTAGAGGGTCAGCGAAAAAGAGGAAGACCCTCAATAAGAAGGACTGACACAGTGGCTGCAATGATGGGCTCAAGCATACCAACGATTGTGAGGATGGTGCAAGACCGGGCAGTGTTTATTTCTGTTGTATGTGGGGTTGCTATGAGTCAGAACCAACTCGACAGCACCTAACAACAACAGCAGCAACAACATACATATTGTCCAATGACATCGGTTACATTTTTCACAACGTGTCAGCGTTCTCATTGTTTCCATTCTTGTCGTTCTGTTTCCATTGATCCAGTTTCTCTGTCCCCCTTTACCTTCTCTTCTTTGGTCTACGGTAAATGTTTACCATTTGATTTCATTTAGATGATTATTTAGAGGAGCACAGTGCTCATGGGTGATATTCTTTATTTTCTAGGCCAATCTATCAGTTGGCTGAAAGATGACCTCTGGGAGTCATTTGAGTTCCAAATCTAAAGGGTATCCCAAGGCGATAGTCTCAGGGTTTTCTCAAGTCTCTACCAATCCAGTAAGTGTGGCCTTTTTATTAGGAATTTGAGTTTTGTTTTATATTTTTCTCCCATTCTATCAGGGACCATTTATTGTGTCCCAGTCAGAATGGTCAGTGGTGGTAGCTGGGCACCATCTAGTTCTTCTGGTCCCAAGGTAGGTGAGGCTGTGGTTCCTGTAGACTGCTTGTCCTGTAGACTAGTTTCTTCTTTGAATCTTTGGTTTCCTTCTTTCTCTTTCGCTCCAGACAATTACAAACCAACTATTGTATCTTAGATGGCCGCTCGCAAGCTTTTAAGACCCCAGATGCTACTCACCAGCTAGGATGTAGAACATTATCTTTATGATCCAACCCACCTTCTCCACTGCAGTTGGGAGACTTTCCAACCAGCCATGGCCACAGTCAGTTTCATTCCTGCCTGCTTGTCTCTGCTCACAAAGGTTCCTTTCCCAGGAATGCCCATCTCTGATCCAAGTTCAGTTTCCCCTTCTGCAGGGACTCTCTCCCTACCTCCTCCTCTCCTGGCAATCACTGACCTCCTACTCTGACCTCACTCTAACCCTAAGTCTCACATGCACCCATGCACACATTCATGCACGCGCACACATGCACACACATGCATGCACGCACATTCCTGCTCCGTGTCCCTTCCCACCCACTCTACCCGGCTTCCCTCACTGCCACAGCCAGGTTCTTCTTGAACCACAAATCCAGCCCCAGGTCTTATGAGTCCTCTTGCTGCATTCCTGGATGCCAGGCTGTCCGGGAAGTGCCATTCAGAAGCCCAGAGTCTGGCATTTCTGGTAGATTTCAGTGATGCCCAGGGCCAGAAATACAGTGTTTAAAATCAAGGTTGCCTCTGACCTTCTGCACTGTGGGGACCATTTCACAGATGGGGAGACAGGAGCATTCAAGAGCAGTCAACCTCCAATGACTCATATTTTGCCTCGTTTTATTCCCACAGCACCTTGCAAGGTAGGCTCTCTTCTTATCCCCACTCCACAGATGAGAAAACTGAGGCTCTGAGAGGTAGCGCTCGAGTAGCTAATAAGGGGTGGAATCACTTAGGAAAATGCCCAGTGACCCTCTCTGCTTTACAAAGGCAGCAACAGCAGGTCCTTTTGGATGGTTTCCATCTACCAGGGGGTCCCTGGGTGGTGCAAATGGTTAAGCACTCAACTACTAACCAAAAGTTGGCAGTTCAAACTCACCCAGAGGCACCTCAGAAGAAAGGTCTGGTGCTCTCCTTCCGAAAGGTCACAGCCTTGAAAACCCTATGGAGCACTGTTCTATTGTGACACATACGGGTCGCCATGAGTCAGAATCAACTTGGTGGCAACTGGTTTGTTTTTTTGTCTACGGGAACACTTGGACATTCTGAACCCCTCATACTTGTCCACCTTCAGGCCTTTCTGAGGGTCTCTCCATGGGCCTGCCCCCATCTCATAGTGGCCATGGGAGATGGGCCATGCAGAGCCCTGTCCCACTTTGCTGGAAACAGTCAAGGCCAGAGTTTCGTTAGGATCCTGGTCTTGCGTCTTGTCTTCTTGCCAGAGATGGCTTTGGGGAAGGGGTGAGCTGGCTGCACGGCCTCCAGAGGGCCACCCTGGGGCTGAGCTTGGGGGTGGGTGGGTGTTGGCATGGCTTTTGGCAACCGGGGAAATGAGCGCCCAAATGCTGGGTCCAGCCTCCCAGTGCAGTCCCATCCCCTTCCCGCCTCTCTCTCACCCCACGGCAGTGGCTGTCTCGGGCTGGGCCAGGATCTCAATCAAGAGATCAGGGTGGACGCCTCTCTGAGGCCCACTCCAGCCAGCGGGGTGGGTGACCTCAGCTTACCCCCTTGACCTCTCTGGGCTAGGATTGCCTTCAGGCTTCCCAGCCCCTGGGGAAACGAAGAAAGCACAGAAACCAGGAAAGGAAATGGGTCCAGGAGGGGGGCACGGCCTTGGCCTCCTGGCATAGTGCTTCCAGTGACCTGCAAAAGAGGAGGCCCCAAGTGCCCAGGTCAGACTTTCTCCTGCAGCTCCTGCCTGCAGAGGGGGCAGCTCACTGCACTTTCATGGACAGGGGCAACACATCTGCCTCCGCCCCACCTCACTCCAGACCCCACTGTGTCCATCCATCCCAGCTTCCTGCTCATCCCTCCTGGGGCAGGGCTTGTCTAGCTGCCTCCCCCCAGTTGCCTGGTGCGGGGCGGGTGCTCCCAGTTTCTGCTTTCAGCCAGGGAGCCCCACCTCCAGATCCTCACACTCACTGTTCCCTCTGCCTGGAACCATGCACCCCACCTGACTCAGCCCAAATGTCACCACCTCTGGGAGGCCTGCCAGAACCACCCCAGCCAGGCCAGGCCCCTCTCTCTGCACCTCCCCCTATACCACAGGCTGCACACCGGCCGTGCTTTGTCCAGGTCTGCCTCCCCTTCTGAGTGGGGGACACCACAAGGGCAGGCCTGGGCCCCCCAGTGGTTCCTGGGCCAGGGCCTCTTGAAGAGCTCTCAGGGGCATCCTCTCTGCCACGCCTCTGCCAGTCTGATGGCTCTGTTGTGGGGGAGCCAGACAGAAGGGAAGTCAGTCGCTCCCCTCCCCCCACCTCTCGGACCCCTTCTGGGTCTTCGCCTCTTCCTCAGCAGCCCATCCCTTTCCCCTTGAGGATAACTGGGCTTCAGGCACTGATTTCTTCCAAAGCTGCCCTCAGCAGAAGAGATGGTGGGCAGGAGGGGTCCCAGGCTAAGGAAGGGGAACCGGGGGCCAGGGCTACAAGGGGGGGATCCTGAGAGACATACCCCACCTTAGCTCTGTCCCTGCAGCCTGTGTTGGGGAGATGACAGTGGCTGGCCCTCGGTCCAGATCCAGGTCACTCCTGGCCTGCTCAGCAGCCGCTTGGTAACTAGGGGCCAGCAGGACGTGGGCAGGCAGGTGGCAGGAGGCCTAATTTTCTGATTTTTCAGGTAATTAACAGGCGGCTGTCTGGTCCATCCCCATGGGACTGAGCATCCGCCACCCCATCCCCCGGGCAGCCCCAGCCACCTAACAAGGCCAATTACAGAGTGGTGCCGGGGCCCTCATTAGCCACCTGCAAAGGTCATGTGGGAATGGCACCAGGGTGTGGGGCTCGGCCAGCATGGTGGAGGCTGGGCCACCCCCGGAGATCCAGGGTACAGGACGTGCTGGCCTCAGGTCTCCGCAGCTGCTGTGGAGGAGAGGCCCTCCAATATCTGGGGCCACTGCTTGCCTCTGTTCTCAGGGCAGAAGCTTTGGGTCAAGTCCTTTCCAGCTGTGGGGCAGCGTCTGACCCTCTGTTTCCTGGACGTAAAATGCCTGGTATACAGTAGGTGCCCAGCACAAGGGGGCTCACCTTCCAGCAGGTGCCCGAAGCTTCACTTCACTCAGAAGAAAGGACGGCCAGAAGGGCTAGGGCCCAAAGTCACCATCATGACAAGAGTCCACTCTGCTGGAATCCCAGAGACTGAGGGGCAGCAGGGAAGTTCCCCTAGGATTCATCCCAAGGGACCTCCCTAGCTGGGTGGGCATCCTCGGAGGGGATGGTGAGGACAGCTGGCCAGGAGGGGAGTGCTCTAGGAGAGGTCTTCTGGGCACTTCGCTGGGGTCAGGTGGGCGAAGCAGGACTCCCCAGGAAATGGGGGCATTCTGCAGGTATGTTGGTGACTGAGGGGCCCGCCCCCAACCTGGACACTCCAAGGCAGGAGCCCTCCCTTTCTTGGCTGGTTCACACCATTCTTGGTCCAGGAAACCGGGGGAGTGCCGTGCTCTCGGATGCCATGCCAAGCTTTTGGGGCTTCTGCGGCTCCTCTGTTTTTAAGAGTTCCGTGACCTAATTCTGTGCTGCTGAATTCCATGCCACTCCGGCTCCTGTAACCGTCAGCTAACGCTACTTTTTTTTGGTCCTGCTGTCAGCCTAGAATCTAGGCCAAGGGTTTCCAAACAGTATCCCCCAGGAGCCCTCAGGTGGGGGTGGAAAGAGAGAATCCTGACCCCCCAAGTGGAGCCGTTTGACTTTGACCTCTGATAAAATGAGTAGCTGACCCCTTGTGAGCTCTTGCTGGGTGCCAGGCACACACAGGGACTCTGCCTCCATGACTGCATTTTGTCCTCAGAAAACCTGAGCGGATGGTAGCGTTGCGTTCCCATTTTACAGATCAGGATGCTGAGGCTACTCGAGGATGAGGCTGAGCAGATTGCCCCAGATCTCATGGCTTGTTGGAAGGAGAGCTGAGACTGGGACCCTAGTTCCCACCGAGTCACCAGGATCATGAGTTCTGCAGCTAGAAAGAAAGCTAAGTTCAAGAGTTTTGGAGGGGGGGTGTCATGTACCGCCACTTGTTTCCTCTAGATAGGGGTGTGTGGGTACGCCCGCCTCTCAGCCCAGGGAGATTGGTCCCAGCCCTAGGTTACCCGGGACCTCTGTAATCCCCACGTGGTGCCTGTGTGTATGAATGAGGGTCCATCTGCCTGTCTGTTTCCCTTCCCTCTGCTGTAAGCACTGCCTTCCCCGTGGCGCTAACCAACAAGACCCAGCCCAGAAATAGCATGTTTCCAGCCTCTGCTCATCCAAGTCATAAATCACACAGTGTGATGTGCTCCCCGTGTCAGCTGGCTTTGAAACTAAGGGTGGGGGTGGCTGAGTGAGTGACAGGACAGCGCGGGGCCTCCTCCAGGTTGAGAAAATCGGAGTTGGGGAGCCGGGGGGAGCCCAGGACGGAGGTTCAGGAAGGGGAAGAGGGATAATCTGCCTTAAACCCGATTTAGAGGCTCCACCTGGGGTGGGACTCAGAGGCTGCTGGCTCAGATTAACCTGGGACTGAGGGTTGAGACTTAAACTGGAGCTGAGGTCAGAGGTTTGGGTTTCAGGGTTGTCTGGTGGTTAGAGGTCCAGGCTTGGCTTGGGGTCAGAGGGTAGGGGCCTCTGCTCATAACTTGATGGCAATGGAGATAGAAGCTCAGTCAGGGGTCAGGATCAGGACTTAGGCTAGAGTAGGATCAGAGGTCAGAGGCTGGGGCCAGCCTGGGCCCAAAGGCCACAGCTGACTAAGGAGGAGGCCCCTGAAGACCTAAAAGCCTTCCTATTGCCCTGAGATGACCCTGAGCAAGACTGGCGATGGAGGGACACCTGCAATAAGGAAGACAGAGGCTACCAGGTGCTGAACATACCTATGACAAGGGCTGGGACTCGATCTCATGCCAAAGCTGCTAGAGCAGGGCCGCCAGGGGGACTGGCCTCCTGTCCCAGCTCGCTGCTCTGGGCAGCACTTCAGAAATGTAGATGGTCCTAGCACCCACCTCCACATTGATTGTGCTCATTGATTGTGCTCTGTGATGCCTGTCTCCACCCTCGGGACTATGGAGCCTGGGTGGGAGGTGGGGGGGTTGTTAGGTGCTGTTGAGTCAATTTCAACTCAGTGACCAAATTCTCAGAGTAGAATTGCCCCCATAGGGCTTTCTAGGCTGTAGTCTTTATGGGAGCAGATTGCCAGGTCTTTTCTCCTGTAGAGCTTCTGGGTGGGTTTGAACTGCCAACCTTTTGGTTAGCAGCCGAGTGCCACCAGGGCTCCCAATATAGTGAGGATGAGTATTTGAGGCAGGTGTATGTGAGATGCCTGGTATGGACTCATGCCCTCTCCCTGTTTCCGTGGCATGGAGGGGCCTCAGGAACAGAACTGGGCCAAGGCTCTGGGTCCCCAATCACAGCCCAAGGCCCTATCACTTCCCAAGCTTTCCCTGAGAGGTGGCCTCCACCTGATCAGACCTCAGCTGCCATACCTGAGCAGTGTGCAGGCTGCATTGTGAGGGGCACTGTCTCCAGACCTCCATTCTGCAGCTGGATTTCCTGTCTCTTCTCCATTCTGGATCCAGTGTGGACAGATATTTGGGGACAAGCCCATACAGCAGCCAGTTAGAGGAGCTGGAGGTGGGGTGGCCAGCAGGAATGAGGCCAGCAGGCGGAGAAGGGTGCCGAGGAGGAAGCCTTATCACAGGCTTCTCTGTTCTCATCTTCCGCGAGGCCTTGTCTTGGACAAGCCTCAGGCCACCACCCACCGCTGGGGCTCTGACCCAAGAGCTTCCCCCTGCCCCAGGAGACCATATGAAGTGTCAGCTGAGGAGGGAACCAGGCATGTGTGAGGGGTGGGAGCTGAGGAGGGAGGGCACCCCTGGGAGAAGGAAGGGCAGAGTTTGGAGCCGGCAGGGAGTTGTGGGCCACAAGAGGGTTGCCCTGCCTGCTCAGGATGCTAGGCCTCCAGGGTTTGGCTGTGAAAGTCCTGGTCACCCCCTCCAGCCGAGCTATTAATACCCTGCTTCGACCCATGCACCCTGGCTGGGAGGACGCCGAGTTCCTCAGGGGCTAAAAAAGGTCTGGGATGAGTTCGGCCAGTCCTCTTCCCTCTCTTCTCGTTGGAGGAGCTGCGGCCAAAGGCCAGGCTGGCCTGGAAAGCGGTGGGGGTGGGGGCCGGGGTGGGGGTGCAGAGGGTAGCTAGGCCCTTGGGGGCATTGGCTGAGGATTCCAGGTTCAAGTAGGAAGGCTCTCAGTCAGCTCGATCCCACTGCTCAGAGACCTGAGAGAGGGAGGGCTTGCTGGTGGGCCCACCCAGGGGAGGACCACCACCCAGGCCTCCTGATCCTTGTTCCCACCCAGGCCTCCCAGACCTCAGCTTAGTCCTCTCTCAGGGGCTGGAGGTCGGGGCTGCCTGCCTCCTCCTATCGGGAGGGACCTAGAGAGGGAAAGAGGCTACAGGGAGAAGCTTGGAGCCTCCAGGGGGAGCTGGGCTACCTAAAGCATAGCTGGTCATGTTTCAGTTTTGTGTGTGAAATCTCATTTACTCACAACACTCTGAGGAGGGAATTATGGCAGCCCCATTTTACAGATGTAGAAACTGAGGCTCAGTCACCCCCCAGAACCTGAGATGGATGGACCCAGTTTGTCAAAAATCTGAACTCTACCCTGTTACAAAAGAAGCCTTCCTGGTTTGCTTTGGGGTCGACAAAACAGGTGTTTTCATCAAAATACCCCAGTAAGCAGTATCCCAGGCCCACTGGGGTGGCTGGACCAAGAATGAGGAGTTCACCCCCGTGTCTTTCTCCTGGGGGTCGGTGGCCACTTCTCCCCACTTCCTGGGACTCAAGGACACATCCTTAGGGCCTGTGCTGGTTTTCTGGGCTCAAGGCCATCCAAGGCCACCTGCTGCCTGCCAAGTTAGGGCTGTGCCCCCCTCCCTTCATATGGCAGATGTGCATGGTCCAGACCCAGACCCTAGAAGAGCACAGACTTGGCTGGGAGATTCCAGACAAGAAAGTGACTGAGAGAGGTGTCAGCCCCAGAGGCCTCTGGGCCGGAAATCCCGACAGCTGCCTGGCTAATGGGTCCTGGGCACCGGGCCCTGACCCAGGGCAGGAGCAGCCATGTCAGGTGTCCAGAGAGGCTGGGGGAGGTGATGGCCAGAGCCAGGGGCCATCTGCCTGTGGTTAGCGAGGCTGTCAACACCTCCCAGCTGCCAAGGCAGAGCAGGGGCCAGGAGCTGGGGAAGGGGTAGTACCCTGGCCTGGAGGGTCTGAGGGAGGAGACAGGCCCTGTCTTGAGGGCTCCGAGTAGGAGGATAGGCCCCTGGCCTTGAGGGCTGATAGAAGGGTTACATTTCCTACTGACTCATTAAGAGCTTGGCTGGTAACCAAAAGGTCAGCAGTTTGAATCCACCAGCTGCTCCTTGGAAACCCTATGGGGCAGTTCTCCTCCATCCTATAGGGTTGCTATGAGTGGGAATTGACTCAACAACAACGGGTTTGGTTTGGTTTTGGTTAATGGGGAATGCGGGTCCCAGCATGACAACAGGGAAGGCTGCCCAACAGCCTAGGCTGGGGAGGCGGCTCTGGACCTGCCCCCAACCCTGTTCCCACTCAGCTTGGAGGCAAGTGGCTCTGTAGGGGAAGGCAGGAGCTCCCTGGCCCCAGAATGACCACACAAACAGCCTCTGGACTTCACTGCTCCATCCAGGAAATGCGGAGACAGCCTAGCCCCTGCCTGGATTATTTTAGCCCCTGGGAGGTTCACCTCTGCATTGGGAGAGGAGCTGGCAGCCTCAGAGACCCAGTTCCAGTGGATTCTTTCTAGGATGGGGTGAAGGGCTGCTGCCACCTCCCACCTGCCCACTCATGTCATCCATCCTCATCTCTCACCTGCAGTGGGGCCACCTCCCCAGGCAGTCTTCCTGAATGAAGAAGGCAGGAGGCGTGGTGTTCCCACCTCCCAAACCAGGCCTGGAGTACCCATGCCCACCTTGTCTCCTTGGGGCCCCACCAGCAGAGCCCGACACTGTGAAGGCTTTGGGCCTTCGTCTCTCTTCTCCCACATTCCTTTCGATGTTCCCTGGGCCCTTTCTGGGTCCCCAGCCTTCTGGGTCTTTGGCCACCACATGAGGTCTGGGCTCTTTTCCTCATCTCAGCTGCCCCTGCTGCTCAGTCTGGGACTCCAGCTGCCCCCTCTCAGCTCAGTCCCCTACCCTATCTCTGTCTCATTTGGTCTTTGTCCCTGGGTCTCGGCCTCAGGCCTGCTCTCTCTGTTAGTCTTCATCTCTGCCCCTTTCTGTCTCTGTGGCTGCCACTTGTGATTCCCTGGGCCTCGCTGTCTGGCTCTCTCTGACCCAATCTTAGAGCATCTCAGCTTCTCTGTCACTGTTTCTCTGAAACCTTCCCCTGGCAATCTCTTCCCTTCCCTCTTGGCCCGGCTGCCTGCTGGGCCATCTGCTCCCACGTCTGCTCACCGGGTCCTGTGAAGAGCTCCGACGAGACTTGTGGTCTTGACTCTGGCCCAGCTCCCAGGGAACTGCTGATTCCCAGCAGGCAGGTGAGTGAGAGACAGGGCAGAGAGCCACGTGCTGGCCTATCCCTTGGAGGGACTAATGGCCCTGAACCCTCTCTGCTCAGGCCTCTGGCCATGGCCCCTGACTAAGCTCCCAACTCCCATCATCCACAGCGTTCATATTTCACCTCAGCCCTTATGACCGTGTGAGGTTCTGAGCCTCAGTTTCCTCTTCTCCAGGGTGGGGCCAATATCACGGCCTGCTTCAGTAGACGTCTGAGGATTCCAGTGCATGCGGTGGGCACCTAGCACTGTGCCAGGCCATAGTAGTGCTCGAGTCCCCATGGCTGTTACTGTGACTATTATTCCCCAGGGTCTCCAGAACCATGGTGGGTGGGCCAGGGATAGACTGAGCCTCTGCTTCTGGAAGTGTCCCTGCGTCTGTCCCTTCCTCTGTTGGACAGTAGACATCCCCCGATACCTGAGACCTTCCTGTCCTCAGAGTCAGTCTGAATTGTGCACCACGGTGCTCACCAAGTTAATTACCACTGGCTTGGGAGTATATATTTTTAAGAAGACATTTTTTCCAGCGGGAAACACACAAGAGCTATAAATGGCTGGCAAGAGGAAGGAAGAGTGGAGTGTGTGAATCACCAGCCCCGGCGACAGATGGTTAGAGCCGAGTAGAAGTTTCGGGAGCAGCCACTGGCGTGTGGGTGAGTTGGGGTGGTGTGGTGCGGGCATGGGGTGTTGCTCCCAGACAGGTTGGGGGACCTCTAACACCCGGCTCAGAGATGGGGACCCTCACCCATCACTCTGGGAAGTCTTGATGCCCCCCTCAACGGACACTCTGTCACCCAACACCCCACCTGAGTCCCAGAGTCTTGGCTCTCTGTGGCTCCTGCCTGCCCTGACAGTTTCTGGGGCTTTGGCCCCCTCAGTCACACCAAGGCCAGGCCTCACTGACACACCGCTGGGCAGAGAGCCTTGCAACTCAAGGAGAAGAGAAGCTGTAGAGGGCTTGAGATGGCAGGTGTTTGGAGATCATCTAGTCCAACTCCTCATTCACTCATTCGTTCATCAAATACTAAGCTCCTGCTGTGTGCCCGACCCATAGCTGAGCAAACTGAGGCCAGAGCAGTGCCAGCCTGGCCCAAGGCTACACAGCTGTGAGTGCGGCAGCCTTTCGCCTGCCCTTACTCACTGCCTCTCTGCCTGTCCTGTCATCACCAGCTCTGCCAATGTAGACCCTGGGCAGGGCTTTCGGGCCTCGAGGTGACCAGAGCGTGGTGGTACAGCAGCTAGGCCCCTGCGAGGCAGTACACACAGTGTCATGGAGGAAAGCACAGGGCTACGGGAGCCCAAAGGCAGCTCTGACTCTGCTGGGGGTCAGAGAGAGCTTCCCGGGGACGAGAGACACACATAGGTGAAAGGTGTTCAAAGGTGGAGACAGCACGACTGTGACATGGTCGTGATGCTGGGAGGATGCTAAGTGACCCGGTGTGGTGGGCTCAAGGAGCAGCAGGAACGGGGTGCTGGGGTGCGAGGCTCCTTGGCCAGGTCATTACAATGCCAGTTCCCTAGTGGTGCTCTTGGGCTGCTGGCTGAGGACACCCTGGGGCACTGCTCACCACGTGGCCACAGTCCTTGGGAGCCCTCTTCTGGTTTTTCCTGACGTCTAGGGCCCACTGCTTCAGAGACCTTGGCACAGTCAGTGGCCTAGAAGGCTGGGCCCCAGGTTTCTCCTTCCCTCCTTCCACACCCTGCTGAGGGCTGGCTGACTGACCCTCTCGAGGTCCCAGCCCTGGCCTCAGGGGGCAGGCTGAAGCAAGTAGCCTGTGACTGAGAATAGAGGCCCCACGTGCCCAGGGAGGGGATACTTCCTCCCCTGGGAGAGTATGGCATCATTTGGCACACTGAGTTCCCTCCTAACCCCAGACCAAATTAACCTTCCAAATTACAGGCTGCATTTCCTCCAAATTGGGGATCGGGTGGGAGAACAAGGCCCAAATCTCCTTCCTGCTTCCTGCTCACAGAGGACACTCGGTTGGTCCATCCCCAAATAACAGAACCACATTAGGAAATAATGCTGGCCATGTATACCTTACCACCACTGGGCACAGGGATCCCTGGGTCCCAGGCCCCAGGCCAGCATCTAAGGCTCAGGGCAAGGCTGTGCCCTCCTTGGATTTGATAATGAGCTTGGAGCCAGGAGGTCCAGCCAAGGCCATCCCAGAGTTATGAGGGCATCTGGGGAGACATTCATTCATTCATTCAATAAACACTTTCTGGGCACATTCTTTGTGCCAGGCACTGTGCTAGTCTCTGGGACACTGAGTGGCCCTGGGGACCCAGCCCTGGGCCGCATGCAGCTCCCAGTGCAATGGAGGTGACAGACATGTGACCAGGCAGGCCCGGCACATAGTGAGCAGGGCTACGGTAGGGGATGCCCAAATGGCTGTAAGAGTGCCTGGTGAGGTCAGGGATGGCTTCCTGGAGGAAGGGACATATAAGCCAAGACTTGAAGGATGAATATTCCCTTAGCCAGAGGAAGAGAGGGGAAGTCAGTTCCAGGAGAACAGAACATTGTGTGCAAAGCCCAGAAATGTTCACTGGGTTTGGAGCAGAGAGTGAGGGGGTGGGCACCCAGGGGTGGGAGGGGAACCAGTTTATCCAGATCCCAGAGCTTTGTCAGCCATGTTGAGGGGACTGGAGGACGAGGGAGGAGGAGGGCTGAATGGGGGAGTGGAAAAGGATCAGGGTGCAGAAGCATAGCCCTATCTGAGAGCTCCTCACACGTGAAAAGAGGTGGAGGGGTGCAGAGCAGGGGTTCCCTGGGACCTCCCACTCTGGTCTCCCTCAGACCTTTGGAGAAATAATCCAGTTTACTGCAAGGAAGACATGGGGGCATGATTTTATTTTTTTGTGTCCTGAAATTAAAGTGCCTTCGTATGTCTTTGCTGATCAGTTTGGGACTTCTTGTGTTTTGTTTTAGGAGAAAATTATCATAGATGTTGAGAATAAATGCAATTATTGTTTGGTGCCGAGTGCAGAGAATAAAAGGAAAACACCTCCCCGAGCTCACCCACTTGGTGTTACGGAAGAGGCAAGTGAAACGGGGTGGGAGGGACCTGTGTGGGGCCACACAGCCATCACCACAGTGATTGTCCCCCAGGAGCAGGAGGGGACTGAGTTGGAGCATGCTGAGTGAGCAATTCTCACGGCAGGAGGAGGGAGGATCTGGGAGGCCCTGCAGCTTCCCACCTCACTTACATACCTCCCAAGATGGAGCGCTCGCTGCTTCCCCACTGCTGCTCCTGGGCAGTCCTTCCTGAGTGAGGCCCTGCTTTCCTCAAGCCCCCACCCAAGGTTTTCTGGACACTAATCCCTCCCCTCTAACTTTTTTTCTTTACCTCCTCTGCCCAAGGTAAGGCTGGGGCCAGGGTGGGCCCCATGGGCAGGGCCCTGGGCTTCTGCAGGCTGCGTGGCACCAGCTGCCCATTTGATCTGTCCTGGAAGACTGGGGCCTGCAAATCTCATGTTGATGGCTGGGATGGTTTCCGGACCCCGGCCTCCCCAGCTGGCGGCCAGCATGTGAGCGGGTGTGAGGAGAGGCACACAGTCTGCTTCCTGGAAGCCCAGCCTGCTGTCAGGCTCGTCCTGCCTGGCCCACCCGGCCCAGCTGCGGACACAGCCAGTGGGGAGAGGCAGGGCCTGACAGCCAGCTCCACGGGTGTGGACAGACCGACAGACAGGCGGGCACCCAGTTAGTGCCTTCCCTCACTCAGCTCCCATCTGTTGAGCCCCTGCCGTATGTCTGGCCCTGTGATAGGTGTTGGGCCCTCGGAAATGAATTAGACCACACCCAGACCTTTTCTTCAGGAGCCTGCAGTCTAGCTGGGCATGGAGAGACAACAGGAAACAATAAAAACCCTGCATCCCTGGCCATACCTGAAAAATCAGCTCCAGACTTCTGTGAGCAAAATCCTACTTAACCTGACTTCCACCGGCAACCAGAGAGACCTCTTGAGATGACCCATGGGCCCCTGCTTCTCCTGCTTGACCCGCCATGACTCCCTATTGCTGGGCCCATGAGGTCCTGGTGCTCTCTGGTCCCACCACCTCCAGCCTGCTGCCTGAAGCCATCTACTCCCACCCTCCACTCCAGCTATGCCGAATTCTCTCAAGTGTTAATGTGCCCTCCAGCCACCAGGCCTCTGCCCAGGGTGTCCTCTCTGCCTGGAGAACCTTTTCCCTCCGTCTCACCTGCTAACTCCTACTTATCCTTAATAGCCAGTTCCCAGCCCTCTCCCGGGGGCAGCTTCCCTGGCCCCCATGGCGGGCCCCAGAACCTGCCCCCCGGGACACTCACCACGCCTGTGATTAGGTTCCTAACAGTGTGCCTCATTTAATGCTGCCCCCACTCTGGAGAGAGCGGGCACGTTTCTCTTGGCCACTGCTGGATCCCACTGCCTTGCCCAGAGCGTGTGTTTGATCAATACATGCCAAGTGCTGAGTAGAGAAATGCAAACACCACAGAGTTTCTATTCGTAGAAATTTAAGTTCAAGCACATCAGGCTGATAACGTGCAACATGCATGTTCATACCCACCTGCTCAGGACAGTCACTCATAATAGGTAACCATCCTGGAGCCAGCCCCAATGTCCCTGGCAGCGGCTGGTTTGGGGGCAGCCGTGAAGTTAATGGCAAAGGCAGGGCCACGGGCCAGGTGTTGCGAGCCACTTCCGCACCAGGTAAGTGAGGATTTTTTTTTTTCAGTGACACATCACGTCTGTGTGCAAGAGCCTGGAGTACAAAAGCGTGTGGGCTGGAGAGTCACTCATCCACAGGTGTTTATTACCAGCTACGTGCCAGGGCTGGCGGGGCACCGAGGATGTGGCTGTGGGCAAATGCCTTGCCTTTGCCTATATCAGCATCAGAAGGCCAGCGAACGGGACCCTCAGCCCTCTGACCAAAGGGAAGGGAAGACGCTTCCTCTGGGAACGTGGGCTGTCAGGGCACCGCTGTTGTCTGCGAGGCACAGACTGACGCCGACCTGTAGGCTCCAGAGAGGCCAGGGCCAGCCGGGGGCTCTGGGGCTGCCCATCCTTGTGCTGGGGACTGGGCCTGCCGCCCATGCTCTTTGGGGGCCAGTGGGCAAGTGGCTGTTAGCACTGAGTTGGGCCAAAGGACCCCATAGAGACAGGCTTGCAGGCTTGCCTACTCACACCTCCCCATCCACAGAACGCCCGCTTAGGGCCCCCAGCCAGCTTCTGCCCGGGGTTATATATAGGTCAGGGCTCACAGCAGCTCCTCCTGCTGCCAGGTCACGCTCCGTGTGTCTTGCTGACTCAAGGCCGTGTGTGTGTGTGTGTGTGTGTGTGTGTGTGTGTGTGTGTGTGTGTGTGTGCGCATGGGGGGCAAGGGGTGTAGGGGGAGTAGGGGGGTGCAGAGTGTTTCTGGGAGGAAGGGATGAGCACTGTGAGAACAAGGCCCTGCCCCCACCTCAGACTCCCCAAGGCAGGCCTGTGTCCCCGCCTCAGACCCTCAACACAAGGTTTTGTCTCCGCCTTCAGACCAGGACCTTAACCAGGAAGATGACCTGTTGAAAGACACCCTCGCTGAGGCCAGAGTCCCCCATCCCCCCTGATGAGACTCTTGGGCCAGTGGCCTGGGGCTTTAACCACTGTGCTGACATGCTGAGGAGGCCCGAGTCAGTTGTGCCCTGCCTAGGCAGGGAGGGCTCTGAAGGACACAGCCGGCTTTTCCTCTGTCAGGACAGCGGGGGCCATTTATCAGGGAGATAAGCAGTGGCCAGAGGGCAGGGCTAGTGGAAGGAGCTGTCTGGGGGTGATAACCTGGGGTCACTCTGAGGGCACGGACAGGCCTATGTCCCCACACTCAGGCACCCTGCCCCCACGCCTACTGGCCATGGACATCTGGCTGTCTCACCTCATGGAAAAACCCCGCTGCACTTTGTGGTGAGCAAGGAGCTCGCGCTGAGGTCAGGTGTGACATGCATGCGTTTTCTCTTCGTGTTCTGTGCCATAGTGCGGCCCCTATGACTCGGCCACACCCGTTTACAGAGGAGAAACTGAGGCCCAAGGGGTGGATTTGGGGCTGATCTTGCCAGAGGACGGAGCACAGGTCCCAACCCTGCCCTTGGCCCTCCCGAACCAGGACAGGAAAGGAAATCCATGCGGCAGCTGCAGCACTGGGCACTTACTGTTTCCTGAGGCCTGTCTGTCCCCACTACTTCGTGGACCTGGCATTGCTTTGCCCTCCCTCCCCAGGTCCCTAGGACCTCTCTGCCCATGGTCACCCTCAGGGAGACTCTGGAGGCTCTTCATTCCAGGTCAGGCTGGCAGGGAGATGGTCTGGATTGTGCAGGGAAGGGTCCTCGGTTGAGGGAGGGAGTCGGTGATCATGGCAGTCAGGCAGAAGGGCACCCACAAGGGCTGTGCTAAGAAGGGGAGGAGGCAGACATGACCACCCCAGCCTCCTGGAAGGCTGCTTGTGGTGCCCACCTGACACAATCTCTGTCTCCCACATCTGGAAGGACCCTTCTTTGAATCTGTCTGGGAGCCTCTGCCAAGGGCTGGCCTCACTGGAACCTCAGGTTGTGGAAGAGGTTTTTGCTCCGCGATACTGGTTGAGCCACCTCACGTAAGCCCCGGGGGAGATACAGGCGGCCAGTCCTCAGGGGGTGGAACAACTCTCCGGACCCCCTTAAGATGGACATGGAGGCCAGCAGGGAAAGCGGCCAAGCATATCTTTAGGGGGAAGGTAGTTACAGCCGGTATAGGTCTATCCCATTTATGTAAAACATGTCAGAGATATACAACCCTGGGAAGCACTGGGGCACATGGGATACCCTACTACACATGTGCTGGAGGGCACCCACTGACTGAGCCTGAGGACCACACCTCCCCACACCTCTGCATCCCTGAGCACATGACCCTCACAGTGCCCCCCTGCCCCCCTGCCCTCTCATCCTCTCTCTCTGCCTGGGCTTCCCTGCTCTCCCGGCTGGGGGTGAAGGGTCTCCAGCTGACTGGGCCCCGGTTCGGGTGAGGCGTCCTATCTGGGGCTCCAGGGCTGGCCCAGAGAGTGGGGGTCTGGGGGCTTTGGCTCTGCTGCCCGGGAGCCCCTCTTCACCATCTCCCCCTCCTCCCTCTCTCATCCGTTCTCCACTTGCTCTCACTTCCCTCTCACCTCTGAGAGGTCGCAAGGAGGAGTCCTTGGTGGCACCAGCCTCACATGTAACACATCATGCTGCCTCAGTCCCATGTGACATGGGGCCTTCCCTGCCACCCAGAGTCTTGCACTGCCTTCGGGCCTCCGTCTGGGGTCAGGTTGACGCTGTGGTGGCTGCAGCCCCACTCAAGCGCTGCTTCCTGCCTGGCTTGGACTGAACTGCAGCTGGGCGGAACAAAGGCGTCCTCGCCGGCCTTGATGTCCCTGGTCTCCCGGGATCTGCCTGCCTCCTTCCAGACTGTGATCACACCTGTCTGGGGCCTGGCCAGGCTGAGCTGTGCATTTAATTAGCAACAAGGAGCAAGGTCTCCCGGAAGCTCCCACAGCAGGGGCTGGAGGGCTTAGGAGGGGTGTCTTCTAAGTATAGACCTGGGGTTTCCCAGCGGTTTGGGAGGTGGCCCTGGACTGGTTCCACCCCAGGCCCTCAACAGGCTGGCCCAGCGCCTAGCTCTGCTTGGATTGCCTCCTTCTTCCTATTCCCATCCCCAGGGCAGCCCTGTGTCCCCCTCCTCATTCCTGCCCCCAGCCTGTAGCCCCAAGAGGCTGCCCTCTTAAGACAACAGGCCCTCACATCCCCCACCCCCATCACTCCTTTCTGACAACAGGATATGTCTCAGCCTTGCTGAGCCTCAGTTTCCTAATCTGTAGGATGGGAGAACGATGCCTGCTTCATGGAATCTTTGTGAAGATGCAGAGAGATCATGCATGCAAACTCTTCGTGCAGGGTCGCATAGAGCAAGGCTGCTCTAAGTGGGGGGAAGGAGGGAGGCATTCTCTTTATCATGCCAGGCTCCACACCACCCCACCTAACCCTCTTAGTTACTAGCCTGACACTCTCCATTTCCCCTACCAGGACTCTGGGACTTAGCTGGGTTAGTGACGTGCCCAAGGTCACACAGCTGTAGTTGGCAGAGCTAGGGCTCCAGCCCTGCTGTCCTGCCCCTGTGGTCCAGCTCCACTGTGACAGCCTGCTCAGTCTGCACACAGAGGGCATCGGTGGCCCTCAGCAGAGGGCAGCCTATTTCACACAGAGGAGTTCTCGAAGCTGTGTCTCAGGACACCTGTGCCTGCAGGATGCTGAGGGAGGAGGCTCCAGTACGTCTGCCTGCTCTGTGTTCAGTCCTTGGACAGGGCTCTGAGCCCGGGTGGGAGAGCTGGGCAGCCTCCAGCCTCTGCAGAGGGCTGAGGGCTCTGCAGAGCCGCTGCTCCCTGGCCCTAGCACCACCCTCCCAGGTTCTGGGGCTGCACTCCCCTTTAGTCTGTGCGGGGCTCCCTGAGGCAGCAGCAGGGCTGCGGCAGCACGTGCGTGCGTGAGTGCGTGCGTGCGTGTGTGTGTGTGTGTGTGTGTGTGTGGGTGTGTGTGCATGCTTGCAGAGAGGCGCTGGGCCATGCCTGAGCCTGGCAGACTCTGGGCAGACAACTCTGCGGCTCATCTTTGGAATTCCAGGCACATCCTGAGACTGCAGCAAAGGCTGCGGGGGCGAAGCCAGGACCTGGGCTTGAAAGGCCAGAGCAGACACACTCCCAGCACCCCGCTGCAGGACCATGGAGAGTGACCTCACCAGGTCTTGGGAGGACAGGCTTTGGGAGCCCCTCAGGGACCCTCACCTAGCTTACAACACTCTCCCTGCTCTCCTGCTGCCACCAAAGGCTCCCCGCTGTCTGCAGGATCACAGCTGAGTTCAAGTTCATGCCTTAGCCTCCCTGTAAACCTCAGTTTCATTGTCTGAAACATGGGGAGAATAATCCCTTCCCCACACGAGAATGAAATACAGTGATAGAACACAGCCCAGCGCACAGGAAAGGCTAATTTATGAAGTTCTCTCCCCCTTGATTCACCTGGCCTGTGGGCTCCTGGGAAGCAGCTATCGAGCCTTAAACTTGCTGAATAGACTAACGAACTCGTGACTGCACTCCTGGCCCACAGTTTCTGCTGGTGTCTCCGGGGCTCACGTGGAGCATGCAAGTCAGAAGGCTCCGCTCATCTCCTTCAAGAAAACAACAAGTTTGCAGGCAGCAGGCTGGCCTGGAGGAGGGGAGGGACCAATGACCCCCTTAGGGCCTGCCCAGCCCTCTGACGTTCTCAGGGCCTAGACAGTGAGGGAAAGAGCTGGGCCTTGGCCTGTGTCCACGCGTCCAGGCTGATCCTGTGTTGAGGCTTGGAGATGGCCAAAGGGAAGGAACGTGAGGGTGACCCCTTTGGGTGGGTCCCTGTTGGGGGTTGTCCAGGTACCCACTAGCCGCTCCCCACCACCACCAAAGAAGGCGCACAGCCTAACACCTTCCATAGAGACTCCTGGGATTGAGCAGGGAGTAAGACTGAGAAAAACGGCACTGTGGGGATCAGAGCTCATGTCCATGCCAGCCTCAGTCAGGACCCCTAGGGAAGGCAGAGACCCCTCAGGAGCCCCACCTGGGAGAGCATCCAGGGTGAAATCTGAGCAGAGTTTCTGGAGGAGGAGAGCTCTGAGAGCCCCATGGTTGAGAAGAAAGAAAGATGAGTCCCAGAGAGGAGGGAGGGAGGTGGGAAAGGCCGTGGATGTGGCCTGAGCAGCTGTCTGGGCGCAGTGGTCACTGTCCTTTGTTTCATTGTCTGAAAAAGGGGAGGATAAGAGCCTCCTCACGTGAGGATGAAGTTAGGTGACAGCAGCCCGGCACACCCAAGGGCGGCAGGCATGTTCAGAGTGTGAGAGTTTGGAGGCTGCTTCCTTGGGACGGGCTATCCCACCGGGGAGGCTGGACGTCAGTCTTCAGGGTCACAGACCCAGGCCCTGCTGCAAGACACGGTGCCTCTGCCACTCCCCACCCTGAGCATGAGAGAGGCAGCTTCTGGAAGGACAGTTTTCTTCCCACGGCTGGCAGAGCCGACTATCCCTACCTACCTCCAGCCCCAGAGAAGGCCAGGTGTCCTGAGCTCCCCAAACACTTCTAGATCCCACAGGATACCCCAACTGGAGGGACCATCCTGGGAACAGAGCGGGGATTCTGCTCCATTGGTAGGGGTGGTTGGGACGCAAGACTTGGACTGCTACAGTGAAGAACTCGGGAATCCATTAGCCAGGACTGCTATGGGTGGAAGACTGACACATGAGAGGTATGGCCATATATCTGCAGCTCTTCATTGCATAGTTGGGGAAACTGAGGTCCAAAACGTAGCTCTGCCAAGATCGAAGAGAAAATTAGAGGCTATGAGCTTCTTCTTTCTTTATGGTGGTGATTTCCTTGGGGCAGATTCCCTGGAATGGGTTTGCTGGGTTAAAGGTTATGCATATTTTCAGGCCTTTTGACTCAAGTTGCCAAATGGCCTCCAGAAAGCATCTCCAGATCCCACACCCTTGGTGAGTTATGAGCCAGGCAGCTGGGAAGAGCCCGGGAGGGAAAGCCACCTACCCTCATTCTGGAAGCTCAGTCACACCTGTGGCCTGGGACAAAGCCACAGAGCTTCCCTCAGGACAGAAGGACCTGCCTGTGCAGACATCAAAGCCCACAGCCTCAGCCAGCCCTTCCCCTGTGGTTACTGCCACTTCATTTGCTCCCTCTGCAGGGACACAGGAGGGGACGAGACAACCGTGCCCTAAGAAGTCTTGAAGAGGGCCCCAAAGATAAAGAAGCCCTCACAACACAGGGTGGGCAGGGGGGTGGGCACAGTGAAGGCACTTAACTCAGGCTCTTAATCCAGAGCCCCAGAGCAGCCCAGGGTCGGGGCCTCCAGTGAAGGGGTATGGAGCTTCAACCTTGGGGTGGGCCAACGGGGCACAGGGAAAGCGTGTGAATCCCCACAAGCACAGCTGGCCCTATTTCTCTTTCCTGAAATGAGAATTTTTTCTACCTCTGCAGATTCTTCAGTGCTTGGAGGTCTGCCTCACCTGAGGGGGGCAGTGACCCAGCCAGGGTCATACAGAGTCATGAACCCAGGGGTCCTTCTACCAGCACATGCACGCACTAGGCTGCGCCTGACACAAACCCCTCAAATTGCCATCTCTGGCTCTGTGTCTCTCTCCAGCTGCCTTGTGCCACTTTTATGGCTCTGCTAAGGCTGTGGGCGGCGGACCAGTTCTAGGCAGTGTGTGTGTGAGTGTGTGTGTGTATGTGAGAGAGAGAGCAAGAGTTTGTGCCTGTGGTCCCACAGTAGGCAGACGGGTGTGACCGGACACCCCTAGGCCACCCTTCCCTCTAGGCACCTGGGCTGAGAACACAGGCCTCAAGGCAGGTATGGAGGTGGGGATGAGGGCGTGGGAGAGTGGAGTGAATGCTCTCCCAGAGGTGATGCTGGGTCTCACCTCCACACTGTCTGGTTCTGAAGGTGAGGCCCTTTTTGCCTGGCCCCTGGCCTGGCCTTTCCAGAGCAGAGGGCAGGACAACAAAGTAACGACATCCCAGAGGCAGAACACTTGGGCCTCCACTCTCCCAGGGCCCACATCTCTCTGCCCCTCAGACTCCTCGTCTGAATTACAGGGAGCCACCATTGACCTCTCGTGGGGTAAAACGGGGTCATGGGTGTGAAGAGCTGGCAAATGGCCAAGCCCTCAGAAGGCCTCAATAGTAAAAGGCAGCCTCCACCATAGTCACTCTGAACTTATTACAAATCCCACTGGGCAGCCAGCCCTGGAGGAGGCTGCTGAGAAGGCAGGCTGAGCAGAACCAAGGGCCAGGCGTGGGGGTCAGGGCTCTTGGTTACCGCCTCTGCTTTTCCACAGCTGGCTGTGTGACCCCAGGCAGGTGGCTGCTTTCTCTGGGCCTCAGTTTCTCCACCCACACATGAGCAAAGGGGTGGGTTGGAAGGCTGAGGGCACTGCCAGCTGGATAGGTCTAGGACCCCAATCTGGAAGCCTACCTGGGGTACCTGTGAGAAGGCTGAGACAGGAAGGCCCAGTATCCTGCAGCCCCAGGGATCAGTCCAAGGACCAGTGTGGCCAGGCTCAGAGGGTGGGGCGTGATCAAACCCCATGCTCAAAACCCAGCCCCAGGCTGGACTCTATCTCTCCCAACCCACAGGAGCAATGGGGAGAAATGAGCTTTTCTTTCTCCAAAACTCGTCTTGTCTGCTATTTGGGCCTGACAGCAGCAGTGGGGGGTGGAACCCTCTTGGCCCCTCTGAGTAGCTGGCCTCCCCTTTGCCCCACCTGAGCCTCCCTTCCCCTCTTGGGTCCCCGCAGGGCCTGCTCCTAGATGTTCCTTGCCCCTCTCCTCCTCTCCAGGGAAACGAATCGCAGAACAGAGTCACCCTGAGTCACCCCAGCAAGCCCAGCCTCAGCAATGGAGTACCCCGGGCAGCCAGGGTACCACATCCTGCCACCTTCTGGGGGGCTGTGGGGAAAACAGGCACATTAGAGTCTCCAGGGTGTGCACAGACCTGAGCCCATTTCTCAGAAAGCCTAGAGTGAGGCCTAGCCGAGGCCTCCAGAAGGGTAAAGAGAGGCGTGGAGGGGAGTGGCTGGTTTGATCGGACCCCTGGCTCAGGGTTGCCGTTCTTGTGCCCCCACTTTTGTCCGTCTGTCCGGGGCTGTACGTGCCTTATCATTGGTCCTGGTGATAACTCCCTCAGGGTGCAAATGAGGGCCTGATGCACAGAGAGGTGAGGTCAGCTGCCAAAGTCACACAGCAAGTCACTCATTCAACTTATGTCATGCCCTGAGCCAGCCTGCCTCTCCCCACTCTGGCGCAGGCTGGGCATGCTCAGGATGGCAGACCCTCACCCAGGGAGCCCCCCATCACAGCCTTGGCGTGGTGCCGACTCCTCACACTTTTCCCTTTAGGCACACACACCTGGAAGGACAAGCCGTGGGCGGGGCCTTTGTCTGGGTGGGCTGCAGCAACCGGAGCCAGGGCCTAGCCTTGGCCTCTCAGCGGTCTCTGCTTTGTCTTCCCCTCTTCTGGCCCTTCCCCAGCATGGTCCGCTAGAGCCAAAGGTGAAGAATCAAATGACTTGTCCAAAGGGCAGGCTGCTGGGTCCCCTGGGCTGTGGGGAGGGGATGGAGGCGAGGGTGGGGGTGGGGCACAAGGAGACTGGCTCTCCTGATGGTGCCTGGGGCAGCTTCTCCAGGGATCCTGGAAGGGGCAGCCCCACTGTCATCAGTCTGGGCCTCTGTCTCTCTCCAGGGCACCTCAGCCTCCCTGCTCCCTGGTGAGACCCAGTTCAGGGCTTTGCCTTAGAAGGGACGGAGATTGAAACTGCCCAGAGCCCAGGCCTTGCCCTTCTGCAGCTGGAGTCAGAGTGGGGGCTCAGCCCCTACCCCCTCTCCCGGGGCTCTGGGCTTGACTGGGCTGGCGAGGAATTAGGCACCAAGGATTCTAAGGCTAGGGAGTCAGCAAGACTGGCAGCCGGGACAGAAGGGGCCCTTGGCCAGGTTTGGGTAGGAGAGCGCCCACCTCCATCCCCAGACCACTTGCTGTTAACCTAGGCTGAGTCCAGCACCCTCCAACCTGGGCAGTGGCCCCACCCCGACCATGTGCTCCTGGGCTCTGGCTGAAGAGCTCGGATGACGGGTGCTAGGGCAGGCGGCTCTGGAGAGGGCTGGGCCGAGTATTTCCTGCCAACAAGTGTCAGGGCTCCAGTCCCCTGAAGGGGTGATTCTTTGGTTTTAGTCAGAGGAAGTGAGACAGGGCAAATGGGCGATGTGTCTGCAGCGCCGCTGGGCCTGGCGGAGGCCCGGGTGGGGGGCAGCCGGCCATGGGAACAAGGAGCAGGCCTGGCCCTGCAGCTCCCCCACACCCACACACACCATGTCTGCCATCAGCAGCCAGACCATTGCGCTGTCCTTGGGTGGGTCACCCCTGAGACCAGGCCCCAGGCTACTTGTCCCCTCCCGCTCTCTCCTGAACTTGCTGCTGAGTTCCTGCTCGGCTGCGTACTTGCTGTGTGGCTTGGACTGTGACTTCACCTCTTACAAGCCCCAGGGTTCACATCTGTAAAATGGGGAAGACTGTGGAAACCACATCCCCCTGCTTTCCTGCCCCACCAGGAGCCCACTCTCAGGGGCCTGGGGGAAGAGCCCACCAGGGTAGAGTCCTCACCCTCCTTGAGCAGAAGGGGGATCCAGGCCCAGAGTGGCAGGGCCCTCTCAAGGCTGGTGACAAACGGTGTGTGCCGTGCAGAGCAGCCCCAGTGGTGATCCCTCAGCCGAGTTCTCTGAATCCCCACGCTCTGGCCTCCCTGCCCTCCACTGGGTGGTGACCTATCAACACCATCACTGTCAGCAGACCAAGGCTGTGGGCCCTGCCAAAAGGCCACCACCCTGTCCCAGCCCCTGCTTCTGAGGGCATGGCTTAGGCCCCTGGTGGCTGGTTCTGAGGCTTTTCTCATACTCACCTCTGGACACAGAGGATGAGGGTGCAGTTTCTGTTTTGGTCCCCAGACTGGGATCTCTTCCTCAAGGCCAGGGCCGAGGACTCGGGAAGCCCCAGCAAAGCCTGGGCAAATGGAGATGAGGAGAAGCAGGGGGGTCAGGACCCCTAACAAAAGGAGGCAGCAGGCAAGGATGGACATGGGGAGAGAGGTCTGCCCTGGGTAGTGTCCTGGCCCTCTGGGCCTCTGTACAGCCAAGCGCCCATGGAGGGCTGAGGCTAGTCCAAGAGTGGGCCAAGGTGGCCATGGGCTACCTCGTACCGTGGGAGGTCACTGGGAGCATAAGGCCGGGCAGGGGCCTGGCAAGGACCCAGGCCCAGAGGCCTCCTCTGCCTTCCCCACCCCTCCCCTGGGAAGTGCCTCCCTACCCCACCTTAATCCCCACCTTAGGGCCAAGGGCTGGCTGGTGGCAGAGCGTGCAAGTGGAAATTCCCACACCTGAAGGTCGTACGTAGACTTGGATGGAGCCGGGGTACCATCTTACCAGCCCCCTGACACAGATGGGGAAACCGGGGCTGGGGGAGGGGAATGACCAGGAGCAGAACCCGGCACCCTCAGAGCAGGCCAGGAGTGAGTCAAAAAGGGAAGGTAAGGGCCTCTGCGATGGATGTGGCAGGACCTGATGGAGAGAAGGGCCCGGGCTCTGGCCAGGCCAGGCAATTGGTTTCCCTTTCCGGGCCTGGGCTGGGTGGGGGCAGCAGGGCTCAAGCAGGCGGGCTGTTTATCCAGCCCAACAATGATGAAACAGCCCCTTTGTCCCGCGGCGCCAAAGTTGCTGTGACTGGAGGAGGCGTGACGTGAAAGGGTCATTGTTCTCACTTGGGCAGCCACTCAGGGAACTGGAGGACCGGACCAGAGTGGGCTGAGTGCCAGTGCTGCAGTCCTGCCTACTGCCCGTGGCTGGTCGGGGTATCCTGGGCTCCTAGCCTACCCAGGACCAGTTCACCCCCAGGGCCAGCCCAGGCACAGGTATCCCTCCTACACCAAGACGCCCCTTTCCCCTGAGCAGTCTGAATTCATGACACTGCAGACCATGAACAGGGCGCTCACCCAGTGTTGGGAGCTGGGCTGCCCTTTCCGGACATGTGGACCCTTCTGGGCCGGATGCTTGCCAGGGCCTCGGAGAGCCTGGGGGTAAGGAAGGCGCTAGGAGGGTAGGGTTTTTGTCTTGGGGCAGGGCAGCATGCCAGGGACATTCACATCCCAAGGCTGGGGCCTCCGGACCCGCACCCACCCTGCAGATGAGGTGAGAGAGGTCCAGAGGGAAATCTGAAGCCCCAGGCCACACAGCACTTAGCTGGTCAGCTGACGCCCAGGCTCGACTGCCCACCCCACAGGTCCCCAGCACTCTCTCGTGCGGCCTCCAACCCATTCTCCCCTGAGCAGCTGGCCCCTGAGATCTTTCCAAAACCCCAACCTGGTCAGGTCCCTCCGCTGCTTAAAACCTGCCATGGCCGCCATGTCCAGAGAAAGTTCAAGCTCTTCTGCTGGCATTCAGGGTCAGGGATGGGAGACCCTGTCTGGAGTCTGGAGTCTCCTCAGCCCCTTCGAGGGAGTGCTGACCTCTGTAAAGACAGTTTTTATCTTCCCGGTTCCAGCCTCCACCCCTTTGCTCTCCCAGGTCCTGGAGTCCCTTTCCTTCCTCCTCATTGGTCCGACTGCCTCGGTGAAGAGCTAGAGGCTGGGAGGCGGTGGCCAGGAGTGGCTGGTCCTGGCAGAAGGCTGGACCCCACCCCAGGTGGCCAGGCTGGATCCGGTGCCCAGAACGACTCTCCTCCTGGGCTCTCGGCTGCCCCCAGCAGCCGGCACCAGGCTCAGCCTGACCCAGGCTCATGCAAGCCTCCCGGAGCCCAGAGGAGGCCCTGGCTCCAGCTCTAGACCTTTTTTCCCTGGAGGAATGGAGCTAATTAACTGAGAGGGTTTAATTAATCAATTAGCGTGGCCTCCAGACCCCTCCACTTAGCTGTGGCAGTGGCAGAGATTTATAAACAGGAGCTGTCAGACCCTTCTCTGGCCGAAATCCCAGCTGAGGGGAAGGAAGGCAATAATGGTGGGCACAGAGGCAACAAGGAGAGGGGCTGCAAAGGTGGGAAAGCACCACCAAAGGCCTGGGCAGGCGCAGAATCAGCACTGCCTGGCTATCAAGAGCACACAGCGAGGCGTGCCCTCCCAAGGACATGCACAGCACCTACATGTGCGCAGGTCATGCAGGCCTGACACCCAGAGGGGCCCCAGGCATATGGCCAGAGGGCTGATGATGCCCACTGGGACCCAGCACCCTGGCCAGCCAGCCTCCAGGGACTGGGGTTGCAAAGGAGGCCATGGGGGCCAGAGGAAGCTTCTTGAAGGAGGAGGCCTTTGAGCTAAGCGCAAGGAAAAGGTAGAAGTAGCCAGTTGAAAGGGGTGCTGGGTGATGAAGAGTATTCCAGGGGAAGGAAACAGCTCTTGCAAGGGCCTGGAGGCAGGAACAGCAGAAGGTTCATCTTCACTGGAAGATGTCCCCTTCTCTGGGAAGTCTCCAAGACCTTCTTACCTGGAGCATCCCTGACGCTGCCCAGCCTGTCACTCCAGGAGGGCAGCCCTGAGTCCACACTCCCTCCCAGGCCTCCTGCGGTTGCCAGCTCTCCTCCTGTACCTCCCCTGCACAGCCCAGGTAACCCACAGATGCATCGAAATTCCTGGCTCCAGGCTCCCTCCTGGGAGATGGTGCTCTCTGGGGTTGGACAGGTGGGAGCCCCGGTGGTGTCAGGGTTGGGGGACAAAGGCCTAAGGCCCCCTCGACCTCCCAGGCCTGGGGTGGTTAAGAGCAGGAACTCCCAAGTCCACAGGCCTGTGCCCAGACCCCAGAGGGCCCCTCCTCATACATGGTTGTGCTGCTCTGTCTCAGCTTCCTCATCTGCACAGCGGGATAATCAAGTGCCTTCTTCCCAGCGCTGTTGGCAAGGTTAAATGAGTTTATCATGCAGGACACCTTGGCCCAGAGCGAGGGCCACGCCGCATGTGTTAGTATTCTTTCTCTCATTGCAATTACAGAGCTGCAAGAGGATTAGACATGTCAGCAGAACTCCCGGGCAGGGACAGGCGTCGGGGGCAGCCACGGCTGGAGCCCGCATAGTCCCAGATAGGGGCTCAAGCCCAGAATGACTCAGCCCCCAGGGCTCTGCTGGACCCCTATCATGGGCTGGTCACTGCCGAGACACACACACACGCAGATCCCCTAAATCAGCAACAGTAATAACCCAAAGTAAAAGACCAGCGATGTTTCTCTCCTTTCAGAAACCAGTCTGGAAAAATAAAGCACAGGTGTTTACCCTGGAAATGCTACTTCTGGGCACAAGGCCCCCAGAAAGGGTCTGAAATGCAGAAAACACGACACACAGAGCCTCTGTGCAGAGATGCTGATGCCAAAGGAGGTTGTGGAGACAACCTGAGGGCCCTCCAGTGGTGGCCGTCCAGGGGTAGGTGCACATGGGGAGGCAGGGGTGGAGACCTCTCCCGTAATGAGCAAGCTCACGGAGGGAGGACTGGCACTGACAAGAGCAGCTTCTGGATCCAGCCTCCTTCTTTCCCAGGGCTGGGGAGAGGGCTGCAAGGCATGGCTCCAGGGATCTGGGCAGAAGTGTGAGCTGGGCCTTTGCTCCTGCTGTTCCCCCAACAGGAGCACCATCCTAAGCCCCCAAGGTTCTGTGGGGGAGAGAAGAGAATTAGTTCCAGGTGGAGCCTAGGTTTCAAGAATATGTGTGTGTATGTGTGTGTGACAGACAGAGAACGCAGGAGAGAGACAGTGAGGTGGGGGAGGGGAGGCAGGCTCACATGGGTGCAGTGCTGAGGATGGGTAGGACTTGGGAATTCGGGGAGCTAGTGGGAAGGTCTTTGGGCACACAGTGTAGGGAATAGGCTGAGCAAAGGCACAGAGGTGGGAGAGGCTGGCTGCCAGCCCCTTTCTGACAGCCCCAAGAGGACACCTGGAGTCAATGATTAAACCATCCCCAGACATAGGCTGGGAGCAGGGAGGGGTGGATCATGGAGCTGTGGCCAGGGGCCAGGGCTCATGTGGGTTCCTGGTGGGGCCTAAGGGGAGGCCCTCTTGCTTGGCAGGACTCTAAATTTCTCTGGCTCTCTGGGCCTCAAGAACCTCTCCCCGCTCTCGTTGGCTTAGCTCGCAGGCCCTCATCCCCAGTCAAGGGCCCTTGGTGCTAGACTCCAGGCCCCTCTTCACAAGCTGAGCACTGGCTCCTGGGCTACTGTTGGGTACTGATGCCAGGCTGCCCAGTCCTTGGGACTGATTCAGGAACCAAGGTCCACACAGCAGGGTCTGGGCCATAAGCCCTGAGTCCCAAGTCTAAGAGCCGGTCCCTTGGGGTCATTATTCTCATCTCCTTCCTCTGCAAATGGGAAGCCTGAAGGCTGGATGGGGGAAGAGTCTCGTTCAAGGTCACACAAATCAGCGATGGCTGGCCTGGGAGGTGCCCTGAGCAAGGGGCGGGGGGTGATCCCTATTAAATTAGCATCATCGCAGGCCCTTCATCCTGCTCTCTCCTCTTAGATCCACATGGGTGCATCTGAGGGGTGGGCAGGTTCCTCTTGGGAGGAGGTCAGTGTGGACGTGGACTCCAGGGGCCAGGGTTCCCGTGAACCCACATGGGAAGGCCCAGCTTTCCATATGGCCATGGCACTGGAATTCAGCTGGTACCCTCTGCTTGCACCAGGAGTCCCGCATTCCATAGGGCCCAAGTCCTGTGGTTCTCAGATGTGTCGTTTTCACAGCTTCTCCTCCCGAGCCACAAGGGTCCAGCACCCGTCACCCTGGATGACCATCCCAGCATCCTCACCGTCCTCAGTTCTCCCTGCTTGCCCCACAGGATATTCTCTATTCAGCAACTAGAGGATCTGTATAGTGACAGCCAGTCCCTGCTAGCCCTGTGCTTAAAGCTCTTTAGGGGCTCCCCTGCCCTCCAAAGCCTGCTCGGGTCCTCTCTGCCCACCAAGCCCTGCGTGAGGGGACCGAAGCTTCTCCTTTCTAGGCAGTAGGGCTGGAAGGGCCGTGAGGCCAGAGGAGGGGGCATACAGACAGCCTACAGGGTGGACGGCGCCCCCTGGAGGTGTGTAACAGAGCAGGCCTGGGAAGGGGTTCCTGCTGGGATCGCAGTCCCTTATGGCCTGTAAAGGGTTGGGGAATGTGAAGCTGAAACCTCATCTTACCTCTGGTCAGTTGCTAATGATGGTCTTTAATGGCCGTGCCTGGGAGGGGGTGACCTCACCCTGGACACGCCCGGATAAGAGGAGGCTGGAGTCAGAGGCAGGTGGCTCCTCAACAGCTATGGGACCTGCTTGGGCTTGTCCTGCCTGCGAAATGAGGGGACTGTGTGTGTGTCTGTGTGTGTGTCTGTGTGTATGTGTGTGTGTCTGGTCTCTCACAAGGCCAGAGGGAGAAGGCTTCCAGTCTGATGCGGGAGGTAGGAACTGGGGGGCAAGGCTCAGTGCAGCAGGATAGGGAGGCCTAGCTTCTACTCTGACTCACTCTATGACACCCCTGTTGGAGCCTCGGTTCTTCAGTCTATGTGGGGATGGGAAGGAACGATTCTGAACCCTCCCTAGGTTCTCAGGTCCTTTGGGGCCAGTCCCAGGGGGCCTCTGGGAGGAGGTGAGGGAGCAGTTTCCTGACAGGGCCCAGGACAAGAAGGGGGAAAGGTATCAAAGATTGAGACCTGGACCCTTCCCTGGCCCAGGCTCCTGGGCACCTACAGGTCAGAGGTTAACATACACTCTCTAGAGAAACCTGGCTCCCACATCAGACCCTCTGACTTCCACCTGAGGGTTTTGGTGTGGGTGCTAGTGTTCTCAGACACATCCAGATGGAGGCAGACGGCTATCCCGATGCAGATATGGAGACGCAGGGGCGGGGACAGGCTGTGACAGCGGCAGGTGAGGGGGCAAGTTCCAGCACGGGCTTTCTGCCCGCCCCCACTCTTGCCCCATTCATAGGGGATGACTATTTGCACCCCAGGGAGGGGCCCCGTGGGGGTGTCGGTTGAAGCAGGCCCTTCTCCTGAGGGCTGCCTTCGCCTCCCCCGCCGGCTCAGAGCAGGACCCCCCTGGGGAAGGCAGCAGCTTGTCTCCTTTGTGATCTCTTTGCCAGGCTCCCTTCAAGGTGGCCGCTCCACAGTGCTACAAGTTCTTCCTGGTGTCCAGCCTTAGTCACTCCTGCTCTTGCTCCTGATTCATTTATCAGAGAACAAGTTGAAGGCCTCATCATCTTTCCACCCAGCCTGACATCACTGTTTCCCTCGGGCATGTTCCCATTCCTGGGACGGCCTAGCCGGCACAGGAAATGGCTGCTAGGTGAATGTTCCAGTGAGTGAGTGACTGGCTCGGATCCTTCTCCCATGAGAATGCTAAGAAGTGGCTAAGAAGTGGGTGAGGGGGCCCCTGGAGCCCAGGCTGAGATGGAGACAGAAACATGGACTTAGGAGGCAAAGAGGGTTAGAAGGACTTAGGGTGCAGAAACGAAGCAGATGCAGTCCCAGGAAGCCAGGTTGCCCAGAAGCTTAGGGGACGCTGGTGTCCAGGCCCCTGGCCAAAGATGGCCTGGACCGCACGAAGCCCATGGGAGGCAGGCACAGGAGAGACAGGATGGAATAACAGAAGCTCAGAGTGAAGGCCTATGAGGCAGGAGCCTGGGACCCAGGGGTCCAGAGTAAGCATGGCCTAGCCCAAGGTCACAGAATGAGGATCCAGGGCTCCAGCCACACATCCAGGACCTGGCCCTCTCTCCCTGCCAGAGGGAAGCTGAAAGGAACCACAGCCAGGCATAGTGCTGAGGTGGGAATTCTACAGATGAGGACACTGAGGGTCAGAGAGGCCAGCTGGCTTGTCTGAGGGTGCAGAGGAAGCAAGTAGCAGGGGTGGCCCTCTTCACGTACTCCCAAGCTCCCCTCTCCAGTCCTGTTTGAGAAGCCAGCTCAGGAAATGATTGCTTTCCCACACCCCACCCTGTGCTTGGGCACACTGGCACTGCCAGGCACTTACTTACTTACTGTCGAGGGCCCAGCCCCCAGCCCGGCACCCGCGGGCTTCCCCAGAGAGGGAACAAAGGCCCAGTCTCTGCCTGTTCAGGCCCCCACCCCCTTGCCCGCCCCTGGCACAGAGGGACCAAGGCTCTGAGGGAGCCTGAGAGCAAAAGCAGCACCCACCCCTTTGCGACAGCGCAAGAGCCCCCTTCCCGACTTCCGGGTCTGCCGGCTGCTCAGCAGTGTTCCCCATTCTACAGATGGGAAAGCTGGGGAGGAGGTGACACAGTCACACAGCAGGGATTCGAATCCAGGTCCCTTGCCTGGAAAACCTACCCCCTATCCCACACCACACGCCAAGCCATGAAGGTGGTGACTGTGTTCTGGTCCAGTGTACCTCCTGGGCAGAGATGGGGCAGCAGGCAGAGCCTGTGCAGCTCGACAGGGAGAGTCCTGGAGACGGAGCTGAGTCACCCTTACCCTTCCGGCCCTGCCCACCGACCCCCTACCCGGGTCCTGCCCCATGGTGCTCACACAGTCTGCTGAAGTGAAAACCAGGCAAGACGCAGAGATGGGGAAACTGAGTCAGCAACCAGACCTCCTAAGTCCCTGGAGGGGCTCATCCAATCCAGCCAGAGGCTCAGGAGACAGGCCAGTCCATTCCTCAGCTGTCACATGGGCTGTGTTGCCCGTGAGGGCCTTAGCCCACCAAGCTGCAGTCACCTTCCCTGCTCCCTGCTCTGCCTGGGGCCTCTCCTTGACCCTTCAGAGGGAGCCTGGATAAAGGACCAACGCTCACCCTGCTCTGGAGAAGCCTGAGTGTGGCCGATTCTTCCCTGTGACCCCAGGCTCAGACCAGGAAATGAGCACGGCGTGCTCATCTTGCCCTGAACAAGGCAGGCACTCAGTATCTGAGTGCAACTGGTGCCATTTTAGAGATGGATACTGAGGCTCAGGGACCTGTCCAAGACCACCCAGCTCCTAAGGAGCAAAGGGGGCTGACCGGCTCGGTTTCCCAGTCCCACAAGGCATCCCAGTAACTGTGTGGGGAGGAGAGAGTGAAGTTACGTGCAGGCTACCCTCTCCCACCCACAACAGCAAGGAAAAGGGGACCTGGGGGCTCAGGGGCCTGAAGCCCTTGGGCAATCTCCATGAGAGCCTAGGGCAATGCTGGCTGAGTTGGGGCTCAATTATGTGACCTTGGCCGACGCAACCTCTCTGAACCTCAATTTCCTGTCAAACTATCAGCAGAGGCCGATGGAGAAAGCCTGATGTGCCCGCCTGCAGGCGCCTTAAGGGCTGGGAAATGCCGCGGGCCCCCACCCCAGCCCAGCTTTACCCAGAGGCCTGGGCTGCTCCCCCGTCTGGGTGGCACCTCTGACCCTCAAAGCAAGTGCCCGGCAGACCCCAGGCAGGACCAGGCCATACGCCTCACACACAGGAGGGGCCAAGAAGCCAGCCAACAGTGCCCCCTCCTCACCTTCCCTGAACTCAAGCTTTACCAGACATCACAACTCATTTTAAAGAAAAAATAGTATTTATTTGCAATATAAACAAAGTCCCGTTGCTGGTTCGGGATATATATAAGTATGTGTGTGTATATATACGTAGGGTCACAAATTTTCCTTCATAAGATCATAAAGCAAAACTGGCCACCCTCTTGGCATACCCTCCTTTACACAAGTCTGATGCGTCTTTCTGGGGTTTTCTTTTTAAAAATAAAAGAGAGAGAGAAAGAGAACCATGTACAGCATGGGAGCTTGTTGTCTACTTTCTCAGCTGTGGCAAGATTTAACTGCGCTGCCCTAGAGAATCCCTGAAACAGCCCCTGTGAGGTAAGATGCAGTGGGGGCAGAGTTTCCGTGGCCTCGCTCGCATGCTGAGTGCTGGCTCCCTCAGGGACTCCCGCCTGACTGCTCACCCTCCCTGTGCACCAAGGCAGCCCTGACACCTGCTAGAACTAAGCTTGGAGAGGGAACAAAAGTGGAGGAGGATAACGGAATCCGTGGCTTTGTTCTGTGGATACTTGGGGTAGGGTTGGGTGGACAGAGCCTCACAGCCCTTCCACTTGTCCAAGGTGCCTCCCTGCGTCCTCACCCCACCCACTCCTGCCCATGGGTGGAAATGGGTGCGAGTTTCGTGGTAGTAGAAGGCATGGGCAAGATGAGAGCAGTGCAGGCATCCATGGGGACAAGGGGGGCTGAGAGTGGCAGCGGAATCAAAGCAACGGCCAGGGGAAGGGGAAGGAACTTGGGAGGCAGGGCTGGGCCTTCACCTACCGAAGCTTTCCCTGGCCACTGGGCCTCTACTCCCAGGTGCGAACAGAGAAAAAAAGAGAAAGGAGACACAAGTAGTGGGTGGAGTATATAAAACGGCCTGGGGCCCAGGCCCTCCCAGGGGCTGAGCCCAAGGGCTAATGCTACTGCCTGGCGGTCCCCCATGGCCCTACTTCCAGCAGGGCAGGGCCCCCAACTCCTGCCTCGGGGAGTGGAAGGGTGGTAGAAAGGACAGAGAATGCCAAAGCCACCTGCACAGCCCACCAATCACAACTGCAGACATCATCGCAGGCCAATGCAGTGCCAAGTGGGCCGGGCCAACGGTGGGAGATGTGGGCATGACTGGCGTCCGACACCTGGAGAGCAGCAAGCCGTCCCTTCCAGAAGGGCCCGCCGTGGAAACGGAGGCTTCACACATGTGCAAAACGCATTTGGTCAAGATCAACACGGGGTCTGTCTTTTCCATTTAAAAAAAAAAGAACACCAATAATTACTTTTTGAAATAGAAAAACAAAACTCAGAACGTTTCTCTCTCTCACAGGATCAAGGGATGAAATACTGGTTTATATAATCCACTGTTGCATGTAGCCTGGAAATAACACTTCATTAAAAAAAGAAAAATCAGAAGAGCTTGAGCACTCTCGGTGCTCCAGGGAGCTCAGGTTTACCCGCCAAAAGTAAAAAGGAAACTCAGGTCTGTGGACGTGTCTTTAAAAAGTAGCCAAGTTGGCCGAGCCATCAGCAGAAAGGACTGTCCTAGGGAAGGATGAGGCCCTGCTGGAACCCCAAAGCCATGTGTCTGAGAGTTGAGGGCCTCTTTGGCAAGTCCTTTGGGGGAAGGCCTTGCCTGTGGGCCCTGCTCCCCACAGGATGGGGTGAGTGGAGCTCGGCCACCTATGAGCCTGGGCTGCTGGTCACAGGTGACGTCTGTGGGTTCCTCAGGCCAGAGGCAGCAGGCTTGGGCCCTCCCAGCTGGCCCTGTGGAGGGCTGGGGAGGCACCCGGTGGCCCGGCCACCTGTGCACCTGGCCTCACGTGGACTCAAGTGTGTTGAGTGGGAACAGGTTGTGGTTGGTGGGCGTGGAGAAGTAGAGCTTCTCATTGGGTGTGTGGTTGTCACATGGGCTGCTTAGCCCCAGCGTCCGCTCAAAGTCCAGCAGCTGCCCCATGAAGTTGAAGTTGGGAGAGATGTTGGACTTTTTCCTCTTGACGAAGTCATAGGCGTCGTTGAGTGACAGGTTCATCTTCTGCATCAGGTAGGCCACAGTGACCGTCACCGAGCGGCTGATGCCTGCCAGGCAGTGCACCAAGACACCACACTTCTTGGAGCGAGCCTCATCTGAAACACAGGGGCATGAGTCAGGGAGACACCTCCTCCACAGAGCCTTCCCACATGGGTGGGCAGAGGGGCCAGAGTAGGTGGGGCTGGGGCACAGAGGGTGGTATGGTCGCTGGCTGGTACTGCCCCATTGAGGGACCTGGCCACGTCCATGCAGGTGGAGCAGCAACTTGGCTGTGGAGAGGGCATTTCCATGCTTTAGCTCAAAGTCACTGGACATCCCTGAGCCTCAGTTTCTTCATCTATAAAATGGGTTTCCTGATACAGTGCTTTTGTAAGAACCTGAGTTAAGTGACAGCTCAACAAAGTGAGCTCTTGTGACAACTATGCCCACGGCTAGTACTGTGGGTGCCACCTGCATCTTCCCAGGTCACCTGTACCATGGCTAGTAAGCCCGTTTTATAAATGGGGAAACAGACTCAGAGACAAAGTGATGAGCCCAAGGCCGCACAGAGGCTCCTCCTAACTCGTAGACCCCTGCTGCTGCCAGTCCATGCCCTGGGGTGGGGGCGCTGAGCATGCTGCAGCTCCTATAGCCACTCCCCGAGTCTCCTGGGCAACGGGCCTGAGGTAGGTCCCTCCAGAAGGGAGTGGAGGGCTGGGGCCTACACTCAGCTTGGCCAGCAACTCCCAAATGCTTTGGTTCCCATTCCTGACGTTGGATGTGACTGAAGTTCAGTCACCAGTCAGCCTGGGCTGCTGGGTTTCATATGTGGGGTTTGCTTAAAGCAGTGCCCACCCCACTTGCTAGACGTCCCCCCGCAGGCCTATGCGCCAAGGACATCCCACCACAGTCAACCAAATTCTGCCTACCCTCCCCGACCCCTCCCGTGCCACCCACTCTCACACCTGCTTCCTGGCCCCCCAATTCCTCTGCCTGACACAGAGCAGAGCACCATTAATGCTGGCTGAACTACTAAATACTCGGTCATCTCCTCTCCCCTGGACCCTGGGGCAGCTGCCTCTCTGTGCCATAGCTGTGCCAGGGTTATGATTATCAAGAGGCAGTTCTGGGGCTCTCAAGGTCCCCACCCCCAACTGCTAGCCCACTGGGAGCCAGGTACATAGGTGGTACCCAGTGCTCTCCTACAAGATGACACACAGGCCCACAAACTGTTCCTCATCTGGGGATCATTGCTGATGGCCTGGCAGAGCTTCCCCCACCCCGTGCCCACCTCATCTGGGGGTCCCCAGAGCTAAACACACTGTCGGTGACAACCTTGTGGCTAAGGCTCCGGGGGCCGGACCAGCAGTGGGGAGACAGATGTTGAGGCTTTGTGTGCAGCCCTGTGGTCTGACCTTGAGATCTGGGGCAGGGGGAGGGCGTGGTGGGGATGAGCCTCCAGTGGTAACACACCAGGATATGGGGAACACCCAGCCCCTAAACCCACCCGGACAATCCGCGGTGTAACTGCTTCCGTTGGCTTTATTTTTAGCCCTTTCAGGGTACGACTGAGTTGGGGGCGCTGGTGCTTGATCCTGCCCCCCGAGACCTCTGGGATGCTTGGGCCTCGGTTCCTTCACTTGTCAAAGGGGGAAAAATGTTCCCTTCACCTCTGCCCCTTGACCTGCTGCACCGCCAGATGTGGAGGGGCCTTTAGGAAGGATGAAGGCACCCACAAGCCAGGCTCGGCCCTGAAGAATCAGGATCCCCCTCTCCACTGCTCTCCCTCCTTGGGGGAGAGCTCAAATGCTGAGGCAGCACCCACAGTCCTCTTGGCCACATCCTCCAGGGGCAAGGCAGGACTGGGAAGCTCGGACAGCCTCCGCCGTGGCCCCCTCCCCCAGGCCTCCACTTCCTTCCTTCCTCCCAGCCGGGCACCTAGTTTTGGTTCCCAGTAAGCGGATGAGGCGGGGAAGCCTCCCACTTCCTGTTATTAAAGCTAGCCCAGCCCAGCCACCACCAAAACGCCCTCCTCCAGAAACGGCCGCCAGCAGAAGACTGTTCAGGCCACAGCCTCAGAGAAGCCAGGGTTTCTGATCCTGTGTCCCCTTCCCCACACCCTGGGTGAAACTTGCAGAGGCCAGAGGAGGTGACCTGAAATCTACCAGCCTCCAGCTGGCCAAAGAGGCTACAGGACAGGGGGCTAGAGACGAGGTGGCTTATAGAGCTCGGGGTCAGCCAAAGCCCTAAGCCAGACAGAGGGCTAGTGTTCTGGAGAAGACCTTCCTCAGCCTGCCCCACCTTCTCTGTGTACGCCCTGTGCTCCAAGCAAGCCCCACAGGCTGTCAGGGAGGACCTGGGGCCCCATCAAGGCACCCTGGGTCCACATTCTGATAGCTGCCTGCTTGGGGCAGGTCTCTGGCTCCAGTGACACCCATCAGCTCCCTCAGGTACACAGTAAGGCCCAAAGAGGCGCCATGACAGGCCCCATCCTGGAAAGACACATGTGCTGAGGCATGATGCAGAGCCAGTGAGCCCCGTGGGAGGTCTCTGAGCTGTGATGTTGCAGCCTGCTTAAGCCCAAAACAGCAGTGAAGCCAGAAAAACACAAGCTGGACTGCAGAGCCCATGAGGTGCTGGCAGCTGGGGGGAGCTCAGGACTCAGGGGACATGCTCCAGCCCTGAGAGGTAGAGGGGCCCAAGGGCCTTGGTGACTCACAGCAAGCATGGGTACACCCATGGGCACATGCTGGCACACGCAGGACACACACAGGCCTCGACAGGTCCAGAGGCGCCCAGTTGGGTGCGGGCGACACCCAGAGTCCTGCACGCACCTTAACACGCCCCCCGCCCACCCTGCCCAGCGCACAGCAGCACCTACCAATGAAGCTGATGGCCTCGGGGAAGAACTGGGAGAGGTTCTGGCTCCAGTGGTCAGAGATGGGGATCTGCTTGTAGGTGAACTCGCCGCCGTGCTCGAAGGCGTTGGGCAGGTTGGGCGTGACGTTGAGGATGTATTTGATGCCGTACTTGCCGAGCACATCCAGGTTGGTGGAGTCCTTGGCACAGCCAAGGTAGAGGTAGGGCAGGATCTGGACGGGGAAGGCCGGCTGGCAGGATGGCACAGGGCTGCCGTCCGACTCAGTGGCACTGCTGGGCAGCTCTCGGTCTGACTCGCCATCTGAGCAGTCAGAGCTGATGCGTAGGCCCCCCAGGCCTAGCACTGAGGTGGGCGGCGAGCCACTCGGTGAGGACGAGCTGTCCACGTTGGTCTCGCAGTGCTCAGAGTACTCCGTTTGGAACTTGTTGAAACCACCTGCGGCCAGGGGTGAGATGGGGACTGGGTAACAGGCTGCCAGTGCCACTGGCCAGCGCATCCCGCCCAACTAGGCAGCACGACACCAATGACGGCCAGGCTCTCCACTTCAAGCACAATACCAGTGATGGCCAACATGGGCCATGCCAACCATGTCACAGCTGCACTCTTCTCCTATGTTCTCCACATCTACCCTATCACCCACTTCACAGATGAGAAACTGAGGCTTCAGGAGGTGAAGTAATATACACAAGGTCCCACAGATGGTTAGCAATGGAACCAGGACCAGATCTAGTCAGCTGGAGTCCAGAGCTCCGTACCCTTACCAATGGCACTGCAGGGCCCCTGGCCCTACCAGCAGTTTTACGGCACACGAGGACAGGCCTGGCTCATTCCCCTTCTGCAGCCCCCGTGCTCAACTGGCACCCATGGGTGTTCAGTAACTGCTAAGAGATAAAGGAAAGCAGACAACCCACCTGTGGGTCTGCAAACCCCTCGGATGAAAACACAAGGGCAGAGCTGCGCTGGGTCAGTTAGAGGCAGAGAGGGTTTGGGTCTCCGCCATGGGAGTCCAGTGTGGCTTTCCCACCACACCCCAACCACAGTCAGGGAAGGAAGGGTGAAGGTGGTCGCTGGCCCCTTCCCCCAACAGGGGCAAGTTAGTAAAAGGAATCCCAGCTCCATCTCTCCAGAGGCCCTCCTTAGAACACAGGGTCCCCCCAGCCTTGGGTCCACAGAGAGGGAGGCCCACTGGGGGCTAGACAGGGATGGGGGAGATGTGAAGAGCCCTGGAGCTAGGCAGGGGCCCTGCGCCTGAGGGTGCTGCAGGCCTCCTCTCCCCTCCTCGCCTGCCGCCCCGCTGCCAGCAAGAGGCCATTTTGGAATGTTAATTGGAAACACCGGCCCGCAACCACTCGCCCCCTGGCGCCACCTCCTCCTTCCACAAGACCCGGGGCAACCCAGGCTGGGGACCTGGCATACCCAGCTAGAGCAAGGGACACTGCCGCGCCTCCCAGAGCCCGCAATTCTAGGTGCTGGAGACCACACCGGGAATATCCGAAGTCCCCCGACCCAAACGGTCCCCATGCCCGGGGGGCAGGATAGCACTATGAACGGCGTGGTCCTGACCCTGGCCTTTAAGGGATGGGCATTGCAGTCTAGGGGAGCTAGTGGTGGGGGCCCTGCCACGCTCGGGGTCCCAGAAGGCGGCCCCTCCCTCCTCTGCGGGCTCAGTTTGCGCTGGGCGCAGTCGTCGCCCCATTAACAGGAGAGAAAAGAAAAGCCGAGGCAGGGAAAAGTTTGTTCCGCCCACTCGAATCGTGCCGAGAAAGGGAGCGCAGAGGGGGCTCCACGCCTGCCCAAACCCGCACCGGGCCCCCGGGAGGGGGGACCCGGGCAGAGGAAGACGTGGCGCCTAGCCAGGCAGGTCAAACGCGTGGGGAGGAAGCAGCCTCGGGCAGTGGCGTTAGGGAGCTGCCAGGGAGCGCCGATCCCGGATGGGGGTCTCAGTGAAGCCCTCACCTTGGAGGTAGTAGGCCTGGCAGCCGTCATCGCGCAGCTTCTGCAGGAGTAGGCCGAGCACAGAGGCGGGAGCTCCAGGCTCGGGCTGCCACTCGGCAGTGGCCTCGTCGTAGAGAAGCACAGTGGCCGCCTTGCAGCGCGTGGTGAAGCGCTCCTTGTCGGCGTGGTTGGGGATGATGGAGCGGATGGGCAGGTTGCCCTTGCGCAGGCGGCGCAGCATAAGGCCCGGGATGGCCAGGTTGATGGCCGTCTCGATGTGCGACGACTCGAAGAGCTCGTGCGGCCGGCAGTCGAGCAGCAGCAGAGACGCACCGCCGCGCGCCTCCAGCTCCTCCTGCAGCCACTCGGCGCTCTTGCAAGGCATGGCCCCCGCTCCAGTCACCGCGTCTGCCCCGGTGCCCGCGCCGGACCCGGACCCCGCACTGGGCTCGGACCCCGCCCGGGTGCCCCCCGCCGCCGCCGTCCCCGAGGCCGACATGTGCGCCCGCGCTGAGGGGCCGTGGAGCTGGTTTTTCATGAGGAGCGCCGGCGGCCCGGGGCCGGGGCCGGGCAGCCCTGCCCTGGGACGGCGCCCCGGCCGCGCGGGCCCCAGCCGCGTCTCTGGGCGCCCGCCTCCCACCGAGCTGTGCGCCAGCCGCCCCGGCCTCCCGGCCTCCGTCGCGCCTGCCCGGCCCTCGGTGCGGCCGCGGCCTGACAGCCCCAATTAAACGGCGGCTCCGGCGGCCGCGCGCCGAGACGTCCTCCGTGGGGCGGGGCCGCGGGGCCAGCCCCTGGGCTTAAAGGCGCCGCGCCTCCCCTGCCCCTCCCCACCGAGTATGCGGGCGCGCTCGCGGTCCCAGGCACCCGGAGACCCGCGCCCTGGCTCTCGCCCCGCCCCCACGCCGCCGCCTTCTCACTTTGCCCGGAGCTAGTGAAGACTTCCTTAGGGAGCCTAGCCAAAATGCCCTCCTGGGTCCTCTCCGCCGGCCCTCCCAGCTCTTCTGTGCCCAAGTGTGAAGGGCTTCCCTGGGGGCGTCCTGCGCCTTGCCCTCCTCCTCACAGTCACAGAAGGAGTTTTCCCGGGGATGGGGGAGGTAGGGGTCACGCTGAGCCAACCTCCCCTCCTCCCGCCAGCCAACCCCATTCATTCATTCTGTCAGCGAGTTCATTCAATAAATAGAAATCGAACGGCTACTGCGTGCCAGGCACTGTGCTAGGCGGTCACCGTTTCATGTGACCGCATCGTTTCCATGATGGTCACAAACTCCAAGACCTGGAGGGAGGGAGGGGTCTCACCCCAGCAGGACTAATGGGGGCTCAGCACCTGGGCGACTGAAAGGACAGAAAGGCCTCGGGGCTGCGCCACTGTTCGCTAACAGGGGCAGAGGAATCCTGAAAAGGACCAGCTCTGGTAAGGGATCGCGGGCTCTTTAAGAAAGCTTTACAAGCGAAGCGGTGACAGGGGCCGAATGAAGTGCCACGTGACTTTTCCACAGGGGTGGGTGGGAGTGGAGCGCTTCTTTCTAATCTGCTTTCCTTCGCCTACCTTCCTCTCAGTGCACCAATAAACTGTCGCGGTAGGTGGGCACGCGCCAAATAGATGGCCAATCGCGGCCGAAGGAGGCGGTGGGGAACGGAGGTGGGTGGGCTCCGCGCGGGAAATAGGCGGGGCCTCCACTAATGCTGTGTATTGGCTTGGGAGGGCGGGGCCGGGGAGGTGAATGGAGCCGCAGGTAGCGTTAGAACAAAGAGGCTCGACTCCGGCAGCGCGCGTGCGCAAGACATTCCGCGCTTTCCCCACCGAGCATGGGTGGGTTGGCCGGGCGTGGGGAGGTCGTTGCTGGGCCTTGCCGTCCGCCTGGTCATTTCGCTGCCCGCGGGGTGCCCCCACCTCCTTGGTGCTTACCCCTCCCCTAGGCGGGTTAACTCTGAGCCACCAGCACCAGGGTAGGGGGACAGAGGGGACAGATTGGTCGGGGCTGAAGGGGAGCGATGGTGCGTGAGATTTGCAAAGGGAGGGCCTATGGACCGGGAGGATTTGACCATTCCACCGCATGAAGAGAGGCAGCCCAAGAACAGCCTCCCTCCAGCCTTCCATGTGAGGGATAGTTCACCTGAAGGGTTTTATCCTGGCCACAGGACTGTGTTCCAAAGGAGTAGAGGGCTCGTTTTTCCCAGAAACGCCACAGCAGTGCTGCCAGAATGGGTCTTATCAGCGGGGAAGGGATGCCCAGAGAGGGTAAAAGACAATCGGTTCTCTGGCTCTAGTCCATGGTTGTCCGGCGGTACTGAGCAGAACCTGCTTCCACGGGTCCCAGACCCTGTAGAGAGAGCTTCCGGGTCTTCAGACCTAGCCTCTGCCCTGCTGTTTGCTGACCACTGGAGTCCCTGGGTGGTGCAAAACGTTAAGCGTTTGACTACTAGCTGAAAGGTTGGCAGTTAGAACCTACCCAGAGGCACCTCAGAAGACAGGCCTGACGATCTGCTTCTGAAAGGTCACAGCCTTGAAAACCCTATGGAGCAGTTCTACTCTGAACACATGGGGCCACCATGAGTTCAAATCGACTCTGACAACTAGCGACAACATTTGCTGACCTGTCGTACGACTTGAGTATGGCTCATGCCTCTGGGCCTCTGTTTCCCCAATGCAGGAGAGTGCTGGTCTGGACCCTACCCAGCCAGTTAATCACAGAAATCTATCCAACTGGGAGGACGTGCTTCTCTGAGACCGGGCCCCTTGGCTGGAGCCCAGGTGCTGGTTGTCAGGAATGGAGGCAGCATTCAAAAAAGAGGCCAGAGTAAACCCACCCGGTAGAGCCACTTGCTGGCCAGTGAATCCTTCACTCAACAGGCCTCGCTGAGGGCCTACTGAGCATCAGGCACTGCCTGGAGCTGGAGGGACAGCCATGGACACACCATCCTCCATTCAGTAGCCCTGAGCAGCCTGGCTGCTCTACCAGGGTTGGGGAAAGGTCCCGTCTGGGTGTTCCCCCAGGTCCATGGCAGGATGGTCCCAAGTTGGACTGTGCTCTGCTAACATGATCGCCCTCGTGTGGTAAGGCAAGCTGTTTAATGCCCAACACAGCAGGATGACATCCCTTGAGAGGCAGGTCAGAGTCGCATTATCAGGGTCATGCTGTCCTCCGGTGAGGCTGAGCCACGTGGCTCACTGCACTGAGGTGTGCTTGTTTCCGAGAGCTGGGTGAGGAATGGGCTGCTGCTCTCTCTAGTGGGGTGCAACTGTAATGGGAACCTCCACTGTGCCCCCATGGCCCACCTATCCATGCATGAGGAAAAACCATTCTGGAGAAGCTACAGCAGGCCTGCCAATCCCCACGTTAGCTTCTGATCGCTCAGGGTGTATGACTCCTTTAGCGGGGGACATCCAGGGAGATCCAGGGGGAGGAGTGGAATTGGACAAAACCCTGAGAAGAAAGGGCCCTCCAGCAGGGATGTAAAGGGTGAAAAACAGGTCTTGGGTGAGCACAGGAGAAGGGTGACAGTGGGAGCAAAGGGGTGGCAGGAGAATTAGCCTCTGAGGTGCCAGCAGGGGCCCTGGGCCCCATCATCCAGGCTGGAGGAGAGGCCCAATGCCTCGGTTTCCATGTGGAAGTCCTGCCTCCAGTCTTGAACAGCTACACTTCATGAAGCAACACAATTCGTAAAATCATCACAGCCAGGCTACCCCAGTGAGGGAGGGCAGGGCAGGGGCAGGTGCAGAACCCTCAGACTTACAAGGCCCAGAGTGGGGCAGGAACTTGCCTGTCGTCAGACGGCAAGAGGCCAGAGCTGCCCCTGCCCAGGGCCTTGCCTTCACCGGTGGTCCTTCCTCAAGGATGCTGGGAGAAGGTTCCTGGGAGCAGGGTTTGAACTGGTTCAAACACCTGCTGAGAATTTGTATTTCTAACAAGTTCCCAGGAGGTTATACATAAGAATCACCTGGGCATCGTGTTAAAATGTGGATTCTGATTCAGTATATCTGGGGGGTGGAAATGCAAATTCTTAGCAGAGGTTTGAACTGGAACGAACCGGTTCAAAGCCCTGCCTGGTAGAGGGGGTTTCCTGGCCAGAACCTAGCACTCTGGGTGAGGCCTAAGGATCAAAGACATTCCTCAACAAGAATGTGGCCCTTCCTGCCCCCCAGAGTTCAGGTCTTCCCTCACCTGCAGCCCTCAGGACAGGTGCCCAGCTTACCAGGGCCCCTAAGGGGCAGCGTGAAGGGGTGGGAAGGGAGCCCCCAGAACAGGTTGGGAGCAGGTGGGATATGTTCGCACTTCTCTGAGGGCTCTACATCTGTCTCTCACGCACACCCCCAGGCCTTTGCACAAGCTATTTCCTTGGCCTGGATGCTTTTTGCCCCACCCTGCTGATCTTTTTGCCCTTATCCTTAGGAAGGCCTCCTCTGAGCCCTCAGGCTAAATTAACTCCCCTGCTCCATGCTTCCGTTGTCCTCCCCCATCTTTGCTCTGCCCTCTCTCACACTCACTCTTCAACATCCCCCCTGCCAGACTTTCTCCCTTTGGATGCCAATGGCATGTCTGCTCCTCCCCAAGCATGCTCCTCCCCTGCCATCCTGTTTCATCTCAGAAAATGACTAGTCCCTATTCACCCAGGTGCCAGGCCCAAGCCCCCAAGGCATGTTTGGAGCTGCCTTTCCTCTCTGCACATATCCAGCCCAAGAATCGCACAGAGAAGGGGTCTTCCCGGCAAGGCAAGGCCTGCCTGCGATGGTGGGACATGTCATGGCCCTTTCTTGTTCTTCTGGGAGGAGTGGAGTGTCCCCAAGAGAAGATGTGCACCCCGCACCCCAGCCCCCCACCCCCACACGTCCAAATAGCTTGGTGATGCAAGAGCTGTGTCACTAAGAACAGTTTAACCAACTTGGAAATAGACTTTCTTTTTCCCACTGGTGCCCATGGACTTATCGAAAATGGGCTGCTATGCTTCAAATGGCACATGCTGTGTTTCAAATGGCACAAGACCTTGTAGTATAGTGGTTAAATGCTCAGCTACTAACTGAAAGGTGGGCTATTCGAACCCACCAGCTGCTCTGTGGGAGAAAAATGTAGCAGTCTGCTTCCTTAAAGATTACAACCTTGGAAGCCCTGTGGGGCAGCTTTACTCTGTCCTATAGGGTCGCTATGAGTCAGAATCGACTGGACGGCAATGGGTTTTGGTTTATGCCAGGGGAGTTGGTTTCTCAGCCTCCTGGTCCTATGAGGAGCCCACTGGCTAGCATAAAGTTAGGGTGCGCTCCCACTTGCTGCCAGAGGCCAACTTTCTAACATGGGTCCATCTCACATCACCAGTAAGAGGTAAGCAGAGTGTGATGGTTAAGGTTGTTTGTCAACTTGGCCAGGCCATGATTCTCAGTGGTTTGGCAGTTATGTAATGAGGTAATTTGGCAGTTATGTAATGATATAGTTATCCTGTATTTTGTGATATAATGTAATTACCTCCATGATGTGATCAGATGTGATCAGCCAATCAGCTGTAAGGGGAGTTTCCTCAGAGGTGTGGCCTGCATCCAATATATATGGATGTTGTGGCAAAGCTTGCTGGCTTTTGCTCACCCTGGATCCTGCATCCAGCTTGTCATCATCTGACCTCCAGTTCTTGGGACTTGAGCCATTGGCCTGCAGTATTGCCTGCCAATCTTGGGATTCATTGGTCTCCACAGCCTGTGAGCCAGCAGCTTGCTGTCTTGACCTGCTGATACTGAGTTCATCAGCCCCTGCAGCTATGTGAGTCAGGAGAAGCCTCTAACCCGATGCCTGACCAACAGACTTGGGACTTGCCAGCCTCTACAACTGCATGAGCCATTTCCTTAAATTTCTCTCTCTCTCTATGCTTCACTGGTTTTGCTTCTCTAGAGAACCTAGCCTAAGACACAGAGGCTGGGCACTCCAGCCCAAGATGCCTGCTGCAGGTAACTTGAGCCAGCCTCCACCCAGGCAGCTCCACCAACCTAGGAGGTGTGCCATCAGAGGTCTGCCTGAGACCTGGACTGGGGAATCACTCTGCTTGCCCTGACCCTTGGTGAGGCCCCTCTGGGTTGCAGTCAGGACAGGTAACCTTTAAGCTGGGCCAGGAGTGGACTGTGAAAGGCCCAGCAACTCCTCTGCCTTAGTCAGAACTCTTAGCTATACACACTCACGTGTGGATGTACACACATACATGTAAAATACATGTAAAATTGCACACATACAACACTGGCATAAACACACACATAACCAAAACCAAACCAGTTGCCATCAAGTCAATTCCAACTCATGGAGACCCCATGTGTGCACAGTAGAACTGTGCTCCTTTGGGTTTTCAAGGCTGTGACCTTTTGGAAGCAGATCACCAGGTCTTTCTTCCAGTGCACCTCTGGATGGGTTTGAACCACCCATCTTTTACTTAGTAGTCAAGCGCTTAACCATTTGTGCCACCCAGGGGCTCCTAGACTTAAATATAGGCAACGTGTTCACGGGCACATCTACACATATATACATGTGCAGATATGCACAGATACAGACCTATGCACATATGCAGAAATACACGATACACGTGTGCACACACACTCACTGTTATGTGCACACGTATACAGAACCATGTCTGGGCACTTGCCATTCCTGTCAAGGGGTGCCCACAGACAAGTATCCCCAGGGGTGTTGTTATCAGGCTGGTGGGACCCACGACTCTCTCCCCCCAGCTCTCCAGTCACATCTCAGTGGGCTCACCCTGGCTGATTGGCTGCTGCTGGAATCTCCATGGTGACAGGTTTTGGATGGAACAGTAGTCAGTCCACCCCTGCCTTCCTCCCAGCAGGGGCTGCCAGGCCCTGGGCGATGGCCGTATGGAGTGGGGAAGCTGTTGCCTGGGGCAGCTCTTGCACTGGGGAGCTGCCTGCCCAGGTTTGCGGGGCAGAGGGGGTGGCAGCAGGGCCCTGGGGAGCAAACAGCCTTGGCAGGAGAGTGGGTCACGCCCAAGAAAGTGAAGAGAACAAGACCTGGCAGGATATAAGCAAAGCCTGGGAGATCCATGGGAAATCCCCAAGGTTCCTTGGAGAAGGCAAAGGGGAAAGGGAGTGAAGGGGGCCGCCAGGCCTTGGTGGAAGCCTCTCCTTCCTGTTCATTCTCACCTGTGTTTCTGAGCACCTGCCCTGTGCCAGGGAATGTGCAGGGCAGTGAAGGGGGGGATTCAGAGAGAGACCAGACAGGCATAGTTCCTCCCTCAGAGCTCCTCAACCAAACAGTGACAGAGCAGGCCCCTCACGCCTTTGACCAGCTTCCCCATGTGGACTCCCCTGTGGCCACTCACTTGAGCGTGTGGCCTTTCCCACCTACATACCCAGTCCACTGGGGCCAGCCCAAGGATGGGAATCAGAGGACACACTTTCACTACTGTCCTATGCTTTGTCCCTGGCAGACATTACTACTCAATCACAGGACTATTTCTTGCTGAGCCATCCCATGGACTCAAAACCCTTCCATGCAAGTGTCCATCAACAGATGTGGTACATACATACAATGGACTATTATTCAGCAATAAAGAGAAATGAAGTCCTGATACATGCTATGACGTGGATGAACCTTGATAACATGCTGCGTGAGATAAGTCAGACACAAAAGGACAAATATTGTATGATCCTGCTTATATGAAATATCTAGAATAGGCAAATACATAGAGACCAAAGTTCATTAGTGGTTACCAGGGGCTGCCGGGAGGGTGAAGAGGGGAAGGTATTGCTTTGGGCTACTGAATTTCTTCTTGGGGTGATGAAAAACTTTTGGAAATGGATCATGGTGATGGTGTACAAGGTGGTAAATGTAATTAATGTCACTGAATTATACACATTGAAATAGCAAGTTTTTTTTTTTTTTTTGTTATGTATACTTTAACACAATACACATTTAAAAAACAAAACAAAAAAATTTTCCAGGCAAGGAAGACCAGTCAATGGCCTGTAGTAAGCACAGGAGAGAAAACCTATTTGCCAAGCCTTCTCCGCCCCCACCCACCCCCATCCCAACCTCCTTCTGCCCCCCTCCCCAGTGCCCCTGCCTCCACACGCAGCCTCGCTCCTTGTCCCAGCTTCTGAGGGGCTGCAGCCTCAGGAAGCCTTCCCCGCCTGGCCTCAGTAGGGTCTGCTCCTTCTTCCCAGTCCTCCTCTATGGCGCCCAGCAGTTTCCACCCTCTGCCCACTGAGGAAGGAGCCCCTGGGTGGTGTAAACAGTTAAGCATTTGACTACTAACCAAAGTCAGCATTTCAAACCCACTCGGAGGTGCCTTGGAAGACAGGCCTGGCGATCTGCTTCTGAAAGGTCACAGCCTTAATAACCCTATGGAGAAGTTCTCCTCTGCACACATGGGCTCACCATGAGTGGGAACTGATGCAGTTCAGCTTTCAGGAAAGGCTAGGGTCTGGGTGGAACAGGTCTGACTGTGGGACCTGATCTATCTGACTTCACCTATGTAAGCCTCCCTTTCCTCGCTGGAATCCCAGCCTCCAGAAGGTTGCCCAGAGCCCAACCAGGCCTCTGCATGGTCCTAGCTCACCTTCCACTCGAAGCTCTCCCAGGCATAGTGCTCCCCTCCCCCAAGAGAGCTCTAGGAGGGGTGGGGGGCTGCTGGGCTGGTCGGCCTAGGCAAGAGGGCATTTCAAGTTCTGCTCAGGGCTGCCTGGGGCCTGATGTCAAGGGGGCCTGGCTCCTGTCACTGCACTAAGGCTATGGTCCGTGTTGCCCTCACCCCCTCTTGCCACATCCTCAGCCCTGCATTCTCTGCAGATTCCCCAGTGAGGTGAGCAGAGCAGGGCATGTCTGTCCATTCTACGGATGGGAAAGCTGAGAAGCAGGAAGAGAAGTGTCTTACCCAAGGGCCTGGCTCGAGCCCTAGCCAGTTACTCACTTACCCACTGGGCCTGAGGTGACTCATAGTGGCCCAGGTGGTGGGAAGGAAACACATAAACACCGGCAAGTGGGAGGGCAGTCTTTGGGGAGGGCGGGTGCATCTGCCTGGGGCTCCCAGAGAGAGTTCCCACCCACAGGTGGCAGAGGCACACCTGACTGTCTCAAACCACTCTCTTTTCTGGCTTTGCATCGCTTGGGGAAGGCTGTCAACCCTTTTGACAGATGGGGAAACTGAGGTCCATGGTCACAAATCAAGGTGTGGCAGGGCTGGGCCCCAGACTGAGAGAGCCCAGAGCTCCTTTCCCCCAGCCCAGGGGTCCCCAGTGAGGGTGGCTCGCTCGCTGTCCTGCTAGTCCCTCTTCAGGGCCTTTGCACGCATTGGTTCTTCTGGCTCTTTCCTCCGACTACCTTCTTCCCCAACATACTCATCCTACCGGACCAGAGTTGGTACCTAGGAAGTGGCTGAGCCAGGACTGGAACCCCCAGCCTACTTCTAGACTCTTCTGTGTTGTCAGCCATGAACACATGATCCTATGATGTAAAGGACATTTGGCTTTTCCCTGCCACAGGGACCATTCCAGAAGCCTCTCATTTCCATTCCCCACTAGGGCCTCAGCCTGTCCTGAATGACCTGTCCAGTCACCCAGTGAGCTGCCTGATAGCCAGAAGCCTCCTTGCCATGGCAGGGCCTGGCCCCAGCCTTGGCCTGTAGGCTTCATTTCCTTGTTTCAGAGGGCCCCCTTCTCCCTACACAGATGCAGCTCATCCTTCCTCTGTGGACTGAGCCCAAGCCTGGGACCCCAAGCTTGTGTTCCAGTCCTGCACACTGCCATGCCCCATGCCCCCAAGCCTGGAGGAGTGGCTGGGCTGGGTGGGGAGCTCTGACTCAGCTGGGACTCCCATCTGCTGACACTGAGGTCATCCTAGGGGGCCAGGAGAAGCCAACAACAGCCTGGGGAAACCAGGAGGGCTGATCGAATTTCCTTGGGCTACCGGAGGCAGGCTGAGGAGAGAGGGAAAGAACTCAGATAAGCCCAGGTGGGCAGCAAAGCCATGGGCGAGGGTAGAGCCCTCTCCTCCTGCCTCCCCCTCCCCAGAATCTTCTCCTTGGGTCGGCCTCCCTTACACAACACTCAAGGCCTGTGAGCAGCACCCCATGAGCCCACCTGGGGCTCTGAGGGATGGAAGCCAGGGCTTTGGGGAGCAGGGGTCCCTGACTGCCTGTCTACCTGGCCACCATGTCACCTGTGGCTTCCTGTTTAAAGCTTCTGATCCTTCCAAGGCTACCTCTGCCAGGAAGGGCCTGGAGCCCCCGATGGCTTGAAAGGGGTGGGGAGCAGGAGGGCATCTTGGGCAGGCATTCCCAGGCAGAGCAAAGGCAAGGAGTGGCAGTGGAGTTGAGGGGGGGCTACCCTGGTTCTGTCTTTCCAAACTAGCCTGTTGCTTTTTTGTCTGGAGAGCCAGCAGTAGCAGTCTCCTGATGGTGAAGCCAGTCCAACCTCTGAGGCCAGGAGGGTGGAGGAGGCTGAGAACTCCCAGGGCACCTGGCAGGCGGATGTGCCAGGGGCCTGGGCTGGGTCCACCTCAGGTGGGCCAAGGGGCGGGGTGCAAGTCTCTCTGTAGCTGCCAGGCCTAATTGCCTCATTAGCATTCGCCTGCTGCCTGGGCCTGTCTGGTCCTCTCTGCACAATCCCACGCAGCCCTGTTTTTCAGGAATCCCTCCTACAAGGCATTGACAGTGACAGGGACAGTGACCATGACCAGGCCCAGGAAATGACCTGGGAACCAGCTGGCCTGGCCCAGGTGTGGGGTTCCTGGCTTGAGACCTCATAGCCCAGCCACACCCCAGGTTTCTCACCCAGCGTCATCCCATGGGCTGTTCCCAGGTTGGTAGGTACCAGTGATGGCACCAAGAAACAGTCTCTCGAGGATTCCTCTTCCTGGTATGGCCCCACCTAACCCCACCCCTGCCATTGGAGCACGTGCCCCAAGACCTGGGAGACTCCTCCCTGCAAAGACTAGGGTCCCCTTGGAAGAGCAGAGGGGTCCAATGAACTGATTCTTGGGGCTCCTAGTGGGGTCCTCTGAGGTGGGGACAGGTGGACCAAGGGCCAGCTCTACGTGGGGTACCCCTGCCCACCTCCCTGCCCCTAGCCATGGCTCAGGCAGAGGACAGCATAGCCCCACCCCACCTCCAGGCAGGACAACACTTACCAGAGCCCTAGAGTGGCTTAAAGCCCAGGGCTGATGTTGGAAAGCGGGAGGATGGAGCTGGTAGAGCTGTTTGGCAGTAGCGGGAGCTCTCCCCAGAGACCCTGAAGCAGCAGCCATCCTGAACCACCAGGCCCGGTGCAAGAACTCAGGCTGGGGAGTGGCTGGATTCGCTGGCAGGAGGGGGCAATATGAAGGCTGGGGCCAACGGTGGGGCTGGAGGAGACACAGCTCTGCTGCCTGCTGCAGACTTGAGTGGCCCCTAGCGGTGCCCCAGCCTTTGGGCCTCAATCTCTCCATCTATAAAGTGGAGCAATACCCTCTGCCTACCCTACCTCCCAGGGGTGCGGCAGGTTCTGCACTGGAACTGCAGAGGGTAGGACCTCTCTGGCCCAAGGGGTTGGGCAGAGACCCCTGACCACCCCCATGTACTGTGAGCAGCAGAGTGGGCTTGGCCTGGTCCACCTAAGCCAGTGTCAAGTGCTGACCACTTGCCAGGCCTCATACTGGGCATAGTGGAACAGTCCTATATGGCCCTCAGAGCTGGCCTTCAGATCACTGAGGTGCCAGTGTGCCCAAGGGCCGGGGTGAGATGGGGTGGAGTGAGGATGGGGGAGCCCGACCAAGAAACCTGGTTCCAGTCCTCACTCCACCACCGACCTCCCCTCTGCGGGCTTCACTGTCCTCCTCCGTGAAATGGGGGCACAGTTTACTACAAAGGACTGCTGCAAGGCAGGAGGAACAGCCCCATGAAGGGCCCACGCCAGGGCTGGGCCCAGGCCCCCTACTCAGGCCTCCTTGTGCCTGAACAGCAGGGAGAGGCCTGGGGAGCAGGCAAGAACCCCCTGTGGGATGACTTCCTGGAGCAGAGGGCTGGGGATGGGACAGCAAGCAGCTGTGCAGGGAGTGTGGGCAAGTAAGCTTCTGAGCAGAGAGGCTCACCCAACAGGGCGGGAAATTCAGACAGAGCAGCTCTTCTGAGCCTGGAGCCAGTGGCTGCCACATCTCCAGGAGGATGTCGCGGTGGGGGTGGTAGTACGGCCTCTCCCTATACCCCGGGCCTGCCTGTGCAGGTTGCATCCCGTGGGGCAAGGCCCTGCCCACTGGCCTCTTGCCTCTGTGCCTACGCCTGCCCACCCACCTGCTCGTCCTCCCATGAGGAAACACCAGGGCAGGAAGGGAAGTGGGGCACTGGGGCCCTGGCCTGCTCTAATGCAGTCCTACCACCAAGCCTTGGCCACACCAGCGCCCCGCTGGCCTCCTGCTCTCTCCTCAGCCTGCCGCCCCCTTCAACCCCTTTGCTGAGACCCAGCAGACAACACCCTCAGGGAGGGAGCTTTTCCACCAGGAGGTTCTGACATTCCCTCCTGCCTCCTCAGGGGACTTCCCACAGCAATTTTCCGAAGTGGGTCCCACAGAACACTAGGCCCGCAGGCACTGTACTACGCAGGGTCACGTGGTCAAATGCTTCGGGAACACTGCGAACTCTGTGGTCCCAGCTGTACTGCACACGAGTGTTTTAAAGACTGGCGAGTCCTGCAAGAAAGCAGCTGATTTCACTTTGTTCCTCCTGGCACTTCCCAAACTCTGGTGACTACAGCACCAGGTTTTTGCGTGACCCCCACCAACATCCCATGGCACCTGGGCCCTCAGGGGGCCCTTCAGGGGAGAATGGGGTCTTCTGTTGCTCAGTGACTGTCCTAGCCCCAGTTCTCTTCCCCAGGAAGCGGACGGTCATCGAATCAGTTGCTCGGAGTCCCATACTCTTCCTCTGGCCCACTCTAGGGGCCCTGAGGTCCGTTTTTCACTCGAAGTTCCAGCTGCCCCAGTGGGATCAGAAGCTACTCCCGCTGGGTAGGAAGATTAAAAGGGCGCCGGGAGAGCAGGCAGGAGGGGCATGAGATGCTCAGAGATGCCTGGCCCCCGCATGGCCCTGCCAGCTCCCACCAGCATCAGCCAGCTCTTGGCCATGGCCAGCTCCTTGTGGTCTCCAGCTGGTGGCTGCACAGGGCCAGACAGAGGCCAGACATGGGGCAGCCGCTGTGTCTCCGCTTGGGGGCTGCGGACAGGGCCCCCTCCCCAAGCCTGGGCCGAGGTTGGGTTACAAGCCCGGAGGGTCTCCTAATGAGTTCCACATGCAAGTGGATGCCTCAGAGAGGAAATGGGAAGGGGCTGGGGAGGGGTAGAAGGGGCCTGAGAGGGGATTGGAAACATGTGTTTGTGAAGGGGGACGAAAGGGGTGGGGAGGGAGAGGAGGAAAATGAGAGAGGAGGAGGGGGAAGGCTCCCCCCCCCCGAAGTCCTGGTGCCCACCCCCCACGAGGTTGGCTGCCAGGCTCACAGCCCCTGCAGGGGGCCCCCAGGGCAGTAGTCTGCTCAGGAGAGAGATGGGAGAGGCCCCTCAGAGGTCCCACTCCTCTCCTTCAGACAGAAAAAGCCCACAATCCCTGGCCCTGCTTGGCTGTGTTGCTGAGCCGACGGGGGGCAGGTTGGAACCAGGGGTGTAGGAGGGTCCATGGAGGCATGTGAAAGCCCTTACATTGTCCAGCTCGCCAGCAGGAAGATGCTGGTTCAAATCCGGCCGCTGCCCCCCACCAGCCCGAGAGGCCCTGACCTCGACAGCCCGACACCCACCTTTGCCCCTCCCAGGGAGCAGCCAGAGGCCTGGCATGTGGGCTGGCTGCCTCCCTCCCTGTCTAGTGAGGACTGTGCAAGGGGCGCTTGGCTTTGCCTGGCGGCTGGAAGCCTCATTAGGAAGAGGCTGTGCAGGAGTCGTGTTGGCACGTGAGGTGGGGGGCATCCAGCGAGAGGGACCCATGGCAGGTAGAGACCAGAGGCGAAGGCCTCACGGGGTGCAATGGAGCCCCCTCCCAGGCTAGCCCAGTCAGCCAGAGAGGCTGGGCATGGAGCAGGTGGGCTGGCCTGCAGGGCTAACCAGCGCTGGGGCCCAATCTTCACCCCCAATACCCACCTATCTCCCCAGGCCATACACAGATCAGAGTTCAGTAGGAACAAAACCTGCTCTTGGGGCTTTCTGTGAATTGTTTCAGCAAGTCTTCCCAGCAGCCCAACAAGGTCCTCTGCTCTTACTCTTACCCCATGTTATGGAGAAGGAAGCCTGAGGCATGGAGAGGTGAAGTCAGAGCATTCCTGGTGGGGGAACAGCACTTGCAAAGGCCCTGGGGCTGGAATGTGTCTGGTGTGTTCAGGGAACAGTGAGGAGGCCCGTATGGCTGGAGGGGCATGAAGGAGTAAGGGTGGTAGGAGCCTCATAGTTGTGGTGAGCCCTGCGGGAGGACAGGAAGCCACTCAAGGGGGCTCAGCAGGGAGTGGAATAAGCTCTCTTGTAACTGTTCTTTTATTTTTTTCCCCACCCCGTATATGCAGAGTACAACTGCTCCATAGGGTTTTCAAGGCTGTGACCTTTAGGAAGTAGATTGCCAGGCCTTTCTTCTAAGGTACCTCTGGGTGGGTTCAAACTGCTAACCTTTTGGTTAGTGGTTGAGCACTTAACCATATGCGCCACCCTAGGACTCCCCAACTGTTCTTTTTTGTTGTTGTTGTAGTTTAAGTGAAAGTTCACAATTCAAGTTAGTCTCTCATACAAAAATGTATACACACATTGTTATGCGACCCTAGTTGCTCTCCCTACACTGTGACAGCACACTCCTCCTTTCCACCCAATTTCCCGTGTCCATTCAGCCCGCTCCTGACCCTCTCTGCCTTTTCATCTCGCCTCCGGACAGGAGCTACCCGTTTAGTCTCATGTGTCTACTTGAGCTAAGAGGCGCACTCCTCACGAGTATCATTTTATGTCACACAGTCCAGTCCAATCTTTGTCTGATTCTTCTTGCTTTTAACCATACATCGTAACGGACTCTGGCTGCTGTGCTGAGAACAGACAGGGTGGGACAAGGACAGAAGCAGGGAGATCAGGTAGGGAATTAGCTGGGCAGCAGCTCAGCAGGTCCTGGTTCCTTGGAGAGCTCATTCTGGGATGGACTGCAATGGGGCAGGCCCAGGATTCTGGGGGAGGCTGGAGGGGCCCTCCCCCAACCTGCTCCAGGCTGAGGCTCCATCCCCCACCCGAGAGGCCTATAGAACTGAGGCTTGACCAGTGCAACCCAAAGCCAGAGACATTTGTCCCCAACAGGGGACTTCGGGACACCTCTCAAAGGCCTGGGGGCATCCTCATGGGGCCTCAAAAGTGGCTCCATTCCAGGACACACCCCAATTATTAGGGGAGCTGGATGCAATCTCAGGACCAGGGTCAACTCCAGGAGCCGAGGTCAGCTTCACAGTTCCAGCTGAGCAGTCCCACGGGAGTAGCCCAGACCACAGGCTTTGCAAGAGAAAGTACTTTCTGCTTCCACTGAGCAGGGGCACCCACATGAAGGCTGCTGCTCAGAGGGGTCAGGGAGGGCTAATTACACTGCGCCGCCTCCTCCAAGTTTCCGAGGCTTCTGACGAGCAAATCCCGAAGCAGCTGTCACGAGAGGAAGATTCTGGGAGGTGAGGCAGGTTTGCTGGCCCCAGGAAGCATGACCATCCCAACCTTGGGGCATGAGGGGTGGCTAAGGCTGGGGTCAGAGTTGAGGGGCTTAGCGCAGAGGTGGGGTGAGGCACTATAGGAGTTTCTGGGGCAGCTGGATGGTTCTAGAGACCTGTCCAGTTAAGACAAAGTCCCAGCCCAGGCCCAGCCAGGGGAGACAGGGAGGGGAGCAGAGGTCTGGAAGAAGCCAGTTGAGCAGATCATGCAGAGGGCACATGTGTCCTTGGCCAGGCCTGAGACCACATGGACTGCGTAAACGTGGGCCTGGGGCTGAGGGACACCCAGGGCTGGTAAAGGATGGGGATGGACAGCGGCTGATGCTACTGCTCAGCACAAGCCCAGCTCCTGTGGACTGGGCCCCTGCCTACCTCATACCTATGAAAGATGTCAAAACCCACCTTCAGGAACACAGGCTTGTGCTGAAAGAGAAACTTGGGGCCAAGAATGGGAAGCTGTAGAACATCACTTCCTTTCCTGCCACATTCCCAGGGCAGACTTCCCGTGGGTGGTAGGAGAGAGCAGGGTGGGGGTCCTGCCACAGGAAGCATTCCAGGCCGAAGGGCTCTAGGTGGCCTCAGCTAAAGTGCGAACACTCCCTGGCTTTGCTCTATAACTAGGTTCTTGGGAGAGGGTTTCCACACGGGCAGCTCCTGCCAGAGGAGAGGCTGGCACAGAAGCTGCCTAATGGCTTTGCTGCAGGCTCTCTGGGCTGGCTCCAGTCTGACCTTGAGTGTGGCCATGGGGCCCCATGTCCTGGGTCCTCTTGGGTCAGGGAGGCAGGGGGGAAACCTCCAGAGAGACACTTCTCCAAAGAGGCCGAATGAGTGAGCCCATGGCACCCAGGCAGCCAGCTGGGGTGGCTGGAGCATTGCAGGCAACGGGAAGAGGCCCTGCACAGGAGATGATGGTCACAGGAAGTGGACGATGCTCCAGGGCTCCGGGCTGCCACCAGCCACTGATGGGGTGGGTGGAGCGGGGGTGCTGGGTGGATTCCTGTCCTCCTTAAATGGCCATACACCAATTAAGGCTGCAGCCATCAGGGACCCGTCTTGAGCAAATTGTTTAGGAGGAAGATGAGGTTAATGACAGGGAGCTGGGATAACAGGGCCAGCGTGACTCACCACGGCTCTCGCTTGATCAGCGGGCTGGGTTTCCGGGATTCCGGGCAATCACAAACACCCACCCGCAAGCCTGTGCTGCCCTAGTGGTGACAGCAAGAGAGGTGGCCTTGGTGGGCCTGAGGCCCTCCTCAGTAGGGGAGGGGCTGCCCTGAGCCTCCCGCCTACTGGCCCAGCTCCCTTCTCACCACTGAGGATACCCATGTTGGGGGCCATGGGTCAGAAGACACTTACTCTGGCTACTTATCAGAACCAGAAGGACCCTGGGACCATCAGGCTTCAGGAACCTTCAAGATATACAGAGGCAAGTTCCAGGGAAGGGACATGACCTACCAGAGCCCCTGCCCCCATGCTGGCGGGGTAACAGCATTAGTCCCACAGGGACCATGCTTGCTCGGTGCCAGGCACTCCTCTGAGCCCGTGGCTGTGCACGCACAGCCTACCACGACAGCTACTGAGAGACGGAGGCACAAAGGGGTCACAGAACTCGGCCAAAGCTATGGAGCTAGTAGAGGGGAGAGAGGGGCAGTGAACTTGGTTCCAGAGACCCCTCACTCTCCTGCTCCAAACAGAGCCTCCTGCCACAGGGATGTCAGGAAGCCAGGGCCAGGTGGACGGAGGCTCAGAGGAGCCAGGACTGTGCTGGGGGAGGAGTGGCCGAGATATCCAGGGCAGGCTGGCACGTGCCCCGAGCCTCTGGAGAACTGGGTGCCTGGGAGGACACAGGCTTGTGGAGCCCACTAACACAGCCTGTCGGGGCTCCTGAGGGGCAACCCAGGGCTTGCCAGGGGAGGAAGGGTCAGGGTTGGATGCAGCTGCTTCGTCCCGGGGGCTGCCTGGCTCAGCTGTCCAGGCCCACCCAGCCAGTACCCCTCAACTCCTGGAAGTGCAGGTTCATTCCTAGAACCCCGAGAATTTAACAAAATGTAGGTGAGAGAGAGCAATTTAAATGAAAGACACCTTTCTTTCATGTGTTAGGAAAATTAGGGCATGAGGAGGGTGATGGGAATTGCTGAGATGCACTTCCTAACCCCAAACCCCTAACCTCACCTCATCTTCTAATAAAGAACAAAAAGGAAATGCCTGCAATTTGGTTTTCTGGGAGCTCAGTTACCAAAATCCAAAATGAGGGGAGATGAGGGCCGACAGGCATCTGCATTTCCAGAAGGGCTGTTTTTGGAGCCCAAACCACAGGGGAGCCACCGGGCAGGGTTGGCAGAGTGTCACTCATGGAGACGCCACAAGAAAGGCCCCGCCATGCAGCTCTTAATCCCAACAGGCATACACGTGGGTGGGCCCTGGTGGTGGCCCTGTCTGCAGAGCTACCTCGAGCCCACCCGGGGCCCACACTCCCCTTGCTTGGAGGCCCTCACACCCACTCCTGCCTGCCTCTGTCCCAGATAGTCATGCCCAGCTCAGGGTCCTGCTGTGTCTTCACAGAGGTCAGGGTGGGGAGCTGAGTCTAGATGGGCAGCCCCCAGTATGGCCAGAGCTCCCCAGGACCCCGTTTCCTACCCCCAGGGTCAACCTGGGCCTCCACATCCTCACTCAGAGCAGTGTGGTGTCTGGGTCAGGCCCCATATGAACAAGAATTCTTTTTTGAAGAACTTGACTGAAAATGAGAACCTCAGCCCATCTGCAGCTTTGCCCTGGGCACAGTGATACACGCTGACTCCCAGGCTTGGAGGAGCTCTCTAAAAGACAAGTCCAGCTTCCCAACAACTGTCTTTCCCCCAAATTCCAGGGCTGACTGGTAGCTCTGTGCACCAAGACTGTGGCTGTCCAGGCGGGTGTGTGAGAGCCGAAATCGCCTGCAGAGGGCCTGGCCCAACCACATTAGTGAAGCCCTCCCTGGCAGCTCCCGCCTGCCTGTCTGGAGAGCCCACATCAGGTTAGGCCCAATGCTGACATCCCCAGGCTGTCCCAGATCACACTGACATCATCCTGTAAGAAAAGTTGTGTGTGGCTGACAGTGCGTACCCTCCTGACCATTTGCATCTGATAACTGTACCCAGAGAAGTGGAGCTTCCATTGGCAGTAGACAACTAGGGGACAAATAGCACACCACCATCTCCTAGACCATCCCCCAAGATCCCGAATAGGCCCTCAAATGCAGAGAGAGGGGGCTTTCAGAGATTATGAGACTTGACTGAATGAACGTGAGGACTGCAGCATCCTGGTCTGGCCTGTGAGCAAGAACTGCCACACAACACCATGGAGACACTGCTCTGGACCTGCTGACCCCAGCAAGGGCGGTCACTATCTGTGTCTTTGGACACAACCTTGCCCTGGGCTGCCTGCTCAAATCATCAGAGCCCCAACATCTCGTAGCTCTGGAAGCCACCGCAGGGCAGTGGCAGGAGAGCTGGCCTGGGAGGGGTGGCAAACCGCGTCCCCTCCAGCAGGCTGACCAGACTCTGAGGGCCTCCAGGGATCGGGAGCTCACAACCTCCTGAGGGAGGCAGCTGAGGACCTTACCTGCCCGTTCTGCCAACAGGTCTGCCAGGCTCCTCCACACACTGGCAGGGCCACCAGGAGAACTGCAGCTGGTCCCTGAGGGCCCCCAGAACATTCTGAGCTCTGGGCTAGCCTCTTCTTCCATCTACCACTCATGGGGAGGGTGTTATGGCCAGCAGGTCCCGTGGTCCTAGCGGGACTGGTAGTGGTGGGGAGCGACGGACCTCTATTGGGCACATGCTGCTCCACACCAGGTACAGGGCTCAGCAGGTATATCACAGCCACCTAGACAGGTGGGCATTACCACGTCACACAGTAAGAACCTGAGGTTCAGAGAAACTATGTCACAATCGAGGACACAAGCTGACCCAGGACTGCACTCTCCCCCGCTCCCGCAGTCCAGGCTGAAGGGGGCTTCCCTACCCCTGTTGTTTATCAGGACTCAGAGGCCCCCACGTCTGCCCAGCCTCTTCCTTAGCACTCAGGCTTTGCTTTCACCTAGAAGCCACAGATGCTGGGAAACCCATCAACCACATGGCACTGAAAGCTCCCAGGAAGATCCAACACTGACTCCTCCCACCTGCCACCCCTCACCCCCACCTCACCCCTTACCACCCCTACCCCCAGGGCACTGAAGGCACAGAGGACTCCAGACACACAGAACACCCTTGCCCGGGCTTTCCCGCACAGAGGCAGAGAGAGGTGCCTAGGAAAGCCCTCATGAGCAAATGTAAACGGGGCCTCCTGAGGCTCTGGGTCCCAGCAGAAGAGCCAGCTGGGGCTTACAGCAGGAGGTGGGTGGTGTACAGGGGCTCCCCCTGCCCTTGCTCCCCCAACACCCTGAACGGCTGCAAACAACAGTGTTCTGGGCCTCAGAGGTAACCCCCGCAGGGCCCTCCCAAGTTGTGATTTTCATTATTCCTTTATGGGCCCAGGAACACAGGACGACTGAGTAGGTCTCACCAACAAGCCAATTCTGTGACAGCTCAGCAGAGTAAGCTTTAATTCTCAGTCTTTGCCCTCAAATGTGTAGGGAGGAGATGCCCCTCAGGCTTCTCCCACGTGGAGAGGAGCCCCCAGGCCACAGTGTACCCACGTGGAGAGGAGCCCCCTGGCCACAGTGCACCCACGTGGAGAGGAGCCCCTAGGCCACAGTGTATCCCCCCAGGCCACAGTGCACCCCCATGGAGAGGAGCCCCCGGGCCACAGTGCACCCGTGTGGAGAGGACTCCCAGGCCACAGTGCTCCTGTGTGCAGAGGAGCCCTCAGGCCACAGTGCACCCGTGTGGAGAGGACTCCTAGGCCACAGTGCTCCTGTGTGGAGAGGAGCCCTCAGGCCACAGTGCACCTGTGTGGAGAGGAGCCCTCAGGCCATAGTGCTCCCGTGTGGAGAGAAGCCCCCAGGCCACAGTGCTCCCGCGTGGAGAGGACTCCCAGGCCACAGTGCTCCTGTGTGGAGAGGAGCCCCCAGGCCACAGTGCTCCCGCATGGAAAGGACTCCTAGGCCACAGTGCTCCTGTGTGGAGAGGATCCCCCAGGCCACAGTGCTCCCGCATGGAGAGGACTCCCAGGCCACAATGCTCCCGTGTGGAGAGGAGACACCAGGCCACAGTGCTCTCACGTGGAGCCGAGACCCCAGGCCACAGTGCACCCATGTGGAGAGGAGGCTCCAGGCCACAGTGCCAACCCTGACTCTGATGGGTCCACTCTGAGTCTTTTCTCAGATTTAGAGAAAACCGTTGCAGGGGTGGGAAGAGCCGGGAGTATGTCTGAGAAGGCTGAAAACCTCCAGGAAGGTGAGCAAGATGCAAGGCAGCTGGGCCATCTCCTCCAGTGGGGACTGAACTCAATCTTAGGGCCCCCAGGAGCAAACATAGTCTTGGCAGCCAGGCTGTAAACATCATTTTCACACGTGCAGGCCCCTCACACGGGGGCCCTCCACTCGGGAGCAGGGAGGAGAGGGCCTGCATAATCCCTGGGGTGGGGGTAGGGATGTGATTCCCATAGATGAGTCTCCTTTATTTATTTGCCCAAGTCCCAGTACAAATCCCTGGCCTGCCACCCCCCAATCAAAGCTGTTGATTCTGCTCCCCTGATCATGGTGTCTCTCTCTGCATGATTAGCTGCTGGTTCTCCAGACACTGCTTCAGCTTGTCTTCCGTCAGTGTCAAACGCTGCTCCAGGATGGAGACTGTCTACAAAATAAATGGCAGGTCAGGGTTAGTAGGGAGGGCGGCGCAGGCTACCCTGGGGATCCCCTCTGGCCAGACCCCGCTTAGCAGCCTGAGCCACTGCCCAAATGCCAGGTGCCAGCTCTTCCTGCCCAGATGTTTGTGGGCAGGGGCAGGGTGCAGGAAGGGAAAGGAGACTGCAGGTCCCACAGCCCCGGTTGTTCCCCAAGACAGCCATGGAGCCAGAAGTCCCCAGACCTGGTGGTCTGCCCAGCAGACTGTAGTGTTCTGGAGCAGAGTTAGCTTCTCCGTTGGGCCAGACCCTGTTCATAAACACTGCATCAAAACCTGTGAGATGGAGCACCTACTTCAGAGGTGAGAAAAAGGTACCCCAAACGAAGGTGTTCTACCTCGGTCCTGCCTACAACTTGGGCCTGTCACCTCTATGCCTGTAGAGGCCCTCAGGCTGGCAGGACACAAAAGCTAGGAGGTGAGTCCAGTGGGCTAGGCTAAGAGGCTGTGAACAGCCCATGCGTGGTCATGGGCAAGTGACAATTCTATGTCTGAGTGCGTTTTCTCTTCTGTGCAGGGGAGGACGCCCTTAGCTTACGGCAGTTCTGAGGACTAAGTGAGGGACCTCAGCACAGTGCTCAGCACACATGCAGCTTGCCTCACACTGGCTGTGCTGACTGTACTGCTGCCTTTCCGAGGCTGAGCCCTGCTCCCCCTTCCCCTTCCACATTCCCACATGACGGCTGGCCCAGGGACCAGCTGCCTGGCCTGCTGAATGCCCAGCCACTGGGGGCTGCATGTGCTTCATGGGCCAGGGTGTACTGCAGACATGGCTGGCTTTGGATGGAGTGTCAGCAGAGGGGCAGAGGTGCCTGGTGCCCACCCTCCCATAGAGGGGTCAGCCCACTGCCCTTGGGCACTCCCACCACAGGCCCACCTAGCATCCACTGTGCTTGAACCACGCTGGCCACTACGATGTGCTCTCATCTCACGGCCTTCCTCCAGGACTGACATCAGTCTATGGCATCAGGAAGGGGCCGGACTAAGAAACCAAACTATTAATTTCAACCACTGGACTATGAGATTTCCCAAGAGGTACGCCACTTCCCATAGGCTCCATGAAGGCTCTGGGCCTTGACCCAGTGGAAAGAAAACTTTCCTTTCAGACATTTAATAAAGCGCTGAAACATTTTGGGAGGGAATTTCCCCCTAAGACTGCTATAAATCCCACAGCATGGATCCACAACGTGGATGTCAGCGGCTCATGGGGGTCGCTCCACCTGGCAGCTGGCCCCTTCTAAATGAGCTGGCCCGGGCTTCTAGGGCTCCGAACCCCATGCCACAGGACAGGGCCTGGAAAAGTCACTGCCCACGGAATACGGACTGCACCCTGAGAGGCTGAGCTGAGTTGAAAGAGACCATCGCATTTTCACGGGAGGGGGGTCTCCAACTCGCAAAAGTGGCGGCGGAAACAGCCCCCGGCTGGCCTGGAGTAGCATTCCTGGAAGTTTCCACTGGCTGCTGTGAAACTCACACCAAGCCAAGCTCCAAAATCATTTTTCATCCAGACTTTTTCCGATGGACTCAGACTCAAGGCCACAGTGGAGCCAAGCCTGCTGCTTCTCCTCTTCTGCATTTTTGGTTTTTTTTTGAACTGTTTACTGAGACTCAATTTCCAAACTTGGAGGCAGCGGTCCCAGAACACATGTGGACAAGGTATGTGCATGGCCACAGGCATTCCCGGCCCCTGCAGGCCTTCAGCAAACCTGGGTCTCTGGGACCAAGGGGAGCCTCAGCCAGCAAAGGTCAACGTCAACACCTACTGATGCTGCGTGCACCCCGAGGCCTCCACTTTGTTCCATGGGGGCGGGAGGGCATAAGTCAGCTCAATAAGAATGGGGCCACTTGCTGATATTAAACTTCTCTGAACAGAAAAGCACCACCTATTTCACAACCAGCCCCTGAATGGAGGGTGCTGGCCCAGTGCGGGGTCTCACCTCTCTAGAGCTTTGAGAGAGCTCTTCATAGCATATTATGGGCAAACAGGCTTTTAAGAAAAGCCCACTGCCCCTCAAATCCGCATCTCCTCTCCCTGCTGCTCTCTAGCTTCTCCCCTCCCAGCCAAACTTCTAGAGGAGTCACCTATGTGCTTGGTTTCTGCTTCCCCATCCCCTTGCCCCCAAGCCTGCTCTGCTAAGGTGCTGGGTGGTGGTCGCCACCTGGGATAAATCCACCAGGCACTGCCCAGTCACATTTGATCCACCCAATGCCTAAGTGGCCATGGAGCTGGGAGGATGGGCTGGGAAAGAAGGATTTCTGTTTGTGCAATGACAAGGCTGAATAGCTGTTATATAGTCCCTATGGCCCACAAAGTCTAGAATATTTACTACTCAATAAAAGGATTACTGAACCCTGCCCCAGGCTCTCTCTTCACTCACTGAGCACCTCCTGAGCCAGCCTGTGCCCGGACCAGGGTGACCCTGGCACAGGCAGACACAGCCAGGCCACATGGAATGTACCGGTTTGAGGAGGCAAATGCTAAGCCATCGCAGACCAGGGGAATGGGCCAGAATGGAGGGGTCTGGCCTGCATGGAGGCCAGGGGAATGTGCCCAGAAGTGAGGAACGAGTGATACCTGAGGCAGAGTTCATCAGGCAAGAGGGGCAGGAAGAGCATCGGGCCAAAGGAACAGTGTGCACAAAGGCCCTGAGGTGAGAGGAAATGGGGAGGCAGGAGGGACGGACCAAAGGCCCGTGTGCTAGAGCAAGGAGAGGGCTGTGGAGAGGCAGGAGACAGTCCAGGCCTTGCAGGCCACACTAGGCAGCTTTGCCTTCACCCTCAGAGCAGTGGGGAGGTGCTGGGGGGGTCCCGGGCCAAGGCGGGATGGTATCTCTCTGGCTGCTACGTGACGTCAGCAGGGGGAGCAGCTCTGTGGCTGTGGGGACACGAGATGAAGCCAAGAGAGAATGAGAAGACATGATGGTGGCCTGAACTGGGAGAAGAGTGAGGGAGAAGAGTGGATAAAATGAGAGACATCAACAAGGTAGGAACCAACACTACCACGTGGTGGGTCAGATGGCGGGGTGGGGGATGAGAGAGGAGAAGACATTCCCCGAGCTGAGAACACAGGACCAGAACCCATCCTGTGCCAGGGGCAGGGGATGTGCTTGGGCCTGAAGAGCTGGAGTCCTGTCCTCTGAGACACCTGAGAGGTCAGGTGGATGGAGTGGTCTGGGCTGAGACTAATGTCTGGGAAGAAGCCTAGCCAACAGCAGGGTTCTGTTGCATTTCTGAGTTCCCCCTCACTACTGGGGGCAGTCAGGGGGCCACTGGGAACAAGGGGTTGGGGGAGGGCAGTGAATCCACAGGCCCCTGGGTACTGGAAAGAACCCAGTGCAGGTGAGCTGAGGGCCCAGCCAGGGCTCAGAATGATGTTGGTGAGGCCCAATGCAACCACCTGAAGTGGTGCAGCCCCTCAGTGCCCCGCCAGGCGGTCCAGTGGAGTTGTTGGGAAGCCAAAACCAAGAGCATGGTGAGAAGCCAGCTTGGGCTGCTCCCAGCAGCCAGACAGTGGGTCTAGGAGCTGGGGCCCAGCGTGGGGCTTCCAGCCTGACGCATCCACCAAAGCTCTGCAAGGAAAGCCTTCCCAGGAGAGGTTGAACAATGACATTGTATGTGAACCATCGTTTTCCTGCTCAGCGGAGACAAACCATTGTGATCTGCCTCTTACTGGCGCAACAGTACCAGGGTGCGTGCATCTTCTCTTGCTCGCAGTTCAAGATGTGTAAGACGTTTCATGTTAACACCCTGGAGGGCCTTCTGAGTATGGTATAAAAATAACATTTTAAAGTGGTAGGCTTTTATTTTTAGTTCCCTAAGAATTAAAGTGGTGCCCAAAGAAGTTGCACCCAAATACCAGTCCTCGGCAACACGTCTGGCACCCAGGCCCCCAACTCCAAGTGGGAGGGGAGCACACCCCTGGGGACATTTGACAGATGGCCCCCCCCTCCATATCTCGCGGCCTCAGATGCCTCTTTTCTCCACCTTCATCAAGTAGCTAGGGATCTACTGAAGGCTTGCTGCAGCCCTGTGGACTCTGGAACAGTCTGGAGTCCAGCTGCCCCCTACACCCTCCAATGTCGAAACTGGCCAGCTGGGGTGCCCTGCACGAGATGGGGCCTGGGTTTGTATCTCTGTTGACCTCCTAAGTGGCTGACTTCAGCTCCTCTGACACGTGTGCTGGGGACTCCTGCATCTGGGGCCTTGTAAGAGGACGTATGTGGGTGTCCAGGGCCTCTGCATGACTCCCCAGCAGGTGAGCGGCAGTGTGGCTGGGGCACGACACTCTGACAGGCTCTGCACAGCCCAGGGAAGGGTTCTCTGTGCATCGCACAGGTGAGGTGAGCCCACTGCTCCCAGGATAGAAGGAATCACCCCGCGGGAAAGTGGGGAGGCAGCAGAACGAGGGCAGGTTTGACTTGCCTGAGGGCAGCAGCCCTAGCCCTGAGTGATGGGCAGCCCTTCCTGGCCTTGTTCTCTCCACCCCTCTGCTCTTGCCCTGACCACCCCACCCCTCCGGCTGTGAAAGCCTTTCCTTTGCCCCTCCTTTCTCCTGTTTGCTACCTCCCTCCCAGCCTTCTCACTTCTTCGTGGGTTGACAGTCCCTGCTTTTAGCCCTGCTGGCCTCTTTTCTCCCTGGCCAGGCTTCCTCTTGAGAAGGGCTTGTCCTGCATTTTTCCTCAGCTCTTTCCCCCCCAGTTCTCATTTCTGCTTCCTTCTGAGGCCTCTTTTTCACCTGCTTCCAGCAGCTGCGCCACCTCCCAGAGCCACTGAGGCACCACCTTTGCTGACGGCCTCTCTCATGGATTCCACACGCAAACATAGTGGGAGAGCTGGAGCTGTAACTTCTCCAAAACCACCCAGCCAGGTGGTGGGGCACAGTACCTGAGTGGCTACAGGACACCCACCATCCCTCGTGAGCCTCCTTGGGGGCATCCACCAACACCATTCATCCCAACCATTTGCCAGGTGCCCACCACAAGTAACAGACAAGAGACACAGCCCTGGCCCTTGGGTTGCGGCTGCAGCATCAGTCCTGTCTGGGCTGGCTTTTGGCAAATCTGCTCTGCCATGACTAACAGTGAATGATATTCTGGAGCGAGAAAGAAAGAACAAGGGAGATGAACCCCTCTATCTGCATTTCTCAGCTATCCAGCTAGTTTCTTAGGAGAGGCTTCCCCACCGCACCCGCAATCCCGGCCAGCTCTGGGGCAGCCCTGCTTCCCAGCAGCCCCTGCTCAGGGCACTGCTCACCTCCGCTCTACCGCTCAGGCAGAGCCCGAGGTGGTACATGGACCCCTCTCTGGTCTGTGGCATTGCTGTCTATGGTCGAGACTCCCTCCTGGGCCTCCTCAATGAGACTGAAGACAGGCGGGCTGCAGGGTTGCCTGGCCAGACAGAGACAGACTGATGGAAAGAGGCAGAGAGCTGACATACAGCTGTGTGCCCCAAGAAAGCGCTACAGAGCATCAAGCACTCTGCTGGGCAGGGGCACAGCAGCAAGTGGAGCAACCCTAGCCTCGGTTGGCAGTCTAGCTGGGAAGCCAGGAGACTAGGGCAGTGGTGTCTGAATGGGGCAAGACAGGGTACGGGGCAAGAAGGCTGAAATGGTTGGGGCAGGGAAGGTGCCAGGCAGAGGAAGCCCTTATGAAGCAATCTCTCATAGAGTTGCTGTAAGGATTACTACTCCTATTAATAGCTAATATTTATATAGCACTTGCTCTCTGCCAGGCTGGGCACAGGGGTGCACCGTGGTCAACACAACGTTCCCAGCCCTGGCCCTCTCGGGGGCCATGGCCAAGCTCTGGGCTGTGGGGGAACCCTGGGCATAAATGGGGCTCAAGGAGACCTCAAGGAAGGCAGCTGTGGTCAGGCCTGGGAGGGTCTGAGCCATCAGGGCACGTGGTGGTCTGGCTGCTTCTTAAAGCTCTCCGGTGACAGAAAGTTTCTTTTAATCATTTCCAGGCTGGTGGTTGATTTGGGCTCCCCCAGGCAGTCTCTCCCTGGAGGGGCTGGGGCTCTCCAGTCCTTCTCCCCCCAAGACAAGAGCTAGATATGGGGGGATCCTCCAGTCTCTGGGTATAAGGGGGCACAGCTGTCAGCCACAACACGGAGGGCACGCGTGCCAGGCCATGGGAAACGACCCGGGTTGGCCATTGGCTTAATGGCCCTGGTCTCAGCTGTGCTGCATAGAATTTCTAACTTTCTTTTGGTTTCATTGCAAAGATGGAAAATGTGGAATTAATCTCCCCTGTAGTGTGGTTTTGACTCCACTTAGAACCTAAAGATCTGAAACAGATGCAATAAAAGCGGCAATCTCTTTGCTGTGGGGTCTTATAAACTATCGAAACAAAGCGGGGCTGCAGGGCCCGCCGCCTGCTCCCAGCTCTGCCTCATCTCCTGCCAGCTCCATCTTTTGTCTCTTAGAGTCCGTGTGTGTGTACGTGTGCACACAGAGCCCTGACGAGACCGCTTTGCTGATGGTGCCCTGGCCAGCCTGTCACTGAGAGTCAGGGGTGACTGTGGGCCAGAGGGGTCAGCCCAGCTCCTTAGGGCAGGGGTTCCTAGTCTGAGCCCAGCCCTTTCCACCATCCAAAGCTCTGCCTCCTGGCCCCAGCCACTGCCCAGTGCCTACTGGTCCGTGGCCTTCGAGTCAGAAGACATAAATGCCGGTCCTTAAGCAGCCTGTTGACATCCATCAGTCTGAATGCTAATGCCACAAGGACAGGGGTTTTGTTTCTTTTTGCTCACTGCTCTATCCCCAGTCCCAAGCACAGCGTCGCATACAGCAGGTGCACACTGACTGCTGGCTGGACAAATGCCCACCCTGAGCACCACAGAGATGCAGGGAACACAGCTTTGGCGCCTGCCAGCTAGGCCAGGTCCCTGAGGCCAAAGGGCAGCCCCTCTTCTAGGGATGAGACTGCTAGTGAGGAACCCTCACCCCAACTTGTGCCTGGGACTCCTGGGCTTGAGGGAATGGGTGGGGGGAGGCGGGCAGGCAGGAGGGGCCAGCCCCCACCAGCTGGCCTTGGGAGAGAGGAAGCCTCCTAGCTTCAGGAGGAAGGGGTTGACAAAGTGGGGGTAGGAGTCAAGGAAGCAGCCTGTTCCTTCCCTTCCTACCTCAGGCCTGATCTGATGATGATTAAAAGCTTTGAGGCCGCACTTCTGAGGGGAAGCTGTGGAGATTCCCTCCTATACTGCCATCTGACATGCTAACTCACCCAGGGTCACGCAAGCTCATCCACAAAAAAAACAGATTTCTAAAGAAATTCCTCCCAACCTCTCTGGGCTCAGCAACTGTCTTTTTAACCATCCCCTCCCCCACAGTCAGTGCAAACAACACAAAATGAGCTTTAGGTCCCCCAAGTCTGTGGGTCCGTGTTTCTGTTTCAGATTATCTCAGGGATATAGGATTTCTCTGACATTACTGCCTTCCCCATCCGGGCCCCTACTGAGGATTAGCTCTCTTAAGGAAGTACATGAAACACGATTTTCTATTGGTGGGTTACCCACAGGATTAAGGAATCTTGGCTAATTTACCTTCCTCATGGCTTTATATCAACTCCTTTTAAACAAACACAGGCTTTTCCATATCACAGCTTTCCCCCAAAAAGTAAAAAGTAGGTCCACTCTCCACCACCCACAAAACCAGATGCTCCTGGGACCCCAGGGCACCATCACATGGGCCTGGGCTCAAGCACATCTCTTCGCCAGTCCCGTGTGCAGGCCAGCAGGGGAGCCAAGTATCGACAGGGACAGGCCCCAAGGAGCAGGCACCGGTCACTGCCTGGTCACTGACTCTGCTGTACTCTGACTCCAGGGTGAGTTCAAGCGGGACTGACAGTGAGACATGAACCTTGGCCTTGACCACCTTCCACATCCATTCCTTCAGAGGCTAACTTCCAACAATCCACATAAAATGGTTAACTTACCAAGATCATATGAAACACTACTGTCCCAAGCCAGAGAGACTGCTCGGTAGCTTGTCGGAGGCCTGGAGACCCTCAGTACAGCCGGTGAGTCAGACTGTGGCCCCTCCCCCACAGGACCACCTCAGGGAGTGGGGAGCGCATAGGCCACCAGGGGCAGAGTCTCGAAGGCCTCCCCCTGCCCTGATGAGTTTTCACTGATTCACAGTGGGGGAACCTGGTCCCTCACCTTGGCCACTTTCTGGAGTCAACAGCTGGGCCCAGATCAGAATGGAGGGTACAGAACTGCTCCCCCAAATCCTATGCCCTGCTGAGTTCAAAGTCTCTTTCTGCTTTCTCTCCTCTACCCATCCATGACTACTGTGGGTCCAGTGAGTAGGCCTGCATCAGGGCCCCCTACAGAGGGAGCAGAGGGAAGCGGCAGGCCCGACTGCACCCTCCCTTGCCCTGCTCTAGCTGAGCTTCGTTGAGGAGAGCGCACCCATGCCCTGGCGTGGCTTCATCTCAGGGCCATGGGAGCTCATTTGGGGCTCCCTGTCATGACCAGAACACCAGCTCACAGGTCCCCTTCTTGTGCCCTGTGCTTCTCTTCCCTAATGGGCCTTGGGTCCCCAGAGGAGCAAAGCACCTAGCATCCCCTCTTCCCTCCTCTCAGAGCGAGCCCAGAGTCAGTGTTGACATGATGTGCCTGTACAGGGCCTCGCTCCCACCCCCACCCCAACCCCATCTCCAGACTTGCCCAGAGCCTTACAGAAGAAATCTCATACTACCGTGAACATTCCCAGGCCCCAGAGCTAACCACATCCATTGCTGAGCCCATCTGGCTCAAGGCCTTCGAACTGCAGCTTCTTTGGGGAGGGGGTGATTTTCGCCACAACTGCAGACTGGATAGAAAATGAGAAACACAAGTTTTCTGCTAGACCCACATGAGCTGCCATCCGCCGCCCCCCCCCCCCCCGCCCCCACGCAATAAACGCGAGCTCACCTAGCCTGGCTGCGCGCCGCATGGGGAGGCTAGGGCACCAGCCCTGACGTGGTACTCAGGGAAGACATAGCCTCCCCTGACCCCTGTACTTGCAAAGCCAGAGGAGCCTGTGGGCACAATGTCAAAAAGAACAGCGGGGATGAGGAAGGCCAGGGGCCCAGGTGGATGTGCTTCCCTAGGCCCTTCTGAAACCCTGCAGGCTAGAGGCAGACACCAAGAATGTCCCTAGCACACACCAGAGAGTGTCTTGAAGCCCTTATCCTGCAGGAAGCAGCCTCTTAACAGAGAAAAACAAGCCTCTTGTCTCCAAACCCCAAGTGGTGGAACTCAGATCCTCCTGAACTCTGGCCAAAGGGCAGCCCTTGAATGTCCATAAGGAGGATGCTGGCTCAATCCACTCTGGAACAGATATGTGAAGGAGGGAGTTGAAGGTGCTGATGTGGAAACAAACATCCCTCATAGCACTGCCTGCGTGTGTGTGCATATGCCATCAGGATGGCTGCCCACCATGCAAGCAGGGACCACCGGAGGGGGTGCAGGGACACTTCTACTTCACACATTCCCAACGACATTGGGCTGGGGCACCTGGAAAGACCTGCTTCCGAGCAAAGGACATAACTGCTTTAAAACCTGGAGTCTGTTTCCATAAACAACAGCCAGGAGAGGGACACCAGGAGCCCCTGAGAGTGGTCAGGCAGCTAGGTGATGTCAGGGCCCAGCAGTCCCATTTTCCCTGCTCACCTGAGCAGCCCATCAAATGGGGAACTGCCAGGACCACTGTGTGTGGGGGTTTCTTAGGAGTGAATAAGCCATTCTCTATAACTCCCCAAAGCAAACAGGCAAACACCCCTGGCCTGCTGAGTTAGGTCAGCAGTGTTACAATGCCGTGGACATTTAACAAACGCAAACATCAGAGACCCAGACCAGCAAGGCTGGGTGGGCCTGCTCTCTGCCTGCTTTCCACTGCGTGTATTTTCAAGTCTGATGCCCAGCAGCCTCCACGAGTCAGAGAAACCTGAATGTGACATCCCATCATTGCTGTGGCCAGCCTGCAGCACTGGGTGCCGTACCAAGACAGTCAGGGCAGTAACTCTATGGCTCAAGACTTTTAAAAAGCAGCAAGATGTGAAATTGGAGTCAAAAATAACTGTGCTGGGGGCTTCTGAGGCAAAACCGCCAAGCTGCTTTCTGAGCCCATGCCTGGACCCCTCACAGCAGCCTCTCCAGCCCCTGGTTACTGTCCACATCCCCGCACTCCCTGAACCCGCTTCACTCCTGAGGCAGACCCAGGGCCTCTGTAACGTTCAGACACCACCGGAACCTCCCATCACTCACAGGGCAGCTGAGAACTGTGCGGCAGCCATCCCGGCCTCTGCGAGTCCATTAAGGAAATAAAGGGAGCCAATGTGGGAGGGGAGCTCATGTCATGAATGCTATCTGTGGAAAACAGCCTCTCCCTGCCGGCTGGTTAGCTTTCCCGGTGTCTGTGAAAAGGACCCTATGTCGCTCAGTCCCTACAAGAACACAAGTCAGGGCCTCTGTGTGGACAGGGGTGGGTGCCCATCACCAAGCAGGCAGGCCTGAAAGGCTCAGGGTCTACCCTGCAGTTCTCCAGGTACGGTCAAGAGGATGTGAGGGGGCACCAAGGAAGGAAGGTCCCAGTCCCACCCAAGATGCTGACCTCTGCTGCCCACCCCTATGGGATAGACAGAGATGGACAGTGCCTAAAATTTCCACTTCACAGATGAGGAAACCAAGGCTCATGCAGATCCATGCAAATGCTATGAGGCAAAGCTGGGCTTCTGACTCCCAGTCTGGGCTTCTCCTGGACCTCAGAGGCCTCTGGGGTTGAGCCAACTTTCTCAGTCAGTGACCTCTGGGGCAGCCCCAGGACAGACGCATGTTTTCTCCAGAGCAGGAAGGGCCAGGGATGGGGGCTCGGGACAAGCTCACAGCAGAACCGCTGCACCTTGAGGGATGGACGTGAGCTCTCTGAGGACTCATGAGAGGAAGAGGGAGGCGCACCATAGTGCACTCGTGACCTTGGCCCTGTTCAAAGCCAAACACATTGCCACTGGGTCGACTGTAATTCATAGCGGCCCTACAGGGCAGGGTACAACTGTCCCATAGGGTTCCCAAGGCTGTAATCTTTACAGAAGCAGCCTGCCACATCCTTCTCCTGCGGAGTAGCTGGTGGGTTCGAACTGCCGACCTTTTGGTTAACAGCCAAGGGCTTAACCACTGCGCCACCAGGGCTCCTTTTTGCCCTGTCAGTGCCCGAGAATTCCCACAAGGGCTTTCGTGGAGCAACAAGCCCCCCGAAGAAAAACCTAAATTCCATGGTTAGAAAATACATTTCCCCCAAAAACCATTACGCTGACTCAATGTAAAGAATGGCCATCACAAGAAGTACACATTTTTAACGAGCTTCAATCTTGGCCCCCGGTGTCTGGGCCCAGGTTCCAGGCTCTGACCTAATAGGTCTTATCTCCCATGACCCAACCCTGTTCCTCACAGCACCAGTCAGCACGCACTGTACTCATAAGCTCCCTCTCCTTCTTGGGACGTGGAGAAAGGCCTCTTTTTTCTCTCCCCTCATCTCTACTGAGTGGTCCACTAGAGTCTCCTGCAGCTCAAAAGCATTCCCGGGCCTCTAAGGCAGCAGTTAGAGCCCTGTGGCATGCCCACTCCCACCGTCCATGTCCCGGGGTTTTCCTACACTGCCCTTGGAGAATACCTGACTTGATGCCGTGCTTCACAAAACAACCGGCCCCCAGTCTAGCACACCCACTTAACAAAGAGCTCCATGCCCACCACTTCAGGGGGCTGCACAACAGTTCCCAGAGCGGACGAGTCAGGCCTTACTGACCCCAGTTTACAAGGGAGGAAATGAGGTTCTGGGGAGCAACACTACATGCCCAAGGTCACCCAGGCAGTGAAGGGTAGAGTTGGCCCTCAGACCCGGGGGTCATGGGGTGCTCAGGCAGACAGGCAGGGGGCTCGCTGGGCTGAACAGAGCAGCTCTAAAACCTAAGGGGAACCTTTACTCTCCATAGCCTGGCGGGGACACATGAGGTCAAACCTGGTGTCCAGCTGGGATCAGCGCCCTGAGGGGCTCAGAGGAGAACCAGTGAAGCCCCAAAGAGCAACCTCACAGAGGGAAGGAAGGGAAGGAAGGGGTCTCTCCCATCCAAAGAAGAGCCAGGGCAAAGGGTACTCTCTGGCTGGGTGACCTCAGGGGCCTGGCCACTGAGATCTGTGATCACAAAGCCCTAAGCAAGAACCTCTGGCCCTAACTTTCAGGAAGGTCAAATGTGGTTAGCAGAAGACATCATCTAATGACAACATCACTAACTACATCAAAACTGCTGAGCAAGGGAAGCTGCGGACCTCTGGCTCACAGTGCACTGAGATCAGGATCACCTGGCACCCTAGAGAAGCCCCAGGCTGGGTGGCCCCGGACTGGTCCAGGCACAACAAGCCATTAACACCCTCTCAGCATCTGGCATGACGCTGGCTGCTGGGCACCAGGTGGGAAGATAAAATGAGGGCTGCAAAGGGGAGCCCTTGGAAAGCCGTGAGCCTGAATAAACGTCGGGAGGGTGGCATAATTACGATGCGGATGTGCTCCCCACACTGAGGACTTCCTGTCTAAAACAACACCGCCGGGGAGGCCACACCTGCTCGAGAGGGCACCTCCAGGCCAGAGACAGGGTGGAGGGCCACGTGCCTCTCAGGGTCACCTCCAAATTCTATCTTCCCCATGTAAATACACCTTTGAAAAAGAATTCACACATTTCGTAGAAGGGTATTCCTAAACAAGTAGTAAAACCCCGATGCAGGAATTAGCTGACTGGGTTTCGGATGCTGCACGAACCCCAAGGGCAGTCTGCTTTGTCCCCTTAATCTGGGAGGCTCCTGGCCTGGAAGAACTAGGGGACAAGCCCACCCGCCTGCTCCAGGGGGCCAGGAGCCTGGCAGGGGTCCACGTGCTCCTGCTCCTCTCAGCGCCTCTCGTCCTCCCTCCTGCACTGAAGTCTGGCTTCAAGGCAGATGCAAAGCCAGGGCAGCTGCAGAAGCTGTGACAGAAGCCTAGCTCCCAGCTTCTCTGTGTCCCTACCTTCATCCACCCTGGGGTCCTGCCCCTCAGCACAGGTTATGCCCCAACTCTGCCCTGCTCAGTGTCCCCACCAGATGAAGGCCAAACGCCTAGGCCTCCCGCCTCGGGCCCAGCACGTCTACCCTGCTCAGACTTCATGACCTTGCACCAGAGGCCCCGAAGCCTCCCTGACCTGGCGTGCTGGGCTCTCTCCTGGCATGCGGTTCCCGGCTGCCTGATCCCCCTGGCAGCCTTGGCTCTGACAGCAGCAGTCTGTCCTGGGGACTTCCTGAGGGCAGGACCGGCCTCACACAGGGCCCACATGTGGGATGGGTCAGTGAAGGTGTATGCTTGGAGGCGACTGAGGAATTTGCTTTTCTGTGCAGGCGAGGGCCTAGCATACATGAGGCAGTGGGAAATTTCTGGTGCTGTCGTGAAGATCCAGCATGTGACACTGCTGGGCACTAGTCAATGAGCTCCACCCAGGATCATTCATTTAGTCTCCACAAGAGGCCTGTCAAGTGGGTTCCAGATTGGGACCCCGAGGCACAGACAGGTGAAGTGACTTGCCTGTGACCACCTAGCTAGGAGGTGGTAAAGCCCAGATTTGTACCTAGACGAGCTTGGAGCCACTCCTCTCCTCGGTTCTTGACTTCTGGGCATGTACTTGGGTTCTCAGACTAGTACCAAACGGGCCACAAACATCCAGAGGGGGTGTTGCCACATTCGGTCACACCCAGCCTGTTCAGCAGTGAGGCGGGCTCTGAGGACTGCAAACCTTTGTAATGGGGTGCTGTCATGGATTGAATTGTGTTCCCCCAAAATATCTGTCAACTTGGTTAGGCCATGATCCCCAGTATCGTGTGGATGTCCTCCATTTTGTGATTGTAATCTTATGTTAAAGAGGATCAGAGTGGGATTGTAACACACTTACTAAGGTCACAGTCCTGATCCAACGTAAAGGGAGTTTCCCTGGGGTGTGGCCTGCACCACCTTTCATCTTACAAGACATAAAAGGGAAGGGAGCAGAGATTCAGCAACCTCAAGCCAACAAAGCAGCGCCAGGAGCAGAGCACATCCTTTGGACCTGAGGTTACTGCGCTGAGATTCACACCAAGGGAAGACTGATGACAAGGACCTTCCTCCAGAGCCGACAGACAAAGCCTTCCCCTGGAGCTGACGCCCTGAATTTGGACTTGTAGCCTACTTTACTGTGAGAGAATAAACTTCTCTTTGTTAAAGCCATCCACTTGTGGGATTTGTTACAGCAGCACTAGGTGACTAGACAAGTGCCCTGCTCATGTCATCCTGGGGCTGGAGGCTCCATCACTCCTCCAGCAAACACCCCTGGCTGTTGCCCATTACAGTCCCTGTGGTTCTTCCCTGGAAGGATGTTCTGCAGGACGGAGGCCTGAAGAACCCGGAAGGGAGGGTTTCCTTCTCAGAGGCCACTCTGAAGTGGACTTCCTTGTGGGTGAGGGAAAGGGCAATGAGGTGGGGGTGGGGTGGAGAAGGACAACATGATTCAGACGGATGACTCTGAAGCACTTCAGGATGGGCAGATGGTGAAGAACGCTTGCCGAGGGGGCAGCACCTAAGGCAATGTCCACAGGCAAAGGAGGGAGCCACTAAGCAGCCCGCATGGGAAAAAGGATGGTGGTGGTGGCCTGTCTCTAGGCCCCAGGAGAGGGCTGGGTCAGCCTGGACCATCCAGGGAGGGCGCTGTTGTGGGCCAATCCCAAGAGGGAGGGCTAGGGGAGACCTTTTCCAATCCCCTAGTGGAGACAGGTCGTGCTGTGGTTAGAACACCTCAGCCAGAGCCCCAACTCCAGGAGAGGAAGGTAGGCCAGGAAGACAACTGGCCACCACGCCCAAGGACGGCGTGGCTGGACGGACACAGCTCCACCCTGGGCAGCTCTGAGAACAGTGTGTACTCAGGCCTCAATGGGGGTGTCATCTGTGGAATCCAAGTTTCCTCAGGACATGCTGAGTCTACCAGGAACCCTGTGGCATCCAGGGGCCCAGAGACACTGTCAGTTTTGCGAAGCAGGAGACTGGCTGATGTGCTTGACATCTGGGCGGGGATGGACGCTGTTTGGACATGGCAAAGGGGCTGAACGGTGTGAGGTAGGATAAGGGCGCCAGAGAGATACCCGGATGAGTCCACAGGGCCAGCCACAGGCCACCGTAGAGAGTCTTCACTCTTTCTTTGTGATACAAATTGCTTGCAAAGTTACTATCATACTCCTAACTGCTAACACATAGCAAAAACCTTCCATGTGCACCCCTAAAACAGCGACAGGAACTGTTTTTAGTTTTAGACTCCTCTGGATCCACTGAAGCTATTTTTATCATCGTCTCAGACTTAATTTCCAATTTTATCCTATAAAGTTCTAATTGATTCCACTTCCCCTGATCTCTCACTTGACAAGACTGTGAAGAACATTAGGCAGGCTCTGCAGCTACTGACAGGGCTTGACGGGGGGCATTTTTTTTTTTTTAAAGTCTTTGCACGTTCCTCCCATCTCTCCCTTACCACATGCCTTCTTCTCAAGGGTTAACCAGCTTTCACAAATGTCTGGACACGCTCTGTAGCCCACAATCCTCCAGACACTGATACCTCACTTTTCCCCTCAAATATGTTTCCTCGTCTGGGTCCAATGTGCACAGTTCCATCTGGGCCACTGTGACACGCTGTGGGCGATGTGGCACGATAGGGACGAGCTTTTCTCACTTAGCACGAGATCCTGAGTTGAGGAAGGGTACCACCGCTTTAGCTCCATTTTGACTAGGACATCAAAGGTCCTTTGTGTCCTCGTGTGGGTCAAGCTGGGGACCGCTCTCCCTTGCTGCTGCTTCTGCTCTAGCACCTCCCTCCTTCCTCGAGCGCTGTGTGTGCTCCTCCCACAGCCCTGCGAAGTGCAGGAGGTGGCACACAAGCGGGGGTTCCGTAGAGTCCCAGCCTGGCACCAAGAGCCAAGGAGAGAAGGGATCTGAGGAACCCAGGTTTGTTTTAAGGCCCATTACAGAAATGTTCCACTGACTGGCCTTTTTGTAGCGTTCTACATCCTGACTTGATCCCCCATCCCTCAGGTGTCACACCCCTGCCACCCTGAGCTTCATACGTTCCCTGGATGTGCCTATGGCCCCTCCAGACCTGTGGGTAGGCTGCTCCCTCTGCCAGGAGTGCTCTCCCACCCCAGGTTGAGACCCCCGCTGGGCACGCCCCCAGTAACAGCTACCCACTTCTCATCAGTGCATTTTGCTCTTACTGAAACTGCTGGGTTACAAGCCTGCATTACAAGCTGCCAGACCATAAAGCCCCAGAGGGCGGGTCCCACGTACACAGCTAACATTTACTGAGCAGCTGCTACCTGGGGCCAGGCACAGGCCAAACACTTCACACAGATTCATCTCCCTTAATCCTCACCACAAACACGGCGCCCATGGCCACCCGCACATCACAGATAAACACACGGCGGCTGGGCACTCAGAGGACAAGGAACTGTGCCAGCCTCAACCCTCAGCCGTGGCTCTAGGCTGCCTGGCCTTGTCGCTCACAGCTCCCTGGCATGTTCCCAGCCACCCAGGGAAGAGTGGAATGAATGGACAGACAGCCAGCGTCTTCCTCAGAGATCTGTGAGGTCCTAGCATAGGTGATTCTGGAGTCCAGGGGCCTAGCCAGGGCTCAGGCAGCTGAGAACCAGGATCCCGGGGCAGGCACTGCTATTTCATTAATTTGGGCTAGAAAACAGGCCCGTTATAATTATATTTTTAAAAATCCAGTACCTGCTAGCAAACTTCACATGGTCCAAATGCCAGGCAAGTGCAGACAGCAGGGTGACGCACTGTGGCCTACCTGGGTGAGGACGTCCAGCTGGCCCACGATGTGCTCCAGCGTGCTGGTCAGTGTCTGGGGCACGCTGACGGGCTCTGGGGGCTGGCCCTGCAGTGACTCCCGGCTCCTTCCTCTGCTAGATGGGATGGGGCTGTCCACTTCTGGCTATTTCAAAAGAAATGGAGAGAAAAGACAGCCCGTTAGCCCTCATTCAGTGCTGAAAGAAACACTGAGTGAGTAACAGCCCCTCCAAAGAATGAAATGGAAAACCAGCAGCAAACTTGAGAAAACAAGTTCCAGCGTAAGTGAGAGATGACAATGTGGTGGGTGCCCGCACCTGGGCCTTCCCTTCCGCGCCCAGACGGAGGCCAAGGAGTGGAAGCAGAGTGGACGGAGAGGTGGGCCTGCAGGTACCCTCAGCAGCTCTCAGAGGCCCTCAGACTGGCCCGGCCGGGCAGTGGGACTGTCTCCCGACCCTTCAGGCAGGCCCCACACTCCAGCTGGCATACTGGTGAGCCCAGAGCCACTGAAACCCCAGCCTGCCCTGAAGTTCCCTCTCCTCCTGGCTAACTCAACTTCACTTCCCCTCCCCTCCCTGCATGGGGCTTTCCCAGGTTGCGCTAAACCTTCCCAAGGACCTGTTAGCTTGGACCGACTAGGGGCATGTTCCGACCCCGCCTGGCCCAAACCCCCTGGGAAAAACGAGGATTTCTGTGAGTGTCCCGGCCAGACAGCTGACAAGAATCAGAGTCCAGAGGACAGGCTTCCCCGGGGAAGCTTCAGTCAGAACTCTAGGAATGGGAGGGGCTTGGAGTTGTTGCCTAAGGCCCTTCAGCCGTCAAATGCAGACCTTCTTCCTAAGGCAGTGACTTCCAGTCTAGGGCTTGCTCCTGTCAGCCACCATTCCAAGCCCAGAAAGGCATCTCCTGACCTAGGAAGTGCCGTGCACATGTTCAGCAGGGTGGGATCCCAGAGCCACTGGGTTTCCTGGGACAGTGCCAGGAAATACCCCAGTTCTGGTCTCAAAACCTGCAATTCCTCTGTGGACTTGCTCCCTGTGGGAATGAAGTTCTCTGTGGTGGCTCACACCCTTGGCCAGCCAAGGTCTCAGTAACCCAAAAATACAGCCACTCTGGGGGCTCAGGGTTTCAAACAACGACTTCACTAAAGGGCATTCCAAATGTCACCATGTCACTCCTTGCTCTGCCAGGCCTCCAGGCCTCTCCGCCGCCTTTGGGAGAAAATCCAAGCCCCCTGGATGGGGGGAAAGGCACCCTGGCCTGGAGCCTCCATCCACAGCCCCCTCCTGCCTCTGCACCCTCACACCTGGCTCATGAGGCCCCCTCCACTGCACATGCCCTTACCACCACTCCTTTCCCGGCTCCAAACATCCCATCCTCCCCTCACATCACAGGCCCCACTCCCATCAGGAGCCCCTCTCCGTGCTCCTGCAACACCTGGGCCTGCCCCAGCCCCGCCCTGTCCCTCTGGCCACTGCACCTCCAGGACCAGGATACTCGAGTGGAATGAACTCAGGCCAGCCTGCCCACAGGGTGCACCACCCTTCCGTGCATCTGTGCGTCTCCTCCTCCTGCTTACACTTGTCGCCCCACCGCCGCCGCCCAGACCCAGGACTTCACTGGTCTCAAAGTGTGCCAGCTACCAATGCACCATGGAACCTTGGCTAAACCATCCATCCCCTCATCCCCAAAGCCAGGGCCAGGGGAGAGTGCTGGGTATGACTGGGGCTCACCTAGGCTGCCTGCCCACCCGCCCACCACCTGGCCCTGGACAACACTCTAGGCTGCCTGCAGACCTACCATTGGCACCAGCTTGCATCTCCTCTGAGTCTGCCTATCTCCTAGACTAGCCCACAGCAGACGAGCCCTGGGAAGATGCTCCACCTTGGACATGCTAACCTGGGTGGGCATCGGAGTCCTTGAAAAGAATCACACCCAGTAGAGGATCCACAAGCAGCAGAGGAGGAAGATGAGCGCAGTCCGGCATGTGGACCCTACCTGCATATTGCCCTTTATTAGAAAAGGGTTCTCATCTCATAGATCACAAGCTCTCAAGTGCACTGATTTGAACTTGGAAAAGTGCAGGCCCTGCTCATTAAAGGGAAATGTGAACACGACATACGAGCAGAGTGATGTTCTCAGGATCAGGAGCAGTACTGTATCCACATGCAGTGGCTCCAGGGTCATTCTGTAAGACCCCAAACCAGGAATCAGTGTGCTTCAGATCTCAGTGCCCACCCTGAAGTCCATCCCAAAAGGAGGTGTTTCAGAAGCCCCACCACGGCACCAGCCTGGCCAGGGTGGTCTTCACCCCACCATGGTGGCCCCAGGCCCAGGCAGTCCTGTCAAGAGACACAGCAAAAGACAGTGATGAAGAGCAACAGTTCACTGCTTAATGGGCTCTGAACCGGGCTGAACTCCGAGCTCCACCAGCAAATGGCTAGGCAACCAGGGGAAGAGGCTTCCGCATGTGTAAAATAGGGGTGGTGACTGAGCCTGTCCTTCAAAGAGCTGTGGGACGCGCTTGTCTGAATTCACCACCAGGCCTTTCTTAAGAAGCACTCACAGTCCTGTGTCCACTCCTTCTGAAGACACCCTCTTTCAGACACACATGCTCCTCCCCTGGCCAGAGTCCCCTTGGCTTCCCCAGGAAAGGCCACCAGATAGAGGGCGGGGGCCAGGCAGCCATTCTGCCCTCACAGCCAGCATCCTCTTGGAATGGGCCAGCTGGATGCTGCCTGGGAAGGAGGGGATGGAAATTCTGAGTGCTTCTGTAGAACGGCCCAGAAATTGAGTGCTGAGTTGAGCCTCTGGAAACACGGAGGACAGTGGGGGTGAGGTGGGGTGAACACCATGGACTTTAGCAACAGAAATGCTCCCTCTGAGCCAACGCTGAGATGGCTCCAAGGGAGTGCTGATGACGGCAGCCACAGTGTTCCGGGCCAGCCGGAGAGGTGGCCTTCGCAAGAGAGGCTGGAGGACCAGCGCTGCGTTCCCACCTGCCCTGCGCTTTCACGGCTACAAGGAGCTGCGCTGAAATCTCACTTTGTAAGAACGGAAACCGCGGCTCAGACGGGGAGTGACCACCCAAGGGTACCAGCCATGAGCCCCAGCTTCACTCACAAGTCCAGGGTCCTGCTGTGCCCTGGGCTGTTCCTCTGGCCACCTTCACTAGGACACGCCCTTACCTGACTCCTTGCCCACTCTCGTTGGCAGACAATGCAGCATTTAACACACCACCAGCCCAGCATGTCAGGGTGGCAGTCACTGCTGTTTACTTGCCACCTAGTATGTGCTAGCTCTACCCATGTCACTTCATTTAATGCTTACAATGAATCTTCACAGCAACCTTATATTTCAGATGGGAAAACAGAGGCTCAGAAAGGTTAAGCAAATTGCCCTCAGTTACCCAGCAAACACAGAGTTCCTTCCAGCACAAGGCAGCCTCTGGCAGGTGACATCTGCTGCGGTTTTGCTTCCACGTGTGCACAGCTCCTGTCCTGCATCCTCATGGAGGCTCCTAGCTCCTAGTCTAACACTCACGGCCTCACCACTCCCAACCTGCCCCGGAATGCCTCCCACCCCAGAGCTGAGCACACAGCAGGCCCTCCTCAAACACTGGAGGACTCAAAGAGCCAAGCCATGGTGAAATTCCTTCCCGATGTCTGCACCACACCGAAGGGCCAGCAGCCCCACCCCACAGCAAGCAGTCACTCACCTGCACTCCAGCACTCTGGAGACCTGGCATTTCCCTGAGAGCTGGGCAAATAAATGATGAAGCACAGATAAGAAAGAGACAGTGAGAAGAGACGCACGTACCAGGGCGGTGAGTAATGACAGTGGTAGAATAAGCTGGGCAGTGTTTAAGGAAAAAAGCAATAACAACATAGCGCTTTGTCTTTTCAGCATCAAAGGGTACAAGAGGCTTTGCCTGGCGATTGGTTCTCAAGTTACGTATATCATGAGTAAAATCACCACAAAGATTAACCTCTCCACACACATACAGACTGACACTAAGTTGACAGCTTTTCACTTTTGCCAAATATGAACATCTTAACATCAAAATATCTCCACATCAAAAGAACAAAGCAGACTTGTACACCAATGTTTACTGCAACACTATTTACAATAGCCAAAAGGTGGAAACAACCTAAATGCCTATCCACAGATGAATGGATAAGCAAAATGCGGTACATACATACAACAGAATATTACTTAGCCAGTAGGAGAAATGAAGTCTTGATACATGCAACAGTATGGATGAAGCTTGAAGACATTATGCTGAGCGAATTAAGCCAATCATAAAGGACAAATATTGCATGACCTCACTTATATAAAGATACGAAAAGGCAAATATACACAGAACAAAGTTTATTAGTGGTTACCAGGGTGGGGAGGGAGGGGGAAAAGGGAGGGTCAACAGTGATGGAAAAAGCGCATTAAGGGTAGGGTTGCACAGATGATTATTGTAATTGCTGTAAGTTGTACACCTGTAAAAAGCTGAATTGGCAAAAGTTGTGTGATAGATACATTCACCACAATGACAAAAAAAGAGCAGCTGTGGAGGTTGCTTATGTACAACCAAACACCTCACAGGATTTGGTTCCTTGTTTGAAGGTTTAGGATCATGTTTTCATGGAACATCCCAATTAAATGGTTTAATAACATGTTTAGTCCTTCTGTTCTATCTCCTAGTTTGTTGTATAATGTCTGGGGTTTTAAAGGCTCACAAGCGGTCATCCAAGGCACAATTGGTCTCTATTCACCTGGAGCAACAGAGGAAGAAGGCAAGTCAAGAAGAGGAGGAGGATATGGGATGTGTGGCTAACTGCCTCCATGAACAACTGCCTCCTTTGCCACCAGACCAGAACTGGATGGTGCCTGGCTACCATTAGTGAACATTTCGATCAGATTCCATAGAAGAAGCCTGATCAAAAGGGAGATTTTAGAACAGAATTTCAAATTCTTATTCTAGACTTTCTGAAGCCATGGAGGGTAGATGAACCCCTGAAACTACTGATAATCTCTAAACCTTAAACCAAACACATCCCCTGTAGTCATCTTAAAACCAAGCAATATTTCAGTTTAACTATTAAAAAAATGTCTGCCTTGAGCATTATGCTCATTTAAGAACTATCTATATAGGATCAAACTGACAAGAGCAACTTGAACGATAGGAACCTTAGGGGGCAGTGAGTTTATGTTAATGAGGAAGGAACAACTCAGAAAAGGAGGGTGAGAACAGCTGCATGACTTGAAGAATGTAATTAATGCCACTAAATTATACATGTAGAAACCATTGAACTGGTGTTTTTTTTTTTAATTGTGCTTTAAGTGAAAGTTTACAGCTCAAGTCAGTTTTTCATTCAAAAATTTATACACACATTGCTATGTGACCCTAGCTGCTCTCCCTATACTGTGACAGCACGCTCCTCCTTTCCACGCCGGATTTCCCATGTCCATTCAACCAGCTCCTGTTCCTTTTTAGGGTGTTATGTTTTGATGTGTATATTTTCAACAACAACAAAATAAAAGGAAAAAGCACATCTCAGAATAGATGCTCTCTTCAGCTTTGTGGAAATCTCACTTGGGGACTGCAGTCCTCCTCTCTCACCTCACCCTGAGTCGGCTCCTGGACTCTCACAGAAGGTTAATGTTCAGGCCACCTCCACTTGTGTTTCCTTTGCTGCCAACCTGTCGTAGACCGCCAGGAGCTCAGTGGTTTGCACCCGATAGAAATTTCATAAATACAAGTGGATTGATGCTCAGCCCACTCAAACACCTGGGTAACCCACTCAGAAAACGTCATTCAAAAATAAAACAAAGACAAAACAGCTGGCAGGTCTTCCCTGTGACAAGAAACCAACCCGTGTGTCTCTGGGTTGATTGCAGTCTCACTTTTTCATCATCAAGATGAAGGTACTGACAAGGAACGTCCACCTAGGATGTAGAAAGCTGGAAAAGTGTCAATCCCAACCTAACAAGAAAAAGACTGTTATTCTAAAAGAACACAAACTCTTCTTGAGTCAGGGAGCTGAGGCCACAGAGCAACCAACGAGCCTGAAATCTAAGGAAAGACAGACACCTCCAAGGAGAACGGGACATGACCAAAGCATGGGAGGAAGAGACACCAAATGCCATATAAGTGGGTAAGAAGTGAGTTAAAAACCTAAAAAGTTACTAAAGGCTGAGTGCGGGCTGGGAGAGAGTGCAGAACACCTGGGAGGCTTAGGGTTATTGCGCCCAAAGGGAATCTGCATCCACCTGCAGGCTCTTTACCACTGATCTCCACTGGGCACTCACAAGAAAGACTGGGAGCAAAGCAAGAGACCAAAGAAAATCCTCCTTGGAGGTGCAGGCTTAGAGGAGGGGAGTGGACACAGAAAAGGCATGAAGTCTTGATACGGCCCTTTCCCTTTGCAGAAGAAATGCCTTAAGCTACTGGAGAAAGGGCAAATATAAAAACCCCAAGGATACTTGGGGAAGAGGCAGGAAATCAGCTTAAGCTGAGATTACTGAAGGTTTTAAACTGAGATTACTGGCTAAAAGAGGTGCAGAACAACTGAGAATGCCCCACTTCTGACAGCTAGGGACATAGGACCTGACTAAGATCGAAGCTGGCCCAGGACAACACAGACCTCCTCAGTCTTCCAACACAAAGCTAGCAAACACCAAGTAACAAGTAACAGCAACCTACTGCGGGGGGGGGGGGGGGGGGGGGAGGGCAAGGACATGAAAACAGACCCCTCTAAAGTGGCAGATACACAGGGAAGGCTGAAAGCTAAGGGTGGAGCAGGAACACTGAAAAAACCCCAACACCCATATCCCAGCCTAAGTACCAGGTAATATTAAACTAAGCTCAACTCCTGACAAGACTGAACATATTTACCTCAGTTTCTACTGCCTTAAAGAAAATGTCAGGCATTCAATCAAAAATCAGGAGATATAAAAAAGGCAAGGGGGTAGGGGAAGAACCACACTGTCAAGAGAAAAGCAATCAAAAGAATCAGACTCAGAGGTTACCCACATGTTGGCACTATCAGACATAAACTTTTAAATAGCTATCATTAACATGTTAAGGGTCTACTAGAAAAAATGGATCACACATATGCACATATGAGGAATTCCAGCAGAGAGGGAGAAACTATAAGAAAATGTCAAATGGAAATGCTAGAAATAAGAAACCTACTAACAGAGATGAAGAATGCTTTTGATGGGCTATTAGTAGGCTCAAACCAGCTGAGGAAAATAAATCAACAACGTTAAAGATAGAGCAATAGAAATTCCTCAAACTGAAATAAGAGAAAAAACAAGAAAGAACGGAGCATATATGAGATATGGGACAATATCAAATTGTCTAACATGCATGTAACTGGAATCCCAGAAAAAAGAAAGAGAAAACAAAAATTTCCTATAGTGCAAGTTCACTGCTAATGAATTCTCTCAGCTTCTGTTTGTCTGAAAAAAAGTCTCTATTTCCCCTTCATTTTTAAAGGATAATTTTGCTGAGTATAGAATCCTGGGTAGACAGTTTTTTTTCTTTCAGTAGTTTAAAATGTTACTCCACTGTCTTCTGGCTTGTATAGTTTCATCTGAGAATTCTGTAATACTTACCTGTGCTCCTCTGTAGATAATCTGTCCTCCCCATACCCAGCCACCTTCAAGATTTTCTCTCAATCTTTGGTTTATAGGAGTTTGAACATGTCTAGAATTTTACTTTGTTTTGTTTTTTTCTCTTCACCCTGTGTCTTAGTTATCTAGTGCTGCTATAACAGAAATACCAAACTGGGTCATTTAACGAACAGAAATTTATTTTTTTCACAGTTTAGGAGCCTAGAAGTCTGAATTCAGGGTGCTAGCTCTCGGGGAAGGCTCTGTCCACTCTGGGGGAAAACCCTTGTCTCAGCTCCTGTAACCTTCTTCTCAACACTCCTTGGAGATCTCCACGTGGCACCTATCTTTCCCCCATTTGTGCTTGCTTCTCTCTGTGCCTAATCAGTTCCTTTTATATCTCAAATGTGATTAGGTTTAAGTCACAACTTATACTGATATGGCCTCATTCACATAACAAAGAAAACCCTATTCCAAACGGCATTAATCCACAGGTACAGGGGTTAGAATTTCAACACATATTTTAGGGGACACAATTCAATCTATAACACCCTGCTTGTCATTTCTCTGAGCTTCTTGGATCTGTGGTTTGATACCTTTCATTATTTTTCAAAACTTTTTGGCCATTATCTTTTCCATAGCACCACAAAACATGAAATGTTCATGTTACATGTTGTATAAATCTAACAACATATGTAAAAAATCTGTATGCTAAAAACTATAAAACACCAATTAGAAAAATCAAAGGCCTATATAAATGAAGAGACATATCATGTTCACATATGGAAAGGCTCAATGTTGTTAGGATGTCAACTCTTCCCCAAATCATCTATAGCTTCAATACAATCCCAATCTAAATCTTAGCAAACAAACTAAACCCAAAGCTAGCAGAAGGAAGGAAATAATAAAGATCAGTGTGAAGATAAATGAAATACAGAATAAGATACAGAAAAATCAATTATACTATAACTTGGTTCTTTAAAAAGATTAACAAAATTGACAAAATTAGACTAAGAGAAAAAGAGAGAAAACTCAAATTACTAAAATAAAAAATTAAACTGGGGACATAACTACCAATGTTACAGAAATAAAAAACAAGATTACAAGAGAACGCTATGAACCAAAAATCAGATAACCTCAATGAAATGAACAAATTCCTAGAAACACACAAACTACCAAAACCGACTCAAGAAGAAACAGAAAATCTGAATAGATTTATAATAAGTAAAGAAATTGAATCAGTACTCAAAAACCTCCACATAAAGAAAAATCCAGAACTGAACGGTTTCACTGGTAAATTCTACCAAACATTTAAAGAATTCATATCAATCTTTCAAAAACTCTTCCAAAAATAGAAAAAAGGGAACACTTCTCCACTCAATCTGTAAGGTTAGTACTGATCTAATACCAATGCCAGATAAAGATATCACAGGAAATTAAAACTATAGACCCATATCCTTTATGAATATAGATGCAAAAGTCCGGAACAAAATACTAGGAAACAGAATCCAGCCACATATTAAAAGGATTATACATCATGACCAAACAGGATTTATCCTAGGAATGCAAGGATGGTTCAATACACAAAAATCAATCAATGTAATGTATCACATTAATAGAATGGAGTAAAACAACCACATGAGCATCTCAACTGATGCAGAAAAAGTATCTGATAAAATCCAACACTTTCATGAAAAAAAAAAAAATTTCCATAAACTAGTGGCGGTTCAAACCCACCCAGAGGCACCTCAGAAGACAGGCCTGGCGATCTGCTTCCAAAAAGTCACAGCCTTAAAACCCTAATGAGTACAGTTCTACTCTGCACACATGGGATCACATGAGTTAGAACTGACTCAACAGCAACTAACAACAACGATTCGCAGATGACATGGTCTTATATATAGAAAATCCCAAAAGATTCTAAAAGGAAGCTACTAGAGTCAATAAATTAATTCAGTAAAACTGCAGAGTAAAAAAATCAACACAAAAAAACAAATTGCATTTTTATATACAAGCAATGAACAATCTGAAATAGAAATTAAGAAAACGATTCCATTGACAGTCACAAGCAAGATGTATGCACACCTGGCCAGGAGGCAGGAGTGGCTGGAGCTTTACCTTAAAGATGTGAGCTGATTTGACAGAACAGTCCTCTTGGGTGGGTAGGATAGTCAATTATTAATACCTGTTCAAAGTGGACATTTCTCCTTTTCTTTTAATTTCTAACACTGGACCTTGTCCTCTGCCTGGCCAGCTCCAGAAATTAAAACTCTAATAGACAAAAGCATCCAGGAATAGGTCCATGGGCTTGAGTCTGGGCCAGAGAGGCCAAGAGCTGGGCTGTCTTACTGGTACCCTCTTTGTACAGACCCAGGTGGGCAGCCTGTTCAGCTACTGCACACTAAAAAAACACCAAAGCACGTCACCGTGTTTCCAAAGCAGGGCTGAGTCCAAAAGTGGAGAGATGGACACACACACACACACACACGTCCATCCCACAATTAAATCTTTTCAACTTAATCTTTCATTGAACTATTCACTGGATAGTCTGCTAAGTGAGGAGGTGGAGATTCATGGACCCAGGTCCTTACCTCAGGCCTTTGGCTTCAGTGATTTGCCCTCATGAAAAGTTTATAGGCTCTAGGATGGCTATTATCAGAAAACCAGAAACTAACAGGTGCTGGTGAGGATGTGGAGAAGCTGGAACCCTCATGCACTGCTGGTGGGAATGTAAAACGGTGCAGCCACTGTGGAAAACGATTTGGCGATTCCTCAGAAAGTTAAACATAGTTACCATATGACCCAGCAATTCCACAGCTAAGAATATGTCCATCAACACATGAATGGATAAACAAAATGTGGCATATCCATACAATGGAATATTACCCAGTCATGAGAAATAAAGTTCTGGGGATTATGGTTTCCAAATGCAAAAAGAGAGTCACATGCTCCAAATTGATGAACCCTGAAAACCTTATGCTGACCGAAATAAGTCAGACACAAAATAACCAATACTGTACAATCCCACTTAAATGAAATATATAGAATAGGCAAAGGCATAGAAACAAAAGTTTATCAGTGGTTACCAGGGGCTGGGGGCGGAGGGGGCGCTGCTCAAGTGGTAATGAGTTTAAGTTTGTGGTGATGAAAAATTTCTGGAAATTTAGTGGTGACGGCTGCACAATGTGGTGCATGTAATTAACGTCACTGAACTGTATACTGAAAAATGGTTAAATTGGCAAATTTTTTATTGTATAAAAAACTGTTTTAAAAGTGAATAGGCTCGATGTCCACCTGCCTCCATGTCTGCTCCACCCGGCCCCAGGGAGGAGGGCAGGGAGCAGGGCAGAGCTCATTGGGGCTCATCACCCTCATCACCAGCTTCTCAAGTAGAAAAAGGCAGGGCCGTTTTTTCAAATCAAAGCTCAAAGAAACCCAGTACTGCATTCACCACACATATTTGCGGACTAGATCTACTACAGCCTTGTTTGCCCAATAATTCAGGCTTCAGGCCTAGAGTCCAACAAGAGAGGAAACTTCTGGTTCTAAACATAGCCCTGAACCCAAGAGGCCTTCTGGTTTCTTAAAATCATCTAACTGTTTGGCAACCTTGCCAGCGTTCTTCCAAGCCAGCCCAAGTATGAGTATGGGGTTTGGCTGCTGTTGCTGGCTTTTATCTAGAGGGTAAGAACACGCAAGTGTGCCGTCACGCCTTCCCTGTGCCAGGAGGGGGGCGGGGGCTGGGTCATCTGTGCCAGCAAAGAGGGAGCCAAGAGACTCAGGGACACAGGGCTGAGTGGCCACAGAGCACCCTCTAACCAGCCTCTAAACTGAAGCAAATGCTACATGACTACGGATCACAGCCAGGTCTATGAGCCACCACTGGACCACATGGCCCACTGATGGGGAATGGACAGGAGTTCCCTTGGATTAAGAATTGTGACGAGGTCTAAGGGTGGGTCTAAAATGGAGGAGGAGGGATCTGCATACCTGACCCACCCCTGGTTCCAGGCCTTGTCACACATGGAACCAAAGCACCCGAGTCCCAGGGGCATAGGCAGCTTGGCCCACTTCCTCATCTCATGGTCTGCTCATTCAGAGGGAGGCCCCTTTGAGGCAGGGATCACAGATGCCTCTCCCATCCTTATCACAGTGTCGGTCACAAGCCTGCCTGGCATGTGGGAGCTGTTCAATGAACAAAACAAGGAGTCCCACTCTCTTCACCTAGGCCCAAGGCCAAGACAGGGGCCCGCAGCCCCAGGGCTGTGACAGGCTTAAGCCCCACCTGGGCTCAAATCCCAGCAATCTTCTGCCGACTCCCCAGCCTCACTCTCCAAGGGTCTCCAAGTATCTCTCCACACAAGACGGGGGATTTAAAAGGTAAAATTTTCAAAGGAGTGAAAGGATTGCCTTGGTAGGCAGGAAACGGAAAGTTATCCCACTGGCCAAATATACTCCCAGAGAGGAAGCAGAGCTGGGGGACGGGGTGGGGGGGGGTCTGTCTGACTGTGACCACGTGCACAAGTGAGGGAAGCCTTGGAAAGGGAGGAAGGAGGAAAGGTAAGAGGAAGGCTAAGCAATTTCAAACCAGTGGCACCCGTGAGGAAGCAAGCGGACACGACCACCATGCAGTGACAGCAATCTTGGGCACAGACAAGGTCCCTGACCCTCTTCCCGGGAGGGGCTCAGAGGGGGCAGGAGCACGACCCCAGGCCTTTAGGGGCTGAAGCCCACCAGGTCATCGCACCTGTTACAGCCAGAAACACACTGGTGGGCAGCAAGGTAGAGCTCAACAGGTCAGGGCCACAGGTGAGAAACAGAGTGGGGCAGGGTGGTGGGGTCCTGGACCTTACATAGCCCACTAAAGCCTTGGAAGGTGGTGGGTCCCTCATGGGTCTGCAGCCCTGCTGGAGGGTGGCCGCTGACAGCCTAGAATCTGCCCTGGAGTTCCCGGAGCAGATGCACCCCAGAGCATTTTCAGACGTGACCATATCTGAAAGCAGACAAACCCGCCCCACAGTCCCCATGCTGGTGACAAACACCTTTGTAAAAGCATTCCTCTGAACACAGCCCGTATTCACTTCAGGACTGGCTCCTGGTCAACTCAGATCCCTAAACATTACCCGGGGCCCATTGCACGCTAGATGCTGAGTGCCTCAGGTGACCTACCCCTAGGTGGAGACAGAAACATGTCCCCTTCCCACCACAGATAGCTGGACTATGGCACCCTGGGAGGGAGAAGACCAAGCCTTCTCATAAAGCCCAAGTGTTAACTGTAGTTTTTTTTTTTTTTTTTTTAATTAAACTAATTGAACTAACTTTAGAGAAAACTTGCAAGTATTAGCGCAGAGAAGTTCCATACATCCCTCCCTTAGGGTTAACATCTTACATAACCATAATATAATGACCAAAACCAGAAAATTAACATTGGTATGATACCATTAGCCAAACTGAGGACCCCCTTAGAACTTCACTAAAGTTCCAGAATCCTATCCAGGATCTCATACTGCATTTAGTTGTTATTTCTCCTTAATTTCCCGTGATCCATGCCAGTTCTTCAGTCTTCCCTTGTCTTTCATGACCTTGACACTCCTGAAGAATACTGAACAGTTATTTTGTCAAATATCCCTCTATTTAGGCTTGTCTTATCTTTTCTCATGACTGAGGGTATGCACTTTTGACAAGGACACCACCAAAGTGATGTGCATCATATCATGGGGTTCATGACGATGACATGACTAATTATTACTGGTACAATGACCTTGACCAATGGTGACGCTGACCTTTCTGCCAGGTTTCTCTCTGTAGTTATTAGACATCTTGGGGGACTGTGGATTTTTAAAAGGAAACAAGTTGCTGTCATCACAAGCTCAGTGTGTCAGCCCAGCTTGCTGACGGCTGCAGCTGCCCCGCAGATGAGAGGCGTCTAATGAAGATGAGCAGCAAAGCCGACTTCTCGGGAAGATGCGAAGCTCTCGGTGACAAAGAGGAACAGAAGCCGTTTATTTATAGATCCACTTGAAGACAGCTCATTGTAACTACTGGAGTTGAATTTTTAAAACCCCGGGAACAAAGGCTGGCTATTTTAAACTCTCCTTGCACTTAGTTCAATGGAGAGTGTTAAAGCCACCGACCACACCCTGGGCATCACTCCCAGGCTCGGTAATTCATATTTTGTACAGCATCACAGGACACGAGCAAAGCCTGCTGACAGATAGCAGGGCTGGCTCTGCCCAACCCGAGGGCCTCCCAGGGTCAGAGCCCCTCCCCAGCCGCCCCAGGCTGCCCAGGGAGAAGTCAGAGGAGGCTGCTTCCCGTCTCTTAGGGTCTCATGGCCTCTCTTTTCCTGGGGAATGAAGTCGAATACAGCTGTTGTGAACCAAGGTTGTATCACCTCCCCCACCCCCCACCCCCAACCCCGGCACCAGGGGCTGTGAAGAGGGACAGTGCCCCCCAGAGGAGGCCTGCCCCCAGGACAGCTGGCAATAGCTGGTCCACCTGCCAAGCACAGCTCCAGGCAGCCACAAGGGTGTCCTGGAGCTCACAGCACAAAACCATCCCTGAGGACAGGGGGAGGGTGATGCAAGCCCCAAAGCTGCCCCTGTGCCAGCTCGACTGCAGCCCCAGGACAAACTCACCGCTGTGAGCATCAGAACCATGACTGGGAGGGAGTTATGCGGGCTTCCTTAAAGCTTCCCATGGCCTTATTTGACCCATATCACAAAACAACAATCTTGACACAATGAGGAAGACGTGAATACGGCCTAAGCATCTGATGATAAATTACTAGTTTTGTTGGGTGTGATAACAAAATGATTAGTTTTGTTGAATGCAGTTATGTAACTCAGAGAAGTCCTTACTTAGGGTGAAATGACATCATCTGGGATTAAAAAGAAATATTCCAACTCTTCCTCTAAAAAATATGGGGGGCCAAATGTTGAAGCTGGGTGAGGGGTCCATGAGGATTTGTTATATTATCCTCTCTACCTTCTGTGCTAGCTTGAAAATGTCCATAATACAAAGGAGGGTTTTTTTGTTTGTTTCGTTTTGTTGAATAAAAAAAAAGCTTCCTGGGTGAACAGAATGAGCTGTGGAGCTGAGGCCAGGCGAGTGGGACCCCAGCAGGAAGTGTGGGGACAGCCTCCCACCCCCCAGAGCCCTGGGATTTTCAAGTACAAGAGGCAGATGACTCTGTCTAAATCCACGGAAACTGCAAACCAGCCTATGGCACTGCCACAGAAAAAGCCCCTGACGGCACCGAGAGTATTCAGTGAACCTGCAGCAATGTCTGGACCTTCAAAGAAACTAATTTTAAGATAATCTCCATGGAAACCATCTATTCTGATTTTTTCCATGGTAACCAATGGGAACATAGATACAAGCATTATCAAACACCCTTACACCACATGGGCCACGCTGCCATCCAATCTGGAAAAATATAAACTTCAAAGGGCTGTTTTCCATTTAAAATGAGAAGAGATATCTTAAACTTCTAGTCCAGACCTGCATGCCAATCTTACCTGCACACTCTACCACCTTCTTTCTGAGCCCACTGTCCAGTCACTGCCCACACCACCCCATGCCACCTACCTCCAAACTGACAAACCAGGCCAGAAAATGCCTTCCTTCCTTTAGCCTGGGACCATAAAAAATGACAAAAGGAAAGAGCCAGCACCTCCCTCTAGCCTCAAGAACTCAGGCCATGCTTCCCACAGACTGCAGGCATTGTGTCCATGTATCTCCACTCTCCTGAGCGTCCTGTGTACCAGGCACCTGCTGGGCAACACAGGGAGACCAAGACCCCAGCCCTCCAGGGGAACAGGTTAGGCCTGCAAGTAACTGACAAGGGGAGAGGGGCTGGTCCAGGAAGGAGAGTGCTCTGGGTAGGTGGAGCAGGAAGAACTCACAAGCTGCTGACCTCCCAGAGGCTGCACAGAGAAGGGCCATCTGGACAGAGATGAAAAGGATGAGCACAACTCGGGCTGGGAAAGAGGCGACAGGTGGTCCACAGAACCAGTCAGATTTAGCAACTGGGTTTATTTCTGCATATGGCTCAATTTCTTCCATTTTTGGTTTCTAGGTTTGAAAAATAGCATGTGTTATGGATTAAACTGTGTACTGCCAAAATATGTGTTATAAATCCTAACCCCCTATACCTGTGGTTATAATCCCATTTGGGAATGGGTTTTCTTTGTTATATTCATGAGGCAGGATCCGTGTAGGGTGTGTCTTGAGTCAACCTCTTTTGAGATATAAAACGAGCAGATTAAGGAAGAAGAGATGGGGGAAGAGAGATGCCACACCACGTGAAGATCACCAAGGAACTAGGACCTCCCCAGACGTGACAGAGAGAAGGCCTTCCCACAGAGCTGGTGCCCTGGATTCGGACTTCTAGCCTCCTAAACTGGGAGAAAATAAATTTCTGTTTGTTACAGCTACCCACTTGTGATATTTACATTATAGCAGCACTGGATAACTAAGACAGCATTGAACCAAAAAGAAAGAAAGAAAGAGAAAAAAAGAGGAAGGAAGGACGAAGAGTCTCACATGCCAAAGGCCTCAATTCTTGCCCACCTTCTGCTTTGCACCCCACACTTGACTCAACATTCTTCTTGTGGCCTCTGCTGGCTCTTGTGTGGAGAGGGGACTTGTCGGGATGGCCTAACAGGACTGTAGATTGCTTCTCATCACCATCAGCAAAATGGCAGCATCACAGCAAGGGTTCCAGGAACTGAAATGAAAGGCCAGGCATGTGCCTGCCCTTGCCCAGGGGCCATGTATACCTTGGATTAAAGCATCATGAAGTCAAGATCCCAATGTCTTGTGTCTTGTGGTTTTGGCTCACTTCCCAACTTGCAATGGACATGGGGGAACCTACTCTGGACTCTCCACTTACTCTCATGCTTTGGCTGGGGCTCTTGAAAAAGGTAACAGAGCTCTCAAAGGGGTGTGTGTGCCCAGGTTTATGCATCAAGTGTGTCTGGTCACACCCATAGCTGCACACAGGGCCTCCAGGTCTCATCTGGATCCGACTCAGGTTCTTCCATCTTCATCCACTGTGACTGTGGTAATACGCCTTGCCCTGGATTTCTGAGCATGCGCCTCCTGCTGGTATAAGCCATTAAACAGGCTTGCTTACCTAAGCACCATATAATTCTCCTCTGGATAGGGATGTACTTGCTTGTGGAATCAATGAAAACTTTCTGGTGGCAGGAAATTCCCATTGGCCCCCCACCTCCATCCACCCACACAAGGGGCAGCTCAGAGAAAGGGGTTCCAGCTCCTATCCCATTCCACAGCCCCATCCTCTTGCTGCTGCTGCTGCTGCTGTCATTGCTGTTTAAGGGTTTTCCCTACTCCTGTTATCTAGAGGCACTTCTCACAAAGGTTCTATAAATAAGACCTTCTTCTGGGGGTTAAGTATTGAGTCACAGCACCCAGGCCATCTCAAGCTCAGGGTCAGAGACTTCCACCCACTCCTGGCCTAGGCACCCATGTGCACAGGGTGAAAGAAAGGTGGCAGGAACCCTAAGAAAGCAGGGGAGAAAGCAGGAGGCCTGGACAGCGTGGCTTCCAGAACATGTGACTGGACTGATGGCAGCGGCACTGATGGACTTGGTACAGGAGCCGGGACAGGCCCACAGGCCTGGCAGTGGCCCACTTGGGGCTGCAGGGAGTCGCAGTCTCTTACTGATGTCCCCAGCTGATAATAAAATCACACATTAACTTGCTCCATTGTAAACAGAGCCCAGTGGGTGCCTTTGGGTTTAAAGGGCCCAAACGGAAGAACTGAGATTTTTTTTTTTTTTTTTTTTTTAACATTGTACTGAGATTGGAACCAAGGCCACATCCCTTTCCTCTTCTGGAAAGAAGGAGACTACAGGGGACAGAAAGATATCAATCCTCTAATTGCCTTTCCCAAGCAACAGCCCCTACAAACTCACAGCAACTTCCCAAGAAGTTCCCCTCACCTCCATGCCCAGAATACCATGGTCGCCATTGGCCAGACTATTTTCCAACAGACTCTTGGTTCACAAAGCAGATCCCTGGACCAGGAGCATCAGCCAGAAACTTGTTAGAAATGCAAATTCCCTACTGAATCAGATGCCCTGGGGGTAGGGCCCAGCAAGCTGTGCCTTAACAAGCCCTCAGGGTGATTCTGAAACTGGCGTAAGTTTAAGAACCACTGCAAGAGGCTTAATGCAACAAACATCAAACGTTAAAAGGCCTGTCTCCTCAATATCATTGCCTGGGTACCCAGGGAGCATCTCTTGATGTATTTCTGTGACTGTTGTTCTTGTACTTGTCAAAGGCAAACCCCTCTCCTAAAAGAAACACAGTAATGATTGAACATGTGTGTGGCAGTGCCTCTGACCCACCTCCCAGGTAAGTTGGCTGCAGCTTCTGTAAGGAAAAGGAGACAGGCTCCTGTCTGCTTCACAGCAGTGGACATGACAAGTCGGACACAGAGGGAAGGACCCAGCCCCCTACCTTGGGCCCTGGGCCTGGGGTGGCCCTTCCACCAAGAGCACAGGAGCCTGTGGTGCTCTTCGACTTCACACCCACCAGCAAAGTCTTGGAACCCTTACCCACCAGCCACTATCCAAGAAGGCTTTGTTCCAAGCAGGAAATGTAAAAACAAATTCATGATGAGTAGTTTCGTAACAAATATTGACCCTTCTTCTTTTTTTAAATTTTTTTCCCCATACAAAAATTTATACATACATTGTTATGTGACCCTAATTGCTCTCCCCATGCTGTGACAGTTATTTTCCACCTGATTCCCCATGTCCATTCAGCCAGCTCCTAACACTCTCTGCCTTCCCATCTCACCTCCGGACAGAAGCTGCCCGTTTAGTCTCTTTTATCTACTAAAGCCAAGAGGCACACTCCTCACGAGTATCACTTTATGTCCCATAGTCCAGTCCACTCCCTGTCTGAAGAGTTGGCCTCAGAAATTGTTTTAGTTCTGGGCTGATAGAGAATCCAGGGGCCATGCTTTCCAGGGTTCCTCCAGTCTCAGTCAGACCATTAAGTCTGGTCTTCCTACTAGAATTTGAGTTCTCCACCCCACCTTTCTTCTGCTCCATCTGGGACTCTGTTGTGTTCGCTGTCAGGGTGGTCATTGGTGGTAGCCAGGCACCATCTAGTTCTTCTGGTCTCAGGCTGATGAAGTCTCTGGTTTATGTGGCCCTTTCTGTCTCTTGGGCTAATACTTTCCTGTGTCTTTGGTGTTCTTCATTCTCCCTTACTCTACGTGGTTGGGACCAACTGATGCATCTTAGATGGCCGCCTGCAAGCTGTTAAGACCCTAGACACCACTCACCAAAGTAGGAGCGGATCATTTTCTTAAAAAGCTTTGTTATGCCAATTGACCTAGATGTCCCCTCAAAGGATGGTCCCCAGACACCTACTCTGTCCCTCAAAGTGTTTGACTGTATTCAGGAAACTTCTTAGCTTTGGTTTAGCCCACTTGTGCTGACTTCCCCTGTAGTGCGTGCTGTCCTTCCCTTCACCTAAGATAATTCTTGCCTACTATGTAGTTAGTAAATAACCCTCAACCTCCCTCCCTACCCTCGTAACCATCAAAGAATGTTTTCTTCTGTGTTTAAACCTTTTCTTGAGTTCTTATAATAGTAGTCTTATGCAATATTTGTCCTTCTGTGACTGACTAAACTAACTCAGCATAACGACCTCCAGCTTCCTCCATGTTATGTTTTACGGCTTCATCGCTGTTCTTCATCGTCGCGTAGTATTCCATTGTGTGGATATACCATAATTCGTTTATCCATTCGTCTACTGATGGGCACATAGGTTGTTTCTATCTTTTTGCTATTGTTAACAGTGCTGCAATGAACATGGGTGTACATATATCTATTCATGTGACGGCTATTTCTCTAGGATATATTCCAAGGAGCGGGATAGCTGGATCTTAAGGTACTTCTAGCTTTTTAAGGAAGCGCCAAATCGATTTCCAAAGTGGCTGTACCATTTTACATTCCCACCAACAGTGTGTAAGTGTTCCAGTCTCTCCACAACCTCTCCAGCATTTATTATTTTGTGTTTTTCGGATTAATGTTAGCCTTGTTGGGGTGAGATGATATCTCATTGTAGTTTTGATCTCCGTTTGTCTAATGGCTAATGATTGTGAGCATTTCTTCATGTGTCTGTTAGCTGCCAGAATATCTTCTTTGGTGAAGTGCCTGTTCATATCCTTTGCCCATTTTTAAACTGGGTTATTTGTCTTTCTGTTGTTGAGGTTTTGCAGTATCTTGTAGATTTTAGAGATTAGATGCTGATAGGATTTGTCGTGGCCAAAATTTTTTTCCCAGTCTGTAGGCTGTCTTTTTACTCTTTTGGTGAAGTCTTTTATGAGCATAAGTGTTTGATTTTTAGGAGCTCCCATTTATCTAGTCTCTCCTCTGGTGCTTGTGCATCGTTACTTATGGTTCGTACTATGTTTATGTCATGTATTACGGCTCCTAGCATTGTCCCTATTTTTACTTCCATGATCTTTAACATTTTTGATTTTATATTTAAGTCTTTGATCCATTCTGAGTTAGTTTTTGTACATGGTGTGAGGTATGGGTCTTGTTTCAGTTTTTTGCAGATGGATATCCAGTTATGCCAGCACCATTTGTTAAAGAGACTGTCTTTTCACCAGTTAACAGACTTTGTGCCTCTGTCAAATATCAGCTGCTCATAGGTGGATGAATTTATGTCTGGATTCTCAATTCTGTTCCGTTGGTCTACATACCTGTTGTTGTACCAGTACCAGGCTGTTTTGACTACTGTGGCGGTATAGTAGATTCTAACATCAACTAGTGTGAGGCCTCCCACTTTGTTCTTCTTCTTGAGTAATGCTTATTTGGGGCCTCTTCCCTTTCCATATGAAGTTGGTGATTTGTTTCTCCATCTCATTAAAAAATGCTGGTGGAATTTGGATCAGGACTGCATTGTATCTGTAGATCGCTTTGGGTAGAACTGACATTTTCACAATGTTGAGTCTACTTATCCACGAGCAAGGTATCTTTTCCCACTTATGCAGGTCTCTTTTGGTTTCTTGCAGTAGTATCTTGTAGTTTTCATTGTATAGGTCTTTTACATCTCTGGTCAAATTTATCCCTAAGTATTTTATCTTCTTGGGGGCTATTATAAATGGTACTGATTTGGTAATTTCCTCTTCGAGGTTCTCTTTGTTGGTGTAAAGGAATCCAACTGATTTTTTTATGTTTATCTTGTATCCTGAAACTTTGCTGAAATCTTCTATTAGTTCCAGTAGTTTTCTTGTGGATTCTTTGGGGTTTGCCGTGTATAAGATCATAGCATCTGCAAACAGAGATACTTGGACTTCTTCCCTACCAATCTGGATGCCCTTTATTTCTTTTTCTAGCCTAAGTGCTCTGGCTAGGACCTCCAGCACAATGCTGAATAAGAGTGGTGATAAAGGGCATCCTTGTCTGGTTCCCATTCTCAGGGGAATGCTTTCAAAGTCTCTCCATTTAGGATGATGTTGGCTGTTGGCTTTGTATAAATGCCCTCAATTATACTGAGGAATTTCCCTTCTACTCCTATTTTGTTGAGAGTTTTTATCATGAATGGGTGCTGGAGTTTGCCAAATGCCTTTTCTGCATCGATTAATAAGATCATGTGCTTCTTGTCTTTTATTTATGTGATGGATTACAGTGATTATTTTTCTAACGTTGAACCATCCCTGCATACCTGGTATAAATCCCATTTGATCATGGTGAATTATTTTGTTGATATGTTGCTGACTTCTATTGGCTAGAATTTTGTTGAGGATTTTTGCATCTATGTTCATGAGAGATATTGGTCTGTAATTTTCTTTTTTTGTGGTGTCTTTACCTGGTTTTGGTTATCAGGGTTATTCTGGCTTCATAGAATGAGTTTGGGAATATTCCATCTTTTTCTATGCTCTGAAATATCTTTAGTAGTGGTGTTAACTCTTCTCTGAAAGTTTGGTAGAATTCTCCAGTGAAGTTGTGCAGGCCAGGGCTTTTTTTTTTTGTTGGGAGTTTTTTAATTACCTTTTCAATCTCTTCTTTGTTATGGGTTTATTTAGTTGTTCTACCTCTGTTTGTGTTAGTTTAGGTAGGTAGTCAGTTTCTAGAAATTTGTCCATTTCCTCCAGGTTTTCAAATTTGTTAGGGTACAATTTTTCATAGTATTCTGTTATGATTCTTTTGAGTTGGGTCTGTTGTGATATCACCCATCTCATTTCTTATATGGGTTATCTACTTTCTCTACTGTTTTTCTTTTGTCAGTTTGGTCAATAGTTTATCAATTTTGTTGATCTTTTCAAGAAACCAGCTTTTGGTCTTGTTAACTCTTTCAGTTGTTTTTCTGTTCTCTATTTCATTTAATTCTGCTCTAATTCTATTTCCTTTTTTCTGGTGCCCGAGGGCTTCTTTTGCTACTTTCTTTCCACTTGTTCCAGTTGTAGGGTTAATAGTTTGATTACGGCCCTTTCTTCTTTTTGGATGTGTGCGTTTACTGCTCTAAACTGACCTCTGAGCACTGCTTTTGCTGTATCCCAAAGGTTCTGGTAGGGTGTGTTTTCATTCTCGTTCAGTCTATGAATTTCTTTATTCCATCCTTAATTTCTTCTATAACCCAGTAGTTTTTGAGCAAGGTGTTGTTCAGTTTCCATGTGTCTGACTTTTTTTCCTTGCTTTTTGTGTTGTTGATTTCTACTTTTATGGCTTTATGGTCAGAAAAGATGCTTTGTAATAATTCAGTGCTTTGGATTTTTTTTAAGGCTTGCTTTATGGCCTAATACATGGTCTATTCAGGAGAATGTTCCATGTGTGCTGGAAAAGAAAGTATATTTGGCTGCTGTTGGGTGCAGTGTTCGGTATATGTTTATGAGATCAAGTTGGTTGACTGCAGCATTTAGCTCTTCCAGGTCTTTGCTGAGCTTCTTTCTGGATGTTCTGTCCTTCACCGAAAGTGGTGTGTTGAAGTCTCCTACTACTACTGTGGAGCTGTCTCTCTCTCTTCAGAGCTGGTAGAGTTTGTTTTATGTATTTTGGAGCCCTGTCGTTGGGTGCGTAAATATTTACTATAGTTATGTCCTCCCAGTGTATTGACCCTTTAATCATTATATAGTGTCCTTCCTTATCCTTTGTGGTGGATTTTACTTTAAAGTCTATTTGTCAGAGATTAATATGGCCACTCCTGCTCTTTTTTGAGTGTTGTTTGCTGGATATATTTTTTTTCCATCCTTTCAGTTTTAGTTTGTTTGTGTCTTTAAGTCTAAGGTGTGTCTCTTGTAGGCAGTATATAGATGGATCATGGTTTTTATCCAGTCTGCCACTCCGTCTCTTTACTGATGCATTTAGTCCAGTTACATTCAGTGTAATTATTGACAGGTATGAGTTTAGTGCTGTCATTTTGATGTCTTTGTGTGTTGTTCAGTTCATTTGTTCCACTTAACTTTTCTGTGCTGAGTCGTTTTTCTTTATGTATTTTCTTTTCATCTTTTTCATTGTTGTTCATTTTGTGTTTGCTGAGTCTTCATATTTTTCTAGTTTTTTTATTTTGACTTGTAGGATTGTTAGTTTCCTTTGTGGTGACCTTAGTTTTTACCCCTATTTTTCTAAGTTTATATCAGTATTTGATTTCATTATATCACCTTGACTTCCTCTCCATATGAAAAATCTATGTCTACATTTTTTAAGTCCCTCTTTTTTGTTTTAATGTTGTCATCTTTCACATACTGACATCTATTTTCCTATTTTCAGTGCTTCAGCTTTGATTTACTTTTGTTACTTCCCTATCTGGGTTGACATCTGGTTGCTCTGTCCTGTGTTCCAGTCTTGGGTTGTTATCTAATGTTACTGATTTTCTAATCGGAGGACTCCCTTTTGTATTTCTTGCAATTTTGGTTTGGTTTTTGCAAATCCCCTAAACTTCTGTTTATCTGGAAATGCCCTAATTTTGCCATCATATTTGAAAGACAGTTTTGCTGGATATATAATTCTTGGCTGGCAGTTTTTTTCCTTCAAGACTTTATATATGTCATCCCATTGTCTTCTTGCCTGCATGATTTCTGCTGAGTAGTCCGAGCTTAGTCTTATTGACTCTCCTTTGTAGATGACTTTTCATTTATCCCTAGCCACTCTTAAAATTCTGTCTTTATCTTTGGTTTTGGCAAGTTTGATTCTAATATGTCTTGGTGATTTTCTTTTGGGATCTACCTTATGTGGGGTTCAATGAGCATCTTGGACAGAGATCTTGTCATCTTTCACAGTATCAGGGAAGTTTTCTGCCAACAGATCTTCAACAATTCTCTCTGTACCTTCTGTCATCCCCCCCCCCCCCCCGCCCCCGTTCTGGCACTCCAATCACTCGCAGACCATCCTCTTAATGGAGTCCCACATAATTCTTTGGATTTCTTCATTTTTTTAAACCCTTTAATCTGATTTTTTTCTCAAATAAGTTGGTGTCAGGTGCTTTATCTTGAGTCTCACTCATTCTGACTTCCATTGCCTCAATTCTGCTCCTATGGCTTTCTACTGAGTTGTCTAATTCTGAAATTTTACTGTTAATCTTCTGGATTTCTGATTGCTGTCTCTCTATGGATTCTTGCAGCCTATTAAATTTCTCATTATGCTCTTCTCTAATCTTTTTAATCTCCTCTATTGCACGTTCTGCATTTTGATTAATTTCCTTCCTAATTTCTTGAAGAGTTCTGTATATTAATCTTTTGTATTCTGCCTCCAGTAATTCCAAGAAATTTTCCTCTTCTGGAAAATTTCTAGATTCTTTATTTTGGGAACTTGCTAAAGCCACCATGGATTGCCTCTTTATGTGATTTGATATTGACGGTTGTCTCTGAGTCATCAATAAGTTATTATATTTATTTATGTTTGCTTACTGTGTCCTAGCTTCTTGTTTTGTTTTGACATGTCCAAATAGGCTGCTCGTATGAGCTAGTTTGATTATCGGCACCTCTGAAGCTCTAATATCCTGTCACTAGGTGGCTAGATCTGTTACTAGGTATGTGAGCTCAGGAGTCCACCCACTCCTCCTGTATGGATTCAGCTCAGCTGCCCAGGTAGATAGCCACCAAGTGTGTGGTGTAGGCCCTCACTCACAGTCCTAGACAGGTATGGGTGACTGGTGTAGGCACAGGCATCTGGCTGCAGCAGAAGGACACACTCTGAGCAAGGCAGGGGGCTGACAGCTGCCCCCCGAGTGTCCAGGAGGAAGGCGTGTCCCTGTTCCCTAGAGCGCGTAGATGTGTGGCTTTTGCAGCAGGACTGTGAGCACCTAATGCTGCTGGCTGAAAGGACTGGGCGGCACCTCTTATTCATGGGTCCCTATCGCAGGTGGCTAGGTGGCATGGGTGGAGCCACCAGTCCTCAGGCTCCTGATGTGGGTAGGTGAAGACCCTGCTTAATGGGCAGAGCAGTGTCAAATGTCAAGAACCTGCCACTTCACAGCAGAAACAGTTGAAGTTAGACTTCTGGTATACACCCTTTTGTATTGCGGTAATGAGGGCCTACGCTGTTGAGATGGACCCACACAAGTCTATGCGGGGGAAAGGCACTCAGAGTCCGTGGATCCCTTACGTCTGTGCCTAGGCAAAGGAGCTATGCCTACGCTGGATTCCTGGCTTAGGGGAGCTGGCAGTTTATTTTTTCCTGTTTGTTAATTTGCTCACTCTCAAAGGGAGGGAGAACGGCGCTGGGCATGTGATGGATCCTCCTTCCAGCCCAGGGGACTCGGCAATTGCTGAAGCCGGTTTGGGACCCAGTGCAGAGCAAGAGAGGTTTTTCCCTCCAGGGCCTGTTTTTCATCCCGCAGTAGGCTAGATGCAAATACTTACCTTTCGGCAATCAAGGGCTGCTTCTCACTGGTTCTGTGTGGCCGAGGAAACCATCAGTGGCTGGGTCTCTCCCTGTGCGGAATATGCCTGCCAAGCACCAATGCTTGCCTGCCTCACCGCTCACCCCCAAGCTGATCAGGCCTGAAAGGCTCAGGCTCTCACTGGGTCACATCTGGGAACTCCTCGCTGCTTCCGAACTGTCTCTCCCTCCCCTTGCCACTCAGTCCTGTTCTCAACTCTGCCTTTGATGTTCAGGGCTCCCAGATTGCCACATATAATCAATTCACTTGTTTTTTTGGGTCTTTGTTGTAAGAGGGTCCACCAGAAGTGTCTGACTACTCTGCCATCTTGGACCTGCCTCCTGACCCTTCTTTATTTCTAGTCTCCTCTCTCTTCCCACTGAAACTAAAAAACCCAGAGCACTTTCCATGATTTCCATGTAGGTAAAGGCGGAAAAAAGCAACCCTTCTTGTCTGAACCTTCATCAATGCTCTGTGGTGGGACGCTTTTACATGGCCTTTCTCGCCATGGTCTTGTGGCTCCCACCAATTGACTGGGTGGGACTATGGAAATGAGGTGCTTGTAGCCCACCAAGGGGATTGGACAGCTTGCTAATAATTCAAGTAAGCTGCATGGCACCCTTATGGGGGGGTGGGACCATGTAAGTAAGGTAATATGGAACCCTAACGAGGGGACCTCACTACCACCAAGAGGAGCTGGGAGTGGAACGCATTCTTTGGACCCAGGGTCCCTGCACTGAGAATCTCTTAGACCTAGAAGACAAACCTGTAACACTGGAGATGGTGCAAGACGGCGAGAAACAGCAGAACGTGAGAAACAGTGGCAGAGAAACGGCAGCAGCAGAACCAGGAGACCAGCATGAGACAGCACAGTGGGCTTCCGGGCCCACGGAGCAAGGTGGTTACAGTGGTCATGCCAACCCACAGAGCAAGAGAGCTGGGCACCTTTGGGTAAGAGGTTTCCTGGAGGAGTGGGGTGCCTCTGGGCTGTTATCAGGGAGCTAAAAAGCTTTGTTAACACTTGCCTGAGCCGGGCAGAGGCCAGCCAGGTAGAACAGGGGCCGAAGGAGAGGCCTGCCTGTGAGCACGGCCGAGGAGCTGTCCTGACCGAAGAACTGTGTCCTGAGTGGTTCCTGATCCTGAATTGTAACCTGTTACTTCCCTAATAAACCCCATATGGTCTGTGAGTTCTGTGTGATCATAGCAATGAGTTATCGAACCCAGCAGAGAAGTACAGAGTGCCATGGGAGGGGCAGCTGGTGTCAGAACTGGTAAAAAGACTGCAGGGTGGAAGTACGTCTGACTTTCATCTCATAGGAACCAGTCATGGGCTGATGCTGATGGTGATTCTCTCTCCTTCCCTTTGCAAAATTAGACAAGGAGGTTGGACAATGGTGCTGCCATGCCATTTTTACAGCCATCCAGAGTCAGCAAATTCCAGGCCAGAAACTTGTGTCGTCAGAAAAGAGATCCAAGTCCTCCATGCTCTCAGATGAGAAAGCAAATCTATGTGGCAGGTGGAAACAGCCTCTTCTCCACCTCCCCACCCCCATGACTCCCCAGGGCAAGGTGCCTGGGGTGAGACTCAATCTTGAACTACTGCCACAGGCACCCAGCACCTCTAGATCCTCAACACAGGATGAAATCTAGTGCCAGGAGTCTCTGGTCCAGGAAGTGGGGTTCAAGAACCCTAAGTCAAGCCCATCCCTGTGGTGGCATCCAAATGGAAACATGGAGCCTGAGGCGTGGACACAAGAGGTGGGTAAGGCCTCACCCTCAGAACCAGAGGATTGAGTTAACAGCAGGCCGTCCTCAAAGAAGGATGAGGCTGCAGGTTCAAGTCAGACGTTCTTAGCTGACCCAGCATCATCCTCCTGGGGAACAGTTCTAGCAACAAGACTCTGGGGGCCCTGGGCACCTGAGGTGGCTGCTCAGGATCTGGTTTCTCACCCCAGGCACTTTGCCCCAGTGAATGACAGAAGTGGGTGGGGAAGGACCACTGATGCCTGCAAGGGTCTAAAGCTCACTGTGGGACAAGGGCCACTTGCAAAGAGCAGTCAACACTAAAAATTTTCCTGGTCAGAACCACCCACCCCCACCTGCTTACCCTCATCCCAATCACCTTGACTGGGCAGGGTGGGGGTCACCTAACTCTCAATCAGACAGAGGAGTGAAAAGGAACATTTTAAAACAGTGAAAGCCTGGTGAGCACTAGCCACGTGCCAGGCACAGTCCAAGTACCTGCCTGGCGTGCCCTACCTCACATAATCTCTGAAGGAGGGCCCAGCATCTCCTGACGTGACAGAAGAGGGAACGGCCTCACAGAGGCCAGGCCATGAGCCCAGGGTCACAGCCTAGGCAAGGCAGAGGCAGGATTCAAACGTAAGTCTGTTGAACTTAGAACCCAGACTCTTAACCACAGTCGAGATTTTCCCGTTAAAATGAGGAGGTCTTGAGAGGCAAGGGAGAAAAGCCCTCAGCCCCAGAACTCAAGGTTACTGTCGGGACAGAGGGCAGCCAGCCTTGAGAACTCAGAAAGTGATCTTGTTTTTCAGTTTCACTGAGTTACCTAGAACTCTGCGTTCTTCCCCTCCCACCCTGCCCGCACAACCTGCCTTCCCAATTGCATAACGGGCCCTCACATGTTCAGAGGGAGGCAAGAGTAGATCAGATAAATGCATCTTTGCTATTTAAAAATTGCTATTTAAAAGTGGTCAAAAAATGCTTCTGTGGTTGAGGCAGAAGTTGGCCCTATGGTGGCTGGGGCTTGGAAGTGCAGGTGGTATGCCTCAGGGACAGGCTCCAGAGCATAGACAGCAGGAGGGGGTCAGAGCCTGCGGGGATAAACGCAGAGGGGGCGAGTAGCCCAGACATGGCAGGGAACAGAGCAAAGCACCGGACCCTTGAAAACACCAGCAGGAACCCTCTGCGACAGCTCCCCGAGCCCTGCCTCACCCTGTGCGGGCCACTTGTCTCGCCGCAACGTCCCTTCCAAGCCTCCTCCAGCCTTGAAGCCTGTTGTGTCCTGCCCACCCAGCCCAGAGCATAGGCTTCAATCCTTCATCTGCAATCTTCAAAGCAGAGAGTGCTCCTCAGCCACAAGCCCTGAAATTCCACCTCATGCACAATTCTGCCAAAAATAGAGGGAAAATAGAACCCATTATTCTCATTCTGAGTGTCTGGGAAGTGGTTTTTGCTTTGCAACATGAAATATGCCTAAAAATAAGCTGTGCATTTCAACCAGCAGTTGAAAATAGCGCCGTGCAATGAACAGAGCTCTGTGCGGAGTGGGCTCATTCCAAGAATGAGCGCTGAGACACCACAGTCACGGCAGGGTGTTTCCAGGGCATGGGGACTGCTGCAGGCTCCCAGAGCTGCCGGGTCGTGTCTGCCCCACTGGCTTTCAACTGCCACGCTGGAACAGGCACATGGCCAGGAATTTAACACCCAGCACCTGGCCCAAATGGCTTCCTAAAATTCCCAAATGCAGCTTCAGAACCTGAGGCCCAGATTTCTGAGCCCCTGGAGCAGCCGAGCCACCCTGATCAGTCACCAAACCCCTCACCAGATATTATCTCAGAGCTGGGAAGCCCTTGGGCAGGTAGGGTAAAAACAACTCTAATGATGAGGGAAAAACACCAAGCTGCTATAGGCAAAATGTCTTTTTTTATTGTTTACCATCACCTCTGCAAGATACCAAAGCTTGACAGGCCAAACAACATTCCTACAAAATGGGCTTCTGGTAGGAACCCAGATATGCCCCAATCCAGCAGGAACCTGCTCTGGAGTCCTCACCCCAGGGAATGGCTCCTTCCGCCCCACCCCATGGTGCTCCTACCACTAGGACAGCCCCTCCTCACGACACTCCTCCTGCTGCTAGACCAGCTTCCTTTCTGGGCTCCCACCTGAGATAGGAGTTATTGCGGTAATTCCCATCTGGGGTCAATTCTGTGCCCCCGGTGGACATTTGGCAATGTTTGAAGACATTGTTGGGAAACTAGGGTGCTGCTGGCATCTAGTGAAGAGAGACCAGGGATGCTGCTGAGCACCCCGAAACGCACAGGACAGCCCTTAAAACAACAAAGAATTAGCTGGCCCAAAATAGCAACAGTGCCACTGTTGAGAAACCCTGGGTGTGTGGACAGAGCTGGAGGGGGCAGAAGCTCATGGAACTTGCAAGTTCCTAGGAAATGGCTGTAGGGCTCATGGGCTCCTCGGGGTGCTGAGCCACCCTGGCTAGAGCCACCCTGGCTAGCCGCCAGGGAGCCAGTCACCAGATATTATCTCAGCTCTAGGGAAGACCTCAGGCAGGAAGGGTGAGGACACATGTCAGCTTCCCTTGCACCCTCAGGAGGAAACCCAACCATTAAACAGTGTTTTAAAAACAAGCTCTTCTCTTGACCTGGGAGTCCCGAGATCAGAGAAGGCCCTGGAAGAGTACACCACGCAGTGTGAAAGTGCAGGCCTGGGCATGTGTCTGCAGGTGGCCCACATAACTCAGAATCTCAAAGGTGCTTAGGGCAGATAAGGACAAAGCCCTGATCTAAACAAAGAATGATTCAGGATTAACCAGCCACTTTGTGGCTTAGCACAGCTCACCTACGTTACACGTGGGGTCCTCAGAGCCTGCCTGTTGGGGTGTTCAGGTCCCATTATGGAGCCCTGAAGAGTGGCTGCTTCGCCTAGGGCGACACAACCAGGGCTCAACCCCAGTTCTCTGACCCCCAGATCACATCCTTTCCCCTATGTGGGCCCCAGGCGATGATGCCCAATGGGCAGAGCTGTGAGGATGGTTCTGTGGGGGCCTAAAGGTAGCACGGGAACAAATGGCTTCATGGAGAGTCAGGGAGGGAAAGCCAATCTGTTGGAGCCAAAGAAAGTCCCAGGGTGGACGCAGGAGACTTCCTGGCCCTATTCTAGGCTCCAGCCTTGACTTCTGGGGGCTCTGGACAAGCCACTTCCTGTTGTTCCGGCCTGTGTCCTTGAGGCCATGCTGCCTCTGAGGTCTAGGCAGTAGAGACGTCATCAGGCTGTGACCACAGTAGCTAAAACCCTCGGGTTCCATCATCTTCGGCTTTACACTTATTTCAGCTGATGCACAAGTGCCTTACTCAACACACCCGTGGCAGTTATCAATTTTTTCCCCAAATATTCATCCAAAAACACTGTTGAATATTTTAATTCAAGAACACCGAATGCCCTCTACCAACAAAGATCCTAAAAATGGTTCATGGCTGAGGAACTTACTCCTCTCCAAGGCTTAAAAAAAGAAAAAAAGAAAAAAAAAAGGAAGTGAGAGCCACATGGGCTTTCCCATTCACCCCAGCTGTGGCTTCAGGCCCTGCAGCCCAGGGCTCCTACGAGAAAGGTCTTTCATTTCCTCAGGCCTCAAGCAATCAGCAGCACGTGCGATGGAAACAACCCCACACCTGGGCACCCAGAAGCCTACCAACAGTCTCTTTATGTCTTGCTTGTTCATTCTAGATTTAAAACGAAGCACCACAAATGTCAAAGTACTGTTTGGTAGATAACAAGACCTTACCAGGGCCCGTTCCTCCCTTGAATGGCCTAAGCTCTAGCCCCCCACTGTCTGTAAGCCCACAGCTGTTCACCACAACCCCAGCCTCCGGAGTCACAGGACTCAGTACACTCCTGCCACTTACCAGATTCCCGGCGGAACTTGTTAGCATGGCTGGGGGCCTCTGAACTTTTACGACTTCGCCATAATCGGTAACATCGAAGTTACTCCTCCAAACCATTACCTGCCAAGACCAGGAAGCACACAGAATCAGGAGGAGAAAAAGCCCTCGCCAGTCTACTTCACCCACAAAATGGCCCAGGGGCCACCCCCAAAGTTTGGGCCAGTGGCGGGAAAGTGGTCCCATCTGACACCCTGACTCCAGGACCCTCCCCACCTCCACATCCCCGTGGCTTCTTTGACAGGCCTCAAGAGGATCTGGATGTGCCACCAAGTTGGAGTCACTGCCTTTGCACTTGCTGGTCCCTGTGCCCGGGGTACTCAGAACCCCAAGCTTCACAAGCCTGGCTCCCCCTCAGGCCCAAGTCTCCACCTCAGTTTCACCTTCTCAGAAAAGCCTTCCGTGACTAGCCTATTAATTTTTATCACAGCCCCCTCTTTACTTCTTTCATAGATCAGAATTGGTAGTTACTTAAGCCGTTTCTTCCGTTTCTTTATTTAATTTGTCTCCCCCACTACTCGAAGCTCCTGGCCTGTTACACTACAAGAAGTGGTTAAGACAGACTCCAGGCCAGACCGCTGGGGTGAAGATCCTGGCTCGAACCCTTACTGTGTGACCCTAGCCAAGTGACTCAACCTCTCTGTGCCTCACTTCCCTTGTCTGTGAAAAAGGAGACAGTCCTAGTTACCACCTCATAGGACTGCTGTGAGGCTCACAGGGGGTGGCTTGACACAGACGCTGGTACCCAGGGAGTACTCAGTAACATAAGCCACAATGCCAAAGGCTAAGATCAGCTACACAATATACCTTCCCCATGAATATCTTCCTTTAAACAAGATCACGTCCCAAAGCTCCTAACAAAAGCCCCAAGGGACACGCCTTCCTGGGGATCAAGTGAGTTACCCTGCTGGAGGGTTGTTGGCAACACGCCACTGTCTTCTTCTAGGGCCGCATCCAAAATGGCTGACGTGGGCCTTTTAGAACAGAAACTGTAGAGCATGGACTTAGCGGTCCATAGAAACTCAGTGCATCTGCACAAGATGAGAACTCAGTGTGCCCAGGCAGGCACTCCCCGTAGGGATGCACCCAGGAGCCAGGTTCTTCGTGAGGCTCCTCAGCACTCGGTGAGCAGCCCACTGTTTACGGTGCCCCAACTGAGGAGCAATGAAGTCCTTCATTCTTCACCTTTGCAAACAGAGCGTCAGCACGCACCTTATTTCTAGGGTCCCCGTGTGAGATGCAAATCTAACTGCTGAATAAATGCCTGCAAGTGGAAGGATCCCTAGCATGTGCGAAGCGGTAACACCAAACGTCACTCCAAAAAAGCTCTCTGAGCAGACTTTAAAATGGCAGCCACGGAGCTGCCTGAGGAGGGGCCAGGGGGCGGAAGCCTTACATTCTACCAGGCAGCCTCTTGTGCTCCGTGAATTTCTTTTACCATGACTTCATCTGCTGTGTGAGTTTACTGTGCTAGTTTCCCTAGTCTTCTAAGCAATGAGCCAGGCCACCACGTGCAGGGAAAGCTCAGGGGTCCCCTCTGCCTTCCTCCTCCCCCGGCTAGTTAGCGTAGGAGAGGGTGCTGGTGTAGAAAGACACTACATCTCTTACCCAGGCTGTGCTAAAAGAGCCTCAAACCTCCCTTTGCCTTGTTGTTGTTAGGTGCTGTCAAGTCTGTTCCAACTCACAGCGACCCCACGTACAACAGAACGAAACACTGCCTGGTCCTGCGTCATCCTCACGATCCTTGCTATATTTGAGCCCACTGTTGCAACCACTGTGTCAGTCCATCTTGTTGAGGGTCTTCCTTTTTTGCTGACCTTGTGCTTTACCAAGCACAATGTCCTTGTCCAGGGACTGGTCCCTCTTGATAACGTGTCCAAAGTACACAGGACAAAGTCTCACCATCCTTGCTTCTAAGAAGCATTTTGGTTGTACTTCTTCTTCCAAGACTGATTTGTTCATTCTTCTGGCAGTCATTGGTATATTCAATATTCTTCACCAACACCATCATTCAAATGCATCAATTCTTTAGTCTTCCTTATTCATTGCCCAGCTTTCACATGCATATGAAGCAACCGGAAACACCATGGCTTGGGTCAGACACACCTTAATCCTTAAAGTGACATCTTTGCTTTTTGACACTTTAAAGAGGTCTTTTGCAGCAGATATGCCCAATGCCACTGAACCCAAAGCAGTAAATCTGGGGCCAGAGCTGGGCACGCTATAAAGCCAGTGGGACTTTCCTGGTCTGAGGAGTCAGAGCTGTGAGGCCCAGTACCCTGGGAAGAACATTCTCGGTGACCCACCAGGTTGACAGTGGCTCAGAGCAGCCACCCCTCCCCACTGCCTAAAGAGAGTACAGTTCTCTGGATGAGCAGCACTGGGCAGGGACTCAGAGATATTTCCAAGAAGCCTCTGGTCTAGGCTCTGGGCTAGGCCCCAGGGGCAGGGTGCCCAGCCCAAGAGATGGGTCCTTGGTGCTTGGCAGTCTGGGTAGAAGGCACCAGGGCACAAAGGGTGTGGGGGGGTGGCCGTGGCCTCTCTGCCCCTCAGCCAGTGCACAGCAGCCAGGGAGCAGAGGCAGGTAGATGATGGGGTAGAGGCTTCCAGGTCAGGGACACAACTCTGGAGTCAGAGGTGCCCCGGTGCCTGACCAGCTTTGCCATCTGCTGAGATTCAGCTTCCACATCTACGGAGTGGGGTGATGAGGGTTCTTGCCCCAAAGAGCTGCCGTGAGGACTGAAGGAGGTAACGTGTGTAAAGCTCTTGCCCCATTAGCTACATTATCAGGCCCGCAGTAAGTACCATCGTTATTATTTAATGGCTCATCTATAATCAGTAAAAAAGGAAGTTACAAAAAAAACTTTTAACTTTTTCATGGCAATGGAAAATGATAGCCCCAGACTCCTAACTCACATGGTTTGAGTAATGAGGGTTTGAGAGGCTGCCCCGGAGTCAGCGCCTGAAGGAGACCCGCTCTGGGGAGGTGAGGGCCCTGGGTCTGAGTGCCCCACCCCAACCTCATCAGAGCCTTCCACGTTGTGGAAAACCACCCAAGGGTGAAGCTGGTAGAATCCAACCTGTCCCCAAGATTCTATCTTATCAGTATCAGCTGAGATTCCTTAGATCATTCTTTACTCACTTGTTCATCAGAACCTCCAGAAGCAAAATACTCCCCTGTTCTTGAAAAGGCAACAGTGGTGGCTGGTCCCTGTCAGAACAAGCAAAAAAGAACAAACACCAAAGGTCACTCTAGATTCTCAACAAACAGAAGAAAACTAGAAGCTGCTGAATGAAAGCAGCAGCAGGATAAAGGGCTGAGAACCTCACTGCACCCACAGTCCTCTGCAGCCTCTGGCCTAGGAGCCTGTGTCTGGCAAGGCCCAAGCGCCGGGGCTGAGACCTCTGTTCCTGAGCCCAGCTAACAAAACAAATGCCAGGCCCTGGGGTCACGGGGGGGTACTGTCCCCACTCCCCCAGTGAGGAGCTGGAGGTCAGAGAGGGGCACTGGCTTGCCCCAGGCCACAGCACTAGGACCAGACCTCTGGTCCCTCTGCCCCAAGGCCATGCCCCACCACCACCCTGCTGCTAAGCAGAGAAGTGGGAAGCCCCAAGGAGGAGCCAGTGGCTCACAAAGAGGCAGGGCGCAGTCAGGAAGTCCAGGTGTCATGGAGGCTGGAACCAGGGCAGGGAAGGAGACCTGCGCAGGAGAGTGATGGGACGTGCCCCTCTGATGTGTGCGTGACCTTCCTTATGTTAGGGCCTTGGGAGGAGACGACCCTGCTCTGGTTTCCCAGGGGCTGAAGGTCTGCATGACCATCTGAAAGGATGCCAGGCCTGTGCCAGGCAGTGCTCAGCGCTGTGAGGGACAGTGCTGTGATCTCCTTCTCCATGCCTGAAATCCACTCCACATTTGGCAAAATCACTATAAACCATGTCCTCCTCCCAGTCAGACTTCTATCGTGGCCAGTCCCTAGCATTCCCCAAGCAAAACCAGACGAGAGGTTTGTCCCTAGATGAAGCAGCACAGCCACTGTCACGAGACCACCACAATTCCTCCAGCACAGGGAGCAGCCTGGGCCCCAGTGGCCCATGAGAGGTGCCCCCGGGCAGGGGAGATGAGGCTGAACCGTGAACGGCAGCAACACTGGGAAGCACCTTCCACTCAATTCCAGAAAGCTCCAGTCCAGTTTGGGGCTGGAGAAGGGACCCTGAGGAAAAGTTCAGAGGTCCCAGAAGAGACGAGAGCTGCTGCACAGGATCAGACACACTGGGCAGGAGAGAATGTGCCCCCGACGCCTCTGGAATCTGTCATGGCTCCCCCGCTGAGAGGTAACCATAATGGACGTGATGAAGTGTAAGTACAATGCCAGCTACCACTGAACGCTCAGGCCAGCTCAGAGCGCCTTATCTGCAGTAACCCACTTTGTCCTCAGAGGACGGTTCATGCCTTCACCTTCCCCGAGGGTGACATTCCAAAGTGGAGAGAGCACAGAACGACAGGACACGAAGACAAAGCTCCCAGCCTGTGCCTCTCACCTGCCTTCTCTATGCAGGGAGTCACAAGAGGGGTGAGGGTATGCCCCTAACAGCCCCGGAAATCCGATGCTGCCATTAAACAGGATAAAGTAGATCCACGTTCGCCAACAGGAACAATGCCCAGTAACATTGGTGAGTGCAAAACACTTCGGGCCATGTGACCTCATTCGTGTAACACTGGCCTGAGTGTGCCATGGGGCAGGCTGTGGATCACTCAGGCACCCTGCCAGCAGCAGTTACTGAAGGGTTAACAGGACTTATCATGGGGAGGGATGCAACGTCAGGAAACTTCTACTTGATTCTCTGCAATTCCTGTAATTTTCCATGCTTTGAATTTTTTTTTTTTTTAACAATGACTACATAGCATTGCTACATTAATATAACAAGAAAACCACAAAACTATTTTCATTTTAAGGAAAAGCAAAGAGGAAAGAGAGAAAAGGGAAGGAAACCAGTACATGGAGCGCCAACCAAGACAGGCTGCCTGCCTGCCCAGAGCTCGCTGAATAATGGTGGGTTTCCAGGAAGCCACAGCAAGTAAGTGACCAAACAAACACCCGTGGGTGACTCTCCTTTCCTATCATCATTCAGCCACCAGATGCCAAGCTGGGAACAAGATGCTGGAGGCAGAGCAGCAGCAGCAGTAGAACCACTGAAGAATGTGGCCGGCAGGGTTCAGGGCCAGAGAGCAGGTGCTGGGAGCCCTTCAGGCAAGAGGGGCTGCAGCCGAAGGCCCAGGAAACTCCAGGGCGGAGGGTGCAACATGTGCTGTGCAGGGAATCTGGAGAGGAGAGGCCTCCGCCCTTCCCAACAGGGCCTGTTCACCACTAAGGGGCCTGGGGGCTCCAGTACCCTGTCCTTCTGTGTTCCTGGAAAGAGTGGCCTTCCACACTGGGCCCCTGCACTTCTGGGGCACATGCAAAGACAGCTAGCCCTGGGCTCCGCTGAGGGCCAGAGCCCACGTGGCCTGGAACGTACATGTGGCTCTCCATTCTGACACGCTTCACACTCCAATAATCATGGTCCCAATCCCTCAGCTTGGCCTCCGAGGTCCCAGAGAGCCTAGTCTCCCACCACACCCTTCCTGTCCCCCTCACCAACATGCCAGCCGCACTGGACTGCTCACTGCTCCCCAAATGCTGTGAGCTAGAAATGTTCTCCTCTTCCTCCATTCTTTCTGGAGTTCCCTGTGCTGAGCTCTTAATTCAGTTACTCTTCACCTTTCTCAGTTCTAAATAAATGTATTTAAAGCAACAAATTTGCTTCTGATTACCACCTCAATAGACCCCGCAAGTTTCTAATATGCAATATTTTCACGGTCATTAACTTCCAGATTTTCTGCAATTTCCACTGTGATGGCCTCCTTAACTCCCCCATCATTCAGGAGTGCACTCTCCAGTTTCCAGACCCTGGGGGCTTGAGGGGGTCTCTCCTCGTCGCTGACAGCGACCAGACTGGCACGAGCGCTTTGAGACCGCCCCGTCCGCGTGGCTGCTTGTTCCTTTCATGTCATTTACCACTCTTGATGCATCCAGGACACCAACCAGCTCAGGGCAGGGACGTTGCCAAGTTGGTTCTTCCCACAGGCGAGTCCCAGGGACCTTGGCAGTGACTCCGGAGTGTGACTCTGAGCAACAGCCCTGCAATCCTGATCCTTGGCTGGGCTTCGGCAGTGTGGATTCCATCCGGCTCTCGATGGTCAGTGTCCACCTGCCGGAGGCTCTGGATGCCATCTCCTCCAGGTCAGGTCCACGGCAGGGATGCTCCACAGGGCCATGCTCACCGCCTTGGACAGCTCAGAGTCTTCCACAAGATGGTCCTGTTTCATTAATCCTGAACCTTGAATGTGGCCCAGCCTCCCACCTCACCCGCCCTCCTGACCAGCCACACTTGCCCCGTGAGCTTGGCTGGGCCCACATCCAGTCATTCCAGCATATGCTGCCTCTCCCTGACCACCCTCCATCCCAGGTGATCCATGCTGTGGGCTTTCTTCACTCACGCATGCTCTGTAAAACAAACAAGCCCAGAGTGATTCGATCCCAACTCCTGGCCACGCTCACTCCGCTGCCCCCAGCACTCTTCCAGACCTCTCTGCTCTCCTCCACCCTCTCCCCCTAACTCGCTGAGGCCCCTGCACAACTGAATTTTGACCACTGTCCCCCACAACAGCCACAGTGAAACAGGCCCAGCCAGGCACCCCCACCCTACCATCACCTCACAAGGGTTCTGAAACATTCTTTGGTTGGTTCTCATATGCACTGCCTGCTGGTGAACACATAGGACCGTCACACCACGTGCTCTGAGTCAGGGGTAAAGAGAAGCAGATGCAAATGATGCATGCAAGCAGACACGGAGACCAAGGCGGCCCGAGGCCTCAGCCTGGGTGCTCTGATCTCTGACCACAGGTTCGGGCAGAGAAACCCCAGCCCAGCCTGCTGGGCCGCTTCCTCCTCAAGTCCCTGCCAAGGAGGCTCCTGCACTCAGCTACCAAGGTCTGCAGTATGCCCAGCGCTGTGCCCTAGGGGCTGCAGTTTTGTCCAAGTGCTGGCCCACGGGACTATCACGGTCCAGTGGACAAAGCAGCAGCCTCTGGGCAGAAGCTGCTGCCCCGGAACGCCCAGGCTCTCTCCCGACCTCGGCTGAGGACGTAGACTCCGGCTCTCAACCCTGCGTTGCTGGCAGGGGACGGAGGGACAGGCTAACCTCTTGGTTCCTCAGGGTGGACTGAAAGAGCTGCCCTCCCTCTTCATGCCCTCTCACCTCTCCCAGGAGGTGCCCAACCACCCAATCTAGACACAAAGCTCCTGAGCATCCAGTCATTCTCTAAAATGACAAAGACCGCAGGACGCTCGACAAACAGGGAGGGGAGGCACGTTTTGAGAGCGTCTTTCCCCCCGGAATGCCTCCTCTCCCAAAGGGCAGCCTGCACGCCCCTGCCCCTCTGTCCAACTCCCGTCCCCTTCCTCGAGGGAGCCCCCTTTGTTGCACTTCCCAGCCCCGGCCTTGGCCACCATGGCCTTGGTACTCAGTAAACACCTCTGGGTCCCACCCTCCGAGCCCGTGTGCAGGCTCCAGGTCTGCAGCGATGGCTGCCTACTGCACTGTGGGCCACGTGCCCCCTGTCCCTGTGCCACTCAGTCACTCTGCAGTGACACGTTCACCAACTGCACAGCCATAAACACCAGACTTAACGTCCCACCCACATTCCACCCACTGCACTCTCCCAAATAGCTTAAGAGGACTTAAACCACAGGCGTGTGGCTGGAGAGTATGTTTCAGAAAATACAGAAAATAAATCTGTATTTCTAGTACACTGCCCCCACGCGTGCCACAGAGACTGTGAGGACCTCGCTCAGGGCATGAGGCTTCGGATGACAGCTGCAGTCGGTGGGAAAGCCCTTCCCTCTCCCAGCTGGTCTTCCTTCTGTAAAATGAGGGGTGAGGCAAGAGGAAGAGGCTCCTTTGCAGCGCTGACAACCCAAAGTCTGTTCAAGCCACAAAAATCAGGCCCTCCCCTTCCCCCTGCTTGTCACGGCACGGACAATCCAGAGCCTCAGAAGGGTACTGGCACCTCCAGCTGCTCCGAGTCAACCCCGGGGCTGTCACTCAGGCTTCCTGATCCTCGGCCCGTCCTCCAGCAGCCAGGCCCCAAAGATAACTGGTGACCAGGCCAATACAGGGGCGATGCAGGCAGGCCCAGAGACCAAGGCGCCAGCCACGGCACAGCCACAAACCATGACAACGACCCTCGAGCTACTAGTGAGGGGCAGCTGATGGGACAAGCACGTCTGGGTCAGGGGAGTCATTTCAGCCCCCACCAGGAGGAGAGACTTCCGGAACTGTGTGATGAAAGGAAAGCCAAAGCCGGAGGGTGTTCTGGGGGAGAGGAGATCAACCCTAAACAAGACAAAAAGCCCCACAACTTCCCAAGAGACTCTCTGGGTGGTGGGAGGAGAGGAAACGGGCAAGTCTCCCACCCCAGAGGGAGACAGGCCCATCAACAGGGTGGCTAAGTCACCATGGACAGCCCCACCATGGACTCATTTTTCTAAGGAACACTGTCCATCACCCACTCAGTGCCAGGGCCATGCCTGCAAAAGAAACTTCTGATGGTCTTGTAAAGACTTCCCACTGAAAACAGCATCAGGTCACTTTCCAAAAGCTGTGACAACCTACTGTGTGCCAGTCTGGTGCTGGGCAATTTAGATATGTCCTCTCTTACTAAGAGACACATAAAAGGATGTCAGTCTCACAGATGAAGAAAGAGGCTCAACAAAGCCAAGGTCCTGCCCACCGTCACCCCGTAAGAGGCAAAGCTGGGGATGGGCTGACCTCACTGCCCACACCACTCCTTCCCAGTCTGCAGCCTCCTGGAGCTCGGGATGATTCCACTGCACAAGTTGGGGGCTCCCACGGGTTTTCACAGCCAGAAACAGGCAGTTAAAAGCTGTTTGTTCCTGGGAACACTTGGGTGTTTCTGTAGAAAGCTGCGCATCATCACCTGCCAGACATGCAACCAAACACAACTCGGCACTAAGCCTCAGTCAAAGGTGCTGGCGAGGGGCCTGGGGCAGGCTCTTCACCAGCCCCGGTGTTCCCAGGAGTAAAGGCTGAGGAGGGGGGCCCTGCTCCATATCCAGAGAGGCAGCGTGTCCCTGACCTGTCTGTTCTCTACCCAAGATGGGCAGACTCAGGCTGGACGTGGAGGAGCCCCCTACCTCTAGGCCCCAACAGGCTCCTCCACCCATCCTACCCCACTGTCCTGGCAAAGATGAGGCATGTCAGTACCTGCGGCCACCCCCTGCCTCCTGCCACTGCTGAACTCACTCACGGTCAGAGCAGCGGGGCAGCTGAGGGGCCAGGATCCATGCAGGTCAGCCAGCAAGGGCTCCCAGCTCTCTGCCCGCCACTCAAATCACTCAGCCACACTCGCCCTGCAGAAGCTTCTGAAGAGTGCAGTGCGACCCAGCTATAGTCAAGCGGCTCTGTTCCTGGGTACAGCACTCCTGGCATCGAGGTCCCAGCCAGCAGGAGCAGGAGCCCCTCTCAGCCCCAGCTGGGACCCTAAATAGTCTTTTGTAACTTAAGAGTTTCGGAGCCAGGGTGACAGGAAAGGAGCATCAGGATTTTTCAGGTGACTTCAGGAAACTTGTAAACGATGCCCGTCCCCAGGCCCACAAAGCGAACCAGTCCAAAGAGCCCTCAGGTAGGCTGATGGAAAGTGTGGCTGATCGCATGCCAGAGAATCACCAAACTGCCACAGGGTCAGACTCCTGGGCTGATGAGCTGCCCTCACACCCTTGAGGCCAGCAATAGGTCCAGCCCAGGAGACCCAGGGCCACAGTGGGCAATCCTAACCTTAGCTTGGCACACAGCAAGTTCCTCCATCCAGGTGCCCCCACGCCCATAGGAAACAACGAAATGTACGTCAGGGAGACTTCCAGCCTCAACCCAGATAAGACAGTGGCAGCCAACAGCATGCCTCCCCTGGCCCTTCTGTCTCCGCCCCTCCCACCCACTGCCCCCAGGGGGGCGCCCAGGTGCATGCGCGTGTGCAGCCAGTGGGCTCGCTTGGGCCACCAGCACAGTGGGGCACGGAGGTGTGGCCCCAACACCCAGACCCCTCCTTCCCGGTCAAGGCCTCCTCACCCCAGCAGCAGCTCCCTGTAGCTGGCCTCTTTGCTGGCCTCCGCCCCTCAACCTGCTTCTCACAGGGCGGAAATGGAAGCACGAGGGAGTTGCTGCTCCACTGGCAGAAAAACTCAGCAGCCCTCCCTTCTACCTGGGGACTTCCAGGAAGGAGTCCTCCAAGTCCAAGCCAAAGTTTCATGGGTTCGCTCCTGCTGGGGCGTGCAGAAAACAGAGGCCACAAGGCCAGCCAGCATCCACACAGACCAGTGATCTGAAAACAGGAGTGAAATCATTAACTTGACTTTTAAAAGCCACATGTGTGAGCAAGTAAGTGTGGTGGAAACGGCAGAGACTTGAGTACTTGTCCCAGCTCTGTCAGCCTAAGCCATGTGAGACTCCTGCAAGTCCAGACCTCTCTCTGGGCCTCAGTTTCCCCACCTGGACTCAAAAGTGCCTTCACATCTTCCCCCCCCCCCATCTATGGGACAGAATCCCTTGACACCCAGGACCCACTCTGAAGCCCTGGAGCTGCCCAGCCACTCGATTCAGGAAGTGGCTGGTGGCTGATGTGCTCTGTCAGGCACTCAACCACCAGATCCCCATTACATCGCCACCTTCTGGAGCAGACTGCCATGTCACCAAACAGCACAGCTGTGCACCTTCCCAGAGTCTGTGAGTGGGGAGCCCATGAGCCACCCGCTACCAGGTGCAGGAACCACCAGCACAGAGCACCAGGTGCAACTCCAGCCCACCGTCAGCCTCACCCCCAGTGTGACATCAGCCCTCTAGCCAGGCCCTCCCCCTAGGGCTCAAGAGAAGGCTACATGTACCCACAAAGGGTCAACAGGGGCCTCAAAGAGCATCCCAGAGATGAGCCGACTGGCCAACAGCGTCTCTCATGAACCCTCATGAGTCCTGCATGTCCTTGAACATGCTGGGTCATATGTGGCCCCACCTCCAGGGATTTCTCTCTCTCCTTAGGGCTGAGTGAGCAGCCCCTGCTCTTGGCCATGGACCTCCACAAGCACTAAGCATTCAGCCAAGCTGGCAGGCTCTTTATTTCAACCAACTGACAAAATTAAGGCTGCTAGCCTGCACTACCCATCCTTGGGAAGCCAATATTGGCTGACTTTGAATTTCCCCAAGTCCAGGGGCAGAGCCAGGCCCAACAAAGGAGCCACAGAAAATCCTGGCAAACCTCAGTCCCAGGGTTGCCAGCTTGGGGCCACGGAGGGTGAGCTGTGCTTTGTTTGGGGTAAATAAGGCTCTCTCAGCCAGCCCTGCCTCACACACACTCATGCACTGGCAGCCCAACACCAGATCCAAGACTAGACTCCTCAATCATGACAACGCCTCCACGTCACTGGTGAGCCCCCAAGAGAAGGTGCTCTCAATGCAACCTGACTCTGTAGAGGAGCAAGGAAAGTGGGTAAGGTCTGCCCACATCAGGCACCTCTCCACTGGGGCCAGCTGTGGGAACCAACACGGAGCTGTCCACCAGTCCGTCTCCCGGTGGGTCTCAAAGACAGGAAGAGGAGGGTTAAGGAGGGAATCAGTGTTCTCTAGAGACAAGGGATTATGGCGAGTGCAGGGATGGGGCAGTCAGAGCAGCCCTGGCTGGGCTCCCTCCTTCCCGAATCAGTCTTCAGACCCATCAGTAAGCCAAAGTGGGGCAGCACGGCCTGCCAGGCCCAGGGGCTCCCACATCTGGCACCTGCAGTATCCCGCACTGGGGCTGGGTGTCATGGGTATCCCAAAAGTAAGAGCACCTAAAACCTGTGGCAAACCATCACAGTGGCTGTATTCAACAGTAACTTCGGAGGCGGGGGCAGAAAAAAATGTGAGCCTCGTGCCCCGGCTCCCGTCCTCATCTGAGCTGCACCCTGTGGGACAGAGGCCTGCAGGGCCGGCCTCTTCGCCACATCCCCCAAGCACCCTGTAAGACTCAGCCTGCCTCTGCCAGTCCCCCCACTGACCTCATACTTCGGCCCTGTCCACCTCCCCAGGGAGTTACCCACCCCCTAGGCTGGAAGCCCCATCCAGTGCCCAGCACGATGGGGCAGGGAGTGAAAGGGGATGGACGAAGACGGCAAGATCAACAGAGGAGAACTCGTTGCTTTTTTCTGCTCTCCTTTGGGTACTGTGAGCTTGGCACCCTGAAGAAACGACCCAGCAGTTCCACAGCTCCTTTCCAGTCGCCACACCCCAAACCACCAGCTGTCCCTCTGCTGTGTTTCCACGCTTCCAGGCTCAACAGCAGACAAGCAATTGTGTGATGAGATGCCCGGGGACCTCCATTTCACTCCTCAGGGAGCACAATGTCAACAGTTTGCCCTTTACGTGCTCGCTTAGAGAGCACGTTTGAGTGTGCACAGGGCAAGTGGGAGGCAGCTGGTTAAGGCCTCACAGGAAGAGAAAAATCGCCGGGGATCACTGACACACGTCTGTCTGCACCTTGTTTTTGTGTATTGCTTTTCTTCCTTAGAGCGGGGCGGGGACAGGTAGCAGGATTCACATGGTTTTCTAAAGTGCTCCTGGTGATAAGATCCAAAATGGGTTACATGTGAGTTTAAATAACCAACCTGTCAAGGAGCTAACACGGGTGGCTCCCCAGCAAGGGGACTACATGCTTGTGACAAGCCCAGCGGTCCCTCCAGCCTAGCCATACCTCATGTCTGGCTGTGACGGCCCACCCAGCGTGAACAGGCCCACTGGCCCCGCATACCAGACAGGCCTCTGACAGGGAAGAGAGGGAGGCCTTAACAAGCCTGAGGGCAGTAAGTGGCCTCCAGGCCCCAAGGCCGCAGGAGGAGGGAAGGTCCTGGCCCCCAGCCATGGCCAAATGGCCCCCATGTGCCCTATCTCAGATGGCAGGGGGATCCAGAATGACAGCTCAGAGAGCCCTGGGATGGGCACCCCACATCTGGACACCCCACCCAGGATCCATGAGCACTCCCAGGCCTCACTGGCCCTCAAGTGCCTGCTCAGCAGGAGACAGCTCAGCCAGACTTCCTGAAGGGGTGTGTGTGAGAGGCCTGCGCCCAGCCCAGGGACTGAGGAGAGCCCCAAGCAGCCCAGCACAGACCCCCAGGAGCCTGCGCAGCCTGGCCACCACCCATCCAGAGAGCCCAGGGCCCCAGGAGCTTTCGTGACAGTCGCTGAGAGAGAAGGCCTTTGCTCTCTCGATTCCACTCCAGGAGTTCCCCCAAACAACAAGTGCGCGCGCGCGCACACACACACGCACACACACACACACACACATACACACACACACACACACACACACAGGAGACTCCGCCCCTTCACACCCGCCTCTGCCAAACCCTTGTCACTCACTGTCTTTGTCGCCAAAGGCAGCGATATCTGCCTCTTCCAGAACCCTCAGGAGACCCCAGTGGCAACTCAGGGCATGGATCCCAGGGCTCCACTCAACTGCGGGACCATGGGATTCCTGAGACCAGTAGGGGACAGATCCACTCAAACTTTCCTGGGAGGAAGTTTGCCAACCGTGCCCAGATGCAACCCCCGCCCACCTCTCCCACTTTAACTCCTGTACTCCCTTCTCAGCAGCATCAGTAACAGGCCCTGCGCTTCTGCCCAAGGTCACGGGGAAAGGCCTCTGTCCCACCTCCCTGCAGGTCTTACAGGTGGCAAACCCGTTTCCACATCTCACCCCAGGGCCCAGGCTGTGAGGGCACCACCGCAGCTGTCTCCAGTGGGCTCCAAGGGAAGGCCACCTCAGGTGCACAGCCTGGAGCAGGCACCTCCGCCCCACTCTACACTGTTCAGCGCCAGCCCAAAGCCCCTCACCTGGTGCCCATGGAGTGTGTAGAGCAGCCGGCCCTCCATCAGGTCCAGGATCTTCAGGGTCGAGTCACTGGAGGCTGTGATGAGGTATTTTCCCGAGGGGTGGAAGGAGAGGGCGTTCACTGCTGCACTGTGCACTGGGGGAAAGGACATCCGTCAGGTGCTGGCTGGAAGCCCAGGGAGCACAGGTGAAGCCTGCAGATGGGCAGTCAGGGCCAAGAGAGGCTCAGGGCCTGGCTCTGATGGGGCTGGGCCAGGGTGGCCTTTGCTCACAGGAGCTGGGGGAGCCCCACAAGAACTTCCTAGGAGAGCAGCATGATCAGAGATGACAGGAGAAGATTCCTTCAGAGCCAAGGGCAGGCAGCAGGAATGGAGGGCAGGCAGAGGCAGGTGGGGCAAGGCTAAAGAAAGTAAAGATTCCCCTATACTCTCCCACTACAGCAAGCAGTTGAACTGGAGCAGAAAGAACACTCCAATATAGCATTCATTCTGTCTTACATACTGTTACTTTAGGAAAACCAAATGTAATATAAAAACCAGTTACTGTCAGTTGATTCCAACTCACAGTGACCCTGTGTGTCAGAATAGGTCTGCACTCCACAGGGTGTTCAATGATTTTACCGAAGTAGATTGCCAGACCCTTCTTCGGTGGTACCGATGGGTAGACTTGAACCACCAAACTTCATTTAGCAGCCAATCACCTAACCGTTTAACCTCAAATGTAAAATGTAGTTGTTGGCATTAGGTTCCGTCGAGTCAACTGTGACTCAAAGCAACCCTATAGAACAAAGTAGAACTTCCCCATAGGGTTTCCTAAGGTATGATCTTTAAGGAAGCAAACTGCCAAGTCTTTTCTCCCGCAGAGCTGCCGGTAGGTTCAAACCACCGACCTTTCGGTTAGCGACTGAGTGCGTAACTACTGCGCCACCAAACCTGTTGCCGTCAAGCCGATTCCGACTCAAAGTGACCCTACAGGACAGAGTAGAACTGCCCCATAGGGTTTTCTAGGCTGAATCTTTACAAGAGCAGATCGCCAGGTCTTTCTCCTGCGAAGCCGCAGGGTAGGTTTGAATTACGAACCTTTAGGTTAGCAGCCGAGTACTTAACCACTGAGCAACCAAAACCCACTGCCGTTGAACTGATTCTGACTCGAAGCGACCCCATAGGGTTCCCAAAGCTATAAATCTCCATGGAAGTAGACTGCCACATCTTTCTCCCCACGAGCCGCCGGTGGTTTCCAACCGCCGACCTTTTGGTTAGGAGTTGATGGCTTTAACCACTGCATCACCAAGGCTACTCTTTTTTTTCTCTTTGCCTCCGCCTCTGCCTCCTCCGCCCACAGTCACGGCCGTCGCCATTCTGGCCTCTGGCCCCGGCCACAGCCGTCACCCTTGCCCCCTCTCTGGCCTGTGAGCTCTTCTCCCTCCTCTCGCACCAACCAACGCCGTCCGCCGTCGCACTGCGTCATACGCTGTGCGTCACCGCGCCATGCGTCACCACCCCTGGCCCCGCCCCCATTGAGCTACCCAAAAAAAAAACCACACACATGCACGTACAAACTCACTCGCCACCCCTTGCCATCAAGTTGATTCCGAGTAATAGGGACTCTATAGGACAAAGCCGAACTGCCTCATAGGGTTTCCAAGGAGCTGCTTGTGGATTCAAACTGCCGACCTTTTGGTTAGCGGCCTGAACTCTTAACCTCTGCACCACCAGGGCTCCCAAACCCCCCCAAAAAAGCGCATTGCAGTAGAGTCAATTCCGACTCATAGCGACCCTATAGGACAGAGTAGAACTACCCCATAGTATTTCCTAGGTTGTAATGTTTATGGGAGCAGACTGCCACATCTTCCTCCTGCGGAGCGCTAGCGGGTCTGAACCTCCAAGCTTTCAGTTCGCAAACGAGCGCTTAACCGCTGCGCCACTAGGGTTCCTTGAAATTCCAACATGATACCAGTGCCCTCCAGGAGAGGGCATGTGTGGGCCCGTCAGCCCTGGGTTCAAATCCCAGCTTTCCCAGTAGCCCACCCTGTGACCTCAAGCAAGCACCTTGACCACACCGAGCCTCAGTTTTCTCCATCTGTACCACTGCACCTACGCCTTAGGGATGTTGTGGTGATACCACCCATTTAAGCCTGTGAGGCCTTTGCACAGTGGGCCCTCAGACCCCAGAGCCAGCCCGACATCCCTCCCCTCTGCCCCCAGCATCCCATCCAACTCCAGGCCCTGCCATTTTACCCACTCAACAGCTTGGCCCTGTTCAAGGCTCTCTTTTCACCACTGCCACTGCCCCAGCCTCACCATCTCTCCTGGTGTCCCTCCCTCTCCAGGATCCAGCCACCCTGGCCCTGGAACCTCCCCAAGCTTGTTCCCCATGGGCCTAGCAGACTCTTGTCCTCCTCTTCCCCTGACCTGAAAGCTCACCACTCAGAATCACTTCCTCCAGGAAGCCTCCCTGGCCTCCCCCACAGGGCTATGCCTTCATTTGTCCTCCTGCGGCACCACAAGCCAACCACTGGTACACTCCTCAGAGCAGTTGTTTTACGTCTGTGTGGCTTTCATTCACATCTGGGTCCCCCATGAGAACACAGCTCCATCAGGTAGAGGACACACTGGGTCCCTGGCTCCCAGCTCCTGGCTCAGTGGGAGTCAAAAAATGGTTGGGGAGTGGGTGTTCAGGCTGGGTGCCCAGCAGCCTCAGCTGCTTACACAGTCCTCCCTCAAGGCCAAGGGTAAGTTCTAGGTGGAGCTGGCAGAGCTGGGGTTCTGGGGCAAACCCAGGCAGTCCACATGGGGATGAAGTAACTCCACGGCCAACATGCAGGCCATCGGCATCACAGCCTCTCAGAGCAGCTGCAGAGGAAGACCTCGGGGCCTCCACACCCATTACCATAGGTCTGGCGCTAAGATGGTCGTGACCCCGCCATGTCAGAGTTGCCACAAACATAAAGGCAAATGCTAAAATTATCCCTTGTCCTGGCACCGTGAGCTGCAGGGACTGCTGCTGGACCAGGAACCACACCAGCCACCGACAGCTGATGCACTGTGCTGGGGACCGTGGATGCCTGTTTCTGAGCACACTTGGGGGAGACAGCCAGGGCCTTATGTAACCCGATATTTATATCTGAATGCCCTCCAAGCGCCAGCAACTCCAGGAGGTGGCCTGAGGAGGGGCTGATGGGGTCTCACAGCCAGCTCCTGGGGGCCAAGTACAGAGCCCCCACGTCTCACACACTCACTGCACTTGAGCCACAGAGGGGGCAGGACTCAACAGCCACCAGTGTTTACCCCTGCTAGGGGCATGCCGAGCAGGGGAACAAAGCCACAGCCGACCACGGCAAAGATCAAACAGGCGCCACAGATAGAAGCAGAAAGACTATTAGAAACGAAGAGAGCAGCCATCACTCCTCATGCATGGAGGTGCAAACACATGTGCATAAGCAGAGAGGGATCCGGAGGGAAGCCCCAGACAGACAGCAGGGGCAGTCTCTGGAGAGGACACGCACAGGGGCACTGCTAATTTTTACTCTGCATCCTTGCAGAATACTTAGTAAAATATGGTAGAAACCACAAGTACAGTCACATATGATTACACAAGTGAATGACTAATTAAAAGTGAACCCTCACCGCCCCAAAGGAGTGTGTCATTCTTCGGGAGGCAGGAGGCCTGGCCTAGCCTGCCTGGCCTTGCAGGCTCATGCCTCTGGTAAGCCATCTAGTCCTTGAGAGCAAGAGACACACCAGTGCCCAAGGACGAGGTACCTGTCAGAGGCAGGCCCCATGCCACTGAGGGTTCAGCTTACTGGACCCAGGATGGCTTCTTGCGATGCACAGCTGGCATCACCAGTGGCACGGCGGCTTTGGGTCTCCAAAGGGCTCTGGTTTCATACAATGAGGGTGCTCTGACGTTGAGGGTAAGCGACACCCAAGATATCCCTCTTCCCAAATGCACGTCAGCGCCCACTTTAGGAAGGGGGAGGAAATATCCAGCAAGCCACCAGTTCAGGTGAGACAGGGTGCTGCCTCCAGATGAACCCCTTCCAGCTCAAAACTCCAAGGAAAGAGCCAGGCCGTGTGGGCTGCATAGCTGCCTAAAAACCCTCCATTACCTATATGGGGTGGGGTGAGGGCCCGGGGTGCTTTAAGGACCGGAGTTCTGAATCCAGCTTCTGGAGAGGGCCAGGCCAAGCCCTGCAGCCAGCCAGCCAAGGAGACAGCCTCTCCCAGGAAGCAGGGGCATGGAAATGGCAAGAATCATCACAGTGTAAGGAAGCGGCGTGGGATGTGGACACAATGCCAAACTTGGAGGCACTCACAGCTTTCCGGCTGTGTGACCAAAGGCAAGTCTCACACACTGCCCACCTGTGAGGGGGGAGAAGCACTGCCTGGCTGACCACCAGCTGTCACCGGACAATGCGCCAGCCTGTGCCGGGGCACCGCAGCGCACGTTATGGTTCTGGGGCAGGGGCTGCGGCTCAGATATCTGAACAGTTTTAACGTGGGCTCTGAGCATATGGAGTCTTACCCACCCCCACGAGGACTGGCTCTCCCGGCGTTCCACCGGCACCTCCAGCTCCTGGTGGAATTGGGATATCAGAACCACTCCCCACAGTGACAGGCCAGAGCCAAGAAACTCATTGTCTGAGAGCAAATGGCACCAAAAAGCCTCTGGGAGGCATGGAACGCAACAGCTCCAACCTGGGACAGGACGGGCCCTCCACGGAGTGGGACCGTGGATGCGGGAGGCAGTGGGCGGGGGCTTGTAGCCACACACTGCAGTGTCATTAGCCAAAACCTCTCACAAGAGCCCGTCAGCCTCATGTACCTGAAGCCCACTAAGGAAGTTCCTGGTGCTCATCCAGGGTCACCAGGGGTGATGCAGATATCACTGTATCCTTAAAATTCTTCCCCTGGGTTTCCTAGAGATCTGGGACAGCAAATAGTTCAGGCGTTTGCTGCCGGAGGGCTGGGAGCCCTTCTTGGGGAATCGGCCTCCAAACAGGCCTCCACTGCACCTGTGGGGGCTGCTGATCAGGCCAGGGGCGCCTCCCAGGGAGAGGGCTTCAGCCACGGAGCTCTCCAAGGGAGCCCCTAGACCTGACTGGCCCAGCCAGATTCCCCCATCAGTAAAGAAGGTGGAGGTGCACCCTCTCCTGCCATGAGCTCAGCTCAGCCCAGCTCTCGTTGAGCCCTCAAGGTGAGCCTAGAGGCTGTGGATCCATTTGCTGTCCTATGAACACCCGCCACTTGCCATGCATCAGGCAGGGCTGTGGGGGGCCCCAGCTGTGTTTACAGGGTACTCTAAGCCCCTACAAGCCTCTGATCTAGACTAGGAATGAGACGCTGCAGCTCGCTGAGTGGCTCCATCAGTCACAGGAGGAAAGGAGAGCAGCAAAGCAGCAAAGCTGTCAGCTGCGTGCACCTGGTGCCCACTCAGGACGTGGCCCTGGTGCTTATCCTCCCATCCACAACCTCCTTGGCACTGCCAGCCATTGAGCGCCTGCTCCCACCCACCACCAAGCCTGCTCCCGTAAGAACCCCAGGGACCTCCCCCCAGCACCCACCGCCCTCCTCAACTGCTCTGCATCACCCCACTCTCCTGACCACTCACTTCATGAGACCCCGCCTCCCTTCATTCCTCCAGCTCTGTCCTCTTAGCCCCCACTGCTGGGAGATGGGGCCCATACCCCTCACCCTGGCTGCTTTGTGGACTTTTTCCTTCAGTGGCCCCTCAATTTCAGGGGCCCAAGATGTGGCCTCCATCCTTCTCATGTCCCAGATGCCTGGGACCAGCTGGGCCTAGTGTCAGCATTTGCCTCAACTCAATCTCCAACCAATGCCCCAGTCTGACCCTCGCTTGGACATCAGGCATGGACAGCCCGCCACCAGTCCCAGCACTGCCTGCCAGCCGTGTTCTTAGACCCCAGTCCACAGCAAGGCGTTCAAGGCCCTCCCCAATGGGTACCAGCTGCTGCACCCTGCTCACACCAGGACCCTGATCCATCAGATAGGCCTGGAGCCTTCCCGGGTCACCAGAGATCCTCTCCTCCCAAAGCCTTAACAGGCAAGACTCATGGAACAAGCCACAAGGCCAGCACTGTATTACAGTCCTTACGTGGGTTCTGCCACTGGATATGTGTAAACCTCACGAGGAAAGTACTATTATAGTGCTTTTTACAGACAGAAGAACAGAGCCTGCGCTTGCCGCCTTTCTTTCCCACCTCTCCCTGTTCAAGCCCCCACCCCAGCCCACACTCAGAGGCTGGCCTGCCCACCCAGAACTCCTCCACATCTGCCCATCTGCCCCAACCCCCAGCTCTTAATTCAGGCCTGGCCCAGAGAAGAAGAAAGGCCTCTAAGCCTGCAGGAAGGAAGGGAGAGGCATGGCCCCCACGTGGAGGGCAGCCCCTGGCTGCTGCCCTGTCAGAAGCCTCCCTCTGAAAGGAAGAGCCTCAGCGACAAACCCAAAGGCCCAGAACTGCGTTGTGTTGAGGAAAAAACTGGTTCTTGTGGCTGGCTCCTGCCACCTGGTGGTAATGTTGAGTACTGCAAACCTTGACCAACCACTCTGGCCTCCCCAAAAGACCAGAGTTCTGAACACCAGGACTGTGACTGTCAGCATCATCAGTGCCACTGGCATCATCACTAACACTGTACCTAGTTTCTGTTCTGTGCAGGCACTCTAAGTTCTTTATGTGGACTACTCAATAATCCTCCCAACACCGCCTGGGAGACAGGTCCTATCATTGTCTCAGGGTCCCAGAGGAGTCAAGTGACCTGCCCCAGGTCACACAGCTAGGAATGCCAAAGCAGACTGCAGAGCCCACCCTCTACCACATGCTATTCAAGAATGGGCTCTTCTCCACCATCTTGGGAGTTATGCTCACCTCAGCTACCCCAAGAAAGTGCCAGCCTCTCCTACTGCCAGTCACGTGTCTGAGAATCAGCCAGGGAAGGGCTTGTGGGAGGTGTGTGTGTGGGGGCGGGAGAAGCTCAGCCCAAGTCCCACACTTTTGTCCAGTCATGTCCTTCCCACCTTCAGGTCTGAATTTTAGCCCACAGATTTATAAATGGAGTCCCAAGCCAACAACCACAGTTCACACAACTCCAGCTCTACCTCCTCCCTGGTCTCAGCCCTGAGCCCACAGTTTGCCCATCCTTGTTTTGCCTGCTGCACGACTCCCAATTCCTCCTGTGGCCCCTCACCAGCTTCCTACCCCAAGTCCCATCCCCAGCACTGGGGGGCTTCATCATCCTTGCCCAGCCCTACTCACTCAGCAACCCCAACACCTTCAGCTACCTCACCCTCATCACACTTCAGCCCCCTCTCCCAACCTGGAGCCTGGCAGCAGCCTGTGCATGCTGCCCTGCCTTCCAAAAGCTACAGCTGAATTGAGGGCAGAGCCCTGGGTCTGGCTCCTGAACCTGGCCTCTAGCTAGTTTCACCCCCCTACTATGGCTCATGGATCTACATCTGTGGAGGACACCATGGGGCCAGAGGTGGCCAAGATCCCATCAGTGCTGACCTCTATTGACAGCCCTGCCCCTTCACCACAGATCACCTGTGGGGACAGAGCCTACAATACAGGGGATTAGTGGTGGGGGCAGCCCCTGAGAAGACTGGTGGAACCTCCAAGAAAGCCCTGGCCAGACATTCACTGAGGCTTCTGTCCAGCCTTGCAGCGTGCACGAGGCTCTGCCACCTCATGGGTGGGCACCAAGGGGGCTGGCAGAAGCCAAACAGCACCATGCCCATCTCGTAGCCACAGTTCCAAGCCAGGAGAGCCGTGCCACAGACCACCCACCCCTGGAGAACCCAACAGGCCCAGACTCCACCCACCCACCAAGGCCATCCTCAGGCAGCACAGGCCACTGAAGCACCACAGCAATGAACCAGACCCCTGGCACCAGCATGGCCCCATGGAAGCGGGAAGCCACTGCACACTCACGCTGATAATGCTGCAGCAGCCGGTGAGTCCGCACATCCCACACCTTCACTGTGTTGTCCATGCCAGCGGCAGCAACGCACGTGCCACTTGGGTGGAAGTCCACATAGGTGACAAAGCTGGAAAGACAGGGCAGCCACATTATAGGTCTCCCCTGGCCCTGAACAGATGTGAAGGTGTCCAGTGCACTCCCTTCCCTGTGCCTCGGCTCACACTGCTCCTTCAGCCCAGAACACCCTCCCTCCTGCCACGTTTCTTAACAGGTGGCCAAGGGGCAGCAAGGAGACACTGTGAATTGAGATGGACTCACCAGGGACCAAGTCCCAGCATCGCTTGTTAAAATACAAGTGGAGAAAGCAGCCTTCAGACCCATAGATCAGCTGGGTGGCTCCGGGGTTTTCAGTAATGGAGCCTTTTGCTTGAGGGTCCTGTGGGGCAGGGCAGTGGCAGTGGGGGACTCACCTGCCATGCTCGCAGTACGAGTAGATACACTCCCGGCTGGTCTTGTCCCACAGCTTGACAGTCTTGTCATCACTGGCGGACACAATGAGCCGCCCATCGGGGGAGAACCTGCACCAGGCAGAGCACCAGTCAAGCCACCAATTAGCAGACGTCATGGGCGCCACATGCCATCTTCCACGCCACATCCTCCCCTGCGCTGCCCACGGCCTGACCCCAGCAACTGCCCGGGTTACACGCCCTGCTCTAACCCTCAGTGATCCTGGGAAGTGACTTCCCCACACTGTGGCTGTGAGAGGGTAGGAAGGGGGTCCCTCACAGAGCGGGGGGCAGGTACGGAGAAGATTACTGCGTGAAAGCCCAGCACTGCACACGGCGACGTGCGGCCAGTGCTGACCGCTGGTGGTGTTAGCATAAGGTGACCGAAATCTCACCGTCAGCATCAGTACCCAGGTCCTCCCAAGTCTACATTTGACTCTGCATCTGGGTCAGCAAAACATGAGCCACTGATAGAAAGGCAGGGAGGTCCTAGGGTCCCACCACCAAAGGCCTGGTATTGCCTGACACCCCCAGTTTGCTGGACTGCCCCCCTTATTCTTGGGAGCCTGATCACAAGGCCCCTCAGAGCAACCAGGGACCTCCCAGGAGAAGGAAAGGGGGTGTCCAAGGGGACAAGTAACTTGCATAGGGTCCCCAGAGAAACAGCTCTACAGTCCCTGACCTCCGACTCCCATGGCTTCCTAATGTCCACTAGCCACACCACTCCTCCTACAATAGACTGGACACATGAGAAAGATCTGTTGAAAGAACAGAATAAGCTGGAAGCAGGCAAATTTGTGTCTGCAATTCTCAAACCTTAAAAGGGCCTTCAGGTCACCTAGCTCCCTACTCCCATATAGTGCCACCCCCCACATCGAGGGGAGGGCCAGCCTTCAGGCCAACCACTCTTGGAAGTCTGTCCAGGACTGGACCCCCATGTGGAGCAAAATCTCTCTCCGAGGAGCAGCTCATCCCAGAGGAAAGCAGGCAAGACTTACTGGCAGAGATACTCAGGTCTGAAGGCCAGCCCTGCCACTTCCCAACCGTGTGCCCTGGGGTAAGATACCACACAGCGCTGAGCCCCCAGCTTCCTCATCTGCAAAGTGGAAACTGTACCCCCTAGCTTGCAGGACTCTGTGAGGAACGAGGAGTCATTGTACAGGTGCAGTCCTGACATTATCATTATTCTTCTTGTTGCTATTATTCATAATTGGCCCCTGTGGACTTGGCTTAGGCTGCATCAGCAAGGATGTCACAGGGCCATCCTGGCTGACAATGGACTTACTTTTCATGCATCATCTCACTAAAACTTCCCAACAACTTACAATGTATGAACCATTATCGTTCTTTTACTGATAAGAAAACTGAGGCTCGGGGAAGTTAAAGAGTGGCTATATAGCCTGCCCAGAGTCACGATACTGACACCTGGCAGCCCCTCTGTACCCCCCAGCTCCCAGACCCCCCAGGGTCTCCAGGGAGTTTGATGCTCACTTGGCACAGCGGACCCAGTTGATGTGCTGGCTCAGGGAGAATAGGAATTTCTGGCGATGGGTCGACCACACCTTGACTGTCTTGTCGTCAGAAGCCGTCACGAGGGACTGGCCGTCGCTGCAGAAGTGGACGCTCCTCACCGTGGCCGTGTGTGCACGGAACACCGTCGACTCGCCTTTGCTGTGAGGACAGGCAGCCAGAGCGTCAGGAGGCCCACGGCAGCCACAGGCAGTCCCATGAGCACATAGACGCTCTCCCCACCCCGCCCTGCAGGGGCCCTTCCCAAAGTCAATCCAGGCCTGAGTGCCCCAGTCCCCAAAAGAGAGGCGGAGTCTCTCCGTCAGGAGCACAGCACTGTCCCCACCACGTGCACTCAGCAGCAGGCCCCAGAATCCCTTCGAGATGGCCGAGGTCAGCTCAGCATCCCCTCCTAACCTGAGGGGAGGGCCCCAACTTTAGCCCAGGCCTCTCATGGCGTCTCGTCAGAAGTGGGGTGGACATCCCACTGTGACCAGTCAAGAGAGCCAGGATGGGGACTCGGGTGAGGGCAGTTCTGGCACAAGCACCCCAGCCTCAGGAGAAGCCCCTCAAAGTCTTGAACTCACACGTTGGGGATCCAGATACGGACAGTCTTGTCACGGGAGCCCGAGGCAAGCAGGTGGCCCGAGGGGGAGAAGTGCACGCAGGTGACGGTGTCCTTGTGGCCCGTGAAACGGTAGGCACGTGACTGGGGCTTCATGTTCCAAACCATGAGGCACGAGTCCATGGAACCACTGGCTGAGGAAAGTGGGTGACACTGTGGCCTTTTGCTCTAGTGGTCCTGAAGCCTCCACCTTGATGGGGGGCAGGGCAGCACACAGCCCCTGATAGGTCCAGCTCTGCCTTCCCCAGCATCCTCTGGGCAAACTGGCCCCGTGAGGTCCTAAGTCTCTCACAGGTACACCCTGTGGGCACTAGACAGCACGTCCTCCCAACACTGGGCACCAGTCCAACCCAATGGGCCTTTTATCACCGAGAGGGCCTGCCTCAATTGGGAGGTCCCCAGAACAGACCAAAAATGACTCCAGTTCACTCTTAACCTACAGGTATCACGAGGCCAGCAGCCTCTGGCAGGGGATATTGGCCATGGGATGAAAGAGTGAGCTTCATCCTTGAGGGCAGAAAGCCACCACCTGAAAGCTGTATATGAGCCCCCAGGCAGCCAGGGGGAGGGGCCACTCAGCTGCTGCACAAAGGCAATGGGGTGACAGGGTGCCAGTTCTGCTCAACATCTTTCTCTTGGGAACAACAGACTCGATAAAAAGACCCAAGGAAAATAAGCAACTCTTTAGGCCTCTTCCATCGTCCAGGCCCAAAAGGCAGCTAGGGTATGCAGGGAAAAGCCCAGACCCCAGTCCCACCCTCAGAGGCTGTGTGACCTGGCAAGGCTCCTAACCCCTCTGATCGTCACCCTCTGTGCACATAAAATGGAGCTCAGAAGCCCAGAACCACTGACAGGCTGATGCAAGACGCAGATCCAGACAGAGTCCCTCACGTCCTTGCTGTGCTGTGTGCCCCCCAGCCCTGCTCCCCTGGTGGAAACTCAGTCCTCTTGGCTCGTAGTAACCTAGTGCCTGGGGCAAGATGCCTGCTCTTACCCAGCTGCTTCATGTTGAGACTGAAGTCCACACTGGTAACTGCATCTCGGTGGCCCTTAAAATGCCTCTCCAGCGAGGGGTCCTCCTGGGGGAGAGTCTGGGTCAAATGTGGGAAGTGTGGGTGAGGAAGGGGCTTCCCCGGGGGCTGAGACTCTTCCTATAACAACTAGGAGGGGCTTAAAAACGCTCAAGGTGTGCTCTTGCGTAGAGACGATCCTAAGGAATCCACAAAAAAACTATTAGAATAAATGATTTTAGCAAGCTTGCTGGATACAAGATGACCACACAAAAATCAACTGTACTTCTGTGTGCTAGCAATGACCAATCTGAAAAACAAAAAGTAAGAAAACAATTCCATTTAATAATAGCGTTAAAAAAATACTTAGAAATAAATTTAACAAAAGAAGTGCAAGATTTGTACGGAGAAAGCTACAAAACATCACTGAAAGAAATTAAAGTCCTAGATAAATGGGAATACATCCCACGTTCATGGTCTGGAAGACTTAATAATGTTAGGATAGCAATACTCACCAAATTGATCTACAGATTCAACACAATTGCTATCAAAATCTCAGCTGCCTTTTTTGCTGGAATTGATAAACAAATCCTAAAATTTATATGAAAATGCAAGACACCCAGAATAGCCAAAACAATCTTCAAAAAGAACAAAATAGGAGCGCTCACACTTTCCAATTTCAAAATTTACTACAAAGCTACAGAAATCAAAACAGTGTGGTACTGGTATACAGATAGACATATAAACCAATGGAATAGAACTGAGAATCCAGAAATAAATCTATGGTCAACTGATTTTTTTTTTCCATACAAAAATTTATACATACATTGTTATGTGACCCTAATTGCTCTCCCCATACTGTGACAGCACACTCCTCCTTTCCACCCCTGATTCCCCATGTCCATTCAACCAGCTCCTAACCCTCTCTGCCTTCCCATCTCACCTCTGGACAGAAGCTGCCCGTTTAGTCTCTTGTATCTACTTGAGCTAAGAGGCGCACTCCTCATGAGTATCACTTTATGTCCCACAGTCCAGTCTAATCCCTGTCTGAAGAGTTGGCCTTGGAAATTGTTTTAGTTCTGGGCTGGTAGAGAATCCAGGGGCCATGTTTTCTGGGATTTCTCCAGTCTCAGTCAAGTGATTTTTGACCAGGGTGTCAAGAGCATTCAACAGGGAAAGAATAGTCTCTTCAATAAAAGGTGTTGGGGACAATTGGATAGCCCGTGCAAAAGAATGAAATTGGACCCTTACTTCCCATCATATACAAATATTAACTCAAAATGGATTACAGATATAAATGTAAGAGTTAAAACTATGACTCTTAGTAGAAAAAACAAAACCCAGACCTGTTGCCATAAAGTAGACTCCAACTCATAGTGACCCTATAGGACAGAGTAGAACTGCCCCAAAGGGCTTCTAAGGCTGTAATGTTTATGGAAGCAGACTGCCACAGAGCGGTTGGTTGGTTCAAACTGCTGACATTTCAGTCAGCAGCCAAGCACTTAACCACTGCACCACCAGGGCTCCTTCTAAAGAGAAAACACAGGGTAAATCTTCATAATCTCAGACTAGGCAATGATTTCTTAGATGTGACACTGTTACAGATTGAATTGCATCTCCCAAAAATGTGTGTCAACTTGGTTAGGCCATGATTCTCAATATTGTGTGACTGTCCACCATTTTGTCACATGATATGATTTTCCTAGGTGTTGTAAATCCTACCCCTATGATGTTAATGAGGCAGGATTAGAGACAGTTATGTTAATGAGGCAGGACTCAATCTACAAGGTTAGGTTGCATCTTGAGTCAATCTCCTTTAAGATATAAAAGAGAGAAGAGAGCAGAGAGACGGGGGAACTCCTACCACCAAGAAAGCAGAGTTGGGAGCAGAGTGAATCCTCTGGACCCAGGGTCCCTGCACTGAGAAACTCCTAGACCAGGAGAAGATTGATGACAAGGACCTTTTCTCAGCGGTGACAGAGAGAGAAAGCCTTCCCTTGGAGCTGGCACCCTGAATTTAGACTTCCAGCCTCCTATACTGTGAGAGAATAAATTTCTCTTTGTTAAAGCCATCTATTGTAGTATTTCTGTTACAGCAGCACTAGCTAACTAAGACAGACACCAAAAGCACAAGTGACAGAAGAAAAAAACAGATAAATTAGACGTGGCCAAAATTAAAAACTTTTGTGCATCAAAGGACACTATCAAGAAAGTAAAGAAAATGCATAGAAGGGGAGAAAATATTTGCAAATCATGTCTGATAAGGTCTGGTACCTAAAACACATAATAAACTCAACAGCAAAAAGATAAAACAACCAACTTCTTCATTGCAAATACCTTTTTTCACCAACATAAACAGCAACTATACACATGGACCTCGCCAGATGGAATACACAGGAATCAAATCGACTACATCTGTGGAAGCAGACGATGGACAAGCTCAATATCATCAGTCAGAACAAGGCCAGGGGCCGACCATGGAACAGACCATCAACTGCTCATATGCAAGTTCAAGTTGAAATGGAAGAAAATTAGAACAAGTCCACGAGGGCCAAAGTACGACCTTGAGGATATCCCACCTGAATTTAGAGACCATCTCAAGAATAGATTTGACTCATTGAACACTAATGACCGAAGACCAGATGAATTGTAGAATGACATCAAGGACATCATACACGAACAAAGCAAGAGGTCATTAAAAAGAAAGGAAAGAAAGAAAAGACCAAAATGGATGTCAGAAGAGACTCTGAAACTTGCTCTTAAATGTCAAGTAGCTAAAGCAAAATGAAGAAGTTATGAAGTAAAGGAGCTGAACAGAAGATTTCAAAGGGCAGCTCAAAAAGAGAAAGTAAAGTATACTGGCATGTGCAAAGCCCTGGAGATAGAAAACCAAAAGGGAAGAACACATTCGGCATTTCTCAAGCTGAAAGAACGGAAAAAAAATTCAAGCCCTGAGTTGCAATACTGAAGGATTCTACAGGGAAAATATTAAACAATGCAGGAAGCATCAAAAGAAGATGGAAGGAATACACAGAGTCACTATACCAAAAAGAATTGGTCAATGTTCAACTATTTCAGGGGGTAGCATATGATCAAGAACTGATAGTACTGAAGGAAGAGGTCCAAGCTGCACTGAAGGCACTGGCAAAAAATAAGGCTCCAGGAACTGATGGAATACCAATTGAGATGTTTTAACAAACAGATGCAGTGCTGGAAGTACTCACTCATCTATGCCAAGAAATTTGGAAGACAGCTACCTGGCCAACCATATTTATGCCTATTCCCAAGAAATGTGATCTAACTGAATGCAGAATTAATCGAACAAAATCATTAATATCACATGCAAGTAAAATTTTGCTGAAGATCATTCAAAAGTGGCTGCAGCAGTATATGGACAGGGGAACTGCCAGAAATTCAAGGTGGATTCAGAAGAGGATGTGGAACAAGGGATACCATTGCTGATGTCAGATGGATCCTGGTTGAAAGCAGAGAATACCAGAAAGATGTTTACCTGTGTTTTATTGACTATGCAAAGGCATTTGACTGTGTGGACCATAACAAATTATGGATAAGATTGCAAATAATGAGAATTCCAGAACACTTAATTGTGCTCATGAGGAACCTGTACACAGATCAAGAAGAGGCAGTCGTTAGAACAGAATAAGGGGATACTACGTGGTTCAAAATTAGGAAAGGTGTGCTTCAAGGTTGTATCTTTTCACCGTATCTATTCAATCTGCTGGAAACCCTGGTGGCCTACTGGTTAAGCACTATGGCTGTCAACTAAAAGGTCTCAAGTTCGAATCCACCAGGTGTTCCTTGGAAACTCTACGGGGCAGTTCTACTCTGTCCTATATGGTCGCTATGAGTCGGAATCAACTCGATAGCAACGGGTTTGGTTTGTTTTTTTATTCAATCTATATGCTGAGCAAATAATCTCAGAAGCTGGACTATATGAAGAAGAATGGGGCATCAGGATTAGAGGAAGACTCATTAACAATCTGTGTTATGCAGATGACACAACCTTAATTGCTGAAAACGAAGAGGACTTGAAGCACTTACTGATGAAGATCAAAGACCATAGCCTTCAGTATGGATTACACCTCAACATAAAGAAAACAAAAATCCTCACAACTGGACCAATAAGCAACATCATGCTGAATGGAGAAAAGATTGAAGTTGTAAAGGATTTCATTTTACTTGGATCCACAATCAACACCCATGGAGGCAGCAGTCAAGAAATCAAAAGACGCATTGCATCGGGCAAATCTGTTGCAAAAGACCTCTTTAAAGTGTTGAAAAGCAAAGATCGAGTCACCTTGAAGACTAAGGTGCACCTGACCCAAGCCATGGTGTTTCAATCACCTCATATGCGTGTGAAAGCTGGACGATGAATAAGACCCAAGAACTGACGCCACTGAATTGTGGTGTTGGCGAAGAATACTGAATATACCATGACTGCCAAAAGAACAAACAAATCTGTCTTAGAAGAAGTACAACCAGAACGCTCCTTAAAAGCAAGGATGGCGAGACTTTGTCTCATATACTTTGGGCATATTATCAGCAGGGATCAGTCCCTGGAGAAGGACATCATGGTTGGTAAAGTAGAGGGTCAGCGAAAAAGATGAAGACCCTCAACGAGATGGACTGACACAGTGGCTGCAACAATGGGCTCAAACATAGCAAGGACTGTGAGGATGGCTCCAGACCAGGCAGTGTTTTGTTCTGTTGTACATGGGGTCGCTATGAGTCGGAACTGACTCGATGGTACCTAACAACAACAAGAAGGATGGCTAGAATCGAAAAGTCAGATAAGTGTTGAGGATGTGGAGAAACTGGAACCCTCATACATTGCTGGTGAGAATGTAAAACGGTGCAGCCACTTTCGAAAACAGTCTTGATTGTTCCTCAAATGATTACACAGTTACTACATGACCCAGTAATTCCACTCCTAGGTATATACGCAAGGGAACTGAAAATATGTTGCTGCTGTTGCGTGCTGTCGAGTCAATTCTGACTCACAGCAACCCTATAGGACAGAGTAGAACTGCCCCATAGGGGTTCCTAAACTGTAATCTTTACAGGAGCAGATCGCCAGGTCTTTTCTCCCACAGAGCTGCTGGTGGGTTTGAACTGCTGGTGGGTTTGAACTGCCAACTTTTTGGATAGCAGCTCAGCGTTTAACCCCTGTACCACCAGGGCTCCTTATTAAAAATATATGTCCAGACAAAAACTAATACACAAATGTTTATCACAGCATTGTTTGTAACCACCAAAAGGTAGAAACAAACCAAATGTTCATCAACTGGCAAAAGGATAAACAAAATTGGTATAGCTATACAAAAGAAATATTACATCACTATAAAAAGGAATAAAGTACTGATACACGCTACAACATGGATGAACCTTGAAAACATTATGCTAGCGAAAGAGGACATTCACCAAAGCCCATATATTATATGGTTCCATTCCAATGAAGGTCCAGAACACAGAAATCTACAGAGAAAGTAGACTGATGGTTGCTTAGGTCTGGGGTATGTGCCCTGGTGGTACAACCCTTAATGCTTGGCCGCTAACCGAACCCACCCAGCAGCTCCATGGGAGAAAGACCTGGTAATCTGCTTCTGTAAAGATTATTGTTGCTGTTGTGTGTCGTTGAGTTGTTCCACTGGAGAAAAGACCGTAAAGACTAGAGCCTAGAAAACCCACGGCAGTTCTACTCTTGTCACACAGGGCTGCTATGAGTCAAAAATCAACTCCACAGCACCTAACAACAAGGGCTGGGCAGAGGTGGGAAGACAGGCAGAGTATGGGGTTTCTTTGCAAGGCGATGTAAACGTTCTAAAATTGTGATGATACCCATAAAACAAACAATAACACTAGAGAGGAACATGCTCCTTAGAACAATCAATTATACCAGATCAAAAGGGCAACGTTTGCCCAAAAGCAAAGATGAGAAGGCAGGAAGGGGTAGAAACTCAGGACAAAAGGAAGCAGGGAACCCAGGGCAGAAATGGGGGGAGTGCTGACACACTGTGGGGAACGAAACCAAGGCCATGAAATACTTTATGTACAAACTATCAAACGGGAATCTAACTCACTCTGTCAACCTGCAAAAAGAAAAATTAACTCATTCAAAAAAAGTTGCAGTGATGGTTGCACATGTCTGTGAATATACTAAAAACCACTGGATTATACACTTTAAACGGCTGAATTGTATGTTATCTTGAATTATGTCTCAATAAAGCTATGTTTTCAAAAAGTGAAAACACAACCCACAGAAGGGAGAAAATATTTACAAATCATGTATCTATCTGATAAGAAACTTGTATCTAGGATATATAAAGAACGCTTACAACTCAATAATAAAAAAACAAATATCCCAATTGAAAAGTGGGCAAAAGATCTGAGGAGACAGTTCTTCAAGGAAGATACGTATAAGCCCGTGAGAAGATTAGTCATCAGGGAAATGCAAATCAAAACTACAATGAGCTATCACTTCGCACCCACTAGGGTGGCTAGAAAGGAGCCTTGGTGGCACAATGGTTAAGCACTTGGTTCATAACCGAAAGGTCAGTGGTTTGAGCCCACCAGCTGCTCTGCGGAAGAAAAGACCTGGTGATCTGCTACGGTAAAGATTACAGACTGGGAAACCCACACAGCAACAACAACAGGATGGCTGGAGTAAAAGGAAAGGAAGAAGAAAAAGCAAGAGGGAGGGAGGAAACAAGTGTTGGTGAGGATATGCAGAATTCAGAACCCCATGCTCTGCTGGTGGAAATGTAAACGGTGCAGCCACTGTGGAAAACACTTTGGCAGTTACCAAATGAACCAGCAATTCCACTTCTAGGTATAGACCCAAGACCTGAAAACATGTTCACACAAAAACTTGTACATGAATGTTCATAGAAACATTACTCATAATAGCCCAAAACTGGAAACAACTCTAATGCCCAACTGATGAACAGATAAACAAAATATGGTATATTCATTGAATGAAATATCATTCAGCCATAAAAAGGAATGAAGTACTGACAACATGCTACAATGTGGATGAAGCTTGAAAACACTACGCTCAGTGAAAGCAGACAGACACAAAAGGTTGCATATTGTACAAGCCCATTTGTATGAAGTGTCCAGAATAAGCAAATCCTTAGAGACAGAAAGTAGAATAGTGGTTTTCAGGGGCTGGGAGTGGGGAGGTGAACGGGGAAAGACTTGTTTAGTGGGTACGGACAGGGTTTCTCTTTGGGATGATGAAAATGTTCTGAATTAGATAGTGGTGAGGGTTGCAAAACACTGTGTATGTACTAAAAACCACTGAACAGTACTCTTTAAAAGAGTGAATTTTATGGTATGTGAATAATATCTCAATACAGTCATTTTTTACTGCTCAGAAAGAGAAAGCGGGGAGGTCTTTCAGAACATCCATCTCAGGAAACAGATCCGATACCTTCAATCCCACCACAGACTGGCCAATGAACCCAAAGGTCAGCTGTCTTAGGTATCTAGTGCCGCTATAACAGAAATACCACAAGTGGATGGCTTTAACAGTTTATCCTCTCACAGTCTTGGAGGTTAGAAGTCCGAATTCAGGGCAACAGCTCCAGGGGAAGGCTTTCTATGTCGGCCCCAGAGGAAGGTCCTTGTCATTAATCTTTCCCTGGTCTAAGGGCTTCTCAGCACAGGAACCCCAGGTCCAAAGGACACACTCTGCTCCTGGCACTACTATCTTGGTAGTATGAGGTCCCCTGTCTCTCTTCTCTCTTTTATATCTCAAAAGAGATTGACTCAAGACACAATCTAACTTGTGGATTGGGCCCTGCCTCATTAACATAACTGTCTCTAATCCTGCCTCATTAACATCACAGAGGTAGGATTTACAACACATAAGAAAATCACATCAGATGACAAAATGCTGGACAATCACACAATACCGGCAATCATGGCCCTGCCAAGTTGACATACACTTTTGGGGGACACAATTCAATCCATACCATCAGCCAGGCCTGACAGGCCCGTTGTGACATCACCGCCACCACCACCATCTAAACTCCACCTAACATCAGAGAAGCAGTAGGGCCATTTAGGCACTGCTTAGGAAGACAAAGGAGAGAATATTCCAGAGACTTTCTCCAGAGACACAGCAGCTCCTGTCTCAGCCATCCAAACATCTACCCCCACCCGAAACATCAGAAACCCCAAAGAAGTATCTTGGGTGTCCCCAGGGAGCCCAGCAGGCCCTCCTCTTGGGAAAGGATGCCCTTGGGGCAGAACAAGGCAGCCACCACCCCACAGAGCTGTGCCCAGAACAAAGGCCCCATGGCTCTGTGCCCAGCTGCACCCCCCAACACACCTGCCTGAGTCCCTTGTCAGCAACAAGGGGCAGTGGCAGTTGGGAGTCCCGCCAACGTAATAGTAACCGCCCCATGGCTACTCAGCTGTCACCTGAGCCTCTCAGAAGAACACAGGCAAGACAGTGTCCACCTCTAGGCTCAGTGTGCAGTGGCAAGTTCACGTCCACCACTGACTTGGGGTCCCTGAAGCCTCCCCCAAGGCCCTCTCCCTTAATCCCACAGGTTCTGTGGTCCTTGTAAATCAATCTCATCTCCCCCAATCCAGTGGTTTATTCAAGCGAGGGGGGCACCAAATTAGGGGTCAAAAGGCCTGGAGTCTAGTCTGGGCTCTCTGCCCAACTCCCCAGACACCGAAGGGGGCCACAGGCCGCCACCCAGCCTCCCTGACCCTCGACCTAGCCAGAGGGCCAGGCAGGTTCAAAGCAACCCGCAAAAAGAAGTGGGCTTTGGTTTGCTCCCCTCTGGCCTCTGAAGGAGCCTCGGACTCAGAGAGGATGGCCAACCCAGGCATCCTAGCGGCCTGCTGTTCCCACCTGTCGAGCAGGGTGTACCCTCAACAAGGCCCCCATCCAGCCGCCCACTGCTCAAAATGGGGATACTGAGGCCAGTAAGGCCCGACGCTGGCCCCAGGTCACACCTCGAGTTGGGTTATCCCCCACTAGGATGCAAACCCTGGGGCAGGGATTGGTTTGTTCGCCCCAGTGGCCCCGCCCAGGGCCTGACACGCAGGAGGCGCTCAGAAAGCGCCGCGACTCCCCGCTCCCGGCACAGATAGGTAAACTGAGGAAGGGGAGGACTGGCCCGGAACCCGGCGCCCCACCCGCTTCTCTCGCAGCCATCACGCCAGCCAGGCGCCCGTTGCCCCGGCGGGAAGACTAAGACTCGGGCGCCCGCCGCCGCCGCCGGTAGAGACTCACCGGACAGGTCATGGCCATGGCGGGGCTGGGGGCGCCAGACGAGCCCCAGAAGCTCTAAGAGGCAGCGGCGGTAGCCGTTGCGTCCCTTTCAGTTTCCGCGCCCCCAACCGCCACCAATAGCAACGCGGGTCGTGCCACCGCGCCCCGCCTACTGCAATTAAAGGAGAGGCGGTGCCGCAGCTTTTTTGCCCCCCGACCGGAAGCAGAGCTACATAGCCAGCTCCGTGGCCTCTACGCCCTCCGCGCCCAGTTGTGCCAGGCCAGGCAGCCCACGCATGGCACTGCCAGAGGCTTCTGTCCGCTATTGCTTATTTCTCCGCAGAAATTAAAAAGCCCAGGGTAAGGCGTTTCCCCCAACTGCCCGCTGCCCGGCTAACGAGACGGCGAGCACAGTCTTCTGGGAAATGCAGTTTCAAGCCTCCCCACATTATTCTGTCTGGAGAAAGGTAGAACTACATTTCCCAAGATGCCATGAGGGCGGGGCTGGGTTTTGGCACCCTAAGCGAGGGCCTTAAGGATCCCGGAAGTGGCGGGCACGTGGGTCGCTGTGTCAGTGTTGTCTTAAAGCACCAGTGCACTTAGGCGCGGCTGGTTTTCCCCAACGACCCCATTTAAAGAACGAGTTATTCGCCCCTCCTCGTTAGTCCGTTGCTGTCCAGTCGATTCCGACTCATAGCGACCCTACAGGAGAGAATAGAACCGCTCCATAGGATTTCCAAGAAGCAGCTGGTGGGTTCAACTGCCAATCTTTTGGTTAGCAGCCGGATCTCTTAACCACTGCACCACCAGGTTTCCGTTAACCCTTCAGGAACGCTTTGAATGGTTCGCCTCTCCGAATGCGCTTAAAGTAAGGGTCGATTTAAAAAACACGAGTCCCTGGGAAGCATATCTATTGAATGGAGAAACTTGGGTTCTGATCAGGGCTTCAAACCGGTTCATTCGGTTTGAACTCCTGCTGAGATTTTGCATTTCCACCCCAGCTATACCGAGTCAGAATCTACAGCTTAACAAGAGCCCCAGGTGAGTCTTCCGTATAATAAATTTTGAGAACAGAATTGGTCCCTAACCAGCAGTATTAGCAGTGCCTGGAAACTTGTTAGACATGCAAATTCTCAGCAAGGGTTCGGACCGGAATGGACTGGTTTTAAGCCCTGGTTCGGATCCCCCTTCTCGCTCTGATTCGTTGTGTGACTTCAGGAAAACCATGTCTGTTCTCTGGGCTTCAGTGTCCCCATTTGGAATCTGAGGGTGTGTGATGTGGCCTGACCCTTTCAGGAGCCTTTAGACCTGAGAAAACCAGTTGCTGTCAAGTCCATTCCAACTCATGGTGATTACATGTGTTACACAGTAGAACTGCTCGAGAGGATTTTCTTGACTGCAGTCGTTTACAGAAGCCGATCATCAGGCCTTTCTTCTTTGGTGCCACTGGGTGGGTTCTAACAGACCAACCTGTGGGTTAGTAATGGAGTACAAACCGTTTGGACCACCCAGGGACCTGTCAGACCTGAGCAGCTGTTATAAATTGTTGTTGTTATTAGGTGCCATCAAGTCGGTTCCAACTCATAGCGACCCTGTATACAACAGAACAAAACACTGCCCGGTCCTGTGCCATCCTCATAATGATTGCTATGAGCCCATTGTTGCAGCCACGGTGTCACTCCATCTCATTGAGGGTCTTCCTCTTTTTTGCTGACGCTCTATTTTACCCAGCAGGATGTCCTTCTCCAGGGACTGGTCCCTTCTGATGTTATTATAAATTACAAGTTTAAAAGAAGGAAGAAGACAATCCAGGGGCCTGCCACCAGAGGCTGCCCCGGCTCACTTTCTGCCTTGGCAGGCCCGCGCAGACCTTTCCTTTACTCCGCATCACTTCGGGCATTTCCCCAACTTGGAGCTGACCGGACCGGATGTTTTGCAAGATTCGGGAACCTTCTATCACCTCCTTTGGGCAGATCAGGTTGGCCAGACTCCAACACTGGTAAGGATCTGGCACGCCCGGAGGTTTCCTGCTGCATGCTGAGATGGTGTCCCTGCCCCTGCAAACCAGAGCCTGAGAGCCTGGTTCAGTAAACTCAGAACCTGCACTGGGGGCAGCTGTATGTGAAGGAGCAGATCTCTCATTTGGCTTTGGAAGATCTGAGACCAGATACGGGAAGTGGAGCTACGCTTAGTCTCATTTTAACTGTGATTGGGCATAGAAGTGTTTGGGCTGATTTAACTTAGGCACTATGAAACTCCCCTTAAAACAACTATACGCACACCTGTTCACTCATGCACATCCCAAAATTATTCAACACTGTTTAAAGGACAGTTTTCAAGCCTTTCCACCAACATTGGCATCTTATACAGTTGTTCTCATGCCTGCCAGCTGAACATTTAAGGGGGAAAAGTTAAGGAAGAAAAAAATCCATATACAGTACAGAAAAATCTATCAATTAAACTTAAGGGTTCTTTTGTTGTTGGGTGGTATTTTATTTTTGTCAATTTTTGATGGGGAACACCCATGGTGTCTTAGTTAACTAGTGCTGCTGTAACATAAATACCACAAGTGGATGGCTTTAACAAAGAGAAATTTATTCTCTCACAGTCCAGGGGGCTAAAAGTCCGAATTCAGGGTGCCAGCTCCAGGGGAAGGCTTTCTCTCTGTTGGCTCTAGGGGAAGGTGCTCATCATTAAGCTTCCTGATCTAGGAGTTTCTCAGCACAGGGACCCTGGGTCCAAAGGATGTGCTATTCTCCTGGCTCCTGCCTTGGTGGTATGAGGTCCCCATGTTTCTCTGCTTGCTTCTCTCTTTTATATCTCAAAAGAGATTGACTTAAGACACAACCTAATCTTGTAGATTGAGTTCTGCCTCATTAACATAACTGCCACTAATCCTGCCTCATTAACGTCATAGACGTAGGATTTACAACATATAGAAAAACACATATCAGTTGACAAAATGGTGGACAATCACACAATACTGGGAATCGTGGCTTAGCCAAGTTGACGTATTTTTGGGGAACACAATTCAGTCCATAACACATGGTGTACAGGAACTCATAAATTAGAAAATTGCATTTAGAGAAATTCTTCTGTAAAATGATTTTCAAGTGAGAGGCACTGGAAGATTTTCCTCACCTTTCCTTGTCTTTCCAGACCACACTGTCTTGTATCCTTACCTACCAGGGAGAAGGAACTGGCGATGCTACTACCCTCCTCTTGTTCGTTTCTTTGCCAACAATTGTAAAGAGGTTGACTTTGCCAATGCCACATAGACAATCCAGTATCCACACTGGTATAACCTACGTAAACCAAGATCGGTACCTACACTTTCTGACTGGGCAGTGTCCTCCTACCCAAGTGCTACCTCCATCAGATTGGACTCTAGTTCTGACTGGGGCCTTCATGTTTGAGGGGACTCCCAAGTTTTGGGGATCTTCCATGGTAGGGGCCAAGAAGGGAGCTTCTTTTTCAAGACCCCTCATGGCAAGGATGTGTCTATCCTGGTGCAAAGCCCATAGGCAGGCCTTCTACAAGAGCCTCTAGCCCTGTCATCACTCCCCAACCCCCTGCCCAAGGACCAAGGCCACTCCAGGATGGCAGAGAAAGGAGAGGGAAGGACAAGATTATCCCCACTGGCCTAGCGCAGCCCAACCTGGTAAGCCCCATCCTGGAATTCCCCCCTGCCTGGAAAACCCCATCAATGCTATCAGTCTGCCCTGCACCACTGATGGCCTGCATTGGAAACTCCAAGCAGAGCAGCCCAGGGCTTGTCCTGGGATCAGACAGATCTGGGAGTGAATCCAGACACTGCCACCTCTGAGGTGGATGACCTAGTCGGAGTCACCTCACCTCCCTGAGCCTCAGTGTCCTCATTTGTAATACAGGCATAATATCCTTGCCAAAATGGAGGAGAGAGGATTCCATGAGCTATAAATTCACGCCAGAGCTTGATGTTGAGTTGTCCCCTAATACATGTGGCTTCTTACTACAACCTCAGTCACATCACTCCCTCCTTTGCTCCAGTGATCTGGCCTGGCACTCTCTGTGTTAGCTCCCATCACTCTTCCTGGCTCTTTCTGCCCCAGCCTCATTGGCCTTTCTGCCGTTCCTTGAACAAGAATGTGCCAGGCATGCTCCCACCTCAGGACTCTTGAACTAGCTATTGCCCCTGTGTCCACTTAATTCCTCCCTTCTGTCAGGACTTTGTTCAAACGTCATCTTCTCAGTGTGGCCTTCCCAGACCACCCTACGTAAAATGTCAACTCACCACTCACCCTTTTCCTTCTTTACTTCTTCCAGGGAATTATCACCATCTGACATCCCGGACTTGTTTCTTTGTTGTCTTCTCCCTTTGAGAATATCAGCTTCAGGGACAGACATGACTGTACCCCTGAGCCCAGCACAGGGCCTGGACTGAGTGGGAGCTCAGTAAATACTTGCTGAATATATATTATTGTGAGATTGCTCATAGACTGTAATGGGGTCTGTGCTAGGCAGGGCTTGTTCTCCACTGGAGAGGAGGAGAAGGGATTAGGGTAGTCAGAGAAAGCCTTGCTAAGGAGGCCGGGAGACCTGTGCTTTGGAGGACGGGTAGGGCATAGATCAGGAGAGGAGATGAAGGAAAGTTAGGTGCAGGGAATAGCCTCGGCAAAGGTCTAGTGACAAGACTGAACATGGAGTGTCTGGGGAGCAGGGACAGAGCAGGTGGGGTCGGGAGTGAGGCCAGATTGTGAGGCCACAAATTCAGACAGGACTCCTGGGAATCGGTCCTCGGGGGTCATGGGGCCCCATGTCCCCTCTGAGGGCTGAGGTGAGCCAAAAGAGACCCTCCCACAGTTGGGGCTGTGGGCACCAGGCTCACCTGTTACAGGAGTGACCCCTGCAGGGTGCCCCTCCCCAGGGAGTCTGACTGCAATCCTAGGCCTCAGTGGTACCCACTGTGGAATTGGCGCGCCTCTGCAGGTCAGTTTTCTCTAAGGACAGGGCACAACCCGGGGCAGGGAAAGGTCCACTGAGGCCACAGCCTTCAACCCTGCCCTGCCTTCCCTCTATCCACCAGCAGTGGTCGTTCTGGTCAGAAGCCCACGCTAGTGATGACGTTAGAGGGGGTCCCTCCGGGAAACACCCAGCTTGGGCCTGTCCTACTATGTTGCAGACAATGGGTGGCATGACAAGAGTTGCCCTGGGGATGGTGATGTCAGTGGGCCCGGGGCTCACTGGGGCCAGCTTCTAGGTGTGAGGGCACAGAGCTGGCAGTAGCCACACTCCATGCCACCTACTCAAGTCAGATGGGGAAGCCCTGTGTGCTGCATCCTTCTACCCACATGCCATGAGCATGACCCTGCTAGGGTCACACCCTCTTTCCCCTCCCCCCCACACCCCAGTAGCCCCTTAGAGATGCCAGGCACTGTTTCACCCTGTTCAGGGACAGGGGGAAGGACCAGGGAAGCCCAGCTGTGAAGGGGTACAAATCCCTCAAAGCCAAGTTCCCCACCCCCACCTTGGCCCTGCAAGCATGGGCTAGGTGCCAACACTCATGAAACGCCTGACCTCAGAACAGAGAACTTTCCCAGCAGATAATGCAGATGGAGCTTTAGAGCAGCGGTTCTCAGTCTTGGGGCCGTGCAGAACCTCTGCAAGTGGGACCCGGGTGTAGATGTTTTTTAAAAGCTCCCCAGGTAAATCCAGTGGGCAGCCAGGGCTGGGAACCACTGCTCTAGACCAACATCCAAAAGAACTTTCTTTGATGATGGAAATGTTCTATATCTGCACTGTGCAGTAAGGTAGCCACTTGCCACATGTGGCTTGTGTGATTAGTGTGGCCGGTATGACTTAGAAACTGAATTTCTTATTTAATTTTAATTAAGTTAAATTTAAATAGCCATATGTGGCAAGTGCCTACTGTATTGCACAGTGCAGTTCCTGACTGTGGGCAGGTTCTGCAGCCTTGGGCAAGTGACTGAGCCTCTTGGATGTCAGTCTCCTTGTGGGACCATGAGGGGCATGGTGCCCAGTCCACGGTAGCTGTGGTGATTCTCTGTCCCTGTGCCCCACTGCCCAGCTGAAGGATCCTGGGCAAGACAGAAGCATGCAGGCCACACCCCTTATGCCCCATAGCAGGGCTTTACTGGCTGCCCCCAAAGTGTTTGGGGTGGGAAGACAGGGCCAGGCACCCAAAAGGCCAGAGGATAAACCAATTTCCCTCCTCCAGGGAGCCCTGAATTGTGGTTCAGTGAACCAGCCCAGGACAGCCCTGCCTTGTCCTCAAGGAACAAGGGGACTCTCACCCAGCTAAAATACCCTGGCCAGGGACCCAAGGCTGGACCAATTTTCAGCTCTGACCCTAGCTTGCTCTGTGATCCCATCTCAGGCCTCAGTTTCTCCATCTGTACAACAAGGGCACCCGTAGGTCACCTCCACCACCTTTCTGGTCTCAACGGATGGTTGCGGTCAAGAGGACATTGTGGAGGAACTGGCTGGAGGCAGACCTAGCCAGGCTCCTTTGTGTCCCCTTTCTCATCATGCCACACTGACCGCCTTGCTGCCCCTCCAATGTGTCATGCCCGGGCCCTCCTCAGGGTGTTTGCACTAGCTGTTCCCTCTGCCCGGCCTGCTCTTCCCCCAAATCATCACTTCCCTCACACGTGATCTTCCAGGTCTCAGCCTCAGTGTCCCCTCCACAGAGAAGCCTCCTCTGACCCCACCCCAGCCACCCTCTCACACCTCTGACCTCCTCACCACTCCTATCTCTGCCTAACATTATGGTGTCTGCTTACATGTTGCTGGTTCACCATCTGTCTCCCCCCAGACTATGCGCTCCATGAGGTCAGGGACCACACTGTGCTGGTCACTGCTAGGTGCTGGGCACTCAGCCTGGCCCGCACAGAGGAAGACCACACAGACTTGTCTGACAAGCCAATCTCTAGAGTCACTGGGCCTGAGAAGCATCAGGAAATCCCTGACAAGGTCCCCAGAGATGCTCCAAATCAGAGAGGAATTTCCATGGAGTCAAGGGGAGGCAATTCAATTCTGTAAGCATTTATAAAGTGACAGGTATGTGCCAGTCCTGTGCTGGAATCACTAAACATTTATGGAGTGTCAGGTGTATACCAGCCTCCGTGCCCAGTTCAGTGGGAGAAATAGAGTGACTAACACCTGAGTCCATGAGCCAGAGAGGTAAAAGGCCAGCTCTGCCACCAAGCAAGTTGAGTGTTCTCCCAGGCATTCAAGTTCAGTGGGGGGGGGGGGGGGGGGGGGAGCAGTCCTCTGCTGGTAGGATGGAGGACTTTTGGGAGGAGAAGATATTTGTGGGGGCTTGAAGGGCCAGCAGGTGTTCCACAGTGATGTGGACACCCCAGGCCCCGGAAGAGAAAGGTGTGGGATGAGGAGACACAGATTTCTGAGGTGAGGTGAGCAGTGACAGGCCTGCCTGGTGTGGACTCACCTCTGCTGCTGCCTGCCCACTTGTCAGCTCCCCTGCCCCACAGAGACTGTCCCCTCCCAGCCCAGCTGCAATGAGCCAAGAAGCTCGCCCAGGTGATGAAGGCTTCCCATTGGTGAGTCATCCTTGGGTCCTAGGTAGGCTCACCTCCAAATCACCCACCCTCTGGGCCCGGGCAGCCACCCTGTGCAGGGGGAAACTTAGTTCCAGAGACGGGAGGGGCCTTCTGATCCTGGACGAGGGGATGATGACATTTGTCACCCTCTCTGGGGCTGGCCACGTGATCCCCTGCTCCAAACCTATCTATGGCTCCCTATGCCATTGGGATAAGGCCAGACTCCCGGCAGTGGCCTTCACGGTCCACCTGGTCTGCCCCTGCTACCTCTCCAGCCTCTCCTTGCACTCTGGCCTGCTAGGACCACCTCATGGGCTAGACCTTTCCACCCTTAGGCCTGTTCTACCCTCTGTCTGGGAGGCCCCGTGTCCAGGCCCCTCAGAGGAAATCATAGCCTCCAACCTTGGTTCAAATGCCTACCACATGCACAGAAGAAATAGCTGCCCCTTCTCTGGACCCCACATGGTTCAGGCTGTCAGACCTCCTCAGGCCAGATCCTTCCTCCCCAGTGGCTGCTGGGGCCAGACCTTATTTTATCTGAGGATCCACGTGCTCTTGGAGAGAGGGTTCTGTCAGGTTCATCCTGGTCCCCCCTCTTGATCATGTGGAATGGATGAAGATGGGTGCACAGCTGTGTGTGCCTGGCTGTGTCTGCGAGCGTGTGTGTGCATGGCTGTGCTTCTGCACACGTGTCTGTGTGTGTGCATGCTACTTGAGATTCGATGTGTGTGCCTCTGCCTGTATGTCATAGTTTGGGTTTCTCCAAAAGCAGACCCCAAGAAAGGACTCAAGTGTAATTCATTTATTTGGCAGGTGATTCTAGGAAATACCAGTAGTGGAGCAGGGAAGTGGGACAGGGAGCAGCCAGCAAAAGGTGTGGTATGAAGCAAGTTATTACCGTGGGTGACCAGCCCAGTCCCACTGGGAGCTCTGAGTAACAGCTGATCATACCTCAGAGTCATCCTACCTGAGGGTTGAGGGAGACTAGGGGTTTATCCACCCATTCTCCACAGCATGGCTGAGGGCTGCCCTGGACAGCAGTAACTCCTGGCACTTCCGGCCGGCACTACACCCAGGCAGGGCTGTTGGGGCAGAGATGCCCTCAGGCACAGGGTCTCCAGTGTCTGCAGCTGGAAGTCAGGCTCGTGCACACAGAAATGCTAAGTGGAAGGGGGCGCAGGTGGAGACACTGTGTGTGTGCCAGCGCCCTATCGTGCTGCATGGACACAGGGACTCCAGTGACCTCTCCTTGCGCAAACCTCTGCTGGTCCAAGGGAAGGTTGGCACAACATCAAGCAAGCCCTTGCCTTGCCCTTTTCCCTGCCCAGACCAGGCCAGCTCATGCCGGCAGAGGCCAGGATGTGCCAATTCGAGCCAGGTCAATGCTAAATTCGGCCAAACAGCTCTGTTCCCACTTTGGGCAGTGGCAGCAAGCAAAAGACTGCTCATGGACTCACAGCTAGGAGGGCCGGGACAGGTGGTTCAGGGCCTGGCACACCTCAGCCTGCCACCCACGTCTCCAGCAAAGCAAGACTCAAAGACTGATGTCAGCTCCCTGGGGGGAAGGCCTCCAAAGTCAAAGCCTCATTCGTCAGAAAGTTCCTTGGAAGTCCTGAGCAAGGCCAAGATATCATGTGAAAATTCACAGACAGCCCCCCCACAGCCAAGGCTGCTCAAACCCACAGCCTTGGCAGGACGGGGGAGGGCCGCAGGGATGCACACAGCACAGCTGCATCCCAGGGCGGACAGGAATACCACAGGCCCGGGAACTTGGAGGCTAACTAGATCTCAAGCCCCCACCCTGACACAGCTGGGGAAAGGCAGCAACAGGGCACACTTGGGGCAGGAATCAGAATCCCAGGCAGTGAAGTCACCTGGGCAGCCAACCACAGAGGAGGAGGGCAGGGGAGGATCTCCTGTTCTCCCATCCTTCTGGGCCTGCACTTCCCACTGCCAAACCCTGGGGGCTCAGCTGCCCAACATCTACACTGAGCATGGAGGTCCAGGCCATGCTGGAGGGACCTGGAACCCATGTCGTCCTCAAGAGTGCTGGGAAAGGCTAGGGGGCTGCAGCAGCCAGGGAAGACTTCCCATAGGAGGAGGACATAAGTAGGGAGGGAACTCCTAGAGGGGGAATTGGTGTGAGCAAAGGCCCTGCATTGGGGACTGCGTTTGGAGGACAGAGTTAGGCCCACCAGGCAGGAACAAGGAGTCAGAGCAGAGGGCTGGGGGCAGCTCTGAGGGGAGTTAGCAAAGCCTACCAGGCCTCTGAATCCCCTCCTCCAGGTCCTGACTCCCAGAGCTGGTCCATCACCACACACTGAGGTGGTCTAGGGTCAGGGGACTGTGCTCAGCTCTGCCCCTAAACCAGAGGCAGGAGGACGGCAGAGTTGGGCTTAGCTGCCATTCCCCACCCCCACCCCCATAACTCCAGAGCCTCTGGCAGACAGGCCCAGGCTAACACCCCTTCTCCAGCTGCCCACTGAGCTCTCCCCTAGGCCAGGGCCGGACCAGCGGGAGAGGGGGAGGACAGGTACGGCCCCAGTTCCTGTCCCAGCTCAGGGCCTTCTGAATTCGTAAGGGTCACCGTGGGCAGCCAGCTGAGCTAAATTCATCTGCACTGCGGTGACTTCTGGGGAGATATGTCAGGAACACAAGGTGCTCCAGGGATGGGCACTGATAAGGTTCACAGAGCCACTGGCAAAGCCTGTGGCCACAGGGCCACTCCCCATGGCCCCAGCCCATACACCTCTGCTCCCTGCACCCCCTCCAGGTGCTGGGCTTGGCAGCAAACCAGAAACTCCCACCTTGTCCTCCTGTGTGAGGGCTACTGGCTGCTCAGGCCAACCTGGAGCCCACCTGGGTGTTCCAGGCTTGTTCATGCAACAGGTACTTCCTGAACACCCCTGTGTGCCAAATCCTGTGCTGGAGTTGGAGTCGTGAACAAGATGACATGGCTCTGGCCTTGTGGAGCTGACACTCGGGTGGGGGAGGCGAAGGAGGGAGTGGGCTGAGGTGTGAGAAGGGTTGTGCAGAACGGTAGAACAGAGGGAGAAGGGAGAGGGCTGGGAGGGAAGGTGCTGCAGAAGCTGTGGTGGTCAAGGAGGGCTTCTTGGAAGAGGCAACACTAGAGCAGGGGTGTGAGGTCTGGGGGGAGTTGCCCCCACCAAGATCTGGGCAGAAGATATAGCAACAGCTAAGGACTGAGGAGGGGATTTGCTGGAAGGGCTTGATGTTGTTGTTAGGTGCCGTTGAGTTGGTTCTGACTCACAGCAACCCTGTGTACAGCAGAACAAAACATTGCCTGGTCCTGTGCTATCCTCTCAGTCGTTGTTATGTTTGAGCCCATTGCTGCAGCCACTGTGTCAGTCCATCTCATCAAGGGTCTTCCTCTTTTTTGCTGACCATTTACTTTACCAAGCATGATGGTCTTCTCCAGGGTCTGGTCCCTCCTGAGAACGTGTCCAAAGCACATGAGACAAATCTCATCAACCTAGCATACTACATCCAAGGAACACTCTGGCTGGATTTCTTCCAAGATGGATTTGTTCATTCTTCTGGCAGTCAACTCTTCTTATGGTATATTCAATACTCTTCGCCAACACCATAATTCAAAGGCATCAGTTCCTCTTCTGTCTTCCTTATTCATTGTTCAGCTTTTGCATGCACATGAGGCAATTGAAAATACCATGGCTTGGGTCAGACGCACCTTAGTCCTCAAAGTGATATCTTTGCTTTTTAACACTTTAAAGAGATATTTTGCAGCAGATCTGTCCAATGCAATACATTGTTTGATTTCCTGACTGCTGCGTCCATGGGCGTTGATTGTGGATCCAAGTAAAATGAAATCCTTGACAACATCAATCTTTTCTCCATTTATCATGATGTTGCTTATTGGTCCATTTGTGAGGATTTTTGTTTTCTTTATGTTGAGGTGTAATCCATACTGAAGGCTGTGGTCTTTGATCTTCATCAGTAAGTGCTTCAAGTCCTCTTCACATTCAGCAAGCAAGGTTGTATCATCTGCATATCGCAGGTTGTTAATGAGCCTTCCACCAATCCTGATGCCCCATTCTTCTTCATATAGTCCACCTTCTCAGTTATTTGCTCAGCATACAGATTGAATAGGTATGGTGAAAGGATACAACCCAGAAGCACACCTTTCCTGATTTTAAACCATGCAGTATCCCCTTGTTCTGTTCGAATGACTACCCCTTGGTCTATGTACAGGTTCCTCACGAGCACAATTCAAAGTTCTAGAATTCCTATTCTTTGCAATGTTATCCGTAACCTGTTATGATCCACACAGTTGATTGCCTTTGCATAGTCAATAAAACACAGGTAAACACCTTCCTGGTATTCTCTGTTTTCAGCCATGATCCACGTGACATCAGCAATGATATTCCTTATTCCACATCCTCTTCTGAATCCAGCTTGAATTTCTGGCAGTTCCTTGTCGATATACTGCTGTAGCCGCTTTTGAATGACCTTCGGCAAAATTTTACTTGTGTGTGATATAAATGACATTGTTCGATCATTTCTGCATTCTGTTGGATCACCTTTCTTTGGAATGGGCACAAATATGGATCTCTTCCAGTCGGTTGGCCAGGTAGGTGGGTTTAGGTGACAGAAAAATGTTAGGGCGGGGGTGTGTTGGGGAGGTGTCAGTAGGTGCCAGTGAGGTGGTCAGGCCTCACAGACTCCAGTGAGGACTCGACCTCTCCTCTGAGTGGGATGGAGCCACAGACTTTGAGCAGAAGAGGGGCACACTGCAGTTTTGCTTTAAAAAGGTCACTCTGGCTGTGGTGAGATTAGACCATCAGGTCTCAAAGTGTGGTCCCTGGACTGCAGCAGCAACACCATCTAAGAACTTGTTAGAAATGCAAATTCTGGGGCCTGACCTGCCAAATCAGAGACCTGTGTTGTAACAAGTGTGTGACCCTGCAGGACCACAGCTTCCTGCAGGCCAGCATTTCCCCAATGTTCTGCGGAACCCCAGCCCCACTAGATGCTTGGGAGAAAAGAGTGGTCAGACACGTGTAGGAAATAAGATACCTGCTATTGGCTCCCCCACCCTTACTCCCAGACACTCGTGATGTACCCAACTATGAAATGCTCCACCAAGACCCACAGAAAGGACACAGGCTCACCTTTGCTCAGCCCCACTGGATTATATAATGTGGTTTCCTAACTTACTTGGCCACGGAACACTTATTTCAGAGAACACTTTATAAACATCCTGCCATGTTGACAAGTACCACTTGGGGTGCATTTCAGTTTATTTGCTCTAGGCTCCCCCACTGAGCCTGGCACAGAGTGACCACTCAATAACTGCCTTTGAAAAATGCGCACATCTCTCCATGGTGACCCTGACTGGACTTGAGTGGTTCTCAAACCTATTTCCCCAGGCTCTGGGGAGACCTGGCCACAGCCCCTCACATACTGATTCCTGGGCTGCCCTGGGAGCCCAGGGGTCTAGGAGGATCTAGGAACAAGAAAGGGAAGGGGAGGCTGCCATCCTGGCCTTCACAGAACAAAGCGTCCACCTTGCATGAGCTCGTGGTTGAGTCATAAGGCAGCTTCTCTAGGAGGCTTTTTTTGCCCCGAGAACCACCTTCTGAGCCCAGATAATGTGTTGCTTGTAGAAGGCTTAGTTGGGTCCCAGGAGGTCAATCCGGCCAGCCCCCTGCCTCTAAGCTGGGTTGCCACTCCTCTGGCCCTTGAAGATAACCAGGCTTCAGAACAGCTGCAAGGGCCTCTTTGAGGCCCCTTGGATAACTGGGCTCTCCCTTGCTCTCAAGAAAACTCCTCTGGGGGCCCCTTCATTAGTAAGAGGCATCTGGCCAAGACGTTCTAGTAGGGACTCAGGAGCCAGATGGCCACTGCTACAAGAAGCTCATGGCCCAGGAAATGCCAGCCTTAGGATCATAACTTCCCCCATCACAAGAAGAATCTTAGAATCATCAGGTCCCACACCCCCATAAAACAGGTGGAGACTCTGATGCCCAGAAAGAAGGGACTATCCCAACCACACAGCTTGACTGTAATGCCCCAGAGACCTCCCTGGGCCCACACTCTGGCGAGTTTGGTAGATTCCAGGGGGCACAGGGCCATCAGGGCAGGATGGCCACAGAGGAGGCAGCAGAGGGAGGGCAAACAGGGCTCGGGGTAGGCAGGTGGAGGGAGCATGATGCCACATCCCAGAGGGTAGGAGGGAAGGAAGGGGGAAGAAGCCTGTGCAATCCTTTGATCCTGCACACCTACCCTGTGTGTATGACACCATGTTTGACAGTGTCACAAGCATAGGTGCACTGTGGCTGTACTCAAGTGTCCCTGTGACAATGTCACAGCCGTGGGTGCACTGTGGTTGTACTCATGTCCCTGTGACAATGTCACAGCTGTGGGTGTACTGTGGCTGTGCTAATGTGTCCCTGTGACAATGTCACAGCTGTGGGTGCACTGTGGCTGTGCTCGTGTGTATGGCTGTACTCATTTATCTCTGTGACAATGTCACAACCCTCGGTGCTAAATGTGTGTCCACTCTACCAATGTTACCTTGCAGTTACACGTGGCTGTTTGTGTATGTGTGGGTTGCTGTCACTGTGACAAAGTGAGTGACTGGGCATGTGGCTACGTGGGAGAGGGTGTTGTGACTCTGGGAGCCTCTGGGCCTGGGACAGTGTGTGTATATGATAGATGTCCAGTGTGTGCCCCTATGAATATGACTAGCAGGCTGCCCTGGTGGCCCTTGTTGTTGTGAGGTGCCGTTGAGTCAGTTCTGACTCACAGCACCCCTACGTACGACAGAATGAAACACTGCCCGGTCCTGCGCCATCCTCACCATCGTTGTTATGCTTGAGCCCATTGTTACAGCCACTGTGTCAGTCCATCTCATTGAGGGTCTTCCTCTTTTTTGCTGACCCTCTACTTTACCAAGTATGATGCCCTTCTCCGGTGACTGTCCCTCCTGACAACATGTCCAAAGTAACTTGGGCCTAAGAGCTCCCACACCTGGATTGTCACTGTAGAGATGTCAGTGGTGTCTGCTAAGACATGAGCAGGCTGTGAAAACATGTTTTTCTAAATGTAGCGACACAAATATGCAGAAAGCGCTCCCGCACCCCTGCTGTGCAAGCCGTGAGCCCTGGCTGGCCTGGGGAGTGACAGACAGGAGCTAGGGGAGGGGGCTGACTCGCCACCTGCTCTGTGATCTGTCCTGCAGCCCCCACCAGGGCTCAGCTCCAAGGGGCTTCAGTGGACTCCTGACCACACCACGGCCAGGCCCAGGACTGGAGGTGCCTATCACAGGGGAGCAGGAGGAGGCCTTGACAGAGACTGCAGGGACCCCCGGTGGGCCACGTGAGCCTGTACGCGCAGGAGTGCCGGTATGGTGGTAGATGCTGGCGATGCGGGCACCCAAACCCGGTAAACGGCCTCGCTCAGTCCTCCCATCCCCCGGGCTATCTGCAGCCATCTGCTTCTAGCTTTCACGTTTCTTCTGTTAATGACACAACCTGCCCACAAACCACCCCATCTGTGGGGCCTGAGTGCTCACCCACACAGCCTCATTTGCACACAGGCCACAGCCACCTACTCCATTTATTCATTCACTCGTTCATTCATTCAACAAGCACTCACTGAGTGTCTCCTGTGAGCCACTGGTGCTGTGGACCCACTCCAGCCTCTCCCCACACCCCACTGGAGCCTTGAAAGTGCATTCCCAATGGACCTTGGTATGGATGAATCAGCAAACAGGAACCTAGGGGGTGGGTGGTCCAATTGCAGTTACTAGGGGGAAGCCCCAAGCCAATGTCACAACCAGGTGCTAGATCAAGCCGGATCGGCTCTGGAGGTTGGGAAATCATTGTGGCTGCCCTGTCCCCACCCGAGGTCACCATGCCCCTGATGGTTGGGTCTGGCACAATTATCTGAGCCCAGTGTCTGCCTCAGCTGGGGCACAACTCTGAGGCTTCAGGGCTGCTCCCAACCCCAAACCCCCCAGAACAAGGCCTGCCTCAGTCCCCCCACCCCCTAAGTTGCCTTTGCTGCCCCTCATGCCCCTGACTCCCAGCTACGCCAGATTCTGTGACTTCACCAAGGCTGGGAGGACTTTGGCCTTTCAGCTCTTCCCTGCTCCCCTCCTGTGGGTCTTCCAGAGGCCTAGAAAGCCAGAGCCCTTTTCTAGGGGCCGCCCACTACCCTCAATTTCCCTCCACACCTCCTGGCTCACATTTCAGTCATAATGATAGTAATCATTGAGTGTATCCAACACCTCCTCAGCGCTGGGCACTATGGGTGATACTTCCAACCCTCCCATGTTACAAGGCCTAGTGGCTAGAGCTGGAGGCAGCCAAGAGTGCAGCCTCTGGATCCCAGCCTGGCCCTCTCCGCCCCAGTCCTCACATGGCAGGCTCCTTCTCATCCTTCAGGACTCACCCTGAACTTCCCCACCTCAGAGCAGCCTCTCCAATGCCCCAGATAAAGAGGGCCCTCTTCCTGTCACTTAGACCACCCAGGCGAGCTCTCACCCTAGTGAGAGTGTATGTTTGGGTGGGCGTGTGTTTACTGAACATCTGACGTCCCCACTAGACTGTCGGCTCCACAAGAGAAGGGGCTGCATCTGTCTTATTCATGCTGCCATCCCAGGACCCAGTTCAACACCTGGCAAACAGTAGATGCCCAATAAATATTTGCTGAATGAATTAGCCAATTTACCCATGTCCTGAAAGCTGCCTCAATCCATCAAGGATCTGAGGCCACTTACAAGAACACATACAATTCATTAAGAGAAAAAAATAAATAAATTTGGAATAAAAGAGGAGCTTTTTGACTTAGTGATTTTGTCTAGAGATCTATCCCACAGAAGGCCTCACTTCATACAAAAAGGCATGTTCAAGGATATTTGTAGGAGGGGTGTATTGGAAGCCACCAAACAACTAGTGGGGGCGAGGCAAGTAGATCACAGTGCGTTGGTACAGTGGAGTACTACGCAGGCATAAAAAGGGATAGACGATCTGTTTAGATATGGAGCCCTCTCCATGTCCTTGTCTTAAGTACAAAGAGCATGGTGCAAACAAGGAGGAGTATTTTTTCTAAGCACTGTGCTGGACATTGTAGCAGGCAATCACACGGTGGTTGTTGAATGGATGAGTGGGATCTTTCTGGAAAGACTCACAAGAACCTGGGAGCAGTGGTTGTGTGTAGGGAGGGACTTGGAGGAAGGGGATTTCTTTGCTTATTCTGTTGTACTATTTGCATTCTTATCATATGCAAGTATTATCTATTCAAATAAATAAGCAATGAATGAGGGTTCTGATTTCTCCACATCCTCGCCAACTTTATTTTCCATTTTTTTTTTTTTTGTTGTTCTTAGCCATCCTAGTGGCTGTATTTTTACAATAATAAAAAAATCCAAGTACTCACATAAAAACCTGGGTTTGGGGTTTTTCTTGGAGAATGGGAAGAAGGCCTGGCCACACTGGGCCAAGTTCCTGGGAGCTGAGTCGTGGCTGCCCCTCAGCCCAGGCAGGCCCAGAACCACCACCACCCTCTCCTGTCTGCCCCCATGGGCCTATGCTCTGCCAGTCCCAGGTCTATGCTGCAAAGTGATTAGTGCAATGATGCACCTGCTTGCTAGGCCTGCAGGGTAGGGAGTGGGGCTCAGCAGGCTTCCCCAAGGCAAGGGAGTTATTATTTAGCTGTTACTTCCCTCTCAACCTCAGTTACAACAACCTCAAAGGCCACAGTGCTGTGGCAGTTCCAGAGCAGGCAAATGTTAGCGTGTCACAAGCCTGCTAGTCGCACAAGAGCCTTTAATCAGTACCAGTCCGGCTCCAACAGTGCCTGTAATCCCACTTTCTCCACCAGGGCCTGAGGCTGTAACTAAACCCAAAGGGAACCCTGGAGTAGGGGAGCCACAAGTGGTCCCTTGAGCACCTTGACTGAGGGTCTTGACAGGGAGGTGGATGACACGGTGAGGACACAGTGAGAGAAGTGTGGCTTCAGGAAGTCTGACCTGGCTCACATCCTGACTCTGGATCTGAAACTTTGGACAAGTCACTTCTCCAGGCCTCAGTTTGCTTATCTGTAGCCAACAGCTAGCATCAACTGTGTGCTGTTTCCAGGTGCTCGTCCTGCACCAAGCATGGAGGCAGTGTCTCGTCCCCACATCAACATCAGGTGGAGAATTACCCCCTTTCTGCACATGAGGACACTGAGGGACAGAGAGACTGTGCCAACTGCTTTTTTTTTTTAAATTGTTGTAGTTTAAATGAAGTTTACATTTCAAGTTAGTCTCCCATACAAAAATTTACGCATACATCGTTATGTGACCCTAGCTGCTCTCCCCATACTGTGACAGCACACTCCTCCTTTCCACCCCAGATTCCCCATGTCCATTCAACCAGCTCCTAACCCTCTCTGCCTTCCCATCTCACCTCCGGACAGAAGCTGCTCATTTAGTCTCTTGTATCTACTTGAGCTAAGAGGCACTCCCCTCATGAGTATCACTTTATGTCCCACAGTCCAGTCCAATTCCAGTTGGCCTCGGAAATTGTTTTAGTTCTCGGCTGATAGAGAATCCAGGGGCCATGCTTTCCAGGGTTCCTCCAGTCTCAGTCAGACCATTAAGTCTGGTTTTCTTACTAGAATTTGAGTTCTGTACCCTACCTTTCTTTCTCCTGCTCCATCTGGGACTCTCTGTTGTGTTCCCTGTCAGGGCGGTCATTGGTGGTAGCCGGGCACCATCTAGTTCTTCTGGTCTCAGGGTGCCAATTGCTTAAGGGCATACAGCACGCAGAGGATGGAGCTGGGGTTTAAACCTAGATAGCATCCTGCCTCCACTCTGAAAATGGGGCTGCAGATAGCTACTCCATAGGGTGGTTGTTAAATGAGATATTAACACACACACACAAAAATAAAACAAAACAAATAAACAAAAACACACATACATACTTAAGTGCCTGGGAGAGCGGCTACGGTGGAGATGGAATTTAATAAGGTAGTGACTGCTACTTCTATTACTACTGTTAATACTTTTAACACTGAAAGAGCAGGAGTGGCTGTGGGAACAGGGAGAAGAAGCAGGGAGGAGGGGGCTGCTGCTCCCTCACCCTTGGATATGAGTTCTGGGGTATAGGGCAGAAAACTACAGCCCCCAGAGCCCCCTTCCCTCCTTCTAGGGGCCCCAGAGTAGAAAGAGAAGGGCAAGGAGGAGGACCCTAGACACTGGACAGGTGCAGGAGAGAGGGAATGGGCAGGGTATCCTTAGTGCATGGGTCTGCAAGGAGTCTTCCCTCCTGAGGGTGTGGCTGGCTGCCCAGAGATGCCTGGAAATAGCTAACTTCCCATAAGGGTCAGCCCAGCCATGGGCTGGGCTGGGCACTCCCTTCTCCCTTACAGGACCTGCCACCCAAAAGTAGAGAAATGCTTCTACCGAGACCCTGAGGCCCCCCCAGCAGCCCCAGCCCCAGCCCTCCCAGCTTCCCCAGCCTCCCTGGGGTGGAGCACTGGGCTGCAGGGCAGACCAGCATGTCAGCCACATTCCCCAATTGCTAGCTGTGCGACATCATGCAAGTTACTTAACCATTCTGAGCTTCTGTCCCATGTATGGGGCTAATCATGGCATCGACCTGTAGGGTTGATCCGAGGGACCTGACAATGGACACATGATCACAGAGCCAAGCCCTATCGTAGGTGCCCAGAGGGACATTTGAATAGAACTGCTATTGTTTTCATCACTTGTCAATTATACTATTACCCTCCCTGACCTACTCCTTCTTGCCCCACCCCGCCAGCACCACTCCTCTGAGACTCCATCACTCCCACACTTCCTCCCATTTTGTTTTCCAGCTCCCTCCATATTTGGGCAGAAGGTGTGCTGGGTTGGCCTTCAAATGCCTTCAGGGCCAGGGAGAAATGAAGTCTCCCTGCAAAGGGTTGTTAATCACGTTGAACATGGTGGGATTTATGGTAGCAGCTGGCTGGGACTTTGGCCTCCTGACCCACCCCTCCCGGCCCCTTCTCCCCTTGCTTTCTCTGCTCCAGCCTCCCCAACCCCCTCCGTCTCCTCCTCCACACTGGGCTCTTCAGCCTTGCTAGCTTTGTCCCAGGCAACAGCTTCTTGCACCACGTCCCAGCCCTGAGGTGGTGCCCTTCTGCCATTCTCTTTCCCAGCGCACTTCACAACACTGCTCACTGGCTGTAATGGCTCCTGTCCTGATGTCTGTCTCCCCAGCAGCCTGGGAGGCCAGGGGCAAGGCTCCTTCTCACTGTGCCTCCAGCACCCGGCTGGAGGATGGGCTCAGTCAGCTCCTGTCTCCTGCCTTGCCCCCATCATCTCAAAAGGCCCTGCTCTGGCCTGATTGCTTGCAAGGCCTGGAGGGGATGGGACAAGCATTTGGGATCCCACCTCTGGGCCAGTCCCTTCTAGAGAGCCCCTCACAGCCAGCCTGATCCTTTCCCTACCCAACCCCCAGTCCCCCCTAAGGACTGCCCCCTCCAGGGGCTGTGAGAGCAGAAGAGCCCACTGCGGCAACTAGAAAGCAGGACAGCTGTGCCCCACAGCAGCCCACGCCTCACTTGCTGTGAGACCTTGGGCAAGTCTTCTTCCCTCTCTGGGTCTCATTCTCCCTAGCTCTAAAATGGGTTAGGGCAGGGGACACACACTCAGATGCCTACAGGACCAGGCAGGTGTCATTGCTTGGCTGTCACTTGTCCTCAGGGTTGGGACTCACTAAAGAAGGGACCTGTGGAGAACTGGAGAAAGCATGCCCTGCTCTGTCAACATTGTTCTGTGTGGGCCAAACAGAACATGTCTGGGCCACATCTTTTGGGTGCTAGGGGTCCTCCTCGGGTTCTTACCGAGGGAGGACACTGTTTGTTGTCTGGGCAATTCCTGCTTTCTGGGTGGCATCTGTTCCCTATACCCGAGACCTGCCTCCTTGATGTTTTCCTCTACTCCAGCCCCTTTCTCCTGCAACCAACCAGAGCCTACTGCTTACTCTAGGAGCTGGCTTCACAAACCCAGGCCCAGGCCTGCTCTGCCCTCCCAGGCTGTCCCAGGCCAGATAGAGCCTGAGGAGAGCCTCAGAACCCTCCAGCCCTGCCCAAACCCTACACTCCATATAACCTAATGACTCCTTGGCCTGCCACTGTCAAACCCTGGAGCTTATGACTCCAACCCTCCAGCGCACAGCTGAGCTGAGCTGTTTCCAGAACCTCTAGCCACTCTGCAGGGCTGAGCACCCGTCTCCCGGCACTGACACCCAAGGAGCACAGCTGGCCCAAGATCACACTGAGCATCAGCTACACAGATTGCAGGTTTTGTCTCTCTTCAAGGCTTTCTCATTCCCACCCTAGGTCTCCTTGATGGGAAGGCTGGCAGGATTTCTTTCTTTTTATTGTGCTTTAAGTGAAAGTTTACTATTCATATTAGTTTCTCATACAAAAATTTATATGCACATTATTATGTGACGCTAGTTGCTCTCCCTATACTGTGATAGCACACTCCTCCTTTCCACCCCTGATTTCCCGCATGCATTTAACCAGCTCCTGACCCTCTCTGCCTTCTCATCTCGCCTCCGGCCAGGAGCTGCCCATTTAGTCTCATGTATCTACCTGAGCTAAGAAGCACACTCCTCACGAGTATCATTTCACGTCCCACAGTCCAGTCTAATCTTTGTCTGAAGAGTTGGCCTCGAGAATGGTTTTAGTTTTGGGCCAACAGAGAGTCCGGCGGCCATGTCTTCTGTGGTCCCGCCAGTCTCAGTCAAACTATTAAGACTGATCTTTTTACTAGAAATAGAGTTCTGTACCCCACTTTTCTCCTGCTCTGTCAGGGACTCTGCTGCGTTCCCTGTCGGGGCAGTCATTGGTGGTAGCCTGGCACCATCAGCCTGGTCTCAGGCTGATGAAGTCTCTGGTTTATGTGGCCCTTTCTGTCTCTTGGGCTAATATTTTCCTTGTTTCTTCGGTGTTCTTCATTCTTCTTTGCTCCAGGTGGGTTGCGATCAACTGATGCGTCTTAGATGGCTGCTCACTAGCTTTTTAAGACCCCAGACGTCACTTACCAAAGTGGTACGCAGAACATTTTCTTAATAAACTTTGTTATGCCGATTGACCTAGATGTCCCCTGAAACCATGATCCCCATACTCCCGCCCCTGCTACTCTGTCCCTCGAAATGTTTGGTTGTATTCAGCAAACTTCTTAGCTTTGGTTTAGTCCAGTTGAAGGCAGGCAGGATTTCTTGCCGGGCTAACAGATGGGGAAACTGAGGCCCAGAGGACAGCAGTAAGCTTGTCCAAGGTCCTCAGCTACTAGATCCTTACGGAAGGACTCTGCTAAAAACAGCTCCTGGGGCCCTCCTGGCGCCCAGAGCAGGAAGGCAAGAATGCTGGGGCTGGCGTTGACATTTTTCTTCTGCCTTGACCGCCGGGCGGATGCTGTGTGCAGCAGCCCCTGCTGGTGATGACGCGGACTGAGGGCCTGACCTTGCCTGAACTCCAGCAGCTTGGGCTCCTCTGCTCAGGGCCAGGGTGATAAGATGGGTTTGGAGGCTGCTCTGAGGCTGGGGGCAGGGTAGGAGGGAAGGAGAAAGGGAGGGAAGAGACAGGGAAGTGAGAAATGGAGAGAAAAAAAGGGAAGTGAGGGAAAGAAATGAAGGGATGGGAGAGAAGGGAGGAGGAAGGCTGAGCCCAGGAGAGGGATCAAAATTCTGCCAGAATGGGGCCCACCCAGACTCACCACTGAGGCAGATGGAGTAGCTTCTACTTCACACATGCCAAAAGTGAGGCTTAGGGTCGCTGTGAGTCAGAATTGACTCGATGGCAAGGGGTTTGGTTTAGGTTATGGGGGTAATTTGCCCAAGATCCCAGGGTCAGAAAGTGGCAGAACCAGGATTAGAACTCATGGCTTTAGCCCTTGCCCTTCTAGGCCTCAAACTGGAAACCACTCAGTGGCCCCAAGACACCCCATCCCTACATCACCAGGAGGGTGGCCTGGTTAAAATGCAGATTCCTGGGACAGAATCAAAGGGCAGGCCCAGGAATCTGCATTTTAAACAGCGACCTGGTGATGGGTCTTTAAGCTGTCATGCTGGGGAGCCCTGTGACTCTAGCTCATTTGTGGCCTTTCTAATTCAACTTCCTGTCCCCATGTTCTGGCCGTTCCCCACCCCCACCCAGAGCAGCCCAGCTATTTGGGCTGACCGACACTGACCCCCCACCCACCCTGACAGGCCTGGGCCTTCCCCACTAGACACTTCACCCACCAGCCTCCCGGTCTCAGGTAGACACACCCTTTCAGCCAGCACCGGCCTCTCCTCTGGAAGCCTTCCTGGCGATCCCCCCTCCTTCGGCGCCTGCTAGAGTAACACCCTCCTCCTCCATCTGGAATTGTTTAGAAATTCTGTTTCACTTTCCATGTGAGTCTGCCTTATTTCCCAACCATTCCCTCCATTAAACAGGAAACTCCCAGAGGGCTGGAGGCTTGTCGGTTTAACAATAAGACTCTGAAATCCGTGACTTCACCTGACCCTTCAGTCAACCATAAACAGCAGGGCTGGGAGAGCTTTACAAATGAGGAAACCAAGCCTCGGAGGGGTGGTGACCAAGGCTACGGCCAAGTATAATTCAGAGACAGGGTTGGAACCCACATCCAGCTCCTAAGTCCAGCTCTTTCTGCTTCCGCTTTGCCTTTTATCACCCAAACAACCCTGTGAGGCCAGCATGACGGGGATTAGGTCCCATTGCCCAGATGAGGAAAGTGAGGCCCAGAGATGGGCAAAGCACTCAGCACCATCCTTGCCCATTCCTACTTCTAGCTACACTTGGGTTTGAGTTTAGGTGCTGATCTTTCCGTTCTCCTTCTCTCTGGCTGTTGGGCACTGCCCAGACCCTTTAGCAGGATGCGGCAGAGCTGGGCCTTTGACTCCCAGCCCAGAATCTTCGCCGAGTCCCTGATCTGGTCCCAGAGCCACTCTAGACCCAGGTGCCTCCTCTGCAGATGGAGGCTCACCTCTGGCACAATCCAACTCTGAACTCAGGGCAAGGGACTTTGGACAGACCCAACAGAAAATAAACATAATAGTTAATATGTGTCAAACCCTAACTATGCGTCAGGTCCTGTTTTTCCTTCCCCTTCCCCCTATCCCATAGATGCTCAGTTAGTTGTGGAGTTGAGGAGTTCCATCCAGCCCTGTTCTTTCTGTCCCCTCTATGCACTGAGGTTAAGTCTCTTCATCTCTGACCAGAAAGTGCCAGAGCTGGTTCTCCTTACCCTTCTGCCCCCCTCCCACCGCCCCCAACATCCTCTGAGCATCCCAGCCTCCAGGACCACTCCATCCTTGGGCGATTCAGCCCCACCTCCTCTGGGAAGACCTCCATCACAGCCCCGCACAGAGCAGATTTTGCTTAATACCCTGGGCAGATCCCCTTGTATCGCCTCCTTCTACCCTGCCCAAGGCACCCATTTTCACAGTCCCATCGACTGGACGGCAACTAACAATAACCCCAGCTGGCCATAGTGCCACTTCCTCTCTGACCCCTGACCTTTTATGCCCCTCAATGAGGGAATAGGATTCTGAAGTACAGGACAGTTAGTTGGGGGGTGTATAGGGTCGCTATTAGTCGGAACCGACTCTACAGCAATGGGTTTTTGTTTAACGAGCATAGGGTGAGGTCCGAGAAAGAAAGACACCCAGCCCGCCCACCGCCTTGGCGCTTCCTTGCGGCTGGCGAGCCCGGAAACCCCCCGCCCAACCGCACCCGCTGAGTCGTCGTAGGCAGTCTCCCCGCCCTGGCCTCAAGACGCCGGGAGCCACAGTAGCGCGCATGCGCAGAGGGAGCCCGCGCTCTTGGCGCATGCGCAGCGGTCCCTCTCACTGTATATTAGAGGGACGGCGCTAGCGGCCGGAGGTTTCTCACTGACAAGGGCAAAGGTTTGGCTTGTCTTCTCGGCTCGGGTGCCCGACGTCGCCGCGGTCTCTGTAGAGTCCCCCGCTCAGGTGAGGACCCATGCTCTGGGTGCAGGGCCAGTCGGGGGAAGCCCGCACGTGTCCTGGTAGCCCGGGCCCGGCTCCCCCGGCCATTGAGACCCCATCCCCCACCGTCCCAGTCACTCGCCGCCTCGGGGGGTCAGCGTTCATCCCCTAGACTTTTTGCCAGTTTGTCCGCCCCAGCTTCCCCCATTCGGTGCCCTCCTAACATTCCGCTTTTAACCCGCCGCTTGAGAATCCCTTTTCATCTCCTTCCCGTTATTTCTGAGCCCTCGACTCCTGGGTAACCTCTGACCCCCATTCCCCGAAGACTGCCCACTTCCACCAGATCCAACTCCCTGGATTTTACAGCCCCTGCCCTCCGCAGTTAGCCCCAAAGGCCTTTCTCCGCAGATCCTGCCCTTGTTTATGTCGCCTTCATTCTCAGTTATGCCCCATTCACCGGGCTATGGGGGAAGGAGCTCCGGGAAATCATTCCCTGACAGACCCAGGGCCTGGCTAGGAGCCTTCCTAAGATTTGGAGGTGTGGGGAACAGGAGAGAGTCAAGGTCCCTAAGGTCTAGCCTCCCCCCCCCCCACACCCCCAGCACTGAGCTGTCAGGGAGCAGAGGCAGCTTTGCCTGCTTGGATGGATGACAGTGGCTCTTCCAGCCTCTCTTCTCCCCCTGGGCGTCTGCCAAAGTGTCTTATCTGTGCTGTGCATCTCCCTCCAGGAGCTTCTGACCTCCCAAACCTGTTCCTGGCTTGTCCCTCATCATCCCACCCCCTACGTTATTAATTGTCAGTATTTATTTGGTGAAGCTGCTTTGCAGGTGTTTTTGTGTAGAGCTAGAGAATGAAGGAGTTAGAGAGTGGTCACTGGTCCTTGGTTGAGTCCCACATTGGTGCCATCCTTAGACAGTTTTGAGTGAGACTTGTTAGTATCCCAGGATACCCTTGCTGTAAACTGCGGGTGACACCTAGTCCCCAGTGACCTTGCAGTGGTAGTTGCCTGATTATTAGCAAGTGTCGATGTCACTCATCATCAGTCTTTTTACAGGAACCAGTGCACTTCCCAGACATGGAGACTGTTGTTCGCCGCTGCCCATTTTTATCCCGAGTGCCCCAGACCTTTCTGCAGAAGGCAGGCAAATCTCTGTTGTTCTATGCCCAAAACTGCCCCAAGATGATGGAAGCTGGGGCCAAGCCAGCTCCCCGGGCCCTGTCTACTTCAGCAGTTCACTGCCAGCAGGTCAAAGAAACCCCTCCAGCCAATGAAAGTAAGTGTCATTGGCAGTGAAGCGGGAGGTGGAGGTCTGCACTCATTGCTAGACTAGAAGCATTTACAGTCCACAGTGGCACTGAGGGTCACACTAACAGCAGGGTTACTCTGTGCCAAGCCCAGCTCTTTACAGGGATCAATTCGTGGATTGTAGTCCTAACCGTCTAGGGTAGGCACTTGTAGTGTTCCCATCTTTAAAGGTGAAACAGTGGCCAGCTTTCCTCCTAACAGGTCTCTGGATTGCATGCCAGTGTCTGTTGCAGTTTCGGTGTTTCAGCAGTGCCTTATTCATGTAAATATTAAATTGGAATGCTTCATTCCAACCTTTTTTTCATCGAATATTTGTCCTTTGGCTTTTAAAGTAGTTTTTTTTTTTTTTTTTAAACGTGTATCTATTTTGTGTATAATTTTTTTGTTTTCTTTTCAATAAAGAGATCACAGTTGAATTTAGTTTTGGTCTGGCTCTGCCAGAAGAGGATGAAGCTTTTCAGATTCCACTTAATCCTAGAAAATATCCTACCTTACAGGTTTCTCTCAGATTTGTTCTCTGGGTGTGGACTTGTGAGAAAGGAATATTTTTTTCCTCTTAAGTGGAAAGGTGATACTGTGTTTGTAGGATTTGTTTTCCTCTTTACTATTGTTCAGGAGCTCTGCTGTTTTTTTTTTTTTTTACTGAAAGACCGAAATCCTCTTTCATCATTTCATCCCTAGCAGCAAAGGAATATTTGAGTAAAATGTGGCTTGTCCACTTGGTAGACTACTATGCAGCCATTGCAAATGATATTCACAAATTCTGTTTACTAGCTTAGGCAGATCTTTATAATGAAAAAGGCAGAATAAACAGGTACAGAGTATAAATTAAAAGTATTTCTAAAACACGTACTTAGGAGAAAAAGTTAATATACCAAAATGTTTGCATTGGTGGTTTTGAGTGATGGGACCGTGTTTTGTTTTTGTTTTCTAGACGCCCGCTAATAAATACGCGTTACTTTTATAATGGGATAAGGAGTTGTCTTAGGGTGGGCAGTGAACTTCAGAGTAATTTTTTTGGTTTTCCTTTAGAGAAGATTTTAATGAAAATCATATTGAGACACCTTACCCAATTTGTAAGAGAGGCTAGCCTGTGGTTCACAGGAGTATTCCAGAATTGATGAAGAAAGAAGAAGGAAGGTGACCTAATTCACTCAAGGGGAGACGGAAGTCATTGTAACTAGAAGCGTGATTACCAGCCAATGTGTTAAGTTAATGTACTTCTTTGATGCATTTAGATAAAGTAGATGAGGTGTGCGAATGTAATTATCCCTGTTTTTTTTTCCTTAGCGTGCTAATATTTGAACTCTTTTAGACAACAATCTAATGATCTCATCTTTAATTGAATTTCTTTTGTTCAGAAGAAAACCAATGGTTTATATGTAAACAACAGCAACCTTCTTTGTCAAGAACTTCTTTAGAAAATATTAGCAGAGAAAACAGTGTATAAACACTTCCAGTTACGTTAAAAAGTGTGTCCTCTCATGAAGTATGCTGAGTGTACTTAGGATAGAATTTACTGGAAATAATCCACTTCAAGAACTCTAGGTTGTCTAAAACTGGAAAATACTACTTTTTAGTATTTATAAGTGAGAAATACTGTGGGTTTGAGAGGGAGCTGGAATGTGCCAAGTAACTCATCACAGGAATATTGTTTCCAGTGAGGCAGATGAGAAACGAGCTAGACAAGCAGGACCTAATAAAAATAAACTTGTTTCTGGCTTGTAGGGTAGAGTGAGTATAAAGTTTTTATCTTTGAAGCCATAAGAGAAAGAAACAAGTGGTTTTCTTGTGTGCTGTGCAGCCGCATCTGATGCTTCAGTTTTTCCATTTCGTCCCTCAGAGGACAAAACTGCCAAAGCCGAGGTCCAGCAGGCTTCTGATGGATCCCGGAAGACTCAGCAGGCTTCTGATGGATCCCGGAAGACTCCAGATGGGGCGCAGCTTCCGTCTGAACACCTCTCCCCTGCCACAAGCCAGGGCACTGCAAGCAAATGCCCTTTCCTAGCAGCCCAGATGAGCCAGAGGGGCAGCAGTGTCTTCCGCAAAGCCAGTCTCGAGCTTCAGGAGGATGTGCAGGAAATGCATGCCTTGAGGAAAGGTAAGCAGAAGAGGCCAGATCATGAAGCAGCGTGAAGACGTTCTTTTAGCTTGTTTGAACCTTCAGATTTGTATATCAGTCATTACTATGGCAGTATTTGTATAAACACTTGCCTCTTTTAGGGCCCAGGAAGAAGGTCATCAAGATAAATAAGCAAAAGACTGACAGTCAGTATTGCAAAATGTGGGACTTTCCTTCTGGTGTGTGTAGGATGTAACCAGCTTCTACAGTAACTGCCTGATTTCTTAAGACACTTTGTAGTCGAAAGCTGCTACCAATTGCCCTTTGTTTCTTTCCCGCCATCTGGTGGGACCAAAGATAAAAACAGATGGGGTTACTGCATTAAGTGCTGGTCTGAGGACCCCCAAGCCGTGTGTCTTACTGATGGTCGTCAAGTGGCAACCTTAATTCCAGCTATGGCTGTATTCTTTGGAGCAGTCAAGCTCCCACCCCCTACCTGCTAAAAAAAAGCTTCACCAGCAGAAATTATGCACATAGCCAGGACTGTGTTTTCTGTGAAGAAAATTGAGATTAGTTTCGGAGGAGGGGGCAGACGAGGAAGACATGCTGACCAGCTAGAGAGCTTTGGACTTGAATGGTTTTTAAAGCTGGCTGGTAGCTCTGAAAACAAAACAGCGCCAAACGTGGGCCATTACAATAACTGAAATAGAAGAAGGGAAGCTTCATACACTCAGTTACAGTTAACTTTAGTTATGATTGGCTTTGTGTGTGTGTGAACCAGGCAGGAAGCTGTTTTTTAACAGTATGTTTGGGAGGTCTTGGAACCTCAGAATGTCGGGAGTGAAGTAAGTCAGTCACAAAAGGACAAATATTGTATGATCTGTCTTACATGAAATATTGTAGAACAGGCAAGTGTATAGAGACGAAAATGTCTAATGGTTGTCAGAGGTGGGAAGGGAGGAGTCATTGCGTAGGGGGCACTGAGTATCCGTTAATGGTGATGGAAAATTTGACATGGAGTACTGGTGATGATTGTACAAGATGATGAATGTAATCAGTGTCACTGGATTGTATGTGTAAAAAATGTTCGATTGACAAATGTGTTATGTTTTTACCACAATTTAAAAAAAAAATGGAATGTAGGTCCCATTTGCCTCTCGTTACTTTTGTTACAGAGGTTGTCCAAACCTCTGTGAACCCCCGTGTGATTAGTGTGAAGACCGATGGCAAGGAGCCAGGTGGATTGCTGAAGAACTTCCAAGATATCATGCGAAAGCAAAGACCGGAAAGAGTGTCCCATCTTCTTCAAGATAATTTGCCAAAATGTAAGCCTTACTGTTACTTGTCTGATGCAGGAGAGAGTTTGTAACTTAAACATACATCAGATTAAAACATAAAATTGCATGGTGAGTTGAGGACTGAAAACCACGTTCGTTGCTTGATTTGAGTAGGTGCTCTTGGTCATAATGACTGCAGATCCTTTCGGTAGCCTGCCTTCTCTCTTTTCATACCTACAGTCTATACGCCAGGTGCTGTGCTAAACACTTAACATGCACAGTCTCATTTACTCCTCACAAGATGTGGACATCAAGTGGCTTGCTCAGATGGATATTTCAATAACTTGCCTAGAATCTCCCTGCTGCTGAGTTGCCGAGCTGGCATTTGAACCCAGGTCTGCCTGTCACAGAAGCCCAGATATGCTCCTTAACCATCGGGCTGTACTGTCTTTTGTTTGTTTTTTAGCTGTTTCCACTTTTCAGTATGATCGTTTCTTTGAGAAGAAAATTGATGAGAAAAAAAATGACCACACCTATCGAGTTTTCAAAACCGTGAACCGGAGGGCACACATCTTCCCCATGGCGGATGACTACTCAGACTCCCTCATCACCAAAAAGCAGGTGTCAGTTTGGTGTAGCAATGACTACCTAGGAATGAGTCGCCACCCACGGGTTTGTGGGGCAGTCATGTAAGTAGTCCTTGGCTTTCAGAAGCCACTGGCGTTTGATTCGTAGGGATTGCATCTTTTATGGGGGAAATAACATTCAGTGGCTAAAGTGCGTAAGCCAGTGGCTGCTTAGGTGGTATTAGTGGTTGAAGAGTTAATCTGTTAAAAATAAAATTGCTTCTGGAGCCATCAAGGGCGGATGAACCCCTGAAGCTATTGCCCTTAAATAACCTTTAAACCTTAAACCGAAAATATCCCTTGAAGTCATCTAAAAACCAAACAGTACTTTAGCTTAACTAGTTAAAAATAAAGGCCAGCCTTCAGCATTATGCTGTTTAAGAACTATTTATATGGGATCAAGTTGACAACAACAACAACTCAAAAGATTAGATAGGAGCCTTAGGGAGCAGTGAATTTATGTTAATGAGGGAGGAATAAATTAGAAAAGGAGGAGGGTGAGAATGATCACACAACTCAAAGAACATAACCAATGTCACTAAATTGTACATGTAGAAACTGTTAAATTGGTATATATTTTGCTGTGTATATTTTCAATAATAACAACAAAATAAATAAAATTTAAAGAAAAAAAAAATCAATATGAGACCAGAAGGTCAATAATTACTGTAAAGCAAAGATGAGAAGATAAAGGAGCAGGGAAACTAGAGTACCAGAAACGGAAGGGCCAGAAGTAAATTAAAGATAATGTTGACACAGTGTGAAAGTATAACTAATGTCACTGTACAATTTGTGTAGAAATTGTCAAATGGGAACCTAATTTACTATATGAACTTTCACCGAGAAAATAATAAAATATTTTAAAAAACTAACAAAATGAAATTGCCCTTACTGGGAGCTTTAACGTGAAATGCAGGTGAGATCGCCTCCACTGCGGAGCATACTGTTTACCATTTTAGGTTATGTTAACTTTGTTTCTAATGGGTTCTAGTAAAATTCTATTCCTAGCAATTAAAAATAATATATAGATTACTTTTTTAAAAACTCTAGTGCGTGAGTAGTTGGTGGAGCCCCTTTGTATGTTCACGTTTATGGGCTCGTTGACTGTGTGTCGGTTAACTTCCCACATGAGTGTGCCTTTAATTTAAACACTAGACAGTTTTGCATAGAGACATCCTTGGCTGTGGCTGTGGATGGAGAAAGACAAATCTAGCAGCACTGAAGGAAAAACTACCTCAAAAAGACACGTTATAAATGATGGTACCACCAGTTGCCATAGAGTAGATTCTGACTCATTGGGACCTGGTGTGCATCAGAGTAGAACTGTGTTCTGAAGGGTTTTCAGTGGTAGATTTTTTGGAAGAGATTGCAAGGCCTTTCTTCCAAGGTACCTCAGGGTGCACTCAGACCTCCAACTTTCAGTTAGCTGCCAAGCGTGTTAACCATTTGTACCACCCAGAGACTCCAGAATGGATGGTAGGTAGATCCCATCATTTGTGTCCTTCAGGAGAATTCTCTGATTAGGGAGGACACTTGGGAGAGTTACTTGTCAGACTCTCCAAGGAAGTCTGCTAAAGAGAGCCTCGTGTGAGCTTTAATGATAGACGCATCCTAACATTACATTACTGGTTTGCACAGGGCCTAAGGTAATCACCCTAGAGATCACTTTTTTTTTTTTTTAAAGATGCCCTGGTATTGGGGAGAGTGATATTTCTCAGAGAAAAGAAGTCTTAGTAAATTAACTAGGCTAATACTTAGTTTTTAGAGTTCTTAGTCACTATTAAATGAATGTATGTTGTTCTTGATTATACCTAGAGGTAAATTTGTTCTTCTCCCATCTAGTCTGAAGATGAAGTTGGTTGAAACTTCTGGCCCTAGGTTTCACGTAAGATAGTTGATAGAGCAACATAAGTTTGTTTCCTGGACCTTGGAAAGAGAAACGATCCACGTAATGTTTAGGACCGTGAGATTTATTTTCTGTCTAATGTTTTTTTGTTTTATTGTAATATTTTATTGTTTTAGGTGAAAGTTTACGGAGGAAATTAGTTTCCCATTCAACAAATGGTACACAAAGTATTCCATGACATTTGTTGTAATCCCCACACTGTGTCAACACGCTCACCATTTACACCTTGAGTTCTCCATTTCATTTCTCCTGGTTTTCCTACCCCTTCCAGCCTTCTCATCTGTTCTTTTGGGCAAATGTTGACCTTTTGTTTTCTTATAATTGTTTTTTCTACGGAGCACTTCTTTTCGAGTGTTATTGCATATATCATAGAGCTGTCTGTTGCTTGGCTGAAAGGTGGTTTCCAGGAATGGCTGTAGTTCCCAGTCAGAGGGGTATCATAGGGCCATAGTCTCAGGGGTTGTTCCAGTCTCTGTCAGGCCAGTAAGTCTGGTCTTTTTATGAATTTTGTTTTTTGTTCCACATTTTTCTTCTGCTCTGTCTGGGACCCTCTACTGTGATGCTGGTGAGAGTGGTCGTTAGTGGTAGCTGGGCACCATCTAGTTCTTCTGGTCTCAGAGTTGTGTAGGCCCTGGTGCATATGATCCATTAATCCTTTGGACTGATTACACCCTTGAGTCTTTGGTTGTCTTGACTCTTCTTTGCTCCGGACAGAATGAGACCATTAGTTTATCTTAGATGGCTGCTCACAAGCTTTTAAGACCCCAGACGCTACTTACCAAAGGAGGATGTAGAACATTGTCTTTATGCACTATGTTATGCCAGTTGACATAGATACCCCTGAGTCTTTGATCCTTAGCCTTCAAGCTTAGTATCTTTGTCCCAGGAGGTGTTTGGTTGTGCTTAAGAAGTTTCCATGACTGTGCCCCTTGTATGTTCTGTTGTCTCTATTAGTATACATGCAGTGTCTACAAATAATGTATGTAGAGATATCCACAACCTAACCTATATCTGCAAGTGAGTGTGCTCCCTTACATCCTCCCACACCTCTTTAGCATACTTATCTACCTGTGTATCCCTTTGTAAATTATTGTTTGTTAATACTGTTGTTGCAGGATTGTCTATGTTATAGTAATTGCCGTAGTTGCCCTTTGTTCTTGTGTTCCTTTCATTGTCTTCCTTTGCCTTTGTCATGTTGCGCTGACTTCCCCCATATAGTGTGTTGCCTTTCCCTTCACCAGTATTACCACGTGTCTTCTATTTAGTAATTTACTCTCCCTCCCCCACCCTTCCCTGGTAATCATCAAAGAATGTTTCTTTCTTTTTTTAATTTTTTCCCATACAAAAATTTATACATACATTGTTATATGACCCTAATTGCTCTCCCCATATTGTGACAGCACACTCCTCCTTTCCACCCCTGATTGCTCATGTCCATTCAACCAGCTCCTAACACTCTCTGCCTTCCCATCTCACCTCTGGACAGAAGCTGCCCATTTAGTCTCTTGTATCTACTTGAGCTAAGAGGCACACACCTTACGAGTATCACTTTATGTCCCACAGTCCAGTCCAATCCCTGTCTGAAGAGTTGGCCTCAGAAATTGTTTTAGTTCTGGGCTGATAGGGATCCAGGGGCCATGCTTTCTGGGGTTCCTCCGGTCTCAATGAGACCATTAAGTCTGGTCTTCTTACTAGAATTTGAGTTCTGCACCCCACCTTTCTCCTGCTCCATCAGAGACACTGTTGTGTTCCCTGTCAGGGTGGTCATTGGTGGTAGCCAGGTACCATCTAGTTCTTCTGGTCTCAGGCTGATGAAGTCTCTGGTTTATGTGGCCCTTTCTTTCTCTTGGGCTAATACTTTCCTTGTGTCTTTTGTGTTCTTCATTCTCCTTTACTCTAGGTGGTTGGGACCAATTGATGCATCTTAGATGGCTGCTTGCAAGCTTTTAAGACCCCAGAGGCCGCTCACTGAAGTAGGATGCAGAACATTTTCTTAATAAGCTTTGTTGACCTAGGTGTCCACTGAAAGCATGGTCCCCAGACCCCTACCCTTCCTACTCTGTCCCTCAAAGTGTTTGATTGTATTCAGGAAACTTCTTAGCTTTGGTTTAGTCTAGTTGCGCTAACTCCCCCTGTAGTGTGTGCTGTCCTTCCCTTCACCTAAGATAATTCTTGTCTACTATGTAGTTAGTAGATGACCCTCACCCTCCCTCCCCACCCTCGTAACCACCAAAGAATGCTTTCAGAAAAAAACCTTTTCTTGAGTTCTTATAATAGTGGTCTTATGCAATATTTGTCCTTCCGTGACTGACTAAATTCACTCAGCATAATGACCTCCAGCTTCCTCCATGTTATAAGATGTTTCATGGTTTCATCGTTGTTCTTTACCGTTGTGTACTATTCCATTGTGTGGATATACCATAATTTGTTTATCCATTCGTCCACTGATGGGCACCTAGGTTGTTTCCATCTTTTTGCTATCGTGAACAGTGCTGCAGTGAACATGGGTGTGCATATATCTATTCGTGTGACAGCTCTTACTTCTCTAGGATATATTCCAAGGAGCGGGATAGCTGGATCCTATAGTACTTCTGTTTCTAGCTTTTAAGGAAGCCCCAAATCGATTTCCAAAGTGGTTGTACCATTTTACATTCCCACCAACAGTGTATAAGTGTTCCAGTCTCTCCACAACCTCTCCAGCATTTATTATTTTGTGTTTTTTGGATTAATGCTAGCCCTGTTGGGGTGAGATGATATCTCATTGTGGTTTTGATCTGCATTTCTCTAATGGCTAATGATTGTGAGCATTTCTTCATGTGTCTGTTAGCCACCTGAATATCTTCTTCGACGAAGTGCCTGTTCATATCGTTTGCCCATTTTTTGATTGGGTTATTTGTCTTTTTGTTTTTGAGGTTTTGCAGTATCTTGTAGATATTAGAGATTAGATGCTGATCGGATTTGTTGTAGCCAAAATTTTTTTCCTAGTCTGTAGGTTGTCTTTTGACTCTTTTGGTGAAATCTTTTGATGAGCATACGTGTTTGACTTTTAGGAGCTCCTGTTTATCTAGTCTCTCTTCTGGTGCTTGTGCATTGTTACTTATAGTTCATATTGTGTTTATGCCATGTATTAGGGTTTCTAGCATTGTCCCTATTTTTTCTTCCATGAGCTTTATCGTTTTCAATTTTATATTTAAGTCTTTGATCCATTTTGAGTTAGTTTTTGTGCGTGGTGTGAGGTATGGGTCTTGTTTCAGGTTTTTGCAAGTGGATGTCCAGTTATGCCAGCACCGTTTGTTAAAGAGACTGTCTTTTCCCCAGTTAACAGACTTTGGGCCTTTGTCAAATATCAGCTGCTCATAGGTGAATGAATTTATGTCTGGATTCTCAATTCTGTTCCGTTGGTTTATGTATCTGTTGTTGTACCAGTGCCAGGCTGTTTTGACTACCGTGGCGGTATAATAGGTTCTAAAATCAGGTAGTGTGAGGCCTCCCACTTTGTTCTTCTTCTTGAGTAATGCTTTACTTATTGGGGGCCTCTTCCCTTTCCGTATGAAGTTGGTGATTTGTTTCTCCATCTCATTAAAAAGTGCCGCTGCAGTTTGGATCGGGATTGCGTTGTATCTGTAGATTGCTTTGGGTAGAACTGACATTTTCACAATGTTGAGTCTACCTATCCATGAGCAAGGTATGTTTTTCCACTTATGCAGGTCTCTTTTGGTTTCTTGCAGTAGTGTCTTGTAGTTTTCATCGTATAGGTCTTTTACATCTCTGGTTAGATTTATTCCTAAGTATTTTATCTTCTTAGGGGCTATTGTAAATGGTATTGATTTGGTGATTTCCTCTTTGAGGTTCTCTTGGTTGGTGTAAAGGAATCCAACTGATTTTTTTATGTTTATCTTGTATCCTGAAACTTTGCTGAAATCTTCTATTAGTTCCAGTAGTTTTCTTGTGGATTCTTTGGGGTTTGCTGTGTATAAGATCATAGCATCTGCAAATAGAGATACTTTGATTTCTTCCCTACTAATTTGGATGTCCTTTATTTCTTTTTCTAGCCGAAGTGCTCTGGCTAGGACCTCCGGCACAATGTTGAATGAGAGTGGTGATCAAGGGCATCCTTGTCTGGTTCCCGTTCTCAAGGGGAATGCTTTCAAAGTCTCTCCATTTAAGACGATGTTGGCTGTTGGCTTTGTATAAATGCCCTCAATTATATTGAGGAATTTCTCTTCTATTCCTATTTTGTTGAGAGTTTTTATCATGAATGGGTGTTGGAGTTTGTCAAATGCCTTTTCTGCATCGATTGATAAGATCATGTGGTTCTTGTCTTTTGTTTTATTTATGTGATGGATTACATTGATTGTTTTTCTAATGTTGAACCATCCCTGCATACCGGGTATAAATCCCACTTGATCATGGTGAATTATTTTTTTGCTATGTTGCTGAATTCTACTGGCTAGAATTCTGTTGAGGATTTTTGTGTCGGTGTTCATGAGGGATATTGGTCTGTAATTTTCTTTCTCTCGTGGTGTCTTTACCTGGTTTTGGTATCAGGGTTATGCTGGCTTAATAGAATGAGTTTGGAAGTATTTCATCCTTTCTGAAATACCTTTAGTAGTAGTGGTGTTAACTCTTCTCTGAAAGTTTGGTAGAATTCTCCAGGGAAGCCATGTGGGCCAAGGCTTTTTTTAGTTGGGAGTTTTTTAATTACATTTTCAATCTCTTCTTTGTTATGGGTTTATGTAGTTGTTCTACCTCTTTCTGTGTTAGTTTAGGTAGGTAGTGGGTTTCTAGAAATTTGTCCATTTCCTCTAAGTTTTCAAATTTGTTAGAGTACAGTTTTTCATAGTATTCTGTTACGATTCTTTTAATTTCAGTTGGGTCTGTTGCGGTATCATCCATCTCATTCCTTATATGGGTCATTTGCTTCCTCTCCTGTTTTTCTGTTATCAGTTTGGCCAGTGGTTTATCAATTTTGTTGATCTTTTCAAGAAGCCAGCTTTTGGTCTTGTTAACTCTTTCAGTTGTTTTTCTGTTCTCTATTTCATTTAATTCTGCCTAATTCTTACTATTTCCTTTTTTCTGGCGCCTGAGGGCTTCTTTTGCTACTCTTTTCACTTGTTCTAGTTGTAGGGTTAATGTTTTGATTATGGCCCTTTCTTCTTTTTGGATGTGTGCATTTATTGCTATAAACTGACCTCTGAGCACTGCTTTTGCTGTGTCCCAAAGGTTCTGGTAGTATGTGTTTTCATTCTTGTTTGAGTATATGAATTTCTTTATTCCATCCTTAATCTCTTCTATAACCCAGTAGTTTTTGAGCAAGGTGTTGTTCAGTTTCCATGTGTTTGATTTTTTTTTTTTTTCCTTTTTCTGTTGTTGATTTCTACTTTTATGGCTTTATGGTCAGAAAAGATGCTTTGTAATATTTCGATGCTTTGGATTTTGTTAAGGCTTGCTTTATGGCCTAATGTGTGGTCTGTTCTGGAGAATGTTCCATGTGTGTTGGAAAAGAAAGTATACTTGGCTGCTGTTGGGTGCAGTGTTCAATATATGTCTATGAGATCAAGTTGGTTGATTGCAGCATTTAGCTCTCCCGTGTCTTTGTTGAGCTTGTTTCTGGATGTTGTATCCTTCACCGAAAGTGGTGTTTTGAAGTCTCCTACTACTACTGTGGAGCTGTCGATCTCTGTTTTCCATGCTGTTAGTTTGTTTTATGTATTTTGGAGCCCTGTCATTGGGTGCGTAAATATTTATGATAGTTATGTCCTCCTGGTGTTATTGACCCTTTAGTCATTATATAGTGTCCTTCCTTATCCTTTGTAGTGGATTTTACTTTAAAGTCTGTTTTGCTAGAGATTAATATTGCCACCCCTGCTCTATTTTGTGTTGTTTGCTTGATATCTTTTTTTCCATCCTTTCAGTTTTAGTTTGTTTGTGTCTTTAAGGTATGTCTCTTGTAGGCAGCATATAGACGGATCATGGTTTTTATCCAGTCTGCCACTCTCTGTCTTTATTGGTGTATTTAGTCTATTTACATTCGGCGTAATTACTGATAGGTATGAGTTTAGTGCTGTCATTTGGATGTCTTTTTTTGTGTGTTGTTCACAGTTTCTTTGTTCCACTTAATTTTCTGTGCTGAGTCGTTTTTCTTTATGCGTTTTCTTTTCACCTTTTTCATTGTTGTTGATTTTGTGTTTGCTGAGTCTTTATATTTTTCTAGTTTTTCGTTTTGACTTGTAGGATTGTTTCCTTTGTGTTTACCTTAATATTAACCCCTGTTTTTGTAAGTTTATGTCAGTCTTTTATTTCTTTATATCGCCTTGACTTCCTCTCCATATGAAAAATCTATGTCTACCTTTTTTAAGTCCCTCTTTTTTGTTTTAATATTGTCATCTTTTACATATTGACATCTCTTTCCCTATTTTCAGTGCTTTAGCTTTGATTTCCTTTTGTGACTTTCCTCTCTGGGTTGATATCTGGTTGCCTGTCCTGTGTTTTAGTCTTCGGTTGTTATCTGATGTTACTGATTTTCTAACCAGAGGACTCCCTTTAGTATTTCTTGTAATTTTGGTTTGGTTTTTGCAAATCCACTAAACTTCTGTTTATCTGGAAATGCCCTAATTTAGCCATCATATTTTGAGAGATAGTTTTGCTGGATATATAATTCTTGGCTGGCAGTTTTTTTCCTTCAAGGTTTTATATATGTCATCCTATTGCCTTCTTGCCTGCTGAGTAGTCCGAGCTTATTCTTATTGACTCTCCTTTGTAGATGACTTTTCATTTATCCCTAGCCACTCTTAAAATTCTCTCTGTATCTTTGGTTTTGGCGAGTTTGATTCTAATATGTCTTTGTGACTTTCTTTTGGGATCTACCTTATGTGGGGTTTGATGAGCATCTTGGATAGAGATCTTGTTATCTTTCATGATATCAGGGAAGTTTTCTGCCAACAAATCTTCAACAATTCTCTCTGTATTTTATCCCCACCCTCCCATTCTGGTACTCCAATCACTCGTAGGTTATTCCTCTTGACAGAGTCCCACATAATTCTTTGGGTTTCTTCATTTTTTAAAATCCTTTAATCTGATTTTTCCTCAAATAAGTTGGTATCAAGTGCTTTATCTTGAGTCTCACTCGTTCTGACTTCCATTGCCTCAATTCTGCTCCTATGACTTTCTATTGAGTTGTGTTAATTCTGAAATTTTATTGTTAATCTTCTGGATTTCTGATTGCTGTCTCTCTATGGATTCTTGCAGCCTGTTAAATTTGTCAGTATGCCCTTCTCTAACCTCTTTAATTTCCTCTATTGCGTGTTCTGCGTTTTGCTTAATTTCCTTCCTAATTTCTTGAAGAGTTCTGTATATTTATCTTTTGTATTCTGCCGCCAGTAATTCCAAGAAATTTTCCTCCCCTGGAAAATTTCTAGGTTCTTTATTTTGAGAGCTTGCTGAAGCCATCATGGATTGCCTCTTTATGTGATTTGATGTTGACTGTTGTCTCCGAGCCATCAGTAAGTTATTATATTTATTTTATGTTTGCTTACTGTATCCTAGCTTCTTGTTTTGTTCTGATATGCCCATATAGGCTGCTCCTATGAGCTAGTTTGGTTATTGGCACCTTTGAAGCTCTAGTATCTTGTCACCAGGCAGTTAGATCTGTTACTAGGTGTGTGAGCTCAGGAGTTCGCCCACTCCTCCTGTATGGATTCCGCTCAGCTGCCCAGGTAGATAGCCACCAATTGTGTGGTGTAGGCTTTCATGGTCCTAGACGGGCATGGGTGATTGGTGTAGGCACAGGCTTCTGGCTGCAGCAGGGGGACACACTCTGAGCAAGGCAGGGGGCTGATGGCTACCCCCGAGTGTCCAGGAGGAAGGCGTGTCCCTGTTCCCTAGAGCGCGTAGGTGTGTGGGTTTTGCAGCCAGACTATAAGCACCTAATGCTGTTGGCTGAAAGGACTGGGGGGTACCTCTTTTTCACGTGCCCCTATCGCAGGTGGCTAGGTGGCGTGGGTGGAGCCACCAGTCCTCAGGCCCCTGATGTGGGTAGGTGAAGACCCTGCTGAATGAGCAGAGCAGTGTCAAATGTCAAGAACCTGCCACTTCATAGCTGCAACTTGAAGTTTAGACGTCGGGTATTTACCCTGTTGTACTGCGGTATGAGGGTCTATGCTGTTGAGAGGGGCCCACACAAGTCTATGCAGGGGGAAAGGCACTCAAAGTCCGTGGATCCCTTATGCCTGTGCCTAGGCAAAGGAGCTGTGCCTACCCTGGGTTCCCGACTTAGGGGAGCCAGCAGTTTATTTTTTCCTCTGTTTGTTAATTTGTTCGCTCTCCAAGGTAGGGAGAATGGCTCCGGGTGTGTGATGGATCCTCCTTCCGGCCCAGAGGACTCGGCAATTGCTGAAGCCAGTCCGGGACCCAGTGCAGAGCAGGGAACGGGGAGGTGAATGGGAGAGATTTTTCCCTAAGGGGTGTGTTTTTGATCCTCTTGGTAGGCAGTACACAATTACTTATCTTTTGCTGATCCAGGGCTGCTTCTCACTGGTTCTGGGTGGCCATGTAGACTCTCTGGCGCTGGGTCTCTCCTGATGTGGAAAACGCACCTCTGGAGCACCACCGCTTGCCTGCCTCACCGCTCACCCCCAAGCTGATCAGGCCTGAAGGGCTCAGGCTCTCACTGGGTCACGTCTGGCAACTCCTCGCTGCTTCCGAACTGTCTCTCCCTCCCCTTGCCACTCAGTCCTGTTCTCAACTCTGCCTTTGATGTTCAGGGCTCCCAGATTGCTATATATAATCAGTTCACGTGTTTTTTTGGGTCTTTGTTGTGAGAGGGTCCACCGGAAGTGTCTTACTACTCCACCATCTTGGCCCCGCCTCAAAAGATTTTTTTCTGTGTATAAACTTTTTCTTTTTTATAATAGTGAATATCATACAATATTTGTCCTTTTGTGGATTGGCTTATTTCACTCAAGATAATGTCCTCCAAATTTATCCATGTCATGAGATGTTTCACAAATTCATCGTTATTCTTTATCATTGCATAGCATTCCATTGTGTTTATGTACCACAGTTTATTCAATTCATCCGTTGTTGGGCACTTAGGTTGTTTCCATCTGTTTCCTGTTGTGAGTAGTGCTGCTGAACATGGGTGTACATATGTCTGTTTGTGTGATGGCTCTTATTTCTCTAGGATATGTTCCTAGGAGTGAGATTGCTAGATGATATGGTATTTTCATTTCTAGCTTTTTAAGGAAGCACCGTACCGTTTTCCATAGTGGTTGTACCATTTTACATTCCCACCAGCGGTGTATGAGAGTTCTGGTCTCCCCACAGCTTCACCAGCATTTGTTGTTTTCTTTTTTTTTTTTGATTAGTGCCGTTGATGTCAGGGTGAGATGGTATCTCATTGTAGTTTTAATTTGCATCTCTCTAATGGCAAGCATTTCTTCATGTGTTTGTTAGCTGTCTGAATGTCTTCTTTGAAGTGTCTGTTCATGCCCTTTGCCCATTTTTCAATGGGATTGTTTGTCTTTTTGTTGTTGAGGTGTTAAAGTTTTCTATAAATTTTAGAGCTTAACCCCTTGTTGGATATGTCATAGCCAAAAATTTTTTCCTAGTCTGTAGGTTCTCCTTTTCACTCTTTTGGATAATTCTTTCGATGAGTATAAGTGTTTAATTTTTAGGAGGTTCCAGTCATCTAGTTTATCTTCTGCTGTTTGTGCATCTTTAGTTATTGTTGGTATACTATTTATACCATTTATTAGGGCCCTAGGATTGTCCCAGGAGCCCTGGTGGCACAGTGGTTAAGAGCGCAGCTGCTTACCAAAAGGTTGGCAGTTCAAATCCACCAGCTACTCCTTGGAAAGCCTATAGGGCAGTTCTCTGTCTGTAGGATCGCTGTACGTCAGAATTGACTCAACAGCAGTGGGTTTGGTTTTTTGGTTTTAAGGTTGTCCCTATTTTTTCTTCCATGATCTTTATAGTCATAGGTTTTGTATTTAGGTCTTCGATCCATTTTGACTTAGTGTTTGTGTATGGTGTAAGGTATGGGTCCTGTTTCATTCTTCTACAGATAGATATCCAGTTTTGTTAAAGAGACTGTGTCTTCCCCCATTTAATGGACTTTGGCTCTTTGTCGAAGATCAGCTGTCCATAGGTGGATGGATTTACTTCTGGGTTCTCAGTTCTGTTCCATTGGTCTGTGTGTCTGTCGTACTAGTATCACTCTGTTTTGACTACCAGGCCTGTGTAGTAGATTCTGAGATCAGGAAGTGTGAGGCTTCCTACTTTGTTCTTCTCCAGTAATGCTTTACTTATCCCTGGCTTCTTTCCTTTCTGTATAAAGTTAGTTTTTCCATCTCATTAAAGAATGCTATTGGAATTTGGATAGGGGTTGCATTATAGCTATATATTGCTTTTGGCAGTATTGACATTTTCACAATGTTAAGTCTTCCTGTCCATGAGTATGGTATGTTTTTCCATTTATGTAGGTTTTTGTTGGCTTTTTGCAGTAGTGTTTTGTGGTTTTCTTTGTATAAGTCTTTTACGTCCCTGGTTGGATTTATTCCTAAAAGTTTTTTAATTTTTGTGGGCAGGAGGGTATTGTAAATGGTATTGTTTTCCTGATATCCATTTCAGAGTTGTCTTTTTGAAGGTCTCTTTGTTGATGTGGAGGAATCTGCCTGATTTTTGTATGTTGATCTTGTCTCCTGCTACTCTGCTGCATCCTTCTATTAGTTCCAGTAGTTTTTTGTGGAGTCTTTGGGATTTTCTAAGTATAGGATCATATCATCTTCAAATAGGGATAGTTTTACTTCTTTCTTGCCAATTTCAACACCCTTTATTTCCTTTTCTTGCCTAATTGCTCTAGCTAGGACTTCCAGTACAGTGTTGAATAGGAGTGGTCATAAAGGGCACCCTTGTCTAGTTCCTGTTTTTAAGGGGAATGTTTTCGGTCTCTCTCCGTTGAGGATAATGTTGGCTGTTGGTTTTGTGTAGGCGCCCTTTATTGTATTGAGGAATTTCCCCTCTTTTCCTATTTTGCTGAGAGTTTTTATCAGGAATGGATGTTGTACTTTATCAGATACTTTTCTGTGTTGATTGAGATGATCAGTGATTCTTACAGTTTTATTTATGTGATGGATTACATTGATTGATTTTCTAATGTTGAACCATCCTGGTATGAATCCCACTTGGTGATGATGTATTATTTTTTTGATATGTTGTTGAATTCTATTGGCTAGAATCCTGTAGAGGATTTTTTATTCTGTCTAATCGAATTGGAATCAACTCGATGGCAGTGGGTTTGGTTTGGTTTTGGTCTAATGTTTTGGTTTTTTTTACAGGGACACTTTGAAACAACATGGTGCTGGGGCAGGTGGCACTAGAAATATTTCTGGAACCAGTAAATTCCACGTGGACCTGGAGCAGGAGCTTGCTGACCTCCATGGGAAAGATGCAGCACTCCTGTTTTCCTCATGCTTTGTAGCCAATGACTCGACCCTCTTTACCTTGGCTAAGATGATGCCAGGTGAGGAAGCCTGTCACGGGTGCCTGAGATTTTTTTTGGTTTCTTAGTAATAACAGGAAGTTTGGCAACAGGAAGGCTTATCAAAAACAATCAGTTGAAGGGTGAGGGGTGTATCGGTGACTGTTCTTAAATCAAACGTGAAGTGTGAACTGCACATTTGTAAGTTCCAGTAAAACATGATACCAGTGAAGATTCAGACTTGAAAGGGCTTGTCCTTAAGTTTATTGCCTTGAATGTGCTTTGTATTCTAAAAGTGTCCTTTGGAGAAATCTCATAGTTATTTTCAGTTATTTCTTGACTGAGTTTGGAATGAGGCGACCAGATTTAAAATCAATTTCATTGCCCAGCATATGGTTATCCTACATCTGTGGGCCTTCTCAAAGGAGAAGCACGAGTTCTGTTATTTTGCCAGGAAGAAGCTAGCATGCAGTGTCTTTTTCCCACTGAGAAAAAGCAGCATTTTTCAGGGCATAGTCTGTTGTCTGACTATCTAGGAAATAGTTTGTGTTTGGTGCAGATGGCAATAGATAATATTTTTGTTGTGTTAGGCTGTGAAATTTACTCTGATGCTGGGAACCACGCCTCTATGATCCAGGGGATTCGGAACAGCCGAGTGCCAAAGTATATCTTCCGCCACAATGATGTCAGCCATCTCAAAGAACTGCTGCAAAGATCTGAACCCTCCGTCCCCAAGATTGTTGCATTTGAAACCGTCCACTCAATGGATGGTGAGTCTCTTGGTGTTTTTAAACAGAGGCTAATCTGAAACCTTAAATGAAAAACTAGGCTGAACTATTTAAAAGCATGGCTTCGGTTTGATTTTGTATTTTCTTTTCACTCTGTGCTGGGATCTTGGTTCCATACGTAGGTTTTTCTCCTGTGGCTTTCACTAGGCTCTAAGACCCCAAGGTAACCTAGACATTGTAGGAAGGTCTTTTTCTTCCCAATATTAAAAATGATGCCTTAGAATGTAAGTTATTTTGTTCTGCCTGACTCTAACCAAAACCAAAGTTTGTGAAGTGGAAAGTCCTTCAGAGCATTCGCTGGTCTTTCCTCAGGGGCGGTGTGTCCACTGGAAGAGCTGTGTGACGTTGCCCACGAGTTTGGAGCAATCACCTTCGTGGATGAGGTCCACGCGGTGGGGCTGTACGGGGCTCGAGGCGGAGGGATTGGCGATCGGGATGGAGTCATGCCAAAAATGGACATCATTTCTGGAACACTTGGTAGGTATACTCTGCTCATCCTGACAAGGCCCAGGACTAACTAGTCTAACTGGGATCAGGTGAGGAGACAGTGTGATAGCTGATAAAACCTGGGCCACTTTATGTTAATGGCAGCACAGCTTAGCAGAATCCCTGGAATCATGTGGCAGGGCTCCCAGTATCAGAGTAAATCTCACAGCCTAACACAACAAAATACCATTTATTGCCATCTGAGCTCATTCCAAACAGTCATGGCTCTAGCTACATGCCATGGACCAGAGCCTTTACTCTCTGTGCCTCGGCTTGTTCTCTTTCTTTAAAAACAAAAGTGAATTCTAGTACTTTTCTCTTCGAGTGGTTGTGCGGGCCTGCAGGTTAAGGCATTGTGAAGTGTTGAGCTCCGTGCCTATCACGTGGAAACCATTCACTCCAGTTCACTCTGGCTGCTTTTTATTTCCTCTGTTCTTCCTAGTAGAGAGGTGGCATCTCAGATGGTTGGGAGCCAGACTCTGGAGCCATGCTGCCTAGGTTTAAATCCTGGCTGCATAACTCATTAGGTCTGTGACCTTGGGCTAGTCAGTAACCTCTCTGCACCTCAATTTCCTCACCAGCATAATAAAACCTTCAGAAGTTAGTAAGGCAGTTGCAGACCATTGTTGACGTCAACTAAAATGCCACTTTGCAGCCTTCACTTGATAGAGGAAGGGCAGGCCAGGTCAGGAAGTGTGAGAACCGTGTGCAGACCAGGAGAGCCTGGGCGTTCTCAGGGCACAGCCCAACCAGGGGAAAGCTCTTGTTCATGCCATCCTGATCCTGGCAGCCCTTTTCTTCTGAAGAGCCTCTCTTGATGTGGGCTCTCTGAAAATATGGTCATTGTGAGACAGAAAAGGCTGGAGAGAAATTTTCCACTATGGGAGAATGTACCAGCCCTGCCCTGCATGGAGTTCAAGCAGGAATGTTAATTGCATAATGTTACTTAACAAGAATGTTAAGATCTATAAAGACTCTTCTAGAATCCTTAATCCTGAAATTTAAGATACAGATTATACAAAGAGACTTAGCGAGAACTGAAAAATAAAGCTGGCTCCAAATCAGCCTTAACAGGTTCTGAGTTTTCATATTTATCTGGCAAATACTAATTGCTAGGTTTTAAAGCACTCGGCTGCTAACCAAGAGGCCAGTGGTTCAAACCTACCACCTGCTCCCCAGGAGAAACGTGGCAGTCTGCTCCCATAAGGATTACAGCCCTGGAAACCCTATGGGGCAGTTCTACTCTGTCCTGTAGCGTCACGGTGAGTTGGAATCGACTCAGTGGCAAGGAGGTTTATGTTGACTTAAGTAGGAAATAACACTGGTCACACCAAAGCAGTGAATGTCTCAGCTGGGTTACATTCCAGCCTCAAGAGTAATGTTCATGGTGAGGGGATGGTGCAAGCACTGCAGCTGAGATCCTACTGCAAAGAGCGTGGACAGCATAGAACATGGGAAACAGACCCTTGCTGGGTGGCAGAGCAGCAGCCCGGGCAGGAGGGGCACATAAGAGTAAAGTAGAGAGAAGAGGGGCGGTGGCTGGATAGTCGGGCACCCTGGAACCGGTCACGGGGGTGCCAGGCCTGTTCTGGAGACCTGCATTTTGATCCAGGTCAGGCATCAGGTAGACCATGTTGCTTTGGGCAAAGAGCCACAACTTTCCTCAGCTTTTTCTCTTCTAAAAAGGGGTGGACCTCTCTTTACTTCCCTCAGTCTCAGGGGAAATTAAGAAGATAAGGAAAAATCAAATGCCTGGAGGCGCTGCAGCACCTTACTGTGTACATTGAGAGGCATGGCTGTTATAAATGGGCCTGTCTCCTCCCAGGCAAAGCCTTCGGCTGTGTTGGTGGGTACATCGCCAGTACAAGTTCTCTGGTTGACACCGTGCGGTCCTATGCTGCGGGCTTCATCTTTACCACCTCCCTGCCGCCCATGCTGCTGGCTGGAGCTCTGGAGTCTGTGCGGATCCTGAAGAGCACTGAGGGGCGGGCACTTCGCCGCCAGCACCAGCGCAACGTCAAGCTCATGAGGCAGATGCTAATGGATGCCGGCCTCCCAGTGGTCCACTGCCCCAGTCACATCATCCCTGTCCGGGTAATGGCCTGTCTGTGATCGGATGCAGTAGTTCTGGTTGACACCTTCCTGAGGCTGGGTTTGGACAGGGTGACTGCCAGGGCAGGCAGCTGTAACCAGTGGCCCTCTGCTGTGTTTCTGCCATTGGCTGACTTCACAATGAGAATGAAGCCTTTGAACCCAGCAGAGGCTCCCTCTCCAGAGCACTGATCTTAACAGGGTAAACACAGAACTTGAATCTGGAAAGTTCCAGAAGCCTGAACTTGGCCAGCTTTGAAGTGTGGCTTTCTAGTCTGTTGACTTCTAAATAGATCTTGCCCTTCCTGCTGCAAATGCTAACCCTGTTGGTGTCAGAGTTGAGTTGACTGTATAACTGGTTACTTTTTCATCCCCAGGGGATACACTTTCCTGGGTGTGGGGACACAGTGTGAACTGGGGTTGCAGAACCACTTGCTTTTTGTGCGAGGCATGAGAGGGAAATCTGTGAAATTTACTTCTAACATGGTTTCAGTTCTCTGGTCCCTCCTGAATAATGCCAGGCTCTTGATGTTACAAGTGTTTGGGGGGCACTTTCCCTCTCCCCTAAGCTTGCATAGCGCTACTATAGTCTGACTGTCCAGCCTGAGCTTGTGGGCACTGTGTTCACTAGGAGCCACCTCACCTTCTGTTAACATTAAACTTAGGTTGCAGATGCTGCTAAAAACACGGAAGTCTGTGACGAGCTAATGAGCAGACATAACATCTATGTCCAAGCAATCAATTACCCGACAGTGCCCCGTGGGGAGGAGCTCCTGCGGATCGCCCCCACCCCTCATCACACACCACAGATGATGAACTACTTCCTTGGTGAGTGCCTGGGGGATGCTAGGGCTTTAATGGGGCTTACGGAAAGCTGTCTTTGCAGTATTTGTAATTGAAGGCCTTCAGAGGCTTTCAGGTTTGTTCTTTTTCCAAGCAATAAAGAAAGGGAAGGGACTCTCACTGTTTAGGACACAGGGAGTTTCTGTTTGTGGTGATGGGAAATTTGGCAGCCGTTATGGGTGATAGTTGTACAACACGATTAGTGTAATTGATATCCCTAAATTATACACTTCAAAAATGTTGAATTGGCAAATGTTGTTATATATATTTTTACAACAATAAAAACCAGTAACAACAAAAAGAATGGGAAAACATATAGTGCCTCAGAGGGTGTTTTAGTTACTAGTGGTGCTCTAACAGAAATACCATAAGTGGATGGCTTTAGCAAAGAGAAGTTTATTCTCAGTCCAGTAGGCTACAAGTCCAAATTCAGGGCATCAGCTCCAGGGGAACGCTTTCTCCATCGGCTGTGAAGGAAAGTCCATGTCATCAATCTTACTGTGGTCTAGGAGCTTCTCTGCGCAGGAACCTCAGGTCCAAAGGACGCACTCTGCTCCCGACAGTGCTTTCTTGGTGGTATGAGGTTCCCATGTGTCTCTGCTCACTTCTGTGTTTTATATCTCAGAAGAGATTGGCTTAAGACGCTATTCAATCTTGTATACTGCATCAGTATAACTGCCTCTAATCCATCTTATTACATCATAATGATTGAATTTACAACACATAAGGAAATCACATCAGATTACAGAATGGTACACAATCCTACAATACTGGGAAGCATGACCCAGCCAAATTGACAGATATTTTTAGGGGGATGCAATTCAATCCATGGCAGAGGGTCAAAACTCTAAAAGACATTCAGTCACTTGATTTGCTCTAAGACGGTGAGGGAGTCGTTTTGGAAGTTGGGAGGGAGCCTGCTAATTCACCCAGTGTTTCCAGTGCCCCCCAAGCATATGACTTCAGGACGCACAGTAATGGCTGTTACAGGAGAGAAGAGGCTCTGAAGGCTTGAGTCTCCCCAAGCCCTCTGCACTTCTCTCTCCTGACCCAACCTTGTGTGCCCCCTGAACTAGCCTCACACCTGCCCCCTCTGGTAACAGTAATTGCTCAACATTTTATTCTGCTCTGCACACCCGCCCCTCCCCTGACTTTGTCCACCCTAAAGTCAAAGACTAATAAGCAGGAGCGTTTAGGCACAGGTTGCCTCTGCCTCGCAGGTGCGTTGTCTTCCTGAGCCCTCCAGCGATGGTGTCTTAGTTATCTAGCACTGCTGCAACAGAAATACCACAAGTGGATGGCTTTAACAAAGAGAAATTTATTTCCTGACAGTAAAGTAGGCTAAAAGTCCAGATTCAGGGCGTCAGCTCCAGGGGAGGCTTTCTCTCTGTGGGCCTTCTCATCAGTCTTCCCCCGGACTAGGAGCTTCTCCGCGCAGGGACCCCAGGTCCAAAGGACACGCTCTGCTCCCAGCATTGCTTTCTTGGTGGTATGAGGTCCCCCTGTCTGTCTGCTCACTTCTCTCTTTTATATCTCAAGAGACTGCCTCAATCTACAAGACACAGTCCAGTCTTGTAGATTGAGTCCCGCCTCACTAACACAACTGCCACCCATCCCCCCTCATTAACATCATAGAGGCAGGATTTACAACATACAGGAAAATCACACAGTATAGGGAATCACGGCCCAGCCAAATTGATACACACGTTTTTGGGGGACATAATTCAATCCATGACAGATGGGTTCAGCCTTATAAGCTTTGGGGCAGCTCTGTTAGGAATGCTTAGAATTTAAACTGTAGTGTGGTGATGTTGGAGCAGCTTCTTCTCTGAAGGCTTGTAAAATACAGCCAGAGTTGGGTTTTATTTCTCTCTTTATTTATATTTCTTTAACAGCTTTACCAAAGTAAAATTCACATACCATAAAATTTACCCTTTTAAAGTATACGATTCAGTGAATTTTGGTATAGTCACAGAACTGGGCAACTATCACCACTATCTAATTCCAGAACACTTTCTTCACCCCAGAAGAAACCCCAAGCTTGTTAGCAGTCACTCCCCATTCCCCTAACCCCTGGCAACCACTAATCTACTTTTGGTATCTATGGATTTGCTTATTCTGGATACTTCATAGAAACGGAGTCATACACTGCGTGGTCTGTTGTGTCTAGCTTCTTCTGCCTAGCACAGAGCTTTCAGGGCTCATTCATGTTGTAGCAGGAGTCAGTATTTCGTTCCTTTTTATTGCCAAATACTCCTCCGGTGTATGGATAGGCCACATTTTGTTTATCTGTTCATCAGTTGAGGGATATTTGGGTGGTTTCCACTTTTTGGCTATTATGAATAATACTGTGAACATTTGTGTACAAATTTTTGTGTGGACTTATGTTTTCTGTTCTTTCAGGTATATACTGCCTTTAATTTTTAAAACGTTTCTCCTTCCAGAGAATCTTCTGGCCACGTGGAACCGAGTGGGGCTGGAGCTGAAACCACATTCCTCAGCTGAGTGTAACTTCTGTAGGAGGCCGCTGCATTTCGAAGTGATGAGTGAAAGAGAGAAATCCTACTTCTCAGGCATGAGCAAACTGGTTTCTGCTCAGGCCTGAGTCTGACCTCAGTTACCTAACCCCGGACCATGTCCTCCCGACGTAGTCACCACAGTTGTCTTTATATGTGAATTAAGTTATATTAAATTTTAATCTATAGTAAAAACATAGTTCTAAAAATAAATTCTTGCTTAAGTGACGAGTCCTTCTGCTACTGGCTGCGGAATCAAAAAATAATTTTTCTTCATCCCTTTAATTTGGTCCGTGTTATATGGATATATAAAACATATAAAAATACGCTGGTGGCTGGACGGCTCTGGGGGGAGTGACACCACGGCAGCCGGTTTCTCGCCTCAGATCTCAAATGCACCGTTTTCACTGCCCACAGTCCTGCTGCAGCTGGTTCTCTGTCCGCTCTCCCATCACAGCTCCTGCCTTGACGTCCTACTTCCCTGTGAAAGTTGGAACTAGCGCATCTGTCACCACTGAGTCAGCCCATCTGCCTCTTATGCCTGTAATCTCACCCCCTCCTGTGAAAATGGAGGTGTTTGTGCCCCTCCCCCACTCCCTCTTCTGCTTTGGGTCTCGGCACTTCTTGCACATCCCCTGCAACCATCTCTTCTCTGTCTTCAGTTTCTCCTGCTCTGTTGGCTCCTTCCCCTTGGCCTGCAACAGGCTTTGTCACCATTCAGAAAAAAAGCCCTCCCCTTCCAGCCACTGCCCCATCTCCCTTCTGCCTCTTACCTACCTAGTCCTCCACTTAGCCTTTCATCCCACAGTCTGCCTGCCCTCTGCTCCCTGCCTTCCCCAGTTGTTCAGGCCTCTCGTTGGGAAGTCAGCTCTCGTCAGGCCACTTCTCATCACTCCACTGCTATCACCCTTGGCATGCCACTGTCGTGTGTGGCATCTGCTCCAGCCTCCCCACACAGCAGCCTGGGGAACCTTTTAAAAAATACATCAGGTCATGTCCCCCTCCTGCCACAGATGTGGGTCTTCCCGTCGCACTCAGATTGGGTTCCAGCTTCCACACACAGCTGACAAAGCCCTCTCCGCCTCATCCCCCGTCCCATCCTTGTTGCTCCCTACGGCTCCGTACGCTGGGCCTCAGAAACCCGACTCTCTTCAGGTGCCAGGCCTTGGTGTTGACCATTGTTTCTCTACTTGGATTTTTCGACCCTGGCTCCTGGGTCTGGCTGCCCCTCTTCACTCAGGACGGGGGGCCCCAAGGAGACCCCTGAGTGCTCCGGCTCCGGTGGCCCCTCCTGCAGTCTCACCATCCCGTGACCTCCTCCTGTGCCGCCCTTTACAGCACAGTCGCCACCGCGACTTCCCCTTGTCATGCTAATGTGATCTCCACCAGGGCTGACGCTTGTGTTTCTCCTCACCTCGGAAGACTCAAAGCCTAGCACAGTGCCTGACACACAGCAGGTGCTCAACAAATGAGGGTTGACTGAACTGAGGGCACCAACAACAACATCCACGTCTGTTTCACTCAGAAGAATGGGGGTGCTGGGGAAGAGCAAGCAGCTGGAGAGTCAGCACTTGCTTCTCTGAGCTCTAGAAACGGAGTCGTGCTTCCTCTCCTGGGAGAGGCACTGGCACGCCTCCCCAGGACGCTGGGGGTGGACCGGCTTCCCTGGGCACCCACACCCTTTATCGAGACCAGCCCTGAGCAGGGCTCAGCTGAGTCATGGTCCCACCAGATAAAACCACATATCCAGGCAGGCCACCGGGCATGAGGGAAGTCACATCACCTCTGAACCACCGTGGTCCTTTTCTGCTCGGGGAACAAGCCTCCATCTGCTTTCCCCGCTCTGTTATCTCAACGCAGCTTTGGGCTTTTCCATTGTCCCTCACATTCCCATGCCTGGAACTCCCTCCACCTCCTTCCCTTCAAATGTGACTTTTTCTCACTGTTCTGAATGCTTAGGGAGCCTGCTCTTCCTCTTCAGAAGACTCGAGTGGTAGCTGGGCCCACAGGTCTCTAAGTACGCTTTCCCTCACTGCTGCCGGGGTTACGAGAACAAAAGATGGAATGAGCCGCGGGAAAGAGATTGGACTTGTGAACTGCTTAAAAATGAGACGCTTGACTTGAATAAACAACTCTAAGATGTCATGGAAGTGTTCCAAGAACACTTAGGGGCCTGGGGCATTAAATACAGCGTTCTAGAGGGAAAAGGGTGAGTGATATTTAAAACCTCAGTGGATAGAATTTCCTTGCATTTAAGAAATTCCTCCTATCGGGTTTCCCGACCCTTGTGTCCCAGCCTCTGTTTGTCTGGTGACTACTGGCCCCCAGGAACAGAGAACACAGGAGGGCAACTCCAGGGTCTGCGGACCGTTCCTGGAGTCCAGGGATGCTTCCAAAGGAGCTGCTGTCCCCAGCTTTATGAGCCTCTAATTCAACCATGTCTGGCTCTGGGTGGGGCTCCCCGGCCTGACAGGATCATTCTCTGGTAGGAGACAGAAAACATCAAAGCCCCATCAGCTGGGGGTCCTGAGCACAAGTCCCCTTACCTAATAGGGATGACTGAGACCCTGCCAGGATTGCCAGGCCTTTACATCCATTACCGCTAATCTTTATAACAGCTTGCAGAGTAGCTCTAGCCATCCAGGTTCACGAATGAGCAAACTGAGGCCACCTACCCAAGATAATCTAAATGGCAGAACTGGGAGCAGCCCCAGGTAATTTGATGCGAGTCCTAGCTCTTCCCCTGCCTTGCAGAGCCAATGAACAGTGTTAATGGCCAAGGATGGCTGGCTGGCCGGGTGGTGGACAGGCCAGGGCCCCCCATGAGCACCCTTCCCGATCCTGGTGCAGTGGGAGCTGCTCCCACCCTGTCCCACCTGCGCCCAGCTCCAACCACCTCCTGCAGGCCCCATCTGATCACGTAGACAGCAGCAGAACGTTGTCCTGCGTGTGGACCAAGTGCCCCGGACCCCCAGCCTCGCTCAAGCTGGGCCCAGCAGTCCTCCTAGCACAGCCCCCAGCTTCATCTCGAAATACCCAGCTCTGAATCCTACCCCCCAAAGACCCAGAACTGTGAGCAGGAGTGGGTCGGGGGGTGGATGAGCAGGTTTTACCTGGGAGCTGCCAGAGGCCAGAGTCACTGTCCTAAGACACAGGCAAATTATGCTTCCCACATGCAAAGCAGGTTGCTTTGGATGGGCCCTGCTCCGTGCTCCTGTTCTTGGATGTGACCAGGAGAGTCAGAGCCCATCAGCAGGGGCCTCTCTCCAGAGATTCCTGCCTTGGGGAAAGGATGGCTGTTGTGTTTATTCAGGTCCTGTGGTTTTCTTCCCTGGCACGGGCAAGGGAAGTCCTGGCCACGCCTCCAATCTGCTCCTTCAGGAGCCAGATCTGCCCTCTCAGGACAGACCACAGCCCGTGCAGGGCCTCAGATCGACCGATGACCGGAGGGCCAGAGACCTTCCTTCCAGCTTGCCCGTGTCAGAAAGAGAAAGGTAGCCTCTACTTTCCTCCCAGCTGTGCCTGGAGGACGGCCACAGTACATCCCATCCCCAGGGCTGCCCACAATCAGGCTGCAAAGTTAGCCGTGTCTGTGGCCAGCTTCCCTGCAGGCCCCGAGCAGTTGAGCTGGCCCTGAACCAGCCTGGGCCAGCCAAGCTGCGCTCAGCTCCCCTTATGCCCAGGCCCCAGCCCCAACCATCAGGCTGCATATGTCTCCCCTGTCCTCAGAGGGCAGATACGGGCAGGTACAGGCAGGTAGTGACAGTGTGGGCCCAGGACAAGGCTTCTCGAGAGCCCTGGGCCTGACCCCACCCACAACTCTACACACCTTGTTGGGTGCAGACCTGGACAGGCTGTTTCCAAATATCGGTCCCCGGGCTCCCGGCAGTGTCTCGAATTCTACACTGGATACCAAGAACAGAAACAGACACACTCCAACCTAGTCAGAAGTCGCTGCATCTCCCACCTAAGTACAGTCAGCTCTGAGAGGTGGGGACAGGGAAGGGGGGTCCCTGCCTTTGTAGCCGGGTGGTGGCTCCTGTAGGTATCCTTTTGATAACAGAGAGACCCAGCACCTCCAGGTGGAAATAGAAAAAGAGCAGATTGGGAGCTCACCCTAGAATCTTCTGTGGCTCTCACCACCTGCTACTGGGAATCACCCATACCCCTTCCTTTCCAACCTAGGCCAGCCTCCTGGGCCCAGCACAGACATGAGTACCAGAGGTCACAGTCACCCCTGCTGACCTCGCCATCAACCTAGGAATGAATGTTCCCCAGAGTTGCTGCCTCTCAAGGCCTTGCTGGGGGCCAGAAATGAACCAGGCCACCAGGTTCTCTGCGTTTAAGGCCTTCTCAGTCCAGTGAGTGAGAGAGGCAGATACCTGAGACTAACACACCGCAGAGGCTCAGGCCCAGGCATGCGGGGAGAGGCTGAAGGGGCAGGAGACCCACCCCAGCTCTCTGGGAAAGACCAAGGCCGCATTCCAGGGATCATCATGAGACTCCTCTGAAAAGATGCCCCTTAGCAGCCCACTTCCCGCAGGCCTGTGGCCTGAGGACCCCCCCCCCCCTTTCTCCATGGTGATCTCTCCCAAACCACCTCAGCTCTCCCCTCTTTCCTGCCCTCACACCTCCAGTGAGCTGAGGGTTAGCTGCCTGGCCTTTCACAGCATTTACTGGGTGCCTGCAACATGCCAGGTGTGAGGGGTTGGGGGAGGCGGGACAGTGGCATTGCAGCGAGGCAGGTGAGGGCATTCCAGGCCGAGAAGAGGTGGGGCATGGTGGTGGGGCGTGCCTGGAGTCACCAGCCCGAATGCTCGGGGCTATTCGGCTGTAGGTCCCCGGCAGAAGTTCCTATTATAGAAGTGGTGGTTGTCCCTGGTCAGGGCCGTGCCCAGCTGGGCCCAAAAGCTGCCCTGGCCTCTGGGCTGTTGGGGCCAGAGGAGGACGCTCCGGCGGCAGAGGCGCTGGCGCAGCCGCACATAGCGGGATCGGTGGGCACTGGGGCGCAGGATCACCAGCACTACCACGTCCTTGCGGTCCTCCAGGAGGCGCTGTTGGGCCAGCAGGAAGCTGGCCCGCAAGAGGCCGCTAACGCGGTCGGTGTGTGCGAGCACGAACAGTGTCTTACGGCTGCTGTAGACCGAGGCCCACAGGTTCTCGAAGAGCGTCTTGCCGGGCAGCCAGTCTCGCTCCTCTAGACAGAGGCGCAGTGCCCTGCGCCCACGGCGCTCCTCCAGCTGCACCCGAAGCTCATTGTACACCCAATCAGCCACCGCACCCTGTGCCTTGTCAAAGACCACGAAGGCGTCATAAGGCAGGGCATCCGCACCCCGCCGCCGCCCTCGCCGGGGAAGCCAGGCCAGGCACAGGTGGAAGCAGTACCAGAGGTCCCAGCCACAGAGGTGATGCAACAGGGGCACAGCCAGGCCCAGGACCACTGCCATCAGTGAGAGGCCAAAGCAGTCCCAGGAGAGGGCCTCGTCCAGGCAGAGGCGCAGGTCCTGCTCGAAGATGCTGCGGCCTTGCAGCTGGCCCGGGCTGCCACACCTCACGTGGCGGGGCAGACCAGGCACAGCAGCCTGCACCTCCAGCAGGAAGTCCACGAAGACTGCACCGCAGGAGCAGTGCAGAGGGTTGGCACTCACGTCCAGTACCTTCAGGGTGCCTGCCCAGGGCCCAAACCAGGAGGGGTCCACCGTCTTGAGGGCGTTGGCACTGAGGTTGAGCTCCCGTAGCAACTTGGCCTGGGCAAAGAAGCCAGATGCCACCATGCTGATGCTGTTGCTGCTGAGGTCCAGCCACCGGAGCCTCGTGTCAGCGGGCAGGCTGCCATTGGTCAGGGTCTTCAGCTGGTTTCCCGCCAGGTCCAGCACTTCTAGTTCGGGCAGGAGGGCCAGGTTGCTCCAGTTGAAGAAGGCCAGGTGATTGCCACGGAGTCGCAGCAGCTGCAAGCTCTTGGGGAGGTTGTCCAGGGTAGGGGCCAGGAGCGTATGCAGGTGATTCTGGGACAGGTCCAGCCGCACCAGGCCTTTCAGGCCTTGGAAGAAGTGGGAATAGAGGTCTCCTTCGGCCCACATACGGCCCAGGGCGTTGCCACTGAAGTCCAGGGCCTGCAGCGAGCTGCTGCAGAGCTGCTGGGACACCCTGCTGTCGATGTTGTTGTGCGCCAGGCTGAGGTAGCGCAGGGCATGCAGCTGGGCCACAAAGCTAAGGTTGTGGCCTATGCCCTGCATGCTGAAGGGCTGGCTGTTGTAGCTCAGATCCAGGGCCTCCAGTTTCGGCAGTTCCGTGAATGAGCGCCCATGGTACAGATCCAGCTTGTTGTGGGACAGATCTAGCACGCGCAGGCTGACCAGCGGCACAAACTGTGAGCCATTGACCGCCTGCGCTATGCTGTTGTAGCTCAGATGCAGGCACTGGAGGTGCGAGAGCTGGGCAAACATCTCCGGCTGGACCATCACCAGGTTGTTGCGTGACAGGTCCAAGGTGAAGTTGAGGGTTTTGCAGCTTGGCATGAAGTCCTCAGAGCTGCGGGGGTCCAGTGGGGCTGGATCGAGGTCCCCAGGTTGCAGCTGGATCTTCTGCCCACCATCTACCTCCCTGGTGCTGGCTGCCAGCTTCGCAGCTCCACTGATGCGGTTGTCGGACAGGTCCACATACTTCAGGCTGAGGAAGCCCCCAAAGATGCTCAGCTGGGCCTGGTTGATGAAGTTCATCTGCAGATGCAGACTCTTGAGCATGGGCAGGTGGGCCAGTGAGTGCAGCGTGGTCTCGCTGAGCGAGCGGAAGAAGATGCCGTGCATGTCCAGCTCCTCCAGGGAGGTCAGGCTGCTGAAGGAAGATGCCAGGTGTAGCTGGGCAAAGGACACCTTCTTGTGGTAGTTGAAGGACAGGTTGAGCTTGCGCAGCTGTGGCAAGCTCTCGAAGGCCATGGTTTTGGTAATGCAGTTGTAGAGGAAGTTCTCGCTCAGGTCCAGCACGGTGAGGTTGCCCAGACCACGGAACCAACCGGCGTTCAGGCTGTAGAGAGAACTGTCCTTCAGCACCAGGCCTTTGAGGTGGCTCAGGTGGCTAAAAGTGTCGGGGTGCAGCCGGGGGAAACCACGCGGGCACTCCCGGCAGGGGTTGCGGGCATGGTCACAGCGGCGGCAGTTTCCGCCTATGTCCAACACGCGTAGGGCAGTCAGGTTGGCCAGGTCCCCAGGCGCCAGGCTGACAATGTGGTTGTAGGACAGTAGCAGGGACTCCAGACTGCGGGGCAGGCTGCGGGGCACGGCCGTGAGGTTGTTGTACTTGAGCGACAGGTGGGTGAGGTTGCCCAGGCCGAGCAGGGCACCCGGGGCCACCCTCAGGGCCCACCGGCACGGGTTCCGGTAGTAACAGTTGCCATCCATGTACAGGAAGCGCAGGGCGCGCAGGCCAGCGAAGGCGGCGGAGTCAAGCGCTAGGATGTTGGTGCGGCTCAGGGACAGTGACACGAGCGAGCTGGGCAGGGCGGGCACAGTGGTGATGTTGTTGTAGCTCAGGTTCAGCTCCTCCAGGGTGGGCACAGCCAGGAAGGTGCCCCGCTCGATAGTCATGTGGCAGGGATAGTTCATGGGGCTGAGCGTGACCGGCGGGCAGTTCCACTTGAGGTCGAGACACCGCAAGCTGGGCAGGTGGGCAAAGTCAGAGGCACGGAGGTGGTGGATGCGGTTGGAGCGCAGCAACAGGCTGGTGACGTTGCCACGGGGCGCTGCCGTGGGGAAGTGGGGCACCGACTTCAGGAACAGCCAGTTGCAGTTCACCACGCCTTGGGGCTGCAGCTCACAGGGCAGGAAGGCAGGCAAGGTGCCCAGGGCCAGCGCCATGACCAGCCCTGAGGCCTGCACCAGGAGAGACAGGGGGTGCAGGGCACTGCGGCAGGGGCCCTGGGATAGGGGGTTGTGTAAGTGTGCAGTCCCAGCTCCGTCTCCACCCGCACCACTTCCCAGGAGTCCTCCAGCAGGGGCTCAAACCTCTCTTCTCCAAGCCCACCTCGGGAGGCTCCTCCCTCTCTGCCAGCCCACCTCCTGCTCCCCGAGACTCATGGGGGAACTTGGCTGTGGAATCTCTGAGAACCTGGACTCGGGTCTCAGATCCAGCCTTTGGCTCAGAATTTGGACTCAGAACTCAGACCTGGAATTCAGCCCCATGATTTAGAGCTTTCATTCATAACCCAGCACCAGCTAGACAAGACGGCCCGGTGAGGCAGCCAGCGGACCCACTGGACTTTTCCCTCACTTTCCCCTTCCTCTCCTCAGAGGCCATTTTTCTGTTCTCCTCAGAGGCCATTTTTCTGTTCTCCTGAGCAAGGTGGCATCTGGCCACTTCCCTCTCACTACCCTGAAAAAACCCATGCCCTCAGCTAGTCTCCCCCAGCCCCTCTGTCTCCCTTTGGCCAAGATCTAGCCAAAAGTGAGGGTCCCCTGCTGTGTCCCCAGTGGCTACCATGCCCAGGGCCCCTGACTACGCCAGGCAATGCCCAGCCCGAGGACACTCGCTATGAGTCAGAACAGATTGGAGGGAGGGGTAGGCAGCAAAGTGGCAGGCAGAGCCCAGCCCTGGGCATCAGGACTTTGGCTTACAGCCCCAGCTCCACCTCTGACTGCAGCTCTGGGCCTCAGTCTCCCCATCCACGCCATGGGTTCGGGTCTCACAACTCAGAGAAGGGCTTTGACTCTAATCTCTCCAGGGGTCTGTGGGTGTCCCCAGGGCCATGAAGGTGACTGCCCCTTTCACTGTTGCCTGCGGCCCCCAAGCCCACCGCCCTTCCCCCCTTGCCAAGCCGATCTCTTCCCAGGGCTGAGGGCTGCTCTCCTACCATGATGGGCTGCTGGGCTTCTCCAGAGGGCCGGCTGGCAGACTGCGCTTTGATCTCGGGGTCCCTTCTCCCAGCGGCAGAGGCACAGAGAGAAAGAGGAAGTGAGAATTTCACAACAACTTGGAAGCCCCCTCCTCCTACCTCTACCCCAATCCTGGAGCCCCAGCCAGAGATCCGGGAAAACCACTGTTCTGCTTTCCGGCAAAGTGGGGATAGAACAGGGGGAGGGAGCCCCCACCCCACCCCGAGAAGCCCTTTGCCGGAGGAGGAACAGGCTCCCCATGGGCCCACACCACCTATGGCAAGGGTCGGGGGCGGAGGTGAGATGAGTCAGACACCATTTGCATAGCCAGATGGCAGACACCCTTTCACCCGTTCCTCTTTCCACTCGCCCCTCAGACAGCCGGCCCTCGCCCTTGCTCCTCCTGAGACCCCGCACCATCCCACACGGGCCTCACATCTGTCTTCGGCAGCGCCTGGGGGAAAGAGACCAGAGCCTAGTCCAAGGTTAATGAAAAACTGGAGTTGTTCCATTTCTCTGGGCTGGGCGCTCTGACACCTAAGCCGGAGGCCCTGCCCTGTTGCAAGAGGAATTGCACCCTCAGCCTCAGCCCCCTCAGTCCCCTCAGTCCCCGCAACCCCTGCCCCATAACCAGTCCTCTCAAGACAGGGGTGCTAGCACCTTCCCGCTCCCGCGGCTGTGGAGCTGGTGGAGCACACCAGGGTGGGCAGTGTCAGCAGGAGACTGGGGGCTCCGAGCCCCTCTTCAGGCTGCACCTTCACTGCAGCCTGGCCACGTGGCACCTCCTCTGAGAACAGGATCCCCTCTCTACATGTCCAGCGTTGCCAGGTCCCCATCAGAGCACAACCCTCTCCCCCAGGCAGGGCTCCATGGGGGCAGGCCCACCGCTGGTCCCCCGGGCCAGTACGGCTGACCCTGGGTCTGCTCCTCCCAACCCAGGTGACTAACTCCGATGGCTCAGGCCCAAAGCCCCGGGGCAACCTGGGACCCCTCAGCAAGTTGTGTTAGCACCACCTTCAGAATCTGCCCAAATCTGCCCACTGCCCACCACCTCCACGTCCACAGCCTGGCCTGAGCCGCCATCACCTCCCGCCTGGACCAGTACAGTCACCTCCTCACTGGTAGCTCAGCTGCTGCTCTCACTTCCCACAACTTGTTCTCATTGGGGCCCTGGAGGGACCCAGTAAAACCTAAGTCAGATCACATCCCTCCTCTGCTCAGACCCTCATGACTCTCTCCAGAGTCACAGCCACAGTGCACATCGCATAATGGCCAGCAAGGCCTACAGGGTCTGCTCCACCCCACCCTGCCTCTGTGAGCTGTCTCCAGCCACAATGGCCTCCTCAGCCGCTTGAACACACCCGCCTCAGGGCCTCTGAACATGTGGCTCTCTCTGCCTGGAAGCTCTTCTCCCAGGTACTCACGTGGCCCCTCCTTCGCTTCCTCTGAGTCTCTGCTCACACGTCCCCGCCTCAGTGAGGCCTTCCTTCCCTGACCCGGCACTCCTGAGCCCCCTTGCTCTCTCTCCTTTTCCTGAGCAAATTCACCTGCTAACACACGATTGTTTTCACGGCTCCTTGCATCTCGTCTTATTCCCCTGCTGGAATGTTGGCTTCTCAAGGCCGGGGATCTTTTGTCTGCATCCCCAGGACCCTGCACAGTGCCTGGTGCATGGTGGGTGCTCAAGATTTGCTGAGTCAATAACTCCCCAGCACTCAGCTCTGGACAGGCACAGAGAGGGTGTCTAAGTGATTGAAGAAATGAACAAGCAAATGGGGTCTCCGCTGGGAGGAGGCAGGGTGGGCACCATGGCAGGCAGGCTTCAAGGGGCCAGGCATCCAGCGGGCTTATGGGCCCCGGTGGCTCAGCAGCCTGGGGGCAATGGCTGGGAACCAGTGTTTGAAATGGGCAAGGACAGACCTTCTCCAGGTCCTGGCTGGGGTCCCAGCTCTCTTCTCTACAATCCTAGGGACTTTGGCAGGGGCTGAGAGAGGCCCCAGGGATGGGACAGTGCCCTGAGCCCCTGCCCAGGCCACCCTCCCAGGCAAAAGGGGAGTGCCCATCCAACAGCTGAATCCTTCACGTCCCCATCTTTTCCTACTCTGGGATGGGAGGAGCCTTCCATCCACTTATCAGAGGTACAGGCTGAGGCTCTGGCTCCTGCTGAACCCCAGGCCTGAGCGAGACTTCCTCAGAGTCTGTGGTTGAGAACAGGGACACAGCAGCCTCCTTCCCCTGCTCCCCGGCAGCCTCCCTTGGGGACAGGAAAACAGGTACCCAAGAGAGGGCTGACGAGCTGACAGGCAGGGAAGCCTGCATACGTGTGTGCGGACACAAGCGTGTCCAGAGAAACACCCAGCACAGCCTCTTCCCCATCGAACTGGGAAACCTAAACCCAGCCCTTCCCCAGAGTGGTCAGCTGAATGATACTCCCGAGCTAGCCATGGCCTCATCTGCAGAATCTGGGAAGATGCTACTTTACACGGTAAAAGGGACTTTGCAGATACAATTAAGGATTTCAGACGGGAGATTATCCTGGATTAACCGGGTGGTCCTTAAATGTCATCCCAAGTGTCCTTTAAGGAGATTTGACTGCAGAAGAAGGCCATGTGATGACAGAAGCAGAGGGAAGTCGAGTCAGAGACGCTGTGTCCTGGCCTTCAAGACAGGCAGGGGCCACAGGCCAAGGAATGCAGGCAGTCTCTAGAAGCTAGAAAAGGCATGGAAATGGATTCTCTCCAGTTCTGGCCTACAGAAGAAACCAGCCCTGCCAACACCTTGATTTTAGCCCCTAAGATTCATTTCAGACTTCTGGCCTCCAGAGCTGTACGAGAATAAACTTTTGTTTTGAGCCACGAACTTTGTGGTAATTTGCTACAGCAGCCACTGTAAACTAATACACTCAGATCCTTCCCATCCCAGCAGAGGTGTGCCTGCGTCCCAGGCCAGGCTCCTGTCAACAGGGACTCACACAAGGCTGCACCCTTGCTCACACATGGACACAGACTCCCCGTCATGGATTGAACTGTGTCCCCCCAAAATATGTGTCAACTTGGTTAGGCCGTGATTCCCAGTATTGTGTGGTTGTCCTCCATTGTGTGATTTTCCTATGTGTTATAAATCATAATCTCTGCCTGTGGTTAAAGAGGATTAGACTGGGAAATAACACCCTTGCTCAGGTCACACCCCTGATCCAATGTAAAGGGAGTTTCCCTGGGGTGTGGCCTGCACCACCTTTTATCTTACATGAGATAAAAGGAAAGGGAAGGAAGCAGAGAGTTGGGGACCTCATACCACCAAGAAAACAGTGCCGGGAGCAGAGCACGTCCTTTGGACCTGGGGTCCCTGCGCAGAGAAGCTCCTAGTCCGGGGAAAGACTGATGAGAAGGCCCACAGAGAGAAAGCCTCCCCTGGAGCTGACGCCCTGAATCTGGACTTCTGGCCTACTTTATTGTGAGGAAATAAATTTCTCTTTGTTAAAGCCATCCACCTGTGGTATTTCTGTTAAAGCAACACTAGGTGACTAAGACACCTCCCTACACCCACAGCCGGAAGGGCTGGGCCTCCACCTACCAGGCTGACAGTCCCCTAGTGTTGAGACAGGGGCAGGTACATGCACGAGACCTCCCCCTGCCCAGTGCCTAGAGGTGGTTCTTCAGGGGCAAGCTCAAGTGTTGATTTAAAAATATTTTATTCTTTAGAAAATACAGCATTCACCCATCCCATCCTGCAGTGACCCCCTGCCCCAGCCCCAGTGGACCCACCCCTTGTGGCCAAATGCTCCTGGAACCTTAGCCTCAGTCCCCTGGGGGCCAGGGTCATGCTAGGCCCCCACCCAGGCCTCTTGAGCAGCCAGACAGGTTCCACAGACTCCTGGGCACATGGATGAGAGGCAGGGACAACAACGGGGGAGGGTCACAAAACACCAGCCCGGTGGCCCTCGGAAGCTGCAGGGGGTGTTCAGCTACCAGCACCCCCGCCCCAAGGGAAGCAACCCTCCCCGGGAGCCCAGGCTGAAGGAGGGAGATGGCAGAGAACGGCAGGGTAGGCGGCCCCCCAGTCCACACGCCAGCCTGGTTCAGGTCCAGGCCCCTAGCTATCATCGCCGTTCTCGCTGCGGCCGCGGATGAGGCGCTTGTGGCCTCGCTTGCCCCCTGGACCCTTGGGCTTGGCGAAGGCCTGCTTGAAGGCATGTTGCTTGGGGTGCACCTCGTCGTAGAGGAACTCGGCTGTCAGCTCCGCTCCATCGCCAATCTCAATCTGCATGGGGTAGAGCCGCGGTCACCCCCTCAGTATCTCACACCCCTGCCCAGGGGTCTCCTCCCAGAACCCCACCTGGAGAGCCACCCCAGGAACACAGAGCCTGGGGCCTGCTGCCCTGCGTGCCTGGGGCGCCCCCTACCTGGCCTCCAGACCCAGGGGAAGGGGAGGGCATGGCTGGCTGGGGCTTGTCCCTTCCACTGATCAGGTGGGCTACCTGGGGCAATGCACGCCACCCCTCGGGGCTTGGTTTCCCCATCCATCCAACAGGGCAACCATGATCCCTGCTCTGCCATCACCACAGGACACCCAGTGTCCCACATGGAGGGTGGGGTGAGGAGCCCTGGGAGGTGGGCCCTGGGGGATGGGCCCACCTTCTTGGAGATCTCCAGCTGGAAGTCCTGCTCCACGGAGTCCAAAAGGCGGCTCTTGCAGCTCGAATACAGCATGCGCTCCTTGATGCTGCACTTGTAGCCCGGCATGGAGTAGATGAACACTACGGGAGAGGAGAGGTGAGGTTGGGCAGGTAATGGCCCACGGCAGCAGCCTCCCCAGCTGTAGGCCAGCGCTGCTCCTGCCCCGTCAGGATCGGGGCCCTGCCACAGCCACTCACCCACAGACTCGAGGGGGTCGCCCTCGTGGGTGTGTTTGTAGAGGAAGAAGTGGTAGCGGGCCGCGTCTCGGGGTACCCTCGAGGGCAGCTGGGCCACATCCGTGGGCTCTGTGTGCACCAGCTCGATCGTCTCCCGCTCCAGGTCCAGCTTCTGCCGAGGGCCAGGAGGAGATGTCAGGACACCAGTGAGGGATGGCCCAGGCCTACCCCACCAAACAGGAGCTGCTGAGCTAGGCTTGGCCTGCAGCCAGCAGCCAGGGTGGACCTGCGAGTGTCCATCTTCCAGGGCTCTCCTCCCTGCAGCGGCCCCTGTGTGGGGGTCCCTCTGAAGAGAACACTCCGGGGCCCAGCCCCAACTCTGCCCCTTTGAAGGCTCTGCTAGAGGATTTCCTACCAAGGGGTGAGCAGGGCAGTGCAGAGGGCCTCACCTTGGCAGGGAGGGGACATTCTGCTTGAAGGGGGCTGCCCAATTAGGAGGCCATACCTGGACCAGTGGGGCAAAGGGGCCCTGCCTGGGGGAAGGGTTGGCCAGGAGGGCTGCAGAGGGAGTCTGGGGGAAGAGAGGGGCTCGGGGCTAAGGGGTCAGTGTGAACCTAGGGGGAGTGTGCATGCGGGGTGGACAGGCAGAAAGGGGGTAGTGTGCTCACAGGTGGGGCTGGGTGTGAGCAAGGGACAGAGTGCATTCTACCTATACATGGAGGGGGACCCAAAACAGGGACAGGCAGGGACCCGGTGGAATGGACAGTGTGTTTCTGAGTACACGGCTGAGCTGCAGTGGACAGGCTGGGAACTGTCTGGCCATGTGCACACTGGGGTGCTTGGGAGCAGGGCGCCCACCAGCTGAATGTAGTTGATCATCTTCTGCTTGAGCTGCTGTAGCGCCCGCTGGGCCTCGGGCTGCAGGGGGAAGGCTAGGCCCTGCAGCGTTTGGTGCTTGCTTTCCACACTGATCTCTGTCTTTACCTGGGGAGGAAGCAGATGGTGAGCCAGGCCCCCACCTGCCAGAACCGGGATGTGGCCCACCAGAGGATCACAGGTTCAGCCAGCGGGGTCTCATGTAGACTCCATCTGGGACTCCTGCCACCCTGCCTGGCACCCCCAACCCACCTCGTTGATACGGATCTGCTGGAGCTCTCTTTCGGCCGAAGTCAGTGGGGCAGGCGCTGCACAGGATGACAGGTGCTTCTGGTAACCAGCAAAGGAGAGGTCATCCTGCCCGGGGGATGGAGAGGCACAAATGGGCACCTCTGGGGGAATCCCAGCTTGTGGCCCCTGGACTCCCCCACCCCACCCCCAAGCCTGGCACTGACTTGCTCTGCGCCCTGCACAACACCCCACACTCTGTGGGCTGTGATTAACACCTGGTGGGGTTGGCCCCCACCCAGGGTCCTGGTGGAGGGGAGGAGAGGACGAGAGCTACCTTAACAGTCCCGAAGAGCTCATCCTTGATGTGGCCACCCCCAAACTCCTTCTTCACTGTGGCCCGTGTGGCCGCGTACAGCATCTTCAGCCGCACCTGAAGGAGGGGGCAAGCTGTGAGACCCCTCGGGGCATGGCTTCCTCTGTCAGGAGCAGGCAAGAGCCTCTGGGTGGGGACCTGGCTGGCTCATTGTGGCCACACACCCAGCAGAGGGCGCACTGTGGAAGCGAGGATGCAGTAGAGACGGCTCTGGCCAGCAGGGGGAGCACCTGCTCAGGCCATCACTTCCGCCTCCCAAGCCAGGCTGATGTGGCTGGGAGGGCTCTAGGAGGCCCCAGGCTCCAAGCACGGGGCCTTCCTCCCTCTGACCCTCTGGGGCAGAACCTGACAGTTTCCCCTCTCAGACTCCCCAGGGCAGGGTCTCAGATTTTTAGGGGGCAGTCCTCTGTTCCCCCTTAAGCCTCCCAGGGCAGAGTCTTGTCTCCCACCTTGGACCCATCCCTCCCCAGCCCTGAGCTTGGGGCTAGGCAGGGGTCCTTCAGACTCACTGGGGAATTGTCAGGCGACCAGGCGAGGAAGACCCACTCGAAGCCCTGGGCGTTCTGTGAGTCGAGGCGGTAGAGCAGGTAGCAGGGCTGCTGGGCATCCAACAGCGGCAGCACAGCCCTGTCATAGTCCTGGTCCCAGCCACCAGCCAGCTCCCGCGAGGCGCCTAGCACGAGCTGCTCTAGGGGCAGAGGCCGGGTGAGCCAAGGAGGGGCCATCTCTCGCCTCCACCTCTGGCTGTGGCCTCCTGACCTGCTGGCCACTCTACCCCACCTTCCCCCAGAGCCCGCATGTCCCTGAGGCAGAATCAGTGAGTGAAAGAATGAATGAATGAGGGCACAAAGCTGCCAGTTAGAGGCCGCTCCCTCTACACACCCCCAGCATACACACACATGTGCGTGCACAGATGTGGTCATGAGAATACACCCACAGTCCAACACAGGCAACCCCACCAAGACACGGCTGTGGCCCACAGCTACTGCGGCCCCCTCACGGACACCCACACACCCGGCTGCTCCCTCAGACCCCACCCCACCAGCACAGCTGCTTAGCACCCAGCCCCCCTGTGCTGCCTCCCACTCCCCTCCTCCCTCAGCCTGGGAGCCCAGCAGGCCCCCAGCCTGCCACTCTCAGAAAAAATGTGCTGAGGGACGTGGTGTCGCAGCCTCAGGCCACAGGGCTCGCAGGAGCATCTGAAAAAGCAGGGGTTGGGGCTCCCACCAGACACTTTATAAACACGAATCCCGCTGCCACTCGGCCAGCTATAGTCCCCTCCTCAAACAGTGACAAGGCAAAAGCAGCCAACCTCCCAATGCCTGGGGCCAACAGGCCTGTCACTTTCCTGGCTGGTGAGAACGGCTGAGTCGGGTGTAGGCAGCAGGGCCTGGTTGAGCTGGACACACACTGGGCCTTATCAGCTGTGCCTGCAGGGCACCAAACACTAGCCCCGTGTGCAGAGGCCCAGACTGGAAGGCAAACTGGGCAAGGGGCCCATCACAGCCTGGCCACAGGGGCCCGGCACCTGAACCACCAGCCCCAGGACCCTCAACACACCAGGTCCACCGGCCCAGCCACCTCTCTGCCAGCCTCAGCCTCCTTGCCTGCCTTCCCCAGAACTCAGATCAGATCAGGCCTGAAAACCAGTCGTCACAGCCTGACTTGGCAACATTGTTTAATCTGTCCTCAACTGTTTTCAAACTGGGAAATTTTACATAAGAAGTGGAATTCGTGGCTTCTCTAGAAAAAACAGGAGCTCTGGCCACACTAGGTCACACTCCTATGACCACAGCAGCTGGAGGTGGACAATGGCCACCCACTGGTGGGGCCTGGACCCTCTTTTCTACCACTCCCAGGTGACGCAACAACCATAACACAGAACCGAGGTAAGAGCCCACCCAGAGATACCGCCTGCTTAAAATCTGTAGCGACGTCTGGGGCGGGGGGGGGGGGGGGCGGGGGGGGTGGCGACAGGAAGGGGTGAGGACTGAGAACAATAGAGTGAACTGGCCTGGTTAAGGTCACGGTTTGTGGCTCACCACCCCAGAGGCCTCCGCCACTCATGACCTACCACAATCAGCCCTGCCCAGCCTCTGTGGGATCTGAACTTGGGGACCCTGGACAAAGCCCAGCACAGCTTTGGCTCTAAAGCCTGGGGTGAATCCCAGGTCTGGGCGGAGCCTGCTTTGAGCCAACTCAATGCATGAAAAGTCAGCTGGGCACCAAGCCCACTCGGGGAGTCCCCCAAAGGGCCTACCCACCACAGCAGGGCTGGAAGGCCCCATGAGGGAACCAGCCCACTCCCAGTCTCAGAGTCTGTATTCCTCACCTACCAGCCCCTCAGCACAGAGAGAAGGGGAGGAGTCCTCTCCCCACAAACCTCCACCTCAGTCTAACTCTCTGCCTCCGCAAACCCTCCCCACTTCAGGCCTCAGCTCAAGCCTGCCGTCCCTACACCTCCTCCTGTGCGGCCCCCAGGGTCTGGGCCAAGGCTCAGCGAAGCCTAGAACGCCTCTGTCCTGCTCTTGGAGTGAGCTGGGTGCAAGACCGTTCTCCTTGTTGGCGGGATGCTCCCCAAGGGCAGGACCCCTGGTGCCTCCTTGGTTCCCCCCAGGCTGGCAGCTGAGCCAGGCCGGGCCTGCCGGCACAAACAGGGAGATGGGAAGCCACACAGGGCAGGCCAGCCTGGCTGTGCTTGCTGCTTGTCCTCACTGATTCCCTGCCCCAGCTCAGCCCAGCCTAGCATCCTGACCAGGCCCATCTCGCCACCTATGTCTGGGAAGGCTGGGTAGGACCCCAGGACAGGGCTCCCCTTGCTACCCCCAGCTCCAGCTTCCTGCCCTGTATCACGGGGGTAATGATCATGCCCACCTCCATGCGCTCCTATGAGGTTCTCCTTTACGAGTGACCTCACCCCCCCCGCATTCCCAGATGAAGAAACTGAGGTCCTGAGGGGGCAAGAAGCCAAGGCCCCTTCCCCCAAGAAGCATCTGAGTCCAGCCCCCAGCCTGTGCCCTAGCCCAGAGGGGGCACTCACCGTCCTCGATGACGACTTTGATGAGCCGGATAGAGCCGGCCCGGGCCTTCGCAAAGAATTCCTTCAGCTCCTCAGTGGCTACAAGAACAAGAAACATGGTGGGGGCTGAGCAGGCAGAGTGGACAGGACTGCGTGTGAACCTGCTCTGTCCTCTGAGGTCTGGTGGCCGAGCTGGGAGCCCGAGTTAAATACAGCCCCCCATGTGACTGAGAACCCGAGATGGCTGCCGAACACAGGCTCCCAAATTTAGCCAGCAGAGGTAGCAGGCCTGCCTGCTGGCTGGGACAGCTTCAGTGACAGGGTGGGTGGGGACGCGCCAGCCCGCCTGAGGATGGGGTGGGTTCTGGAACAGGCTGGGCCAGCCAGGGCCAACCCAGGGTGAATGCCCTTACTTCTCCCCTACCCCCTAGGAAGGTCCACTGGGCTGGCCTGGGACACTCCCAGCTCTGCCATATCTGCAGGCACAGGAACACATGGACAAAGGCCCCCAACGTGCCCTGACACAAGTATGTCCATTAAAACACACACACACAATGCATGTGCCAATGTGTATATACTCAATCCAGCATGTGTGAATACTCCTGTACACAAAAACACATTTCTGTGACAGAGAGGAGCACAAACGCAAACACACTCATACATGAACACACTCAGCTGGCCAAACAGAAATAGATACACGTTTAGACGCGCCATCACGCACACACAGCCCCCAGGTTGCAACAAACACACATACAGGCAAATGCAGAGCTCAGCTACGTGCAGGCAAGAGGACATATAAGCATACACATACATATACATGCACATACCCACACTCAGCTGCCAGCCAGGCTGTCTGACCCCGAGAGGACCTGAGGAGCCACCTTAACCCCCAGCACAGCTCTGGGAAAGGGCAACAAGTCTCCAGCCCGCAGGCAACAGGGAAGGCTTCCTGGAGGAGGAGCAGCTTCCAAAACAGACCCTGTCTTCATTCTTGGGCCGCAGAGCTTGGAAGTGACAGCCAGTGAGCAAGGCCCCGAGTGCAGAGGTGATGACATGGTCAAAACTAGGGAACCATGGGAAATACAGACCCACTAGTGGCTCAGATGGGGAAGTCAAGGGCCCTGGTGAGCAGGGCCAGGCCAGGTGACCTTGAGGCTGCCCAGGGGTCAGGAAAACTCCGGCAGGAGCATAGCTGGAGGGCTGAGGTCAGAGAATATTTATAGGGCCTGATCCAGGCAGCTCAGGGGAGGTGAAGCCTTTAGGAAAACAAGCCCTGGTCATGTCCTCAGGTGCCCCCCCGCAGGGTGACCCTGAGCCTGAGACCTAAGGCTGGGCAGCTCCCTCCAAGATGGCTGGGTGGGCATGGGCCCACCTGAGCCCAGCAGTCCTGTGGGCTCAGAGCCACATGGTGTGGAGCTGTAAGCAGATGGACACAGCAGCCAGTGGCAAACCCCATGAAGAGCCTGGCCTCTTAGGCTCTACCTCTGCCTTAGCGTTAGGACCCCTGACCACTGAGCTGCCATCTTATCTGTAAAATGGGGATAAAACTCCACGGAGCTGTGGTGAGGAATAAATGGGAAAGTGTGACGGGGCCACTAGCAATAACGATTAACGATGATTAACCTTTACTACTGCCAGAAGAACGAACAAGTCTGTCTTGGAAGAAGTACAGCCGGAATGCTCCTTAGAGGCGAGGATGGCGAGACTTGATCCCACATACTTTGGACATGTTATCAGAAGGGACCGGTCCATGGAGAAGGACATCATGTTTGGTGAAGCAGAGGGCAAGCGAAGAAGAGGAAGACCGGAGGCGGGGACAAGATGGCGGAGTAGTCAGATGCTTCCAGTAGACCCTCTTACACCAAAGACCCGAAAAAACCAAGTGATTCAATTATATATAGCAATCTGGGAGCCCTGAACACCAAAGGCAGAGTTGAGGAACCCAACTGAGTGGCAGGCGGAGGGAGAGACAGTTCGGAAGCAGCGAGGAGTTGCCAGACGTGACCCAGCTAGAGCCTGAGCCCTTCAGGCCTGAGCAGCTCGTGGGCGAGCAGTGAGGCAGGCAAGCAGCGGTGCTCGGGAGGCGTATTCCGCATAGGGAGAAACCCAGCGCCAGAGAGTCTACACGGCCACCCAGAACCAGTGAGAAGGAGCCCTGGATCGGTGAAAGATAAGTAATTCTGCACATCTTAATGCACAGATCAAAAACACCCCCCTTAGGGAAAAACCTCTTTCCCATTTACTTCCCCGCTCCCTGCTCTGCACTAGGTCCAGGACTGGCTTCAGCAATTGCCAAGTCCCCTGGGCCAGAAGTAGGATCCATCACACGCCCAGAGCCATTCTCCCTGCCTTGGAGAGTGAACAAATTAACAAACAAGGGAAAACATAAACTGCCGGCTTCCCTAAGCCAAGAACCCAGGGTAGGCACATCACCTTTGCCTAGGCACAGGCATAAGGGATCCACGGACTTTGAGTGCCTTTCCCCCTGCATAGACTTGTGTGGGCCCATCTCAACAGCATAGGCCCTCATTACCGCAGTACAACAGGGTATATACTGGAACGCTAGCTTCAACTGTTTCACCTGTGAAGAGGCAGGTTCTTGACATTTGACACTGCCCTGCCCATTAAGCAGGGTCTTCACCTACCCACATCAGGGGCCTGAGGACTGGTGGCTCTACCCACGCCACCTAGCCACCTGCGATAGGGGCACATGAATAAGAGGTACCCCCCAGTCCTTACAGCCAACAGCATTAGGTGCTTATAGTCCGGCTGCAAAACCTACCCACCTACGTGCTCTAGGCAACAGGGACACACCTTCCTCCTGGACACTCGGGGGTGGCTGTCAGCCCCCTGCCTTTCTCAGAGTGTGTCCCTCTGCTGCAGCCAGATGCCTGTGCCTACATTAATCACCCATTCCTGTCTAGGACTGTTAAGTGAGAGTCTGCATCACACACTTGGTAGCTACCTACCTGGGCAGCTGAGTGGAATCCATACAGGAGGAGTGGGCAGACTCCTGAGCTCACATACCTAGTAACAGATCTAACCACCTGGTGACAGGACATTAGAGCTTCAAAGGTGCCAATAATCAAACTAGCTCATATGAGCAGCCTATTTGGGCATATCAAAACAAAACAAGAAGCTAGGATACAGTAAACAAACATAAAATAAATAAATATAATAACTTATGGTGGCACGGAGACAATGGTCAATATCAAATCACATAAAGAGGGAGTCCATGATGGCTTCAACAAGCTCCCAAAATAAAGAATCTAGAAATTTTCCAGAGGAGGAAAATTTCTTGGAATTACCGGAGGCAGAATGCAAAAGATTAATATACAGAACTCTGCAAAAAATTACAAAGGAAATTAAGCAAAACACAGAACACACAATAGAGGAAATTAAAGAGATTAGAGAAGGGCATACTGACAAATTTAACAGGCTGCAAGAATCCATAGAGAGACAGCAATCAGAAATCCAGAAGATTAACAATAAAATTTCAGAATTAGACAACTCAGTAGAAAGTCACAGGAGCAGAATTGAAGCAAAGAAAGTCAGAATGAGTGAGATTAAAGATAAAGCACTTGACACGAACTTATTTGAGGAAAAATCTGATAAAAGGATTAAAAAAAATGAAGAAACCCGAAGAATTATGTGGGACTCTATCAAGAGGAATAACCTATGAGTGACTGGAGTACCAGAGCAGGGTGGATAACAGAAAATAAAGAGAGAATTGTTGATTTGTTGGCAGAAAACTTCCCTGACATCGCGAAAGATGACAAGATATCTATTCAAGATGCTCAGCAAACCCCACATAAGGTAGATCCCAAAAGAAAGTCACCAAGACATATTATAACTAAACTTGCTGTCATGAATTGAATTGGATCCCCCAAAAATATCTGTCAACTTGGCTCGGTCATGATTCCCAATATTGTATAATTGTGTAATCTGATGTGATTTCCTTATGTGTTGTAAAGTCTATCACTATGATGAGGTTATATGTGATTTCCTTATGTGCTGTAAACTCTTATCACTATGATGAGGTTATACTGACGAAGTTTACAAGATTAAACAGTGTCTTAATCCAATCTCTTCTGAGATACAAAAGAGAGAAGCGAGCAGAGATACAGGGGAACCTGAGACCACCAAGAAAGCAGTGCCGGGAACAGAGCGTGTCCTTTGGACCTGAGGTTCCTGCACAGAGAAGCTCCCAGAACAAGGGAAGATTGATGACACTGACCTTCCTCCAGAGCCAATGGAGAAAGCGTTCCCCTGGAGCTGACACCCTGAATTTGGACTTGTAGCCTACTGGACTGTGAGAGAATAAATTTCTCTTTGTTAAAGCCATCCACGTGTGGGATTCCATTGCAACAGCACTAAATGACTAAGACAGAATTTGGTACCAGAGTGGGGTGCTGCTCTGACAGATATCTAAAATGTGGAAGCAGTTTTGAAACTGTGAATGGATAGAGGAGCAGCAGTGGCAGAGGACCAGCAACAGCAGAGAACCTGCAGCGGCAGAGAACCAACAACAGCAGAACCAGGAGACCAGAGCAAGACAGCGCTGGAGCCGACCCACGGAGCGAGAGCTGAGTGCCTGTGTGCAGGAGGCTTCCTGGTGGAGTGGCATGCCTCCGGGCACCTACCAGTGGAGCTACCAAGCTTTGGAACACTTGTCCCAGTAGGGCAGATGCAGGCATGAGGCCGGAACGCTGAGAGGCCACAGGAAACATAAGCTGAAGAGACAAGGAACACAAGAAGCCGAGCTGCCTCGGCCTCAAAAGGTATGGCCATGACCTCAGGGGTTCCAAAGGGTGGAGCCATGGCCTCCAGTGTTTCTAAGGGTGGAGCTGTCACTCCAACGGACTAGGAGAATGGTGCGCCTAAAGCCAAGGGAGCAGAGTTACCATCCCAGTGGGCCTGGAAGGCAGCGCTGAAGCCCAGGGCCGAGGGGCCTCCACTCAGAATCCAGTGACTGTGGCCAATACCTAGAGTTTGGTGGGCAGGGGTATTGTGTAAATTGTCTCAGAGAACAGATTATTTTCAAAGCCTTGAGGGCTAATGTAATGTGTTCCACTGACTTGCTTGGTACCTGTTATCCCTTCTTCTCCTTCGGTTTCTCCCATTTGTAATGGAAATGTCTAGGATGTGCCTATTCTGCCATTGTACCTTTGGAAGCAGCTAACTTGTATTCTAGATTTCACAGATGAAGAGGAATTTTTTGGATTTTGGACTTCGAGTTGAATTAAGACTTTTATTATGATACGATGAGGTGAATATGTTTTACATGTGGCAAGGACATGAATCTTGAGGGGCCAGAGGATGGAGGGTCATGGGTTGAATTGTGTCCCCCAAAAATATCTGTCAACTTGGCTAGGTCATGATTGCCAGTATTGTACGATTGTGTAATCTGATGTGATTTCCTTACGTGTTGTCAACTCTATCACTATGAGGTTATACTGATGAAGTTTACAAGATTAGATAGTGTCTTAATCCAATCTCTTCTGAGACATAAAAGAGATTTATTCCTAAGAATTATTTTTTTAGGGGCTATTATAAATGGTATTGTTTTCCTGATTTCCTTTTCATCATTCTCTTTATTGGTGTATAGGAATCCAACCGATTTCTGTATGTTTATCTTGTATCCTGCTACTCTGCTGAATCTTTCTATTAGTTCCAGTAGATTTCTCGTGGAGTCTTTAGGGTTTTCTATGTATAGTATCATATCATCCGCAAACAGGGACAGTTTAACTTCTTCATTACCAATTTGGATGCCCTTTATTTCTTTTTCTTGCCTTATTACTCTAGCTAGAACTTCCAACACAATGTTAAATAGGAGTGGTGATAAGATGCATCCTTGTCTTGTTCCTGTTCTCAAGGGGAATGTTTTCAGCCTCTCTCCATTAAGAATGATGTTGGCTGTTTGTTTTGCATAAATGCCCTTTATTATGTTGAGAAATTTCCCTTCTATACCTATTTTATGGAGAGTTTTTATGAGGAATGGATGTTGGACTTTGTCGAATGCCTTTTCTACATCAACTGAGATGATCATGGGATTCTTTTCTTTCCTTTTATTTATGTGGTGGATTATGTTGATTGATTTTCTAATGCTGAACCATCCTTGCATACCTGGTATGAATCCTACTTGGTTGTGGTGTATTATTTTTCTGATATGGTGCTGAATTCTATTGGCTGGAATTTTCCTGAGAATTTTTGCATCTATACTCATGAGAGATACTGGTCTGTACTTTTCTTTTTTTGTGGCGTCTTTGCCTGGTTTTGGTATCAGGGTTATGCTGGCTTCATAGAATGAATTCGGAAGTGCTGCTCTCTTTTCTATGTTCTCAAGTAGTTTGAGTGGTACTGGTACAAGCTCTTCTATGAATGTTTTGTAGAATTCTCCAGTGAAGATATCTGGGCCAGGGCTTTTTTTTGCTGGGAACTTTTTTTCTTACCTTTTCAATCTCTTCTCTTGTTATGGGTCTGTTCAGATTTTCAACATCACTTTGTTGTAGTTTGGGTAGGTAGTGTGTTTCTAGAAATTTATCCATTTCCTCTAGGTTTTCAAATTTGCTGGAGTATAGTTTTTCATGATATTCTGTTACAATCTTTTTTTTTCAGTTGGGTCTGTTGTAATGTCACCCATTTCATTTCTTATTTGGGTTATTTGCATCCTCTTCTGCTTTTTTTTTGTCACTCTGGCCAGGGGTTCGTCAATTTTGTCGATTCTTTCAAAGAACCAACTTTTGGTTTTGTTGATTCTTTCTACTGTTTTTCTATTCTCTATTTCATTGATTTCTGCTCTGATCCTTATTGTTTCCTTTCTTCTGCTGGCTGTGGGCTTTTTTTGCTGTTCTCTATTTGTTTGAGTTGTGTAGTTAATGTTTTGATTTTGTCCCTTTCTTCTATTTTGATATGTGCATCTATTGCTATAAATTGTCCTCTGAGGACCGTCTTTGCTGTGTCCCAAAGGTTTTGGTATGATGTGTTTTCATTCTCGTTTGATTTTAGGAATTTTTTTATTCCATCTCTGATTTGTTCCATCCCCCAGTGGTTTGTAAGCAGGGTGTTATTCAGTTTCCACGTAATTGATCTTTTTTCCTTGCTCTTTCTGTTGTTAATTTCTACCTTGATGACACTGTGGTCAGACAAACTACCTTGTATTATCTCAACATTTTGGATCTTGTTGAGGATTGCTCTGTGGCCTAAGATGTGGTCTATTCTGGAAAACGTCCCATGTGCATTGGAGAGATATAAAAGAGAAAAGCGAGCAGAGACACATGGGAACCTCATACCACCAAGAAAGCAGTGACGGAAGCAGAGTGCATCCTTTGGACCTGAGGTTCCTGCACAGAGAAGCTCCTAGACCAAAGGAAGATTGATGACAAGGACCTTCCTCCAGAGCCAATGGAGAAAGCATTCCCCTGGAGCTGACGCCCTGAATTTGGACTTGTAGCCTACTGGACCATGAGAGAATAAACTACGCTTTGTTAAAACCATCCACTCGTGGTATTTCTGTTAGAGCACCACTAGATGATTAAGACAGTTGCCAAAACCAAAGATAAAGAGAGAATTTTAAGAGCAGCTAGGGATAAACGGAAAGTCATCTACAAAGGAGAGTAATGAGAATAAGCTCGGACTACTCAGCAGAAACCGTGCAGGCAAAAGGCAATAGGATGACATATATAAAGCCTTGAAAGAAAAAAAACTACCAGCCAAGAATTATACATCCAGCAAAACAGTCTCTCATATATTATGGCAAAATTAGGGCATTTCCAGATAAACAGAAGCTTAGGGAATTTGCAAAAACCAAACCAAAATTACAAGAAATACTAAAGGGAGTCTTCCAGTTGGAAAATCAGTAACATCAGATAACAACCCAAGACTAGAACGCAGAACAGAGCAACCAGATATCAACCCAGAGAGGGAAGTCACAAAAGGAAATCAAAGCTAAAGCACTAAAAATAGGGAAACAGATGTCAATATGTAAAAGATGACAACATTAAAACAAAAAACAGGGACTTAAAAAATGTAGACATAGATTTTTCATATGGAGAGGAAGTCAACGTGATATAAAGAAATAAAAGATTGGTATAAACTTAGAAAAACAGGGGTTAAATATTAAGGTAACCACAAAGGAAACTAACAATCCTACAAATCAAAACAAAAAACTAGAAAAATACAAAGACTCAGCAAACACAAAATCAACAACAGTAAAAAGATGAAAAGAAAACACAAAAAGAAAAACAACTCAGCACAGAAAATTAAGTGGAACAAAGAAACTGTGAACAACACACAAAATAAGACAGCAAAATGACAGCACTAAACTCATACCTGTCAATAATTATGCCAAATGTAAATGGACTAAATGCACCAATAGAGACAGAGAGTGGCAGACTGAATAAAAAAACACGATCCGTCTATATGCCACCTACAAGAGACATACCTTAGACTTAAAGACACAAACAAACTAAAACTCAAAAGATGCAAAAAAATACATCAAGCAAACAACACAGAAAAGAGCAGGAGTGGCATATTAATCTATGACAAAATAGACTTTAAAGTAAAATCCACCACGAACGATAAAGAAGGGCACTACATAATGATTAACGGGTCAATACACCAAGAAGACATAACTATGATATTTACGCACCCAATGACAGGGCCCCAAAATACATAAAACAAACTCTAATAGCACTGAAAAGAGAGAGAGACAGCTCCACAGTAGCAGTAGGAGACTTCAACATACCGCTTTCCATGAAGGACAGAACATCCAGCAAGAAGCTCAACAAAGACATGGAAGAGCTAAAAGCTACAATCAACCAACTTGATCTCACAGACATGTATTGAACACTCCACCCAACAGCAGCCAAGTATACTTTCTTTTCCAACGCACATGGAACATTCCCCACAATAGACCACACAGTAGGCCATAAAGCAAGCCTTAACAGAATCCAAAGCATCGAAATATTACAAAGCATCTCTTCTGACCATAAAGCCATAAAAGCAGAAATCAACAACAGAAAAAGCAAGGAAAAAAAATCAAAACACATGGAAACTGAACAACACCTTGCTCAAAAACTACTGGGTTATAGAAGAAATTAAGGATGGAATAAAGAAATTCATATACTCAAATGAGAATGAAAACACATCCTACCAGAACCTTTGGGACACAGCAAAAGCAGTGCTCAGAGGTCAAATTACAGCAATAAATGCACACATCCAAAAAGAAGGAAGGGCCATAATCAAAACATTAGCCCTACAACTGGAACAAGTAGAAACAAAGCAGCAAAAGAAGCCCTCAGGTGCCAGAAAAAGGAAATAATAAGAATTAGAGCAGAATTAAATGAAATAGAGAATAGAAAAACAATTGAAAGAGTTAACAAGACCAAAAGCTGGTTCTTTGAAAAGATCAACAAAATTGATAAACCATTGGCCAAACTGATAACAGAAAAACAGGAGAGGAAGCAGATAACCCATATAAGAAATGAGATGGGTGATATCATGACAGACCCAACTCAAATTAAAAGAATCGTGACAGAATACTATGAAAAATTGTACTCTAACAAATTTGAAAACCTAGAGGAAATGGACAAATTTCTAGAAACTGACTACCTACCTAAACTAACACAAACAGAGGTAGAACAACTAAATAAACCTGTAACAAAAGAAGAGATTGAAAAGGTAATTAAAATACTCCCAACAAAAAAAAAGCCCTGGCCCGCATGGCTTCACTGGAGAATTCTACCAAACTTTCAGAGAAGAGTTAACACCACTACTACTAAAGGTATTTCAGCATAGAAAAGGATAGAATACTCCCAAACTCATTCTATGAAGCCAGAATAACCCTAATACCAAAACCAGTTAAAGATACTATGAAAAAAAGAAAATTACAGATCAGTATCCCTCATGAACACTGACACAAAAATCCTCAACAAAATTCTAGCCAGTAGAATTCAGCAACGTATCAAAAAAATAATTCACCATGATCAAGTGGGATTTATACCAGGTATGCAGGGATAGTTCAACATTAGAAAAACAATCAATGTAATCCATCACATAAATAAAACAAAAGACAAAAACCACATGATCTTATCGATCGATGCAGAAAAGGCATTTGACAAACTCCAACACCCATTCATGATAAAAACTCTCAACAAAATAGGAATAGAAGGGAAATTCCTCAATATAATTAAGGGTATCTATACAAAGCCAACAGCCAACATTATCTTTAATGGAGAGACTTTGAAAGCTTTCCCCTTGAGAACAGGAACTAGACAAGGATGTCCTCTATCACCACTCTTATTCAACACTGTGCTGGAGGTCCTAGCCAGAGCAATTAGGCTAGAAAAAGAAATAAAGTGCATCCAAATTGGTAGGGAAGAAGTCAAAGTATCTCTATTTGCAGATGATATGATCTTATACACAGAAAACCCCAAAGAATCCACAAGAAAACTACTGGAACTAATAGAAGATTTCAGTAAAGCTTCAGGATACAAGATAAACATACAAAAATCAGTTGGATTCCTTTACACCAACCAAGAGAACCTCAAAGAGGAAATCACCAAATCAATACCATTTACAATAGCCCCTAAGAAGATAAAATATTTAGGAATAAATCTAACCAGAGATGTAAAAGACCTATACGATGAAAACTACAAGACACTACTGCAAGAAACCAAAAGAGACCTGCATAAGTGGACAAACATACCTTGCTCATGGATAAGTAGACTCAACATTGTGAAAATGTCAATTCTACCCAAAGCGATCTACAGATACAATGCAATCCCGACCCAAATTCCACCAGCATTTTTTAATGAGATGGAGAAACTAATCACCAACTTCATATGGAAAGGGAAGAGGCCCCAAATAAGTAAAGCATTACTCAAGAAGAAGAACAAAGTGGGAGGCCTCATACTACTTGATTTTAGAACCTATTATACCATCACAGCAGTCAAAACAGCCTGGTACTGGTACAACAAAAGAAACATAGACCAATGGAACAGAATTGAGAATCCAGACATAAATTCATCCACCTGTGAACAGCTGACATTTGACAAAGGCCCAAAGTCCGTTAACTGGGGAAAAGACAGTCTCTTTAACAAATGGTGCTGGCAGAACTGGATACCCATCTGCAAAAAACTGAAACAAGACCCATACCTCACACCACACACAAAAACTAACTCAAAATGCATCAAAGATTTAAATGAAATCAAAAACAATAAAGCTCATGGAAGAAAAAATAGGGACAATGCTAGAAGCCCTGATACATGGCATAAACACAATACGAACTATAAGTAACAATGCACAAGCACCAGAAGAGAGACTAGATAAATGGGAGCGCCTAAAAATCAAACACTTATGCTCACCAAAAGACTTCACCAAAAGCGTAAAAAGACAACCTATAGACTGGAAAAAATTTCTGGCTATGACAAATCCGATCAGCGTCTAATCTCTAAAATCTACAAGATACTGCAAAACCTCAACAACAAAAAGACAAATAACCCAATTAAAAAATGGGCAAAGAATATGAACAGGCACTTCATCAAAGAAGATATTCAGCTGGCTAACAGACATATGAAGAAATGCTCACCATCATTAGCCATTAGAGGAATGCAGATCAAAACTACAACGAGATATCATCTCACCCCAACAAGGCTAGCATTAATCCAAAAAACACAAACAATAAATGCTGGAGAAGTTGTGGACAGACTGGAACACTTACACACTGTTGGTGGGAATGTAAAATGGTACAACCACTTTGGAAATCAATTTGGCGCTTCCTTAAAAAGTTAGAAAGAGAAGTACCATATGATCCAGCTATCCCACTCCTTGGAATATATCCTAGAGAAATAAGAGCCATCACATGAGTAGATATATGCACACCCATGTTCACTGCAGCACTGTTCACAATAGCAAAAAGATGGAAACAACCTAGGTGCCCATCAATAGACGAACTGATAAACAAATTATGATACATCCACACAATGGACTACTACGCAACAATGAAGACGTAAAACATCTTATAACATGGAGTTAGCTGGACATCATTATGCTGAGTGAATTTAGTCAGTCACAGAAGGACAAATATTGTATAAAACCACTATTATAAGAACTCAAGAAAAGGTTTAAAGGCAGAAGAAAACATTCTTTGATGGTTACAAGGGTGGGGAGGGAGGGTGAGGGTTATTTACTAACTAGATAGAAGATAAGAATTATCTTAGGTGAAGGGAAGGACAGCACACACTACAGGGGAAGTCAGCACAACTGGACTAAACCAAAGCTAAGAAGTTTCCTGAATACAATCAAACACTTTGAGGGACAGAGTAGCAGGAGTAGAGGTCTGGGGACCATGGTTTCAGGGGACATCTAGGTCAACTGGTATAAGAAAGCTTATTAAGAAAATGATTCTGCATCCTACTTTGGTGAGGGGCATCTGGGGTCTTAAAAGCTTGCAAGCAGCCATCTAAGAGGCATCAATTGGTCCCAACCACCTGGAGCAAAGGAGAATGAAGAACACCAAAGACACAAGGAAAGTATTAGCCCAAGAGACAGAAAGGGCCACATAAACCAGAGACTTCATTAGCCTGAGACCAGAAGAACTAGATGGTACCTCGCTACCACCAATGACCACCCTGACAGGGAACACAACAGAGTCCCTGATGGAGCAGGAGAAAGGTGGGGTGCAGAACTCAAATTCTAGTAAGAAGACCAGACTTAATGATCTGACTAAGACTGGAGGAACCCTGGAAAGCATGGCCCCTGGATTCTCTATCAGCCCAGAACTAAAACAATTTCTGAGGCCAACTCTTCAGACAGGGAGTGGACTGTACTGTGGGACATAAAGTGATACTCGTGAGGAGTGTGCCTCTTAGCTCAAGTAGATACAAGAGACTAAACGGGCAGCTTCTCTGGAGGTGAGATGGGAAGGCAGAGAGGGTTAGGAGCTGGCTGAATGGACATGGGGAATTGGGGTGGAAAGGAGGAGTGTGCTGTCACAGTATGAGGAGAGCAATTAGAGTCACATAACAATGTATGTACAAATTTTTGTATGGGAAAAAATAAAAAAAGAAGAAGAGGAAGACCTTCAACAAGATAGACTGACGCAGTGGCTGCAACAACGGGCACGTGCATAGCAAGGATTGTGAAGACGGCGCAGGACCGGGCAGTGTTTCGTTCTGTTGCACATAAGGTCACTATGAGTCTGAACCGACTTGACGGCACCTAACAACAACATAATGAGGTTTATTACTACAATGATGGCAGGCAAGCTGGGCTCAGCTGTCCCTCCACCTGCTCAGACCTTCTGGGAGTGGAAGCCAACAAGCACTCCCAGGGGAGAGGCTGGCATGCCTCTCCTACTGTTACCAGGGCAAACTGACACCCCAGCAGAGAAAGAGCAGAAGAGACATCCCCACTCCCTTCCCACCCCAACCATGCCTCCCCAGCCACATCAATAATCCAGAGGCCAGGCCTGGGACACCTGAACCTCTGGTATCAAAGATTCATGGGCTCCACTCCCAAGCTACTTTGCCCCTCTCACCCCATGAGCCTCAAGTTACAGGTCCCTCCCCTGCCCCGCTCTGAGGTCAGCTGATTCACACCTATGGCAGGACAGGGCTGGCAGCTGGGTGTCCAGGGTGATCTCTCATGCCACCTCCCCAGGCCAGGCCAGAAATGGGACTGAGTGGCTGCTCACAGGCAGAAGGAGGGCTGGGAGCCCTGCCCCAGTGATCCCCTGGGCAGGCCTGCAGGGCCCTGGCCACAGGACCTGTCCTGTTAGCCCATGGAAAGCCCTTCCTTCCCTCCCAGTTGGAGGCAGCACAGTCACCAGACAAAGGGGAAGGAAGGGGCTGGAGGCCACTCCCCTCCTGCGGGGCTGAGTCATGAAGCCTGCCCTTCTAGCTCCTCAGGAGAGAGGCTGGCCCACCTGCTGGGGGGCAGGCAATGACCCCAGCCCCTGCTTTCTCTGGTGCTGCTGGGGAGGGGGCAGGGCCAGGGAAGCCGTCCAGGGGCTGTCCAGCCACCAAGTGGCCACAACCGCAAGCCAGGATCCACGCGGTCAGGCAGGTCGATGGTGCCAGATCCTTGTGTGGTGGGAGGAGTGGCTAATAGCCAAACCACAGAGCCTGTCTGGGCAAGTGGCCTGGGCCTTCCCCAGAGGCCAGGCAGCCCACCCATGCCAGTGACAGATGGGGACACTGAGGCCCACGTAGGGTCAGGGCACTAGGCTCCTGGCCACTGCTTCTCTCCCAGCCTGTCTGAGAAGGAAGGAACCCTGTGCCCCGGGGAGGGAGCAGTGATGCTCTGGGCTAGAGAGGCTTCCTGGGGGAAAGAGACACTGGCCTGGATGCTCTAGCGCCAAGACCCTCCCTCCAAACCCCATATCTGGACCCTCTTCCCTGCCTCCAGCCTGGAGCTGGGACCTCCCATCCCTGGCTGGGACCAGCTCAGGAGTTCAGAGTGGAAAACGGGAGGGAAGTCAGAGGTCAAGGTCAGACTGGAAGTTCTCCCCATGCCAGCCTGCCCAGAGTGTGTGAGGGTCCTGGGACGAGCCAAGGTCAGGGCCCCTCCTCACACATATACAAGCCCATCCAAGCCATACACAGACATCTGTTACATGGTGACAAATGCACAGTGCGACGTGCTCAAACTGTGCACACACGCACAGACACCCACAGACAGAAACCCTGATGTCTAAGGACGGTCCCATGCCACCTACACAGCATCCATCCAAACACCGGTAGTGCATGTGCGTGAATGGGCCTCGGTGTGCACCGGCACAGCCACATCCAGATGTGCACACACAGGACTGAAGACACAAGGCATGTGCACAGAGGTGTACACGCCTCCAGATGTGCACATTCGGTACACCCACCCCCAGAAATGAACAAATATGCACACCTAGACCCAGATGGACACATACATACAAACACCACATCCAGGTGGGCACACAGATACTCCCTCTTCAGCTGTGTACGTACACGTACACCCACTCCCAGCTATGCACAGCAAGTCCGTACCCCTCCCCCTAAGACGTGCCCACTCCAGGCGGCCCGCGGCTGCAAAACAGAACAGGAAGCTTCCCGGGGCCATTGCCGGGAGGAGGGAGGGGCCGAGAGTCGGGGAGAGGGCGCAGCCGCGAGTGGAGACCCCCAGCCCCCTCCCCTCCCGCCATCGGCCCTCACCATGAATGCCCGTCTGGTGCGCCATGGCTCCGCGCCCCGCTCGGCCCGCGCCCTCGGGGCCCTCGGCTTGGCTCTGGCCCGGCTTCGCTCGCTTGGACCCGAAGGAGGAGAAGGAGGAGGATGTGGCGGCGGCAGCCGAGCCTCGCACAGCTTCCCGGGCGGTGCCGCAGGACCCGCCCCCAGCGGCGCCCCGCCCCCGACGGGCGAGGCCAGGAGTTGGGAGTGGCTGCCCCGGGCCGCGCGTGCGCCCGAGTGTGCGCCTGGGGCCGGGTGGGTCTAAGGCTGGGAGTGGATCGACGTGTGCGCGCGCCTGCGCGTGCCTCCTTTTGTGGAGTGGAAAGGGCCTGCGTGGCCGGCCGTGCGTGGGCGCACGCGCGTGTGCCTGTGCGCCTTCATCCGGTGATCTACTGGTGGGCGGATCGTGCTTGTGCGCGCGAGTCTGTGCGCCCGAGGCCAGGTGGGTTTCCTGATGAGGACCGATCCTCGCGTGCTCTCGTTTGTAGCCGGGAGGGGGCCTGAGCGTGGGCGGACGCGCGTGTACTTGTCATCTCTCCCCCTGGGACGTTACCTCAGCGCCTCCCGCGGGATGCTGGCACCTCAGGGCGGTCGTGGTGGGCGGGCACTGCCCTCATGGTGGGAGCCAGATCCACTTTCTACCAGGCAGCGGGCAAATGAACAGCGCCGAGGGCCGCTAGGACGAGGGGAAATCTGAGCAGAAACCTGGAGAAGAGGATGGGGCGGGCGGGCAGAGTGGAGAGAAAAGTTTTCTGAGAAGAGGAAACCTCAAGATGCAAAGGCCCAGAGGGTGAGGGAGGGCCAGAGCATGGTAAAGCTGAGGAACTTCGCAACTTCTGGTGAACTTACGTCTCCCTGCCCAGCGTCCTTGCCTTCGCTGGCATCAGCCCGTCTGCCACCAGCCAGTCAACATTGTGTGCCTTCCCGGCCACGGTGATTGATTCAGGGATGCGCACATGATCCGAGATGGTCCAATCAGAGCCTGTCCCGGGACTTGCGACGATTGGAAAGGTTTTCTGAGAGATGATGCCTACAGTGTGGGGTTGCCTGCCTGCTTTCTGGCTTCAGCTTGTGTTCCCTGCTAGGTGCCCCACTGCTCTCCCCTGGCTGGGCACTGAGGGCTCCTCTGTACCCCCAGACCCTGGGTTTCTCTTCTCCTGAGAGCCAGCACATAAACAGAATTGAAATGTTCTCTTTTTCTTCCTGAGTGCACCCTGAGGACAGGACCCATGTAGTCAGTTCATTACGGTCACCCCAGCATTCACCATGGAAACTAACCGCAGTGTGGCCCTGTAGCCTGCCTTTGGTAAAACAGCTCATAGGCAAGACCTCCCCACTCTGAACCCTACCATAGCCCAGAAGGGACCAGCATCACAGAGCCACTGGTTACACCAGCTCTTAGACCTGGCCACCTCCACGGAAGTGTAAGAGGCTTTGTGTCTCGGACACTGGAATTAGCCAAGATAACAGATGAATGAAAAACAATAAGGTTATGTCCCCTGTAAAACTGCTCATCAATGGAGGAACTGTGACAGGTAGGATCATGGACAGTACTACCTTAACTTAAAGGTCTCTGACAGCATCCACCACCCCACCCTGCTCCTTGCCTGACCCTCTTCCTGCTTCATCCTCTTTGTTCTTACTGACACATATTTACTTATGTACTGCCTCTCTTCCACCAGTAAGTTTTTGTCCCCACTGTATCCCCAGCACCTACAATAGTGCCCAACATTGGTAGGGGGTCAGTAATACTTGCCAAATCCCATCCAGTGTTTCCATGAGAGAAAGACCTGGCGATATGCTTCCATAAAGATCACAGCCAAGAAAACCCTATGGGGCAGCTCTACTCTGTCACATGGGGTCACAGTGAGCCAAAATCAACTCAACAGCACCCAACAAGTATTTGCTGAAATATCTGAGTAAATGCCTTGCACAGTTTTAATAAATATTTGTTGAATAAAAAAAGAATATTTGCCAAATAAGCAAATGTGTGAATGAGCCATTAGAGTCTTCGTGTGTTGCACACTTACTACATGCCGGGCACATTTATTTAATCTTCGTGACGGCCTTGCAAGGTATATATAGTGAGGGTGCCGAAGAACCTATGTTTCCTTTACTCAAAAAGTTGGAACAGCCAAAGGATGAGAAAGCCTGTTTGGCAGTGGCCCTTGTCCCTTCCATCAGTCACTCATACCTCAGTGATGAGGATTTAACAAGGTGACTTCCTTTTGGGGCAAGGCAGCCCAGAGAAGGGAACCTCCTGGAATACTGGGGCTTGAACCCAGGCCTCATCTTCAGAGCCTGGGATTCAGGTGAGGAAACCAAGGGCCAGCAGGTGCCAGAACAGACTTCATGTCTGGCTGAGATCTGATTTCAGGTGCAAAGAGGAGAAAGCTGCCCACATACAGATCCTCCTCAAACGAGTCCAGGGGTGCATGGAATGTCCGGGAGCAGATCGGCTGTCCCTTTCTTCCTGTCATTTCCCAACACGAAGTTAGTTAGCCATTGAGATTATTAGAATAAACTTCTTTTTTTCCAGGTGGATCAAAGATTTAAATGTCAAAAATATAAACTATAAAGGTATAAAAGGAAACAAAGGGAGAATTTTTAGAATCTTGGAGTGGAGGAGGCCTTCAGAGTCTGTCACCAAACCCAGAAACCACGAAAGAGAAGCTTGATTAGTTCATTTACATTAAAAATAAAAAAATCTATTTGGAAAAACCCACCATCAAAGTCAAAACGCAAACAACACACTGTAATTTGTTACAGACAAAATACTGAGTAACCCATTTCAAAATTAGGAGCTGATTTCCCTTATATATATAAAGAGCTCTCATTAAAAAAAATAAATAAAATGGCCTAGTAGAAAACTAGTCACAGGATCCAAAGAGACCATCCACAGAAAAGGAAATACAAGTAATGTCTCAAACCTGTGAAGAGTTGTTTATCCTCTCTTACTAAGAAATGGAAATCAGATTAGACTTGAATAGTTTTTATCAGTTGATAAACATTTTTAATTTTGATAAAGAACTGATGGACAAAGCGTAGGGAAATAGGCTGATGGGAAAGTAAATTGATGGAAACTTTATGCGGAACAGTATCTACAAAATTCCAAACGTATATTACTTTTGTTATTGAGGTGAAATTCACAAAATATAAAATTAACCATTTTAAAATGAACAATTCAGTGGTATTTAGTACATCAGTGTTGTGCAACCACCACCTCTATCTCTTTCTAAAACATTTCATCACTCCAAAATAAAACTTCATACCCATTAAACAGCTCTTCCCCACACCCCTTACCCCAACCCCTTGGGTGGCATAATAAATTACTTAATATGGCCCTTCTAGGCATGGTCTTGTAACTCCCACCCAAGTGATTGGGCGGGACTGTGTGATAGGGTAATTGTTGCCCACCAAAGGGATTGGTCGGTTTTGCCATCCCTCTGGGTTTGAAATGAGCCACCCCAGAGGCGGGAGGAGAGAGGATTCCCACCACCACCCCGGAAGAATAGTCAAAAGCCAGCACATCCTTGGAACCGGGATACCCCGCCCTGAGGCTTCTGGGCCCAGGAGACAGAGAACAAACTAATCCTGAAGATGGCGAGACACAGCAGCAAAGACACGGCAGCAAGAGATGGCGTGGTGGGCTTTCCGGCCCACGGAGAGAGAAAGCTGAGAGCCTTTGGGCAGAGGCCTAGGGCCAGGGAGAGTCGTGCCTGGGAAGAGGCTGTCCTGGTGGAAGAACTATATCCTGAGTGTTCCTGAGCCTGAATTGCAACTGTTACTTCCCTAATAAACCCTGTAATCATGAGTATTGACTGGGATTTCTGTGTAGCCCTTGCAATGAATTATTGAACCCAGTAGAGAGTGCTATAGGAGGGACAGTTGGTGTCAGGGTTGGTAAAAATGGCAGAGAGAGAAGGCAAGTCTGACCTCCGCCTCATGAGAATCAGCTTTGGTCTGTTGATCTTGGTTCTCCTTCCCGCTTATGGGGTTGGGGGAGGTCAGACACTGCCCCCACGCTGTTTTTACACCCTGGCAACCACCAATCTGCTTTCTATTCCTATGAATATAGCTATTCTGAATATTTCATATAAATAATATATAATATCTGGCCTTTTGTGTCTGGCTTCTTTCACTTAGCATAATGCTTTGAAGGTTTATCTATACTGTAGCATGCATCAGAACGTCATTCCTTTTTATGGCTGAATAGTATTGCATTGTGTGTTTATACCACATCTTGTTTATCCATTCATCTGTTGATGGACATTTGGGTGTTACCACTTTCTGGCGATTGTGAATAGAGCTGCTATGAACAACGAATGTGTATCCCTTTGACCCAACAATTCCATTTCTAAGACCTGATCCTATCAATATATGCACCACACAAAATTGTAAAGTAAAAAATTGAAAACAATCTAAACGTCCATCATTAAGGGCTAGTTACATAAAGTATGTACATTTACACAGACTACTGTGCGCCCCTAAGAAAGAATGAGGCAGCTTCTCAAGGACTAATACAAAAAGAGATATCTTACTGAACCGTGTATACAAAAGTTGTTGAACTGGCAAGTATATTTTTTACTACAATTAAAGAAAAAAAAAGATAGAGGTACCTTAAGTGAAAATTTCAGGTGTAGAATACAGTGTGGAGTATGATATAGTTTGTGCAAAAAAAAGGAGATTATATATATATTTATGTATATATACATATATATTTGTTTATTTATATATAATCAACAAGTTGCCACTGCCATTGAGTCAGTGCTGACTCATGGTGGCCCCATGTGCGTCACAGTAGAATTGTGCTCCATAAGGTGTTTTTTTTGTTTTAAACTATCTATTGCCCAAGTTTATTGAAGAAATAAAAAAGGCCAAAATTGAGATAGATCTTGAAATCTCAATTCTCAGGAAAGTTTGATCGGGGAATTAGTTATCATGAAAAAATCTTTTGTAGTTGGTACATGACATGTAGATCGATTTCCTCATCATGAGAATTTTTAAGCCACGTGGAGTCCATCCAGTGGATGATTGGTAGAAACATATAATCTATAAAAACTCTAGAGAAGAATCATGAGAAACTCTTGAAATTCAAACTTTTTTCAAAAGTGAAAGAGACTGCTAAAAGAGCATTTTTTAAATTGTGCTTTAAGTGAAAATTTACAATTCAAGTTAGTTTCTCACACAAAAATGTATACACACATTGTTATGTGACCCTAGTTGCTCTCCCTATACTGTGACAGCACACTCCTCCTTTCCACCCCAGATTTCGCGTGTCCATTCAACCAGCTCCTGACCCTCTTTGCCTTCTCATCTCACCTCCAGACAGGAGCTGCCCATTTAGTCTCATGTATCTACTTGAGCTAAGAAGCACACTCTTCACGAGTATCATTTAATGTCCCATAGTACAGAGTTGGCTGTGGGAATGGTTTCAGTTCAGGGCTAACAGAGAATTCGGGGGCCATGTCTTCCAGGGTACCTCCAGTCTCAGTCAGACCATTAAGTCTGGTCTTTTTACTAGAATTTGAGTTCTGCACCCCACTTTTCTCCTGCTCCATCAGGGACTCTCTGTTGGGTTCCCTGTTAGGGTGGTCATTGGTGGTAGTCAGGCACCATGTAGTTCTTCTGGTCTCAGGCTGATGGAGTCTGGTTTATGCAGCCCTTTCTGTCTCTTGGGCTAATATTTTCCTTGTGTCTTTGGTGTTCTTCATTCTTCTTTGCTCCAGGTGGGTTGGGATAAATTGACGCATCTTAGATGGCCACTTGCTAGCTTTTAAGACCCCAGATGCCACTCACCAAAGTGGAATGCAGAACATTTTCTTAATAAACTTTGTGTCTTAGTCATCTAGTGCTGCTCCAACAGAAACACCACAAGTGGATGGCTTTACAAAGAGAAATTTATTCTCTCACAGTCCAGTAGGCTACAAGTCCAAATTCAGGGCATCAGCTCCAGGGGAACGCTTTCTCCATCGGCTCTGGAGGAAAGTCCATGTCATCAGTCTTCCTTTGGTCTGGGAGCTTCTCTGCGCAGGAACCTCAGATCCAAAGGAGGCGCTCTGCTCCCAGCACTGCTTTCTTGGTGGTATGAGGTTCCCATGTGTCTCTGCTCGCTTCTCTCTTCTATATCTCAAAAGAGATTGCATTAAGACACTGATCTTGTCAACCTCATCAGTATAACCTCATCACAGTGACAGAATTTACAACACGTGAGGAGATCACGTATAATCTCATCATAATGGTAGAGTTTACAACACATAAGGAAATCACTTCAGATAACACAATCATACAATACTGGGAATCATGACCTAGCCAAGTTGCTACACACATTTTTTGGGAGATACAATTCAATCCATGACACTTTGTTATGCCAATTGACCTAGATGTCCCCTGAAACCATGGTCCCCAGACCTCCACCCCTGCTACTCTGTCCCTCGAAGTGTTTGGTTGTATTCAGGAAACTTCTTAGCTTTTGGTTTAGTCCAGTTGTGCTGACTTCCCCTGTAGTGTGTATTGTTCTTCCCTTCACCTAAGACATAGCATTTCTAAGGTTTAGGATTTTCGATATTTCAGAATGTTTTGAGTGTACAGTAGATTTTTTTAAATTAAGGAATAACATTGATACTTCTTACATGTATAGCTTGGTTAATTTTTACCTATATACACACCTTCCAGATCAAGATACAGAATATTTGCTTCACCCAGAAGGTTCCCTTGTACCCATGTATAGTCAATATCTCCCTTTAACCCAAGCTAAACACCATTCTGACTTTTATCATAGATTAATTTTCCTGTGCCTGAATTTTACATGGAATCATATAGTATGTGCTTTTTGTATCTGGCTTCTTTTGCTCAGCAATATTTTTGAGATTCATCCATGTTGATACATTTGTTAGTAGTTCACATCTTCTTATCATTATATAGTATGAATATACCACAATTTGTTTATTTGTTCTGCTGTTGATGGACACTTGATTGTTTCTAGTGTTTGTCTATATTATGAACATTCTTGTACATGTCTTTTGGTGAACATATATATCATTTCTCTTGAATATATATCTAGAACTGGCATTTCTGGGTTATAAGGTAGGTGTATGTTTAACTATGATGCATACTACCAAACAGATTGCCAAAGTGGTTGGACCAGTTTATCATCCCACTAGCAACGTATGAGAGTTCCAGTTGTTCCACATCTTATCAACACTTGCTATTGTCAGCCTTTTTAATTTTAGCCATTCTGGTGGGTACGTAAAAACTAAACCAAACCCTTTGCCGTTGAGTCAATTCCAACTCGTAGTGACCCTACAGGACAGAGTAGAAATGCTCCATAGAGTTTCCAGGGAGCGGCTGGTGGATTCGAACTGCCGACCTTTTGGTTAGCAGCTAAGCTCTTACCCACTTACACCACCAGGGCTCCAATGGTGGGTAAATAGTGGTATTTTATTGCGGTTTTAATTTGCATTTTTCTGATGAGTAGTGGTGGTGTGTACATTTTTCCATAGGGTTTCCAATGGCTGATTTTTCAGAAGTAGATCACCAGGGCTTTCTTCCAAGGTGCCTCTGGGTGGACATGAACTTCCGACCTTTTGGTTAGCAGTTGAGCACGTTAACTATTTGCACCACCCAGGGTGTTTCTCTCTCTCTCTCTTCCTCGATTTCTCTCTCTGTATATATATATATATATTTTTAAAACAGCCCTGGTGGCACAGTGGTTAAGCGCTTGGATACTAACCAAAAGGTCAGTGGTTCGAATCCACCAGCTGCTCTTTGGGAGAGAGATCTGCCATTCTGCTTCCATAAAGATTTAGAACCTTGGAAACCCTATGGGGCACTTCTACTCTGTCCTCTGTGATTCTCTATGAGTCGGAATCAACTCGATGGCAGTGGATTTGGTTATATTTTTTTTATTTGGTCATGCAGTGGTTAAGCACTCAGCTGCCAACTGAAAGTTTGGCAGTTGGAACCCGTCAGAGGCTCTGTGGGAGAAATATGTGATAGTCAGCTTCCATAAAGATATACAGCCTTGGAAACCCTATGGAGCAGTTCTACTCTGTCCTATAGAGTCGCTATGAGTGGGGATCGGCTCAACGGCAGCAAGTTTTTTTTTTTCCTCTTGAATTTGCACAGAATATCCCTGACATCTCTGGAGTAATCCACAAGAAACTAGTGACATTGGATGTCACTGGGGAGGGAAACTGGGTGACCAGCAGATGGAGTTGTGGGGGAAACTTGTGCCAAAATACCCTTTTACGTCTTTTGAATTTGGACTCATCTGAAAGTATTAAATTTTTTTAAAATTTTAAAAAATCTAAAATAAATCTTGTTAAAGTGCAGATTGTTGTTGTTGCTAGGTGCCATCAAGTCAGTTCCACCTCATAGCGACCCTATGGGCAACAGAACAAGACAATGCCTGGTCCTGCACCATCCTCACAATCATTGTTATATTTGAGCCCATTGTTGCAGCCACTGTGTCAATCTATCTCGTTGAGGGTCTTCCTCATTTTCACTGACTCTCTACTTTACCAAGCATGATGTCCTTCTCCAGGGACTGGTCCCTCCTAATAACATGTCCAAAGTACTTGAGACGAAGTCTCGCCATCCTCACTTCCAAGGAGCACTTTGGCTATATTTCTTCCAAGACAGATTTGTTCATTCTTCTGGCAGTCACAGTATGTTCAATATTCTTTGCCAACACCATAATTCAAAGGCATCAGTTTCTTATTTGGTCTTCCTTATTCATTGTCCAGCTTTTGCATGCATATGAGGCAATTGAAAACACCATGGCTTGGGTCAGGCGCACCTTCGTCCTCAAAGTGACATCTTTGCTTTGTAACACTTTAAAGAGGTCTTTTCCAGCAGATTTTCTTGACACACTATGTCATTTGATTTCCTGACTGTTGCTTCCATGGGCATTGATTGTGGATCCAAGTAAAATGAAATCCTTGACGTCAAGTTTTCTCCATTTATCATGATGTTGCTTATTGGTTCAGTTGTGAGGATTTCTGTTTTCTTTATGTTGAGGTGTAATCCGTACCGAAGGCTGTGGTCTTTGATCTTCATCAGTAAGTGTTTCAAGTCCTCTTCGCTTTCAGTAAACAAGGTTGTGTCATCTGCATATCGCAGGTGGTTAATGAGTTTTTCCACCAATCCTGATGCCACATTCTTTTTCATATAGTCCAGTTTCTCGATTTGCTCAGCATACAGACTGAATAAGTATGGTGAAAGGATACAAACTTGACGCACATCTTTCTTGATTTTAAACTATGTAGTATCCCCTTGCTCTGTTCAAATGACTGCCTCTTGATCTATGTACAGGTTCCTCATGAGCACAATTAAGTGTTCTGGAATTCCCATTCTTCGCAGTGTATTCCGTAATTTGTTATGATTCACACAGTCAAATGCCTTTGCATAGTCAATAAAACACAGGTAAACATCTTTCTGGTATTCTCCGCTTACAGCCAAGATCCATCTGACTTCAGCAATAATAGCCTTCATTCCACATCCTCTTCTGAATCCGGCTTGAATTTCTGGAAGTTCCCTGTCAATGTACTGCTGCAACGGCTTTTGAATGATCTTTAGCAAAATTTTACTTGCATGTGATATTAATGACATTGTTTGATAATTTCCGCATTCTGTTGGATCACCTTTCTTGGGAATGAGCACAAATATGGATCTCTTAAGAACATGATAAATCTGTGAAGCATCTCATAACATGGATGAAACTAGAGGACATTATGCTGAGTGAAATAAGTCAATCACAAAAGGACAAATATTGTATGAGATCTCTACTGTAAAAACTCATGAAAAAGTTTTGACACACAAAAAGAAACAATCTTTGTTGGTTACAAGGGATGGGAGGGGTGGGGGGGGATACTAAATAGACAATAGATAAGTGATAACTTTGGTGAAGGGTGAAGGGTAAGACAGTACACAATACTGGGTAAGCCAGCACAGCTTGTACAAGGAAAGGTCATGGAAGCTCCGTAGACACATCCAAATTCCCTGAGGGACTGAATTGCTGGGCGGAGGGCTGTGGGGACCATGGTCTCAGGGAACATCTAGCTCAACTGGCATAACACAGTTTATAAAGAAAATGTTCTACATCCTACCTTGGTGAGTAACGTCTAGGGTCCTAAAAGCCTGTGAGCAGCCATCGAAAATACTCCACTGGTCTCACCCCTTTGGGAGCAAGGGAGAATGAAGAAAACAAGTTACAAGGAAAAGATTAGTCCAAAGGACTAATGGACCACAACTACCATGGCCTCCACCAGGCTGAGTCCAATACAACTAGATGGTGCCTTGCTACCACCACTGACTGCTCTGACCGGGATCACAACAGAGCGTCCCGCACAGAGCTAGAGAAAAATGCAGAACAAAATTCTAACTCATAAAAAAAGACTAGACTTACTGGTCTGACAGAAACTGGAGAAACCCCGAAAGTATGGCCCCCAGACACTCTTTTAACTCAGTAATGAAGTCACTCCCAAGATTCACCGTTCAGCCAAAGATTAGACAGCCCCATTAAACAAAAGGAGACTAATGGGGCACAACAGTCCAGGGACAAGGACTAGAAGTCAGGAGGGGACAGGAAAGCTGTTGAGAATGGACAGTGTTGACATGTCGTGGGGTTGTTAACCATTGTCATAAAACAATATATGTACTGTTAAGGAGAAACTGTTCTGTAAATCTTCATCTAAAGTACAATAAAAACAAACAAACAAACAAACAAAACAACAAATATGGATCTCTTTCAGTCGGTTGGCCAGGTAGCTGTCTTCCAGATTTCTTGGCACAGACAAGTGAGCACCTCCAGTGCTGCATCTGTTTGTTGAAACGTCTCAACTGGTATTCCATCAATTCCTGAAGCCTTGTTTTTCACCAATGCCTTCAGTGCACCTTGGACTTCTTCCTTCTGTATCATTAGTTCTTGATCATATGCTACCTCCTGAAATGGTTGAATGTCAACCAATTCTTTTTGGTACAGTTACTCTGTGTATTCCTTCCATCGTAGTTTGATACTTCCTGTGTTCAATATTTTCCCCCTAGAATCCTTCAAAATTGCAACTCAAGGCTTCAATTTTGTCTTCTTTTTTCTCAGTTTGAGAAATGCTGATGCGTTCTTCCCTTTTGGTTTTCTAATTTCAGGTCTTTGCACATTTCATTATAATATTTTACTTTGTCTTCTCAAGCGGCCGTTTGAAATCTTTTGTTCAGCTGTTTTACTTCATCATTTCTTCCATTTGCATTTGCTACTCTACGTTCAATAGCAAGTTTCAGAGCCTCTTCTGACATCCATTTTGCTCTTTTCTTTCTTCCCTGTCTTTTTAACAGCCTTTTTCTTTCTTCGTGTATAATGTCCTTGATGTCATGCCACAACTCATCCGGCCTTCAGTCATTAGTGTTCAATGCATCAAATCTATGCTTGAGAGATGGTCTCCAAGGTCATATTTTGGCTCTTGTGGACTTATTTTAATTTTCTTCAGCTTCAACTTGCACTTGCATATAAGCAATTGATGGTCTGTTCTGCAGTCGACCCCTGGCCTTGTACTGACAGATAATACTGAGCTTTTCCGTCATCTCTTTCCACAGATGTAGTCGATTTGATTCCTGTGTTTTCCATCAGGTAAGATCCACGTGTACGGTTGCCGTGTATGTTGTAAAAGTATGTGCACGAGTAAGTCATTGGTCTTGCAAAATTCTGTGAGATCTCCAGCATCGTTTCTATCACTAAGGCCATGTTTTCTTTGTTTCCAACTTTCCCGTTCCAATCACCAGTAGTTATCAATGCATCTTTATTGCACGTTTGACCAATTTCAGCCCGCAGAAGTTTGTAAAAATCTTAAATTTCCTCATCTTTGGCATTAGTGGTTGGTTTGTGCGTAAATTTGAATAATAGTCTGATTAGCTGGTCTTCCTTGTAGATGTATGAATACTATCCTATGACTGACAACGTTGTACTTCAGGATAGATCTTGAAATGTTCTTTTTGACAATGAAAGTGACATCATTCCTTTTCAATTTGTCATTCCCGCTGTAGTAGACCATATGACTGTCTAATTCAAAATGGCCAATACCAGTCCATTTCAGCTCACTATTGCCTAGGATATCGATCTTTATGCATTCCATTTCATTTTTGACAACTTTCAATTTTCCTAGATTCATTCTTCGTACATTCCACGTTCTGATTGTTAATGGATGTTTGCAGCTGTTTCTTCTAATTTTGAGTCATGCCACATTAGCAAATGAAGATTCCGAAAACTTGACTCCATCTACATCATTAAGGTTGACTCTTCTTTGAGGAGGCAGCTCTTCCCCAGTCGTATTTTAAGTGCCTTCCAACCTGAGGGGCTCATCTTCTGGCACTATATCAGACAGTGTTCCTCTGCTATTCGTAAGGTTTTCACTGGCCAGTTTTTTCAGAAGTGGACTGCCAGGTCCTTCTCCTAGTCTGTCTTAGTCTGGAATCTCCACTGAAACCTGTCCACCAAGGGTGACCCTGCTAGTATTTGAAATAACTAGTGGCAAAGCTTCTAGTATCACAGCAACGTGCAAGTCACCACAGTACGAAAAACTGACAGACTAGTGGTGGAAATGACAAATACAGGACTCAATAAAAGCTATTTTCATTGTGAGTGAAAAAAAAATGTGAAATGAAAATCTTCTTTCTTTTTCCTAGGCTTACTCCCTGTTATGGATTGAATTGTGTCCTGCAAAAATGTGTCAAGTTGGCTAGGCCATGATTCCCAGTGTTGTGTGATTGTCCACCATTTTGTCATCTGATGTGATTTTCCCATGTGTTGTAAATCATACCACTATGATGTTAATGAGGTGGGATTAGCAGCAATTATGTTAATGAAGAGGATTCAATCTACAAGATTAGGTTGTGTCTTAAATCAATCTCTTTTGAGATATAAAAGAGAGAAGCAAGCAGAGAGACATGGGGACCTCATACCACCGAGAAAGCAAAGCCGGGAGCAGATCTTGTCCTTGGACCTGAGGTTCCTGTGCTGAGAAGCTCCTAGATCAGAGGAAGATTGATGACAAGGACATTCCCTCAGAACTGACAGATAGAGAAAGCCTTTCCCTGGAGCTAGCATCTGAATTTGGACTTCTAGCCTCCTATGTTTTCAGAGAATAAACTTCTCTTTGTTAAAGCCATCCACTTGTATTTCTGTTACAGCAGCACTAGATAACTAAGACACTCCGCCACCCCAACATGTGCTGAGTGAGTTAGCTGAGGAGAGGCTTCTAGCCAGGAGGGGGCAGGCTTGGGTTCATTCAAATTGTTGGCACAAGGGAATTGCTGAGGAGTGAGGGAATTCATGGTCTCCAGAGAGGGCCCAGCCCAGGAGTGAAGACCGATCAATCCCCAAGGGATCTCACCTGTAATTTTAGACACCAGTGACAGAGAGAAGAGCCTGAAAGAATCTGGAGAGAGAAAAAGGCAAACACAGACTTGTCCAAAGATCGGCAGTGAGCAGGGCACTAGGTTTCAGCAGCAGCAACTGAGCCAAAAGACAATGAACAGAGCAGTCACAATTCTGAGCAAGGACAGAATACAAACCCTTTCAGACCTGCAAAACAAAACAAACAAAAACCAAACCCTCTGCCACTAAGTCAATTCTGACTCATAGCGACCTTATGGGACAGGGTAGAACTGCCCCCATAGGGTTTCCAAAGCAGTCATCTTTACAGAGGCAGACTGCCATATGTTTCTCTCACAGAGCAGCTGGTGGATTCGAACTGCCGACCTTTCGGTTAGCAGCTGAGTGTTTAACCATTGTATCAGCAAGGCTCCTTTCAGACTTGCAGGGACCCAGGAAATTACCTCCCAGTCATGCTTGTTGGATGATGTACTTCAGCAACACGAGAGAGTAAACCAAGAGAGCCAGGCATAGGCTCTAGGCAAAAGCAGAGGTGCCTAGGAGAGCAGTGTAGGGAGCCAGGGGAGACTGTGTAACACTGAAGGAACACTCAGGCCACCTTGGAACAGGACGAATGGGATTGCCGACAAACTGGGCAACAAACTGCCTGTGTCGTCTGGCTGCTTCTGTGAATACACCTTAGAGGTCAGGACTTGCACCCTGCCCGGGCGAGACTGAGACCGTGGCTTGGAAAATAGACTGTGTCATTTCTTCTAATTTCAAACTTTAAAAGCCTCTGAACAATCAACTGGTTGCGGTGAGGAAGTAACCCCACAGACTGAATTGGGCTTTCCCCGTGCTGGGTCCCTGTAAGACAGAGGTCCCCAGGCTGCAGAAAATTCCACTGCCTCAAGCAGCTTGCTTGACATGCCCTGTAACTTTACATTAACATCCTGGTTCCCCTCTCCTTAACTGCTGCCCAAAACTAGAGGAAATTGGTGGACACCGGTTTAGGCGCCATGTTGACTTCAGGATAACATTTTAGCTCATTAAATACCTCGTACATAGTAACTTCCCCACATCTGAGTGGAGTTTAACCACCGTTTTCTGAACACGTGATGCATGAAGTTATATGTAAACCTCACTGGCCTACCTAGGATGATTAAGAATGTTGCTGATGTAACTTGTATGAACTTCCTGCTTGTCAACCGCATAAAAGTGACCTTCCCCCGCTCCCTCGCTGAGCAGTCTTGGCGGTGGCAGCCCCGACTGCTCCTTTCCTTGTACAACGAAATGAAGGCACCTTTCTACTCTCCCACCTCAGTCTCTCCTTTATTGGCTGAGATGAGTCGTGCTGAGCAGAACCTGGGGTTTCCACCCGGCAACATCTGGTCCATTTCTGTCCCAATGACAGGTTGCAGCTCAGATATCCTTTGAAAAGTTCCCTGACCTTGCTCCCACCCCCTCAACAGTTGGATCAAGCACCACCCCCAGTCCCAGGGCCTCTACTATCACTGCACTGGAGCTCAGTGGGCAGCCGTCCGGCTCATCTCCACCAGCACCGTGCTCCTGTGCCCCATGTGGGGCCTGGCACATACAGTGGGTTCAGTAAATTAGCCCCCAGGCTGCTTTGGAACTGAGCCATCTGAGGTAGGGCACAGCTCCCTGTCCCAAGAACACTCCTGCCTGGGCCGGAGGAAATCCCAGTGGGGCAGGGCTGGCCGACAGAAGGAAGTGGGCCTACTGAGCCTGAGCCTAGGCTTGGGAGTGGAGGTGAAGGTACAGCTTCCTGCTGTCACCCTCCCTGGGGACACAGAGCTATAGGGGCCTCAGGGGCTTTGAGTTTGAAAGCCCTGCCTTCCTGGAGGAGGAAAGGGGAAGAGAAATCCCCTGAAGGGGGTTTTGAGTCAGGAGCAGCGTCATAATGGAAACATCATAGCCCTGTGTCTGGGGAGACTTCCCCATCCTGGGCCTCAGGGCCTCAGACTCCTCCTTCATGAAATGAGAATACAAGTCCTGCACAGGGAGTGGGGTTTAAGTGGCAAAAGGGTGATAAAGTGCTTTGCTCACGTGCAGATGTGAAGGGGAACACTGTCCTTGTCCCCATGGTGACAGCTACCCAGAGGTGAAGAGACCGCAACATCTCACCCCCAGCCCAGATGAAAGTCTTTCACTTCCCTTGGTCCTAGGTCTGAACTTACTAGTGGTGCCTTTTTGGGACCCAGGAGTCCCCTTTAAAAATGGATCTCCTTCTTGTGCATCAATCCTGCTGTCCAGAGAGGACATCTTGGTTGGAAGCAGTTTGGGAGACTGGCCCCAGGTGGGAGTAGAATCTCTGGATCAGGGAGGTCAGGCTGACCACCAAGCCTCCTCTGAGGGTGGAGGGTGCCAGGCTGGGTGGGTGAGGCATGGAGGCCACCTGACCGAACACTGTGCTCTGAGACACTCTTACTCAATGTATGGTCTGACACCTCCGAGGACATTCCGTCCCCATCTTCCTCTTGCATGAGGTCTGAGTTCAGCGGGAGGAAGCTTGAGGCCCTGCTTCGGGGGCTGACCTAGCCTGGAGGCCCAGGCGCTCTCTGAAGGACACCCTCCCTGCCTCCCCCCCACATCCTTGTTGGGTGGGGAGAAGGGACTTTTCCCTCTCCAGGGCTAGTGCTCCACACGTGGGGTGAGCATTCAATCTTGCCTGGTGTGACTGTGGAACACAGGGGGCGACTTCACCTCTCCAGGCCTCGATTTTCTTGCTTCTAAAGTGGGCTCTGGTGGCGCTGTGGTTAACAGCTTGGCTGCTAACCAAAAGGTCGGCACTTCAAATCCACCAGTGGCTGCTTGGAAACCCTATGAGGGCAGTTCTACTCTGTCCCATGCGGTCGCTATCGTCCCAACGGCAACGGTTTTTTTTTTTTTTTTTTTTTTGAAGTGGGGTCGATAACAGCGCTTGGTTCTAAGGGTTGCTGTGAATATTGACGAGCCAGACAGCCCGGGAGCCGCCGCCAGAGGTTGGGGTTTGAGGGCGTCACCGCCGCGGCCCCGCCCCCCAGGCCAGCTTCCTCCTCCCAGGGGCGGGCGGGTGATGCCCGGCTCGCCACTCCCGCCCCGGCCCTCCGCGGGCAGCCCTCTGCCGCCACGCCATGTCCGCCGGCTGGTTCCGGCGCCGCCTCCTGCCTGGGGGTCCGCTCCCCGCGCCTCGGCCGCCCGGGCCCCGTGCCAGCCCGGTGCCCTACCGGCGGCCCCGCTTCCTGCGCGGCTCGGGCTCAGGTACGGCCGACGCCTCGCGCCGCCGGGACGTCCGACCAGTGCGCAGCCCAGCGCGGGGCCGTGTGCTGCCCTGGAACGCAGGTTACGCCGAGTGAGTGCCCCCTACCCTGGGGCGACCCCCACCCTAGGACCCCCGACCTCAGGGGCCCTGCCTGATCCAGCCTGGGGCCCTGAGCTGACCCAGAACACAGGCTAAGCTGAGTTAGAGACATCCCCCACTCCACCTTCTGGATAACTCGCTCTTGTCCTCACTTTGGGACCCTTGACAACCCTCCCCTAGTCCCTTCCCAACCTTTTCTTTGGGACTCCAGCCTCCTTCAGAGAGGGCTGCGGGTGGGGAAGGACCTGCACCCCAAGGGTTTCCAATATGAGGCAGTGCAAATGGGTAGAGTTCCAGCATTCTGGGCCTTGGAGAGCCATAGACTCACAGGTGCATCCCACCCTGGGTTTGTGCTGTGTGGGACAGGTGAGGGGTCTGGGCTAAGATGGGGCTGAGGAAAGGGAGCCCCAGATCTCCCTGGGCAGCTGCACCCTGACCTCCCAGCCGGTCAGCACAAGGGCCCCAGAGGGCTGATCTCTGCCATGAGGTCACTGGATAGGTAGGAAACTGAAATAGTGGTTGTCCAGGTGTCCGTCAGGGATAGCACGGGGCTGTTGTTGCCTCAGAGGGAGGGCTCCTCTCTGTGCCTCAGCTCAGGTGTCATGTCATGGGGGCGTGGGTGTATCCCTGAAGGGTCACTGACTGCTTCCTGGCCTCAGGATCATCAATGCAGAAAAATCCGAGTTTAACGAAGACCAGGCCGCCTGTGGGCAGCTGAGCATACGGCAATCTGAGTTTGGGGCTGAGGACGAGGAGTGGCTGACGCTGTACCCAGAGGAGGTGAGCGCAGTGGGCCTGAGCCCCTCACAGAGGTGGGTCCAGGACGCAGTGCCAGCTGAGGTTCCTGCCCTGCTGTCCCGTGTCCTGGTTCGTGCTGGCCCAGAGGACAGCTGGGGAAGCCAGGCAGGGCCTGACATCAAGCCCTTCCTGCACAGTTCCTCACAGGTCATTACTGGGCACTGTTTGATGGGCACGGCGGTCCCGCGGCAGCCATCCTGGCTGCCAACACCCTGCACTCCTGCCTGCGCCGGCAGCTGGAGGCTGTGGTAGAGGGCGTGGTGGCCACTCAGCCCCCCATGCACCTCAGCGGCCACTGCATCTGCCCCAGTGACCCCCAGTTTGTGGAGGAAAAGGGCATCCGGCCAGAAGACGTGGTGATCGGGGCTCTGGAGAATGCCTTCCAGGAATGCGTGAGTGTGGCCTTCGGCCCGGAGAGGAGGGCAGGGTCTGCCCCGGGGACCTGAGGCAGCTCTGGGTTGTGGGGATCCTTGCACATGATGGTGGTCACCCTGCATCTTCAGACTGGGAGAACGAGATTGGATTTATTTGTTCGTTACTAATGCTGTCACGGCCATCTACCCTTACGATTACGCGTTGCCGTCAAGTCGATTCTGACTCACAGCAACTCTGTAGGACGGAGTGGAACTGCCCCATAGGGTTTGCAAGGAGTGGCTTTTAGATTTGAACTGCCGACCTTTTGATTAGCAGCCTGAACTCTTAACCACTGTGCTACCAGGGCTCCATTGTCATAATCCCTCCCATTTACCAGCACCTACTATGCGCTGGGTGCTTCTGTACCTTGTTGCACACACTGTTGGCCTGGGGCTGGTTTCCCTCCTCCCAGGGGATATGTCTAGATCTCTTACCATAGGGATGTCTGGGCTGGGCCAGCCAGGCCTGCCAGCAGGCAAGTGAATTGTAGGGTGGGAGTCAGGGCAGGGTGGTATGGTGGCAGTAAAGGTAGCCACTGAGGTGGCCTCGGTTTGCCCCAGGATGAGGTGATCGGACGGGAGCTGGAGGCCTCGGGCCAGATGGGCGGCTGCACAGCCCTGGTGGCCGTGTCCCTGCAGGGAAAGCTATACGTGGCCAATGCCGGAGATAGCAGGTGAGTGAGCCCTGGAGGGTGGGCAGGTGGGCACCAGCGGCAGCAGAGACAGTGAAAGGGAGCTGAAAGTTGTACATGGGCAGGGTGTAAATGGGGAGGGTGACTGGGTGGGTTTTTGTGCGTGTACCTGGCGTGTGTTGAGTGGAGGGGGGCAGTGGAATTCCAGGCTGCCCACGGCAGGCAGGGGCCTCAAGTGCCAGTCAGAAGGGCTGAGCCTTTACCTGCAGGCCATAGGCAATCACGGAGGGCTTTGAGCAAGAGATTGGCATGGGCAGAGCTGGCTCCTGGTGGTTGGAGTAGGGGCCAGCAGGAGGCCATGGGTGCGGGGTGGAGACTGCCCCACAGACCTCTCCCTCCCTGCCCCCCACCAGGGCCATCTTGGTACGGAGAGATGAAGTACGGCCACTGAGCTCTGAGTTCACCCCGGAGACCGAGCGGCAGCGGATCCAGCAGCTGGTAGGTGCCCTTGGCAGAGGGAGGCCATGGAGCCCCAACTCCTGGGTCCAGGGCCACCAGAGGCCACAGGAGGGAACCTGACCTGAGCATGGCCTCCCCACCCCAGGCCTTTGTTTACCCCAAGCTCCTGGCTGGTGAGTTCACCCGACTAGAGTTCCCTCGGCGGCTGAAAGGGGATGACTTAGGCCAGAAGGTTTTGTTCAGGGATTACCACATGAGCGGCTGGTGAGCCAGGCGGGGTGGGGGACACAGTGGGAAGGGAGAGCCCTGGGGTCCTGGCAGTGGGGGTGCTGTGAGGGTGTGGTAGCTGGGCCCTGGGCTGGGGAGAGATGAGATGGGGAGGAGGGACTGGGTTGATGATGGGTCTGCTCTGGTAGGAGTTACAAGCATGTGGAGAAGTCAGATCTCAAGTACCCACTGATCCACGGACAGGGTAGGCAGGTCAGTGCCTGGCTACCCTCCAAGAAGCCCTCTTTAAGTGCCCCCTGCAATGGTGGGAGCTCCTTTGTCCCTTGCTGGTGGCTGTGGCTGGTGTCCTGGGGTCTGCTCCCAGGCCAGTGGCTTTATCCCTCAGCCCTGGGCTCCCCGTGTGCTGCGGTGCTAGAGCCCGGCACTCACACGTGTGCTGGGGCTTCTTGCCATCTCCTCACACCCCTTTGCCCCCAGGCTCGGTTACTGGGAACACTGGCCGTCTCCCGGGGCCTGGGAGACCATCAGCTCAAAGTCCTGGACACGAACATCCAGCTCAAGCCCTTCTTGCTCTCTGTCCCACAGGTGAGGGGGTCATATGGCCCACTCCGACTTCCATCTGCCCAGAAAGGTGGACGATGAGGCTAGTGGGAGCTGGAAAGGGGGTGCTGAGGGCTCCTCGGGCTTCGCTTGCAGGTGACCGTGCTGGATTTGGACCAGCTGGAGCCGCAGGAGGAGGATGTGGTTGTCATGGCGACTGACGGGCTCTGGGACGTCCTGTCCAATGAGCAGGTGGCACGGCTGGTGCGGAGCTTCCTACCTGGGAACCGAGAGGACTCACACAGGTACTGTAGCTGCTGGGGACCTGCCTGGGCCTAGGCTGGTGCCAGCAGCCAAGTAGTTATGTCTGAGAAGATGGCACCAGCAGTGAGCCTGGCTCAGGGCGGGTGGCGAGCATCAGGACTGGGGATGATTGTGACTGCTCCTTCCTTCCCCAAAAATCTCTGGGTTGACTCTGGTCCAGCCTAAGGCCTTCTCAGGCTTGTGGCTTGCCTGGTCCCAAGTGTCCAGCCCTGTGCAGTGGGTTCTTCCTGAGAGCCGGCCCTGCCCCTCTGCTCTGCCCCCGAAGCACATCTGCAGGATGGTCCCCACAGGTTCTCGGAGCTGGCCCAAATGCTGATCCGCAGTACACAGGGAACCGAGGATGGCCCCACGGGAGAAGGGCAGGTGTCCTACGATGACGTCTCTGTGTTCGTGATTCCCTTGCACAGCCGGGACCAAGGAAGCAGTGGCCACTGAGAATTCAGGCTGGACACTGCATCCCAGGACCTCTTGGGCCAGTGCACTCCAGGCACCGCTCCGCTGTGGCCGAGAGCAGGCCCTTCCTGCCCTGTCCCCAGATGTGGCCCAGTACTGTTGCCCCTCACCCCAACTCACACCCATTCAAGGGGAGCATTTATACCAGGCAGTCAGAGCTGGAAGAGTGCAGGCCCAGCTCACCAGGCACCCCCTTTAATAGGCAGGCAAACAGCACTATGTAAGTAACGGTACCTTACAGTTTATGACACCCACCCTAGGCTCAGACGGGATCCTCAGCACCCCCAAGGACTCTGGGCTAAGGGTGTTGGACAAGGATGCCAGAAGGGACAGATAGTCCCAGTGTTTGGATCCAGGTCTCCAATCTCTGAATGTCAGGGTGTTCATTCAGCAACCCCCGAAGTCCATGCAGGGTAGGAACCTTCGGGCAGCCTCGCATCTGCTGAACAACCTTCTTGAAGACAGCCCCTCCTCCACTGGAGGCCAAGGCACAGGCCCTGGGGCTCAGTCAGGGGAGAGCAAAGGAGGAGAGAGGAGGAGCCCTGGCTGGGGGACACAGGGGGTGTGGAGGTGTGCTCTGATCTCAGGCTCCTACCTCTGGCTTGGCCTCAGCCCCACCCTGGTGCCCCAACAGTGCCTTTGCTTTGTTGCCCCCCCCCCCCCTCAGCCGCACCCTACTATTAAATGGTTATCTGCAGAAAGGCCCTTGTGAATCGTGAATTGCTGAACAGCTTTTGCTATCTTGGTACTTTCTAGTGGATTAGCCTTCCCTCCACCTTGTGAGCTCCTTGGAGTCAGCACCACATTTTCTCTGCGTTCCCCTAGTTCTCAGCTCAGCTCAGCTCAGGGTGAGTGCCCCCCTCCCGTGTGACCTGTGAGGGAATGGTTGCCCAGGGAACGGAAAGGAGGCCTTCACCACGAGCTGTGAGCCCCTGGGCTTGAGGCAGCCGAAGGGCTACCTTTAGTTTGTTTTGCAGTGCGCATTTCCATAAAGCTAGCCTTAGCTGGAGACAAGTCAGCTGGGGCCCTGGGGCTTGCTGTTTGTTGAGCACCTTGGCCCCTCACTTTCTCCACAGACCATGTTGTCGTTTTGGACGTGCCATGGCTCAGCTGCTGGGGAATTACTGAATGATAAGGCAACCACTTCCCTGACCTCTGCCCTACTGACTCATTCCTACCTCAGTTTACAACCAAACTGAAATCTCGGCAGGCAACCTGTCCACAGCTGGGTCCTGACGAGCTGGCGTTGGCCCTGGAAGCTCCAGGCTGCCTTTCTAGGGCTCCACCAATCAGGCAGCTGGCAGATGCCGGGGGTTTTACTTCTCTTTTCCTCAGCACAGCTTTCCCCCCACCTCCTCCCCCAGGGAAGCGTGGGCAGTCCGGAGCCTGCCTCTCACCCACATCAGCTGCTGAGCCAGCTCACCCCCACGGGCCACTTAGCTTGCTTCCGACCCAGCCCACGGCCTGCTCTTGCTCTTCACACCATGAGGCCAAGGCACAGGGAGCAGATGCAGTGAGTCTCCCAACTGCAAGCAGGCCCAACAAAGTGAAAGAATTGGCTGCTGCAAGAGGAGCCACACTGACCTTGTTCAGAGCCAAGCCTGCAGCAGCCCTCCCACCAGGACATGCCAGGGCTCTCTTCCTTCTTGAGCAGACTCTGCTGCCAGGGAGCCTCGCATGGCCGACCACACACGAGCCAGGATGTTCCCTCCACTGGCCTAGCCAATGACCATGGGAAAAGTAGCAGGCCCACGGTCTTCTTCTCTAACTGGTTCAGAGAGAGTAAGGCAAGGGGCAGGAGGCAGGTCCTGCGACTCTGCAGATGCTGGCCTAGAGTGGAGCCTGCAGGGGTTTCCCAACTCACCAGCCAGGGGATGGCTCCAAGTAGTGGGCCAGGCCACACACCAGACCTGGTGCGTGAGCCTCAAAGGAGATGCCCCACTCTGCTTGCCCTCCTTCCGCCTAGCTGTGTGAACCTTCTTCCCGCTGAGGTTGCCAATCTGAGTAAGAGTTGAGGTAGAGAAAACAGTGGGGGTACAAGCAGCCTGAGGGAGTGTGCCAAATGCAGTATTTAAAGGTGAAGGTTGGCTTAGGCACGCCTTTCCTAGTCACTCACTTCTGACCCTGTGGCTGCATTTAGAGCCTGAGGTTGGGGAGACCCAGGCTGTGTTCTGAGGGCTGGGTCTAGGGGCTCCTTCCAGCAGCGCACAGACCTCAGTCACTAGGGGGCAGGCAGGGACAGGCAGAGGAAGCGCAACAATCCATCACACGGCATTATAGCGAGTCCCAACGTGAGCCAGGATGACTAAGAGGAGACCACCCATCCCTCCCTCCAACTCTGGGAAGCAGGTAAACAATGCTGCAGAAACTCAGTGGAAAAGTCTGCAGCCATAGAATTCTGTTCAAGACTGATAACATGGAAAAAAATGTTTATATGTTAAGTACAAAAGGGACATAAAATAGTATATACAGTAGAATAACCACTATGTAAACACACCAAAAAACTATGCACAGAAATGTCTATAACATTTAACACCAAAAGAGTAATAGTGGTAGCGTTTGGGTGGCAAACTGATTCTTTTAAAAATTCCCAAATTCTTCTTAATAAGCATTAATTATGATTACAACAGGGAATAATTTTTTTAAAATACCCCTCTGGCTGGTGGTTGAGCAGTGCGGAGTTGCTGTCACATACCAACAGGTGGCTTTGGCCCGACTCTTGAGAGGGCTGCGAGCCGGCCCCTAACTGAGGAGGAGCGCTCAACCCCTCCAGCCCCTGCAGACAGCACCCAGGCAGGCCTCGCCCTCTGCAGTCCTGGCCACAGCCTCCTTCACCCTGCCCCATCCCCACATCTCCAGTGGCTACCAGCCCATCATTCCCCCTCCCTTCCCAACTCAGGAGCCAGCTCTGAAGCCATAGGGCCCGGCCCACAAATACAGATCCTGCAGTGGCATGTTTTCAGAAGATGGTGCCTCGGTTTTGGGCACACAGGAACTCAAATACACAACATTTTCCTGTAGCTGAGAGTCAGGCTCGGTGGCTGCTCAGGTTGCAGATATGTTAATTATGCAGTCTTTCTTCTTCACTCGTGGTTCTAAGCACTCTCTTGAACAGTTACTCCTACCATGAATTTTCTACCCTGCAAGGCTGTGAGTAGGCAGAAACAGCTCAGATCCTGTGGTTTTTCAAAGTCCCTCCCCTAAGCAGTGGGTGGCAGTCAGCAGCTGCAAGCTTCAGGCCAAGTTTGGGGAAGGCATAAGCTCTCTGACTTCAGGAACAAATTAGAAAGTAACTGTTAGCAATTCACAGCCTATTCCTGCAGCTGAACAGAAGCAGGGATGGCTTGTTTTACAGCCTAGCAGCTATGTATGCTTGGGCAAATCAGAACCTTGAGCCTCAGTTTTTAGAACTGCAGGGACTGGGTGTGTGGCCTGCTTAAATATTTGTTTGGGAACTACACAAAATAACATGCCAATCACCTCCAAGACGGCCATGCAGAGGAGGGAAAGGCCATGAGCCACCTCCTCCAAGACGGCCATGCAGGGGAAGGAAAGGCTGTGAGCCACCCGCCCCAAGACGGCCATGCAGGGGAAGGAAAGGCCATGAGTCCACCTCAGCTCATCTCAACCCGTGCCTGGCCAGCACCCCTCCCCTCTCCAAAGAGAAGGCAAGGAAAAGAAGAAAGCAGACATATCAGGAAAGACAGAGTGACCTGTAATCGGTAAAGGAGCCTCAGACAAACTGAAAATGCTCTGGTTCCAGCATCCTGTCCCCAAACGCTGCAAGCCAGACACAAAAGGCATGCAAAAGTGACTGTCACATATATACAGGCGCAGACAGAGCATCACTGGGCAAAAGGGGGCTAATACTTCAGAGAGGGCCCCAAAGTGCCGTTTGAGGAACAAAAGGGAGTCAACCCAAGACCCTCACACTTAGCTGCCATAGAAACGGCAAACACTTGAAGCTTTGCTTCGTTTAGCCTCCTGAAGGAAAAAAGGTAATAAGGAAGACTCACTAATACTTGTGGCAAACACTATTAGCAAGGATGCAGTCCTTCTCCCAGGCTGAACTCTGAGAAACTGCAGATGATTATAAGGAAACCAAGTTTCATAACATCCTTAAACTATATATAGATATATATATAGTTTATATATATGCACATGTGTACGCACCCACAGATATATTTAAATGAAGGTGCACACACTGTGCTAAAATACGAGAAATCAAAGCTCATATATAAAAAGGCTAAATAGAACATGTAACACAGGCCTAGAACCAGCTCTTGGCTGGGGAGCTGGGGAAAAGGGATGGTACCACTTGGAGACTATGCACACAATCTGTGGTGGGTGGGGACACGTCAGTGTAAACAGCTCAGACTCACTCCACAATACTGGCCCACAGGAACGCATGATACAGCTAATGCACAAAAAGAGGCTCCCACCTTGCTTTTGTACACAACCAGGTTCCGTAGGAACCTAGGAGGACCGCGGGTCGGTCTGGGTGATGGGGGACTGTGCCAAGCTGCTGCTAAACCTTTCAGCCCCGGGAACTCACCTGTCACCCCTTTCAGGCTCTTGGGCCTTTTACCACTCAACACCCAGGGCCATGAGGCATGCCCAGATCACCCACCCTCACACGAGTAACTGCACAGCTCCTAGCAAGCAAGGTCTTTCTGTGTCTGTCCCTTTCTCTGACTGAAGATACACGAAGCCTTATTTCTGTAAATGTTTGGCACCTAAGAAACATGCTGGTTGTGGAATGAGGCCACAACACCGCGAGACCCAGTAACGACATGCAGGGCGAGCAAGGGCCAGGTGCCGAGCTGCCCATGCATTGTGGGGGTGGAGAAGGGCTGTGCAGAATTAACTTCACTGGCTCCTCAGCAGCAAATACATTCAGAACTGAAGGCGTCTTGAGGGCCCCACTAAACCCTAATCGTGAGTCTGGTCACTCCGCTGGACGAATTATGCAGTGACAGCTGGAAAACCCAAGTCCCAGTGGAGCCTGCCGTACCAAGGGTCCTTCTGAAGAAGCACGGCATGGGTTCTTTTTTTTTTTTTTGCTTGAGCAGACATACAACAGTACATCCGTGGGAAGGCCATGTGAAGGATGCTCTCCAGCCCAGTCCAATGATCCAAACCCGGTATGATCTCAGTCCCCTCTGAGTTTTTCCTGCTGGCCCCTCACGAGACAGCTGAGCAACATCAGGGTCAGTCATCAATGGTAGGCAACCAGAAGGCCTGGAAGGAGAACACAAGTCAACTTAGAAAAGCTGCGGCTCTCTCCTCACCGTGCAGGGTTTTTCATACTTTGCCCAGAGCATCAAGGGGCTTGGCCCCAACGGTGGAGGAGTTATGGCTGAGGCCCTCCCTTCTGATCAACCAACTCTGGCAATCTATGGAAGACAGAAATGCTCCTCTCTCTACATGAAGGCAAGCTGGTTCTGATCCCTCCAACACACTATCCACCTGGCACCACAGCGGTCCTAGTGGTGAGGAAAAACAGGAATGCTGCAAGGAGGTAGGGGCCTGGGTAACCTGGCCTCACTGCTAATCCACCAGGTGGCCTTCCTGAGCTGCAGCAGTTTCCAGAGATTGGACAAGTTTTGCTGTTTCTTCTGACACTAGCTAAAAAAGAAAGGTAGGACAATGTACTCTGGGTACAATGGTAGTAAAATGCCCATCCCCAAATTTCCAGATCCTAAGAGGAAACTGGTGGCTGACACTCACTGATCCTTTGTTCTGCTAGTGTTGTCTAGGAAGAGACAGGGGCCTGGAGGAAATTCTGAGTGGTGAGTTACAATTAACTGTTAAAGAGTTTCTGAGGAATTCAGCATAAACTGAAACAAATGGAAAACTGAAAGGTTGCAGCCACAAATGGCTAGTTCAGAGTACTTCAAGGAGCAAAAAAAAAATTGTCAAGTACGGTCCTAAGTAGTTTGGGCCTAAAGCCAGGGGCCACAGTGAAAACTGGCCTATCTCCTAGGAGCTCAGAGGTGATCCCAGATCACAGGAAGAAGAGTAAATGTTAAAGACCAGCCCAACCAGAGATCAAACAACAAGAGGTGAAAGAGGGAAGTCAGCAGTTGAGAAACATGGACCTGGGTGCTTGCAATGTATCCAATATGTAGAATACAGCTTGCTGTGCCATGAGGGCATCCAACAACCAACTGGAACGTACCCTTAGGTAGACACTTCCCATTATTCACATACCATGTTGGAACATGCACTGGCAAAGGTCATGAACTTGGGGTTGAACTGCAAACAGGTGATGGGGCCTGTGTGTTTTCCATCCAGCACAGCTACTTTGATACCACTTTCTCCATTCCAGACGTGGATCTTGCCATCCTCTGAACCTGAAGAGAATGATCAAGGAAAATGTGACAGCTCAAGATACCACACAGACGACTGGGAACGAGACATGGATTGAAGTCTAGAGAGGATAAGCTTCAAGATGCAGCCCTTAGCAGAAACTGAGAGGGGGAAGAGGCAATGAAGGTAGGTATTTCAGGAATTCGTTTTGGCCCTAGCTATTTGTTCTTGGGCAAGTCACTTCTCTTAGTTTTCTCATCTAAAAAAGGGGCTGAATACCATTTGCTCTACCAATATGTAGTCACTAAAACAATCTGAATGCAGGGTTATCCCAGGAAGTTAGCATTACCAAGAAGCGAGAGCTTGTAGAGTTGAACCCTAATGCTGGTCCTGAGAAGAACAGCATTGATGCCAGTTCCCAGTAGAGAATACCAAAATCAGTACAGTTTATACACTATACTTTTGATATAATGTGAAATAGAAACATAGAAGTCTGAGAACATATACCAAGCAGATAATTTAGCAAATAATAGTTAATACTAACAAAAATAATTTAAGTAAACAAACGCACAGTACTAGAGAAACACCAAGGCCAAGGAGGATAAAGGGACCTCACCGATCATAATAAACTGGGAGTCTGGGGTAAACGAGGCCTCCAGTGTGACAGCCTTGCTGTTGGCATAACCCTAAAGCAAAGCAGAACAGTTACAGGGCCATTAACAGCAACAACTGCCTACAAACACCGACCCAGCACACGTATCGTCTTCCTTTCCACAAAACCCTCCCCTGCTCATGCACAGCACCACCAAGGCTCCAAGTGTGGGCCGCTGCCCTTTAAAATCACCCCCTCCTCCCAGCCCCCTGGGAGGGGGCAAGAGAATGGTTTACATTCAGGAAGTCCAAACCTGGGTCACTGGGGGAAAAATGATGTGTTCCACCGCCTCAGAATCCAAGGGAAATGAGTTCATGCGGAGGAAGAGAACGCAGGCCCATACCTTTACCAGTGAGTCCCGGGCAAGTGCTGGTCTCCACCAACCAGCTAAGACAACTCTCAGCCCAGGAGGTATGAGCATGGAAATGGCCATACTCAAAGGCTGCCAGCTCACCCCAAACGTGTGCATCACCACTCCCTTGAACGCATCAATGAGACGGATGAAGCTGCCATTGGTGGAGATGAGGATGAGTTTGCCATCATTGCTGAACTTCAGTCCTGTCCACTCACAAGTTCTATCATACTGCATCTTAAAGGTGGCAAACGGTCCCTGCAAGAAATAAAAATAGCAGCCCCAGGCCCAAGGCACATTAGTAATTCCTTCCGCAAGAGCCAACTCCCATTCTATCCCGCTAGACTCCTTTCTGACTAAGGAAAGCAGAGAATGACGAACAGCTCTGCCCCTATCTAATACCACAACACACCTCCTCTACTGAGAGGAAGGCTCTTAAATATCCATCTCACTCTTAAACACTTCCACAGCAAGACTGTTCAAAGATTCAGAGATTTACCTTATCAAAAGAACGAAGATCATAAAGTTTGACCATTTCGGAATTGACACCTGCAGCAAAAATTAACCCTTCTGGATCAAAAGAACAAACTGGCTTGCCCTGTAAATGCATTAGGCCCTAGGGGGAAAAAAAAAAAGACAAAAAGTTCATGAATCCAGGACCCTAACACCATGTAATTTCCTTTTGCTGATGAAATCTAGAACAGGGAGAGGAACAGCGACCAACCTACCTACAGAAGGGAAAACTCAAACATAAGACTAACCAAAATGAGGCTTTTTAAAAATAGGGTCTGCCCCTCAAAAAAAACAGGGTCCCCGTTCTGTACAGCTGATTTCAGACCAACCCTAAGTGCACAATATTACAGTGAGTTCAAACAGAAATAAACCCCTAGAGGCTAAGAGCTATAACTCAAAAGGATCTAGGAAAACCATTTTAAGGCAGTAAGCCACAGAGCATAATGCAGTCTGCACTGGACTGAGCTATCGGCTTACCAGCTCCTACCAGGAAAACCGTTTTCTCCAAAGTTTAAAAAGACTCTGGGATCCCAGAATGGAACCACTGCTTTCCCCCTCCCAGGAGGAAGAACTGATGGCAGTGCCTGCCACAGAAAATGCTCAGAAAGTTAACTGTAAGTAGCATTACCTGGCAGTTAGGAGACCGAAGGTCCCAGAGTCGAATGGTCTTATCAAGAGACCCAGAAATGAAAGTGTCATCCACAGGTGACATGGACAAGGCCACCACCCTGCAATGCATCAAGATAGACAGGAATTGAAGCAAAATGTTAGCAAAAAATTAATGTGAACTCCAAACCACTCTGCCTACCTGTATATACCCTATCTCCTAAAACTGCCATTTTAAGAAACAAACTAAAACACACAATATATATGCATAATAAAGACAGCTACTATAATAAAAACAGCACCTTAAAGCTACAGTATAAAAACATATGATTCCAACACAAATCAAAACCACGATGACAAACCACTTCAGACCCGCCAGAGTAACTATAATCGAAAAGACAGTAACAAGTGTTCGTGAGCATGTGGGGAAATTGGAACCCTCATACGTTGCTGGTGGGAAAGCAAAACTGTGCAGCCACTTTGGAAAACGGTTTTGGAGTCCCTCAAAAACATAGTTACCACATGACCCAGCGATTTCACTCCTAGGTATACATCCAAGAGAACTAAAAACATACATTGTTGTTAGGTGCCATTGAGTCGGTTCTGACTCATAGTGACCCTATGTACCACAGAACGAAACACTGCCCGGTCCTGTGCCACGCTCACAATCGTTGTTATGCTTGAGCCCATTGTTGCAGCCACTGTGTCAGTCCATCTTGTTGAGGGTCTTCCTTTTTCGCTGACCCTCTACTTTACCAAGCATGATCTCCTTCTCCAGGGACCGGTCCCTCCTGCTAACATGTCCAAAGTATGTGAGACGAAGTCTCGCCATCTTTGCTTCTAAGGAGCCTCCTGGCTGTGCTCCTCACACAAACGCTTGTACACAAATGCTCATAGCAGCATTACTCTTAATAGCCAAAAAGTGGAAAGAACCCGTGTCCCTCAACTGATCAATGGATAAACAAAATGTAGTATATTAAAACAATGGACTATTAACTGGAAATACAAAGGAATGAAATACTGATTCACGGCACAACGTGGATGAACCTTATAAAACACTGTGCTAAGTGAAAAAAGCCAGACACAAAAGGTGACATATTGCCTGACTTTATTTATACGAAATGCCCAGAATGGGCAAATCTAGAGATAAAAAATAGATTTGTGGTTGCCCAGGGGCTGGGAGACAGGAGATGAGGAGTGACTGGTAAAGGGTACAGGGTTTCTTTTTAAGTTCACACAGCAAGTTAAGTTCCCATTTGACAATTTCCACACAAACTGATGAGTGACATTAGTTACATTTATCACAACGTGTTGACATTCTCTTTAATTGTGTTCTGTTTTTTCCCTTTCCAGTACTCTAGTTTCCCTGCCCCCTTATCGTCTCATCTTTGCTTTTGAGAAACTGTTGACCTTTTGGTCTCATACTAATGGTTTTTAAGTAGAGCACTGTTCTTATGGGTTAATATTCTTTATTTTGTGTGCCACTCTATTTCACTAAAAGGTGATCTTATAGGACAGGCTCGGGTCTAGGTTTAAAGAGTGTTTTTTAAGGAAGGGCGATACTCTCAGGGAGTCCTCTGTTCTCTACTGTTCCAGTGTCTGGCTTTTTTAAAATAAGAACTTGAGTTCTGCTACATATTTTTCTCTCATTTTATTCAGGACCAACTATCGTGACCCTGGTCAGAACGGTCAGTGGTGGTAGCTGGGTACCATCTAGTAGTTCTTCTGGTTTCAGGGTAGATGAGGTTGTGGTCTGTGTATGACTCGTTTCTTCTCTGTGCTTTTGGTTATGTTACTGTTTTGCTCCTGACGAGGAGAGACCTGTTAAGACCCCAGATGCTACTCACTTCACTGGATGCAGATCATGATTTTTGTGAACTATGTTATACCAATTGACCAAGTTGTCCCTTGAGACTATGGTCCTAAGCCTTCACACCCAGAAAACCAATCTTGGAAGGTGTTTCGTTATGTCTGAGGAGTTATCTATATTTGTGTCTTCAATGAATATATGTGCCTACACTCACGTATTTGTATTTACACATACCTATAGATACTTCTGGAGCCCTGGTGGCACAATGGTTAAGAGCTTGGCTGCTAACCAAAAGAAACCCTATGGGGCAGTTCTACTCTGTCCTATAGGGTCACTACGAGTTGGAATCGACTCAAAGGCAACATGTTTTTTTTTTTTTTTTTTTGTATAGATACTTCTATCTGTTCTCACCTATGTACAAACCTGTACCTACCCATATACCAATTTGCCCATACCCAGCTGTATATGCTCACTTTGGTTGTGCTGGGCTGACTACATCCACATTCAGTGCCACTTTTCCCATCACCAAAAATAACTAGTCTGTATTGTATAAAGCATAATTTCCCCACCCTCCACCCTCGTAACCACCGATGAACACTGTGGTCTCTGTATTTATCCATTCTTATCTTCTTACAAAAGATGGATCATACAATATTTGTCCTTATATGCTTATTTCACTTAGCATTATGCCCTCCAAGTCCATCCATGTTACATTTCGTGGACTCATCATTGTTCTTTATGGTTGCGCAGTATTCCACTGTATGTACGTACCATAATTTGCTTACCCATTCATCCACTGATGAGCCTTTCAGTTGTTTCCGTTTATCTGCTCTTGTGAATAAAGCAGCAATGAACACAGGTATGTGTATGTCTGTTCATGTCATTATTTTTAGGTCTGTAGGGTATACACCTAGGGGTGGGACTGCTGGATTATAGGATAGTTCTATTTCTAGTTTTTTAAGGAAGTGCCATACCATTTTCCATAATGGTTGTACCATTTTACAGTCCCACCAGCAATGGATAAGCGTTTCAATATCCCCACATCCTTGCCAACATTTGTTGTTACCTTTTTTTAAATCAGTGCCATTTTAGCAGGGGTGAGATGGTATCTCATTGTAGTTTTGATTTGCATCTCTCTAATGGCTAATGATAGTGAACACCTTTTCATCTGTTTGTTGGCTGCTTGGATGTCTCTTCGGCGAAGGTTCCGTTCATGTCCTTTGCCCATTTTGTGATTGGGTTGTCTTTTTGTTGTTGAGTTGTTGCAGTCTTCTAGAGATTTTAGATTAGATCTATAGGGTTTCTTTTTGGGTGATGAAAGTGTTCTCGAATTAGACAGTGATGATGGTTGCTCAACCCTGAATATACCAAAAAATCACTGAATTGTACACTTTAAAAGAGCAAATTTATCGTATGTGAATGACATCTCAGTCACCTTGAGGGTGGGTTAGAACAGACTGCCAGGCCTCCAAACCGAAGAACTGGGTCCCATGAGGTGTTTGGTTGCACATAAGCAGCCTCAGCCACTGTGTTCTTTTAAAGAATTATCTATGTGAGATGAATCTGACAACAGCAACTAGAAAGGTTGGATGAGAAGCTTAAGGAGCAGTGAGTTTAATAGTGGTGAGATAATGTGAAAAAGGATAGCTATAACGGTAGAACAAAATGAATAACATAATCAGTGTCACTGAATTGTACACACAGAAATTGTTGAAATGGTGTATCTTCGGCTGTGTATACTTTTACCAAAATAAATTAAAAACAAAACATATTGCTGGAATCGATTCCCAGAGCTTCTAATCTGGTAGGTCCAAGGTGGGATCTGAGAATCTGCATTTCTAACAAGCTTCCAGGTGATGGTGATACGGCTGGTCCAGACACCACACTCAGAGAACCATAAACCAATACCAAAACCAAACCCGCTGCCGTCAAGTCAATTCCGATTCACAGCGACCCTACACGACAGAGCAAACTGCCCCATAGGGTTTCCAAGGAGTGGATTCAAACGGCCAACCTTTTGGTTAGCAGCCAAGCTCTTAACCCCTGTGCCACCAGGGCCCCCAAGGAACCACAGGCCTGTGCTAATAGCAACTATATTTCTGATATGGGCCACCTTTAGTGGTTATACCATCAAGAGTCACTCACTTAAAAACATTTCTTCCAATATGCAGTTGATGAATTGCTTTTGTGTGGCCTTTTTCGCCATGGTCTTGTAACTCCCACCCAAGTTATTCAGTGGATCTGTGCAAATAAGGTAATTGTGGCCCACCAAAGGGATTGGTCAGTTTTGCCATCCCGCTAGGCTTAAAATGAGCCATGCCAGAGGTGGGAAGCAGAGGATCTCATCATCACTAAGGAAGAAGAACCAAGAGTGGAGTGAGTCCTTTGGACCTGGGACCCCTGTGCTGAGAAGCTCCTGGAACCAGGAGACAGAAACAGAGAGAGAGCTGTAACACTGAAGACGGTGAGAAGCGGTGGTAGAAAAACGCAGCAGGGGAGACTGGCAGGAGACAGTGCAGCCCACAGAGCGAGAAAGCTGAGTGCCTTTGGGCAGGAAACTTGCTGGTGGAGTAGGGTGCCTCTGGGCACCTGGCGGAGCTAGGTTTGCTGCCTTCAGGCAGAGGCTTACTGGCAGAGTAGGGTGCCTTTGGGTACTTATGACAACACTAAAAGAGCTTTGTAACTCCTGCCCCAGGCAGGGCAGAGGGGGAGGGTCAGAGAGGCATGCCTGCAGGCACAGCTGAGAAGAGACTGTCCTGATGAAGAACTGTATCCTGAGCATTCCTGAACATGAACTGTAACCTGTCACTTCCCCAATAAACCCCATAATCGTGAGTACTGTCTGTGAGTTCTGTGACCACTGCAATGAATTACTGAACCCAGCAGAGAAGTAGAGAGTGCCATGGGAGGGACGGCTGGTGTCAGAATTGGTAAAGATGGTACAGCGAGGAGACATGTCTGACCTCTGCCTCACAGGAATCAGCCTTAGCATGTTGATCTTGATTCTTCTATCCCCTCGTGAAATTAGAGGCGGTCAAACACTGGCCCCCATGCCATTTTTACACAATATAACTCAACTAACATTTGCACTAGCTTCTCAACTTAAAATTTTAAAAGATACAATTAAAAGTTAAAATTCCCTGCTAATGCTTAGGTAGTAATAAAACAACGTCAGCAGAATGCATATGGACGTGTAATTTTATGCTATGGCATTCAGCACAAAGGCTCAGAGAAAGTATTTGGTACAAGGCCCTATGCTTAGAAGTGCAAGTAACACAAGGAGGAGCAAGATCCCAACCCTAAGGAAGTTTTACTGTTTAGTCCAGACCACTCCAAGAGAGGGTCAGGAGAGGCCTTCTGGAAGAAGCAGCATTTGACGTGGACAGGGTTTCAATGGCAGACACCTTTCTGGAAGGTAACAGACAAGAAGGCCTGCCTTATGCTCATGTTCAGGAAGCAGCCCTGAGTTTACCTCAAGTGGAGTGGTAGGAGATAATGCTGGGAAATGAGAGAGCCAGAGGGAGCAGAACCAGACTCCAAGGGGAAGAAACAGACAGATGTGGAGAACCACTGAGGCTTCCTGAGCGAGGCTGTAACACGGTCAGAGCTTACTACAGGGTGCTGAAGCAGGATGGTGGGGGAGGAGAGATCAATTAGGATTTGACAAAAATCCACCTGACAGGGCCTGAGCTAGGGCAGAAGCAGAGGAGAGTCAGGAGGAAAGTGACACATGAGGCTAAACCTAGGTAGAATCCACAGGGTTTGGCAACTTAATGGATGTGGAGGCAGGGCGAAAGGGAGTGAACAGACAACAGAGGCTTTGGAGTCCGGGAAATTAGAAGGCACGGAGATGAAGAAACGTGAGGCAGACAGAGAGAAGCTGGGCCAAGGAATATAACAATGAGGAGAGGACGGGACTGCTGGACTTGTTAGGTGGGGGCATGGAAGGGACATCTGGGTAGATATGTATAATGAATAGATACGTGTAACACTTGTGGGTGGAAGGCAAACCCGGAACTCAGGACAGACATGGGCTAAAAATACTGATTTGGGAAGCCGTCTGAGTTGGTGAATGAAATCAGGATGGAGATACTTGAGAAAATGCTGAGAAAGGGGAAAAAACCAGGACAGACCCTTTGTTTATAAAGAGGGGTCAAATACAGCAAGAACAGAACTAAGATGGCAAAACTCAGCTGCAAAGGAAAATAAGTTTTACTGAGAGGTCAAGCCTCAAAAAAAGCCCAGAACAGTGGATTTTAACTAGAGGCAGGGAGAGGGAAGGGAAAGGACTTGGGGGGGAAAAAAAGCTAATTCTGAAATTAGATTGTTAAGTGATTTAAACAGTGACTTGAGTATGAGGAGGTAGAGATGGCAGTGTGCAGATTATTCTTTCAAGTGTGACAGTGAATAGGAGTGGGTGATAGGGTCAAGAAATAGATTTAAGATAAGGAAGACCAGGTACATTTGTAGGCAGCAGGGAAAAAGCCAGTTAAGGAGATGGGAGCAAACAGAAAGAGGGAGGCGGATTTTGTCAAGGAAGATAGGCTACTTCTTTCTCAAGGAAAGGGTGCCAAGAGAGGAATTTAGGGGAAAGGATGGAAGCTGGAAAAAAAAAAAAAAAAAAAACCCACTTCAGATGGCCTTAATTTTCTCAAAAAAGGAAGGACAAAGTCATCTGCTAAGAAACAGGAGGTCAAGAGCTTAGATAACTGAAAAGATTGGAAAGAATTTCAAACAAGTGTAGTCAACCCTTAATTACAGACAATACATTTATGGACATTAACTTGACTGTCCCCTGCCGTCGAGCTGACTCGGACTCATAGTGACCCTATAGGACAGAGTAGAAATGCCCCATAGGGTTTGCAAGGCTGTAAATCTTTATGGAAGCAGACTGCCACATCTTTTTCCCACATAATGGCTGGTGGGTTAAAATCACTGACCTTTTGGTTAGCAGCAGAGCACTTTAACCAAAACCAGCAAAAAATCAAGCCATCCTTTGTCTGGAAATACACAGCAACCAACAGCTGTGGCCTCCTGTCTTCAGCAACACAGGAAGGCCTTGCTCAACCAGTAGTGCAGCCTATAACATGGGGCTCCAGGCCATCGTCTGTCAGGTTCTATACCCCTCACTCCAGGCTGTAATGGGTATATTTGTAAGTGAAAGCAGGAGGAAATCCCTCAAGTAATTAAAATGGCATCCAAGGGGAAAGTGTATTCAACATACAACCAAAACTTGAAAAATTGGAGCAAAAAATTGAGGGAAACAGGGTAGGGGACAAAGAGAAACAACCTACATTACAATATAGACTAGAGAAACAAGCTTCTTGTCTTTTGCATCCTCGTTAAGATCTTCAAGTGGGACATTTTTATGCAGGGCAGGGGCCTGCGGAATAGGCGTCACCTTTACCAGAAGGCCTCATACAAGCAAACGATTCTTTCACTGAGAGACATCTGAGGTTTGAGGTAATTTTTATACCAAATGTAATTTTTACGTCACAGGTTTTCACTGCATATCTTTATTCCACATTTCTCCTAATTATGTGTTAAATGAGATTTTGGTTCATCTATGAACTCCTACCTCAGCCTCCTGACCTCAGTTCATCAAGAATTAACTGTTTAGGGAGGGTTAACAAAAGACAACTAAGAAGAATGCCAAAGAGTAGTGAGGAACTCTTCAGTTCACTAATAACATCTCTCCATTCTTCTATTCCCTAGATAGCCTCAAGGACAGAAGAACTGTCTACTTCTACAACACCTGGGTCTTACCTTTTGCTATGTCCAGGAAAGTATCTGATGTATTTGTTGTCATGCAAGGACAGGTAACGAATAGTATCTGTAAGAAGACAAATAAGGCATGATGATCTCCTGCTATTCTAAAAGGAATCTGCTTTCCAATTTCATCTTAAAAAGACAAGGTCTAAGAACCGATTGTTTTTCATAACCCAAGCAAGGTGTGATAAATAATGGCCAATAATTCCTCTCTGTTGGAGAAAGAGTAGGCATGTACAGATTTCACATAACTCAAAAACACAGATCTTAAGTTGACAGCATATAGAGCTATGTTTAAAATCATTGTTCTACTACCAATCTTTGGCTTCTGAATAATTACAATACAACTTGCCCTGCAAATATATCCTGACCAAAAATAAAATAATCAATTGTTTTAGGCATTGGCCTAGTGTGCCCACAGAATGGCAAACCTTAAAGGAAAACATCTGGCTGCTGAGGAAACAGGCTCAAAAAGGTGAGGAGCCATGCTAAACTGAAGGTCAGGCTGGACACTGGCAGCAGATTGTGCTCCAGCGCTCCCCAGCAGCCTGTGGACCCCACCCTGGCCTCATCTGAATGTTTAATTGGATAAACAACTTATATGGAAACTGAACAAAATGGAAAGAGTAGTAGTATCCTACCACTTCTTTTCTAATTAGCCAACTAACGACTAGTCCCATGTACATCAGGTAAGGATACATCTGGTTTTAAAAAAAAAAGGTGGTCAAAAGAAGAAGTGAGGAGATTTAGGTTAAAAAGATCTTAAGACATTTTAAAATCAAACTCACGAATTATATACCAAGTCACAGCAGTGCGATTTTGACAATATCAAGTATCAAAGGAATAATCACAGAAATTTATGCTTAGTCAAATTAGACACTCGTAAAAACCAAATGATTCCGAGATAGAAAACAAACAAAAACAGGTGATGGTGGTAGGAGAACGAAGTGTCAAAAAGACCAGAATGGGAAAGTACTCTGGCCCTAAAAGGTCCAGGAATAAGGAACAACTGTTGAGAAAGAAGTAATAGGAAATGATGCCGAAATGCAGAAAGGAAAGCACAGAGAGAACATTCTTGAGGCAGAAGAATCCAGGAATAGAGAGGCTGAAAGCACCAAGACATCTCAGTGGTTCACGGGGGTGTTTGCAGATAAGAGGGCATTTAATCTAGAAGGGGAAAAAGGGTACTCTTTGTGTGTTCCATACCTGAATTCTATACAGTTTTCCTTCAAAATGTCTTCAAACTTATCAAATGACAACTACAAAGTATTCTTGGTTGTTCTGTTTCTAGAACTACTCACCTGCCCTAAGAAGAAAAAGACTTCCTCCCCATTACCTGATTTCCCAGAGGTGAGCAGGGCGCCGCCATCCTCTCCGCCCCGCTCGGTAGCTGGCGCACTGTTCCTGGCAAGGCAGTGGCCTGTACAGTTATCTCCTGTACCGGGTGGTATCACAGACCCTCAAACTGTACAAACTACTACCTCAGCCTGGAATCAGGCAAAAGACAATGCAGCGCTGGAGGAGCTCTTCAGGATGCACTCGAGACAGGAAAGGCAACATCCTCACAGCAGAGGCCTGGCAGCAAAGCTGCAAGTGTTACACACCTGCCTCATCTTGCACCACATTTGGAGAATCCTCATTTAATCACCCAGAAAGAGAGCCCAACAGAAGAAATATACCAGTTTTATATTCTTTGTCCAAAAACATCAATTGTACTGCTTACTTAGAAAACCACTTCTGAAAGAGGCATGAAAAGTAGAAATGATACACTTACTAAAAATCAATTACAAGCAGAAAAGTCTCATTAAAAAAAAAAGAAAGACTTCTGCCCATCTGCTCTAGACAGGCACAGTCAAAATAGTAGTCTAAGCTATCCTTGTTGAATGACATTAGAAAAATCTTTCTGCAAAAAGTGAAAGTCAACAAACCATCAAGATAAAGAATAAAACCCATTCACCTAAAGAGTTTTAACATGAAAATAAGTGTTACAACTTAATTTCCAAGACAATCTGTCAACTGAGAATGACTTATACCATGGGAAATGCAGGTAAAAATAGAGACCACTTATTACACAAAGCAATTCACAAGTTTAATTTCTAAAAATAACTCTTTACTCTTCAAAGATAGTAGCTTTATTTAACAGTAAAGAGGGATGACAAAGGTCAGTACACTGTCCTTTATGACACTGACCATAAAAGGTGGGTATACACCAGACACTCTTCTAAGTTTCCTTAAACCACCAGAGCTCAAGCATTTGTGAAAAAGCTTCTCAAATCTATGTATTTTGAAGGTGAAAGTACTGTTGGTTACCACCTTCTACATCAAATATTCTTTCTTTTTATTTGTTCTAAAAGTATTCTTTCAAGTCTCAAGAAGTACAAACCATAAATGCAATCCATTGTTTCCTTTCCCCACTCCCCACTCTCAACTGGAGAAATTTCACACCCAGTTCCAAGTTCTTCAAAAGGGCTAGTGATGGTGCTTGCTTCCGGCATTCCTTCAGTTGTAACAAGGTAATTAACTTTGTTAACATTGGAGGAAAATATTTAAATTAAAGGAACTATAACCAAAGCAGAAGTAAGTCACAAAGATTCTATGAACAATTTAACAAAAGAAATCATGACCGTAACTTTCTAAAAAAGAAAGCTTGCTTACCGTCTATTTTGTTAGAGCTGTAAACGACTGTGTTTGCCGCGTGTGTGTATCTGATGAGGTCCACACCATATTTCTTACTGTACAGGGTTCTCTTTGGTCTGAAGAATAAATGAATGGAGAAACAAAACCATCAAAATCCTCCATCACCAAAATCTGGGACCTCTATATAAAGAGAAACACTTGGTGATGTGGTGAGGGTGAGGATTCTTTGGTAAGCTCTAACACTGGAAAGAAACAATTTCTTCCAACAAAAGAAGGAAACAAACTGAATTAATCAAGTGCAAGAGCTGTCTAAGAAGCCATTTGCCTCTGGACACCTAACGCTGAGGTTAGGAAGTGAAAGTTAATCTGGGGCCTCAATTCAGTCTTTACTACCATGTTCAAAAGCAAGCTTTGAGTAAGAGAAAAGTACATCTATTTTGGAGGAAAGGCACACAAAATAACAAAAGTCAAAACTTCGACAATGCCAAATCTAAGAGGTCAGACTGTTCTTAAGCCATTCACTTAGAAGCTCTTTCTTCAAGAAGGCAGTGATGCAAAACTGCTTGCTTTTCCTAATATAACCTGCTCTTGCGGAAGATCTCCTCTTCCCTATCCTACAAGTCCAAAGCACTTGCAGAGCCTTTTAGAAGAGCCAATCTGTTTCCTAGCAAAACTACTCAAGGGTTCTTTTCTTTTTACATTAATGTAAAATCACACATTTCCAAGCTTAGAGCTTATCAATCCACTTGTTGACATTCCTTGAATGCCTTCCTCTACAGAACCTTGAAGATCAGCTGAAACTGATCTCAGTAAAATCTTTAACCGAAAACTTTCTCACACACTGCTTAAGACAAAACTTTTTGTTATCTCCCAAATACCTATGTAAAACTAGATTCCCATGCTAGAACAACTCTCCAATATGCGTCAAGTCAGAAAACAAGAAAGCTTTTAACATAATGTTCTACACATAGGTCCTGGGAGGATTTCGTAAGTCCCACACCAAGGTTTACCAAGAGTTTCAATTTATGAAAAAGAAAGAAGTCCACCTCTCAATGTAAAATCCTCTTGGAACCTAGAAGCTAAACAATCAGACAACTCGGGTAGCCTTAAGAAGTAAACCATTACACATTTTCAATCTTTGTTAATATCAGTGAGGCCAACATAAAAGCCTATTTCCAAATAAGACTCCTCCCTCCTGATACACTACATTTCCCACATTCTTACCTTTACTGAAATAATGCCTCACCCCAAAAAAGATTGGCTCAAAGGCTACCTTGATGAGTCCACCATCCGTTGCTCTGCCCTTGGGTTACTGTGAGGTAACCAGTGAGTGTGTATTTGCACTCAGAAGGTAGTTGTCTTTGCTTCTACCAGTGGACCGAGAAGTTTATCCTGGGGTATTTCAGCTGATCTACAATAGTGAGGACAGAGCCTGAAGAACCAGTGTTAAAGGTGTGGTATGAGAAAACCTTTCAGTTCCACTTAGATATGGCCTATTTGTCTTAAATTTGTCAGTAACACCAACTTAAGATCTGTTTCTAATAACAGAAATCTATTACTTCTTTCATTTTATATCTGAAAGCAAGACCCTAATGTAAATTGCACCCATCGCAGGGGGACTTCACAAAGTTCACGCACAACATTTTTTCACAAGTTTTTTTGTAAGCTCCTTGCTTCAAACTATGGTTTTGGAAATCAGGTACGAAACAAAGAAAATAATGTTAACGCCTTCTCTTTCAATAGTTCACATCAACTACCACAAACAATATCCTTTATATTCTTCGAAGCTGAAAAATCACTCATTGGATGATCTCTACCGTAGACAACAATTAAATAAACAGTAAATTGAAAAATACTAAGCATAAAAGAATCTTATTTCTTAAGCTTCTAAATTCTAAAACTTCATCTAATAAAGATACTATGCCATCCAAGGAAACATCACTTTTCTTCCAGTGTTGATGTACACTAGCGGCAAAACTTTTTTCACATTACTACTTAGAATCATAGACTCCTGGAGGCTAAAGAGGCCTTGGAGGTAATGGTCGTCCAATACCCAGAGAAATTATTTGACCAAAGTCACATAGATGGTTATAAGGACAAACCCGTCTTCCTAACTACCAGGTTGCTCATCTAACCACAGGTCACAATAAAACAAGGTCACAATTGACGGAGGAAAATTTAAAAGAGCATGTCCTATAGTACTGTATTAATATTAAATTTCCTAATTTGGGTTAACTGTGCTCTGGTTATGTAAAAGAATGTCCTTGTCCTTAGGAAATCCATGCTGAATTGCTTAGGGATAAAAGAACTTGATACTTACAACTTACTCTTCAATGGCTCAGGGGAAACAATATGAGTACATATAAATATTTACATAGAATGATGAAACAAATGGGACAAAATGAAATCAACCGGTGAAGCATATGGGAATTCTCTGGAACACCATTACAACTTTTCTATGAATTTGTAATTATGTATAAATGTTACCTGGGTGAATTAACTGCACTACACCATAAAATTGGCATTTTACTTCTCACAAGACAGGACTTCATGTTACTATCAAACCTGCCAACAATTCAAAATTATACCACATATGGAGAGTAACTATTAAGCAACGGGTATCTTCATTACTTTTGAATGAGGGAATACACCTCTGGCCTCAGATGCCAGGGAGAGGTTCTAATCTGCGTACAAACATTCAACATTTCAAGCAAGCCAGCTTCAAATTTCTTCTGACTCCAGGACTCCAGAACCTCACCTCCACCCCAGCTTTAAACGTTACTCTCTCTTCTAAGCCAGACCTGGACAGGAATCCATCTACTAAATAAATAACACAGACTCAAACAACTCAGACTCAGTCCAACTAACAATTCCCTCTCCCCCAGGACCATCACTGTAGGCTACTCTTCTATACACTACAAGCAGATTCAGAGTCAATTACTAATACTTTCTCATAAGCCTCTGTGCGGAAAAAATCAGCGAAAACATCATAGCTCAGATCAAAGTAGCACTACTCTAGATAACCAAATTCACAAATGAAAACTTCCAAAAGAAAGGTTATAAACACCAGTTTAAAAAAGAAAAAAAAAGGGCAAAAGAAACCCCTGGAGAATTAGAGAAAATAGATAACGAAATGAAGTCTGACAAAACCAGTAGCCACCGAATAAAACGAAACATCCGCAAGCCTGCTTGGAGAGGGTGCATGAGGGGATATCAAATTTAGCTCAAACCAGTTTCTGCTCCAAAGGAGCTCACAACTTAGCAGGGACTTGGAGAAAGCAAATCCAATCCACAGGGGTGAGGCGAGGCTACAAGGGGCCCAAGGAAACTGCTGTACTTGTAGATTTTGCAAAGAGATGCAGGTGTGGCGGGTCTCCAGAGAACTTGAGGCAACGGAAAAGTTTCATGCTCAGACTTGGAATTTTGATAATTCCATGTGGACCATACAGTACAATAAAAAAAAAAAAAAAGTAGAAGAGAAAACACGAATTTATTACACGACGCTTTCTTTGTTCTAACGGACGCTCACATTCAGGTGGGACGGGACGGCCAAGTTCGTTTGAGTCTAGCAAAAAGAAATAATAGGAAAGGAAGGAAAAGTTTCAGATGGTGTTGACAAGTTCACTATAAACGTGGGCACCAGGTCTGGGTGGTAACAGAATGGGCTGGAACAGGAAGGAAAGGACAGGGGCCCAAGAGGCACTACAAATAAATATCCTGACAGCTAAGATCTGCAAACACCCGACCTCACGGCAGAAAGGCCGCGGGAAACTGAGGGGCAGGCTAGGACGGGCGGAGTGCCAGGGCTGAATCGAGGTCACCGAGAAGAGGGCAGAGAGGGATGACGCTGGTGTATGGAGCAGGAGCGCAACCCCTGCGGTTCGGCGTCGGGGCCAGAGCCGACGGGCACCTCCGACAGAGGCTGAAGAGCGGAAAACGCAACCTGCGGGGCCCGGGTCGGCGGTTGGGGCGTTTAAAGGTCAAGGTCAAGGTGAGGTTTGGCAAGAGACGCAGAAGCTCTCTGCGGAGACCGAAGACATAAAATAATGTTGATGATGACTATGATGATAATAATAGGAAAGACAGGTCTCCCGGCCGACTGCAGGGTGAAGGCGGCCCTTGCAGGAGCGAGCGCAAAACCGGCCGGGGGCTGGAGGGCGGGCCGCGGGGCAAGTGCCGGGCCACAGGAGGGACTCAGACCGGGCCCGAGGCCACCGCCACACTCACTTGCCCTCCTGGCAGTCATACAGCACGATGGAGTCGTCGTCGCTGCTCGAAATGACGGTCTCGCCGTTGGGGCTGAAATCGAAGCAGTTAATCTTGTCGGAGTTCTCGCGGAACACCTTGGCGACGCGGAAGCTCCGCAGCACGCTGTCGGTCAGCTTCATGGCGGCGGCTGCTGGAGGCGGTGGCAGCGGCGCAAGGCCGGGGCGGGGCCGGGCGGCGAGCGGGCGGGAGGGCTGGCTGCCTAGGGGCCAACCCGGGCGGGGCCGACGCCGCGCTTGCGGCGAGCGGGAGGACGGCCGACAGTCGAGCCGCCGCCTCTTCCTGCTCGTGCAACACCCTCCTACGCGGACTGCGGGGCCTCGCCGACTGTTCCTCCTCACAGTCGCCTCAGGGCCAACCGGCGCGGCGCCGGCTCATTGTGTCCGCCATCTTGGGGCGACAAGCAGAAGCCGAGGGCGAGGAGCCTCTGCCGAGGCGCACGCCGGGAAAGGGGGCGGGGCGGGGCGGGGCGGTGACGTCAGCGCGGCCTCGGGTAGCGGAGTGGACGGCCGGCCCGGGGAGGCCCGGTGGGCTGCGGGTTCCGAGGACCGTCAATACCTCTGACCTTTCCCCAGTGTGCCCGACGGCAACGGGTGCCCGGGAGGCGCCCCCTGCAGGCGCCTGGGCTGCAGACGGCGCGGGAGCCGGGGCAGTGCTCCAGACTGTGAAGGTGGGGCTCGCTCCTGGAGGCCTGTTCTGGGGGTGAATCAGGTGAACTGTTCGCGGGTGGACTTGACCTCTCGTCCACGACAGCGCCAGCATGGAGAGTTTCGATTTCTTTTTTTTTTTTTTCTTTTTAATGATGTATATCGAGTCCGTTCCAACTCATAGCGACTCTTATGTACGACAGAACGAAACACTGCCTGGTCCTGCGCATCCTCATAATCCCCCAGTGGTTGCTATGTTTGAGCCCATTGTTGGAGCCACTATGTCAATCCATCTGATTGAGGGTCTTCCTCTTTTTCCCTCTACTTTACCAAGCATGATGTCCTTCTCCAGGGACTGGTCCCTCCTGATAACATGTCCAAAGTATGGGATAGAAGTCTTGCCATCCTCCCTTCTAAAGGAGCATTCTGACTGTACTTCTTCCAAAACACATTGGTTCATTCTTCTGGCAGACCATGGTGTATTCACTATTCTTTGCCGACACCATAATTCAAAGGCATCAATTCTTTGGTTTTCCTTATTCATTGTCCAGCTTTCCCATGCACATGAGGTGATTGAAAATGCCATGGCTTGGGTCAGACACACCTTAGTCCTCAAAGTGACATCTTTTCCTTTTAACACTTGAAGGAGGTCTTTTGCATCAGATTTGCACAGTGCAATACGTTATTTGATTTCTTGACTGCTGCTTTTATGGGCGTTGATTGTGGATCCAAATAAAGTATTATAATGAAATATGCAAAGACATGGAGTTAGAAAACCAAAAGGAAAGAACATGGTCGGCATTTCTCAAGCTGAAAGAACTGAAGAAAAAATTCAAGACTCGAGTTGCAATTTTGAAGGATTCTATGGGCAAAATATTGAATAACGCAGGAAACATCAAAGGAAGGTAGAGGGAATACACAGAGTTACCATACCAAAAAGAATTGGCCAACGTTCAGCCATTTCAGGAGGTAGCATATGATCAAGAACCAATGGTAGTGAAGGAAGCAGTCCAAGCTGCGCTGAAGGAGATGGTAAAAAACAAGGCTCCAGGGATTGACGGAATACCAACTGAGATGTTTCAACAAACAGATGCAGCGCTGGAAGTGCTCATTGGTCTATGCCAAGAAATTTGGAAGACAGCTACCTGGCCAGACCACTGGAAGAGATCTATATTTACACCTATTCCCAAGAAAGGTGATCCAACCAAATGCAGAAATTATCGAACAATACCATTAATATCACACGCAAGTAAAATTTTGCTGAAGATCATTAAAAAGCGGTTGCAGCAGTACATCGACAGGGAACTGCCAGAAATTCAAGCTAGATTCAGAAGAGGACATGGAATGAGGGATATTATTGCTGATGTCAGATGGATCCTGGCTGAAAGCAGAGAATACCAGGAAGATGTTTACCTGTGTTTTATTGACTATGCACAGGCATTTCATAACAAATTATGGGTAACATTGTAAAGAATGGGAATTCCAAAACAATTGTGCTTGTGCAGAATGTGTACATAGACCAAGAGGCAGTCTTTCGAACAGAGCAAGGGGATACTGAATGGTTTAAAATCAGAAAAGGTGTGCGTCAGGGTTGTATCCTTTTCACCATACTTACTCAATCTATATGCTGACCAAATAATCCAAGAGGCTAGACTATATAAAGAACAGTGCGGCATCAGGATAGAAGGAAGACTCATTAACAACCTGAGATATGCAGATGACACGATCCAATCGTGCTTGCAGAAAGCAAAGAGGGCTTGAAGTACTTACTGATGAAGATCAAAGACTACAGCCTTCAGTATGGATTACACCTCAACATAAAACAAGAATCTTCACAACTGGACCAATAAGCAATATCATGATAAACGGAGAAAATACTGAAGTTGTCAAGGATTTCATTTTACTTGAATCCACAATAATATATGGTAGGCTGCACAAATTTAAGAGGATGAATTTTTTCATTTGGTTATACACCCTTGTGACCACTACTCAGAAGCTTTTCTTTAAGCTTAAGAAAAACTTTTTGACTGAGGTATAACATAAAGTGAACTAACCCTAAGTGTACAGCGCCATATATTTTTGTAAATGTAACACACATTCATCTTAAGTTTAAAATGTATTCACAACTCCAAAACTCATAGCATCAACTACAAAGAAAATTTTAGAGGAAAAATTATCTCCTCATTCAACATAATACAATTTAAAATTTTCCTGATTTCTTTCCTCTCCTTATTCATATATACACTTTATAGAAGCCAATTTTTTTTTTTTTTCTGTTTTGGTATTGTATGTGACACATTCTTCCTTGTTACTAAACCAGATTGTTGTTGGTGTTTTTAACTGAGGTATAATTTACCTACTGTAAAAATCACCCTTTGAAATGGGTAGTTTTATGAGTTTTTATACCCATATACAGTCATGTAGCCACCACACATTCAAGATATAGAGCAATTCCATCATCCCCTTTGTAGACAACTCGATTGTTTTAACGACTTTATTGTATTAGGGATTCTTTTCCTTAAAAGGAAGGAAAGTTGATCCTTAACAAAGGAGAGCAATATCTGATCACAAAATAGGAACTGGGCTTACTGGTTTTAACTTTCTGTGCAAGGGGTTAAACTTGATGCAACCTACCTGGGTTCACAGATCTCTAACTTGTATGCAGCTCCTCAAAAGGTTAATTGCCTGGGGCTTCCGACAAAGGCCACTGGGTTCTATTTATTTTGCTTCACTAAATTGCAGTGGTTAAAGAAGAAGAAAGGTTAAGAGGGAAGACTTAAGTCATTTCAGTTACCTAAATTAGGTGTTTAATTGACTATGCAAAGCATTCGACTGTGTGGATCGTAACAAATTATGGATAACACTGTGAAGAATGGGAATTCCAGAACGCTTAATTGTGCTCATGGGGAACCTGTACATAGACCAAGAGGCAGTTGTTCGAACAGAACAAAGGGATACTGTGTGGTTTAAAATCAAGAAAGGTGTATGTCAGGGTCGCATCCTTTCACCGTACTTACTCAATCTGTACACTAAGCAAATAATCCAAGAAACTGGACTCCGTGAAGAAGAACGCTGCATCAGGATGAGAGGAAGACTCATTCGTTAACAACCTGCGATATGCAGACGACACAGCCTTGCTTGCTGAAAGTGAAGGGGACTTGAAGCACTTACTGATGAAGATCAAAGACCACAGCCTTCAGTACGGATTATACCTCAACATAAAGAAAACAAAAATCCCCAGAACTCGACCAATAAGCAACATCATGATAAACAGAGAAAATATTGAAGTTGTCAAGGATCTCATTTTACCTGGATCCACAATCAATGCCCATGGAAGCAGCAGTCAAGAAATCAAAGGACATATTGCATTGGGCAAACCTCCTTAAAGTGTTAAAAAGCAAAGATATCACTTTGAGGACTAAGATGTGCCTGACCCAAGCCATGTATTTTCAGTCACCTCATATGCATACAAAAGCTGGACAATGGATAAGGAAGACAGGAAAAGAATTGATGCCCTTGAATTATGGTGTTGGCAAAGAATATTGAATATACCATGGACTGCTAAAAGAACGAACAAATCTGTCTTGGAAGAAGTACAGCCAGAACGCTCCTTAGAAGTGAGGATGGCGAGACTTCGTCTCATGTACTTTGGACATGTTATCAGGAGGGACCAGTCCCTGGAGAAGGACATCATGCTTCGTAGAGGGTCAGTGAAAAAGAGGAAAACCCTCGACGAGATGGATTGACGCAGTGGCTGCAACAATGGGCTCAAACATAGCAACAATTGTGAAGACGGCACAAGACCAGGCAGTGTTTTGTCCTGTTGTACACAGGGTCGCTATGAGTCAGAACTGACTTGACGGCACCTAACAACAATGTATGTTTTTAGTTTTCTTGGGTATATACCTACAAGTGGAATTGTTGGGTCATATGGTAGCTCTACATCTTTCTGAGGGACTACAAAATCGTTTTCCGAAGGGGCTGTACGACAACATTAAGAAGATGTAATATCTAGAGATCCTGATGTAACCTGGACAATGCTAAAAACAAAATGGAAGCCCTAGGACAGTTGTTGCTAGTAACTAGAGGCTGCGTCCCATCCTTTGGGTAAAATAAGAGCCGGACGGATCTCTACACATAAAGAGAAGTTGTTTTTCTCTGAGGGGAGAGGGCAAGATCTTGGCTAGCTCTGAGCTGCAACTGCCTCCTGACAAAGAGCAGAGCTTCTGGCTACAATTTGTTCTGGGGTCTGGAAAAAGCCTGTTTGAGTAAAACCTGAATGGATGGCAACTTTCCAAATTGCAAGGCAATGGAAGAAAAGCCCTCCATGCCCCAGAGCACTCGCTTACTCACTCCCCTGCAAATCTTGCATTTTTATTTCACTGACTAGCAAGGCTGATAGTCTGCTCTGAATCCTTAGATGGCAACAAGGACAGATTTGGGGCCGTGTCCCGGAACAGTTGGGAAGTGAATGCACCCAGTAAGATGCCATTCTTTGGCCCGTGTTAACCTACAAAGATAACAGCTGTAATTTACTGAATGTTGTCAGCCAAAAGAAATCTTTACAGTACTTCCTGTACTTTTTCCAGATTTCACTGTTAAGATCAATGCTTCCTCCCAAGACTTGACTTCCTGTATTATATTTGGAATGCCAAAAGTCATTTTTTCCTATTTTCGGAGTGTCCTGAAATGGCTCAGCCTGGGTGCCGACTCAGCCACTCACTGCTTCACAGTCCTAGGCTGGCTCCCTGTCCTACTATAGTGGGCCTCTCCGGACTTCCAGTCCAGCAGCATCACTGCCTTAAAGGCTGGACTTTAAAAAGTGACCCAGAAAGGCTGGTTCCAGCGAGGTTGGGGGGGGTGGTTTGCGGAGGGGAAGCTGCAGCCTGAAGAGAAATCAGATTCCCTCGGAGCATTATCAGATGGAATTTTTATTTTTCCATTCCTTTTTAATTATTGTTTCACTTAGTTTTCACACAAGTAAATACACATTTAAGGCAGCAAAACTAAAAAATACAAATGAGTCATAATAACACAAGCATGGTATCCAGAGATAACAAAAAAAAAAGAAAAAAACAACCTGTTGCAGTTGAGTCGATTCCGAGTGGCTGGGGGATAGTCACTGGTGTATATTTTTTTCTGTCTAGTTTTTTTTGTTTGTTTGTTTGTTTGTATTACATTTTTAGCTCACGGCAGTTCGAATCCACCAGCTGCTCTTTGGAAACCCTGTGGGACAGTTCTACTCTGTCCTGTAGGGTCGCTATGAGTCGGAATTGACTCAACAGCAATGGGTTTAGTTTTTTGGATTATTTCATTTTGATGTAAAACTTCTCAGATTTTTCCCCCCTGAAATATATTTTAATGAGTTCATAATATATCAATATTATTTATCACCTACCCTTTTCATATAATACTATGAACATCTTTCAGGTCAATAAATATAGATCTACACAGTCATTTTGAATAGCTCCATACTATTTCATCATGTGGCTTTAAAGTAATTTTGCTTCCCATATTTTGTCCAGAGCATGTCAGGGTCTGGCTCAATATATATTTTAATTGAATGAATGAATATAGCCAAAGGATTCCAGATATTTGGTTGGGACATTTACTACATTTCACGCCACATAGTTTAAAATGGAGCCTGTCCTGAGCAATTTATCCTTCTTCCAGAACACAGAGCTCCTTACAAATTCCAATGTGTGTGTGTGTGTGTGTGTGTGTGTGTGTGTGTGTGTGTGTGTGTGAATAGGATTGCAACCGTTGGTAATTCTGTATAGCATGTGTCAGTTGTCACACATTGTTCATATATATGGCTTCTTACCTGACAAATTGCTTGATTTGCCAAATGAATCTTTCATTTCACTCACCACCAAGAAGAAATAAATGTGCTACAATGGCCAGGAGAGGAGGTCACATTTTACATCAAACGGACCTTTCAGCTCTAGCAATGGTTTTACTTGTTAAGCATATTTTATATTGGTTTCTTGCTTTTTTTTCTCCTGATGATCCAATTAAGATATGCTTAAAATAATTTTAAAAGATTAGAACACTTCTCTTTTTTTTTGGCAAGGAAACCAATGGCTGATTCACATCAATTCACGCAGCTCATACCACTCCTGAATTACATGGGCTGCTGTCTGCTCTTCCCCAAGGGATCAGCCTGGGGAAGGCTCCAAGTGGCCTTCCAGGGGTGCTACTGAGTTAGCTGAGACCAGGGTCTCCAAGCCTCTCGCTTAAAGGGCTCTCCTGGGCCAAGTGGCCATGACATGCCTGTCCCAGCAGAGGGGCTCAGACTTTCTCAATACAGCCTCAGCATGGCCTGGGAACCACAGTGCCACCTTCCCTCCCCCAGTGTGTGGCACCGGCCCCGCTAAGGGCTGGCCACTTACTGGAATCCCTCCGACAGGTCCTAAGACTTCAGTGCCAGGAGGCCTGTGTGAGAGGAGGGCATCTTCCTGGGTGGCAGGATCGGCTACATAATTTGTGGGGCTCAGTGCAAAGTAATAATATGTGACCCTTGTTTATAAATTATCAGGAATTTCAAGGCAGCAACAGCAGAACATTAAATCAAGTGTTTCCTGGGAGTAGTACAGCCACAACTTTTAGCATTTCTGCATGTGTGGCTTAATGCTCTTAACAACTCCATTTTAATGATGAAGACTCTGAGGTTCTGGGAGGTTAAGTAATTGGATCAAGGTCACATAGCCAGTAAGTCCCAGAGGCTGGATTCATACTGTGACCTTGGACTGGAAAGCTTCAGCTCAGTTTCAAGGGCAAAGAGCATTTAACAAAGCCCATTGTTGGCAAACAACGTCTTCTTGTGCTGGAAGTGAGAGATGGGATCTTCCTAGAGAAGGCTTGGTTGCCCATATCCAGGAGGAACTCCTACAGCCAGGGTCCCTGTCTCTGGAAAACTCCAGGACTGCATCAAAAGGCTTAAAAGCCTCTTACAGTCCAATACAGTAAAAACCTGCGAAAGCTGGGACCTGTGTAAGGTGGAAACCTGTCAGAGAAATCCCAACCAAACCCGGTGCTGTTGGGTCGATTCCACCTCATAGCGACCCTATAGGACAGAGGAGAACTGCCCCATAGGGTTTCCAAGGAGTGGCTGGTGGATTCAAATTGTGGACATTTTGGTTAACAGCTGAACGGTTAACCACTGCACCACCAGGGCTCCGTCAGAGAAGGAAAAATCAAATCTTTTCCATTAAAAGGAGCGATAGAAAAGTGGTAAGGCTGCACCCTTGTCAAAAGCAGAAGACTTTTGAGACCCGGGAAAAGAAAGTAGTCACGTTGAGTTCCAGCTCTCACGGGTTTCACTGTATAAGGAGCCCTGGTGGCACAATGGTTAAGCGCTTGGCTGCTAACCGAAAGTCTTACAGTTTGAACCCACCAGCTACTCCAAGAGAGAAAAGTCCTGGCAATCTACTTCCATAAAGATTACAGCCTAGGACACCCTGTGGGGCAGTTCTACTGTCCTGTAGGGTCGCTATGAGTCAGAATCAACTCTACGGTGTATGTACAACAACACAATTCAATATATACCATTTAAGTGGCTTGTCCTCATCAGTTACTCACTAACTACAGCTGGGCCACTTCCTGGTGAGTTGTTTGTACTCCTCCACCCCTCTTTCTAAGAAAAACACTTCTCTGGTGTTTCATAGCCCTTACTTAAGACATTCCATTCTACCCTGCCCCTGCAACTGCCTGACCCTTTCCCTCCCACTGAGCCCCCTGCATGGCTACATCATAGCACGAGATCTCTGGGTCTCCCAGAGCACCTGCTTTGGGCCTGCTCTAGAAAAGCACCCAGCACTGCAGAGCCGAAGGCAGTGGTGGGGAGGGGAGGGGGTTACTGAAAGCTCAGTGCAGAGCTGACCCTGGAAGCTCCCCCATGTGAGCTCTTCCCACCTGTTGGTTCTTTGAAGCCCTGGTGCAGGACAAGCTGGTGCAAACTCCTTTGTGAGGCATTAGGAACTGAATGCTAAGGGAGGGGAGGTTTAGCAGACAGTGGAGACTGGGGCCTCATGGTCTAGGATGTCAAGGACAAGTGGACATCGAAGACCAGAAGCACCTCCCTGAGAAGCAGCTGCCTCCAGTTTGGAGCTGGGCTTCAAACCGGTTTGTTCCGGTTTGAAACCATGCTGACAGTTTGCATTTCTAACAAGTGCCTGGCTGAGAATTTGTACTTCTAGTAAGTTCCCAGGAAGTTACCCATAAGAATCAGCTGGGGAATCTTGTTAAACTGTAGATTCTGATTCAGTATATCTGGAGTGGAAATGCAAATTCTCAGCAGGGAATTGTTAGAAATGCAAATTCTCAGCAGGGGTTTGAACCAGAACTAATGAGTTCACAGCCCTGGTTTGGAGTTGATGACTGACACCCTCTAATTTAACTCAGGTTTGCAAAAATCAAAAGCGTCCTGGCTTTATTTTCACTGCGGATTCTAAACTGGCAGAACTTTTCACAGGTTCTTTTATGAATGCAATATAATCATTTACAATACTATTCAGGTTGAAGTTAACCATACTAAGTTCACCTTGTTGGAGAAAAGATTGATTACATTCATATTCACTATTTTTATTTAAAGGAGCCCTGGTGACGCAGTCCTTAAAGCGATAGCCTGCTAACCAAAAGGTTGGTGGTTCGAAATTACCCGTGGCTCCATAGGAGAAGATGTGGCAGCCTGCTTCTATAGAGATTTGCAGCCTTGGAAACCCTATGGAGTTGCTATGAGTCAGAATCAACTCAATAGCAGTGGGTTTTGGGTTTATTTTTATTTTTGGTTTTAAATTAATTTAAGAAGTCCTGATGGCTGTTCTAGAGTAAAAAAATCACAACGTTTAGTAAAGCAAAAATAAAGGTTTTATTTGGCGTATGTTCAAAGAGGCAAAAGTGGGGAATAGACAAGCATGCTGCCAGAGCTAATGTCGGCTCCAGTCCACAGAATGTTAGAGAATAAGCAAAAGTGGGAAAACGGATAAGCATGCTGCTAGAGCCATGTCTGCCCGAGTCCAAGGAATGTTACAGATTCACCAGTATATATTAACATTACACATGGGTGAAACCATTGAAAGCTTCACCTTTTCACAGATTGGCTAGAAACTGCTAAATCTGTATGATTCTACATTTTGAACTGTCTTTCTTAATAATCATTGGTAGAGGTTTCAGTAATAACAGTTAGGAGGGTCTTCATTGGGCCAATCTTGTATTCATTAAACGCTAATAGAAAAAGGTAAGAGTGGTAAGTCTGCAGGTCTTTTGTGCTCTCTTTTATTAGTTTATGTGAAAGGTTCCCTAAAAGATGTTTTCCAAGATTGTTTTAGCTATTGTCTATATATCTCAGGGCCCAGTTGATATGTCCTTGTGACTCCTTGTGGGTCCTTGTGAGTCCAGCTCCAGCTGGGTCACATTCTTTATACTCAAGGGCAGGGAATAATGGCTCCAATATTATCTCCTAATCATGGTGCAAAGGTTAAGTGCTTGGCTGCTAACATAAATGTTGGCGGTTCAAACTCACCCAGCAGCTCCCCAGGAGAAAGGCCTGTAGATCTGCTCCCATAAAGATTACAGCCTAGAAAACCCTATGGGAAGTTCTACTCTGTCACACAGGGTTGCTATGAGTGGAAATCGACTTGATGGCACCTAACAACAATAAGTTCTTGAGTTCTTTTTTTTTAAGCTAAAGTTAAATTTTATCTTTTTATTTATTTTTAATACTATTTTATTGTCTTTTTGGTGAAGGTTTACACAGCAGTTTAGGTTCCTATTCAATAATTTCTACACAAATTGTTCAGTGATATTGGTTACGTTCTTCACAATGTATGAACATTCTCATAATTTCCGTTCTGGTTGTTCCATTTCCATTAATCTAGTTTCCCTGCCCCCTTACAGTCTCATCTTTATTTTAAAGTAATTGTTAACTGTTTGGTCTCATATAGGTGATTTTTTAAAAGGAGCACAGTATTTACGAGTGACATTCATTATTTTTTAAGCCAACTTGTAATTTAGCTACAAGGTGAACTCAGGGGTTAGTTTCAGTTCAAGGTTTGCAGAATATCTCAGGGTAATATCTCAGGGAGTCCTCCAGTCTCAACCAGTCCAGTAGCTGATTTTTTTTTTTAAGGAATCTGAGGCTCTGTTCCACATTGTTCTTCCATTTTATCAGGGTCCATCTATTGTGGCCCTGATTAGAATGGTCAGTAGTAACCGGGCACCATCTAGTTCTTCTGGTCTCAGGGTAGATGAGGCCATGGTTTGTGTAGACCATTTCTCCCGTTATACTAGTTTCTTGAGTTTTTGGTTTCGTTCTTTCTCTTTTGCACCAGATGAGTAGACACCGATAGTTGTATCTTAGATGGCTACTCACAAGCTTTTAAGACCCCAGACACTGCTCACGAAACTAGGATGTAGAACATAACTTTATGAACTATGACAACTGACTGAGATGTCCCATGAGACTATGGTCCTAATCCTGCAAACCCAGAAATCCAATCCTGCCAGGTGTTTGGTTATGTCTAAGAAGTATCCGTAATTTGTGCTTTATTATATACATGGATATATGTACATAGTCACATAGATGCATATACCTATACATATGTGTATACCTATAATATACACATATATCTGTAACTATATACATATATATACCTATATACATACATACATATATACCTGCACCTATTTTTTTTGGTTGTTTTTGCTATTTCAAAATTATATACACCATGGCAATTACCAACAAGTCATTTTTTCTTGTATACTTTTTAGTGACATCGTTTACCTTCATCAAGCTACATATGCTTCACCTTCATTTGATGATACCTTTCCAACATCACCAAAAATAATAAGTATCTATTATGTAGAGAGTGAATCTCCCCTCCTCCCACCCATCCCTGGTAACCACTAATGAACATTAGTTTCTGTATATTTACTTGTTCATGTCATAAAAGTGAGAACGTACAATACTTGTCCTTTTGTGATTAACTTATTTCGTGCAACATAATACCTACCATCCAGGTTCATCCATGTTCCAAGATGTTTTGGGAACATTTTTCTTTATTTCTGAGCGGTATTCCATTGTATATATGTACCATATTTTACTTATCCATTCATCAGTTGATGGGCACTTGGGTTGATTCTACCTTTTTGCTATTGTGAATAGTGCTGCGATGAACATAGATATGTGTGTTGTTTTGTGTCGCTTCTATTAGATCGCTAGGGTATATATCTAGGAGTGGAATTGCTGCGTCATATGGCAGCTCTACCGCTATTTTTTTTTTAAGGAACTGCCAGACTGTTTTCTATAACAGCTATACTATTTTGCATTCCCACCAGCAATGGAACCCACTGCCATTGCCATCAAGTCGATTCCGACTCATAGCGTAGAACTGCCCCATATTGTTTCCAAGGAGTGGCTGGTGGATTTGAACTGTCGACCTTTTGGTTGGCAGTTGAGTGCTTAACCACTGTGCAACCAAGACTCCTTAGCCATCCTAGTGGGAGTGAAATGGTATCTCATTGTGGTTTTGATTTGCATTTCTCTGATGGCTAACGAAATTGAGCATTTTTTCATGTGTTTGTTGGCCATTTGAATATCTTCTTTGGTGAAGTGTCTGTTTATGTCCTTCCGCCAGTTTTTGACTGGGTTATTTGTCTTTTTGTTGTTAAGCTGTAGAAGTTTTCTATATATTTTAGGTATTAGACCCTTATCAGTTATATCGTTCCCAAAGATTTTTCCCCAGTCTGTAGGTTGCCTCTTTACTCTTTTGATAAAGTCTTTTTTTTTTTATGAATAATTATTTTCTTCCTTGGGTTATAATCAAATACCATTGTTATTTATTTTGTTGCTCAGATTGTTATAGATTAGGCCCATGGGAGTTATATTAGCTCTTTTGCCCTTTTTTTTTTTTTTTTTTTTTAATATTTTATTGTACTTCAGGTGAAGGCTTACAGAACAAACAGTTTCTCATGTAACAGTAGTACACATGCTGTTTCATGACTTTGGTTAACAACCCCACAACATTTTAACCCTCTAAATTCTCAGCTTATTTTTATTTTTTTTTGATGAAAATACACATAGCCAAAGATACACCATTTCAAAACTTTTTACGTACGCATTTAAGTGACATTGACTACGCTCTTCTAATTGTGCTGTTATTCTCACTTAAGATGAAGGCTTACAGGACAAAATAGCCTCCCATTTAACAGTTACTACAAATGTTGCCCTATAACAATGGTTAACAATCTCACAACACATCAACAGTATCCTTACTCAACCTTGTGTTCCCTATCATCAGCTTCCTACTCCCCTTCTGCCTTCTGGCCCTTGTCACTGGACTCCTGTACCTCGTTAGTCTCATTTGGTTTTACTGGGCTGTCCGCTTCCAGGCTGAACAGTGAACCTCGAAGGTAACTTCACCACTGAGCTGATAGGGTGTCTGGGGGCCATACTCTTGAGGTTTCTCCAGTCTCCTTTAGGCCAGTAAATCTGGTCTTTTTTTTTTTTCTGAGTTAGAATTTTGTTCTACATCCTTCTCCAGCTCTGTCCAGAACCCTCTGTTGTGATCCTGGTCAGAGCAGTCAGCGGTGGTAGCCGGGCACCATCTAGCTGTACTGGACTCAGTCCGGTGGAGGTCTTGGTAGCTGTGGACAATTAGTCCTTTGGACGAATCTTTTCATTGTATCCTGTTCTCTTCATTCTCCCTTGCTCCCGAAGGGATGAGACCAGTGTAGTATCTTAGATGGCCGCTCACAGGCTTTTAAGACCCCAGACACTACTCACCGAGGTAGAATGTAGAGCATTATCTTTATAAGTAGTGTCATGCCAGTTGAGCTAGATGTTCCCCGAGACCATGGTCCCCAGAGCCCTCCGTCCAGCAACTCAGTCCCTCGGGGAGTTTGGATGTGTCCATGGGGCCTCCATGACCTTTCCTTGTGCAGGTTGTATTAGTTTCCCTTGTATTGTGTACTGTCTCACCTTTCACCCAAGATACCACTTATCTATTGCCCATTTAGTATTTCCCCCCCCCTCCCCTCCCATCCCTGGTAACCAACAAGGATTGTTACATTTTGCATGTGAACTTTTTCACAGGTTTTTACAATAGAGGTCTCATACAATATTTGTCCTTTTGTGATTGACTTATTTCACTCAGCATAATGTCCTCCAGTTTCATCCATGTTATGAGATGGTTCACAGATTCATTGTTGTTCTTTCTCGTTGCATAGTACTCCATTGTGTGTATGTACCATAGTTTGTTTATCCATTCATCTGTTGATGGGCACCTACGTTGTTTCCATCGTTTTGCTATTGTGAACAATGCTGCCATGAACATAGGTGTGCATATGTCTATTCGAGTGACGACTCTTATTTCTCTAGGATATATTCCTAGGAGTGGGATTGCTGGATCGAATGGTATGTCTATTTCTAGCTTTCTGAGGAAACGCCATATCATTTTCCAAAATGGTTGTATTATTTTGCATTCCCACCAGCAGTGTATAAGAGTTCCCATCTCCCCGCAGCCCCTCCAACATTTGTTATTTCCAGTATTTTTGATTCGTGCCAGTAATGCCGGGGTGAGATGGTGTCTCATTGTGGTTTTAATTTGCATTTCTCTAATGGCTAGTGAATGCGAGCATTTCCTCATGTGTCTGTTGGCCATTTGAATGTCTTCTTTGGTGAAGTGTCTGTTCATTTCCTTTGCCCATTTTTTGATAGGATTGTTTGTCTTTTTGTTGTAGAGGTGTTGGATTTTCTTGTAGATTATGGAGATTAGACCTTTGTCTGACTTGTACTGTCCAAAAATTTTTTCCCAGTCTGTAGGTTCTCTTTTGACTCTTTTGGTGAAGTCTTTTGAAGAACATAGGTGTTTGATTTTTAGAAGATCCCTGTTATCTAGTTTATCTGTTGGGTTTTGTGTGTTGATGGTTATGGTTTGTATCCTGTTAATGCCATGTATTAAGGCCTGAAGTGTTGGTCCTATTTTTTCTTCTATGAACTTTATAGCTTTAGGCTTTATATTCAGGTCTTTGATCCATTTTGAAGTAGTTTTTGTATACGGTGTGAGGTATGGGTCCTGTTTCATTTTTCTGCAAATGGATATCCAGTTTTGCCAGCACCATTTGTTAAAAAGACTGTCTTTTCCCCATTTGATGGACTTTGGGCCCTTGTCGAAAATCAGGTTACTGTAGGTGGATGGATTTACATCTGGGTTCTCAATTCTGTTCCATTGGTCAATGTATCTGTTGTTGTACCAGTACCAGGCTGTTTTGACTACTGTAGCTGTATAGTAGGTTCTCAAGTCAGGTCATGTGAGTCCTCCAACTTTATTCTTCTTCTTCAGTAGTGCTTTACTTATTCGGGGCTTCTTCCCTTTCCATATAAAGTTAATAATTAGTTTTTCCATCTCTTTGAAGAATGTTGCTGGTATTTGGATCGGGATTGCATTGTATTTGTAAATTGCTTTGGGTAGAATTGCCATTTTCTTTCACAATGTTGAGTCTGCCTATCCATGAGCATGGTATGTTTTTCCATTTATGTAGATCCCTTTGGGTTTCATGCAGCAGTGTTTTGTAGTTTTCTTTGTATAGGTCTTTTACATTCCTGGTCAGATTTATTCCTAAGTATTTTATCTTTTTAGGGGCTATTGAAAATGGTATTGATTTCCTGATTTCCTTTTCATCGTTCTCTTTACTGGTGTATAGGAATCCAACTGATTTTTGAATGTTTATCTCATTTCCTGCTACTCTGCTGAATCTATTAGTTCCAGTAGATTTCTCGTGGAGTCTTTAGGGTTTTCTATGTATAGTATCATATCATCTGCAAACAGGGAGAGTTTAACTTCTTCATTACCAAGATACCCTTTATTTCTTTCTCTTGCCTTATTGCTCTAGCTAGAACTTCCAGCACAATGTTAAACAGGAGTGGGTGATAAAGGGCATCCTTGTCTTGTTCCTGTTTTCAAGGGGAATGTTTTCGGCCTCTCTCCATTAAGAATAATGTTGGCCGTTGGTTTTGCATAGATGCCCTTTATTATGTTGAGAAATTTCCCTTCTATACCTATTTTATTGAGAGCTTTTCTCAGGAATGGGTGTTGGACTTTGTCAAATGCCTTTTCTGCATCAATTGAGATGATCATGTGATTTTTTTCTTTCCTTTTATTTATGTGGTGAATTACGTTGATGGATTTTCTAATGTTAAACCATCCTTGCATACCTGGTATGAATCCTACTTGGTCGTGGTGTATTATTTTTTTGATATGATACTGAATTCTATTGGCTAGAATTTTGTTGAGAATTTTTGCATCTATATTCATGAGAGATATTGGTCTGTAATTTTCTTTTTTTGTGATGTCTTTGCCTGGTTTTGGTATCAGCGTTATGCTGGCTTCACAGAATGAATTTGGAAGTGTTGCTTCCTCTTCTATGCTCTGAAATAGCTTGAGTAGAACTGGTACAAGCTCTTCTGTAAATGTTTTGTAGAATTCTCCAGTGAAGCCATCTGGGCCAGGGCTTTTTTTGGTTGGGAGTTTTTTTATTACCTTTTCAATCTCTTCTCCTGTTATGGGTCTGTTCAGATTTTCAATATCACTTTGTTGTAGTTTGGGTAGGCCGTGTGTTTCTAGAAATTTATCCATTTCCTCTAGGTTTTCAAATTTGTTGGAATATAGTTTTTCATAATATTCTGTTATAATCCTTTTTATTTCGGTTGGGTCTGTTGTAATGTCCCCCATTTCATTTCTTATTTGGGTTATTTGTGTCCTCTGCTGTTTTTCTTTTGTCAGTCTGGCCAGTGGTTTGTCGATTTTGTTGATTCTTTCAAAGAACCAACTTTTGGTTTTGTTGATTCTTTCTATTGTTTTTCTGTTCTCTATTTCATTTATTTCTGCTCTGATCTTTACTATTTCCTTTTTTCTGGTGGTTGTAGGCTTTTTTTGCTGTTCTCTTTCTATTTGTTTGAGTTCTGTAGTTAATGTTTTGATTTTGTCCCTTTCTTCTTTTTTGATATGTGCATCTATTGCTATAAATTGTCCTCTGAGGACTGCCTTTGCTGTGTCCCAAAGGTTTTGGTATGATGTGTTTTCATTTTCATTTGATTCTAGGAATTTTTTGATTCCATCTCTGATTTCTTCTATTACCCATTGATGTGTAAGCAGAGTATTATTCAGTTTCCATGTAGTTGATTTTTTTTCCTTGCTCTTTCTAGTGTTAATTTCTACCTTGATGGCATTGTGGTCAGAGAAGATACTGTGAATTATCTCAACGTTTTGGATCTTGTTGAGGATTGCTTTGTGGCCTAAGATGTGGTCTATTCTGGAGAATGTTCCATGTGCATTGGAAAAGAATGTGTACTTTGCAGCAGTTGGATGGATTGTTCTATATATGTCTATGAGGTCCAGTTGGCTGATTGTGTCCTTTAGGTCTTCTGTATCTTTGCTGAGTTTCTTCTTAGTTGTTCTGTCTTTTACTGAAAGTGGTGTGTTGAAGTCTCCTACTATTATTGTGGAACTGTCAATTTCTCTTTTCAGTGCTGTCAGAGTTTTTTTTATGTATTTTGGAGCCCTGTCATTGGGTGCGTAGATGTTTATTATGGTTATGTCTTCATAATGTATTGTCCCCTTAATCATTATATAGTGTCCTTCTTTGTCTTTTATGGTAGATTTTGTTTTAAAGTCTATTTTATCTGAGATTAGAATTGCCACTCCCGCTCTTTTTTGGTAGTTGTTAGCTTGATATATTTTTTCCCAACCTTTGATTTTTAATAAATTCACATCTTTGTTTCTAAGGTGTGTCTCTTGTAGACAGCATATTGATGGATCCTGTTTTCTTATTGATAAAGTCTTTTGATGAATATAACTATTCAACTTTTATAAGGTCTCAGCTATCTGTTTTGTTTTCTGTTGCTCATGCATTCTTGTTGTGTTTGATAATTATCACTGAAAAAAATTAGGTCTCAAAGCTTTGCTCCTATATTTTCTTCCAAGAACTTTATGGTTTTGGATTTAACATTTAGGTCCTTGATCCATTTTGAATTAGTTTTTGTGTATGGTGTGAGGTATGGATCTTGTTTCATTTTTCTGCATGCGGAAATCCGGTTTTGCCAGCACCATTTGTTGAGGAGACTGTTGGTCTTGAGGTCTTGCTGTCATTTGTCTCTGTTCAGTCACAATTATCCACTGCCGTTGAGTAGATTCCAGCTCTTAGCACCCCCATAGGGTTTCCAAGGCTGTAAGTCTCTACAGAAGCAGATTGCCACATCTTTCTCTCGTGGAGCCACTTGTGGTTTCGAACCACCAACCTTTAGGTTAGCAGGCGATTGCTTTAACCACTGCGCCACCAGGGGTCCTTCCAGTCACAATTAAGATGCCATAAAAGGGGCAGAGGAGGCTGAGGAAATAAAAATCTGCCCTGTCACAGAAACCCAAGACTAATGCTAAGACTTCCTCTTTGGGTCATGTCTTGGACATCTAGTGCTGCCATAACAGAAATACCACAAGTGGATGGTTTTAACGAACAGAAGTTTATTTCCTCACAGTCAAGTAGGCTAAAAGTCCAAATTCAGGGCGTCAGCTCCAGGGGAAGGCTTTTTCTCTCTGTCGGCCTTCTTCTCTTCGCTGTTCCCCCAGACTAGGAGCTTGTCTGTGCAGGGACCCTGATCCAAAGGACGCGCTCTGCTCCCAGCACTGCTTTCTTGATGGTATGAGGTCCCCCTGTCTCACTGCTCACTTATGTCTTTTATATCTCAAAAGATTGCCTCAGGACACAACCGAGTCTTGTAGATCCAGTCCTGCCTTACTAACACAACTGCCACCCATCCTTCCTCATTAACATCATAGAGGCAGGTTTACAACACACAGGAAAATCACACAGTACCAGGAATCATGGCCTAGCCAAATTGATACACACATTTTTGGGGGGACATAATTCAAACCATGACAGGTCATGTTGTGCTCCTGCTTCATGGTATTAATCAGTACACCGGACTCTCCTGAGTTTGTGAATACAGAGCAGAATGTTCTTTATCTCTTCAGTGTTGCTATATACTTTGTGAAGTAGTGTGTAGGGATTGATCATGTGTGACCTGAAGCATGCAGGTATGTCTGCCCAGTTGAATGTCAATGGGAACCAATACTTCCTAGATGATTTGATATCAACAAGAAAGTGGATCCAGCTTCTAAGATGCAGGTCTCGATTTCTGAAATTTTTGAAATGAAGTTTCAAGAGGATAAAATGAATGTATCAGCCAGGATAGGCTAGGTTATGGTGCAGTAACACAAACCCCCCACCTTAGTAGCTTAAAAACGTCAAAGGATAAACCATGTTCATTGTGGTTAGGGTGTCTCTTATCAGAGTCACTCAGGGTCTTGAGTTAACAGAAAAGTCACCATCTTGAATGTTGCCAGTTGACAGGTCCAAAGGAACAAATGCTCAGAAGGGTCTCACATGGGCAATTAAATGCCTAGAAGTGGCACACATCACTTCTGCTCACAATTCATCAGCCAGAACTAGTCACATGACCCCATTCAACCAGAAAGCGGCCAGGAAGTACAATCTTACAACGCACATGGAAGGGGGGATAACTGGACTTACTTGGTGAACAGCACTGTTGGTCACAACACTGTTCCCATGGTTTGATGTTGGAGGACAATAGGACGAATGTCGATAGGGAGCTGGGGCTTCGGGGTATGACTGTATTGGCTCTGCTCTTGGGATGACACAGACAAACCTCTTCAGGCATCTGAAACCTCAGATGGCTCCACATCATCTGTGATCAGCTTCCTCAAGAAGCAGGATTTATTTGCAGGGAAGTTCCAGGTGGGAAAGCCCAAGACTGAGCACTAGTCTCCCAAATTTGCACTATTCACTACTCTGATGCCCCTTTGAGCTTGGTGAAGGAAGATTTCAGAGTTACAGGGGCCAAGTTCTCCATCCATGATGAGTTTCTGTGATTCAGCACTATTAGTAAAGATGGGTGCTGCTACTGCCACATTCCCCGAGTCACTGACCCAACATCCTCCAGGAATGACCTCCTCCTTTGCTATCAAAGAGAACATTTAAATAAAAACTTAAGCTGAATGAATAAATTGAGTAAACCCTCCCCCAATAGGGTATATGAGTAATACACCCCACCCATTGCCTTCTTTCCTTCAGCTTGCTGGGATAATGAGGAGATATTATATTCTACTGTCTTGGTCTCCTAGTGCTGCTCTAACACAAATACCACAGGTAGGTGGCTTTACCCACTGCCATCGAGTTGATTCTGACTCATAGCGACCCTATAGGTAGAGTAGAACTGCCCCAAAGGGTTTCCAAGGAACAGCTGGTGGATTCGAACTGCTGACAGTTTGGTTAGCAGCTGTAGCTCTTAACCACAGTGCCACCAGGGCTCCAGATGGCTTTAAAGAACTGGAATTTATAATACACCACATCAACAGAACAAAGAAAAAGAACTACATGATTATCTCTGTGGATACAGAAAAAGCATTTGATAAAATCCAACACCCTCTCTTGATGAAAACTCTAAAGAAGATTGGAATAGAAGGGAAATTCCTCAGTATGATTCAGGGCATACATGAAAAGCCATCAGCCAACATTATACTTAATGGAGAAAGACTGAGAGCTTTCCCTTTGAAATCAGGAACAAGACAAGGATGTCCGCTCTCACCACTTCTATTCAACATTGTATTAGAAGTCCTAGCCAGAGCAATAAGACAAGAAAAAGAAATAAAAGGTATCCGGATTAGAAAAGAAGAAGTAAAATCATCTCTATTTGCAGATGATATGATCCTATATATAGAAAATTCCAAAGAGTCCATAAGAAAATTCTAGAACTAATAGAAGAATTTAGCAAAGTTGCAGGGGACAAGTTCAACAAACAAAAATCAGCTGGGTTTCTATACACCAGCAATGAGAAATCTGAAAGAGAAATTAGGGATAAAATTTCATATACAATAGCATCTAAGAGAATAAAAAGTTTAGGAATAAATTTAACCAGGGATGTGAAGGACTTATATGGTGAAAATTATAAAACCTTGCTGAAAGAGATTAAAGAAGACTTAAATAAACGGAAAGATGTTCCATGTTCATGGATTAGAGACTTAATATTGTTAAGATGTCAATACTACCTAAAGCAATCTATAGATTCAATGCAATCCCAATCAAAATTCCAACAGCCTTCTTTACAAAAATGGAAAAACCAATCCTCAACTTTATATGGAAAGGCAAGAGGCCCTGAATAGCTAAAGCAATGTTGAAAGAGAAGAATAAAGTAGGAGGACTCACACTTCCCGATTTTAAAACATATTTTACAGTTCCAGTAATCAAATAGCCTGTTACTGGTATAATAGTAGACACACAGACCAATGGAATAGAATTGAGAGTCCAGAAATAAACCCACATATCTATGATAAACTGACTTTTGACAAGGGTGGTAAGTCCATTCTTAGCACCCTTGGGGAAAGAAGAGTCTCTGCAATAAATGGTGCTGGGAAAATTGGATTTCCACACGCAGAAAAATGAAACAGGATTCATGCCTCACACCATACACAAAAACAAATTAAAAATGAATGAAAGACCTAAATGTGCAAACTAAAACCATGAAATTTTTAGAAGAAAATGCAGGGGCAACACCGTCAGGCTGTTTTCAGCAGTAGATTACATAACATAACAAAAGCACAAACAGCAAAAGACAAAAGAAATAAATGGGACCTCATAAAAATTAAAAACTTTTGTTCATCAAAAGACTTTATCAAAAAGTGAAAAGTTAAGCTACCAACTGGGAGAATATCTTTGGAAATCATGTATCTGATAAGAATCTAATAACCAAAATATATATAAAACTTTGACAACTTAACAACAAAAAGACAAATAACCAAATCATAAACTGGGCAAAGGACTTGAATAGACATTTCACCAAAGAGGACATTCAAATGGCCACCAAACACATGAAAAGATGCTCAATGTCATTAGATATCAGAGAGATTCAAATCAAAACCACAATGAGATACCAGTAGGATACAAAATGAACGAACGAACAAACAAAAAACAAATGTTGGCAAGGATGTGGGGAAATTGGAACCCTTTTCCATTGCTAGTGGGAATGCAAAGTGGTACGGCCATCGTGGAAAAGTGTGGCGATTCCTCAAAAAAACTAGAGACTTGAAAGTGGAGACTCAAACAGAGACTTATACACCAATGTTCATTACAGCACTATTCGCAATAGCCAAAAGGTGGAAACAACCTAAATGCCCATGAACAGATGACTGGATAAACAAAATGTGGTGCGTACATACTGAAAAAGAGCACTTAAAATGAATAATTGAGGCACCTGATTAATAGCAAAAAGCTATGGTCTTATCCAAAACCAGACTCTGTTTTGATTTCTAGCATAAGACTGCAGCCTGTCAGTTCTGTAAGTTTCCACTGTGCTTTGCTAGAGGCGTAACCTTTAGAGAAGACTGGGGAAACTTCAACAAACAATGGAAATTTAACCCTTCTCAGCAAACAATGGAGGGGGCAGAAAATACACTTTGTGAAGAAATGCTTGTCAGGGAATGTTTTTCCAGAGGGTTTTGAGATAATGTTTGTGCAGCATGAAGAATGTATATGAAGCAGAAACTTTCTTACTAGATTAACTCCAGGAAATCTATCAGCTAACCTTGTAGAAGTTTAACTTGCTATTATTCTCAAAGTTATATGTAAATCCAAGCTGCCATGATTGTAACCACATAGACTTGTTTTCTCTACTGAATTAAAAACTCCTTGTATTCTTTGCCCTGTGGAACACTGTGTTGAGAGCTTCTAGACCCTGCATTCCCCAATTCGTGAATTGTTTTTGTTTGTTTTTTTCCCTCAATAAAACTCATTGCTTTTACTGCAAGTAGCTTCCGTGATTAAGCTCCACAGCAATACAATGGAATACTACTCAGCTGGTAGGAGAAACAAAGTCTTTACACATGCTTACACATATGGATGCAGCTTGAAGACATTATGCTGAATGAAATAAGTTAATCGCAAAAGGACAAATATTGTTATGATGTCACATATATAAAAAGACAAAAGAAGGAAAAAAAAATGGAACAGAAATTTATTTTCGTACAGCTCTGGGGGCTAAAAGTCTAAATCAGGGTCTCAGCCCAGTTAATTCCTTCCTTGTCGGTAGCCCCAGGCATTCCTTGGCTTGTAGACTGTCCTCACAGGGCATATATCGTCCTCCCCCCCACCCCCAGTGTGTTTTGTCTCTGTCTATTCTGGTCTTTTTATAACTCAGAAGTGATTAGGTTTAGGATCCACCCTACTCTGGTATGACCACATTAACAAAACAAAAGAAAAACCCTCTTTCCAAACAGGATCATATCTACAAGTACAAGGGCCAGGAGTTAAGCACTTATAATGTCTGTTGAAACGGACTTTTTAACATTTTTTTGTTTTAGTCATAAAATAGTCATAAAATAGCATCTCAAAAAGTAACACAATTTGCATGCAGCCTTAATAATATTACGATTAATGTTATTGTTAATGACTGTTTAACAGTACTATAATTTATTTGTATAAATTCTCTTATCAATGGATATGTAGGTAGCTTTAAACTTTTATAAAATCCCTGGGCTGAATATCTCTTCATGTCCATCTTTGTCCACGTGCCCAGTTATTTCCTTGGAGTGAAATTTTCTGTCCCATTTTTAATATTGATACCTATTGCCAAACTGCACTCTAAACAGACTGTAGACATATATTCATGTGTGATGTATTCTTACAATGCACTTATCGCAAATCACGTATGTGTGAAACATGGAATGTGTAACTTGAACGTTTAAGCTAAGTTGTAAACAACCTAAAACTGACAAACAACTTCTCTGGCATAAACAATTTCTAATCTTACCAGCAATAACCTTGATGTAGGAGTCTCTGAGTGTCACAAATGGTTAGGCACTGGACTCCTAGCGGAAAGGCTGGCAGTTTGAACCCACCTAGAGGTTGAAAACGTCATGGAACAGTCCTACTCTGCACATATGGGGTTGCCATGAGTCCAAATCAACTCAACAGCAACTAACACCCTTGTTGTAGACAACTACCTTGCTGTGATACAGTGTGGCATAGCCCTTAGCTTATCTAAGACACCCAGAAGGTATATCCCTGATTATGAACCTATGACATGAGTTACCCTGGTGCAGTGTGAGCTGGGCAGTGCTTCCTTCCCTCAGAAGATCCTTAGGCTAAACCACATAAAAGCCCCTGGGCATTTGCTCTTCCAAAGAGAACAAGGTAGAGGCTGAAAGACTTTACCAATCAAGTCTCTGACCCTGTCTGAAGAAAGATTGCCGGAGGCTCTTCGGAAGACTTTCCTGATGCCAACCTTGGACCCTAGCTATGTGAGGGACCTTGCTTGAGGAGGAGCCACTGGTCAAGACTTCCTTCTGAGACTACTCTTAAACCGCTGAAGGCTGAAGACTCAGACTTTAATCATTGGACTAACTTTACCCTACCCTATTCTCCAGGTCTAAATGAATGTCTCAATGAATGATTGATATCCTAGGCATTAAAAAACCCATCGATACCAATTCATAGCGACCCTATAGGACAGAGTAGAACTGCACCATAGGATTTCCAAGGAGTGGCTGGTGGATTCCAACTGCTGACCTTTTGGTTAGCAGCCAATCTCTTAACCACTGTGTCACCAAGGCCCCATCCTAGGCATTAGTGAACTGGAATAGACTGGTATTGGCCATTTTGAATTGGACAATCATATGGTCTGCTATGCCGGGAATGACAAATTGAAGAGGAATGGTGTCGCATTCATGGTCAAAAAGAACATTTCAAGATCTATCCTGAAGTATAATGCTGTCAGTGATAGGATAATAACCATACACCTACAAGGAAGACCAGTTAATACGACTATTATTCAAATATATATACCAACCACTAATGCCAAAGGTGAAGAAATTGAAGATTTTTACCAATGTCTGCAGTCCAAAATTGATCAAACATGCAATCAAGATAGGTTGATAATTACTTGTGGTTGGAATGCAAAAGTTAGAAACAAAGAAGAAGGATCCAAAGCCTATTGCCATGGAGTCTACTGTGACTCACAGTGACCCTATAGGACAGAGTAGAACCACCCCATAGGGTTTCCAAGGAGTGGCTGGTGGATTCGAACTGCCGACTTTTTGGTTAGCAGCTGTAGCTCGCCTTAGCTCTCAACCACTGTGCCACCAAGGCTCCAGAAGAAGAATCAGTAACTGGAATATACAGCCTTGGTGATGGAAACGATGCCAGAGATCACATGATAGAATTTTGCAAGACCAACAACTTATTCATTGCAAATACCTTTTTTCAACAACATACACGGCAACTATATGCATGCACCTTGCTGGATGGAACACACAGGAATCAAATCAACCACATCTGTGCAAAGAGACAATGGAGAAGCTCATATCATCAATCAGAATAAGGCCAGGGGCTGACTTTGGAACAGACTACCAATTGCTTATATGCCATTTCAAGTTGAAGCTGAAGAAAATTAAAACAAGTTCACCAGAGCCAAAGTACAACCTTGCGTATATACCACCTGAATTTAGAGACCATCTCAAGGATAGATTTTATGCATCGAACACTAATGACCAAAGACCAGACGAGTTGTGAGATGACATCATACATGAAGAAAGCAAAAGGCCGTTAAAAAGACACGAAAGAAAGAAAAAACACAAAATGGATATCAGAAGAGACTCTGAAACTTACTCTTGAGTGTAGAGTAGCCAAAGCGAATGGAAGAAATAATCAAGTAAAAGAGCTGAATGGAAGATTTCAAAGGGCAGCTCAAGAAGACCAAGTAAAGCATTATAATGAAATGTGCAAAGACTTGGAGTTAGAAAACCAAAAGGGAAGAACATGCTCGGCATTTCTCAAGCTGAAAGAATTGAAGAAAAAATTCAAGCCTTGAGTTGCAATACTGAAGAACTCTATGAACAAAATACTGAACGCAGGAAGCATCGAAAGAGGATGGTAGGAATTCACAGAGTCTTTGTACCAAAAACAAGTAGTCGATGTTCAACCATTTCAGGAGGTAGCATATGATCAAGAACCAGTGGTATTGAAGGAAGAACTCCAAGCTGCATTGGTGAAAAATAAGGCTCCAGGAATTGATGGAATACCAATTGAGATGTTTCAACAAATTGATGCAGCGCTGGAGGTGCTCACTCATCTGTGCCAAGAAATTTGGAAGATAGTTACCTGCCCAACTCACTAGAAGAGATCCATATTTGTGCCCATTCCGAAGAAAGGTGATCCAACAGAATGCACAACTTATTGAACAATATCGTTAGTATCACACACAAGTAAAATTTTGCTGAAGATAATTTGAAAGCAGTTGTAGCAGGACATTGAACGAGAATTGCCAGAAATTCAAGCCAGATTCAGAGGAGGATGTGGAATGATGTCAGATGGATCTTGGCTGAAAGCAGAGATTACCAGAAAGATGTTTACCTGTGTTTTATTGACTATGCAAAGGCATTCAACTGTGTGGATCACAACAAATTATGGATAACATTGTGAAGAATGGGAATTCCAGAACACTTACTTAACTGTGCTCATGCAGAACCTGTACAGGGACAGAGAGGCAGTCTTTCAAATAGAATAAGGGGATACCGTGTGGTTTAAAATCAGAAAAGGTATGCGTCAGGGTTGTATCCTTTCACCATACTTATTCAATCTGTATGCTGAGCAAATAACCCAAGAGGCTAGACTATATGAAGAAGAACTTGGTATCAGGATTGGAAGATTTTTTAACAACCTGCAACATGCAGATGACACAATCTTGCTTGCTGAAAGCCAAGAGGACTTACTGATGAAGATCAAAGACTACAGCCTTCAGTACAGACTACACCTCAACATAAAGAAAACAAAAATCCTCACAATTGGAACAATAAGCAACATCATGATAAATGCAGAAAATATCGAAGTTGTCAAGGATTTCATTTACTTGGATCCACAATCAATGCCCATGGAAGCAGCAGTCAAGAAATCAAAGGACATAGTGCATTGGGAAAATCTGCTGCAAAAAAATCTCCTTAAAGTGTTAAAAAGCAAAGTTGTCACTTTGAGGACTAAGGTGTGCCTGACCCAAGCAATGATATTTTCAATTGCCTCATATGCATGGGAAAAGCTGAACAATGAATAAGGAAGACTGAGGAAGAATTGATACCTTTGAACTATGGTATTGGGGAAGAATATCAAATATGCCACGTACAGCCAGAAGAAGGAACAAATCTGTCTCGGAAGCAGTACAGCCAGAATGCTCCTTAGTAGCGAGCATGGTGAGACTTTGTCTCACGTACTTAGGACATGTTATCAGGAGGGATCAGTCCCTGGACAAGGACATCATGCTTGGTAAAGTAGATGGTCAGCAAAATAGAGGAAGACCCTCAACAAGATGGACTGACACAGTGGTTGCAACAATGGGCTCAAGCATAACGATTGTGAGCATGGCGCAGGACTGGGCAGTGTTTCATTCTGTTGTACGTGGGGTTGCTATGAGTTGGAACAGACTTGACGGCACCTAACAACAACAGATTAGTGTCTTGGGGTCTTACCTGTGTGCTGTGTCATAAACGAGTGAGTTTATGCATGACAAACCTGAGCATTTCAATACTTATTTTAAAATAAAATCCCCATAAGGTATCATGTCTACTATCAAGATACGTGTAAGCATTCTGATAAGCCAAATTTTTCCTCAGATCTAAACTCCGCTGTTTCATGAAGCCTTCTATTTCCACCTACCCCCATCTCTTTTCCTTTTGTGAAATCCTTTCCACCTAGCAGCAGGGTCGCAGTACTTTTCAGATGAGCACTTCACTGCACTCCTGTTAATTTAAAAAAAAAAAAAAAATCCAGGTTCTATTTTCACCTGCTTCTATGCAAGGCAATAGAAATACAAACACGAACTAGACCAATTCACCCCCTTCCAGGAGCTCACAGTCCAGTGGGCATTTAAATCTTGCTGTTGTTAAAGGCATCTTGTGAGTAGCTGTAGGGGTGGGGGTGGCAGAATAAAAAATGGGTACAATTTAGTTTCCTGTTTATAGTCGGATAGAATAGCACTGGACAGTAAATGGTATTTGTTTATGAACATTTCTGGCACTAAATAACGAGAGTGGTGCTCACACTTAACACTCCCACCAGCAGTGTGGCTACGTAATCACAAAAGCAGAGTAAGTTTCCCAACTAAAAGTACCACTTCTTAGTCATCCCAGCATCTACTGCCATTTGGGCTACATAGAAGCGACCCAAGAAATGTCTTTTGAATGATGGACGAATAAACAAATGGATGGATGAAGACAGCTGGTTATAAGCAAGGAAAAACCATGAAATTTCAAGTAATTATAATCTCCTCCATCTCTAAAAACGCTGGTAGATCCTCCTGAAGGTACCTTTGTTTTGCTGATGAGGTAGGAAGGCATTTGGGAGAGATTGATAAAGAAAAACTCAGGGAGGGGGGCGAGGAGGCAAAGTGAAAGGAGAGCAAGTTCATGACAAGGGTTTGGTTTTGGAGACCTATGGAGCGATGCGGCAGCTGCCGACAGAAGCGGGAAGGGGAGAAAGATGTGTCAAGGAGATTTTTAGGAAGTCTGTTGTGTAACTCCCTCCTCCTCCATCTCTCCAAGAAAACATTAGAAAAAACGGTGTACTCTTCTGTGTTTTTGCAGTCTGGTCGGGACTTGTCTTTCGAATATGGGAAAGTATAAAGCCCGGCTCAGGGAGGACATGGGGCAGGGCAGGGACAGCTAGGGAGGCCCAGGGTCATTCGTCTTCGCACAGCTTGCGGTAGTTTCGAGGATCAAGGAACAGAACTCTCTTGCCGAGCCAGAGCTGTATGTGATGGCCCATGGTGCGGGGGGATCAATGAGTTGCAGGATTACAACGGTGGAGAGGGATGGCAATGATTTGGCAAGAAGGGGTGTGATCCTCAGTCCGTTTGCTCAGCGCACTGCCTAACAGGAGCTCAGGATGTACTTGCTGACTGATGGGATCGTACAGGCTAAAGGAGGGGACAGATCATAGCAATTTGGTGAGGTGGGGATTATTACTCCCATTGCAGAGATGAAAAAAGGAGCCCTGGTGGCTTAACGGTTAAGCACTGGGCTGCTAACCAAAAGGTTGGCGGTTTGAACCCACCCAGCAGCTCCGTGGGCGAAAGACCTGGCAATCTGCTCCCATAAAGATTACAGCCTAGAAAACCCCGTGGGGCAATTCTACTGTCACATGGAGTCGCTATTAAATCGACCCAACAGAGCCCAACAACAGAGATGAAGAAACCGAGGCCTGAAGGTGACACCATCCAGGTCTCACGGCGGGTCAGGGGCCGAGATGCCCCAATTCTCGCTCCTGAGTCTGCTTCGTCAGGACCCAGCGCGGCAGCGGCGACCTACGCACGCGACCCTCGAACCGTGTTTAACTACCCCAGCGCCCTCTTCCGCCGGAGCGCGCACTGGCACCGCCCAACCCGCCTTCCCCACCCCTCACTTCCGGGTTCCGCTCCGTCTGCCAACGAGTACTTCCGGTTCCAGCGCTAGAAGCCGCGGCCTGGAGCCGTGGGGCGGTAAGTCTGCAGCGAGGGCCCCCGTGGCCCCCGGAAGCGAGCCCACGGCAGGGAGACGCCTGGTCGGCGTTGCAGTGGGCCCTTATCCTTCGGGACATCACCGAGCGTTCTCAATAGCCATTTCTCCCGAAGGCCCGCGCTCCCAGCTGGAGGGTGATGTCACTTCCGGGGGCCAGATGTGGGCAGTTGTGGGCCGGCCAGCCCCACTTAGCGGCGGAGAGGCCAAGTGGATCTTCTCGATGTTTCGGAGTTTCGTGTTGGAGCGTCTCGGCGTTCAGGAGAACCGTGTTGTGCTTAGTTTAGGATCGACAAATTTAGCAAATAAAAATACAGAACGTCCAGTTAAATTTGAATTTCACATGAACAGCGAATAATTATTTAGTGTAACTATATCCCAACTATTGCGTGGGCTATCAAAAAAAACCAAGCCCACTGCTGTGGAGTCTATTCTGACTCATGACGACTCCATGCGTTTACAGAGTAGAACTGCTCCATAGGGTTTTCCTGTAATTTTTAAGGAAACAGATTGCCAGGCCTTTATTCCGTGGTACCACTGGGTGGATTTGAACTGCCAACCTTTGGGTTAGTAGTCAAGCGCAAACTGTGCCACCCAGGGACCAACTTAAAAGCTTGCACTAAAAAATTACTCAATTATTTAAAATTCACGTTTAACTGGGAGTCCTGTATTTTATGTGGCAGTCCTAGCACCCTCCCTGCCCTGGGCTCCGGTGTCCAGTAGCGAGGCTGGGGTCCTCTAGGCCTTTGCCATCTGAGAAATAGGTATGAAATTTGCCCACTCCCTCAAAACCAAGTGTTGCTAGATAGTAAGACTCCTTTAACACTACCTTAATCTTAACGTTCGTCCTCATCTCATCCTACTTCTCATTTTGCAGACGAGGCTCAGCCACTCAAGAAAGCTGTGGTAGAGCTGGAATCCTGGTCCCAGCTTCTTTCCCCTGCTCGATCCACACTTGCTGACGCAGTCAGTATGCAGCATTTATGGGGAGCATTTATTAAAGTAGATGTCTTTTTACAGACGAGCTCTTTGGGGATTTATTGTCCCTAAACCCTTCTGCAGCCTCCTGACCTTCCCCTTAGGGCTTCTTTAGCTTTTTACCCTGCCCAGTGGGGAAAATGGCTATTCCGACTCAACTGTGGGAGCCTGGCCTTTGCCAGCTCCAGCCACTGGGCTCTTACCTCAGTGGGTGGTGTGACCCAGGATTTGTTATTTCAGAGCCAAAGGGGGTGTTCTTGGCAGGGGTGGGTCTGGTCAGCTATGTGGGTGAAAGGGCATCCTTCCCTGTCCTGCAGATAAGGACCCACAGCACGGCTTCATGTGGTGCCTCGGGACTTCCATAAGGTTCCACCCTGAGCCAGACTTTGCTGTCACTCTTGATTGGATCCTGAACTCTTGCTTGACCGGCCCTGAGTGCTGGGGTTCCTCAGGCTGCGCACTCTGAGGATGTGCTTTGGGCCTGGCCTGGCAGTGCGCTGGCGAGCATGCAGCCTCCCCACAGAGACCCCAGCCCAGTCCCCTGAGCTGATGAACTACAGCAGGCTAGAGGGCAGTGGGCTCAGGGTCAGTTGATGGGACAACAACAGCCTTCTGGCAGCGGGTGCCAGAAAGGGGTGTTGCTGCTGAGTGAGGGCTCAGAAGTGCGGGGGCGGGAAAGGGGCAGGGCAGGAGCCCACTGCTAGGAATCTGTGGATGATTAACTCAGCCACAGGGGTGACCCAGGAGGAGGGCTCAGGTAACAGGACCTTTGGACTTGGGCAGAGTGTGCAGAGGGGAGCGTGTGGTCTGCAGAAGAGGAGGACATGGCTGGGAAGCCGGGCTGGGCTCTGAGGACTGGAGAGAGATCAGGCAGCTGTGGGCCTCAGGAGGTCGTCTTGGGCTGGCAGATGGCCCATTCCTGCAGCAGCAGCCGTGGGGTCCGCCGACCTTGAGCCTTCAGCAGTTGGCTGTGGGGAGCCTCCTGTCTCTGGCCTTGCAGCGGCCCTCACTGGTCTTTTCTTCCCCCTAGGCAGCCATGGGTGCCAGGTGGTGCTGAGAGCAGTGGGGCATGGCTGCAGCCCTGCAGGTCTTGCCCCGTCTGGCCCGAGCCTCCTTGCGCCCGCTCCCCTGGTGGGGCCCAGTGGCCCGGCTGGCCAGCGGTATGGCCCTGCCGGAGCAGGCGCAGCAACTGTTTGAGAGCGCTGTGAGTGCCGTGCTCCCAGGCCCCATGCTGCACCGGGTCCTGACCTTGGACCCCAGCGGCAAGCAGCTGAAGGTGCGGGACCGGAGCTTTCAGCTGCGGCGCAACCTCTACCTGGTGGGCTTTGGCAAGGCTGTGCTGGGCATGGCGGCTGCTGCTGAGGAGCTTCTGGGCCAGCATCTCGTGCAGGGCGTGATCAGCATACCCAAGGGGATCCGAGCTGCCATGGAGCATGCCGGCAAGCAGTAAGGAGTTGTGGGGGGCTGCTCCCCACTATCCATTTGGAGGGAACCTGGACCCAGACCCAGGTTGGATCAGGACCTCCCTCCCTTGCCGGGTTCCCTTTTTGCCTGGGCCTGCCGCGGCTCCAGGATGGGTGTTGGTGGGCATCCTGGTGCATGTTTCCTCACCTGTGCAGCTGGGAGGTCAGGTGGGAGGGAGGAGAGGAGCTAAAAGCCTCCCGGTCTCTCCCTACCCCCTCCTTTGCTCTGTGTTCTCCCCTTCCTCAGGGAGATGCTGCTGAAGCCTCACAGCCGTGTGCAGGTATTTGAGGGTGCCGAGGACAACCTACCGGACCGCGACGCGCTCAGGGCTGCACTGGCCATCCGGCAGCTGGCCGAGGGGCTCAAGGCTGACGACCTGCTGCTGGTGCTTATCTCAGGTGGGGGTGCCAGATTTGCCAAGGGGGCTTCAGGGATCAGGTCTGCGAGGGACCGTGTGGTTTGAGTCCCCGGGGTCACAGGGCAAAGTGTGGGAGCAAGGGAAGCAGTGAGGAGCTGGGTGGCTGACTCCTGGGTGGCTCTGGGCCAGTCACCTGGCCTTCCCTGAAGTCCTCCCTAAAGTGAGTGGTGGTGAGAGGGTGCATGCGGACCCCTCATCTCAGGGCCTGGTGCAGCAGCAGAGCCCTCGGGAGATGCCATGGCTGGTGCTCCTGTCTGCGCCAATGTCACCTGGAGCTAGAACCCAGGTCTCCAGTCACTGTAGAGCCCTCTCCTTGGTCCTCTGCCGTCTCCGCCTGCTCTGTCCTGCTCCAGAGCTCTTAAGGAATAGTTCTCCCAATGCCTGCTGGAACCTGGGGCACCCCAAGGCAGGAGACAACCTCACGTGCCAAGGGGGGTGGTGACCACGTGCACTTGCCGTGCATTCCCACACGGGGGCACCCGGAGCCCACCTTTACGAGCACTCCCTTCCTCAACGTGGGCCTGTACACCACTGACCTTGACCCCATTTGCTTCTGGCTTGCTTGCTGGGTCCCCAGGTCACCATGTCCCTTTGTCCGCGAGGCTGTTTCTGTTCCCTTTCCCACAGCCCTGAAGCCCTCACTATCCCTGCAGGCGGGGGCTCAGCCCTGCTGCCGGCCCCCATTCCACCAGTCACACTAGAGGAGAAGCAGATGCTCACCAAGCTATTGGCTGCCCGTGGAGCCACCATCCAGGAGCTGAACACCATCCGGAAGGCCCTGTCCCAGCTCAAGGGTGGAGGGCTGGCTCAGGCTGCCTACCCTGCCCAGGTTTGTGAGTCCCTCTTTCCCCAGGTGGCCCCCGGGCCTATGGCATCCAGTCCACAAGTACCAGGGAGATGACAGCCTAGAACAGCTGCAGATTGGCAGGCGTCAGTGCAGGAGTCTGGGGCTGGGTGGGCAGAGTCATGGGAGGGGCCCCAGACACGGTGAGGAGGAGTCCACACGGCCAGGTGTCTTCAAACCCACCTGAGAGGGCTTAGAAATGGGCGGGGAAGCAGGTGGCATGATGATGTGGGCATACACAGGGGACAGTTTGTCCTTTTGGGCTCTGGAGCAAAGAGGAGGTGGGACTGAGCCATGACCCCTGTGACCGTTGCCCAGGTGGTGAGCCTGATTCTGTCCGATGTGGTGGGAGACCCCGTAGAGATGATTGCCAGTGGCCCCACGGTAGCCAGCACCCACAGTGTGCAAGATTGTCTGCACATCCTCAACCGCTACAATCTCCGAGCTGCCCTGCCACGCTCCGTGAAGACCGTGCTGGCTCGGGCCGACTCTGACCCCCGTGGGCCACACGCTTGTGGTCATGTCCTCAATGTGGTCATTGGCTCCAACATGCTGGCACTGGCCGAGGCCCAGCGGCAGGCAGAGGTGCTGGGCTACCGGGCTGTGGTGTTGAGTGCAGCCGTGCAGGGTGATGTGAAAAGTGTGGCCCAGTTCTATGGGCTGCTGGCCCGAGTGGCTGGGGCCCGCCTCACCTCACCTGGGGCTGGGGCTTCTGGGGAGGAGGATGCAGAACTGCACAGGCTGGCAGCTGAACTCCAGCTCCCAGACCTGCAGCTGGAGGAGGCTCTGGAGGCCATGGCGGGGGCTCAGGGTCCTGTCTGCCTGCTGGCTGGTGGTGAGCCCACGGTGCAGCTGCAGGGCTCAGGCAAGGGTGGCCGGAACCAGGAGCTGGCCCTGCGTGTCGGAGCAGAGCTAGGACGGCAGCCACTGGGGCCTGTTGATATGCTGTTTTTGAGTGGTGGCACTGATGGGCAGGATGGACCCACAGAGGCTGCCGGGGCCTGGGTCACGTCTGACCTTGCCAGCCAGGCTGCCGCCGAGGGACTGGATGTGGCTACCTTCCTAGCCCACAATGACTCACATACCTTCTTCTGCCACCTCCACGGTGGGGCACACCTGCTGCTCACAGGGCTGACTGGCACCAATGTCATGGATGCCCACCTCCTGTTCTTGCGGCCCCGGTGATGGCGTGGGTCATGCTTTGGGAGTCCAGAGGAGGCCTGCAAGGGCACCGTCCTGGGAAGACCAGGGTTGGTCCTCAGGGCCTCACCAGGCGAAGGCCCCTGCTCATCTTGGCCCTGGCTGCTTTGTTGGCCCTCACACCTCCACCCAGGGCTTCTCTGCTCTCCAGCAGGTTGGGCTCCCCTCTACCCCTGCTGTCTGCCATGGCAGCAGGTACCCTGAGGACCAGGGTGAGCCCTCAGCTGTTGTGCTGTGCTGAGCCCCCTCAGCCTGGCTTTTCTGCAGCATGAAGCAGGAAAGGCCGTGAGACTGAAAGGCCCATACTGTGGATTCTCGTGCCTCCCTCAGAGCTGACGGGCCAGGGGTCCTGGGGAGGGGCAATGGGGTGGGGCTGCAGCCACCGTGCCAGGACCTGACAGGATGCCCTACACCCCTGCCTGCTGGGCGTGCTCAGGGCGCCTCCGTGTCGACGTGGGCCTGTGCCTTTCTGTGTCTGTGTGGGTTGAGCCAGGCTCCCGACATCCTCAGTGCTGAAGAACAGAGACCCCAGGAGGACAGGCCTAAGGACTGCAGCCCCTGGGGTCCGTGAGGGACTGGCCACCCACCGAGCCCTAACTGTCCCCTGTGGCATCCCCGCCACAGTCTCTCCGACCTCTGTTTGAAGGCTTTGCTGGGTGATGCTTACTACCTGCCACCAAGGAAGTGACAGCATGTCGCCATAGACGGCACCTTTGGCTGAGCTGAAGTCTGCCCTGCCTCCCAGCCCTCTTTATGCAGGGGCTCTTCCCAGCAACAGGACACAGCCTCATTTCCTCGTGCCAGCCCTTCTTTCAGGCTGAACATCCCCAGTTCCTTCAGCTGCTCCCCCGAGGGATGGTCGGCCCTGGTGCCCACTTAGCAGGGCTGGGATGGTGGGGTCAGAGCAGTGATGGGGTGCAGCTGGCTGGGGAGAAGAGGAGTGGGAGAGAGCAGCCAGGGATGGCTTCCTTGGCCTGGCTAGCAGCCTGGGTGGGAGAGGAGGGGGCACTGTCCTGGCTCCCCTTGGACCCCTAGCTTAGTATCAGAGTCCTCTGCTGGCCGCCCCCGCCGTGCGCCACGGCTCCAATCCCTATATGAGTGAGCAGTAGAATCACATAGGAATAAAAAGCCATAGAGAACAGCGAGGCTTGGGCTGTTCCTGCTTGTCCCTACTCTGCCCCAGCCTCCCAGCCTCCCTGAGGGCACTGAGAGGCTCTGGGTCAGCACCAGCCTGCACTCCCCCTGGGAATAGCCTCTCTTCCCCACTTGGCTCTGGACAGCCTAGCTTGAAGGTGGTGTGTGACCTGGGGACATGGCTTACAAGGCAGCCTGGGGATTGGGAGGGAGCTGGGCTCCCAGGTCCAGGGAGGCTTAAGGAAGGGGGGAATTTGTATCTGTGATTCAGGGCACCACTTCCTTCTGTCCTGGCGTAGGGTTCCTGCTGGCCAGGGTCACAGTTGGGATATTGTCCCCACTGTGCCCTGTGCTCCTCTGGCAGCCTCTTGATATGCCCCATCCCTGCGTCAATCCTTGTTTTTGGAAGTGTGGGTGTCAGCACTGGGTGCCAAGTCCCGAGAAGAGCAGAGGATGCGGCCCAGGGCAAGTCACCATGTCCCAAGTGTGCGTGTGTGGCTCCTGGGTGCAGGTGTGGTGTACTGAGGGGGGGAGCACCCCTGCACGTATGCACGTGTGGGTGCTCAGCATAGGGATGTGCTGCCTCACGCAAGGGGCTGCCCGTAAGCCCGCCAAGGTGTGTGTGTCCTCTGTTCTCTAGCGGCCAGGTCCTGGGCTTCCCTGAGTGCTTTAGAGGTGGGTGGGGTCTCGCTGGAAGCTCCCCCTGCTCCCTCTTGGCCCATTCCCTGTGCCTGTTTGTGGGGGCTGGGAGGCCAGGGGCTGGAATGGGCTCGTGGACCAGATCATTTGTGACCTGACTTAAGATCCAGATTCACTTAGTCAGCAGCCCTGACGTGAGAAAGGATGGATTTGACCGTAATCGAGATGATAAAATGAGATGACTCTTGCGCGGTGAGCGTTCAGCAGGACTCACCGCTGGCCCTGTAAGTGACAGTTGTGGGTAATTAACATGCTTCCCTCCCTGGGGCCTCGGTCTCTCCTGGCTCAGGCTCCTGGTGCCCATGGCCCACCTCATCCCCACCCTTGGAGCTTTCCCTGGTCCAGCAGGCAGCTTTCGCTGTGGAGGCTGCCCACCCTTGGGATTGGCACTGACGGAGTATCCTCAGCAGCAGCTGGACAGGGAACAAAACGCCGCCTTGGCCTCTGTCTGCAGAGCAGAGGTGCATCTTCCCCGCTCCCACCTGGGGACAGGAAAACCTGGGGCTCAGGGTGAGCAGGCTCTCCAGGGCTCCCAGTGGGGCCACTGGGAGGAGCTCAGGCTGGACTGACCCCTCTCCAGACACCGGCTTACCTGGACACAATCCTCCAGCATGAAACCCCCTCCCTGTCCTGGTTTAGCTGACACACACCCTGTCGTGTGCTAGAAGGTCACTCCCCGAGGGCCAGGGCTTGGCCAGATCGTCAGTGCTGTGCTTCCTGTACTACCGTACATGGGAGGACAACTGAATGAGCCAATTCCAATTGCACCTCCAGCCCCACCTCCTGGAAGCTCCCCTGACTGATGCAAGCTCATCGCCCCCTTCATTCTCCGCATTTGGCGTGAGCTGAGAGCAGCTGGCCGGCTCTTAGCTGTAAGCTAACCCAAACCCCTTTGTTTTATTGTTGGAGAAACAGGGAAGGTGGCTTGTCTGGGGCTGCACAGCAAGTTGGCTGTAGAACCAGGATGAGAGCCTAGCTGGGGCCTGCTTGACCATCGTGTGCCCACCTTCTGGGGCTCAGAGACCCTGGGGCGCAGCAGGGACTCAGCCAGATCCATGAGATCTACTACTGCCTCCCCGCTCCCCATCCAGGGCTGGGGTTGGGGACAGAAACACGTTTGGCCTCTCTAGGGATCCATAAAGCGGATTTGCCAGTCCCATGCGCAATTAGAAGGAGCCCTGGTGGCACAGTGATTAAGCCCTCCATGGCTAACTGAAAGGTCAGCGGTTGGTACCCACTAGCCGCTTCTCAGGAGAAAGATGTGGCAGTCTGCTTCTATAAGGACTACAGCCTTGGAAACCATGTGGAGCAGTTCTACTGTCCTACAGGGTTGCTATGAGTCGGAATACGCTGGACGGCAATGGGTTATGTGCGATTTGGGGGGGGGGGACTTACGTCTGCCTAAAGGAGTGTATCTACATCTGTATATACATGTATAGATGTGAACGTGGGGCTGTGTGTGGACACGTGTGTTTCAGCCCCATAACCAGTCACTGAGTGGACCTTCTGAGCTGTGCCCTGTCCCACTCCGGGGTGGGGACACACAGCTTGGTGTGGTTAGAATGCTGAGGACATGGTAAGGCAAGGAGCCTATAAAGGCTGGCAGAGGCCACTTGGCAAGGGGATCGGACTTCATGTCGACAGCAGGATTTTGGGAGGGGAGTGATGCATTGAGGCTGTGTTCTAGGACTTTGGTGCTGGAGTCAGTGGGCAGAGGCTGGGAGATTGGAGGCAGGGAGGACACATACGTGCAAAGCCCTCTCATGCCCTGTGGGCAGCCTTCCTCCCACAGAGGGAGGGGATGGAGGCATGCAGGGGGGTGGGCGGGCATTGCACGTGTAAGGAGGGGCCACCACAGGGCTCCAAGGGCCTCCCCCCACCGTCCCCTGCCTGCCGGCATCCTCATGCCCACAGCCTTCAGTTGGCCCAGCAACCCTTTAGATGTCCACTTTGGAGCCAAGGTGGGAGCCGTGCCTCAGACACCCTAGGAGTAACTGAGTCCCTCTGTCCCTGGGATTGCCCTCAGGGCCTTGAGAACTTGAGGGATAGAGAGGCTGGGCAGCTGGTGAACACTTTGGTGGGCATGGGGACTTTTGCCAGTGGTAGTCAGCGGGCCTGGAAGGAGCACTGGAGTGGGAGTCAGGTCCTAGGTCCTTGTTCTGGTCTGTCACCTTCTTCTCCCCAGGCCTCAGTTTTTCTTCTCTAATGGGGACAACATCCTTGCCCTGCTCACCTTCTGGGGAGGGGTGAACAGCCGGTGGAACTTGGTGGGAAAGCTCTGTGCAGGTGGGGAGCTCAGGGGGAGGGAAAGAAGCGGGGAGGTACTGGCCTCTTCCAAGGAGAAGCCCAGGGAGTGCTCGGCTCCTGCAGGCCCCCTCTTCCAGGGCAGGGCCAGGGCAGAGCCAGCAGGTGCTCATTGACTGAGGTTGAGCAAGCAGCCTCGTGTCCTCTGGCACCTGTCTGGCACTAGAGGCAGGTAGTATTTGAGTCTCTGATGGCTGACAGGGTACACAGTGCCCTGGGGGGGTCGAACACCCGATGGGGGGGGGGTCATCTGGAGCCAGAGTAAGCTGACCCAGCCTGGGAGAGAGGCCCCTCATGTCTCAGACAAATGGGCAGGGAGATGGAGCATGCGTGAGGGACTCGATGAGGCCTAGACTGGGGTGGGGGCATGTGGAGCATGCTAGGGGATTATGCAGGGCCCTGGGGACACTGACACACCCCTGGGTGGTGGGGAAGCTGATGACCTAGTCAGGCTGCTGTGTGAGAGGCAGGGCCATGGGATAAATGGTCAATCTCCCCTGATAGGGATGTCTGAGCGTCAAGGCCCTCCCTAGTGACCACCGGGGCCAGGCCTGAGGCCTTGCTGTCCTACATCCCCTGGCTCAGGCCGTCCTAGGGCCTTTGGTGGCTGGCTGGGCTGGGCTGAGGGCGGACTACCTTGGCCCTCAGCACTCGGCCAGTCAGCTCCTGCACACAGCACTGAATCCACCTCTTTGCACACATGGTTCCACCCGGGAGGGGCTGCTGCCCTGCTCTGAGGAGGAGACTCCAGTCAAGGCAAGAGGAAGAGGGGGGCCTTGGCCCCTGGAAACAAGTGCCCCACCTGCCCAGTCCTGGAGGGGCCACTGCGCTTAGTAGCTCTGCCTCAAGGGATCACTACCCACCATGGCCCAGCCTCCCATTGGCTCCCTGGGGATTCAGAGAGCTGTGGGCCCTGGCCCTGCTCCCCAGGATGCACCCCAATAGGAAGTCTCCCTGCGTTCCTGCCTTTCCTGCCCCACCTCTGGCAGCCAGCAGAGCTGCTCCAACCCCCACCCCCACCCCCTCACCTGTCTGGGGGATGTGAGCGGCTCACCTCTCCATCCCCCTCTCCAGCTGAGAAGGGGGCGGGGCCCCTTCCTCCACTCACAGCTACCTGTCCACCTTTGGGGTCTCAGAATCTCCTTGCGGCCCTCCCAATAATCGCACCATGGTGGCGCTCCAGAGCCAGGGCTGTGCCTCCACCTGCCCCCACCCCCTGCCCCCTGTCCAGCCCAGTCCAGCCCAGGAGCTGGCAGCAGGAACAGCTGCACTCTAGCCTGAATCCCTATCATTTGCAACTTTGGGGAAAGCTGTCCTGGGGCCCTGTCTGGGGGAGCTGGTCAGAGATTCCTAGAGGAAGGGGAAGCGCCCCTCTCCTCCCATGTGGCTCTGTGGGTCAGTGGCTTGGGCAGGGGCAGACCTCTCCTTCTCTGCCTACACCCCCTACAGTGGGAGCAGCCTCAGAACATCCCCAACCAGCAACCCAAACCCCGCCAGCGACAGGCACTTGTGGGGTCACAACCCTGTGGATAGTGTCGCCACTGCCGCCCAGCAGACCAGCAGCTGCAGCCCAGCCAGAGTCAGGGTTCAGAGCTGTAGACTCCAGACCGGGCACACAGTCCAACCTCCAGGGGCGCCCTGCTCGGGCAGCCCAGCCCCCGCCCACCCAGTCAAATCCACTGAGGGTCTCCCTCAGCCCAGGGTCACCCGCTAAGCCAGGTACTGGGGCAGGGGCAGAGCCCGCCAGCTCCTGTCCAGCCTTGCCCCTCACGGCCAGTCTGCTGCCTTCCGCCCTCGGCTCCTGCTGACCACTGGGAGGGACATCCGAAGCTGGCACTCTGGCCGCTGCCCGCTGTCCTGGGCGAAGGAGCGCTCCCTGCCCGGCCTGTCCACTCTCCCCACCTGCTCGCCCCCAGAGCTCCACTGCCCCTGCCTGGCATCTCCGGATCCCCCGGGCTCACCTCGGTGGCGCTGTCTCCTCACCAGCGGTACTGCAGTGTGGGAACTGTCCCGAGGAGCCGGTTCTCAGCTGAAACAAAGAGGTGGGGGAGAGAGAGGGGGGCAGCGGGAGAGGGAGAGGGCGAAGGAGTGGAGGCTGGAGGGGGAAGAGAGAAGGGAGAGGAAGATGAGATAGGAGGGAAGGGGGAGGGAGGAGAGCACGAGAGATAAAGCCTGACACTCTGAAATTGAAGGGCCAAGAGAGGGAGGGAAGGAAAGAAGGAGGGGGTGTAGAGGTGAGGGGGCAGACAGAAAGAGGAGAGTCTGTTAGAGGGCAGAGAACAGGGATGGGACGAGGAGGCAGGGGCAAGTGAAGGGGCGTGGGCAGGACAGGGGCAAGTCTGCAGGGGCTGGCGGCTGGGCTGGGGGCTGGGGTGAGCAGGGGGGCCACCCCTGCCTCATGCCAGGCTCTTGTCTGGGGGCAGCTAGGAAGGGTTGGGTGGGCAAAAGGCTATGAGGGGGATTGGGAGGGAGAGGCAGCCAGCCAGTGGAGGGGCAAGGGGCTGGGCTGGTGGGCGGGCTGGGACTAGGGGTGGGGGGCAGGGACAAAGGCAGGAGAAGAACAAAGGTGGCCCCTCTGTTCAAGTGGGAGGATTGGGTCCTACTGGCCCCTGGCTGCCCCAGCCCTGGGCATCCCCGGAAGCATCTCTTGAATGGGGGCAGGGTCTACTCTGGGGCGGTCTTGCTCAGAGGAGGCAGCTTGAGGCTGAGGGGAGAGGAAATGGGCTGCAAAGTGAGGTGAGGGCCCCCCTTCACATCAGGGGGGCTTGGAACACCCAGGGCCACATGCCCAGACTGACCTCACACCAGGAAGCTGGTGTCACTGCCTTATTGGGGGAGGGGATGGTTCATGGGGACTGGGGACCAAGCCTAGACTGAGAACTGAGAAGGGGGTAGAATAGGCTCCTTTTAGGGCAGAGCATGGAGAGGTCCCTGGAGGGGAGGGCAGAATGGGTGTTGGGGCAATGGGGAAGGGGAGGAGTGGGGATGAAGGGGTGGGAAGAGTACGTATGGAGGGGGTGGGGCGGTAAGGAGGCTATAAGGGCTGGGCCGGAGCTGGGGCCCCTCCACAGGCCCATCTAAAGCAGAAGCCCCCCACTCCACACCCCACAATTCTCGGGCTGCCTAATGTGGACCTAATGAAGGATGAAAAAATGAGCCACTTCCCTGCTGCTTCCCTCCTGCTGCCAAGAGCTGCTGTGACAGGCAAGGGCCCGGGGAAGTCAGCTTGGGCTGCTGGAGCAGGAGCCTGTGTTAGTGCTCGTGAGGTGGGGGTGGGGGCGCAGGGGAGGTGGGTAGTCTGGCCTTGACCAGGGCCCTCCCATCCCTTTGTCATCCCAGGGCTGGTCCATCTCATCGTGCTCACAGGAGTCCCAGCCACCCCCCAACCCACACACACCTTCTGACCCAAGGGAAGTTCCCCTTCTTGTCCCACTGGAGACCTCCTCGTGAAGATTCCCAAGGGACAACATTCTCCATAGAGCACAGACAGGAGGAGGGATGGACCTTGGGCTTGGCTAAAGCTGTACAGGGAGAGGGGAGAGTCAGCCCACAGTCCAGCCCTCCTAGACTTTCCCAGCCCCGCTCTTCTGTCGCCTCCTCAGGGAAGCCCTTCTGGCCCTACCCAGCCTGGCCACATCAAGCCTGCTGCCTCTCCCAGCTGTCTCCTCCACGAGCCTGGGAGGCCCATGAGAGGAAAGTTCATTTCCTTCTCTCCCTTCCTTTCTTCTACTTTTTATTTAGAAATGATTTCAAACTTGCAGAAAAGTTGCCAGAATAAGAATGGTACAGAAGACACCCATGTACCCTTTAGCCATATTCCACTGCTGTCAGCAGTTTGCCCCATTTGCTTTTTCTCTCTTTCTATTTGCTGTGTGTGTAACATACATAATTTTTTTTCTCTGAAAACATCACAGTTAAGAGGATGGTTTCCTATCATTCTCTGTCTCCTGGAGTCAGCCCAGGGGAGGTCAGACCACGTTGTGTGGGATGAATAAGTCCGGGGACCAGCAACAAATGAGTGGACATCACCTACTAGGAGCCTGAGACCTGGGGCCTGGAGGGGCTTGGCCAAAGCCAGCTCAGGAGTTGGGCCAGTCCAGGGCTGGGCCCCATGTCCCTCTTGTGTCTTTTCTCCTCTAGCCTGGAGAGGCAAGTGGCTTCGTGCTGGGCCTGCGGCCCTGAAGCGAACTGGAAGGGAGCCGTTGCCCACCGAGGCGAGCATGTGGTGTTTGCTGGGTGTGGAGCTGCAGCATATGTCTGTGGAGATGGCAGCGGACGGGCGGGTGGAGCTGGGAGAGCAGGAACGCCCCATGCGGCACACTGCACACGCAGGAGACTATGTGTCGCCTGGCCCTGAGGGGTATGGGGAGACCCAGCTCCTGGGGGTCCCAGCCCCATGCTGACGCCTTGAAGCCCTGCCTTTGGGACCCTCCCACAGCCCCATAAGGAGCAGGGCAGGGTGGGGCCACAGCACTCCTGCGGCTCACACCCTGGTCCCTGACACAGAGGTGGCACTCCGTCCCTGTCCCCAGGGCCCCAAGATGGGTTGGAGTCTCCTCTGGAGGCTTTCCTTCAGATGGCTGCTCTCTATCCCTCCCCAACCCCACACCTGAACATCATGGCTAAGGAGAAGTTTGGCATTTAAAAATGCCACCTTGAAAGACGATCTGAGCTCTGAAGCCCTGATTTCCTTCCTCCCTTGTAGGTGAAGTTCCCTTCCTCCAGGAAACCCTCCAGACTTCCCCCGAGCATCCCACCTCACACAGCTGTCTGGAAATGCCAGCCCTGTTTGTTCCTTCGCTGGTTCACATGGGCTGCTGTCCCAGGGCCTGGGCTCTGCCTGCTCCTGGGCCTTTCACCCTCCCCCGTCCCAGGCCGGCAATGGACCTGGTGTCCTGTAGATGGATGTCAAAGACTTGGTCTGTCCTGCCTGGGCATTGGGTTCCTCTGCTGCCCCCGTGCCCAGTGTGTCTGAAAACCCATAGGCCCTGGGCTGGTTAAGAAGGGAGACAGGCACGACAGCCCTCATCAAGAGAGGAAAGGGGCTTGTTCAAGACCACCAGCCTGTCAGGCAGAGGCAGGCCTCCAACCTGGATCTCCGACCACCTGTTCAGCACCTTCTGCTTCCTCCCTCAGAGTGTGGGTGAGCCTGCCCGGGGCTGGGCAGAGGGTCCTCCCTGAGCAGCACCTTGGGTGACCACAGGACCTGCAGAGCCAAGGGAGGAAAGCCCCCACCTGCCTCGGTCACCCCCGGCCCATCCATGTGAATGCCCAGGGGACACCAGCCTCCTTTCCCTCTGCCCTCCCCCCCGAAGAGATTCCAGCCAATTAGCACATACGGTATTTACTTAATTAGGGTAATGACATAATTAGTGTAACTTGGGCTCCATCACATGGCTGCAACATGCAATTAGGGGCTGTCAGCGGGAGGCGACATTGTGAAAAAGCTCTTTCAGTTTTGGTCCCAGCGTGGAGGCCACAGCAGCTGCTTGCTCGGGAGGGAGGTGGGGTGGTGGGCTGCAGGCTGCAGAGCGTGTGTGTGGGGGAGAGTCAGCGAGGGCAGGAGGCCCGTCCCAGGGCTGGTGGAGTCCCTGCCCCAGCCCACTCCCCTCACACACAGGCACTGCCCTCTCCCCAAGCCGGGGCCAGGGCAGGGCCCTTGGCTTGACTGGGGTGGCCAAGATTAGGGGACTGAGCCCTATTGTCATCGTTCTGCTCCCAAGCTCACTGCCTGAAATCCACCATCTTAAGGCTGTATCTTCTCTGTTTAGGGCCTTGCTACTCAGAAAGCTGCCTCCTCTGACCCACTGGCCTCTTGGCCCCTCACGGTGGTCCTGGGAAGCCTCAGACTGGCAGGACTATTATCCTCGTTGAACTAATGGGAAAACTGAGGCTCAGGGCAAGGAAAGCGGTAGAGCCATTCATGGCAGTGCTGACCCGAAGGGGCAGCCCCACATGGCTGGAGTCTCCCCAAGCCAAGACAGACCGCCAGAGGCATAAGTACACCATGGCAGGTAGGGCACGTGCCCTGGGCGCCGCTTGAGGGGGGCACTAACTGTTGGCCTTCGCTGTCGCCAGCTGTGAGGGAACATTCAGCAATTTAAAATGGCTTGCCATAGGCACTATTTTCTGTAGATAGGCACCTGGCTCCCTCAGCCTTTCCCACCTTGGGGGCCCTGTCCCCTTCCACAAGGCTAGGAGTGAGAGCCCTGACCCTCTGGAGACTTTGCACACGCCTTCCCCTCAGGGTCCCTCACAGCTTCCCTGGGGGGTGGGGTGGGTGGGGTGGGGAAGGAAGGAAGATGGGAGTCAGCGCCGCCACCGTTCTGCAGATGGGGAAACTGAGGCTCCAGGGCCTCCAAGGAGGTGCTGTAAGTACTGAGATAAGGCCCCAGCAACCCTACCCCCTGCCTGGATCAGTAGGTAAGGAGAAGTCTATGCTCCAAAGTCTTGGACATCATGGGACTGTCTGGAGCACCTGAGAGGTGGGACTCCAGGAATTTGACATCCATTTTCCCTCCCTCCAAATTATGTCCTCAGAGTTCCCTCCGCACCCCCCTCCTTGTGCCCTACTCCTTCCTGGATCACCCCCATTGCACAGATGAGGTAGATGAGGGCCCCCAGCTGCAGGGGAGAGGACCTATCCCTGGGCTCCCCTGAGTCCCTGCTTGCCCTCTTTGCTCAGCTGCAGTGCCACCACGACTGGGTCAGGCTGAGGGAACAGGCCTGCAAACAGCCTTCTCAGAGGCCAGTTTGGTGTTTAACACCCCATAGCTCCCTGCTCCTGCTTTTTTAAATCTTATGTTATTGTTGAGAATACACACAGCAAAACACACACCAATTCAACAGTTCCTACATGTATAGGTCAGTGACACTGGTTACGTTCTTTGAGTTGTGCAACCATTCTCACCCTCCTTTTCTGAGTTGGCTGGTCTTCTTACTAGAATTTGAGTTCTGCACCCCACTTTTCTCCTGCTCCATCAGGGACTCTCTGTTGTGTTCTTAGGGGATATTTTTAATTTTAGGTTTAAAGATTATCTCAGGACAAGGCTGCGTTTACAGTGTGCTTAGGCCTCCATCTTGTGGGCTCCTCCTACAGCCTGCTAGATAGTACCTACAGCCCTACCTCTTAGGTGAGGAAACTGAGGCAGCAAGACCCCATAAAGCACAGTGCCAAGCCCCAAACCCCAGGCTTGATCCTTCCAGGCCAGTGGCCCCCTCACACTGGGCGTCTGCAGGCATGCATCACCCCCGACCACATGGCTGCAGGCCCAGGGAGGGGCTTGGATGAGAGCAGGGTCCAGCCAGCTAAGATGGAGCCCCACTGAGTGGGAAGGCCTGGGATGACCCCCAGGGCCTGAGCCTTCCAGACAGGCGACAGGGATTTCCCAGTTCAGAGGGGTAGGAGCGAAATGCCAGTCAGAGCTGTTTCCCCAGGCCCTGACCCCCAGGCACAGCAGGAGGCTGGCAGTTAGCCACGGTTGCTGGAAATGACTAAGTTACAACAAAATTATAAACTTTCCTTCTGTCCTGTTTCTATTAAGTCTGGGACACAGTCTGTGAGGTAATGAGATGAAGATCCACAGGAAAAGGCCATTGTCACCAGAAGAGCAGAGGCTGGGGCTGTGGCCAGAGGGCCTGGAGGCTCTGAGCACCAGTCTGGCCTGGCCCGGGCACAGGAGGGAAGGCCAAGGCCCAGGAGCAGATGGTGTGGCCATTTCAGAGGTGGGGATGCTGGGAAGGGCAGGCCGCTGAAAAGAGAATCGAGGATCCTGGGTTGTCTGTGTCAAAATTGGGACACCTGGGGCTGGATAGGGCTGGAGGCAGGCTCTCCTCTCTTGGGCTGCCTGTCCTGGGTCCATACTCAGACCCTGGGCACATCCTCAGCCCTTAGAAAGGGCCCAAAGCTACCTACCCTACTTCCTGCCTTCTGAAAATGTTTTGTAATCATCAGCCACAGGCCAGCTACCTTGGGCTTGGCTGCTGAGCCAGGAATGGAGATCAATGGGCAGGCTCAGATGAGGATCACTGCCTCCAGGGGTTCATGGCCTCAGGCTCCAGACAGACCCAGGCCCAAGGAGCCCTCTCCAAAGGGTAGGCAGAGAGAAATGCCAGGAAGAGCCAAGGGCAAGAGCCAAGCCAAGCTTACATGTTCAAACAGGTAGAGGTTCTAGCCCCCTTCCTTGATGGGCAGGGGAAGCAGCATCCCCAGGGCCTGGGAGGGGGCAAGGGTTTCAACCCACAGAGGATGGGGACAGGGGAACTTCAGGACCAGTGTGAGCAGAGGCTGGGTGGCCAGAGAGTAGGATCTGGGGATGTCATGCTCAGGAGTGAGGTGTTTGGATGGGCTCTGGGGAGCTTGAGGAAGGGGCTGGAGACTCTGGCTGTTTGGAGAGGTCAAGGTATACCCTCAACATCCATTCAACAGAAAGTTCCTACCATGTGCCAGGCATATGGCGTTCTAGGCACTGGAGACTCAGTAAGGACCAAGACAGATGAAGTTCCTGCCCTCACAGAGCCTTCACTCTGGATGGGGGAGACAGGAAAACGGGAACATTGTCAGATGCTAACAGGCACTATGAAGAAAATCCTATCAGGGTGATATGCTAGGACCTGGGGGTGACTTTAGGTTGTGGGGCCAGGGAAGGCTGCAGTGACATTTAAGCAAGAATCTGAGGGATCTAAAGGTAAGGGGAAAGAATATTCTGGCCAGAAGGAACAGCAAGTGCTAAAGCCCTGAGGCCTTTGAGGCACCAAAGGGCAGCCTATGTGACTGGGGCAAGGAGAAGAAGGGAAAGGGGGTAGATGAGACCAGAGAGGCCATGAGCCCCTGCAGGGACTCTGAAAGGTATGCTCAGGCCCATGGACTTTATTCTATGTGTGATGGGAAGTCATTGGAGGGTTTTGAACTGGAGAGTGATTGTTTAAAATTCACTCTGGCAGCTGTGTAGAGAGATTGGATTGTGGAGGCCGGGAGACCAGAGCAGGGGCTGTTGAAGGGGCCCAGGTGGGAGATGGTGGCCAGGACTGGGTGCTTTCTGTGAGCTAGAAGGAGACATCTGGGGATGTTTTTGGAGGCAGGACCAACAGGACTCAGTGATGGGTTGGCTGTGGGGTGTGAGGAAGGGAGTTGACAAGGATGGCTTTTCAGTTCCTGGCTTGAACACGTGAGCGAAGCCATTTTCAGAAAAGGGGAATGCTGGGAAGAGCAGGTTGGTGGGAGGGAAATCAAGCGTCCTGGGTTGTCCGTTTTAGGCTTGGAACACCCAGGGCTGGATAGGGCTGGAGGTGTCAAGGAAGCAGTTGGCAGATTTAGGGCTGGAGTTCCAGAGAGAGGGCTGCTCCACAGAGAGAGAGATTTGAGCCCTCTTCTCAGTATAGAGATGTGCTGTCCCTGTACAACGGGCAGGGTCCCTCTGCCCCTGGAGTCCAGAGATTCAAATGAGCCAGTCATCTGGATGTCCCCAGCAAGGCCAAGGTAGGGGCTAGTTGAGGGGGACCCTGCTCTCAATGCCTCCTCCACATCTGCCCAATGAGCCAAGACCACCTTGGCCCACTCCAAGGCTAGAGAAGTCAGTTGATGATACAATCTTGGCTTCTTGGAGCATGGCCCAGCTAGCAGGAGAAGGTGTTGCTAAGTGACCCTCTGTACACCCTAACCCCGCCCAGTGGAGGAAGGGGCTGGACTCCGCCCCGATGGGACCCCATCATGGCTTAAAATGCTCCTTCTGAGGGCCTGGGAGCCACTCCCCTCCCTCTCCACCAGTTAGCTGTGTGTCCCACCCCTCCGGGGCTTTGGCCTCCCCATTGGAGACAGGTGGAAGGGTAACTCTCATCCTTCCTCGTTGGGGGTCTTCGAATGTAAAAGCCAGCCCAGGCCATGCCTGTCATGCCCCCAGCAGAGGCCGATGTGGCTTCAGTCCCAGTTCAGAGAGGCCATCCAGAAAGGTGGGGCTGCCAAGGGCCGCTGTCCCTGCAGGTGTGGTCTGTGGCCCCGGCCTCCACCCCGGGGACTCCCAGCCCTTTTGGGTCCACTCCTGGCAGACAGCAGTCCCTCTCCGGGCATCCTCTCTGCAGAGAGGAGGTGGCTGCCACAATCACCACACCACCAGAGCCGTCCCACCAGAGCCATCCTCCAGGCCCCTCACTCCTCTGTGCCAAGCACGTTAGGGGATAATTAAGTAAAAATAGGCCTTCCGACCAGTGTAGCTCATTAAGGTCTAACTAAGTTAATTTGTTCCAGGTGTGGATGGCTTGGCTCGCGTGTGGCGGCGGCTGTTGTTTGCTGTAATTGCATTTCCGCAGCAGCGGCGGTGGTGGTAACGGTGGCGGCAAGGCAGCGGCTTCCTCAGAGGCCTGGAGGCCTGCCAAGGAGTTCAGGAGGCAGCCGCTGAGCTGGGAGGGGGAGCATGGGGCACGAAGCAGCCAAGCAGGCCAGGGACCACCCACAGGGAGCGGTGGCTACAGGTTCAAGGTCTCCCAGGCCCAGGCAGACCTTCTGCACACTCAGACCTGCTCGCTCTCTGCAGGGTGGGTGGTGCAGTGGGCAGAGCCGCCAACAGGCACCCTCCCCTCTGGCCGACTAGGGTGGGTGCACTGTGATGGGTCCTTTGGACTCAATTCCCTCCCAGCCCATCAGGGTCTCAGTCAAGGCTGTGAAATGGCTTTGCTGAAGGGGAATATGTGACCCAGAGGCAGACGGTGCGACCTCCAGGAATCCCCCTAAATCACTCCCTTTGTTGGACTCGAGTCCCCAGTTCCTGTCCCTTTCTGGCAGGCGCGTGGCTCTTGGAGACACCGTTGAGGGCAGAGAGGGGGCCACACGAGTTCCGGGTCTCTGCAGTGGACCTGCTGGCCTGGTCAGTCTCCCTGAACCCACTTCCTGTGAGACTGGCTTCTGGACCCAGCTGACCCTGAGGCCACTGCCTGTGTAGGACAGCCCTCCCAGCCTTGGGGACTCGCTTGAACACTCATTCATTCATTAATCACTCATTCTGCTGTCACTCTCTGAGCATCTACTCTGTGCCAGGCCACAGGGCTGTGGCTGGGGACACAGGGCCAGGCAAGACCAGCTGGACTCTGCCCTGCAGCACCCATGGTCTTTCTGAGGAGGGGGCGCCTGAACGGTTCTTGCATACTGTTTTTGCTGGGGCTGAGTTAGCACACGACCACCACCCGTCTGTCAGTTTGTCATACTGTGGTGGCTTGTGTGTTGCTGTGATGCTGGAAGCTATGCCATCAGTACTGCAAATACCAGCAGGGTCACTCATGGTGGATAGGTTTCTGTGGAGCTTCCAGACTAAGACAGACTACGAAGAAAGGCCTGGTGATCTATTTCCAAAAATTAGCCAATGAAAATCTTATGGATCACAACAGAACATTGTCCAACTCACTTGCTTTGGACACATCATCAGAAGGGATCAATCACTGGAGGAGGATGTCATGTGTGGTGAAGTAGAGGGCCAGCGAGGGCAACGGGGACCCGTGGTGACATGGATTGGCACAATAGCCAGCAATGGACTTGAACATGCCAGTGATCATGAGGTTGACACAGGATTGGGCAACATTTCATTCTGTTGTACATAGGTCACCGGGAGTTGGAGCCAACTTGGTGGCAGCTATCTATCTCTCTCTACCTATGGGAGCACAGAGGTGCTTAACCCAGACCTGGGAAGACAGTGTCCAGGCTGCAGTGAATATGATCCAGGTGATGAGCGACAGTGTGCTCCCGGCAGAGAGAAGATCAAGTGCAGAGGCTGCGAGGGCAGCAGCACCTGGAGTGTGCCAGGAACTGCAAGGAGCAACCTCTGGCTGGAGGGCAGCACCAGGGTGCCAAGTGAGGAGACCAAGGGGCCAGACCAGGGAGGGCTGATGGGCCATGGAGGTTCTAAGCAGAGCTGCTGGGTAGAAAATGAACCAGGTGCTGGAGGCTGGGAGGCCATGGAGGAGATGGCCAGGGTCATGGCTGTGGATCTGAAGAAGATGGATGGGTTGGAGGGATATTTTGGAGAAGAACTGGTGGGACCTGGTACACTGGTTGGGTGTAGGGGGCAGGGGGAGAGCTATCAGCTCTCCAGGGAGGGCCTTGGGAGAGCGATTGGGCTCTGAGACATCCCCACGGGGCTGAGACTAGGACAAGGCAAGCCAAATGCCTAGGATGAAAAATCGGAGGTATTCACTCCCAGCCTTGTGTTCCCACCTGTCCCTGGTTACCTGAAATTTCTCACTAAGGAAGACACATCTCAGAGAGTGGGACTTCATTCGCACCCCAGCTGAGGCAGGGAGGGTTGACAGTTACTTCAGACCGGGGTGCTGAGAGGAGAGAACGCTCGCTCAAAGTCACACGGCTGGTGGGGCCTGGGTTAGGAGGGGGCATCATTATCATAAATTCTGGTGGCCTGTGTCCTCCCTATAAGGGGGCTAATTTTGGTTTGAGGGGCCTGATGTCTGGAGGCCCTGAGTCCTTGAGCCCCCAGCAGGTCTAGCTTTGCTCACTGTAGGTATAATATAGGACAAGGCCCAGCTTTGCTCTGTGCCTCAGTTTCCTCAGCTGTACAAGGCAGTCGACAAACTCTGGCTTGGCCTATGCTCTTTTGTCTCCTAGAGCCATGGTGCACTGGGGGGAGGGGCCATCCACAGCTCCATTCACAGATAGGAGAATGAGACCTAGAGAGCGACAGGAGAGCCTGGGGCCTGGGTCACCCCCAGGCCCACAGACCCAATTCTGAGGATGTGGCCAGCAGCCAGGAGAGGAGGCTGCAGGGGATCAGCGGCCAGTAAAGCCCAGCTTCCTTGCATCTCCAGTTTTCTTTCTTGGGTCCGCACCTCCATCCTGGCTGAGCGTGTCCAGGGGCAAGGCCCCTCCTCCATCCCCACTGCCCCCAACCCCTACAATTATGGTTGGTCACAAAAGCTGGATCATGACCAGACAAAGGGATAGGGATGAAAGTGCTGGTTGTCATGGCAACCTGGTGGGGCTGGTGGGCCCTGGGGGAGGGGCCTGGCTGTGTGCCTGAGCCCAGGCATCCGGATGCTCTGTGAACATGAGCCAGGGTGGCCCAGGGGCCTACTGGGAGCCCCTCCTGCCCTGGGCTGACCAGAGCCCGGCACACAATGACAACTTCACCCCCTCCACGGGTAGCACCTGCTCCCTGGGCCTCCCCCGCTGGCCCCATTATCCTGCACCTGCTGCCCCCCCACACCTGCTCTCCAGCCCAGCCCCCCCCCCCCCCAAGTTACTCCCTGCCCATCCACAGGCCCAGCTGCCTGCTCTGAGGGCTGGCCAAGAAGGGCTGTGGTTAGCAGGCAGGGCCCTGGCCAGGGGCAGAGGGTCCAGCTGCCAAGCCAGCTCTGCCTGACCAGCAGTGTGTGTGCCCAGGACAAGACCTCCACATCAGGGCCTCAGTCTCTACACCTGTAAAATGGGAGCAGCAATTCTTGCCCTCAGGGCCTCCAAAGGTCAGTTCCCTCTGCTTGGGAGGACATCTAAGGTCAGGCTGTCCCCAGAGCTGGGTCAGAGCAGATACCGGGTTGGGAAGAGAAGAAGGAAGTGAGGTGTATTGAGTTATGCTTCCTGGGCCACCTCTGTCAAACCACATGGAGGCCTGAAGCCCTCCTGCATACTTAGAGTCACTGCTGAGGGGTGGAGATGTTTCCCAGGGGCCCCTCAAGGGTGCAGGGGAACTCGGCAGGGGGGACCCATTGGTACCAGGCTCTTGAGTGGCCCGTCAGGAGTTTTGGGGAATGAGGAGGACACTGGGGAAGGGCCCCCTCACAGGGAAGGTGGATGCTGCTGGAGGATGGCCTGGGGGTCCCTGGTGATGTCACAGTCCAGTCCTTCCACAAACAGGTGAGGACACTGAGGCCTTGGGAACTGCCAGTATCTGCAGCCTGTAAGGCAGGTCTGCCTGCAGGGCTCTCTCACCATTGGGGGAATGGAGATAGGACAAGGGGGGAGGAGGAGTGGAAGGCCAGGGTGGACGCCCTTCCCCCTCGCTGAGAGGAAGGCGGGATTCCCACGGCAACTATCCGTTCCCAGGCTTTGTCTTGTGGCCCACATTCTAGCGGCTCCCGACACCCTGCTGGGCTCCCAAGCCCAACACAGAGAGCCCCAGCCTCCCATTCCACTCTGCTGTGATCTTGGGTGAGGTCCCTCCCTTCTCGGGGCCTCCTTTGCCAGCCAAGAGTGTGGGAGCAGATTGCCAAGGAGACTGACAACTCCTAGAACCCTGAGTCTCACCTCTGCTACCGTGCTGGTCAAACCGCCCCCAGTCCGACACGGGCAGGCCATCTGCAAAGCGGGCCGGAAGGAGCTGCCCCACCACTCCAGTAATGAGGAGATTCCTCTTTAGAACAAACCCATCCTTGCTGAAGGAGCCCTGGTGGTGCAGTGGTTAAGCACTTGGCTGCTAACTGAAAGGTCAGTGGTTCGAACTCACCAGCTGTTCTGTGGGAGAAAGATGTGGCAGTCTGTCTCCGTAAAGATTACAGCTTTGGAAACCCTATGGGGCAGTTCTACTCTGTCCTGTAGGGTCACCATGAGTCAGAACTGACTGCATGGGTAGTAGGTTTATCCTTGCTGAGCAGCAGGGAGTTTCTTACGCTCTCCCTCTCTCCCAGGGGTCTGACAAGGGCAGTGTTTTTGCCAGGGATGAAGGTGTTTGGGGCAGGGACAGTATCTTTTTTTTTTTTTTTTGATATTTTTTTATTGTGCTTTAGATGAAGGTTTACAGAACAAATAGTTTCTCATTAAACAGTCAGTACACATATTTATGACATTGATTAACAACCCCACGACATGTCAATACTCTCCCTTCTCAACATTGGAGGACCTTTTTTTTTTTTTTTTGGTGAAAATATACGTAGCCAAAGTTACACCATTTCAAACGTTTCTAGATGTACAATTCAGTGACATCGATTCCATTCTTCCAGTTGTGCTGCTATTCTCACTATCCTTTTCCAAATTATTCCATCACCATCATCTTCAACTCACTGCCCCCTAGGCTTCCCATCAAACCTTTTGAGTTGCTGTTATCAATTTGATCTCACATAGATAATTCTTTTTGTACCTTAGATGAAGATTTACAGAACAAATAGTTTCTCATTAAACAGTTAGTACACATACTGCCCTATGACAATGGTTGCAGGGACACTATCTTGTTGTCCCTCCAACCACTCTGCAAAGGTGACCCTGGTGTGGGGCTGAGCAAGGTTTGTGTTCTCCACTATGCAGATGGAAAAACTGAGGCCAAGCAAGGGAAGGGACTTGTCCAGCAAGTCGGTGGAAGAACGCAGGCTTTCTGTTCCTGTCCATGGCCCTTTCTCACCAAACCAAACCAAACCAAACCAAACCAAACCAAACCAAACCCAACCCAACCCACTGCCACTGAGCTGATTCTGACTCTTAGCGACCCTATAGGACTGAGTAGAACTGCCCTACAGGGTTTCTAAGGAGTGGCTGGTGGATTTGAACTGCCAACCTTTTGGTTAGCAGCTGTGGCTCTTAACCACTGCGCAACCAGGGCTCCATGGCCCTTTCCAGGTGTGGATAAAAGATCAGAATGGCAGAGTCTGGTCCCTAGCCCCGGGAGGAGGAGCATGTAGGAGAGCCCAGCTGAGCCTCTGCAAACCCCGCTCCTTGGAGGGTTGGGGTGAGGTACATGGTGGGTCACAGCAAGACCATGAAGCCACCAACTCTGCAGAGGCATCACTCAGCTGAAGCTCGTGTGATGCTTGCCGAGCTCCTTGGGGCCGAGGGGAAATCACAGGTATTCAGAGTTCCAGCTTCTAGAGCCTAATTAAGATACACAGCTCCCTGGGTCCCCAGAAATGTCCTAGAGGAAATGTCACTGTCTTGGGGACTGTCACCTGGAGCTTCACTCAAGCAGGTAGGGGACCCCCTCCTGGCTGCTTGTGGGGCGCAGAGACTCAGCATCCAGGACCCTGTCCCTGGGCATGGTCTTGGGTTGTGGGTCAGAGGGAAGTGGGCTGGGGAAGAGGGTGTGAGGGTGGGGTCATGTGCAGCTGAGCTGGTGTCAGTGGCCACCATCTTTGAGGCCTGCCATCATTTCCTGAGGGGCTGTCTTAGTCATCTAGTGCTGCTCCAACAGAAACACCACAAGTGGATGGCTTTAGCAAAGAGAAGTTTATACTCTCACAGTCCAGTAGGCTACAAGTCCAAATTCAGGGCGGCAGCTCCAGGGGAACCCTTTCTCCATTGTCTCTGAAGGAAGGTCTGTGTTATCAATCTTCCCTTGGTCTAGGAGCTTCTCTGCACAGGAACCTCAGGTCCAAAGGATGCACTCTGCTCCCGGCACTGCTTTCTTGGTGGTGTGAGGTTCCCATGTGTCTCTGCTTGCTTTTCTCTTTTATATCTCAAAAGAGATTGGCTTAAGACACTATCCAATCTTGTAGACCTCATCAGTATAACCTCATCATAGTGACAGAGTTTACAACATGTAAGGAAATCACATATAACCTCATCGTAGTGATAGAGTTTACAACACGTAAGGAAATCACATCAGATTTACAAAACGGTACACAATTATACAACAATGGAACTCATTGACAAGTTGACAGATATTCTTGGCGAACACAGTTCAATCCATTACAGGGGCTCTTCTGGACTGCTGGACTGGCAGGATTGCTGGGGAAAGCAGCACCTTCTGGTCCCCGTTGCTGAAGTCCACCCTCCAGATGGGGGATGCAGCAGTGACCATCTCATGGTCGTCTACCAAGTGGTACAGTCCATCATTCTCTGGGGCCTCTGAGGACAGCATGAGTGTGTTCTGTGGGCTGAGGCAATCAGGGAGGGCTTCCTGAGGACGTGTGGCCTGAGCTAGGAATGGAAAACTGGTAGAAAAACAGAAAGAGGGAGGAGATTCCAGTTGGGAGGCCCCAGATGATAAAGATGGGGGGCTGGGATGGGGACTGGACATGAGGACTATCCATTCACAGGCCAAAAGTCCCCAGCCCTCCAGCCCCCCTCAAAGAACTTTCTACTCCTTCTCAAGCTCTGTTCTTTCAAGGCCTTGTCTGTCAAGCTGACCGTGTGGATCAAAGGAGAATAAATTTGTCTCTATTTTTATTCATCAGAGAAGATGCTGGTCAGAGCTGCTGAGGCCAGCTGGCCAATGGCAGGGACGGGGAAGGTCAGGGGAGGCCTGGGGGTGGCGGAAATAGGGGGCTAAATCGTGGACCTCACTCAGCCTCCTCCTTGACAGCCCCATCCTGCAGCTCGGTTTCTCTTGGCAGCAGCTCAGCGCCCCGGCCTAGCAAGCCAGAGGTGTCTGGGGGCAGGTGGGGGGCGGGAAGCTCCGGCCACCCTGTCTGGATGCCTGTCACCCTCCATTCCAGCTGGCCAGCCACGTAAAGGGCATATCCACGCCACCCCATGCCGCCGCCCATTCACTGGGGGCTTTCATCTCGGCAGCCAGCAAAGCATTGCTGCCTGCCTTGGCGCTGCCAACAGGCAGACACGGGAGGGGTAGCCAGGTCAGCCAGGCCCCTGGACCCTCCCTGTGGGAAGGACACAGGCCTGGGCCAGGGCACCCTGTGCAGCCTGTTTGCCCCAAGCCCCGAACTCCCAGGCCACTGGAGTCTTCTTCAGCAAGGGAGGGCTAAAAGAGAGAGCTGGGTGCTGGGCAGAGACCCCATACCCACTCTGTGCCTGAGTGTCAGCCTTACCCTCTCAGGAGCTCAGTCCCCCCATTTCAACAAGAGCAAGGCTGGCCTGATAGTCTCTGAGGCTCCCCTTCCGGCCCATACAGGGTACAAGCCCCCAGGCGGGCCAGGAGCCCATGGGTAGGATCATGGCTCAGCCTGTTCCTCTCCCAGACAGCCAGGTAGGTATGGTGGCCTCTAGGGCAGGGTGGGAGGATGAAGCCTCTGAACACGCTGGAGAAGACGGTAGTATTAGAGGCCGGGTGCCTGAGACTGAGGGGAGCAGAGACTGGCCCGTGCTCCCCTGCCAGGCAGGGAGAGGGGCAGGCACATCCAGGCCCACATCTGAGGAGGAGTGAGGTGGAGCTCTGTGGGTTGGGGTGTATGTGACTGTGTGAGCTGGGCCTCCTGAGAGTGGACCCTTCCCACAGTGGCCTATCCATCTGTCCGGCAGCCATGGCCCCTGTGATGTCACTGGTCAACCGTGTTGCCTTGGCAACTTTCCAGGATTATCGCTCTGTCCCTCTTGTCCCTGACATCCCACTATGGGCTGATGTTGCCGTGGCAACCCAGATGGGTATGCCAGCTTTTGGACAGCTGTACCCAGTCTGGGAGGTGCCAGGCAAAAGCGATGACGCAGGTGCCTCTCCACAGGCCATGTGGGGTACACAACCCATACCCAGTCCCACAGAGTCAGACTGCCCTAAACAGGGCTTTGAGGGTGTCTGATGCTTCACAGAGCTGCGGCCACCCTTGCCTCTGATCCCCCTCACCTTCCTTCCTTCCTTCAGCAACTGTCACTCAGCACCTACTGTGTGAATGCCGACAAGGAAAGCAAATAAACCCATGGTTTGGGTTCAGGAAAGGTTGCACGAGGATTGGGTCTTGAAGGATATGCAGGAGTTGGCCAGGAGCAGGAGTTGGTGGAGAAGAGGCAGCAGAAGCCGGTGCAAAGGTCGAATCACTGTCTCAAGGCACGGCTTACACGCTGCCTCTGGGTGCCCCATGCCCTGGCCTCTCCAGCTCTCCCACTCCACAGGCATTTTGTGAGAACAAAGTCTAGCTCAATTCTGAATACTTAGTGTCTAGCACAGGCCTGGTGCCAAGCAAGCACTAAAGCGTTGAACGAAATCGAGCAGGAATGAAATTGTGTAATGAATAGCAGGATCTACTACCTCCCCCAACACTAACCTGTCTTGAGACCATGCCCCCTCACTGAACCTCAGTTTCCCCATCTGTGAAATGGGGCCAATTTTATTTTTAAATTTATCTTTTATTGTTGTTGTTGAGAATATACACCACAGGACATACACCAATTCAGCAATTCTCCATGTACATTCAGTGACATTGATGACATTCTTCAAGTTGTGCAACAATTCTCACCCTCCTTTTGTGAGTTGTTCCTCCCACATTAACATAAACCCACTGCCCCCTAAGTCTCCTATGTAATCTTTCAAGTTGCTGCTATCAATCTGATCCCACAGAGACAGTACTTTTTAAAAAATGTGCTTTAGGTGAAAGCTTACAGAGTTTCTCATTAAGCAATACACAAATTGTTTTGTGACATCGATTGCCAGCACTGCGCTGTGTCAACCCTCTCCCCTTTTCCACCCCAGGTTCCCCGTTTCCATTTGTCCAATTTTCCTGCCCCTTCCTGCCTTCTCGTCTTTGCTTGTGGGCTGATGCACCCATTTAGTCTCGTATACATGATTGAACTACGAAGCACGTTCCTCACATGTGTTATTGAATTCTTGAAAGAACACAATGCTCAAGGCAGACATTCTTTATTAAGCTAAACTATTGTTTGGTTTAAAGAAGACTTCAGGGGATATTTTGGGTTTAAGGTTAAAGATTATCTCAGGGCAGTAGTTTTGAGGGTTCATCCAGCCTCAATGGGCTAACCACCCTTGTCTATGGTTCCCCTCACTCTCCTTTCTTCCTTCAGCAACTGTCGCTGAGTACCTACTGTGTGAATGCTGACAAGAAAAGCAAATAAACCCATGAAAATTCTGCATTACATGGGAATTGAAATTCTGTTTTGCAATTTGCCCCCTTTTGATCAGGATTCTTCTATAGAATCTTAGATCGAAATGTTCAGTAATGGTAGCCCGGCATCATCCAGTTCTGGTCTGACGGCAAAGGAGGCAGTTGTTCATGGAGGCAATTAGCTACACATTCCATTTCCTCTTCCTATTCTTGACTCTCCTTCTTCCTCTGTTGCTCCTGGTGAATAGAGACCAGCTGTTGTATCTTGGATGGCCGCTTGCAAGCTTTTAGGGCTCCAGGTACTATGCAATGAACTAGAAGGTAGAACAAAAGCACTAAACATGATATTAGATCCTAAACCTCTATACCAAGGAACCAAACCCCATGAGGCATTTGGTTGTGTGTCCATAAGCAGCCTTAGAAGCTGCTCTTTGTTGTTGTTGTTGTAGTAAAAATACCTATCATACATTTACCAATTCAACTTTTTACAGGTGTACAACTTACTGACAGCAATTGCATTAATTGGCTGTGCAACAAAATGGGGCCAATTCTAAGGAGGCTCTGGGCAGGGATTCTCAGGTGGAGTGTTTTCTTTTGGTTTCTAATCCTAACCTCTTTCTCTTACAGAAAAGCTGAGACTGGTACAGTGAACGCGCAAAGGAACCAAATGCTGCCTGGTCCTGCACCAGCCACATGATTGGTTGCAGGTCGGATTGTTGTGATCCATAGGGTTTTCCTTGGCTGATTTTTGGAAGTAGATCACCAGGCCTTTCTTCCTAGTCCAGCTTAGTCTGGAAGCTCTGCTGAAACCTGTTCAACATCATAGCGACACACAGGTCTCCACTAACAGAGGGGTGGTGGCTGCACACGATGTGCATTGACCAAAAACTGAACCCTGGTCTCTCGAATGGAAGCCGAGAATTCTACCACTTAACCACCAATGTCCCCACATCTGTCCGCATCTGTCCACCAGCAATGGCTTAAATACGAGCTGCCAATCTGTAACTTTCCCCCAATTATTCCTCCTAAATAATTTACACAGCACCTTTCAAAAACAATCCAGGAATCAAAGTTCCCGCACTGCATTTGGCTGTTTTGCTTGTTTCTACTCTAGAAGGGTCCCCGAGAAGGGATGGGTAACGGAGCCTGGATTTGAGAACCCAGAGGGCTGACACCTTACCTGGCCAGCCCCACTCCCTTCTGCCAGAGGTGAGGTACTCCCCCGCGGAACGCCCCAGCACAGAGTCCGGGAGTGGGACATGGAAGAAACAGCCAGTCCTGGGCCAGAGGATCCAAATCCTAGAGTGGGGGTAGAGTGCAGCTTCAGGAGGCACGCGGATCGAAGCTCCGCCCCCGCCGTGCCGGATGGTTTCGCCCTTTAGCAACCGGCCCAGCGTCTTTTCCTGGAGACCGCGGTCGCGCAACCCAGACCCAGTCTTCTGCGCTGTGAAGCCGGTAGGTTGGTGGGTCGAGCGCGGGCAGGGGACCTCGATAAGGCACAGAGGGCGAGCGGACAGAGAGGAGGCCGCCCTCCTGACACAGGCTTCCTGTCCCCGCCCATGGGTCTGGGTGAACACAGACCCTTCACTCAAGCACCCCGTTACCCACCCAGCCCCCCACCCTCCCCGCTACCCAGCCTTGCCCAGTGGGAAAGGAAGGGGCACACTTTTAAACAGCCTTGCAGTTAAGTCCTGGACTTAACAGACTGGTTTGGGGGCCCCATTCGCACTGCTGAGAATGTAGCCCCTCCCTCCAGTGGAAGCCGCATGCAGGGAAGGAGCAGGGTTCTGGTCCCCAGCCACCCAGTCCCTCTCCTGATCCCACCACATGGAGTCTCCTTAGTCCCCAGTGTCCCCACCTGTAGACTGGGAGAGTACCGCTGCACCTATTAGTTGTTATAGAGATCAGTTTCATTCCTTCCCTTACTCATCCCATTCATTCCTTCATTCATTCAATCATACAATCATTCAACATTTTCTAGGCACCTACTGTGTGGCAAGCCCGTGCCAGTCCTGTGCTAGGTGGTGAGGTTCCAGAGATCAATGTTCCCTGGAAATTCCTCTGTTTTCGGCCCTCATACCCAGCCTGACAGGGGAGATGAGATGTCCACATATGATTATAATGCAGAGAGACGTACGCCGAGGGAGGGGCCTCAGACAGCTGTGGCAACAGAGGGGGGTCACATAGGTGGGTGCTTTGAAAAGGTGCAGAGAACCACACGTCTGAAGGAGTTATTGCCACCCACAGTGATGTTTGTGAGGATCAAATATCCCTGTTCATCTGTGTCCTGCTATCCCGGGGCCTGGTGGGTGGTCAGGTCAGCGTGGGATTGAACATCAGTGAATCCAGCCTGAAACCTCCCTTGGCTCAAGCCAATAGGACTTCTAGGTGATCTGACCGGGAAGGAAGAAGAACCTGGCTTCAGTTCCAACTGTGCCTCTTGCTGGCTATGTGACCTTGGACAGGTCACATAACCTCTCTGAGTTTCCTTTCTCCCACCTCTGAGAAATGGGGAGGGTCTCAGTTCCCACCTCAGAGATTTAAATGAGATGATGTGTAAAATATGTGCAAACCCGTAATAACATTCACCGTTCCCAACAGCGTGCCTTCCGGGGCCACCCCTGCCAGCCTCCTGGCCAGTTCCCTCATACCAGCGAGGGAGAGTGCTCAGTCACCTTTCCCCCTGCCAGCCTCCTGTTGGGCTGGCGGGAGGCAGAGGTCCGTCTGTCTGTTGTGGCTTCTGCACACACAGGCCACATACAGGTGTCCAGAGCTGGGGCAGGATTGGAAGGGGGCCATTCGACCCTCGTGAGGGCTAAGGGATGGAGGAAGAGCAGGATTCTGAATCTGCAGCTCCCTCTCACACCTTCCTTCTTGGGACACGCCTGATACGGTCCCTCACCTCCGACTGGATCAGAGGGAAATGGCTCACAGAAGCAGCAGACCCACCGTCCAGCCTCCTTTGGCCCCCAGCAACACTGGTTTCCTTGCCTTTTGCACATCTGTTGTCTCAGCAGATCCTGACGACACACCAGTGATGCAGGCCAAGTGTGGCCAAGCCCATCTGAGGGCTGGGGAGACGGTGTAGTGGGATGCTTTCCTTTGGAGCAAGCTGGGCTGTGACCTGGCCTCTCCAAGCCCTGCTCTGTCGCCTTGGTTATTTTGTTCAAAAACAAAGCACTCCTCTGTGGATTCGCAGCCATGATGGGGCAGAGCCCCAGTGGGCCCTCTGTCCTTTGAGGTGATCTGGGAAGGTGGCTCTCAGACAAGTGGGCCAGGCTCAGCATTGTCTTCAGCACCCGCCCCAGGAGGTGCCTGGCCACAGGGAGTGAACTCAGGGAACAGAGTTCCAGTCGGGGAGGCAGGGCACGCCTGACTGGTTAGAAGCCCTCAGCCTGTGGCCTGGGTAGTGGGGCTTCCTGCCAGAGCCCCATCTGCCCTTCAAATGGCCCTGCCAGCTCCCCACCCCCTTCTCAGAAGTGGGCTCAGCAGCTGCTGGCTGCTTCAGCACTGCTGGGGAGTTTTGCTCCAGCCAGCCCGGCTACCCATGCCACCCCGGCTAGCCATGCCACCCCCAGGCCCCCTGCCTGGATCCATCCAGAGGCCTCATTGCTCTGCCTACACCAGCCAGCCCCACTGGGGGGCTACAATGGAGGTGGTGGCGCATGAAACACCTAGCAAAGAGTGGCTCTGGGATAGGGGTTGGGACTGTTCCACAAGCACCGTCCACGTGTGCGAAGGGAGCTGGAATGTGGGGCGGGGAGGGCAGGGGTGCTTGGGTCACATCCCCATTTCCTTTTGTTAAGATGCTCATTTTATTTTTTTCAATTGAAATTTTTATTGAGATAATTGCAGATTCACTCCCTTTTTATTTTTTGCACCAGCTTTACAGGAAAACCTCTCCTTCCCCATACCCTTGTTCAGATTCTTATAATGCTCCCCTGAGGATTTTCTCTGCTGATGCATTTTGTTGTAACAGGGGCTTGGCAAGCGCTTGCTCACTCCACAGTGAAAACCCTGCAAACCATTGTCTTTAGGGTGGTGGGTGCGCCTGCGGCCCAGGGGTGCATCTGCTGCACCCGTGGTGGAGGTAGAGGATGTCTGCTTCAAGAGCTCGGCTGGCCTCAAAAGCCAGGGCCGGCCGGTGTTGTCCTGCTGCCATCAGCAGGATCTGTGAGTCAGTGGAGGTCCCACTGGAGCGTCTATTTTGTCCCCTCACTCCTGCGGCTGGCACGGGGTGGGGTGGACTAGGATGGGGGAAGCAGGGCTGGGCCCAGGGTGCACTTGGGAGAGGCAGCAGTCCAACAGGGCTGTGCTGGGGTGCTGGGCTGCCTCTGACTGAAAGTTATTTTGGGGAAAACCAAACAGGATCCTTCATGGAGTGAGTGAGCTGTGGACCACCCTCCTCGTCTTGCTCTGCTGAGAAGCCAGGCTTTGCTCTCTGAGATGGAGGGAAGAGTGGACAAGTGCAGAAAGATGCCCTGGGGGTGGGGGCATCTGCAATCCTCCGGGCCCCCTGCCCTCCGTCACTGAGCCGATAACTCTGTGGGGCTTGTTTCTCACACACAGCGTCCGGGGAAGACCCCCACGGTCTCCTGAAGGGGCTGTCCTGGACCCTGGTGTCTGTGCTGATTAGGAAGAGACCTCTTGCCCCATCTGCACCCTCTCTTCTGTTCTCCACGTGTAGTGGCCTGGGGCTTGTTGTAGGGAGGCAGACTAGGCATCCTCATATCATGGTGCCCCTGGGGGCCAAGGCCAGGTCTGGCAAGGGCCGAGTGACACTGGTATCTTCTCCTAGGAGCTCTGGCTGGGGTATCACCATGAGAAGAAGCATGGAGCTGCCTAAGAGAGAAGGCTGCAGCCCACAAAGAAGCCCTCAGGGCCTAGAATGCAGCCTGGGCAATACTCCTGCAAGCCGAGAGGACAGTCCTGGGAGGACTCACGCAGGCCTAGAGTCCAACTTGGGGAGGATTCTTCTGGGATCAGATTATGCATCGAGGAGGCCTCCTCCAGACTCTGACCCCAAGCCCCCACCTTTACCCATGCCCCTGGCCTCACCCCTGCTCTCAGACGTGGGGCAGCCCCAAAAGTCACCCCTGACTGGAACTAATAAGAAGTACCCAGTGATGAAGCAGCGTGGGTTCTACTCCGACATCCTCAGTCCTGGAACACTGGATCAACTCGGGGTGAGTGTGGCAACCTCCTCCACCAAGTCTGAGCCCTTCTCGTAGGTTCCACTCATTTGTGTTTATCTACCCATCCATCATTGACTATTTGTCCATCCATCCATTTTATCATTCATCCTTCCGTCTTTCTTTTCCATCCATCTGTTCATCATCCATCCACCTTACATCAATTTATTCATCCATTTATCCATTTTCCATCCATTCATTCATCCTTTGTCCATCCGTCCACTCGTCTGTCCGTCCACTCATCTGTCCGTCCGTCCTTCTGACTGTCCATCTACCTGTCCATTCAACAATTCATTCAACAACTCATTATTGAACACCTGCCCTGTGCCAGGCCCTGGACTGAGCACTGGAGACACACGTATTATCATGGGGCAATGGCTTTGTTGAAGGAGACCCCCTGGTTGGGAAGGGCTGTTTGGATGAGGTGGCATAGTGCTGAGATCTAAGAGATGGGTATGTATTTGCTGGGTAAGATAGGGGCTGAGGGCATGTTCTAGGCAGGGGAAAAGGCAGGTTCAAAGACCTGGGGTGGAGTTGGGCCCATGGGAAGGAGGGTAGAATATGAGGGGAGATAAAGAGGGATGAGGATAGGGGTGGGAGGAAGGCAGAATGGGGAGGAGATGACTAGGGGAGAGTTCACAGAGCCTGTACATAGGTCCCAAGCAGCCTTAGGAAGGTTTGGGGCAGGGCAAGGACCCACTGATGCCCCCATGCTGGGATTGCCAGAGTGGCCCTTGGGAGGGGAAGTACCCACAGAGACACCTGCTGGCCTTGTTATACCTCTATCTCATGCCTCAGCCCCTGGATGCGTACCTGGAGTGTTCTCAGAGAGAGGAGGGGAGCTGTGCTGGACCGGAATGGGGTGGAGCCGGGGTGTCCCAGGTGGCCACAGCTTCTCATTGCCTGCTGTGGCTTCTGAACAAGGAATTGTGGGAACTCTCATGTTCTGCGCACCGTCTCTCCCGTGCTCCTAGGGTGCTCCCAGTGGACCTTGGGAAGGCATCTAGCCTTGGGTCCCTCCCAGATCCTGACTGTCCCAGTGATACTCACACCCATTCATGGCCTGGGGTTTGGTTTCAGAACGTGTGCTGTGGCCCCTACGTGCACCAGGACCTCCTGCAGCAGGCTGACCTCGACAAGTTCACCCCGAAAGGTCAGTGCCCGGGAGGGCCTAGTTTTCTGAGCCGTAATATGGGGATAACAAGAGACAAGGTGCTTGTAAGCTATTTCATCATTGCTTGCGGCAGAGCTGGGGCGAGGACTGGAGCCTCTGCAGGCCAAGGCCACAGTTCTCTCTGCCCTGATGGGGGTGGCAGGGCGTTTGGGTGTTTCTGCCTGCCTTGGAACGTGGGCTTAGAGGAGGTCAGCACTGTGTCTGAGTTGATCCCTGCCGGGCCAGCGTCTAGAACAGGGCCTGGCGCAGGTAGGTGCTCAGGAGATCTTTGCTGAAGGAGAAGAGGGCTCTCCTGAGATCCCATGATGAGTGTCGGGCGCAGCTCGGGTGGTAAGGACTAAGACACGTCTGCAGGGTGTGAAGGGGAGAACAGAGTGGCTCCTGGAGAGGCATCAGCCAGCACGCAGGGCCCTGAGCAGTGGTGAGGAATTGGGTGGGGGCCGTTCCACCTGGCTGGATTTGCCTCTTTTCTCCTCCGGCAGCCAGAATGCCCCCTTCAGTCAGGTCCAGACACCCTGTGGTCCCAGCTGTCTATCCCTCCCTCTGCCCCCAGGAAAACCTGGCTCCTTGCTGGCACTGCCCAAGCTCAGTCCACGAGGTCCATGGCCTCATGGGGTCTGTGAACCCCCAGAACTGGCACAGAAAACATCAGGCATATGTGCATTTGTGCAGTTCTCTGAACAGTCAGTCCAGTTTTCAAGCCTCACAAGTAACCGTGGCCCAGAAAATGGTTCAAAACCTTGTAGGTCTAAGGGCTGTGGGGTATCGGGAATGGTGCCCCCACTGGTCCATGGTGGGGGTTGGGGGGTTAGCAGCTCTGCCAGCCCCACCCACATAAGGAAAAGCAGCCTGAGAATGCCACAGGCGGGTGTCAGTCAGGGCTCTTGGCTCCCAGCAACAGACGTCCCCTTGGCTGCCTTAAGGATAAAGGAGGCCTTGAGAAGCTCACCCAGGTGCACAGACCCACCAGCGGCTGGAGGCTAAGGCCTGGCTCTCCTCTCCCAGGCTCCTTCTTGGCCCCCTGAGACTCAGTGTCAGGCCCTGGGAGCCCCGCCCCTGGTCCTGGGAGTAGAATGGTATCACTGACCCATAGGCTCCAGGGCAGGTGATCAGGGGTCTGAGAACTGCCTTCTTGGCCTGGTCTTTTTGGGGCTGTGAGGTTCCCTGAGTGCCTGGCAGCTCTGGTGAGAGCTGACTTCAGCAGGGGGCAGTTGGCCCCTGCACAGCCTCACACACCAGCCCTGCCCAGCCTCTAGAGGCTTCTGTGGGGCTCCAGCGGATACTCCAAGGTGGGGTCTCTTGCCGTGTAACCAGCTCTTGCCCGCAGGGAGGTGGTGAGGCTTAAGGAGGGGGTCACCAGGGCTCTCCAAGGGCCCTTGGGACTCTTTGGACCCTTCTTCCCTGGAGGGAGTAGATAGGCGCCGTCGATGGGCACCTGGGCCCCCACAGCCCGTGCAATGGGAGAGGGAGCCTATCTCCTCCTGATGCATATTCCCAAACCACCAGTTCCTACCTCCATAGGGCCAGGGTGACCAATTCATCCCAGTTTGCCTGGACGGCTCCTGGTTTTAGCACTGAGCATCCCATGTTCTGGGAAGCCCCTCAGCTTTGGGATAACTGGAACATTGGTGACTCTATCTTTGAGTCCCTCTCCACTAACTATCCTCCCTCCAGACCTGGAAATGGCAGCCTTCCGTCTGCAGCCCAGGCTGTCTAAGTAAGAGCCACCATTTTTGTGACTTGAGGGAGCCATGGGGCCAGGATGGTGGTGCCGCCTGCTCCTATGCGTATCCAGGATGCCTTAAGCCTGGAAATGGCCTGATATGCTGGGGGGCCTCCAGGATAGGGGTGGTAGGAACTCATCCCAGGTGTGCAGGGAGTGATCACGCCTCCTTCCTGTCCAGGTGTCACCCCCCTGCTTGTTGACTTCAGCACCTCCTTGAACAGTAGCCACTGGCTGGAAGGGAGTAGTCAAGCATGCTGGCTCTGGACAGGGAGAGCAGGGTCAAAATAGACCCTCTGGAGGCCTCTGCCTCTCCAGGCTCGACCCTCTTGGGCGCCTGGTGCCACATCTGTCTTCTCCCTGCTGCAGCCCGGCCACAGGCAAGGTGCCGAGCTTTGCTTCTTGTGCCCAAAGCATGTGCGCCTGGCACCTTTCCCTTTCTGGAGCTATTTCTTATATGGGAGCACGGTGGGCCCAGGCCTGATCCCCTGGTCCCTGCCTCTGCCTCCACCTGCAGTCCAAACCTTTAAGATTCCAGAGGACTTCCAGCACCTCATGGAGCAGCAGTACATCGGGTCCACCACCCAGATGCTCACCCAGACCGACTTCCCGCTGCAGGCCTATGAGCCCAAGGTGCAGGTGCCCTTCCAAGTGCTGCCGGGCCAGTGCCCCCGCAAGACTGAGATTGAGAGGTACCGGCTGGGTCTGGGAGTGGGTGGGCTGTGGGGGGGGCCTGGCCTCCAGGAGGTGGCATCCTCCCAACTCGGGGGAAGTGGAAGGGGCTGAGGGACTGCAGGCAACTAGGTGGCAATCCGCACAGCAGAGGTTGTTAAAATGGGTCTGTGGGCATAGGGTTGCCATGAGTTGGAATCGACTTGACAGCAACTGTTTGTGTATGTGTGTGTGCGTGTGTGTGTGTGCGTGTTTAAACCAAATTTTCTAGCCCTTTTGTCTTGATAGGAGCAAATCCCTTTCCTCACTGTGAGATTGGGGAGGGTGGCTTTTAGTCAATGTAGTGCATCTGCCAGGGCAGGACAGGGCCACCACGCCACTTCCTGTTGAGTCCCAGACAGGGGAGGGCCCCGGGGAGTCCCTGGCCACGCCCCTGCCGCCATGACTCCATGGACCCTTGCTGATACTGCTGGAGCCACCTCACACAAGCTGAGACGTTGTGGGCTACCTCCCCACCCACACCAGGAGGAAGCGGCACTACCTGAGCCTGGACATTGAGCAGCTGCTTGCCAAAGAGGGTGTCGACTCCAACAAGCTCATGCCCAGGCACCCAGACCCCCAGCACCCCCAGACTATCGAACAGGGCCACGACCCATTCTTCCCCATCTACCTCCCGCTGAAGGTGAGCCCAGATTCCATGGATGGCCGGTGGGCAGGGCGTGTGGGACACAGGACCCCAAAGGGTGTCCCATGCCATTCTCAAGCACTCACTCATTGTAACAGGGCAACTGAGTAATGGGAACCTACCCCAGGTACCTTCACCATCCTAGGCCGGGGAATGAGGGGCTGCAGGACCCTGGAGATACAGATTATCTGCTTCTTCTTTGGGAACCTGGGAGCTTGTGTAGCAGACCTCTGCCCCTGCCCCAGCCACAGGCATCTGCAAGTAGCCCAGTATGGAGTAGTGCACAGACCTCCCTAACCAGGCCCTGCCTGAACTGGGGACTTGCTTCTAGGCTCACCAAGACTGGGAGTGGAAGGCATTAGTGCAACCCTCTTGGGATACAGTCTTGGGGAAACTGAGTCTGGGGAGGAGAAAGTGGGAGCATAGCCTGCCTCCCAGCCCTTCCTTTCTGTGACCCCCAGTGTCTCTTGCTTGGTGGCCCCCATGGGTAGGCAAAGCTGAATTCAGACACTCATGACCCTGGATGCCTCCTGACAACCTGGAATATCCATCATTTCTGAATCGGGGTGGTTGCTCAGGAAAACCCAGGGCCTACCTCTTCCCTCAAGGAGCCCTGGTGGCACAATGGCCTCTTCCCTCAAGGAGCCCTGGTGGCACAATGGTTAAGCACTCGGCTGCTAACTGAAAGGTCCCAGGTTTGAAACTGCCGCCCACCCTTTGGGAGAGAGACCTGGTGATCTGTTCCCATAAAGATTACAGCCTAGGAAACCCTATGGGGCAGTTCCACTGTGTCATATAGGGTCGCTATGAGTCGGAATTGACTCAACACACAACAAACCTCTTCACTTAGGTCTGAGCTAGACAGTCCTGGGCAATGGAGGAGACAGCCCACATTCTGTTCTCTGAGTCCCCAGACGCCCCTCTGCCTGAGCCGTGGGGTGGCTTGGCTGACCGGGGCATCTGGGTTTGATGGAGCCAGACCCTGTGTGCATCCATGGGCAGCAGAGGAAAGGCCCAGCTTCTGGGCCCCAGCCTGCACTGCCCCATCTGGGGAGGACACACTTGCACACCTGTCCTCTGGCATCCCAGCTCCACCCAGGCCCACGGGGGCTGAGCCTCTTCCTCCCAACATCTGCTGCTCTCTAGGTGTTCGACAATGAGGAGTTTGACTGCCGGACTCCCCAGGAGTGGATTAACATGGGCCTGGAGCCAGGGTCTCGGGACAGGAAGCCTGTCCCGGGAAAAGCCCTCCTGCCCACGGACGACCTCCTGGGGCACGGTGAGCAAGGCCAGGCCAGGGTGGGGACAGCAGCCCTGCTGTGGACTCCTGGGCTTCCCTGGGCCCTGGCAGCTGTGGAGGGGAGACAGTAGACACAACCTTACCTTTAGAGGCCTCCCAGCCCTGAGATACAGGCCAAAGAGCTGCCCACACAGGCAGGAAAGGCGGAGATTGGGAATGACCTTGGCGGGAGGTGGGGGAAGGGACAGCTGGATGGTGTCTAGTGTTTGAAAAAAGATATTTGATTTATTGGTAATAAAAACTATACATGCTGGTTGGAAACATTCAAGCAATGCACAGGGGACACGATCCAAGCCTTCCACCCCAGCACCCAGAAATCACCACTGCTCCAGCTGCCGCTGGCCACTGGCCACTGGGCTTTTACCTCTGCATGGACAACACACTCACACTCACACACACACACCCCATCACATTCACAAGCACACTATCGCATACTCACACAGCATCCCACACACTTAAACACGCATATAGACACACTCAGATGCACATTTTCACGCATACAAACACATCTCTCATTGATCCTAGACAGTTGTGCCGCATCTTGGCCCTGCCTGTGTCTGCACACAGGGCCCCCTTGCTCCTCCTTCGGCCCCAGGTCTGCCCTGGTGCCCGTGGAGGCTCCCTCCAGTTTCTGGCTGTCGGGAACAGTGCCAGGGTGAGCACCCAGCGCCACCGTCCTGGCTTGTATGGGTGGGTTTCCACATAGGCACCGAGGAAGGAGGCCTGGGTCCTAAGTTTGGAGGTGGCCGTTCCCCTGCGTAGGGCTGAGGGCTGCTCTGCTCCCTGCCCAGTGGGTGGACAAGATGCCGTGGGGTGAGGCATGGGCCTGGTGCGCCAGCCCGAGGTGGGAGGCAGGAATGTGAGGGCAGTGACTGGTTTTAAAACTGTACAACCTCCAGGGGCCCCTCAGTGAGCTCATTGAGCAAGCTGTGAATTTGCATTTCGTTTTAAAACATGTTAATGCCAGAATCAATTTCTCCGAACTAGACAAGAAGCCTGGAGCATTCCCTTTACTTTGGATTTAATTACAAAAATAATTTAACTCAATTGTTCCCAGATCCCCCATTCCTGGTGATAAAACAGAAGGTTTGGGGCTGCACTAACCTTAAGTACACTGATCACCAGCCTCCCCCCGAGATGTTTCTGCTCGCCCCGCTTCCCACAGGCCTCGCCTTGGGCCGTGGGCATGGGTGGAGGGAGGCTGGCAGGCAGTGTTTCTGCCAGAGACTGCTTGTTTTCTGCCCGCGGCTTCCTGTGGCGTCTTTTCCTCTAAGTTGAACCAAGATAAGGTCAGCATTTTCAAAAAATGAAACTTACTGGAAAGGGGAGGAAAAAGCTAAACCAAGAACTGAAGCAGCGATGCTCTCTTTTACCCATGTAACCGGCGTCAAGATGGAGGGAGGTCAAACAACCATGCTTGGAGGCCTCTTCTGCCGGGCACCAGGCCACGTGCTCCTTCCTTCCACAGAAGTTTAGAAGCAATTACTATGTACTAGCTTCCATTCTAGGCACAAACGACACAGCTGTGACCAAGACGGATGAAGTCACTTAGAGCTGATGCTAGTGGAGGAGGCTGACTAGATGTGTAGTATGACTGTAGTCAGTGACAGGCCTGGAGGGACCAAACAGGGTGACCAGTCAGTGCCTGGGGTCAAGGCACTGTTTTAAGCAGGATGGTCAGGGATTGCTTCTCCAAGGAAAGGTCACTTGAGCAGGGAAAGAACCAGCAGGGAGGTGGCCTGAGGGAAGAGTGTTCTAGAAAGAGAGCACAGCCAGTGCAAAGGCCCTGAGGCAGGAGCAAGCTGGAATGTCACAGGAATAGCCATCCATCCAGTGTGGCTGGAAGGAAATAAGTGAGGGGGCAGTGGTAGGAGGTGACCTGGGGAAGGAGGCAAAGACTTTTGGACTGAGGAGTTGGTGGGGGCCCGTTCTGACAAGCAGGCCCTCAGGCCCACTTTGAGCCCGTTGCCGGGCAGCAGCCTCCTGCCCTGCCCTGCCCTGTCCTGCTGGGTGGGGCCCAGAGGCTCAGCTGCCACCTGAGGCCAACAGGGAGGGCGTCACCCTGGCCTTGGTCATCTTGAAGGGGCCCAGCTCAGCCACTATGGCCTTTACAACTGGACCTTCTACAGGTCTGTTTGCAGGGGGCTTTCATGCCTCCTGTCCTTGCTTGTCAGCCTGTGTCTTTCTGCCCTGGTGAGGAACATGCAGAGCACAAGCACAGAGAGGCCTGGTCCTTCTGGCCGCTGCCCTCTTGCAGCTGGGGGTTTCTCAGAGGCCAGCTCAGCTGGGGGGAAGCAGGGCCTTGGTTTAGCAGGAAAAGGAATCATCCTGATAGAGAGGCCAGACTGGCGACCTCTGAGACCATCCCTAGCACCTGCCACCCACCCTCGGCCTTCTCCAGTTGCCCCCTTAGCAGAGAGCACTGGTGGGGTTTCCCCTCCTGTTTCAGAGGACCCCAAGAGTCAGAAGCTGAAGTACCAGTGGTGCAACGTCGGCGTCCTGGACTACAACGAGGAGACGAAGCTGTATCTGGTGCACAAGACGGATGAGAATGGCTTGGTGCGAGATGAGATGGGGAGGCCCATCCGGAATGGAGGGGTCACTGCTGAAGGTACAAGCTCTCTGCCCCTGCCCCAGGACCCCTAGCTCAGGCCCGACCTGGCCTGTGGCTGAGGCCAACGCCTGCCCAGGGCACAGCCAGCTCAGGCCTGACTTCTCCCTTGCCTTGCCACACTCTTCACCCTGTGGCCGTCTGTCCCCAGCCAGTGAGCACCAGAGGCCCCCCCCGCCTCAGAGGTCTGCAGAGGGCAGATGACACCAACCCTGCGCGGCTGGCGGTGCTGCCTTCGGATCAACGTCTGATGCAGTACACCCCCTTCTCCCTCCCACTTGGCCCGCAGGAAGGCCCCCTCTCCTGGCCTGCCAGTACTGGGTGCCGCGGATCCAGCTCCTCTTCTGCGCTGAGGACCCCTGTGTGTTCGTGCAGCGTGTGGTCCAGGCCAACGCCCTTCGCAAGAACACAGAGGCGCTGCTGCTGTACAACCTGTACGTGGACTGCATGCCCTCTGAGGGCGAGAGGCTCATCAGCGAGGAGAGCCTAAGCAAGATCAAGCAGTGGGCAATGAGCACGCCACGGATTCGCAAAGGGCCCCCGTGAGTCCCAGCCAGACCCTTCCCTCTGCCTGGTGTCACCTCCACCAGGGAGCCTCCCACGATTCCCCAAGGGGTCAGTGCTCCCTCTCTGCTGAAGTGCTCCCTGTCTTCTTATCTGTTTGGGGCTGTTTTGCCCATTGCACTATGGACTTCTTGAGGCCCAGAACAGTTTCTTCTTCATCTCTAGATCCCTCATTTTCAGTACAGACTCTTATTTTGTTCAAAGGGGTATAAGCTGTGTCGTAGCGAATTACCAGACTTACTCTCTGCCAGAGTTAAAAACAAAAAGTTTTTATTGAGGAAATAATAATAAAGGAATTTCGCGAAATGGGAAACATTCACAGACATCCGAACCAGGTGCTGGAATGCTCCAGAATTTCAGTGGGAACAGTGAGAGTTTAGAAGGATTTGTGCTCACAGGCATGTACACAGGGGAGTGGGGAAGAATCATGGCAAAGGTTACAAGGGGTTTTTGTTAAACTACCAGCTTCAGCATTTAACAACGTCAGGTTTATTTGTTAAAATTTCAGGGACAAGACATCCTGAGATTTGTTTAAGGAGGCATTCTGTAGGAATATATTGGGTTAATACAGCTGCGTGATTGCTCTTTCCTTCTTATCTTTAAAGTACCAGGCTTATATTTTAACTTAGTTACAAGTTTACACCCTCACATATCTGTCAGTGTGTCGTACTGTGGGGGCTTGCGTGTTGCCGTGATGCTGGAAGCTATGCCACAGGTATTCAGATACCAACAGGGTCACCCATGGCGGACAGGTTTCAGCTGAGCTTCCAGACTAAGACAGACTAGGAAGAAGGACCCGGCAGTTTACTACTGAAAAGAATTAGCCAGTGAAAACCTTATGAATAGCAGTGGAACATTGTCTAATATAGTGCCAGATGATAAGCAGCCCAGGGTGGAAGGCACACAAAATACGACTGGGGAAGAGCTGCCACCTCAAAGTAGAGTTGACCTTAAGGACATGGATGGAGTCAAGCTTTTGGGACCTTCGTTTGTTAATGTGGCATGACTCAAAATGAGAATAAACAGCTGCAAATATCCGTTAATAATTGGAACTTGGAATTTACCAAGTATGAATCTAGGAAAATTGGAAATCGCCAAAAATGAAATGGAACACATAAACATCGATATCCTGGCATTAGTGAGCTGAGATGGCCTGGTATTGGCCATTCTGAATTGGACAATCATATGGTCTGCTATGCCAGGAATGACAACGTGAAGAGGAATGGCATTGCATTCATTGTCAAAAAGAACATTTCAAGGTCTACCTGAAGTACAATGCTGTCAGTGATAGGATAATAGCCATATGCCTTTTCATGGATTGAATTGTGTCCCCCAAAAATATCTGTCAAGTTGGCTGTCAACACGGGAACCTCATAGCACCAAGAAAGCAATGCCAGGAGCAGAGCGCATCCTTTGGACCTGAGGTTCCTGCCCTGAGATGCTCCCAGACCGAGGGAAGACTGATGCATCACAAGGACCTTCCTCCAGAGCCATAGGAGAGAGAAAGCCTTCCCCTGGAGCTGATACCCTGAATTTGGACTTGTAGCCTACTAGACTGTTAGAGAATAAACTTCTCTTTGTTAAAGCCACCCACTTGTGGTATTTCTGTTAGAGCAGCACTAGATGACCAAGACACACCTATAAGGAAGAACAGTTAATACTATTATTCAAATTTATACACCAACCACTAAGGCCAAAGATGAAGAAATTGAAGATTTTTACCAGCTTCTGCAGTCTGAAATGGATCGAACATGCAATCAGGACGCATTGACAATTATTGGTGATTGGAATGTGAAAGTTGTAAACAAAGAAGAAGGATCGGTAGTTGGAAAATACAGCCTTCGTGATAGAAACGATGCTGGCGATCACATGATAGAATTTTGCAAGACCACGGACCTTGCCAGATGGAATACCCAGGAATCAAATCGACTACATCTGTAGAAAGAGACAATGGAAAAGCTCAATATCATCAGTCAGAAGAAGGCCAGGCACTGACTGCAGAACAGACCATCAATTGCTTATATGCAAGTTCAAGATGAAACTGAAGAAAATTAGAACAAGTCTATGAGATCCAAAGTATGACCTTGAGTATATCCCACCTGAATTTAGAGACCATCTCAAGAATAGATTTGATGTATTGAGCACTAATAACCGAAGACCAGATGGAATGACATCAAGGACATCATACATGAAGAAAGCAAGAGGTCATTAAAAAGATAGGAAAGAAAGAAAAGAGCAGAATAGATGTCAGAGGAGACTCTGAAACTTGCTCTTGAATGTTGAATAGCTAAAGCAAAAGGAAGAAATGATGAAGTAAAAGACCTGAACAGAAGATTTCAAAGGGCCACTCTAGAAAATAAAGTAAAGTATTATAATGACATGTGCAAAGAGCTGGAGGTAGAAAACCAAAAGGGAAGACCACACTCGGTGTTCCGCGAGCTGAAAGAACTGAAGAAAAAATTCAATCCTCAAGTTGCAATGGTGAAGGATTTTATGGGGAAAATATTAATTGATGCAGGAAGCATCAAAAGAAGATGGAAGGAATACACAGAGTCATTATACCAAAAAGAATTGGTCGACATTCAGCCATTTCAAGAGGTAGCATATGATCAGGAACCGATGATACTGAAGGAAGAAGCCCAAGCTGCACTGAAGGCATTGGTAAAAACAAGGCATGAGCAATTGACAGAATATCAGCGGAGACGTTTCAACAAATGCATATAGCTCTGGAAGTGTTCCCGTAGTCTATGCCAAGAAATTTGGAAGATAGCTACCTGGCCAAACTCCTGGAAGAGGTCCATATTTATGCCTATTCCCAAGAAAGGTGATCCAACCAAATGTGGAAATTATTGAACAGTATCATTAATATTGCATGCAAGTAAAATTTTGCTGAAGATCATTCAAAAGCAGCTGCAGCAGTACATCGACAGGGAACTGCCAGAAATTCAGGCCGGATTCAGAAGAGACGTAGAACAAGGGATATCATTGCTGATGTCAGATAGATTGTAGCTGAAAGCAGAGAATACGAGAAAGATGTTTACTTGTGTTTTATTGCCTGTGCAAAGACATTCAATTGTGTGAGTCATAACAAATTATGGGAATTCTGGAACACTTAATTGTGTTCATGAGGAACCGTAGATCAAAAGGCAGTTGTTCGAATAGAACATGGGGATACTGCATGGTTTAAAGTCATGTAAGGCGTGCATCAGGGCTGTATCCTTTTACCATACCTATTCAATCTGTATGCTGAGCAGATAATCTGAGAAGCTGGACTATATGAAGAAGAACAGGGCATCAGGATCGGAGGAAGTCTCATTAACAACCTGCATTATGTAGATGACACAGCCTTACTTGCTGAAAGTAAAGAGGACTTGAAGCACTTACTTACTGATGAAGATCAAAGATCACAGCCTTCAGTATGAATTACACCTCAACATAAAGAAAACAAAAATCTTAACAACTGGATCAATAAGCAACATCATGATAAACAGAGAAGAGATTGAAGTTGTCAAGGATTTCGTTTTACTTGGATGCATAATCAACACCCAAGGAAGCAGCAGTCAAGAAATCAAAAGACACATTGCATTGGGCAAATCTGCAGCAAAAGATCTCTTTAAAGTGTGGAAAAGCAAAGATGTCACCTTGAAGACTAAGGTGCGCCTGACCCAAGGCATGATATTTTCAATCGCATCATATGCATGTGAAAACTGGACAATGAATGAGTAGGACCGAAGAAGAATTGACGCCTTCGAATTGTAGTATTGGCGAAGAATATTGAATATACCATGGACTGCAAAAAGAATCAACAAATCTGTCTTGGAAGAAGTACAACCAGAATGCTCCTTGGAAGTAAGGATGGCCATACTATGTCTCACATACTTTGGACATGTTGTCAGGAGGGATCAGTCCCTGGAGAAGGATATCATTCTTGGTAAAGTAGAGGGTCAGTGAAAAAGAGGAAGACCCTCAACGAGATGGATTGACACAGTGGCTGCAACAGTAGGCTCAAGCATAACAATGATTGTGAGCATGGTGCAGGACGAGGCCATGCTTCGTTCTTTAGTACGTACGGTCGCTATGAGTCAGAGCTGACCCGACAGCACCTAACACCACCACCACCACCAAGTTTTCAAAAGAGTTAGCAGAAATGAAACGGAATATCTCAGTAAGTGAAACTAAAGTTTAATTTGGGAGTCAGGATATTGGAATTTAAGGCTTGATGTTTCACCTTGGTTACAGAGTTATGAGTCAGTTACAGGCTTCATCTTAATATTATCAGTTCTAATCCTATTTCTTAACCTCTAGGAGACATAATTGGAGCCCTGGAGGCTCAGTGGTTAAGAGCTTGGCTGCTAACCTAAAGGTCAACAGTTTGAAGCCACCAGCTACTCCTTGGAAACCCTATGGTGGAGTCATACCCTGTCCTATAGGGTCACTATGAGTTGGAATCAACTCGATGGCAAAGGGTAGATACACTATGGAGCCCCTGGTGGGCGTAGTTGTTAAGAGCTCAGGCTAACCAAAAGGTCAGCAGTTCAAATCCACCAGCCGCTCCTTGGAAACCCTATGGGGCTCAGTGGCAATGGGTTTGGTTTTTGTTTTTTTTTTTTAATTATTAATTGATTTCTTAATATTGAAATAATCTTGCGTTCCTTTAATAAATCCCACTTGGCTATGGTGTATCGTTTTCTTAATGTGGTGTTAGATTCTGTTTGTCAATGAGTTGTTTAAAACTTTTGCATTGATATAAGTGCTGTTGACTTGTAATTAAAATATATATATATATCTTTATCAGGTTTAGGTATCAAAGTTATACTTACTTCATAAAAAGAATTTTGATTTTTTCCCCTCATTTTAAAAAGTTAGGAACAGTTATGCTGCATTGGGGCTATCTGGCCATCCCCCCGTGAAACCATTTGGGTGTGATTTTTTGGGGGAATAGTTTCTCTACCATTCTACAGAAATTCATCTATTTAAGCTATCTCCAATGGGACTGATTTTGGTATACTTTGTTTCTCTAGAGAGTTGTCTGTTTTATCTAGGGTTTAAAATATATTTGCAGAGAAGTCTGCAAAGTATCTCCTATGATTTTTAAATTTTCTTCTCTTCCAATGTTTACTTCCCCCTTGTTGTTTCTTATTTTGCAGAGTTATGCTTTCTTCCTTTATTAAGTTAGTTAGTGGGTCATTGATTAAAACAGTAAAATTGAGATTTATTAATTAGATTGACTGTTTTTCTGTTCTCCACTTCATTAGTTTCTACTTTTATATTTATCGTTTCCTTCCTGTGCTTTCTTTGTCTTACTTTTTGTTATTTTTATAAAAAATGGCAATGTGCGGTGTGTGTGCGTGTGCGTACATTCACATGCTAGGGGATTTAATTCATTTGCTTCCGTTCTTACAGACAAACATGTTTAAAACTATGAGCTTTGCTCTGATTACTGTAGTATTTCATCTTTTTTTTTTTTTAATTCCATAAATTTAGTTTGTATTTCCCCTTTCATTTAAGAGTTTAATATAAGGTTTAAAAAATTTCTACATGGAAGGGCCTTTTGATTTTTTTTATTTTGTTAATGTTTTCTCAGTTTATTGCATTGAGAGCAGAGTATTGTGTACAATATTTTAGTATATGGAACTTGCTGATGTTTCCTTTGCGACTTAGTATATAATTAATTTTTGTGAATATTCCATTTGTACTTGAGATGGTATATTCCCTATTATTAGGGTATAAAAGATATATAAATATATATGTAACATACATATATGTTATATAGATACGTTATATATGTAGATTCCAATCTCCAATTATTAATTATGATGTCTGTGTCTTCTATGGAGCCCTGGTGGCACAGTGGTTAAGAGCTCAGCTGCTAACCAAAAGGTCGGCAGTTTGAATCCACCAGCTGCTCCTTGGAAACCCTATGGGGGAGTTCTACTCTGTCCTATAGGGTCTCTATGAGTCGGAATCGACTCGATGGAATGGTTTTTTTTTGTTGTTGTTGCTGTTTGGTACCTTGATTTTAGTGTTTTCTTTTGTACTTATAGCTTTTAAAGTGCCCCTTATCCTCTACTTTCCCATTTAACCCTTTAATATCTGGTTTGTCAGTTTTTAACGGTAACCTCTAAGCAGGGGCAGATTATCCAATAAGTAAGGTAAGCACGGGCTTGCTTGTGCTTATTTACTAATCTGTAGCGAACAATTTCACATGGGTTTTGCCATATCTGTAAGCAGGGACTTACTTGTGTTTACTTACTAATCTGTAGTGGAACTCATGTGAAATTGTTCACTACAGATAAGTAAGTAAGCACAAGTAAGCCAGTGTTTACCTGGTTTACTGGGCCATCCACCCCTGTCAAGAACTGTAAATTCGAAGAGGCATTAATTCTATAGGAAGGTGCAGTGGGTTGGGAGAGAGACAAATACCAGCTATACCTAGAAGCAGAATCTTTGGTGTGGTGAAAAAATGTGAAACTGTTCAGTACAGATGATCTAGTAAGCAAGGTAAGCACCATGCCTCTAACTCCCTTCTGTTTCTTATGCAACAGTCTTTGATATGATTCTACTTTCCTCTTTCCCTTCTCCTTCCTTTTTTAGTTGCATTTTTTCTGCTTAATATTTTAACATTATAGTCTTCTATTGTCATCTCTACCTTTATTTTGGTCTTAAATCTACAATTAAATATGTTAAGCATCTCAATATTTTTTCTGAAGTTTCTCCAGTCATCTCTTGGCTGGATGAAGTTCTTCTTCTGCTAGATTCCTTATGAATGTCTCAAGGGTATAGAAGTCTTTGAATTCTTACCTGTGTAAAACTTGAAGGATAGTTTGGCTGGATATGAAATTCTTGGTTCATACTTCCTTTCCTTGAGTTTTTTTTTTAAGGTTGTTCTATGATTGCCTTTCTTTGTATGTTGCTTTTGAGAAGTCTGGTGCCAGTCTTATTCCCCTTCCCTTTTATAGAATTTGATAATTTTGTTTGGAGGCCTTCTGGATTTTTTTTTTTTTTTAAATCTTCAATATCTAATTGTTTTGCCTAGATATGTCTCAGGGTTGATGATTTTGAGTCAGGAGTCTGTTTTCTCAAGTACCCAATGGGCCTTTGAAACATGTAGATTCAAATATTCTTTTATTTTTGGGAATTTTCTTGAATTATAGTTTTAAATATTAGTTCTGTTTAGTTTTCCTTCATCAAGGGTCCCAATTATTTGTACATATGTTGCTTCTTCTTTGTCTATCTTCCAATTCAAGCACTTTCTCTTGGGCTGTTTTAGGTCTTCGTTTCTCTTATTTTCATTCTGTTAGTGGTATTCCTGTCTGTATTCAATGCCTTTTATTTGTCTGTATTCTCCTTTGAGCACCTCCATTTATTCCTGAGATAACTTTGTCTTTTTCTTCCCTGAGTTCAATTAACTCTCTTTTCTTTTATTTCATTTTTTTGTTCATTTATGTTTTTTTATTTGTGAATTTCTGATTCAGGATGGTTTTCCATATGTCCCAATGCTTGTCTGAGGATATTAGTTTAATCTGAAGTTTTGTATTACAGTTTTCTTCTGTTTTGACCTTGTGTCTTTTTCTTGGGGGGCGTGGAGTTGGATGGGAATTTTCATCATTTAATGTGTGTGTCCCTGGGCGGCACGAGTGGTTAAGTGCTACACGACTGACTGAAAGGATGATGGCTCAAACCTACCCAGAGATGCCTCAGAAGTAAGGCCTGGCAATCCGCATCTGAAAGTTCACAGCCTTGAAAACCCTACGAAGTACAGTTCTACGTTACACGCTTGGGGTCACCGTAAGTCGGAATTGACTAAATGGCAACTAACAACAACAACAAGGACAAGGTGTTGTTATTTTTTCCTTATAGTGTCTTTATATAGCTATAGTCTGCTTTTACCTATTTATTTTATGGATTTGGGTGGTTTACAAGATTCCTAGTTCAAGGGCGCCCTCTTCTGTCAGTATAGCAAATTATTTGTGTGTGTGACTATGTGCGCGTGCACGCGCATGCATACCCTCCTGCATGCGCTACTAAGAGTTGTGTGTCCTCCAATTTTTTGATTCTCTGGTCTTTTGCAGGAGCCTACATTTTCCTGTTTGCTTCTTTTCCCGCCACCCTCTAATCTCCAACGGGCTTCTCTTCTTTTACCATCTTTTCCTTAAGCAATGCCTTTCAAAGAATGCTACCTTCAACTGTATGGGCTTTTTAGTCCCCCTTTTTGCAGAAAGTCCTCTGATGTAGCAGGACTCTTTTTCAGTATTTTTGCAGTTAGGGTGGCCTTTGTCCTCCAGGCAGGACTTTAGATCAGTCTTAGGGTTACCACTACTCCCCCCTTCTGCACAATTTGTCTCACACTGCCCTTGTTCTCCGTGAAGGCTTGTGACAGGAATGTGAGAGAGAGCTTGCTGAGAGTTACTGTTTATTTTCCTACTTACAGGTAATTTAAAGTGTGGGAATTCTGTTGATTCTAGTCCTGCTAAAGGTATTGGTTTGGATAGTTTTATTGGTTCTTCTGGTTTCTCTTTAGTTTACTATTATTATTTTTGGAGAGTATGCTGGGAGATTTGAATTAACGTGGCCACCATTACTTGGCTGCTAGAATTCCATTTCTTGAGTTTTGTGTTACTTGGAATATCTTTGGCTGTGAGTAACAAAGATGCTGGGTCCAGACTGGCTTCGACAGCAGGGAAATGCATTGCTTTACCTATAGCAAGACATCTGCTGTGCGATGGTCCCAGGCTTGGTACATCAGAGCTCTGCGGTGTATGCTGGCTTTGTCTTCGGGCAAGAGGACAGCAGTAAGTTCAGGAGCACAGTAGGGTATGGGGTACATTGGGTCCTGTCTTAGACAGGGTCCCCTCGAAGCCTCTGGATTTGGGGGTTCTGGCATACCTGATTTATTGATGAGGTTCTCTCAGGGAGTGAAAGAAGCAGGATATGATAGAGGAAGTAACTAGACAAAGATGTGGTTTTAGGAGAAGAATAGCGTCAACCTTATCCCATGAGGAACTCTGGAGCATGAACAGCACCACAGGATTTGTCCTGCAGGAGACAAGACAAAGGGGCTTGACTTTTATATCTCTGCAACAAGCATTGATCAGAGCTGGGTCATGTCCCCATTCCTAAACTGCTTACTGTCAGCGGGAGCTCCACCACAAGGGGTTGTCCCAGAAACTCTCTGAGGAAGCAGGTGCAAGAAGGGAGGAGAGAGCCACCATCTTACATCTCTGACAGTCGGGTTAGATGAGGCAAAGCAGTGACTGCTGGGTTGGATAATGTGGGGTTGTTGGTGACCTCAGCTGGAGCAGCTTCAGTGAGGAGGAGAGAAGAGGAGGTGAAGAAGCCAAGAGCATACCCTTAAGCCCCTCTCCAGGTTTGCTGCGAAGAGATGGAGCAGTGACTGGAGGAGTGAGGTCAAGGGACTGTTCCTAATGATGGGAGATGCCAGCGTGTGTGTGTGGGCCGCTAGGAGAGAGCTGGGAGAGAAGAAGAGACTGAGGTGACTGAGAAGGAGGAGCAGGTGGGCCTGGCATGAAGGGCGGACTTGGGAGGCCCTCCCTAGGAGCAGGGCACACCTTCTGCTGTGGTGGAGGGAAGTGGGGAAAACAGATGTGGTCTCAAGTGGGCCGGCAGATTTGGGAGTGGGACCGTGGGTGGCTCCTGTCTGATGGCGTCTGACTTCTGGGAGAAATGTGAGACTGTTATTGCCCGAAGTAGGAGAGCCAACTGTGGGGTTGGCGAGAAGGTGAGAAACAATCTTTTCCAGATAATAAGGGATGTGAGGAGATTTTTAGGCCATACTGAGCTAGAGTGTCAGGAGTGTTGGGACAGGAAGTGCTTTGGGAGCATAAATGAGGCCTGCCCTCATCCAGAGGAGTGAAATTTGCCCCGAGGGAGGGGCAGACTGGTCAGGCTGAAGTGGGGGCTGGATGGCTAAGGGTGTGACCACCAGAGGGACCATTGTGTGTGGAGGCTCTGAGGTGAGCAAGAACCCGTGCTCCCAGGGACCCAGAGGGGCTCCCTGCTGCTGGAGCTGGGTGGGAACAGGGAGAGTGGCCTGAGACGAGGGCAGGAGGGGCCAGGGTAGATGGAAGGGCTTCTTGGGCCACAGAAGGAAGTTGGCCTTTACCTGAGTATCCAGAGGACCCAGGTACAAATTTTAAGCAAGAGAAGGACGTGATCAGATTTGAGTGTTGTGGGAAGTGGATTGGAGTGTGCAGAGGTAGAAGTGAGGGGACTGGGCAGGGAGTGTGGCCTGCAGTGGGGTGATGTTGAGACATGGGGAGCAAAATGGGCAGGACTCAGGGACTGATGCAATGGTGGGGGAGGTGTGGCGTGAACGAGAGGCAAGGGACAAGGCTGATGGAGGTTAGTGGCTCATGGGCTAGGTGGGGGTTCTGCCTGTGGATCTAGAGGGGAAACCCCTAAACTTGTGTCCCCAGACGCCTGCCAGAGCAGAGCCAGGACCCTAGCCGGCTTGCAGTGTGGAGGTGGCAGGACATTGGAGCCCCCTGACTCCCCTTCCCCGTCCCCACTGGACAGGGTTGTGGAGCACCTCAGCAATCTCTCCAGAGAAGTGAGCCTGGACTACGAGCGCAGCATGAACAAGATCAACTTTGATCAAATCGTCTCCTCCAAGCCTGACACCTTCTTCTACGTGACCCTGCCCAAGAAGGAGGAGGAGAAGGTGCCTGAGAAAGGTGAGGGTCGGCGGATGAGGACAGGACCTCCGCGGGATGGTCTGACCTGCCCCTGTAGCCATCATAAACCCGACACTCACCCACACCTCCCCTGTCCCCAGCATCGTCTCTTCCCAGCTGCCTAGAGAACTCTTAAAAAACGGACTGAGTAGTGCAGAAATAGGAAGATAACTGTGTACTGGGAAAGCAGTCTTTCAAAAGTAGACGCAAAGCGCCTCCGATTATGGGACCTGGGGCCACTGAGCCCTTCCTGCTCCACTAGCGAGAGCAGCCTTGGCCTCGCTGTGGCCCCATGTGGTCTTGAGCTCACCAGTTCCTGCTAATTTTGTTGCCTGGACCCAGCCTCTGCAAGTGTGATGTGCCCAGAAAGTGGGGTGAGCCCAAGGGCGCTGGGCATCCAGAGGGCCCTGGCGCCTCCATCTTCCTTTCTTGATCCTCCAGGGCAAGCCCCAGGTGGGCCTTTGGGGTTGTGTGTGGAGTGGGTGTGAAGTAGATGGGAGGGGCTGCAGCTGTCACCCACTCCTCAAAGGTGTCTGTGACCCAGAGCGGGCTACGAGGGAATTCGTTTAGTCATCCCGGAACAGGCTTCTCATTGCTGGGCTTTGAGGCTACTTGGGGAGGCTGGTGGAAAAGAGAGATGCTGGGGACACAGGTGTCTCTTCCCTGTAGGTTGTTCTGACCCCCAGGGAGTCCCAGGTGGGTCTGACGCTGGTCCTTGGCCCCCACCCTGCAGGGCTGGTGTCTGTCCCCGAGTACCCTTTCCAGGAGCAGAAAGAGGACTTCACCTTCGTGTCCTTGCTTACGCGGCCAGAGGTCATCACGGCCCTCAGCAAGGTGCAGGCCGAGTGCAACAAAGTGACCGCCATGTCCCTGTTCCATTCGACCCTTTCCAAGTACAGCCGCCTGGAGGAGTTTGAGCAGATCCAGTCACAGACCTTCTCCCAGGTGCCTGCATCAGGCATGGAGGGCAGGCTCTGGTGGACTCTGGGGAGGCCTGGGTGGATGGCCGCGAGGCGAGGCTGTGAGCACTGCTTCACCTAAAATCAGGCCTCGGCCTTTTCCGGAACAGTGTGGGGGCCTGGGGTGGGGGCCGAGGGTGACAGTGTGGGCTCCCTTTCCGCTCACTTTTCATCCTGGCCCTGGTTGTCTCGGAAGCAGGGCCTTTGTTTTGTTACGGGGAGAAGTAATTCCATGTACCCCATATATGACTGAGGATTGGGGTGGGAGGGAGGTGCGGGGCAGGCTGGTGGGAAGACAGATGGCCCAGGAGAAAAGCCCCCTTTGTCAGCCTCATCCTGTGCCTGTGTCTCTGCCTCTCTGTCTCTCTTTCTGTCTTGTTTTCTGTCTCTCCATCTCTCTGTCTTGCCGTCTGTGGCTCTGTCTCTCTCCCCCTTGGCTGGGAGGGAGCCCTGGCTCTGTTCCAGTCTGTCCTCCTGCTTCTCCTGCCCCTCCCTCCTTCCCCTGAGCAGCCTTGGGACCCCAGGTCACATGAGGGTGTCGGTCAGCCGGGCCTGGCAGTAAGTTTCAGATGCGACCTGAGGCCTCCCAGAGCGTGGTGGCGGTGGGCAGTGGGTCCCCAGGGTGACCGCACAATGACACCTATGGCTACCCCAGGTGCAGATGTTCCTCAAGGACACCTGGATCAGCACGCTCAAGGTGGCCGTACGCAGCAGCCTGCGGGACATGAGCAAGGGTTGGTACAACCTCTACGAGACCCACTGGGAGGTGTACCTCATGTCGAAGCTGCGCAAGCTGATGGAGCTGATCAAGTACGTGCTGCAGGACACACTGCGCTTCCTGGTGCAGGACTCTCTGACCAGCTTCTCGCACTTCATCAGTGATGCCTGCTGCAGCGTGCTCGACTGCACCGACGACATGGTCTGGGGCGAAGACTTTGTCAACAGCCCCTACAGGTGGGGCCCAGCCGGGTGGGGCTCCCGTTGGCACCAGAACCCTTCCTTGCCAGGCCCCAGGGGCTAGGGTGGATGCGGTCAGGGGACCTGGGCCAGGGGACCGAGCCCTGCCAGGCTCTAGAGAGCAGAGAAGGCCTGGCTCCCCCAGGCTGCTGGGGACCATCCAACCAGCCCTGGCTGGTGTTTCTCCTGGTGGCTTCATTTACTTGATCACCGAAGCACTCGGTCAAGAGATAGTTCTTGTCTTAATTTTTTCAATGGGTCGCTATTAGTCAAAATTGATTACGCAGTACCCGCCAACAACCACAGAATATATATGTAACAAAAACTTGCTGTTTCAGCAATTCTTCACGTATACGGGTTAGTGACGCTAACTTATGTTAATGATGTTTGCTCAGCCACCAGCTTTGTCTGTTCCCCAATTTTTCCATCATTGAGAAATATTTGTTGAGCACGTAGCTGCACCAGGCATGGTTCTAGGGGAGCAGGAGAGAATGGCCCCTGTTCCCACAGGGGAGGCAGCCAGCCAGCAGGTAAACAGCTAAATAGACACAGTCACCCCGGTTCTGGCTGGGGTGTGATAGACACTGGTGGGGGTGGGACTCTGCAGGGGGTCAAGGTGGCATCTGAGCTGAGACGTGAGAAGAAACCAACTGTGAGATGAGGGGCACTCAGCGTGAGACCAACCTGTGTAGAGACAGTGAGGGGAGAGAGGACTGGGCCTTCATGGCAGGAAAGGAGGAAAGGGCAGTGGTGTGGCCGGAGTCCAGGGAGGGCAGGAAGGAGGGTCAGGGTGAAGTGGGAGAGGTCGGCAGGGATCACGCAGGCTTCCTGGGGCTGTGGTCTGGGGTCAGAGGCCATCCGAGCGGAGTCACAAATGCCATCTGATTTACATTCCATAAAGGTAGTCTGGATTTGGGGGGACAAGTGAGGCAGAGGGGAAGTCAGACCGAGGCCCTTGCTATCGTCTAGGTGACGGGTGATGGGGGCTTGGACTTGGGGCAGAGAAGGGGCAGATTCGGAGCCTGGCTGCAAGAGGGTTTGTGGGAGAGGAGAGGAAGGGAAGATTCAGGGCTGACTCCCAGAGTCTGCCCCTGAGCACTGAGCCCTGGGGAGGAGCGGGTGGGAGTGGGAGATCAGGCATCGTGGTGAACAGGGAATGTTTGAGATGCCCATCAGGGGTCTGGGAGGGTGGCTGGCTGGCCAGGGGTGGCAGGTGAGGCCCCAGCCAGGGTCAAGTTTGAGGGTTGTACAAATGTCTCTGGCTTTTGAAGCCAAGGATGGATGGGTCCCCAGGGAGAGTGTGGGGCCACAAGCACCTAGGGCCTAGCCGACCTGCCCTGAGGACCTCAGGCCAAGGGTAGGGTCCTTCCTCTCTGTAGGGCCTGCAGGCCTCTGGGCACATGGCAGGAGCTTAGGATCCTGTGTGGCTGGTCTGGGTTCTTTTCTCTCTGGTGACTTGGAGGCTTCTGGGGAAAAGAGGAGACACATGTCATGCATGGAGAAACTCAAAAGCCATGGCAGCAGCAGGAAGGTCAGAAGCCTGGGCCTCCTGCGCATAGTCTTCCTCAAGCCCCTGGCCAGCCCACGGTCAGCACCGCTATTGCCCCTGCAGGCCCCGGAAGAACCCCCTGTTCATCGTGGACCTGGTGCTGGACAGCTCGGGGGTGCACTACAGCACGCCACCGGAACACTTTGAGACAGCACTGCTCAACCTCTTTGACAAGGGCGTCCTGGCCACCCACGCCGTGCCCCAGCTGGAAAAGGTACCCACTGCAGCTGGGGCAGGGCCAGCTGCCGGGGGCTGCTAGGGGCTACACTAGTGGAGTGCTACCCCAAGTATTAGAGCAGTTAAACCTTCGCACCGCCTCCTCCCATGGTAGGCAGTGTGCTCAGCTCTTTAACTTTTGAGTATCTCATTTAACCCTCACCATAATTTACAGTGAGAACTACTAACACCCCTATGGTACCGATGAGGCTTGGAGAAGTTTAGTCATTAGCCTAAGGCCACGTAGCTGCTAAGTGTCAGACCTGCAATTCATCCTGGACTCACTCTACCACTTCTGCCCTGGCCTGACTCCAGTTCCAGCCTCTTGATCCCGCCCAGCTACTGGCCTCTCACTCTATCTCAAGAGGTGGCCACAGGTTGACCACTACACACAGATTCTCTTGTCAAAAGTCCCCACTTGTCACCACAGCTGCGCACACTCCCAGCTGCCTACAGTCCGCTCCCTCGGGCCCAAGCGCCTCAAGTGACTTAAGCCACCTCTTGTCTCCCTTGCTGGTCAATCAGAGCCATCAGTGACTTGGTTGCCCCTTCTGCTCCTCCCCTTGGCACTGGGCTGAGTCAGGCACAAGCAGAGGAAGATGCTGCCCCTCGGTGTGCCTCACAGTGGGGTCCTGCCCTGTATTGGTCCACCGTCCCCACTAAGAGACACCACAGCAAACCCCTCTGCCACCCCCACACTGTGCTCTCTGCCCTTGGCCACACTGCCACCCACTTGGTCTTGGATCACATCCTGGCGCTTGTCTCCCCATCCGTTTGCAAAGACTGGCCGTCTCCAACCCCTCTGCCCGTCTGCCCCAGGGCTCATCCAGCTGCCCCTCCCCTCTGCTTCCTTCTTGAAGATGGTGATGGAGGACCTCTTCATCAGCGGTGACCCCCTGCTGGAGTCGGTGGGGCTGCATGAGCCACTGGTGGAGGAGCTCCGGGCTGTCATCGCCAACGCCATGCGCAAGGCCATGACCCCACTGCAGGCCTATGCCAAGGAGTACAGAAAGTACCTGGAGCTGCACAACAATGACATCAGCACCTTCCTCAAGTGTGTGCGTGTGTACCATCTGCATGTGTCTGTGTGTGCATGTGACTCCTCACCCATCCTCCTCACCATCCTCTGCTCCCTCGTGTGCTCTGTGGTCCCCAGGGCCTACCAGACACAGTGCCCGTCGGCACAGGAGGTGCGGGAGGTGGTGCTCACCCACCTCCAGGAGAAAGATATCCTGGACAACTCGCTGCCCAGCAGCCTTATCATTGGGCCTTACTTCATCAACACTGACAATGTCAAGCAGAGCCTGTCTAAGAAACGAAAGGCCCTGGCCACTTCCATGCTGGACATCCTGGCCAAGAACCTGCACAAGGAGGTGGATGCTGTAAGTGCCTGTTTGCCTGGCCCCAAGGAACATGCAGCACACGTGCACCGTCGCATACATGGGGTATACCTGCTAGTAAGATGCTCCCAGTCAGGGCCAGGGGATGTCTGTAGACCATGGACCAATGGAAGAAACCAGAAGTCACCCTGCCCTGACCCCTGTCTGTCTAAGGGAGCTATCCTATATGGGAGGTCCCAGGAAGGGAGAGGTGCTACCTCCTTCCCCAGAGTTGTAGAGACATGGAAACCCCTCAGGGAGGACGACCCATGATGGATCATTGCATGGAGCCCAGGGTGTGCAAGTGTAACCTCAGGAGTCCCGTGGGTGTGTTGGGGAGGCCAGAGGAGGCTGTGGGGGAGGGGGATGACATGTGCCCGGTGACGATCCTGCCACACCATCAGGCCTCAGCTTCTAGTGAGCTATGCAGTGGCAGGAAAGCACCACAGATTGTGGTGGAGTGGGGAGACCCCAGGATCAAGGAAGCAGAGCAGGTCCGAGGGAGGCTAGGGAGGGGCACACTGCCCCCCAGCGCTCGCCTCCCCCTGCCAGATCTGTGAGGACTTCCGTAGCATCAGCCGCAAGATCTATGAGAAGCCCAACAGCATCGAGGAGCTAGCTGAGCTGCGCGAGTGGATGAAGGGCATCCCGGAGCAGCTGGTGGGGCTGGAGGTGAGGCAGGCACATGGGGGCTGGGGGCCGGGGCTGCTATTCAGGGACTTGGAGATCAGAAGCCAGAGAACTGGAGGTGAGGTGGATACACAGGGCACAGGTGGGTTTCAGGGGGTTATGGGGCTGGGGGTTTAGAGGTTCAGAGCTGTGGTGTCTGGAGGTTGGGAGTGTGGCAGGCATGGCCCTTGAAGCCCAGAGCCCAATGCTGGTCTTGCATCGCTTGTCCCCTCCCCTGCCCCAGCCCTCCAATCTCTGGAGGAGAGCAGCCTCTCCCCAGGACCTGGCCACTCTGGGGAGCCCGGTCCCAGTCACCCCCACCTGCACTTCTCATCACCACCTGTCTGCAGGAGCGGATTGTGAAGGTCATGGATGACTACCAGGTCATGGATGAGTTCTTGTACAACCTCAGCACAGACGACTTCAATGACAAGTGAGTGGGAGCTCGGTCTCCTCACCAGGTGTGTGGGTGGACAGCAGGAGATAAGGGAGGAGGTGCTGGCCACAGGGGCTCCCAACCTTCCTGGCTGCTGCAAACTGTGCCGCTGTCACACCAGAAATGCCAAGGTGCCCGAGGCCTGGGCTCCACACGCAGCCAGGGCACTCGGGCCTCCTGGGCTTGGGACCCTGCTGCTGTCCCCACTCACGCTGTCTCTGTTCCGTTGTCAGCCCGACACACACGTGTTCACCCCAAGCCTAGGACCCTTTGTTTATAGTTGGGGCCTTTTGGGGTCCTTGGGAGCACTGAGACACTCCCAACCTGGTGGGCAGTCCCTGGGGAGGGACACTTGTCCCCACTTGGCTCAAGAGCCTTGTAGGGAACGGCTCCAGGGGCCCCGTTGAGCGAAGCCTTACTGAGGCCACAGAGACCCTGGCCCAGCCCTGCAACATCCTCACAGACTGGGGGTGCCACCAGGAGAGTCAGAACCTGGGAGAGGTCTGCATTGTCCTGGGGCCTCTGCCCAGGAGCCCCTGGCACCAGCTTGACAGGGCATCCTGGTACTCATGGGGCAGGCCTCCTCCAGGCTCAGCGCCCCCAGGTGAGCTGCAGGCTTCTGAATTCCACAGATGGCCATGACCACCAGGCAGAGGGGTTTGGTCTGATAGGAAGAAGCTGTCCTGGTGGCCCTGGCTGCTCACCAAGGAAAGGCGGACTGGGGGCCGTTGCTTTGCTGCACCTGAGGTCCAGGCTCCTTGGGACCCTGGGCTTAAGAGGAGTACTCAGCACCTCTCCTCTCATTTCTGGAGCACCGCCCCCCTCACTGCACTGGGCCCATTTGTATCAGCATCTCACTGGACAGTGACCACAGCTCTGCAGGGCAGGGCAGGGCAGGGCAGGGTGGAGACCACCTCCCAGCTCACATTTGCTTTCATTGCCCACCCTAGCTGGCTCCGCCTGGATTTCTAAACTCTGAGGATGCCCCCTGTTCCCCGTTTAACCCAGGTGCCCCTGCCTGGCCTTTCCACCTCATCATTTCAGCTGTGGTGTCTCCCCCAACCCTCACCCTGTCCCGGTTAGGTGGGCAGCCAGCAACTGGCCGTCTAGGATCCTCGGGCAGATAGAGATGGTGCGGCAGCAGCACACTGAGGACGAGGAGAAGTTCCGCAAAATCCAGATCATGGATCAGAACAACTTCCAGGAGAAGCTGGAAGGGCTGCAGGTGGGTCTTGGCTGAGGTCTCTGTGCTGCGCTGCCCCCGCCCCAAGTTCTCCATGGCCTGGCTTCTTCCTGCGTCCAGGAGGAGCTGTGTAAATACCTGACGGGCAAATAGAATGAATGAGCTGAAAGGCAGCAAGCACCAGGAAAATTCAGAGAAGCAAAGAGCCCCAACACTTCAGTTGTGTCCTTGGGGCCTCCATGTGCAGTAGGCACAGTGTTCAAGGCCCCGGGCCTCCCTCTGACCTCGCCACTTTAGCACGGGGATGGTCGCCTGCCTGTGGTGGGGCAGGAACCTGCTCACTCCAGGAGAGCGTTGACCCCTCGGAACTGGGAAGAGGCGATGCCCTGAGGACCTGGGTCCCTGGGTGTGTGTGTAGGGACGTGGGGGCATGGGTAGAGGGCTGCAGAGGATCTGGTCCCTTGCTCCTTGGCCCACAGCTGGTGGTAGCTGGCTTCTCCACCCACGTGGAGATTGCGCGGGCACACGAGGTCGCCAACGAGGTGCGTCGTGTCAAGAAGCAGCTGAAGGACTGCCAGCAGCTGGCGACACTCTACAACAACCGCGAGCGCATCTTTGGCACGCCCATCACCAATGTAGGCCTCCTGCGAGCACCCCTCCCCGCCTCGGCTCAAGGAAGAGTCCCTGATGCCTGCAGCCACATCAGAACACAGCTGCCAGGTGGCAGGGCCCTGGCATTTGGGGGACGGGACTGAGCAGGCTGCAGAGAGGAGATGCCCCAACCGTGGCCCTCAGGAGGTCTGAGGGTCAGCCGCTCAGAGCTCTGAGCCTGTGTGGGGCGGGAAGAAGGGAGGCCAGGTTTGGGTCCAGGGTGGCAGGGTTGAGGGCGGCAGCCAGGGGCGGAGAGCAGGAGCAGCAATGAGAGGAGGAGCCACATGGAGAGGGAGTGGGGAGTGTCCCCGAGCAGCCCAGCCCTGCCCTTCTGCCCCTGCAGTACGACAAGCTCTCCCGAATGGTGAAGGAGTTCCAGCCCTACCTGGACCTCTGGACCACAGCCTCCGACTGGCTGCGCTGGTCCGAGAGCTGGATGAACGACCCCCTGTCAGCCATCGATGCAGAGCAGCTGGAGAAGAATGTCGTCGAGTCCTTCAAGACCATGCACAAGTGCGTGAAGCAGTTCAAGGACATCCCAGGTAGGTGTCCCAGCCAGCCCGCCCCTCCTGCTCCGCCTGTGTCAGCTGACTCTCACGCTCATTCCCCCTGCACGGCAGCCTGCCAGGAGGTGGCCTTGGACATCCGGGCCCGCATCGAGGAGTTCAAGCCATACATCCCGCTGATCCAGGGGCTTCGCAACCCTGGCATGCGGAATCGGCACTGGGAGATGCTGTCAAATGAGATCAACATCAATGTCAGGCCCAAGGCCAACCTGACCTTCGCCCGCTGCCTCGAGATGAACCTGCAGGACCACATTGAGAGCATCAGCAAGGTGGCTGAGGTGGCCGGCAAGGAGTATGCCATCGAGCAGGTGGGTGGCCTGACAGCCTGCCCTCCAGCCCTTGCAATGACAGCCACGTAGGAGGACAGGGACGGGCCTGCGGGTTGTGGTACACGCTGCTAAGTGAGTGAACGATGTATATGAAGTGCCTGGCGCAGTGTCCACCATCACTACTATTCCTCAGTCACTCCTCTCCAAGATCCCCAGAGAGGAGCTGATAGCTTTATCCTCATAGATGAGCAAAGTAAAGCTCAGAGAGGTTCAGCAGCTGGCCAAGGTCACACAGCCTCTAAGTGTTGGGGCTGGGATGAGAGCCCATCCTCCTAACCAGCTCCTTGGCTGTCTCCCAACATGCACGCACATGCGTGTTGTAGCCATGCAGCACGTGTGTGTAAGAGAGAGTAGCCCCTGGATTCAGATGATGGCCCATGGGGGACTTGTTGAGCAGACAATCTGAGAGTATTTGCAGAGGGGCCCTTGTGAAGGTCATGGCCAGGCCTGTTCTTCCCTGCCCACTGGCATCCCTGAACCCAGTATTGACTCACCCTCTCCCCCACCACCTCGCCACAGGCACTGGACAAAATGGAGAAGGAGTGGTCAGCCATCCTGTTCAACGTGCTGCCCTACAAGGAGACAGAAACCTACATCCTCAAGAGCCCGGACGAGGCCTCGCAGCTGCTCGACGACCACATAGTCATGACCCAGAGCATGTCCTTCTCGCCCTATAAGAAGCCCTTCGAGCAACGCATCAACTCCTGGGAGAACAAGCTGAAGCTGACCCAGGTAGGCCCTCCTTCTTCTGTCCTCCCCACCCCCCTGCCTGGAGGAACTCCGTGCTCTGTCTTATAAGGTTGCTCGGTGAGGCTCCAAGCAGTGGAGTGACTTGCCCACGTTTGCACAGCACCCAGCTCTCCATGCAGAGGAAGGCAACTAGGGCGGGTCTCTCCATCCAGAAGCTCGGCTACTGGAGGAGGCAGTTAAGGATGTGGGGATAGGGCCAGTGTTCGGTCTAAAGATGAGACTGAAGAGGGTCATGAGAGCTGCCACTAGGCCTCCAAAGGGCTGCCTGGGCTTGGGGAAAGCCCCCAGTCCTGGAGCTTCCTGGGCTGGACCCCTCAAGGCCCCCAAGGCTCCTCAGTGCCCCCTACTCCTGCCCTGAGCCTCCCACTCCTATCTCATTCGGAGCTACCTCAGCGTCAGGGGGTCAGGGCACTGGGACTGCTCCTGTCCAGGGCTCTCGAGGCCAGAGGCAGGGGCTGCCCACAGAGCCTGGGAGGACAGCCCCAGGGCCAGGTCTGCGGGTGTGATTCTAACAGCCCCTTCTGTGAGGCCTTCCTGGGAGCTGTTCAGAAATCTCCAGTGAAAGCCGGAAGCTGGGTGAGGAGGGCGTATCTGTGTGGACCATCTGGAGATGGTCAGCACTGTTGCTGGGCCTCCCTCCTTTGCCTACTCTGTTCCCTCCACCTGAGAGTCCATCCCTACCTTCTATCTCCTCCAAGCTGTTCCCATGGAGACCCATGGTCCGTACCTCTTACAGAGCCCCTCATACATGCAGGGCCATTGGTGAGTCAGGGCGGAGCTGGTGCCTCAGTGGACTGTGGGCTCCTTAAGGGCAGGGGTCAAACCCTGCTCCACTCTGTTTCTCCTGATGCCAGGCCTGACATAGAGCCCACATCTCATGAGGAAGAGAATGAATGAGTGAATGAATGAGTGAATGAGTCTGCATTGGTAGGGGAAGACAGAAGACAAATCCTGAAAGGGAGTTTGGCAGGAGAAGGGAGAAGTGGCTTGTTTTGAAGCTGGGTCACTCTTGAGACTGATGGTTCAGAACATATTTTAGGAATCTCAAACTAAAGTCCTAGTAAACCTCAGGGAATCCCGGGGTGGTAGAGCCAAAGTCCTCCCAGGAAAGGAGACTGGTTTGGTCTTCTAAGCAATGGCTTGCTGGTGAGACCTTGGGTGCAGTTCTCTTTAGGGAAGAGCAGCTCCCCTGGCTCTGTTGAAGGCTTGGGCATCTCCTGGGGGACTTGACATTTCCCTGGAGGGCAGGTATCCTTGCAGCCTCTTTGTTCCCTGGAGCACTGTGGCTGACTGCACAATCTAGAAGTTTCCCTGCAGATACTGGCCCCGGTGCCAGCGTTCTGCCCAGTTGGGACCACCACCCCAACCTCGCCCCTGCCCAGGAGGTGCTGGAGGAGTGGCTGATCTGTCAGCGCGCCTGGCTCTACCTGGAGCCCATCTTCAGCTCTGAGGACATCAACCGGCAGCTGCCTGTGGAGAGCAAGCGCTACCAGACGATGGAGCGGATCTGGAGGAAGATCATGAAGAACGCCTACGAGAACCGGGAGGCGAGCTCACAGTGGAGGGAGGGGGCAGCTGGGACCACCAAGGGCCCTAGTCACCTGGTTGGGAGCCCTCCTACTCTCTTCCCTCCTGGAACAAGAAAGACTGGAGGACAAGTCTGAGGCTTTGGTCTTGACCAGCGTCTTCCTGAGTGGGCTCCCCAGAAACACAGCAGTTGATGGTTTTCCTCTTGGAGATTCCAAATCTGGGCTAGCATTTTAAAGGCCCTGACAAGTCCTGCAGTGAAGCAGACGGCTTGGCTTTGTCTAGCCCCCAGTTTTTTGGACCATAGAATTTTTTCAGTGGAGTTGGCAGGGCTGATGGACACAGCACCTGGTTCAGGGTCAGTTTGCCTGCCCCCTTCATTCCTGGGCCCAGCTGAGGGTCTCTGGCCAGTGTGAGCACTCCTTGGTGATCCCGCCTTACTGCCTCCCTCAGTGGACTGTGCTCACTTCCAGTTCTCTCCCTGGCCCGGCCATGCAGGTGATCAATGTGTGTGCTGACCAGAGGCTGCTGGACAGCCTGCGGGACTGCAACAAGCTGCTGGACCTGGTGCAGAAGGGCCTCAGCGAGTACCTGGAGACCAAGCGCAGCGCCTTCCCTAGGTGGGCGCCTCCTGGCCTAGGCCCACTCTGTGAGGCTGGGGTCACAAGTGCCCTGTCTAGGCTGGGGTGCAGGGATGTCAGTGGCTCTGGGGCCTGGGGAGCCTGCATGACCTGCTCCCTCACCCCTGTTCCTCTGGCAGATTCTACTTCCTGTCGGACGATGAACTCTTGGAGATTTTGTCCCAGACAAAGGACCCCACGGCCGTGCAGCCCCACCTGCGCAAGTGCTTCGAGAACATTGCCCGGGTAGCTGGGTAGCTGGGGCTGGGGCTAGGGCTGGGGCTGGGAGCGCTGAGGCACCTCCCCAGGAAGAAACAGCACTTTGTTTTTTTTTTGCCCCAAGCCCTCTGAGCGGGAAATGAGGTGGCAAGTGCAATTTCTGACCCTCAGAGATGTATCTGGGGCCTGTGGGAGGAAGATCAGCTGCAAAACCCAGAGCTCAGGGCTGGGGAGCCGTCAGATCCCGACTCATCCAGGGAAGGCCTGGCCTCAACACACCGAGGTGCTGGCTGGGTCAGGAAACACATGAGACCAGAAGGCTCCTGACCCTCCTTGTCTTCACAGGCCCACATGGGGGCTGGGGAAGGGGCACAGAGGGTGGGCTCAACCTCCTTCCCCAGGAGCCTGCTTCAGGCCAGGCCTGGACAAGGCAGACCCATCTTGCCCATATGCAGTCAGGGACGACTCAGCCAAGATGGACGCTTAGGTGGGGTGGGCCCCCAGGCCACTGGAGGTAGAGTTTTCTCCCGCGGGTGCAGGGTACAGGCAGGGGTGGCCTGAAGCTGTGGTGGGCAGAGCCTCTGGGCCCTCCTGGGGTGACGCCCGTACTCCTCCTGCCCACAGCTGCTGTTCCAGGAGGACCTGGAGATCACACACATGTACTCGGCAGAGGGTGAGGAGGTGCAGCTGTCCTGCTCCGTCTACCCCTCCAGCAACGTGGAGGACTGGCTTCGAGAGGTGGAGAACAGCATGAAGGCCAGCGTGCGTGATTTCATCGAGCGGGCCATCAAGGCCTACCCCACGGTGAGCCGTCCCCGACCCAAGCACAGCCTTTCCGACCGGGCGCCCTTTTCTTTTGGTGCCGTTGCAGCACCTCACTCCCCCGGCACTGCAGCTGGGTGGCCTGCCTCATCCTCAGGGTGAGCCTTGACTGCTGCTGCTCTCGGTCAGGCCTGATTCCCTAGGGGCGGAGTGTCTTGAAGCCCCCTCATGGAGGAACCTGAAAATGTTCGTTTCCACACATGCTCCAGAAAGTGAAGCCTGCTCCTAACAGCCATCATAATGGCTGGCGTTGTACTCTGAGCATGCGCTGTGTGCCAGGCCTGGGCTGGACCTTTGTTTGCATTACCTCTTAGTCTGCGCCAGCAGCAGGGTCCTGCAGAGTAGTCCAGAGATGTTTTCTGCACAAGGGCGCGTGCTTTGTAGGTGGCAGGGCCAGGATTTGAACCCAGGACTGTGCGTTTCCTGGTCCTGGGCCTGTGCTCCAAGGTCTCCTCTGCTGAGGAGGTGATGGTTCTGCCCACCCTTGAGAGGCCCAAGGCTTAATGGCTTCTCTGCTTTTGAGGGACAGTGGAATTAACAATGTGAGCCCAGAGAGTGTAAAAGGCTGTAGCACAGATGACATTCAAGGGGAGGAGAGGGTACAGGGTCGGGGCTGGCAGCCGCCTGGGTCAGCCCTGCCCTATCATCTTCCCAGATGCCCAGGACCCAGTGGGTTCTGAGCTGGCCTGGCCAGGTAACCATTGCTGGGTGCCAGACCTACTGGACCATGGAGGTGGCAGAGGCTCTGGCGGCTGGCGACCTCAGCAGCCGGCTCTTCCCCAAGCTTGGCCAGCAGGTGGGCATCATTGTCTGCTCCCCACTCACACACCCACTCCCCTAGGAGAGCCCAGTCCCTCAAAGAGTTTTTTCCTGTATCAAGCCTGGAAGAGGCCTGGGGTTGGGTCCAAAGAGCAGATGGTCAGATACCCCTAAATGAGCGTCTTGCAACCAGCCATCAGCGGAGGGACCACGGTCTGAGGGTGCCCCTCTCCCGATGGTCAGTGAGGGAGCCACATACCTGGGGCCAGCCTTGCTCTGTGCACCACCCCTCACCACACTCATTTCTTCTCCTCTTCGCCCAAGCTCTACCACCTGGCCCTCGAAAGCTCAGGTGGGCACCACGCTTGCCAGGAGGCAGATGCCATGAGTGTGCATGGCCCACTCCCCATGTGGCCAGATAGCCTGCCCACCCTCTCCCCGCCAGGTTCTTGCTCCCCTCCCGTCCCAGACCTACTGACTCGGGCCCCCAGGATAGAGGGCTGTTCATGATGGAAGCCCACCCTCCGTTCAAGGGAGGGAGCCTAGCTGTGGTGTGACCCCTTGACAGCATCCTCCCCCCTGACCACAGCTCAGTGACCTGGTGGCCCTAGTGCGGGGGAAGCTGTCACGCATGCAGCGGGCCGTGCTGTCGGCACTCATCGTCACTGAGGTCCATGCCAAGGACGTGGTGAGCAAGCTGATACAGGAGAACGTGGTCAGCGTGCATGACTTCGAGTGGATCTCACAGCTGAGGTGAGGGTGGGCCTGGCCTGGTCACCCCAGCACCAGAGCAGCTGCCAGGAGGGGCGGGGCAGGGCAGACAGTCAGCAACAATAGGCTGGTCCCTGCCCTTGAGGCCCTGGGACAAGCTGGGTAGGGTGCCCTGATGCCCTCATTCCCCAAAAGAACCCCCTCTCCCCGGCCATGACCTCCATGACCCAGGAGCCCATCTCCCTGCCACTCAGGTACTACTGGACAAATGACGACCTGTACGTCCGCGCCGTGAATGCCGAGTTCATCTATGGCTACGAGTACCTGGGCAACAGTGGGCGGCTGGTGATCACGCCCCTCACTGACAGGTGAGGCTCCTTTAGAAAGTGAACGGTGCTCTTCTAAAGCCACCGGCCGTTCCCTCCCGCTGCCTGTATTTAGTAGTGGCTGGGTTTCTAGTTGGGTTTTGAGTAAGGGAAGTGAAGTATGGACACGGGTTGGCCATCCCGGGGGAATGAAGGTCTGTGGGGTGGGGCTGGGGAGGCACTGGGAAGGTGGCCGAGGGCTCCAACCCTGACCTGTGGCAGCCAGGGTACACCTGGGGCCCTGAAGGGAGGTGGCTCTCCCTGTGTCTGGAAACCTCAAGGAAGGGGAGTACCCAGGCATGTGTGGCCTCCACCTACCTCGTCTCTCTCCTGTAGGTGCTACCTGACCCTAACTGGGGCCCTGCACCTCAAGTTTGGGGGAGCCCCAGCAGGCCCAGCTGGCACAGGGAAAACTGAGACCACCAAGGACCTTGGCAAGGCCTTGGCCATCCAGACAGTTGTGTTCAACTGCTCTGACCAGCTGGACTTCATGGCCATGGGCAAGTTCTTCAAAGGCCTGGCCAGGTGAGGCTGGGGTGTGAGGATGGCACAGGGCTGGGCAGGAGGGCTGTGCTCTCTCCAGGGAGGGCACTTCCCAGAGGAGACTTACAGGATGGTAGAGAGGAGGAGTGGGATAACAGGAGTCAAAGGCTCAGCCCCTGGTGGGCAGTGGACTGTGGCTGAGCTGATGGAGATCGCTATTGAGGACATCCTCCCCAGAAGAGTCAGAGGAGGCCCTGGAAGTGCCAGGTGGGCCCTGAACCCGCCCAACGTTCTCGCCTCCTTAGCGCTGGGGCCTGGGCCTGCTTCGACGAGTTCAATCGCATTGATATCGAGGTGCTGTCTGTGGTGGCGCAGCAGATCACCACCATCCAGAAGGCGCAGCAACAGCGGGTGAGCCTCGGGTGGGCACCATCCCCCCCATGCCGCCCCATGCCACCCGCAGTGCTGTGTCCACCACCTCGTCACTCCAACTATACCCACCAAGCCCACCACACCTGCCACTCTCTCCATACCAGCCACGCCCACCACACCTGCCCCTCCTGCCATGACACCCTGCTGCTCCCCACGTGGGCGGGGTGAGAAGCCAGACTCTCAGGCCTGCCCTGAGTCCAGCCTTTCTCATCTCACCTGTGAGCACTGGGTTGCTCCCTCCCTCGCCCCTTGCAAAGCCATTTCTGGGGGGCTTTTTGTAACTAGTGAGGAAGCCCCACATCCTTACTCCAGGCTGTGAGCAGCTCCTAGGCCAAGCTGGGATGGAGGAAGGGGTGCCTTCCCATACTCTGACCCTTATGGAAAGCCCCAGGCATCCATCCTTTGCCCAGCCTTGTTCAGGGTGGCAGGGGACAAGAGCTAGGAGAGTGACAGGTGTCACGCCAGCTGGGTGGAACTCTGGGTTCTAGTCAGGGCCGAGCTTATGAAAGTCTAGGCAGTCAGCGTGGGAAGTTGGGGTGGGGGAGCAGGGTACAGGAAGGATGTGACGACCTCAGGAAGGGACTGAGCCAGGACCTGAGAGGCATGTGTGGCCACTAGGACCTGAGATCTCAAGCAAGATACCAGGGAAGGAGAGAGAGGAACCGGTCAGCCCAGCCCATGGTTAGGGATCCAGTCAGGCTGACCAGCTGTGTCCAGGACAGGAGCATTAACAGGGAGTGAGGTGGCCATCCAGAGGAGGGGGCAGGGCTGGGCACCCTCTGCTGCAGGTGAGTTGATGCCCCCCTACCCCACCGCCCACAGGTAGAACGTTTCATGTTTGAGGGTGTTGAGATCCCACTGGTGCCATCCTGTGCAGTGTTTATTACCATGAACCCGGGCTATGCTGGCCGCACTGAGCTGCCCGACAACCTGAAGGCAAGTTCTTGGGGCCCAGGGTGGCCCAGGAGGCTGAGGGGAGTTGGGGCACTGGAGCAACCCGAGCTCTGACCTGGGCTCAGAGATGCTAAATCACAGCTGCTTGAGTGTCAGGGACTGATTCTCCACGGCAGCTCTCCTGCCCAGGTGTCCGGGGGCCCACTCCCAGCCATGGAGGGGAGGCCCCAAGCTTGGCCTCTGGGTGTGGGAGAAGTCAAGCTGCCTATGTGTGTGGGCATCTGATGGGAGCTGCCCAGGCTGGGCCTGTGGGGGAAACCCAAGGCAGGAGCCAAGAGGGGCATCACTGGGGAGTTACACAGGGTCAGGTTCAGATCATCCCAAGGAACCTGCTTCTAATGGCTACAGCTGACCAGCCACAGGAGAGTGTAAGACCCCGCTATGGCAGGGATGGCGCAGAGGGGACCCAAGCATTAGCTGGGGAGGAGGGGCAGGGAACGCTGCCTTCCAATGCCTAGACAGTCCAGAGAGCAGGTGGTGCTTTGGGAGCATGAGGTCGGCCTCCCTGTTCACATCTGCCCGTGTGCCCCAGGCGCTCTTCCGGCCAGTGGCCATGATGGTTCCAGATTATGCCATGATCGCCGAGATCTCCCTCTACTCCTTTGGCTTCAATGAGGCCAACGTGCTGGCCAAGAAAATCACCACCACCTTCAAGCTGTCCTCCGAGCAGCTTAGCTCGCAGGTGAGGCCCTGCCTGACCAGGCACCAGGGTCTGCGAGGTGCCTCCTGCCCCAGCCTCCGGAGTAAATCCAAATTCACCGTCCGTTGAGCACCTGCTGCAAGCCTGGTTCTGTGCCAGATGCTTTACAAGCATTGTCTAGTTGACTCCTCACAACAACCCTGAGAGGTAGGAATTACATCCCCATTTCTCAGCTGAGGACACTGAGGTCCGCCCTAAGCAGCTAAGAACCTGGCCAGGCTCATGCAGTGCACAGCGGAGCTGGAGCAGGAGCAGGAGCCAGGGTCTGATGCCCACCTGGGCTGGTGCAAGGGAGGGCTGATCATTAGGAGACCAAGAGACACACAACCCAAGGCTGGGAAGCAAGTATGCCTGAGCCTTGTGGGGACCAGAGTGGGACAGCCAAGGCAGAGTCTTCACCCTCAGGGGCTAAGCACCCAGCAGGGCGACAGAGTGATCACAGGCAATCTCCATAAAGGGAGAGGAGTATTGTGATGGGGAAGTAGAGGGTGCCAGAGAGCCCCCAGGAGGGACCATTGGCCCTGGCTGGTGTGTACAAGGTGGTCGCAGAGGGCCTGCTGGGGAAGCAACATCACTGCTGGGATCTCAGCGATGAGTCGTGGCCAGGTACCAGATGGAAAGCCGAGTGTTCCCCGCAGAAGCCCCTAGAGGGACAGTGCCCACGACTCCCTCCTCTTCTTTGGCAACAGGATCACTATGACTTCGGGATGAGGGCTGTGAAGACTGTGATCTCGGCTGCCGGGAACCTCAAGCGGGAAAACCCCAGCATGAATGAGGTGGGCTGGGCAGGCCCCAAGGCTCCACCTCCATCCAGGGTGGCTCCCAGGCAGCAGGGCTGCAGGAGGGCCTGCAGGGCTGGGGGTGTCTGGCCTGGGCTGCCCTGAAGGCTCCACGGCCTCTGCTGCAGGAGCTGATCTGCCTCAGGGCCATCCGTGACGTGAACGTGCCCAAGTTCCTGCAGGAGGACCTCAAGCTCTTTTCAGGGATCGTGTCTGACCTGTTTCCCACCATCAAGGAGGAGGAGACGGACTACGGCATCCTGGACAAGGCCATCCGCAAGGCCTGCGAGAAGAACAACCTCAGGGACGTGGAGGGTGAGCCTCTGACTCTGCCTCCCTGCAGTCCCGGGTGGGGGGCCCAGGGAGGGGCCAGCTGCAGCCACCCTGGGGTCCAGGACAGGGGGGCAGAGACAGGAGTCCAGCTTCAGGGTCCATTGCACCTCACGAAGTGTGCTGCAGGGTGGGGCTCTCCAGTGAGCAGTCCGAGGGGCATGGCTGGTATCCACAGGCCTGTCCCCACTGGAACCTGCCAGGTGATCAGGAAGCAGGTGCTGGCCACTCTCCCCCCACAAAACCAAACCTTCCTGTTGATGCTGACTCATGGTGACCCCATGTGTGTCAAAGTAGAACTGTTCCATGTGGTTTTCAATGGCTGATATTTTGGAAGTAGATCACCACGCCTTTGTTCTGAGGCACCTCTGAATGGACTCGAACCTCCAACCTTTCAGTTAGCAGCTGAGCATAGCATGCACCACCCAGGGACTCTGGCTCCTCCCCAGGTCCTCACGAATTAGGCCAGTCCTTTGGCTGCAGCCCCTCCTCCCACATGAGGAGCAGTCTCAGCCTCGGTCCCTTCTTGGGCCTTGCTTCGTCAGGCACAGGCTCCTTGCTGGCAGGGCTCTCCGCTGCCCTGTCCTTGCCTGCCATGAACTGGGGGAAGATGCTGGGCTGTGCCTGTTCCTGCGCCCCCGTCCCTGCCTCACCACAGCCAGTATACCTCCTCAGAAGGTGTGTGAGCTCCTTCCCACGCAGAGAGCACTGAGCTCCCAGTAATGGGCCTTGCCATGCTCCTTGTAGAGTGACAACCCTAGTGTCATTGTGCTAAGGAGCATTTGGGTCCTTCCCGAATCAGCTTGTTACAAAGGCCACCACATGGCTAGAAGGGCTCTGGGGGACAGTCCCCTCAAGTAGACTCCTTCGGACCCCAAACTCCTCTTCTATGGTAGAAGGGTGGGGTCTCAGCCCAGGCACCACACATCCACGCAGCCTAAGTGCGTGCCCACTGCCCTCTCTTCTCCTCTCAGGCTTCACAGTGGTCCTTCAGTAGGGGGACACTCCTCCAGGGATCATACCTGGCCACCCTGGCCACACGAGGCCCTCCTCTACGGCCTAATAGCTGACTGTGCTCCTGCCCAGCCCTGCAACGCTTCTCCCCAGCCCATCATTATTATTTTTGGGGGGCGGGTAATATTCTTTATTTGGTGAGCCAATCTGTTATTTAGCTAAAAGGTGACCTCAGAATAGTTTTGGTTCAAGGTTTAAAGAGTATTTCAGGTGAGGCTGCTTATGGACAACCAAACACCTCATGGGATTTGGTTTCTGGGTTTGGAGAGTTAGGGTCATGGTTTCATGGGATATCCCAGTTGACTGGCCTATTAACATGTTTAGCGCTTCTGTTTTACCTCCTGGTTCGTTGTGTAGTGCCTGGGGTCTTAAAAGCTTGCAAGTGGCCATCCAAGGCACAGCAATTGGTCTGTATTCTCCTGGAGCAACAGAGGAAGGAGAGTCAGGAATAGAAGGAGGAAATAGAATGTGTGGCTAATTGCCTCCATGAACAACTGCCTCCTCTGCCATGAGACCAGAAGAACTGAATGGTGTCCAGCTACCATTACTAAACATTTTCGATCAAAGATTCTATAGAAGAATCCTGATCAAAAGGGTGAAAATGTAGAAAAGAATTTCAAATTTTCATGGCCTGCAGACTCCCTGGAGCCATGAAGATTAGATGAACCCCTGAAACTCTTTAAACCTTAAACCAAAATATTCCCTGAGGTCTCCTTAACCAAAATAGTCCAGCTTAACTGGTAAAAAATCTCTGCCTTGAGCATTATGCTCTTCCAAGAACTATCTATATGGGATCAAATTGACAACAGCAACTTGAAAGATTAGATAAGAATCTCAGGGGGCAGTGAATTTATGTTAATGGGGGAGGAACAACTCAGAAAAAGAGGGTGAGAATAGTTGGACAACTCAAAGAATGTAATCAATTTCATTAAATGGTACCTATAGGAACTGTTGAATTGATGTATGTTTTGCTGTGTATATTCTCAACAATAATAACAACAAAATAAATAAAATTAAAAAAAAAAAAAAGAGTATCTCAGGGCAGTAGTCTCAGGGAGTGCTCCAGTCTCAACCAGTCCAGTAAAGTCTGGACTTTTTTAAAGAATTTGAGGTTCTGTTCCACATTTTTCTCCCATTCTTTCAGGATCCATCCATTGTGGCCCTATCAGAATAGTTAGTTGGTAGTGGTAGCCAGGCACCACCTAGTTTTTCTGGCCTCAGAGTAGATGAGGCTGTGGATCATGTAGACTATCAGTCCTGTAGGCTAGTTTCTTCTCTGAGTCTTTGGTTTCCTTCTTCCTCTTTTGCTCCGGACAAGTAGAGACCAATAAATGGCCACTCGCAAGCTTTTAACACCAAAGACACTACTCATCAAACTAGGATGTAGAACATAAGCTTTATGAACTATATTATGCCAGTTGACCGAGTTGTCCCATAAGACCATGGTCCTAAGCCTTCAAACCGAGAAAAACCAGTCCTGCGAGGTGTTTGGTTATGTCTAAGAAGTATCCGTAACTGAAAAAATGATATGGCGCGTCCCAGGTCCTCTATCAACCTCACAGGGAAAGGAGAGAGAATCAAGATCATCAGCCCAAGGCTGATCCCTATGAGGTGGAGGTCAGACATACCTCCACTCTCTAACCTTTTAACCAATTCAGACGCCAGCCATCCTTCCCACGGCACTCTGTACTTCTCTGCTGGGTTCAATAACTCATTGCAGTGACCACACAGAACTCACAGACCATACTCACAGTTAGGGTTTTTTTTTTTTTTTTTTCCGTTTCGGTAAAGGATGTTGTTGTAATTTGGTTCTGGATTACATTATATCTGTAGATCTCTCTGGGTAGTATTGATGTTTTCACAATATTAAATCTTCCAATCCATGAACATAGAATGTCCTTCCATTTATGTAGGTCTCTTTTAGTCTCTTACAGTAGTGTTTATAGTTTTCATTGTCTAAGTCTTTTACATCCCTGATTAGGTTTATTTTTCCGTATTTTATCATTTGGGGGGCTACTGTAAATGGTATTGTTTTCTCAATTTCCTTTTTGGATTTCTCCCTGTTAGTATAAAGGAACTCAACTGATTTTTGTGTGTTGATCTTGCTCCCTGCAACATGGCTGAATTCTTCTATTAGATCCAGAAGCTTTCTTGTGGAATCTTCGGGATTGTCTATGGATAGGATCATGTCATCTGTGAATAGGGATAGTTTTGCTAAGCCCACCGTTCTTCACACCCCGAGGGTGGCGATAACACTTACTCCTGTTGCCCGCCCTCCCCCCTAGGCTCAAGCAGCCTTGTTGACCGAAGCCTCAAACTCCTCTCTCCTGCATGGCCTGTCCTAAGTAGCTGAGCTACTTAGGTTAGCTTTGCCATCACTGGGTAACAGGACCCTGTCCCTTTGGCAGGGACCCCTGGACCTGGCAGTGCTGTAGGGTACTCCTACTCTTGGGCCAAAGTGATGCGCTCACTCCCCACCTACCTGGGTCTGGCCTTGCACCTTGAGCCTTGCACCTGCCCACTGTCTCTCCAGCTCTGGTCTCAGTCAGTCAAAGCTCCTGACTGACCCTAGGAGTTTATTCCCTGAGATTTGGCCAGTGCTGATTCGGGATGGTGCTTTTAGCAGGCTGGGCGGTGACGTTGGGGCTGAAGTTGATTCTGGCGCCTGTAACGGCCGACACTGAGCAGGCCCATGACAGCTGCCCACCTGGCCAATGGAAGTTGGTGACTCATAATCACCATGGAAACCATGGCTGGTGTTTAGGGAGTTCCTATGCTGTGCCAGGCTCCATGCTTAGGGATTTACTTTTCCCTACCTATGAGGTAGATAGTACTACTGTCTTCACCTTACAGATGAGGAAACTGAGGCTCAGGGAGTAAAGTGACCTAACCAAGGTCACACAGCAAGCTAGTGGCAGAGCCAGGACTCAAGCCCATGCTTTGACCCCTGGACCCCTGCCATGTCCCCCCAGGATTCCTGACCAAGTGCATCCAACTCTACGAGACCACGGTGGTGCGGCATGGCCTCATGCTCGTCGGGCCCACAGGCTCCGGCAAGAGTAGTGTGAGTGGGGCCAAGTGGGCAGCCAGGGCCCTGGACAGTGGGCCCGAGGGGTGGTACAGCCTCAAAGGGGCCTCGGCCTCCGTTTGTACCTCCTTGGCCTCCAGCCCCCTGTACCCCCCATCCCACTCCAGCCCTGCTCTCTGGGGAGCCAAGGAACTCCATCTTGGGCCTGTCTCCCCAGTGTTACAGAATCCTGGCGGCCGCCATGACGTCTCTGAAAGGGCAGCCGTCCATCAGTGGTGGCGTGTATGAGGCTGTCAACTACTACGTGCTCAACCCCAAGTCCATCACAATGGGCCAGCTGTACGGGGAATTTGACCTGCTCACCCACGAGTGGTGAGTGACACACACCGTCAGTGACCACCCAGCTCCCAGGCCTCTGCAGGCTGTGGGCTATGGGCCCCTTCTTCTTCCCTTAGCCCAGTGGAAGGTTAGAGCTCAGGCTCTGGAGCCCAAATCCTGGGATTTTATCCACCACTTCCTCACTGACTTCCTCACCCCTGCGCCTCCGTGGGGATAAAAATGGCACCATTATTAGGGTAAGGCAAACATGAATTTAACACATGGAAAGTGTCTGAACACTGGCATGTAGTAAGCACTCAGTAAATGCTGCCTGTTGTCATCACCCCCAGAGAGGCTGGTGGCCCCTCTCAGGGCCTCTGCTCCCAGGCCAAGGTGTGCATTTTAGGGGACGTGCACGCCTGGGAGGGAGGAAGCGGTACTGGAACTGCTTCCCACCTCCAGACCCACAGTGTGATGCTAGGCAGGTCACTTGGTCTCTCCTAGCCTCAGTTTCTCCAAAAATAAAATGCGGCTAATGAGAACACTTACCTTGCACAGCCTTGGTGAGCGTGGATGCCCATGGGAAGGCAATTGCCACCTGCCAAGGGGCTGAGAGGCAGGGTTCCAGGTGGCCATCAAAGTGCTGGGGCAAGGCCGTGGCCACGGGGGCTGCCTCAGAGGCATTCGAAGAGTCTAAGGGAGCAATGGCCCACTGACGACCACGTTTGCCTTGGAGCGTGGGCTGCATTGGAAGGAAGAGACTTTCTCTCTTTACTTTTACTCTTTTTGGTTATTTTTTCTTTGATCCCTCCACCCCACTCACACACAAAGAGCTTAAATTACATTTTTATGAACTCAGTCTTGATATATCAAGGTAAGACATATTCATAATTCAACAAGTCAAATTCTGGTTCAAGGCCGACCTGCAAAGGAGCAGGGCCCACCTTGTCTCCTTGCCCAAGCGCGCTCTGCTGGGGCTGATTTTCCTCTCTGAGACACTTCGGTGATTTCCTCCCAAGGAAGGTGAGGACCTGCCTGCCTACATCCTCACTGTCCCCACTCCATTCTTCCCATTGAGCCCTATGGCAGTTTGTGGTTTATCAATATTCAGCATCTCCCCTACCTTGGAAGTTTTTTTAAGTTTACTGCAGAGCCAAGTGAGAGTGATTTCATTTCCCTTCTAGTACAGCTTTCTATTTTCCCGGAGTAAATAATTCTGTTTTTCATCTGTTCCGTTTTCTCTGTAGCAAGTTCCAATTTCCCCCAAACCTGCCAGAAAACTGTAAAATCGCTCTCAGGACCATTTCATACATGGTCAACCACATGTGATCCTCTCTGGAGCCCGCATGCACTCTGGGGCCACACCCCTCTGCTCACATCAGGCCGGCCCCTCTCCAGGCCACTGCCTGCTGTTGGCCTGGCCTTCCCCTTCCCTGTCATCCTGAGAACTCTGCCCTGCCTCTTGCCTGGGCTGCATCCCCATTTCCTGAACCCTAGGTCTCCCTCCTTCTTGGTTTGCACCCCTCAATTGGAGGAGCTCGTCATCTGGAAGCTTCCTGTAAAAGGTGCATAAAAGGAAAATTCTTGAGTCTTCACATGTCTGGAAGCACGTTTATTCTATTTTTGGGTACGGTTGGTCATTTGACTGGGTATAGAATTCCAGGTTGAAAATCTTTTCCCCTGGGAATACTTACGGCTTTGCTGTATGGACTTCCAGTGCCTGACATCATTCAGATTCCCAGTGGGACTTGTTTTCTTATTTCTAGAAGCTTTCAGGATCCCCTGTTTATGCCAGTGTGATGAAATTTCCTGATGATGTTCCCTGGTGTGGGCTCTTCCTTTATGCATTGTTCAGGAAGTCAGTGGGTCCCTTCCGTCTGGATCAGCAGTTAGCAAACTGTGGCCAAATCTAGCCTGCCACCTGTTTTTGTAAATAAAATTTTATTGGAACACGGTCATGCCAATTTGTTTATGTATTATCTACGGCTACTATCACACTGCAAAGGCAGAGTTGAGTAGTTGTGATAGAGATCATATGGCCTGGAAAGTCTAAAATATGTACTATCTGGCCCTTTAAGAAAAAGTTTGTTCACCCTGATCTAGATGCTGGAGCTCCTCAGCTCGAAGACATTTTCTTTGATTATGCCTTCAGTAATGTCCTTGTTCTGTTTCCTCTGGTCTTTCCTTCTGGAACACCCATTTGTCAGATGTTAGACCTTCTGGATTGTTCCTTTCATTTTGTTTCCTATTGTCCATCCCTGGGTCTTTCTTTGTACAACTTTCTGGAAGATTTTATTTGCTTTATCTTCTAACTCTTTGACTATGTAATTTTTAGGGTTTTCTTCTCTCCTCTGGTTCTTCTGTTTCTGGTTTATTTGTTTTAGTCTCTATGTTCATGCTGCAGGCCCTTCTCAATTGTCTAGTCGTCTGGACTATGTGGAATGACTGGTTGGAAGCACTGGGTGGGTGAGTGAAGCCGTGTGGTTGGTTTCACTGTAGGCCAGCTGGATGGAGACCCCCGAATGTCAGCACCTGGGGGTCTTTTCTCCGGGGCCATTCTGTTTCTCCAAAGAAGAACCCACCAATCTCCTGTTAAGGGTGTCTCCTGGGCTCCGGTGTTCTGGGAAGCCAGTGGGAGATAGAGACGATGCGGGGGGGCTGGTGGCGGGGTTCATCCATCTTTCTGAATGTGGGCCTGGGCTACTTCCCTGGTTTCTGGTGAAGGGCTCATTCTGCTCTCTCGAGGCTCCTGTATGGGTAGGTGGGAGCTCAGGGTCAGACCAGCAGCACCCCCCGCTCCCTGGCACCTGGTGCCTCTGAAGTTTGAGTCTTCCTGGGTTCCTTGGCAGGAACCGGCCACTTCTCACAACCCATCTCTTGTTCCCCCACTTTTTCTGCTGTGTCAGTTAAACCCCCGACTCTTTTCATCTTCCAGAACTGTGTGAGCCTCCATTTCTGTGGTTGCCTTCTTCCCCATTACCTTTTTCCCTTTGGAATATCACCTTTTATCTTCCTTTAATGGAACTTTAGTGGGGATTCAGCAGAGAGGGAATGCAAGCACATGTTTTCATTATACCATGTTACACCAAAAAGCCCCATTTTTTCCTTTTGTAATTTTAAAATGAATGAAGATATTGAAGAAAAACAAGGCAGAGCAGGGCCAGGCTCGCCACGGGGTTTCCTTGGCAGCTGGCTGTGCTTGCTGCCGTGCCTCTCCAGCGCCCTCAGCCCTCTCCTACCTGGTGGCTGCAGGACAGACGGGATTTTCCCCTCCCTCATCCGGGTGGGGGCCATCGCGTCCGACACCAACAAGAAGTGGTACATGTTTGATGGGCCAGTGGACGCCGTCTGGATTGAGAACATGAACACAGTGCTGGATGACAACAAGAAGCTGTGCCTTAGCTCTGGGGAGATCATCAAGCTCACAGAGGTGTGTCCCCCTGTCCACTCACCCAGCAGCGGGGGGAGGAGGGAGGTCCGGAGGCCATACTGTGCTGGCTAAACCTCACACCCACACCATCCCTCCCTCTCGGGGCCCAGAGCTGCCTCTTAGACCATCCTCATGACCCACTTAGCAGCCAGCCGCCTGGCGGAGGCCCAGGCACCGCTCCCAGAGCCCTCCCCGACCCTGAGCTTCCATACCAACACTGTGTCCTGTGCAGCCGCTCATACCACCCTTTTGGCAGATCCATTTCCTGTGAGGCTTCAAGCCCAGGGCCCAGCAGACCGTCCCACTGCTCCCAGGCTGGCGCTGCCCTGTGCCTCCCAGGCCCACTTTCAGCCATGTCGGCCCAGTGTGGGTCAGGCATCCACTCTGGTCCTGGCAGCGTGCCCAGGGTCTGGGGACGGGTGGTGCAGACTTGGCTGCAGGGCCTGCCTGGTGTGTGAGGGGCAGCTCTCAGAGACAAACGGGTCTCACCTAGGCATAAGAACAGTTTGTGTCTGCACTGAGCCATGTTCTTGAGTCCTTCTGAGGACACCTGGAAATGAGTGCAAAACTGTGCATCTGTTCCCAGGTGTGGGGCTCTGTAGCAGAGCGCAGGGCTCTCATCAGATTTCCCAGGGCTCCGAGCTCCAAAACGCCCTGCCCCCAGGTTGGTCAGAGAGTACCCAGCCATCTCCGGACTTTGGGTCCTCCTCAGGGCTCCAGGGGTTCCTGCCTCCCTCGCCAGCACTGTCCCAGCCCCATGGCCTGCTTGCAGCAGGACAAGCAACCCCACCCCACAGTTCTGCACCCTCTGCTGGCCCCAGGGGCTGGCAGCCAGCCCCCTCACCTGGCTTATCTTGGTGCCAGGCGATGACCATGATGTTCGAGGTGCAGGACCTGGCAGTGGCCTCGCCAGCCACAGTGTCCCGCTGTGGCATGGTGTACCTGGAGCCCAGCATCCTGGGGCTCATGCCCTTTGTCCAGTGTTGGCTGAAGAAGCTCCCGCCCTTCCTGAGGCCCCACGAGGAGCAGTTCAAGGGCCTCTTTGACAGCTTCCTGGAGGTAAGTAAGGTCATGCGTGCCCGGCCCAGGAGGGACAGCGGGGCACGGTGGCCACCAGCCACGAGGGCCAGCCAGGAAAGCTGGCCAAACGAGCTGACTACACACTGGGGTCTGCCCCCTGCAGGAATCCATCGCCTTCGTCCGGATGTCGGTGAAGGAGGTGATCACCTCAACCAACAGCAACCTGACCATGAGTCTCCTCAAGCTGCTTGACTGCTTCTTCAAGCCCTTTCTGCCCAAAGAGGTACAGCCCTGGGCAGTGGGTCTGGGGGCCTGGCCTCTCCTGCCCCCTGCTCTCCTTGGCTGGGCTATCCGACCTCCCTGGAAGAGAGAATTGGGTTGGCCCAGCATGGGTCATGGGTGTACCCCAGACCAGTCTGCTATGGTGGGTGGACAGGGCCTCCAAGCACAGACCTAGCCCAGGGCCCAGCCATAGCAGGCACTTCTCAGGAAAGTGTCTTGTGGGCTGGACAGACACGTAGCCTCTACTAAAAGAAGATGTAAAGAAAAAAGACTGTGGCAGAGGCCGAGGTGTGCCTTCCCCTGCTTCCTCAGGACGCTCAGTGCAGCTCCTGTCTGTCTGAGTACAGCGGCATGTCTACGGAAATAACGCCTGTGGCAAGCACTGAAACGATGCCGCTCACAGAGCTGTAGGGAGGGTACTGAGCAATCTCTAAGTTGTGCCCCCCCACCCCAATCTGAGCAGCCAGGGTCAATCTCTAAGTTACGCTCCCCTCCCCCACCCCAATTTCAAGACGAATAGGCGTTGATAACGGCATCATCCTTTCAGCAGAAATGCTTTCCTCCCCTTTGTCCCACTGCCTCAGTCAGGCCCCTCTCATATTTGTGGCGCCTCAGAATATCATTCCACACCTCGTCTGGCGTCCCCTTGGACTTGCGCTTGGGGGCAAGTGCCTTCTCTGCACTCCCCCACTACGCCTCTGTGTCTACCATGCTTGAGGAGGGACACCGGTCCATACCAGTTTAATAGAAACTGCTCAGTGGTGCCCCCCCATCAAGGGGTGCCCAGGGGTGGTGCCGTACCTTAGATACGCCTCTTAGTTACCTCACGCTGGTGTAACAGAAATGCCACAGGTGGTGGCTTGAAGACCAGAAATGTATTTTCTCACAGTTTAGGAGGCCAGAAGTCCGAATTCAAGATGTGGCCCAGTGGGAGGTCCTTCCTTTCTATCTCATCTTCTAGTAACCGGCCATCCTTGGCGTTTCTGGGCTTGTAGATGCCTCTGTGCCTTCCCCCTGTATGTGCTCACGTCTGTGTCTCTGCTGCTCCTTTTATCACTCAGAAGTGATTAGGTGTAGAAGACCCCCTACAAGGATATGGCCTCATTAACATAACAAAGAAAACCCTATTCCCCAAGGGTTTACATCCACAGGTCTAGGGGTTAGGATTCCAAGGTGTATTTTGGGAGGAACACGATTCACTCTATACCACTGCCTTAGCCTGATGCTATTCCCTCTGTCCCCAGGGTCTCAAGAAAGTAGCCTCTGAAAAGCTGAGTCGCATACCAGAGCTGATCGAGCCCTGGTTCATCTTCTGCCTGGTCTGGAGCGTGGGTGCCACAGGGGACAGCACAGGCCGCATCAACTTCAGCCACTGGCTGAGGAACAGGATGGCAGTCCAAAACGTGAGAGGACCAGCTGCTAGGGCTGGGCTCCGAAGTCCGGGATGCGAGTGACAAATGCTGAGTGTTTGGGGGCCATCCACCAGGCCCAGGCTGCCAGGGAGAAGCCCTAGGAGAATGGATTGCGGCCACCCAAACCTCCTGGGCCTCACAGCCAGATTTTCCTTCCTGTCCCTTGCAGCTGACTATGTGCTTCCCGGAAGAGGGGCTGGTGTTCGATTACAGGCTGGAGGACGGAGGGATCAGCAACACCAATGAAGATGAAGATGAAGACGAGGAGAGTGGCAACCAGGTGGCCACTGCCCTGCCCCAACAGGACAGGGCAGGGAGGACCCCACTTGGTGGGGGGCTGTTCTCCTTGGTGAAAAATGATCACAGAGAGGAGGCCATGTTGTCGACCATCAGGTCTCAGGCTAGGGGGTTATTGGCATCATCTCATGGGTCTTCACAGCCCCACAAGGTGGCTATTGTGCCCATTTTCCTGACAAGCGAACTGAGGCTCAGGACAGTTACTCCCAGCTCGTCAGTGGCAGAGCTGGACTTGAAGCTGGGCTGGGAGACATTAGAGTGCCTTCCTTCCCAGTGTTGCACACCACCTCCTCTGTGTTGACCTTGAGTCCAGGGAGTTGACAATATCAGTTGTATTTAAAAGCCCCATTTGCCCAGGTGCTGAGCTTCCCAGGGGTCAGGGTCAAGCCCTCGGTGGCCCACCTTGGTGTCCTCATCCCTCTGTCAGCCAGCAAGGGCTCCATGAGCCCACCTATGTTCCAGGGTCAGGATCCCAGCCCAGGAGGAGGGAGGCAGAGAGATGTCTGTGGAGACCTGATGGTCCCTGTGCAGAGGCCTGGCTGGGGGGCACACAGGGCACATGTGGGTCTAATGGTCAGAATTGTCCCCAGGGGAATGTGTTGGCTTGGCCACTGAGGGAGGTCTGCAAGCCAGCGCAGGGCCTTGGATGAAGGGATTCAGGCTGGCAGGGACGGTGAGGGAAGCCAGACCAGGTGAACTTGTGGCATCCAGCTGATGGCCCCACAGCTGATAGGGGGGTTCTGGCCCCCATACCCCTCGAGTAGCCTGAAGCCAAATAGCAAAGACCTTTGTGTTCCGGGTTATCCAATTCCTAGAGCATGTCCTCACGCAGAGACCCAGCGACTGCCAATCCTTAGGGAGCCCCCACCCTGGGCAGCTGCGTTCAGGGAGCCCCCCATTACTGGTGGTTTGTGCTGGGAATCCCCCATCCCATGCAGAGAGCAGGACATGGGGCTTCCTCTTTCTAGCAGAAGCAGCTGCTCAGCTGGGCGTGTTGTCAAGACCCGTTGGTGAAGCTCCTTTCCCCACTGCTGCACTTGGCACTAGGGGCCAGAGCCAGGGATGGGGTAGGCAGGGGCTCCGGCCCACCTCTGAGCCCTCTGTGGTCCCAGGTTGCCTGGGTGAAGTGGATGGACCCCTCGACTCCGTTCACCATGATACCTGACACCAACTACTGTGACATCATTGTACCCACCATGGACACCATGCAGATGTCCTACCTGCTGGGCATGCTGCTCACCAACCACAAGCCAGTGAGAGCCCCTGCCCCGCCTCACCCACTCCCAGGTTGGGGGGTGGCCAGCCTCTCACACTGAGCAGGTGGCGGCTTCTGCTGTGCACTGGGCCCCGTGAGAACGCTCTGCCTGCCTGCTCCCCACCTCCTAGGTGCTGTGCATCGGGCCCACAGGCACAGGGAAGACACTCACCATCTCCGACAAGCTCCTCAAGAACCTGCCGCTGGAGTACATCAGCCACTTCCTGACCTTCTCTGCCCGCACCTCGGCCAACCAGACCCAGGACCTCATCGACAGCAAGCTGGACAAAAGGCAGGACACCCTTGTTCTTCCTCAGCCCCGATGTCCCCTCAACCTGGCTGAGCCGGCTGTGTTGTCACATCCCCACCTAGGTTTGCCAGAAACCTCCTGGGGGGAGCTGGCTGCCCCTTGCAGACCGTTCTAGAGCCTTGTCTCCATCAAGAATTCCCACTAAGCCTCTCGGCTGGGGCTCAGCCTAGGCTGGGCACCCAGGCAGGGTTAGGGTAGAGGTGGAGGGCTGCCTTTGAGAAGCCTGGGAGGCAAGATTCAGACTTAGCCAGCCCTGATGTCCCAGGGTGTTCAGGGACAAAGGGCTGGTCAAGAGGTCTAGCAATTCAGAGCAGGCTGAAATCAGGGAGGGCTTCTCAGAGGCGGGGGTGCCATCCTGCCACCGTAGGATCCTCAGAGGACCTGTGCCCACCGGTGTTGGGCTCATCCAGCCCCTCCCTGCAGGCGGAAGGGTGTGTTCGGGCCACCCCTGGGGCGCAACTTCATCTTCTTCATCGATGACCTGAACATGCCAGCCTTGGAGACATACGGTGCCCAGCCGCCCATTGAGCTATTGCGCCAGTGGATGGACCACGGCGGCTGGTACGACCGCAAGATCATCGGTGCGTGTGGGCCGGGCCAGGGCCAGTGGGGTGCGGGGGTGTGCTGGGCAAAGGCAGGCTGACACTCCACTGGGCACAGCTGGCACAGGATCCAGGGCCCACAACACTTTTAGGGGCCCACAAGAATGTTTTAAGTTCCTTTAAAAGCTAGGAAAAATGAACTTTTAGGTCAAAGGAAATGTTTTAATATGTAATATTAATGCACTTGTCTTTATACCAATAGAGTAAAAAAAATACAGTTTTTAATATTTTTTATGGAGGAGGAGGCCCGCAAAGGCAAAAGTACCCAGGGCCCACAAAAGTCACAGTGGAGCCCTGGGCAGGGCTCCCTCCTGACAGCCCACCCCCACCCCACTCCAGGTGCCTTCAAGAACCTGGTGGACATCAACTTTGTCTGTGCCATGGGCCCCCCGGGCGGGGGCAGGAACGCCATCACTCCGCGGCTGACACGCCACTTCAACTACCTGTCCTTCGCCGAGACAGATGAGGTCAGCAAGAAGCGGATCTTCTCCACCATCCTGAGCAGTTGGATGGGTGAGTGTTGGGCAGTGACTGGGGGATTGGGCGTGGAAGGCCATGGGCAAAGGCAGAAGGCTAAGGGCGGCTGCTGGAAAGGATGGAGTGGCTGAGTGACCTCAGTCCTGGCTTCGCGCCTTACTCAGCTTTGTGACCTTTGGCAAATTTATGAATCTCTCAGCCTCAATTTCTTCATCTGTAAAATGGGCGATAATATTAGCACCCACTGCCCCAAGCTGTGAGGGTTAAGTACAGTATTGTATGTGGAGCATCTGGCACAGGGCCTGGCACCTGGAGATTGCTGAATATATGATGTATATGTATGCCATGAGTCGCAATCGATTCAACAGTGACAGCAGCATCTGTGAACTCACCACTTATACACACGTATGTCAGTACTTGTCTAGATACACTGGTGGAAGGACATTATTTTTGTAAATTAGGAAAAGCCAACAAGATAGAATGGATGAAGTGGTCCTGATCTTCTGTGATGCTTGGGGAAAAGTCTGCCCCAGGATGCCACTCTCCCCCTCCCCAGCCCCAACCACCCAACACACATTCTGACCTTTGAACTCCACTTGGCACTGAGCCGGGCGGTGTGGGATGGGAGTCTGCCCTTCCTTCCTCTGACCTGGCCCGACCTGCCCTCAGGAGCTGTTGGCTAGGACTTACCTGCGTGTCCATCTTTGAGGGAGTGGCAGGTGGCTGCAAGGGAGCTTCCCAGAGGGGCACAGGCAGCTGAGGTGGGCAGCGAGGGGCCCACCTAACTCCGAGCCCCATGTCTCTCCCTCAACCCTCTAGATGGACTCCTTGGAGAAAAGAGTTACCGGGAGCCAGTGTGTAAGTACAGGCTGGGGAGGCCCTGGATGAGGAGAGGGTTCTGGTTCCAGGGGAGGCCTGAGCTCCGGCTGGGTGTGGCTGAGGCTGGGCCATCTCAGGTTCACGTGGGGACCTTGGGCCACTGGGTGCAGAAGTGCAGATTCGCACTGGCACCAACTACCTCCATAAGCTCCTTCACCCATTCAGACAGTCAGTCAGCCCCTTGGTACCTGGTTAATGATCGGTAGTAGATACAAAGTAAGTGTGGGTTGAATAAACGAATGAAGGAATCCAACTGACTGCCCCCCTGTATGAAGAACCAGAGGCTCAAAAGACCACGGACACCCTGTCCAAGGAGCAGGCCTGAGCAGGAGAGCCAGGAGCGCGTGGCACTGGGGGGCCGGTGCCCCTTCTGTGGCAGTCCTCAGATACACATGCAGAAGGCCACTGAGCACGTCAGGCCTGGATCCTCTCCCTTCCCGTTAGCTGACAGGGGCCATCAGAAGACAGCGCCCTCTTGTGGCAGCCGTATTCGCCTACTTACCTCAGGCCTCCTCGTTTGTTCTGGGAACGAATTTCCCTGCTCCCACTTGAGGCCAACCTTCCCTTTGGCCAGACTCCCACCCCCTCACATGCTTGAGGACATGGATCCCCATCCCCCACTCATCTGCAAACACCAGTATCACCCCCCCACCCCCACCCCCCGCACTGGGCCATTCCATCAGCTTACCAACTCTCCCGATTTCTCCCATCTTAAAAACACAGAACAGCCTCTCCTGGCCCCCTTCCATCTCTCCTGCCCATCACTTCATTTCTTTGCTTACCTTGACAGCTCCTCAAAACTCCTTAAAAGTGTGGTCTCTTCCTGCTGGCACTGCCCCCCACCCCTTTTCTCTTGAGCCTGACCACGTCCCTAAGAGTGCTCTTGTCCCAGTCACCAGTGGCCCCCATGTGGCCAGACCACTGGTCATCTGTGGTCCTCATCCTTCCTGGCTGTCGGCACAGGTGACCAGGTCAACAGCCCCTCTCAGAGCCCCTCTCCCTCCCTGACTGTCCCTTCTGAAGTGCCTTCTCAAGACTGACCAGGCTTGGCGTCCAGCCTCTTCCCTCTGACTGCAGTCTATCTGCAGACGGTGTCTTCCGCCCTTGGCTGTAACCACCATCTTTGTGCTGATGACACCCAAATGCCTGCCCTCAGCCCAGACTTCATCCCTGACCCCCGGACTCCACATCTCCTCTTGGATGTACACCAGGCATCTCAGACTTAACATGTCCAAAGCCAAACTCCTGACCTCCCTCCCCACAACACTCGTCTCAACTCAGCTGATGGCAATCCCTCCCTTCCAGAAACTTAGGGCAAGAGCCTGGCATCCTGACCACCCCGCCTCCTACCCCAGCACTCCCACATTTAATCTGTCAGGAGGTCCTGTTGGCTCTCCCTTCAGAATACATCCTGAGTCTGGCACTGCTCACCACCACTTCCCTGGTATCTTTGCCGCTGCCTTTACCCTGTACAGTCCATCCTCCACTAGTAGCCAGAGGGACCCATTAGAACATTAAGTCAAATCCCTCCTTCGCTCAACCATGCCATCCAGGCAAAAACCCAAATTCCTTGCCCACCCCTTATCCCCTCTCTGATCTTGACTGCTCCTGCACACCGCCCCTTGCTGTTCCTGGACACCCAGCGTGCTCTAACCTCAGGGCCTTTGTCCTTGCTGACCCCTCTGTCTGGAACTCTCTCTGCGGTTGTGTGCGTGGTTGGCCTCTCTCTTCTTCAGGTTTCTGCTTGGATATCCCCTTCTCAGTAAACCACCCCCCCCCCCTGCTCTGGCATTTAGGTAAACTCCCCCCTTCAGCAGTGGCATTCCTCACCTCTCTCGAGCTGGAAGTTTCTCCGTAGCACATCTCCTCACCCCTGCACTGCCTATTTTGCAGATGCTGTGTTCATTGTCTGTCTCCCCCACTAAAATGTCAGCTTGGGGAGGGCGAGGTGTGTGTCTGTTGGGTCACTTTCTGTCCCCAGCACCTAGACAGTCCCTCTGTTAGTGGGTGATCCCACTTTTGGGGCTAGTGAGCCCTGCTGCCTCATTTCCTGCTTTCCCCTTCTGGGGGCTCCCACTCCCCCAAGTTCCCACCAGTGGAATTTTGGTTCCCAGCAAAGAATCAGACAGATTTCAAAGAACAAACAACAGGGTTCTGCCAGTGGTTAAAATGCAGGCTGGAGGATGCAGGAGCTCCAAAGGGGGAGACGAGCCTGAGGGTCAGGTCTGAGCTCCAGGCTTCAGCACACCTCCCATCACACACTCCGGAAGCCAACCAACAGCGAGCCTGGCACCCTGCCTGGGTGTGGCTCAGAGCTGGCCATTTTCAGGTCTGGGGTCCGCTCAGCACTGACTCCACTAGTGCCCCCTTTCCACGAACGCATCTCAGTGCACCCACGCACTGATGAGCTATGTATGCAGCAGGGAGTGTGTCTTCGTTATCTAGTGCTGCTGTAACAGAAATACCAAAGTGGGTCGCTCTAATGAACAAATTTATTTTCTCACAGTTTAGGAGGCTAGAAGCCTGAATTCAGGGCACAGGCTGTAGGGGAAGTTTCTCTGTCCATTCTGGGGACGTTCCTTTCTCTTTTCAGCTTCTATTCCTCAGCAGGGTATCTATCTTCCCCAGTCAGTGCTTGCTGGCTGGCTGGCTGGCTTCATCTGCTCTTTCATATCTCAAAAGAGATTAACTGAAGACACAGTCAACAGTAACCTGGCCTCATTAACATAACAGAGAAATTCCATTCTCAAATGGGATTATAACCACGGGTATAAGGGTTAGCCACCACTCATCTGTCAGTTTGTAGTACTGTAGTGGCTTGTGTGTTGCTGTGATGCTGGAAGCTATGCCACTGGTATTTCAAATACCAGCAGGGTCACCCATGGTGGACAGTATTTCAGCAGAGCTTCCAGACTAAGACAGACCAGGAAGAAGAAGCTGGTGATCTACTTCTAAAAAAATTGGCCAGTAAAAACCTTCTGAATAGCAGCGGAACACTGTCTGATACAGAGCCGGAAGATGAGCCCCTCAGGTTGGAAGGTACTTAAAATATGACTAGGGAAGGAAGAGCAGCCCCTTCAAAGTAGAGTCGACCTTGACGAAGTGGATGGAGTCAAGCTTTCAGGACCTTCATTTACTGATGTAGCACAACTCAAAATGAGAAGAGACAGTTGCAAACATCCATTAATAATCAGAATGTGGCATGTAGGAAGTATGAATCTAGGAAAATTAGAAGTCGTCAAAAGTGAAATGCATAAAGATCGATATCCTAGGCGTTAGTGAGCCAAAATGGACTGGTATTGGCCATTTTGAATCAGACAATCATATGGTCTACTATGCCAGGAATGACAAATTGAAGAGGAATGGCATTGAATTCATTGTCAAAAAGAACATTTCAAGACCTATCCTGAAGTACAATGCTGTCAGTGACAGAATAATATCTATACGCCTGCAAGGAAGACCAGTTAATACGACTGCTACTCAAATTTACGCATCAATCACTAAGGCCAAAGATGAAGAAATTGAAGACTTTTACTAACTTCTGCAGTCTGAAATTGATGAAACATGCAGTCAAGATGCATTGATAATTACTGGTGATTGGAATGCAAAAGTTGAAAACAAAGAAGGATCTATAGTTGGAAAATATGGCCTTGGTGATAGAAACGATGCTGGAGGTCACATGATAGAATTTTGCAAGACCAACAACTTATTCATTGCAAATATCTTTTTTCAACAACATAAATGCTAACTATACACGTGGACCTTACTGGATGGAATACATGGGAATCAAATCGACTACATCTTTGGAAAGAGATGATGGAGAAGCTCAATATCGTCAGTCAGAACAAGACCAGGGGCTGACTGTGGAATAGACCATCAATTGCTCATATGCAAGTTCAAGTTGAAGCTGAAGAAAATTAAAATAAGTCCACGAGAGTCAAAGCACAACCTTGCATGTATACCACCTGAACTTAGAGACCATCTCAAGAACAGATTTGATGCATTGAACACTAACAACTGAAGACCAGGCGAGTCTTGGGATGACATCAAGGCCATCATGCATGAAGAAAGCAAAAGATCATTAAAAAGACAAAAAAGATAGAAAAGACCAAAATGGATGTCAGAAGAGACTCTGAAACTTGCTCTTGAACATAGAGTAGCTGAAGAGAATGGAAGAAATGATGAAGTAAAAGAGCTGAACAGAAGATTTCAAAGGGCAGCTCGAGAAGACAAAGTAAAGTATCATAATGAAATGTGCAAAGACCTGGAGTTAGAGAAACAAAAGGAAAGAACACACTCGGCATTTCTCAAGCTAGAAGAACTAAAGGAAAAAAATTCAAGCCTCGGGTTGCAATAGTGAAGGATTCTTTGGGCAAAATATTGAATGATGCAGGAAGCATGAAAAGAAGATGGAAGGAATACAGAGTCACTGTACCAAAAAGAATTGGGTGACATTCAACCATCTCAGGAGGTAGCATGTGATCAAAAACCAATGGTACTGAAAGAAGAAGTCTAAGCTGCACTAAAGGCATTGGCAAAAAACAAGCCTCCAGAAATGGATGGAATACCAACTGAGATGTTTCAACAAATGAATGCGATGCTGTAAGCGATCACTCATCTATGCCAAGAAATTTGGAAGACAGCTACCTGGCCAACCAACACGAAGAGATCCGTATTTGTGCCCATTCCAAAGAAAGGTGTTCCAACAGAATGTGGAAATTATCGAACACTATCATTAGTGTCACACGCAAGCAAAATTTTGCTGAAGATCATTCAAAAGCCGCTGCAACAGTACGTCGACAGGGAACTGCCAGAAATTCAAGCCAGATTCAGAAGAGGACGTGGAATGAGGGATATCATTGCTGATGTCAGATGGATCTTGGCCGAAAGCAGAGAATACCAGGAAGGTGTTTACCTGTGTTTTATTGACTATGCCAAAGGCATTTGACTGTGTGGATCATAACAAGTTATGTATAACATTGCAAAGAATGGGAATTCCAGAACATTTAGTTAATGCTAGTAAGGAACCCGTACATAGACCAAGAGGCAGAGATTAGAACAGAACAAGGAGATACTGGATGGTTTAAAATCAAGAAAGGTGTGTGTCAGGGTTGTATCCTTTCACCACTTACTCAATCTGTATGCTGAGCAAGTAATCCGAGACTCGACTATATGAAGAAGAACGCTGCATCAGGATTGGAGGAAGACTCATTAATAACCTACAATATACAGGTGACACAGCCTTGCTTGCTGAAAATGAGGAGAACTTGAAGCACTTACTGATGAAGATCAAAGACTATAGCCTTCAGTATGGATTACACCCAAACATAAAGAAAACAAAAATCCTTACAACTGGACCAATAAGGAACATCATGATAAAAGGAGAAAAGATTGAAGTTATCAAGGATTTCATTTTACTTGGGTCTACAATCAATGCCCATGGAAGCAGCAGTCAAGAAATCAAAGGATGCATTGCATTGTGCAAATGTGTTGCAGAAGATCTCTTTAAAGTGTTAAAAAGCAAAGATGTCACTTTGAGGACTAAGGTGTGCCTGACCCAAGCTGTGGTATTTTCAGTTGCCTCATATGCATGCGAAAGCTGGACAATGAATAAGGAAGATCGAAGAAGAATTGATGTCTTTGAATTACGGTGTTGGCAAAGAGTACTGAATATACCGTGGACTGCCAGAAGAACAAAAACACCTGTCCTGGAAGAAGTACAGCGGGAATCTCCTTAGAAGTGAGGATGGCGAGACTTCGTGTCACGTACTTTGGACATGTTATCAGGAGGGACCAGTCCCTGGATTAGGACATCATACTTGAAAAGTAGAGGGTCATCTAAAGAAAGACCCTTAACGAGATGGATTGACACAGTGGCAATGGGCTCAAACAGCAATGATTGTGAGGATGGCGCAGGACTGGGCAGTGTTTCGTTCTGTTGTACATAGGGGTCGCTGTGAATCAGAACCAACCGAATGGCACCCAACAACAGCAACACAGGGGTTAGGATTTACAACACATATTTTGGGAGGATGCAATTCAATCTATTACAGGGTGTAAGAGGGGGAGCGCAGGGCGGGAGATTTCTCACCCTGAGGGGGGTTGTTGTGAAGGAGATAGCATTTGAGAAGGAGCTAAAGGATGGGTAGAATCCAAGCATGCAGGCTAAGGTGGGGGCACCCAGAAGAGAGGACAGTCCCAGCAAAGTGTGGGGTGGGGTGGTGTGGAGGGGTGGAGGTGAGGTGCAAGTCTGCAGAGGCAGCTCAGGGAGCTCCTGCCTATGTGACCCCAGCCCACTGTCCTTTCCTATAGCCGGGGCCCCCAACATTGCCCACCTCGCGGAGTCCCTCGTGGAAGCCACCATCATGGTGTACTCCACCATCACTTCCCAGCTGCTGCCCACGCCTGCCAAGTCCCACTACACCTTCAACCTGAGGGACCTCTCCAAGGTCTTCCAGGGCATGCTCATGGCCGAGGCAGCCAAGGTCGAGGTGAGGATCTGATGGCCCCCTCTCCAAGGTAGCCTATGTGGTGCAGCCCATGCTGCGTACACAGTCCTCCCAGGCCCCACGCGTCTCAGGCTCCCTACCCTAACAATCCCCTGAGGGGGGCTGGGGACACAGGTCCCACTTGCTGGGCCCCATACTGCTCAAACCCATGCCCAGAATGGTGGCTGCGATGGGGTCACACAAAAGAGGGAAAAGGGGAAGACAAGGGAGAAAGAGGGTGCCTGGTGGAAGCCCTGTGTGTGCAAAGATTTGGAGGGGAGCGTGAGTAGGTGCCCTCTGGAACTAAAGACCCCAAGGTAGAAGGAGCTGGAAGGGTAGCAGGCAGTGGGGTGGTCAATGTGCTAGACAGGGCAGATTCTGGGCTGTGGGAGCCAGAGCTCAAACTTCAAACTGAGAGGGATGGGGAGCCACGGGGGTGGGGGGTGCAGCCCACATAGGGGTAATGGATAGGCCAGTGTGTAAGGAGCCCGGGGCCAGGAGAGGGTGAACAGGACAGGAGCCAGGCTTGCTGAGCTTGTAGCCAAGGAGTCGAGAGGAGGCCAGCAGTCCAGTCTCCCTGGGAGAGGCGGGGAAGGTGTGAGGAGAATCAGGCATCCCTCCAGGGCTTGGGGTGCAGGGCGCCGTGGGGGCCATGGGAGGGGGAAGTGATGACTTGTGGTGCTCATGAGCGCCCAGAGGAGCTGGGAGGCAGGGAGGCCTGGGCAGCACTGTGAGGTTCACTCAGTCCCCAGTCAGTCAGCAGGCCATGCCTTCAAGCAGCCCTGCCCGGGACCTGGGTCTTGGTGGGACATCCGGGCCCGGTTCAGGGGCCCAGGAGCTGTGGCTCCCACCCGCCTCCACCCTTGGTGCTTTAAGAGGTGGCTGAGGGCCCAGGGCGAGGGCAGACACTGACATGGGGTGCGGCCACAGGACAAGGCACAGCTACTGCGACTATGGTACCATGAGAACTGCCGTGTGTTCCGCGACCGGCTGGTGAATGAGGAGGACCGCAGCTGGTTTGACCAGCTCCTCGAGAGCTGCACAGAGAGGTGGGACGTGGCCTTCAACAAGGTCTGCCCCTTCCAGCCCATCCTCTATGGGGACTTCATGTCGCCAGGCTCTGATGTCAAGTCCTACGAGCTCATCACCAGCGAGAAGAAGGTGGGGAGGCCCGGGCTGGTGCCCCCTGGCCCCCAGGGGCTCCCATGGGGTCCCAGGGTTGTACACCATGGTACTCATCCCTGGTGGGGTCCTCCTCACTCTACCCCTCTAGACCCCAGGCCCACAGGTATCAGTCAGGACCCCCGAGAGGCCAGAAAGAGACCTTGGTCTGTGGCCTTCCCTGCATAGGGCTGCCTCCAAGCTGAGTGGCTGGAATGGGCCTCCTGACAGCTTCTCTCCACATGCATCCTTGTCTAGCCCCAATGACCTCCCATTGGAGTCCCAGGGTCATTACAGCCTGGTGAGCCACGCCTCGGTGTGTTTGGCAAGGACCACCCTTCTGAGTCTCTCCCCACCTCACTCTGTAGACATGCCCTTTGAAGGCTACATCCCTCCATGTCAGGAGGAGCAGGGCTGGCACGGGAGGGGTGAGCTCCCTGTCAGGGAGGGCCCTGGTGCATGGGGGTGGAGGGGACCCAGCTCTCCCCACCCCGGCCCCCCAGATGATGCAGGTGATCGAGGAATACATGGAGGACTACAACCAGATCAACACGGCCAAGCTGAGGCTGGTCCTCTTCATGGACGCCATGAGCCACATCTGTCGCATCAGCCGCACCCTGCGCCAGGCACTGGGCAACGCGCTCTTGCTGGGTGTGGGTGGCAGTGGTCGCAGCTCCCTCACTCGGCTGGCTTCCCACATGTGAGGGCCCAGGCATGGTGGGCAGTGGGTGGTGGGTGGCAAGTTGTCAGTGTGATCCATGCTTTTCCACAGTGGTGGAAGCCTGGGGCAGCCCCAAGATAGCCCCACCAAGTCCACAGGCTTCTGGAAGGACAGGGAACAGAACCTGGGCACCAAGGAGAGGCAGCAGCAATGCCCTGGGGTCCTGTAGGAAGAAAGATGTATCTATGGTCATCCGGGGCGGGGTGGATTCCTAGAGGAAGTGATTGTGGTTCTGGCCCTAGAATCAGACCTGGGAGGATGGAAAGGAAGGGCATTCCAGGCTGAGAGAACAGCTTGAGCAAAGGCCTGGAGGCAAGAGAGTAGGCTCGGGTCCTGGGGAGTCTGCAAGTCTGTCCGGGATGGGAGCAAGACTCCAGATGGCTGGGGTGGGGTGTGGGCACCCACCAGCCCCTCAGTGCCTGGGGCCAAGCTCCTAGCACACCCCAACCCAAATTCCTGCTCCAGGGCTGAGTATGAGTGCTTCCAGATTGAGCTGTCCAAGAACTACGGCATGACTGAGTGGCGTGATGATGTCAAGAAGGTCCTGCTCAAGGCTGGCCTACATAGCCTGCCCATCACCTTCCTGTTCTCTGACACCCAGGTGCCACTTCCATGGGTAGTGGGCAGGGTTCAGGGTCGCTTGGCTACAACCTCATCCCAGTGTGACATCCTGGAAGGTGGTCAGTTCTTCATGCTCAGGTTACTGTCAGCCAGAGTAGACCTCAGGAGGGACCATCGAGACCAGACAGGGCCACAGATGGGTGTGTTGGAGTCATGGGGCCAAACTCAACCTCTCAGAGCTAAGGGGGCAGGGTACAGCATTGCTCATGCCCCAAGGATAAAGAAGGTCCCAGGCATCACAGCTGGCCACAAGTAGCCTCCACTTGCTGGCCAGTGGCTTCCACCTTTAGGCCCACAGGACTTTTGCCCACAGTACTGAGCACCCATGGCTCCCCTCTTGGGGACTGTTCCCTCTGGGGCTCCCTAGGTATAAGGCTTCTCCTCAGGTCTCTGAGAGAAGGACAGGCTGGAGAAGCTGTGGCTCTGGGGCCCCAAGGTTCAGGACAAACAAAGCAGGACCTAAACATGGCTTGCAGTCAGTCTGGGCCTAGGCTAAAGCCCTGTAATGTGCCCCACCCTAGGCCAAGAGTCCCCCTGCTCCCAGCCCTGCCCCTACCCCAGGGCTCCCTTCAGGCAGCCACTGAGTTAGTCAGGAAAGCGAGGGTATCCTCTGGCAAAGGCCAGGCCCTGGCCATATGAGATGGGCAAGGACCCGTCTCTGCCCATGGCCATGGTTTCCTCCTGTGAGGAGGCATGGAGAGGTCCCAGGGCCCTTCCATAGCCTGTGGTTATGTTCAGAGTCTCTACAGTAAGACAGGCCTGGATGCAAGGCCTGGAGCCATGGCTTGTAAGGTCCCTCCTGGAGCCTCAGTGGCATGGTCTATAAAATGGGGCCGTTGGGAGGGTCCAGCGAGACCATGATTGTGGAGCCTAACATGCAGGGGCCATCATCAAGGCTTAGGTCACCTGCCCCTCACTTCTCCCCAGATCAAGAATGAGTCCTTTCTGGAGGACATCAACAATGTCCTGAACTCAGGCGACATTCCCAACCTCTACACCCCGGATGAGCAGGACCAGATTGTCAACACCATGCGGCCCTATATCCAGGAGCAGGGCCTGCACCCCACCAAGGCCAACCTCATGGCTGCCTACACCAGGCGCGTGCGTAGCAACATCCACATGGTGCTGTGCATGAGGTACAGGCAGCCACTGCTGGGCCACGCAGGGGCAGCAGGGCTGGGCATGGTGGGGCTGACCCCGAGGAAGCTGGAGGCCTGGGTACTTGGGCTCGAGAAGAGAAGTGGCTCTGGGCCTGGTTATCATGGCATCGGCTCCAGGCTGCTGTGCTACTGTGTACTGGCTTCCATGCTCTTGGCATGTTCAGACCCACTCTGGGGATTCCTGGGAGTGTAAGTTGGTATCTCTGGGCCTCATTTGGATCTCCGGCTCCCCTAGCCCCATCGGAGAGGTCTTCCGAGCTCGCCTAAGGCAGTTCCCCTCCCTGGTCAACTGCTGTACCATCGACTGGTTTAACGAGTGGCCAGCAGAGGCTCTAGAGTCTGTGGCCAACATGTTCCTGAACGAGATCCCAGAACTGGAGGCCACTTCTGAAGTAATTGAAGGACTGGTAGGTGTCCTGGTGAGGAGTAAGCCCTCGGGGGAGGGGGGCTGCTCGGTTTCAGGCATGGGCTCAGGGTCACTGAGGCCTGGGTGAGAGTTCTAGGCCCACCAATGGCAATAAGCCTTTGGGCAGGCAGCTTTACCTGTCTAAGTTTCTGTTTCTCATCTATAAAATGTGGGGAGTGCCACAGGCTGTCGTGGTGACACAGGATGCTGTGCACACAGTTACCCAATGGCTATTCTTTTATCCCCTAAGGACTTCATGGCAGCTTCCTTCCAAGATCCCCACAATGTGAACCCAGGGAGATGGGGGTGGGGCTAGAGTTGTCTGATCCAAGCTGAGAGAGAGATGCTCACCTGGGGCTGTTGAGTCCAACGTTTCCCTGCCCAGCTGTGCCAAAGCCTTGGGCTTCCGTCTCCCAAGATCGAGCCTCCAAGGGGAGCACTCCCCTAGGGCTCTCAGAGAGAAGCAGTTCATGGGGCCTGTGACAAGGGCACCGGGCTCAGGGCTGGGAGACACCTGGGTACACATTCAAAGCCAGCTCTGCCCTTGACAGTTGTGTGACTTTGAGCAAGTCCTTTGACTTCTCTGGGACTTGGAATTTTCATCTGCAAAATACATGATCTAGATGTGGCAGTTGTGAAGATCATAGGAGAGAGTGGGTGGGAGATCGTCGAGGGCCCTGCACTTGGCTCCGTCCTTGGAAGCAGACCTCAGTGGTTTCCGTGAATGCCCCTAGCCCCCTCCCTTTGCTGAGGGTTCTGAGAGGCTGGCCTCAGTGTTCTCCCCACTCCACAGACTCAGGTGTGTGTGTCTATCCACCAGTCGGTGGCCAGTAAGTGTGCCGAGTACCTAGCCGAGCTGGCCCGCCACAACTACGTGACCCCCAAGAGCTACCTAGAGCTGCTCAACATTTTCTCCATCCTCATTGGACAGAAGAAACAGGAGCTGAAAACCGCCAAGAACCGCATGAAGAGTGGCCTCGACAAGGTGGGCCTCAAGGACGGCCTTGTGGCCAAGGGCTGTGCCTGTGGTTCCATCCGCTTGGTTTTACCCCTGACGCCGGGGCAACCCAGCCTGGCCTTTCTACCTGCACCCCGCAGTGTTTAAATGGGTGGCTTCCTTCCTTTTCAAAGAGCAAAAGCTGGTGGCCAATGGGAAGGCCAAAGCAGGTCACCCACAGATTCTCAGGGGACGACTCCCCTCCTCTGAGGTCCTCGGGGCAACCTGTGCAGATGGGGGCCTCTGGAGCTGCCGGCCACAGCCTGTCACTCATGAATGAGGCCAGCCCTGCAGGGCCCGTCCGTGGCACCCTCAGGCGCAGCTCTCACTCCAGCCCCCATCATGCCTGCTTTCCTCTCTGTGCCCCCACCCCAGCTGCTTCGCACTTCTGAGGACGTGTCCAAGATGCAGGAGGACCTGGAGATCATGCGCCCCCTGCTGGAAGAGGCTGCCAAGGACACCATGCTCACCATGGAGCAGATCAAGGTTGGGGGTGCTCCCAGGTCCCTCCCTGATGCCTGACCTTGTCTGAGGAGCCTCGGCCTCCCCACTCAACCCCAGGTCACTAGCTGCCTGACCTCTGCAAGCCGTCTAGTCTCTCTGCACCCCAGCGTCCTCTTTCGGTAGTCATTTGTTTCTTCAACAAATGCTTGCTCAGAACCTATTGGATGCCAGGCACTGCACTGAGCAGGGGACACACTGAAGAGAAGCCGGAGGAACCCAGACAACCCTGGTAATCACCACACGGACAGAGCGGCAGGGCCACCAAAGCAGATGTGTGGAGTTGCAGGGCACAAGAGGCCCGCATCAAGGCCCTCAACCCAGTAGGTGTCATAGACTTCTGTGTTCATAGGACAGCTTTCTGGCAGAACAAATCATGTGTCTTGCTCCACAAAGTCCATGTACTGCTTACCTTCTCAGCAGCTGGACAGAAGCTGTCCTGTGGAAGAGGCGTCTTTTTCTGTCCTGCGTGAAGGCACCCTGTGGGCTTAGGTGCCCTGCTCTGTGAGGGGTCTGCTCCAGCATGTAAAGCCCTGAGCCCCATGCCAGGCCAGTAGTGAGCACGGGTTGTGGAAGGGGCTCTGGCATTCCCAGATCTTGATGGCCTGTCACAGCTGAGAGAGCCCTTGGAGAACAGGCCATCCCAGCCCTCATTTCCTCTGATCTGGGGAGACTGAGGCACAGGGAGGAAAAAGGAACCAGGGCACACATGTCCCTGCCACCAGCCCCCCAGAGCTGCCCATCTGATTCTTCCCTGCCTCCCATTCCCAGGTGGACACGGCCATCGCCGAAGAGACCCGGAATTCAGTGCAGGCAGAGGAGATCAAGGCCAACGAGAAGGCCAGGAAGGCCCAAGCTATTGCCGACGATGCCCAGAAGGATCTGGACGAGGCGCTGCCAGCCCTGGATGCCGCCCTGGCCAGCCTGCGCAACCTCAACAAGAATGATGTGACTGAGGTGGGTGGCCAGGCCTCTCCTGGTGCTCACCCTTGCACCCCCCTTCCCTGGTGCCCTCTTGTGTCCTAGCCTCCAGGCCCTTTGTCTGCGTATCCCTTGGGGTGAGGGCAGAACTAGGGCTAGAATCCAGCTGCCTGCCTGACCCTTCCGGTACCAGCTGCCAGGGCCCAAGCAGGCGCATGGGGCAGGATTCAGGCCCTGAGAGGTGAACCTCGAGACCAGGACTGGATACGTGGGGTACAGTAGAAGCCATAGGCAGAAGCAGACTTTGGAGGATCCCCGGGTGTGTTCTTGTCCTGTGGTGGTAGGGGCTTGGTTGGTGGGGCCTGCCCGGTCTAGCAGCTGTCCCCACCCCGGGGTGCGCACTCAGTGATGGGTCTCCCCTGCACCACCCCTGGCCCCACCTGCAGGTGCGTGCCATGCAGCGGCCACCCCCGGGTGTGAAGCTGGTCATTGAAGCCGTGTGCATCATGAAGGGCATCAAGCCCAAGAAGGTGCCTGGAGAGAAGCCAGGCTCCAGGGTGGATGACTACTGGGAGCCGGGCAAGGGGCTGCTGCAGGACCCTGGTCGCTTCCTTGAGAGCCTCTTCAAGTTTGACAGGGTAAGCATGCCTGGCACCGGGACAGCAGTGATAAGGGCAGGACCTAGCGAGGCAGGGAGGCAGGAGAGGAGCCTGCCCACCACAGCACCTGCAGGCTCTGTGGTCTCCATCCTGCCCCCACCTGCCTCACCCCCACCAGCAACAAAGTTCCATGGGCCACCAGACCCTCACCCCAAAGGAGCTCTCGCCCAGCAGGGCCACAGACAGACTCATTGACCAGTGGGTATGGAGGCAATCGGGACCCAGGCAGGCCTCTGCAGCCCTTAGGGTATCACCCGTAGTGGCTGTGAGGCTCTGCAGCCTGGAGATCCTGTTTCTTGTCCTTTCCTCCCTGTGACCCCTGGCCTTGGCCAAGACCTTCACCATCCACTAGACCATGCCTCTCTTCCTCAGCCTCACCACCTGAGGTTCGGCTTCCCTCTCTGCCGCTGGACTTATCTGTCTGTCCGTCCATCTGTGGCTCCGTGTCCACTGGCACGTGCTCTCTTGGGCTGTGCCTGGAGCCCACAGCCCCCTTGGAGGGCCCTCTCCAGACCAGTAGGGGCCACCTCACCACTGGGCTGGCAGAGACCACAGCCCAATCTCGGGGCAGCTGGAGCCCCTCTGGGTTTCCCCATCTCTCCTCCTCCTCTTCCATCAGCTGGAAACCAGAGGTCCCACAGGCCTGACCAAGCCCCAGAGAGAAGCTCCCTTGCCAGGAGCACTCACAGCCAATGCTCAGGCTCCCCTGGCCCCAGGCTCTGACCTCTGGGAGCCTGACAGCAGTGCAGATTCCTGGACCCAGCCTAAGAGACAGGGTTGGACTTACCCAGGTGGGACAAGCACCCGGGGGTGTGGTGGTCTCAGGGTGGGGAATTATTATCCTTGAACGTGAGCCTGGTCGTTGTCCACTCACTTGCCTCCATACCTGCCAATGGCATTGCTCTCAGGAAGCAGCCTTGTCCTTAAATGAGTTTTTAATGAGGCCTTGTCTATGATGGGAGCCCTGGTGGCATAATGGTTAAGTGCTACGGCTGCTAACCCAAAGGTCGGCAGTTCAAATCCGCCAGCCACTCCTTGGAAACCCTTTGGGGCAGTTCTATTCTGTCCTGTAGGGTCACTATGAGTTGGAATCGACTCGATGGCAATGGGTGTCTATGATGGGAGTCCCTGGGTGGTGCAAACAGTTAAGTGCTCAGCTGCTAACCGAAAGATTGGAGGTTTGAGTCCACCCAGAGGCTCCTCGAAAGAAAGGCCTGGTGATCTTTTCTGAAAATTTAGCCATTGACTATTCTATATCTTTTAAGAACTATCTATGGGATCAAGTTGACAACAGCAACATGAAAGATTAGATAGGAAATTTAGGGGGCAGTGAGTTTATGTTAATAGGGGAGGAATAATTCAGAAAAGGAGGGTGGGAATGGTTACACAACTTGAAGAATGTAATCAATGTCACTGAATTGTACATGTAAAAATTGTTGAATTGGTGTATGTTTTGCTGTGTATCTTGTCAACAACAACAAAAATAAAATAAAATAAATTTAAAAAAAAGAAAGAAAACCCTATGGAGCACAGTTCTACTCTGACATACCTGGGGTCGCCATGAATTGACTCCATGGCAGCTGGTTGGTTTTTGTTTTGTGCATGATCAGGTCTTGAGGCTACTGTTTCCCAAGGAAAGAATCTCCAGTCTTTTTATGTGAAATCCTGAGAACATGGAGGTTCCTTTCCTGGCCAACCTTCTGGGCCATGTTTATTCCTGAAGGGGAAAAACACTGTCCGGAGAGTCCTGCAGGGGCAAGGGGCAGAGGGGCAGCATCAGGGGGCCCCTCAGTAGGCCCTGAAGCCCAGCAGGCCCCTCACCATCCTCCCTGGGAAGCAGGGATGGGGAGGACCGTGAGGCTGGTTCCCACCCCCAGGACAACATTGGGGAGACGGTGATCAAAGCCATCCAGCCATACATTGACAATGAAGAGTTCCAGCCGGCTGCCATCGCCAAGGTGTCCAAGGCCTGCACCTCCATCTGCCAGTGGGTGCGCGCCATGCACAAGTACCACTTTGTGGCCAAGGCTGTGGAGCCCAAGCGGGTAAGGGCCGGCTAGAGCTGGGGGTGGGGGAGCTGCTCCCCCTACCCCGCTCCCCCGCCCCGGGGGCACCGGGCGAGCTGGCCTGGCCCTCTGTCTGCAGCAAGCCCTGCGGGAGGCCCAGGACGACCTGGAGGTGACGCAGAGGATCCTGGAGGAGGCGAAGCAGCGCTTGCGCGAGGTGGAGGACGGCATTGCCACCATGCAGGCCAAGTACCGCGAGTGCATCGCCAAGAAGGAGGAGCTGGAGCTCAAGTGCGAACAGTGCGAGCAGCGGTTGGGCCGTGCCGACAAGGTGCACGGCCTCCCCCCGACCCAAGAGCCTGTGTGCCGGAGGGGGGCACCCCACAAAGGGCTGGATGGGCTCGTGAGGCAGGGGGGGTCTGGGGGTGCTGCCCACACCTCCCTGACAACCTTGGGGGCTGCACTGGCCAGGGCCAGCCCCCGGCCCCCAGACCAGCCCCTCTGGAGCCCACCCCTCCCGGCTGCCTCTGCAGCTCATCAACGGGCTGTCGGATGAGAAGGTGCGCTGGCAGGAGACGGTGGAGAACCTGGAAAACATGCTGGACAACATCTCTGGTGACGTGCTCGTGGCTGCCGGCTTCGTGGCCTACCTGGGCCCCTTCACGGTGAGAAGCCCCGGCCCTGCCTGGGTCTGGCCTCCCCTCCTGAAGCTTCCCCTCCATGAGGCTGGCTTGGGGGCTGCTCTTCCCTTACTACGTTTACTCAACAAACACTGTCAGGTGCTGCTCCCGTGCAGCCAGAAAACACGCCAAGCGGAGCGCCCTCTGGCGGAAAGACAGAAGAGCGCACACTTAGGGCCTGCGTGCCAGGCGCTGTTCTATTTCATTTAATCCTTACAGCCGCCCTAACGGGTGGGAGTTTTCAGTATTATCCCTGCTTCTCAGATGAGGGACTGAGGTTTGTAGTGGCCAAGAAAGTCACCCAAAGTGGGACTAGGGCACAGGCAGCCTGGCTCCAAGTTTGACCTCTGACCTCTACACCTAATTGCCAAGCACTGTGGTGCAGGAAGGTGCAGGAGGGTGTTGCAGGTGTCCTGTGGGGTGTCCCTGAGTTTGGCATCTCCCTAGGGTCAGTACCGCACAGCGCTCTACGACCACTGGGTCAAGCAACTCATGGTACACCGGGTCCCACACACCTCCGAGCCCACGCTGATTGGGACGCTGGGGAACCCCGTGAAGATCCGCTCGTGGCAGGTGCCCACCTGGGAGTGGGGACAGGTGGCTGGGCCTGTGGTGGGGTTCAGGCTGGGCTGGGAACCCCCTGCCTCCCTCCCTCCTCTTCAGATGCTGCCCCTGCAGCCCCATGAGCTCAGCCAGGGGTGGCAGGTAGGAGAGGAGGAAAGCTGAGCCAAGTGCCCGCAGACATTGAATGGAGGGAGAGAGTTTGGGGGTACTTTTAAGAGGGTTGGGGAGGGAGCAGCATCCAGAGTGAGCATTGAAAGAGGGTTCCTAAGAGAAGCCATGTCTGAACTGGACCTTGAAGGGCAGAGAGAGAACAAAGAGGCTGTAGGCAGGGCCTGGCATGAGCAAAGGCCAGGAGGGCATGTGGGTGTGGGCTCCGGGAAGATGGTCTGAGGGAATGAGGGCTCATAGGTAGGAACATGGAAAGAACCAGAGAAGGAGGGGCCTAGGAACCTGCCCTGTAGAGATGGAAGCAGTGGGTCCTGGAGGCTGAGAACTTGCGCCACACTATCACCTGCTCCCCGCCTCCTAGGGGGCACAATAAGGAGGGGGAAGACCACATTCAAAGCACAAAGGTGGGAGTAGCTGGGGAGTAGCTGATGCCCCAGGTGACCCTGCCCATGTGAGAGCCCCGACCCAGTCTGGAGCCTGTCCCCCTCCCCGCTGCAGATCGCCGGCCTCCCCAATGACACACTGTCGGTGGAGAACGGGGTCATTACCCAGTTCTCCCAGCGCTGGACCCACTTCATTGACCCTCAGGGCCAGGCGAACAAGTGGATCAAGAACATGGTGAGCCTATCAGATGGGTGCACACTGCCCCATCCCAGCAGGCTTGGCAAGTGCATGGGGAGCTGAGCCTCAGGCTGGCCCTCAGCCCCATCAGCCTCTGCCTGCATCCCCCACCCCCCAGGAGAAGGAGAACGGGCTGGACGTGTTCAAGCTGAGTGATCGCGACTTCCTGCGCAGCATGGAGAACGCCATCCGCTTTGGCAAGCCATGCCTTCTGGAGAACGTGGGTGAGGAGCTGGACCCCGCCCTGGAGCCCGTGCTGCTCAAGCAGGTGGGCCTGCAGCGGGCGGGGCGGGGCCACCCGCAGGCCAGCACGGTGAAGAGGGCAGCCCCATCCCCTGACACAGCACCTGCCCGTCACACCCCCCGCAGACGTACAAGCAGCAGGGCAACACGGTACTGAAGCTGGGGGACACTGTGATCCCCTACCACGAGGACTTCAAGATGTACATCACCACCAAGCTTCCCAACCCACATTACACGCCCGAGATCGCCACCAAACTCACCCTTATCAACTTCACCCTGTCACCCAGGTAAGTCCCCGCCCCCCAGACCTCCGAGCACTAGCTCAGCCTCCGCCTGCCTGGCTGCCTCCTCCTGCCCCCAAACCAGGACTCAGTGGGTCTTTCCCCCACTAAGAGACTCTACTAGCTTCCTTCCAGGCCCCTTCTCCTTGGCACTCTGGTGTTCCAACCTTTCTAGCTCCTCCATCAGTTCCCCTTACCTGCCACAGTTCCCACCTGAGAACATCCTGGTTTATCCTGGTCCCTGATCAGGATCCTCCAGCCTCCCTGCCAGCACCAGCCCACCTCCTCCAGACACCTTTTCTCTCTGGCTCAGCCCTTGCCAGGCCCTCCGGCGCTCACCCCAGAACTATCCCAGGCCCTCATGCACTCACCCCGGAGCTATTCCAGGCCCTCATGTGCTCACCCTGGAGCTATCCCAGGGCTCACCTCAGAGCTATCCCAGGGCTCACCTCAGAGCTATCCCAGGCCCTTGTGTGCTCACCTCAGAGCTATCCTAGGGCTCACCTCAGAGCTATCCCAGGCCCTTGTGCGCTCACCCCGCAGCTGCCCTGAGTGAGGCATGTGCTGGCTCCCCACACTCAAGCCCTTGTTTCCTGCCCCAACTGCTGCAAGCCCAGGCACTATGGTGCTCGCTGGCCACCCACACAAGAGTTTGGACCCCACAGGCCTGCTCCATGCTAAGGCCTCATGCCAATGGCCACTGCGAACCACTCCACATACCCGGGGGTGAAAACACCCTTAAGGCCTGTCCCTGTCGTCATTCACAGCCGCCTCCTGCTGAGGCCCTGGGACTCCCCTGGGGGAGTTGTCCAGAGACCCTCTCAGTTCACACCAGTCCAGCAACATCCAACTGGCTGGTCTCTGCTGGGATTACACATTGCCATCTGAGGTCTCGCTGAGAACCCATCACTTAGGGGGTAGGCTCTGCACTAGCCTGCAGTCCACAGCCAACGCTAGGCCTCCCGGGCTGTCAGTGACAAGGACGCTGGGCCCTTGTGGCCCCAGGAGCACAGGGTAAAGGTGAGCAGGCTTAAGGTTGGCCCCCCTGGGCCCTCCAGGGGTTACAGACACGGTGTCCCCCACCCTGGCAGTGGCTTAGAGGACCAGCTTCTAGGCCAGGTGGTGGCTGAGGAGCGGCCTGACCTGGAGGAGGCCAAGAACCAGTTGATTATCAGCAATGCCAAGATGCGCCAGGAGCTGAAGGACATTGAGGACCAGATCCTGTACCGGCTCAGCTCCTCCGAGGGCAACCCCGTGGATGACAAGGAGCTCATCAAGGTGCTGGAGGCTTCGAAGATGAAGGCCGCAGAGATCCAGGTTAGCGACTGCCTGCCCGCCCCTGCCTACACTGCCTGCCCCTACTTGCCATTCACCCCAGGCCCAACCCCTGTCCCTGCCCATCCCTGCCATCTGCTCATTGCCAGCCTGACCTGCTCCCCCGCCACTACACCCCCAGGCCAAGGTCAGAATCGCAGAGCAGACAGAGAAGGACATTGATCTCACACGCATGGAGTACATCCCCGTGGCCGTCCGCACCCAGATCCTCTTCTTCTGCATGTCCGACCTGGCCAACGTGGACCCCATGTACCAGTACTCCCTCGAGTGGTTCCTCAACATCTTCCTCTCGGGCATCGCCAACTCAGAGAGGGCAGGTAGCCCTGGCACATGTGCAGACTAGATGCAAGCAGGGCCCCACACTGACACACATGTGCCACACGTGGGCACATTTCCAGAGCAGGCACACACACGTGGGCTCATGCCCATGTCACTTGCACATACCGTCACATCACAGACTCACAGTACATAAGCCTGCACACGTGCTCATGCACACGTGCACACACACCCACACATACCTCCTCTGGACTCTCCTCGGAGCCTCTTTACCGAGAATACCAAAGGCCCTCAGAGGATGCCCAGACTCTGCCCCTCTGGCTGCTGGGGAGACGGGCTGGGCTGGGCAGGACCCCCGGGACCTTCTCTCCTCCCACCTGTCCCCACTCTCTGCTGCTGCCCCCCATGCCCTGCAGACAACCTGAAGAAGCGCATCGCCAACATCAACCGCTACCTGACCTACAGCCTCTACAGCAACGTCTGCCGCAGCCTCTTTGAGAAGCACAAGCTAATGTTCGCCTTCCTGCTGTGTGTCCGCATCATGATGAACGAGGGCAAGATCAACCAGGTGCACGGGCAGACAGACCGCCGGGTGGGCCATGCCAGGGCATACTGCTGAGGAGTGGACCTGTGGCAGAGCCTGGGGGAACAGGTGGAAGGAAAGTGAAAACCAGGCACAACGGCACAGCAAGACTAAGTAAGGGGCAGAGGACCACGGAAGCACAGTTTCTTCATTAAAAAGAGCTGGGAGCCCCTGGGCTCCTTGTGGTCCACCCAGTCCTGTCAGCACGGGCCTTCTCTGAGCCTTGATGCTGTGAGCACGAAGGCCGTCCTGCGCCTCCCACTCCTGTCTCCCATGAGGCCCTGGGCGTTTCGTGGCCATGCTGGGAAGTCCTGCCCAGACGGTGAGAGTGACAGGCACCACTGCCCAAGCCCTAACTGGGTGCCAGGCACCAGGCTCATGGGTATACTCTTGCCTACCCCCACACAGCCCTGGGAAGCAGCAGGGGTTCTGAGTCTTCCTGCTTTTCAAATAAGGAGACTGAGGCTGAGGCTCAGAGAGGTCAAATCCTTTGCCCAAGAGCATACAGCCAGGAAAGGCAGAGTGGGGACACTAACCAGATCTATTTATCATGCCAAGGGGCCTCAGTTCCTCTGGGTAAGGATGGTAGGGGAGGCAGTGCTGGGTGAGGGTGTCTGGAGGTGGCCACAGAGCCTGGGCACTAGCCTCCCCCTGGCCCCTACCAGGGTGAGTGGCGCTACCTCCTGTCAGGCGGCCCCATCCAGGCTGTGACTGAGAACCCCGCAGTGGACTGGCTGTCCGACCGGGCCTGGAGAGACATCCTGGCACTCTCAAGCCTGCCAGCCTTTTCCTCCTTTGCCCAAGACTTTGTGACGCACCTCTCAAAATTCCGGGCCATCTTTGACAGCATCGAGCCCCACCGGTGAGCTGGGCTCAGGGCAAGGTGGGCACAGTGAGGGTGAGACCCCAGGAACAGGCCTGGCCAGGAGCCTTCTCTGAGGGGCTACCCAAGGTTGCACCGCAGCCACAACCACATCTCTTCTCTGCCCTATACCCTGTATCCCAGATATCCCACTCTCCCCTGCCGTCCAGCCGGCAGAGTTCCTGTGGCCCACGGCCTCCTACAGGCCAGCTCTCAGGGGATATGGGTACTATTGCAGGGAGCCCTTGCCTGGTATCTGGGATGAGTACCTGGACCAGTTCCAGAAGCTGCTGGTACTCCGCTGCCTGCGTGGGGACAAGGTCACCAATGCCATGCAGGATTTTGTGGCCAACAACCTGGAGCCACGCTTCATTGAGCCACAGGCAAGTGCTGGTCCCAGGGCCTGGCTGCCCCCAGACAGACCACCGTGAAGCCTTGGCCAGGCCAGGACTCCTAGCATCCCACCCCAGAAGTTCTGACAGTTTCTAGGCCCCACCAGAAAGCCCCCTGGGGACCTCTCTGGGGAGTGCCAGGGTTACTGCCCCTCCTCAGCCCAGGTTGTCCCAACATCTGCTCTGCCCTTGCAGACAGCCAACCTGTCAGTGGTGTTCAAAGACTCCAACTCCACCACGCCCCTCATCTTCGTGCTGTCACCTGGCACAGACCCGGCTGCCGACCTCTACAAGTTTGCCGAAGAGATGAAGTTCTCCAAGAAGCTCTCTGCCATCTCCCTGGGCCAGGGGCAGGTGAGGGCTAAGCAAGGAGGGGGCCAGGGGAGCTGGGGGAAGGGCCGGCTGGTCCCCGACACTCAGAGCCCCCACCCCTACAGGGTCCCCGGGCAGAAGCCATGATGCGCAGCTCTATAGAGAGAGGCAAGTGGGTCTTCTTTCAGAACTGCCACCTGGCCCCGAGCTGGATGCCAGCCCTGGAGCGCCTCATCGAGCACATCAACCCTGACAAGGTGTGCCACCTGCCTGTCAGATTGCTCTGCCAAAGGGAGTAATGGTAGAATCGTCTGGAGCTGATGCAGGTGTCAATGAGCTAATCCTGCAAAGCACTCAGCCAGCACTGGGCACAGAGCAAGCACTCGGTACCTGGCATACGTAGCATGCATTGACTCATTTAATCCTCTCAGTGGCCCTGGAGCTACTGCTTCAAGTGGTGATGGGACTTGCCCAAGGCCTCCCAGCACAGACCAGTGGTCCTGGGACTGGCCAAAAGCCCATATTCTTAACCAGTGGCCGTGCAGCCTCACCTGGCCCACTCCTGGATGGAGTCAGGCCAAGGGTGGGCCCAGGGTCCCTGGGTAGGAGGGAGCCTGGTGTTGGTGTGGCCACCAGGCATGGATCTCAGTGCTCATGCGGAGCTGCGGCCACCAGGTACACCGGGACTTCCGCCTGTGGCTCACCAGCCTGCCCAGCAACAAGTTCCCAGTGTCCATCCTGCAGAACGGCTCCAAGATGACCATCGAGCCACCACGAGGTGTCAAGGCCAACCTGCTGAAGTCCTACAGCAGCCTCAGCGACGACTTCCTCAACTCTTGCCAGAAGGTGAGGCACACCTGGCACGTGCCCCCTCACCTGGCCCCGGGAGTTCCCCTTCCTAACATCCCTGCCTCCCCCAACTCCCACAGGTGACCGAGTTCAAATCCCTGCTGCTGTCACTGTGCCTGTTCCACGGGAATGCACTGGAGCGCCGTAAGTTTGGGCCCCTGGGCTTCAACATCCCCTACGAGTTTACCGATGGAGACCTGCGCATCTGCATCAGCCAACTCAAGATGTTCCTGGACGAGTATGCCGACATCCCCTACAAGGTGAGCAGGGGACAAGAGAGGGCCAGGGGCTGGGGCACTGTGGGGCCCTCACCCACCCCACCCCATAGGTCCTCAAGTACACAGCTGGGGAGATCAACTATGGGGGCCGCGTCACTGACGACTGGGACCGCCGCTGCGTCATGAACATCTTGGAGGACTTCTACAACCCGGCCGTGCTGTCCCCGGAGCACAGCTACAGCACCTCGGGTGTCTACCACCAGATCCAACCCACCTACGACCTCAACGTGAGCCCGCCCCAAGAGTTGCACAGGGGACCTGCCATACTGGGGTCCTGGGGAAGATGTGACCCTTGCCCTCCACCAGCTCCTTTTCATGCTCCTCTTCATGGACCAATCCATCTCACAAAGCCGCAGTGAAGGGGACAGACCTGGTCCCCGTCCCCTGGTGCTCATGCTCTGTGAGGAGAGGTGAACTCTCTTCTGTCAGCCACTCCTAGGGTGTAATTACTTAGTGAGGGTTGGGGCAGCTCCTCTAAGAGCTTAACCTGACCTGACTCCTGAGGAAATGACACTTCAGCTAAGGTGTGGGGAGACGTTGGGGGCAAAGGCTGGGGCTGGGTTGGGCATTCTGGAGTATGCGTCATCAGGTGCAAAGGGCCCATGGCAGGACACACACAGCATGACAGGTCTGAGCAGCCAGTTGGAGATGCAGAGAGCGTGATGGAGGTGAGAAGGGGGCTGGGAGGGAAGTGGGGGATGGACCACAGAGTCTCAAAGGCCTAGAGTCCCAAAAAGAGCAGGGAAATATGTAAGCTTTATGAACAGGGTTGACAAGTGCGGTACACGGGGATGTACTCAATTGGAGGGCCACTCCAAGGCTGGGGGTAGAGCAAACCAGGGGCTCAGCTGCAGCCTTCCTACTCCCTAGGGCTACCTGTCCTACATCAAGAGCCTCCCGCTCAACGATATGCCTGAGATCTTCGGCCTGCATGACAATGCCAACATCACCTTTGCCCAGAATGAGACTTTCGCCCTCCTGGGCTCCATCATCCAGCTGCAACCCAAATCGTCCTCTGTGGGTGGCCAGGGCCGAGAGGAGGTAGGTGGAGGCAAGCGGAGGGGCCCAAGGGCTGGGGAGGGCTGGGCCCTGTGGGGAGGAACTCTGTGCATGTGGAATCCTAAGGGGTTAAGAAGGGCTAGCTCTGACCCCCAGCATCCCTCTGCCCCCACAGATTGTGCAGGACGTGGCCCAGAACATCCTGCTCAAGGTGCCTGAGCCCATCAACTTGCAGTGGGTGATGGCCAATTACCCTGTGCTGTATGAGGAGTCGATGAACACGGTGCTAGTACAGGAGGTCATTAGGTAATCCCTCTGCACCCCCAGTCCTGTGTCACCACCAGATGAGCCTGGGCCTGTTGCCCTTAAGGCTCAGACAGCTCACAGCAGCAGCTATAACGATCACAGAAGCTCCCATGGGCCAAGCACCATGGTGCTGTACATGCTTCCCTTCACTTATCCACATTCTTATTATTCCCACTTTACAGACAAGTAAACTGAGGCCCAGAAAAGGTTTGTGACCTGCCCAAGATCACACATTTGCTAAGGGCCAGAGCTGGGATTTGTACACAGGCCGCCTGACCCAGCTCTGTGCTCTTAGCCTCCACATTCTGCCATTGTTTTTCTGTTGACGGTCCTGACCTGGGGAGTGGAGACAGTGGCACACGGCCCTGTCCCACTGCCTGTTTCCTGGCCCCTGGCCCCGTAGGTACAACCGGCTGCTGCAGGTGATCACACAGACACTGCGGGACCTGCTCAAGGCACTCAAAGGGCTGGTGGTGATGTCCTCGCAGCTGGAGCTGATGGCTGCCAGCCTGTACAACAACGCCGTGCCTGAGCTCTGGATAGCCAAGGCCTACCCATCACTCAAGCCGCTGTCCTCATGGGTCATGGACCTGCTGCAGCGCCTGGACTTCCTGCAGACCTGGATCCAAGGTGGCATCCCAGCGGTCTTCTGGATCAGTGGCTTCTTCTTCCCCCAGGCTTTCCTGACAGGCACTCTGCAGAACTTTGCCCGCAAGTCTGTCATCTCCATTGACACCATCTCCTTTGATTTCAAGGTCTGAATACAGCCAGGGCCAGGGCAGGCGACGGGCTAGGGTATGGCTCAGGCAGGAGGGGCAGAAGTCATGGCTGGCTGGGGCATCCAGGAACAAGGAAGGGAGTCACCAGGCAACTGGGGAAGTTCCAGGAAGACACAGGCCAGAAGAGGCCATGAGCCCAAAAGAAGGCCATGACCCCAAAAGAAGGCCATAGGGGCAGACTGCAAGCCCCTGGCTAGTGTGGTGGGTGAGTGATGGGCAGTCAGGCAGCAGCTGTCAGCTGGGAGTTCATGCCCCCACCCCCTCGACCCAAATCCTAACTCAGATTCGGGTGTGTCCACCACAGGTGATGGCCCAGTCGCTGTCTGAGATCAGTCAAAGGCCTAAAGAGGGGTGCTACATCTACGGATTGTTCCTGGAAGGTGCCCGCTGGGACCCAGTGACCTTCCAGCTGGCCGAGTCTCGGCCCAAAGAGCTTTACACGGAGATGGCCATTATCTGGCTCCTGCCAGTGCCCAACCGCAAAGCCCAGGACCAGAACTTCTACCTGTGCCCCATCTACAAGACGCTGACCCGTGCTGGTACGGGGCCCAGGGTGGGGACCCAGGATTGGCCCAGCACAGGCCAGTTAGGCCTCCCCCATTGGCTGGATGGGGAGGCAGAGAAGCAAGTCAGCACTCCTGAGACCATACGGGCCAGAAGAACCAGGCTAGCAGTAGGCAGGCAGTGCCCAGGGGCTGGGCTCACTCTCCACCTGCCTCCCTCAGCAGCACTCACCTTGGGTCCTGGGAACCTATGAGACCCAGCCTGCCATTATTCAGAAGGGGCAGCTGAGACCGGAAGGGAGATGGCCTGGGCTGGGTCTGTCAGAGAGTAAATGAGCAAAGGCATCAATTCTATCCCCATCCTCAACCCCTAGTGCAGTAACCCAGGGCAGGCTTGAGCCATGGCGAGACCCGCTCATCAGACAGGCCCCTTCATGGGTCAGGGCCCCCTCAGTCTGTCAGGCCCACTGCCTTTGCCCCTACCCCGTCCCTCCTTTAGTCGTGGCAGAACCTGGCCTAACACTCCCCTCTCTTTGCCTACTCCAGGAACACTATCAACCACAGGCCACTCCACCAACTACGTCATTGCTGTGGAGATCCCCACCAAGCAGTCCCAGCGACACTGGATAAAGCGTGGCGTGGCTCTCATCTGTGCCCTGGACTACTAGACTCAGACACAAGCAGGGGGGAAAAGGGGGGGGGGCATTAAAGTTGTTTTCCAAGTTCAGCTGAGCCTCAGCTGCTCACTCAGCCTCCTCTGTAGGACTCATCACCAGGGAAGCAGGGCAGGGGGAGGGTCCCCAGCAGAGAACGTGGTTAGCAGGAGGTAGAGTGGCAGAGGTGGCAGCTTTGGCCTGCTGTACCCAGCCAACTGCAACAAGAGACGTGAGCCCTCTGGGTCCTAGCACCCCATCCAGTAAGGGTAAGCCAGGCCGGATTAGACTCCAGGGCCGAGCCCCAGCACCTCTCCAAGCTGCAGAGCCACCTTATGTTGTGAGCAGCACAGCCTCTGCCCCTCAGAGCACACCTACGCCTATCCCAGCCTCTGCCCCAGGGTGGGAGACGGATACCCCAGGAATGCATGCCCCTCACCCTTCTGGTCACAGGGCTAGGTAGCTCCTTCACTCCCACAGCAGCCACAGGAGGGCCTGTTTCTTCAGAGTTTTATTCATTCACTGATCTGGTATTTACAGGGGCCGGCTGGAGGGATCAGGAGAGGCAGCTGCCACGCCTACCAGCCCCCCACCCCCTGCAATCACTATGTACAGATAAGGGGTCTGTTTGGGTCACCTTCAGAGCCATCTGGAAGAGGCCACTGGGCTGTTAGGGGCGTGAGCTCCAGAGGCAGTGTTGGGCCCACCACCCCTGGCATCAGGCCCCCTGGGAACCAGGGCTCCAGCGGGCTCAGTCCTGCTGCCCCACCCTGAGCACCCTGCAGAGGCTGAGGAAGCTGGCGTGACAGAAGAGCCAAGTGGGGCCAGCTCCCTGCAAGCTGCCCTGTCTCTGCTATCCCTGCCCCTAAAGGAGGGAGACATGGTAATACTGAGGGGTGGGCAGAGGCTCCTCTGAGCCCGCAGGCTCCCAGGACAGGGACCTGGAGCCCGAGGCAGGACCACAGCCACAATACTGAAGGCAAAGGGCCCAGGGCCTTGCCACGGAGAGCAGTCCCGACAAGCCCAGTGAGAGCCACGAGGGGGATTTACAAGCACCCATCAGCTCAAACACCTCTCTGATCAGGCTGTGGGACCCCAGGGAGGCTGCTCCTGCCACCCTTGCTGGGACACCCAGCCCCAGTCCCGCCCAGCAGCTGGGGCCCCTGAGTGCAGAGCTCCCCAGGACAAATGAAGAGAAGGCTGGCTTCCTCAGACAAGGAGAGCTGGCACTGGGGATAGAGCAGCAGGGCCCACCGCCAACCCACGCCTCCAGCTGTGACCCTGTGGTTGTGAGCCTGTGCAGTGCAGGGACCAGGGCCCACCAGGACGACAGCTGACAGGAGGGAAAGCAGAGTTGGGAAGCCAGCTATGTCAACACAGCGGTGGCAAGATGGGTTGGAGCCCAGAAAAATAGACGTCTCTGATAGATAAAATATATATTCTGCTGCCCGAGGCCGGAGGGCCAGGTCCTGCTGCTCCACAGCCGGCTGTGGAGGTAGCCGTGGCACCTCGCAGCCCCAGCGCTAGCTGCTACTTCCTGAGCACTATGGGGCTGCCCTGCCCTGCCAGGCCCTGGGACATGAAATGCAGAGAATCCCGGCCCAGCTCCCATCCCCAGGGCCTGGCCTCTCTGGCTGAAACTATGCCATAATACTGGGAAGACGTGGGAGTGGGGCAGGGAAGGGGCCCTGGTGAGGGCCCCACGGCAAGAGCGGGCTGCAGAGTCAGGGCCAGTGGTCTTCACTGGCGCTTGGCCTTGTAGGGGCGTGAGCGTTTCCGCCGGTCAGGCTTCCGCTGCTTGTGGAGCCGGCCAATGCTGACCCCTTGGCGCCGCCGCACCGAGATGTTCTGCTCCACCAGGTTGGCCAGCATGCCTGCGGACGGGCAGAGACCCTGAGCAGGTGGCTGTGTGGCCACAGCCTCAGGCCTGGAGCCGGGGCTCTCACAGCCCTCCCCGCCCCAGAGAGGGGGACCTGAGGGACGTGCCCGGTAAGATGCAGCAGCCAGTCCCTCACCTTCCTGAGCCAGCATGGAGATGAAGGTGCAGATGAACTCATCATAGTTGTGGGTCCTTCTCTGGTCATCAATCTGCAGGACAGGAGAAGGGTGAAGGCTCTGGGGCCCATCTCCCCAGAGCAGCTGCCAGCTGACTCAGGAGGCGGCACCTCTGGGACAGCAGGCAAGTGCAGAGGACCAGGCAGCTGGAGAGATCACCCACCTTGAACTTCTTCCTCTTCTCCACTTCCTCCTTGAGGCAGGCCTCATAGTTTGCAATCTCAGCCTCCACACACTTCAGCAGTGCCAGCAACTCCTGCCAAAACCCAGCATTGCACCGATGGGGGTGCTGGCCAGTGCCAAAGCCCCACTATGGGAGGCAAGGATGAGCAACTAGAGTCCATGGGGTCTAATGAGGCCCCTGCCGCTCCAGGTGCCTGGTTCCAGCCAACCTACACCCCAAAATCCCAATCAAGAACCCAGCACCTGGGCAGCAGTGCCCCAGGCCCTTCCCTGTCAGCACTGGGAGCTCCAAGAAAATGTCATGGAAGTTCACCTTGGGTGAGTACTTCTCCCCACTTAAGGGCTCACCGGGCCTGATCAGCCCAGTCTTCTCTCTGCTTTCTGCCGCTTCCTCCACCTCCTTCTCCTCTGGGCTGCTGGACCCCTGACTACTTTGGCTTGGTCTGACGGAGGGTGAGGAGCCCTTCCCACCTTCTGGGGAGAGAAGGCACGAGAAGACCCATGAGGGCAGGACGCTCGGTCACCCAGCCACCTCCCTCCTCCCTAGCAGGTGCACCAAGTGGCTAGTGAGCCAGCCCAAGGCCCACCTGTCAGTGCCAGGGGACTCAGCACACCGTCCTCAGCCAGGTGCAGCAGGCCTGTGCTGATAACAGGACCCAGATCACGTACAGCACGGTTGTAGCGTATGCAGTCAACACGCAGCAGGCTGTCATCCTCGCCAAAAAGCACCTTGGAGATGTGGGAGGTGACAGGGCTGGAGGGCCGCGTCGGGTTGGCTGAGCGGATGGGCGAACGCAGTGGCGAGTTGAAAGCACTGCCGATCTCGGAGGCTGTGTCCGTGCTCTCATTGCTGGGGGTGGGTGAGGGCTGCGAGTGCACGGGCACTGCCACGGCCGGACTTCCGGCCCCGCTGCTCGTCTTGATGGACAGAGGGATCGAGAGGTCTTTCTGGGACTCTTTGAGCTTCTCAGCCAGGACATTGATGGTGTTGGGCTGTAGCACTGACAGCTGCCCGTCCGCGGAGCCACTCAAGGGCCCTGGCTTCCCCGGCCCCTTCCGCTTGTATCTGTAGGGTCAAAGGAGAAGGAAGCCAAGAGCACAGGCTGGGTGACCACACTCAGCAGTGGCCAGAATGGCCTCAACGCATCCTGGCCTCCAGGGACTGACCCAAGAAGCTCCTCACACTGGGTCCAGGCAGCTTGACCCAGCCACACCCAGCTGGCACCTAAGCTCTAACAGCTGCAGCCATGTGTCCTCCAATAATACCTCCACTGTTCCAGCCACCTCACTTCAGGCCTTCTGCCAATGCCGTGTCTTCCAGCAAAGCCGCCCACCCATATCTCCTCCATCCCTGCCTCATCCAATCCTTCAAGACCCAAAAGAACATGGCTTGGTGTTAACATGCCCAGCCCTCCCCCAAGCCCACCGCCAACTCCTTGGGGGCCTGGAACAGGCCCTTCACGCCAGCCTCCCCAGGGCCCTGCACCCAACAAGTGCTCAGCATTCTCTGCTGAAGGGCATTCGCAGGCTGGAACAGCCAGGATGGGCTCCACGGCACCCAGGGCCACCAGGCTGGCAGGGCCAGGGCTGACCTAATGGCAGAGTCGGGGTTCTGCGTGTCGTCCTCCTCATCATCCTCATAGGCGTCGTCATCGTCTGAGTACTGCTGGGGCGGGCGGACTGGGACTCGGCTGCGGCCTACGCCTGCTGCCAGGTCTTCCTCTTCCTGAGGCGGAGACACCCAGGGCAGTCACGAGCAGGGGGCCAGTCAGGCCAGGCCCAGCCTCACACGGAGAGAAAGCTAACTTGGCTCTCCAGACTGTCTGGTGACAGCCACCCACCTTGGCTCCTGGGCATACAGCCTCCCACCCATACTGCCTGCCTACACAGGGCTTCTAAGACAGAGTGCTCCGAAACATGTGCCTTTATGTTGCCAGCAGAACCCAATCTGTAAAGCTGTACCAAGGAGCATGTCCTAAATGTTAAACACCACACCTTAAAGTCAGCAGAGCTCTCCCTGCCTCCCCAAACCCTGCCATTATGGGGGCCACCTCTGACACAGAGAAGCCTGGCAACCCAGGCCCAGGCAGAGGGCAGACACCAAGGAACCACCTGGCGAGACTGCCTGTTGCAGCCTCTCAAGAGAAGCCTGGAGGAAAAGCAAGAGTGCTCCCACTTACCTGCATGGGGGACTTGGCATAGTTGTGATTGTCCAGAAAGGCTGGCAGCCGCTGGACGATGGGGGTTGGGTTTGGGGGAACCCCATTGAGGCTGCTCCCTGGGGGCTTCACCACCAGCTTGGGTTTGCTGGGAGGGCTGTGGGTCAGGGCGGGTGGGCATGAACCAGCCACGTCCTCTACACCATCTGGGACGGGGCAACAAGCACAGGCAGGGCCTTCAGCTGGCTCCTCGAGGGAGCTATCCCCAGCCCCCCATCTCCCCAGTCCTGGGACACAGCACGGCTCCCCGTCTCTCCCCAGCAGCCAAGCCAGCTGGTGGACTGGGAGTTAGCAAGCTCCACAGTGGGCCGACAGTGAGGCAGGGACAAGATGAGATAGGCAAAAAGGGAAGCAGAAAGAAAAGGCTTCTGTCTCAAGCAGGAAGGGAGTGTGCCTTATGGAGAGAAGCCCGGCACCTGTGGTGACAGCAGCCCTTTACGGGAGCCGCCCTTTAAGGGAGGACTGCTCTCCCCACATTCCCAGGGTACAGAGCTACAAGCACCAGGACCTCCCACAGAACCCTCTGCACCACTGCCCAAGGCCATCCACAGAAAGACTTGCCCTGCGTGGCCTTCCAGATCAGTCTATGAGGGGGTGGCTCTCAGGCCCATAAGAGAGGCCCCAAGCCCCAGTACCTGTGTGGGTGCCCTCGGAGGCTGCTGGGGCCCTGCTTGCCTCCAGCACCGGAGGGGACTTGCCGCTGGCTGGCTTGGCCTCCTCAGGCAGCTGACACTCCTGAGACTTATGGGTCTGAATCAGCTCTGGCTGTGTTACCCTAATCAGCTGAAAACAGAATCGGCGGTGGCACAGAGGAGTCAGGACAGGCCCAGGCCTCTTCCTGGACAGTTAAGGGCCCTTGAGGGGCAGCAAAATGGCTTTGGCTCTGCCCACCCACTCACTCATGGGGAAGTAAGACAGCCAGACCCAGATCTCCTTTCAGAATCCATTTTCCCACACACACACCTCCCCACCAAGTCCCACCTTTTCCACAGAGGAAGCAGAGGAAGTAGTTCATTGAAACTCTGATCCGTAAGACAGTGATCTGGGTATCAGGAACAGGTGCCGCAGTGGGAGTGGGCCAGGCAGGAGGGGCACTCACCTGCTGCAGGGCCTCAAGCACCGTCTGACGGTTCACCTTCAGCACGTGCAGCCTGGCCTCATACTTGATCCTGCGGTCAGGCACCACCGCCATGAGGTTGAAGCGGATGTCGTGGTAGGGCTCCCTGCAGTCACAGCCGCAGCCGTGAGAGCAGCCCCAACCCTGGGCCCTGCCATCAGGTTGAGGCAGATTTCCTGGCAGGGCTCCCTACAGTCACACCTGTGCCCATAGGTACAGGCCCCACCCCAGCAGGCAGGAGCAGCTGGCCACGCACGCCAGGCATCTGAGCTGTTATCTTTCAATGAGCTGTGTGAGGAGCCTGTCAGGAAGTGAGCCAGCACACCTGGGCCACCCCAGGGTCCCAACAAGGCCTGCCCCTCCCCTGGCCCATCCCAGAGCAGGCCACAGGCAGCCCAGAGAGAAGATGAGGCAAGGAGTTGGGAGCCCAAGATCTAAACCTGATCTTGCTGGATTCACCACGTGGCCTTGCACAAATCACCTGACCCCTCTCCGCCATGGTTCCTTTTTCTCTGTCCCTCCCAAAAGGGGCACAGCTCCAGAGGGGAGAGCAGGGCAGGCACAAGGCCCTTACCCTGCAGTGGCGAGGCCGATCCGCTCCATGATGACCCGCCGGGCCTTGTCCGTCCACTCCTCATCCTCCCCCCAGGGCCCTAGAAAAGACCAAGGCGAGGAGTCAGCAGGCAGGCAACCCTGAGCTGGGCAGGCCAGGCATGGGAAGGAGGATGGAGAAGAGCAGCTGAGCCAAGGAGTCAGGGGCTAGGCAGATGGCGCAGGGTGCTATACTGGCCAGAGCCAAATGTCCTCAGCACCTACTCCCTGCCACCAGGTCCACAAGTACCCGAGGACCCTGAGCCCCAGCTCCCCAGGAGGCAAGCAGAGGAATCCCAGTGGGCCCCCAGTTCAGGGTGCCTACCATGGTCAATGGGGTAGACCTTCAGCCCGTCCAGCTCAAAGAGCCGGCCTGTGATAGGCACATAGCTGACAAAATGGAACGCCTCCATGGTCCGCACTGCACTAAGACCGTTCTGCTTCTCAGGGAGGTGGCGCGGCTCAGGCCTAGGAAAAGACAGTCAGGACCCAAAAGGGGGCAACCCCCACCACCACCATTGGCATCACAGCTCCCACACACCTGGCATGGCTATTATGGGCCTTGGCCAACTCCGGGGCATTGCCAATTGCATATCCTTTGCTCTAAAGGGAAGAAAATAAGGCCATGTCAGAACATCAGACCAACCTCTCAGATGGGCCTCTAAGTGGGAGCACAGTTCCAGAGAGCAGGCCTGGAGGCGTTCCAGGAATCTGAAGTACAGGTTAACACTCCTGAAGGACTAGTGAGGGGTAGAAGAGAGCTCTGGAGCCCCAAAGAGATGGGCTCTACTGGCCTTGTGCAGTAATCAGTGGACACTAGGAACAGTATGGCCTAACAAGAAAAGCCCTGACACAGGAGGCCCTAACATGGTGTCACCAAGGCAAAGCCCCTTCCCTCTCTAGGTCCGTCTCCTTCTCTGGCTTACAACCAATTGCCTCACACAATTATTTTAAAGGTCATATGTAATGAAAATGATCATTTATAAAGGAAAAAGCCCCACAGTACCAAATGCCATGTAGTGGCATTAATAGCAGCCCTGGGGGTCCGATGTGTCCAGCTGGCTGTGAGCCTGGACTAAGGTGCCACAGCCTACCTCAGGGCTGAAGCCTTTGGTGAAGTCCTTCATGCGACTCAGGGTGGGCCCCAGGTCCACATTGCTGCAGTTCAGGAGCACGCTCAGCAGGGCATGAGTAGCACAAGAATTGGGGATCAACTGTGAAACCAAGAAGAGTCACTCATATGCAGCACCCCTCACCCCAGTTCCCTCAAGCCCATACTCATTGGGAATAAGGACTCAGAGAAGGACAGTCATATCTGGACAACAACCCTGATAAGCTCTTCTCATTTTAGCCCAACAGTTGCTCATTCAACAAGCGCCAGCTAAATACTCACCAGCTATCTGGGGATGCAGAGAGTGGGGAATGACTCTGACACTAAACTGCCTAAAGGTCTTCCCAGGCTAGTGAATGAGAGCTTAGTATCTTCTCACAAGAGGTTTCTGCAACCACCACCATTGGTATCTGCCTATCTTCTTCTCCTGCCTGCCCCCATTTCCCCTTCCCAAGCAAAGAAACTGGCAGCATCCCACCCTCCAGACAGAGCCCAGGGCCCAGCAGACCTGGTGAGCAAAGAACATGTTATTCACAATCTCATCATCAATCACGGATGTATCATCCACCAACGTAGAGACCTTGCGACGGGACCGGCGCTCTTCGATCCATTTGAAAAGGAAGATGAACCCATATACGGGGCTAGGGAAAGTAAGGGGCAGAGACAGATCAGCCAAGGGGCAGAAGCCAATCAGCATCCCTTTCTTTCTCCCCCGTCCCCGTGCATTGTGTTACCACTCAGGTGTCCCTGCCAGGATCTCACTTCTCTCCCAACACTAGGCCCCCAAAGTGGTCCTGAGAGCTCACATCCCAGAGGTCTACAGCAGGCAGAGCCAAGCATCAACTTCTGGTTGTGGTGCTCCAGGAGTCCACTCAGGCTCCTTACGCCTAGAGCCTATGATTGGTGGATAACAGAAGAAAAGTTGGAACCAACGGCCCAGGCTCACCAGGTAAGGTGAGAACCAAAATCTGTCTGATAAGGAATTTAAACACTAATTCTCCATTATGGACCACAAGGGTTACGCCTCAATGCAGCCAGAGAAGCAAATAAACACATACACCAGCCCCTTCTTTCCCAGGAAACAAAAAGCAGACTTCTTGGTCTGTCATGGTAGCAGTCTCCCCACACCTCTATTCTGTGGGACTACCAGGGCAAAAACCTGAGAAAGGCCACCCAGAAGGAGCCTTGTCAAACACCACATGCCAAGCAATCAATACAGGACCCTGTGTTGGATTTGAAGCCAAAGACACACACAGGCACATTAAAACTGCAATTAATCAATTACAGCTGCAAAAAGGTACTGTGTAACCTTCACGGAAAGAAGGGGCTTCCTGCTGCAAGACCAGCAAAGGCATCTGAATTGTACCCCTAAAGGATGGTCAGGATTTGGATTGGGGCGGGGGGGGGGGGCACATAAAGGGACGCACTGAGAGAATATCAGCTTGATCAGAAAGAGGGAAGAGATGCTTCCTTAAGATTTTACAACTCGGGGTTGCTGATACTGCCTCCTTTGAGAAGTACTCTTCCCCAGCCCTCCGGGTGTGAGGGGAGGCCCTGGCGCCAAGCCACTCACCCCTGGCATTTGCTCTGAAGGTCATAGATCTCCTCTACCTGCACCCCTTTGACACCTGCGAACAGGAAAGGAAAGCTGTCAGGCAGGTTGGCCCCTGGCCCTGGAGCAAGAGTGCGCCGGGGTAGGCGACCACAGCCCCGGTCCGGCGGGTAGGGGAGGCTCTTACTCACCGAAATCTTCCACCAGGAGGGTGAAGAGGCCTGGGTGGGGGCGACAAGACAAGGTGGGGGAGTCAGACAGGCGCGTTCCCGCGGACATACGCCTGCCTATGGGCCCACCCGTGGTCCCCGCAGCCCCTGGTCTGCCCAGCCCCCTTCTCACCCGGGTCGCTCTCCAGCTCCAGCCAGCCCTTATTCATCTTCCCGCGGGGCGGCCCCTAAGCGCCATGTCCAGGCCCTCCCGACCCACCGCCGGCCCCGCCGGGAGCCCCTGTCGCCCCCGGGGCCCCTCAGCCCCACACAGACAACGGGCTCTGCCGCGTCAGCCTTCCGCGCCGGCAGTACTGCGTCACCACGGCGCGACGGCCTCCGCCCCGCCCCTGGGCTCGTCTTCCGTCGGCCGGACCTGAGCTGCGAGCGCGAGCTTGGAGGCCGGCGCGCTCGCGAGGGAGGAAGGGGCGGGAAGAGGGGCGGGGCGAGAGAAAGGGGTTGGGCGACGGTGGAGCGCGGTCGTTAGCGCGCGGCCGTTAGCGGTCCAGCGTTGCCAACGGTTGGCGTTACCGTCGTCCCCCTGCTGTAGTAGTAGTCCCCGTGGGTCGCAGTCCGCGTGACCTGGCCCCAGTTAGCGCCCTCGCCCCATTCGCCGGCGCAGTCACCGCGCGGGGCGGCCGCCCGTGAGGTAGCTACCACGGCTTGTGACAACGAATAAAGCTCCCGGACAGAGGCGCCCTCAGCGACAGCTGGGCGGGCAGCCCGGGCCGGGAGCGGCGGCCCGTGCGCTACGGTGAGGAGGGAGCGACGGAGGCGACCTCCAGCCCGGCCCCGCACCAGTGGCCCGGCAGGCGCGACATGAGCCTGGTCTGGCACCCACGGAATGCTCCTTGAGCCCCTTCTTCGGCTGTTACCTCCGGGGGACCGTTGTGGCCACACCGACACGTACTTTCCAGATAAATCATTGTTTATTCTTGCGGCGGCGGGGCCGAACACGTTTATTTTTTCTTTTTAATTTTCTCAACAAGGATTTACCCAGCGTTTATCCAGTGAAACAACTTGGTAACTTTCAAGGGAGCATCCGCCCGGTTAGGAAATCACGGACTGAGCAGCTTGTGAAAGCCCGCATTTGCAACGTCCCAGCGCATATGTTTTGAAGATCGTCCCATCTACTTGTAACCACCGGTGTGCACAGAATCCTACTCAAGGAACGTCTTGGTCCAGCGATGCAAAGAACTGAAGTGTCAAGGTTTTATTTTGCTATTGCTAGATGGTCACGATGTATCCCCCAGCAACTGGTAACTGCTCCGTAGTCAGCCAGGGTGCATCCCTCCCGGGGATGGCATAGTTAGTGAACGCCCTACCCGCTCCTCTGCCAGCCTATTGAGAAAGAAGCACCAACATCGTTACTTCTGCAACTGCAACTCATAGGTTGGGAGAGGAGATTGAGCAAACACAAAGTTAGGAAGAGCGGCATAGCCTTGGTTTTCTGAGCGACTAATTGTCTTAGTAGTTGTATTCATGGAGAATAGTTGAAAGTCTCTGAAGATATTCATGTTCACAGCCATGATCTGAGAACGTGAGCATTGGAGTATATGTCTCTAGAATGATCTAACTTACTCAGCTCTTTTAAGAAATGCTGGACTAGATAGAGTCCTTCCTTCTTGGGCGTGGGTTTTGCCAGTGGGCTATGTCTCTCACTAGAGGGAGTGCTTGCTTTGCTATTGGTTGCCTTGGCCAGCCCAAATCACACAGGCTTTTGTTCCTAGGGAGGAGCTACCTTATCTTTTACTGGGTAGAATTAAGGCACCCATACTTGGGGACAAAAGTAGCCTTTTTTTCCTGGATGCTACTTCATGCATTTGTTGTTGTTGTCAGGTGCCACCAAGACAGTTCGGACTCATAGCGACCCTACGTATGGCAGAACGAAACACTGCCTAGTCCTGCACCATCCTTATGATAGTTGTTACGCTTGAGCCCATTGTTGCAGCCACTGTGTCAGTCTGTCTCATAGAGGGTCTTCCTCTTTTTCTCTGACCCTGTACTTTACCAAGCATGATGTCCTTCTCTAGGGACTGACCCCTCCTGATAACATGTCCAAAGTATGTGAGACGAAGTCTCACCATTGTCGCTTCTAAGGAGCATTCTGGCTGTACTTTTTCCAAGACAGATTTGTTCGTTCTTTTGGCAGTCCATGGTATATTCAATATTCTTCACCAACACCATAATTCAAAGGTATCAATTCTTCTTCGGTCTTCCTTATTCACTGCTTTCTCATGCCTAGGAGGCAATTAAAAACACCATGGCTTGGGACAGGCACTCCTTTGTCTTTAGAGCGACATCATGCATTTACTGGGCCCAAATAAAGAACCATTTATATCCATCAAGCAATGGTCCCAAGTTCTTATACTGCTGTGTGATAGCAGTATAATGCGGTAGTTAATGTTGGTCTCTGGAGCCAGGCTGCTTGGGTTCAATCCCACCTATATATCACTTACTATGACCTTGGACAAGATAATTAACCTCATTTTGAAAATGGGAGTAATGATAGTACCTACTGCATAAGCTAACACATGTAAAGCACCTAGAGCAGTTTTTGGCATGATTTAATAGTTACCGGCTGTTATTAGCGTTGATTCTGGGTGAGTCCCTCATTCCATCACTTGTTTGGGAGGTGGAGGGCACCGTTGCCTTGACCCCATAGAACTTGATAATCAAATGTGGAATTAAATTGCTGACTAAGCCCTGCTTATATTTATAGCTGGAAGAGCCTGTATTGTTGTAGTAATAGTACAGAAGAATTCAAGATAGGAGAGGGGGGCAGCTGCGAATGAAGACTATAAAAGAAAAGAAGAAGGAACACCAAAGATTGAGGTACAGTAGGTGACGTAAGGGAGTTTGGGAGAAATTGTCCAATGGCCTGTAGTATATGCTTCACTTTTTGCCCTCTTTGTCATGGTGTTGGGGGCTGGAGTTTGGCAGTGTTGTTGGGCTGGAGTTGGGCACCTGTGAGTGACCCTAGAAGCTGCCCAGTAACTTATCGCCCCAGGGTTGTCCCTAGTAGCAAAGTGCTAGCTGTGCAGTCCTATTGCCTTGGTTCACAGCCTGGCTCTGACACTTGGTGACTATGTGACCCGGGACAAGTTACTTCATTTTTTATGCCTCAATTTCCTCGTCTGGAAAATGTGCATAATAATTGAACCCACTTTTTAGAGTGTTCTGTAGATTCGTTGAGTTAATACATGTAAAATGCTGAGAATAATACCTAGCAAATAGGACATGCTCAATCTAAGTTAGCTATTACCATTTTCAGTATGCTTTAGCAAGTTGGTACAACCTGAGATTATGTGTACATGGCAGAAGAAGGGTAAAAGAATAAAAAGGATTTGTTCTCACATTCATTCAGTCAACGGCATTGAGCACCTACAGGAACTAGGGACAGAAAGATGGTTGTGATCTGGTCCCAACCCTCGGATAACTTACTGGGTATGTTTTGTGCTTTCAAAAAATATGAACTATGTAAAGAAACTGATGTCATGGTCTGTAGATATTTTGGTCCTTCATCAGACCCATGTAAGGCATTTTGAGGAAAATGTTGCAAGGGGGTCGACAAGGTCCTCAAAGATCACCTTGTCTGTCTCCTTTCTCTCGTGTAGAAAATCTGCCAAGACTAGGAGGGTAACCCAGAGGAAGCCGTCTTCAGGACCTGGTAAGGACTAGAGGTTCTGTCCAGCCATTGCCTCCCGACCTCAGCAAAGAGGGCTACCTGTGTGGGGCAGCAAATTTGCTTCTCTCAGCGTCAACCCCACTTCCTTCCCAGATTCTCCAAGATCCTCAAGAAGTTGGGATCTGTAATTTTTAAATTTCATGTCCAAAGTTCCAGAAGCAAGTTAATTAAAATAAAGCTACTTGAGACAAAAAAATGAAGCAAACAGTTGCAGCCAACTCCTTCAATGTGATCAAAATTATATAAAAGTCTGCCTCATGCCAAGTAACACCTCCTCCCATCCTCGACTCCTTGCCACAATGAACCTCTTCCCAATACTCTCTTCCTGTTTGTACTTAGATGATTGTGTTCCCACTCTTCTCTTTCATTCTAATGGTCAGCTTGAGTCAAACCCATAGTTAATTCTTAACATGATCTCTTCCAGTTTGTCGGCTATGCCTTCAAGAACCTGGGGATCCTGAAAAACTGGGGGAATTTCTTCAGAAAGACAATCTCGGCGTGCATTACTTCTGTCTTGTGAGTATAAGGTCTCCTTTGCTTTGAATGTCCTCTGGCTTTTGCTGTACAGTCTATTGTCTGTTTTTGCATCCAGCCTCAGATCCATAGCCCTGTTTGGTGTTTTTTTCTTTTTTTTTAATCTAATTTTGTAGACGTTATATGGGTATCTGATAAAATATGTGCAAGAAATATATATACAGGGTATAAAATCCTGACAGTATAAAGTATGTACAATAAAAAGTAAGTCCCCTCCCAAACAATATTCCCAGTCCTTCTTCTTCTCCACAGAAGCAGCTGCTATCAACAGTTTATTGATAAACCGTCCTTCCAGTTATTTTTTTCTCCAATACTCTTTTTTCATTACGTATCATTTACGTACTGTAAAATGCACCCATTTTAAGTGTACGGTATGATGAATTTTGATAAATGTATCAAAATTTTGATAAATGTATCCCCACGTAACCACTGCCTCAATCAAAATAAATAATATTTCCCAGACTTACTGGTCTGGTGGAGACTGGAGGAACCCCTGAGACTATGGCCCCCTGAAACCCTTTTAACTCAGAACTGAGGTCACTCCCAAAGTTCACCCTTCAACTAAAGATTAGACAGGTCTATAAAACAAACAATAACACACGTGAGGAATGTGCTTCTTAGTTCAATCAAGTATACAAGAGCAAATGGGCAACACCTGCCCAAAGCAAAGATAAGAAGGCAGGAAGGGACAGGAATATGGGACAAATGGAACCCAGAGTAAAAAAGGGGAGAGCGTTGACACATTACAGGGATTGTAACCAATGTCATAAAACAATTTGTGTATAAATTGTTGACTGAGAAACTGATTTGCTCTGTAAACTTTCACTTAAAGCACAATAAAAAGAAAAATAAATAACATTTCCATGACCCTAGAAAGTTCTCTCTTGCTCCCTTCCAGTCAATTCCCCCGAGATATCACTGTTCTGATCTCTATCACCATGCACTGTAGATTACTTTTCCCTGTTCTTGTACTTCATGTGAATGGAATCATACAGTGTGCACTCTTTTGTGTCTGGATTCTTTCTCTCAACATAGTGATTTTGAGATTCATCCTTGTTGTTGCATGTGTCAGATCTTGAGCCTTTTTATTTTCTAGCAGTATTCTATTATATGAATATACCACAGTTTGTTTATCTGTTCACATGTTGATGGACATTTGAATTTTTTACAGTTTGGGGCTATGAATAAAGCTGCTATGAACATTCATGTACAAATCTTTTTGTAGACATCTGTTTTCACTTCTCTTGAGTAACGCCCAAGAGTGGAATTACTGGTTGTATGGTAAACATATGTTTTTGTAAAATTCCCAAATCGTTTTCCAAAGTGGTTGTATGAGTTTACACTCCTACCAGCAATTTATGAGCTTTCTAGTTGCACAATATTCTTGCCAAAACTTGGTATTGTCGGTCTTTTTCATTATAGTCATTCTGCGGGATGTGTATTGATATCTCATCTGTGGTTTTAATTTGTATTTCTCTGATCACTAAAGATGTTGCGCTTCTTCTCATGTGCTTACTGGCCATTCACATATTTTGTAAAGTGTCTATACACATATTTTGCCCATTTAAAAAATGGTGTTGTTTCTCTCATTATTGAGCTGTAATAGTTCTTTATATATTCTGAATACAAATCCTTTTTCAGATAAATGTATTGTGACTATTTTCTCCCAATCTTGTCTTGCCTTTTCATTTTCTTAATGGTGTCTTTCGAAGAACAAAAGTTTTTAAATTTTGATGAAGTCTAATTTACCAATTTTTTCTTTTATAGCTGGTGTTTTTTGTGTGTCCCAGGAAATCCTTGCCTACCCGTTGAAATATATTGGTGCCTTTGTCAAAAATCAGTTGACTATTTCTCTGTAGATCTATTTCTGGATGATCTATTTTATGTCATTGACCTATGTGTCTATCCTTACACCAGTACCACCCTGTCTTGATTATTGTGGCTTTATACTGTCTTGAAATTAAGTATTATAAATTCTCCAAACTTTGCCAAGATTGTTTTGGCTATTAGGTCTTTTTCTTTTCCATATAAACCTTATATTAAGCTTGTCAATTTTTTTTTTTTTAAATGCTACTGGAATTGTGATTGCATTGGATTTATAGATCAATTTAGGAAAAATTGACAAATAATATTGAATCTTCTCATTCATGAACATGGTATATATCTTTCCTTTTTTCAGTCTTTTAAAATTTAATCCCAGGAATGTTTTGAAGTTTTAGTGAAATGTATTCCTAAATATTTTGTGGTTCTTATGCTATTATAAATAATATATTAGAATTTCATTTTCCAGTTCATTGTTGCTGGTATATAGAAGTGCAATTAACTTTTGTATATTGACTTTGTATCCTGCAATCTTGCTGAATTCACTGATTAGTTCAGTAGTTTTGTTTTGTTTCTTGGTAAATGCCCTAGTATTTTCTGTGTACACAATCATGTCATGTGTGAATAAAAACAGTTCTACTTCTTGCTTTCCAATCTTTATGTCTTTTATTTCTTATTCTTGCCTTATTGCACTGGCTAGGACCTTCAACCTAATGTTGAACAGAAGTGATGTGAGTGGATATCCTGGTCTTGTTCCCAACATCAAGTGACAGCATCCAGTTTTACACCATTAAATACGATGCTAGCTGTAGGTTTTTTGTAGATGCCTTTTATCTAATTGAGGAAGTTTTCTTTTATTCCTGGTTTGCTGAGAGTATCATCAATGTGTATTGAATTTTGTTAACTGCCTTTTCTGCATCTGTTGAGATGATCATGATTTTTCTCCTTTATTTTGTTAATGTAGTTTATTATATCCATTGACTTCTTTAATGTTAAATTAATCTTGCATTCCTGTTATAAACCCTACTTGGTCATGATGTATTATCCTTTCTATATAGTGCTAGGTTCAGTTTGCTAACATTTTGTTTCATTTTAACGTCTATGTTCATGAGAAAGACTGGTCTGTGGTTTTCCTCTCTCATGAGTCCTGTTAGGTTTTGGTGTCAGGGCTTTGTTAATTTTGATGCATTTATAAGCATATGTACTTTAACATAAAAATAAACATACTCTACTTAGTGTTTTGAATCTTGCTTTTTTTCATCTAACGTATTTTGGGGGAGCTTTCCATATAGAGGAGCCCTGGTGGCGTAGTGCTTAAGAACTCAGCTACTAACCAAAAGGTCAACAGTTTGAATCTACCAGCCACTCCTTGGAAACCCTATGGGACAGTTCTATTCTGTCCTGTAGGGTCACTATGAGTCAGAATTGACTTAACGGCAGTGGCTTTTTGGTTTGGTTTGGTTTGGTGTGAGTGTACCAAAAAGTATGAAACCAAACCTCTATTAAAGAACATTTAGGTTGTTTCTGATCTTTCATTATTGATTTTCTCTGTTTATAGAAATAATACTTGCTCCTCGTAGAAAACAAGAATAATACTTGAAAGTATAAAGAAAACAGAAGTCACTCATATAATCTTAAAACCTTGAGATAATCAGTATTAAAGTATATATTTTATATGTTTAAAACATAATTGGGAACATGATCAAAGTCACCCAGCCTTTAGAGTCACCTTTTCTATAATGTTAAAATCTAATAACCTGAGCCCCCATTTCACATTTCATGATTACTGCACAAAGTCCAGCACTCTCCCCAATATTTCAGAACATTTCTGTGGGAGGCAGGGGCTGACATCCTACCATTGTGTGTAACAGACCGGTTTAGCCTCTGTGTCCTTGGTTTCTCATTTCAGACTCTGCTTTGGGGACTTTTTAGAAACAAAGGCCCTTTAAAGTATGTATTTAAAGAAAAGTGCAACATTTTCCCTCTCCTGTAGTGCAGAATGGCTGCAGTCAAGAGACTGTGCTTCCTTTCCTGTACAGAACATGCTCTGAGGAGAGTATTCACCCGGGGCAGCACGGCAGCAGGGGTGAGAGTGTGGGTTCCGTGGGCCTGAATATGAATGCCGGCCCTGCTGCCTCCTGCTGAGCACCTCAGTGCAGAATCCAAGGATCCTACAATAAGATCCTGAGTACCATCTATATTACAGGGTTGCAGTGAGCATAAAATGAGTCAGTACCCAGGGAGTGTTTTCCCCCAAATGCCCAACACACGAGAGCAGTCCTCAGTAACGAGAGGCATGCAGCAGAAAGGTGGCGCAGAGCCCAGAGTTTGGAGCTCTGTGGCCTTGAGCAGGTCACATCATCGCTCCTATAAAATGAGATGAGGATACAGTGAGACCTGTGAGAGCTGGAACTCAATGGCCTGCCTTGATTTTCTGGGACTCACGAGTTTTCTGCTTTTGACAGCGTGCAGCCTTAACCACTTTTCTATCACTCTCTATTAAGGGAAAATATTTGAGTTTTCCTTCTCTGACAGGTTTCCACTTAACACAGGTTCCAGCTTTTGCAAGTTTTACTGTAGAACCTACCTCCTATGGTTGTTACAAGGATTAAATGAGTTAAAATTTTAAAGGGCCCTAGAAGAGTAGCCAACACACAGCGCTGTGTAAGCCTTTGTTGAAGAAATGACACTCTAAATGTACTACTACATGTTCCACCAAGCTCAGTTCCATAGCTCTCTGTTTACCCTGGGGTCCTCCACACCCTATGGCACTGTGTCACCGATCGCCAGTGTTGACGGCCTGGTTCTGCCGCCCCCAGATCCTATCTAGCAAGCTGCCTCAGAGGGGCCAGTCCAACAGAGGTTTCCATGGATTCCTGCCTGAAGACATCAAAAAAGAGGCAGCCCGGGCTTCTAGGAAGGTTAGAATCCCCTGAAATGGGGGCCTTGGGGTAGGCCGGGTTTTCTCTGCCTCTTCTCACACGTCTCTCATCAGCCTGTTTCTGTTCTTTTCCCTGGTTGCTTGTTTAGCAGTCAAAGGACTCTTGGATTTCCCAAGTGGTCCTTCCTTTGAATTCCATACTCCTCTGTGGTGTAGCGGCCTAAATGAGGAGAGGGAGCAACATCCTGAGTGAACAAAAAGAATTAATTCTGTGCTGCTTGAAGCTCAGCTTTAGGAGCCCCAGCACTTCCAGGACCACTGAGGGAAGGGAACACAGGTTTCACGGCATTTCCATCCACAGAAAGATGGGCTGCAGGGCGTCTGTCTTCCCTGGGGCCCTGAGCTCTGGCTGGGATCTCATTTGCAGATCTGCTTTGTCTGCAAGAAAAAGGGAGCTGCCATCCACTGCCAGAAAGATCACTGCGTCAGAAACTTCCATCTGCCTTGTGGCCAAGAAAGGGGTTGCCTTTCACAATTTTTTGGAGAGTACAAGTGAGTGATAAAGGAGGAAAGTAGAGCTGCCTTTTTGCAACTTGCTGTTTAGCGATTAATGAAATCAGAGTTTGGTTCTCACGGCCCTGTCCCTCCATTTGGTAATGGGAAACAGCGTCTTAACTTGGACATTTCACGGGGGTTACTTCTTGCTTCCCATCCTCTTCTTAAATTACAAACAGCTGGGGTTCTTAGATAGCTGCTCAGAACTAAGTGGGGCTTTCAGGAACAAAGGCTGTGGAAACAGTCCCGGAAGCTTTGCTCTGTGGGAGAGCAGCCGTGAGGAGGCATGTGGCTGTTCTGCACCCTTGCTTCCTCTCCCTGAGGGTGGACGTTCACAGAGCACTGCCTAGGTGTTTGATTGCCCTGCCTAGGCCAGGTCCCTGGAAAACTATCAGCGACCAATCAGAAACCAAGTCTGTTTCCTCTGTCACAGATCAGCGACCAATCAGAAACCAAGTCTGTTTCCTCTGTCACAGATCATTTTGTGGAAAACATCGCCCAACACAGGACATCAAACGGGGGAACATGGGGGAGGAAAGCTGCGTCTTGTGTTGTGAAGACTTATCCCAAGCGAGTGTTGAAAACATTCAGAGCCCGTGTTGTAGTCAAACCATCTACCACCGCAAGTGCATACAGGTGGGGCTTTCTCTGCCCTTGCGACCTTCCACAATGGCTCTAGTTCTCTGCCTGGAACCACAACAGCCTGGCATTGCATGGGGGCATCTCAGCTTCAGAGCTCCCTTCTGGAGGCCCAAATGCAGGTGGTTCCGGGCAGTCCAAGGAAACTCAGCCTGGCCTTTGGTCATGTTTGGCCTGTAGGACCTCACCCATGATAAAATTCAGACTGAGCAAAAGCCTCAGGATTGCTAAGAGGCTCATCCTAGAGTGAGCTGTAGTCTCTAAATCAGCCTTGCTTCCTGGAATGAAAGAGAAAGAAACATACCCGAGGTATCTGAACCCTTCTGGGTCAGAACTGCCAAGCACCATGGCTGGAGCTGGCAGCTGAGGCTCACCTGGGAACTCTCTTGAAAGCCTTTTGGTCCCAGGTGATGGTCTGACACCGAATTTGCAGCTCTCGTACCTAGCCCACCCCCACTCCTTCCGCCATAACCCCCAGGCAAGCTGTCACCTTTCCTCTCTCACCAGTTAGTGACATGCTGTTTGTGGGATGCGGGTGGGGGTAGAAGAGGGTGGTCAAGGACAGTGTTTACAAAGACAAAGCTCTCCTATGTTTCTCTTACAGAAATATGCCCACACGTCAGCAAAACATTTCTTCAAATGTCCACAGTGTAACAATCGAGAAGAGTTTCCTCAAGAAATGCTAAGAATGGGAATTCACATTCCAGACAGGTAGTAGAAACTCTAATGCAGAAACTGAGCCAGGGAGTAGGTTGCCTAGATGTAGAGAGGAGGTGAGTGTGAGGCTAGTTCAGAGACTGAAGAAGCTGCTGCTGTTGTTGTTGTTGTTGTTGCTGTTGTGTGCCGTCCAGTTGATTCTGACTGATAGTGACCCTATAGGACAGAGTAGAACTGCTCTATACAGTTTCCAACACTGTAATCTTTACAGAAGCAGACTGCCACGTCTTTCTCCCATGGACTGGCTGGTAGGTTCAAACCTCCAACCTCTTGGTTTAGCAGCCAAGCATTTAACCACTGCACCACCATAGCTCCTTGAAGAAGTAGCAAGGCATTGAAATCAGGGTCAAGTATCAAAAGAAAGAGAAGGGGGGGCGGTTCTTAAAAGGGTACTTTGGGCATCAGAATTCCCTGGGGGGTTGGGTTCTTGGATCTAGGGTGGAACTAAGGAACCCCGTGTTTCCTTCATCCTGCTTCAGCCCTCTCCACGCCACTCACCCACCCTTGCTGAAAGGGGTCCAGCAGCCTGTGTTAAGCTCTCTTGCTGTGCTGAGCTTCAGTCCTTCCAGGTTCTTGCCCCGTGGATAAAGATTCACCGGTGGATTCTGTGTCGCTGATTCGCCGTTTCTTCTCCTACTGTAGAGATGCTGCCTGGGAACTCGAGCCAGGGGCTTTCTCGGAGTTGTATCAGCGCTATCAGCATTGTGATGCCCCCACTTGTCTGTACGAACGAGGCAGAGACAGCTTTGAGGACGAAGGGTAGGGAAGGGCTCCTGGCTAAGAAAGAGCTCTTATCTTCGCCATCTTAGGGTTAGACCCCAGCACAGTTATTAGGAGCCAGAAATGCACTTCTGCCTGCAGGCCTCATGGTGAACACAGTTGCTGAGTTCCATTCTTGACCAACCCCTAACTCACTCATGCGCAGATGAACAGGTCTCTCTGCAGAGTCTGCTTCTCCTTTTGCCCGATGGAGAGACGCTCAGGGCCAATTCCTTTCCAAATGCACCTTGCGAACGAATGGCTGTGCCTGACAGCAGGCCCCGGGATCAGCACTTAGCCTCTCTGAGCCATACATCCTTGATGGGTAAAATGTACAATAGAAATGCCAGGGGAGGCCTCAGCACAGGCCTGACCCAGAGCGAACATCCCAAGCTGCAGTGCTGTATTTGCCCACACAACTCTTCCTTGGCTCTTCCTGTAGGAGGTGGTGCCTTGTTCTGTGTGCTACCTGCGGATCCCACGGAACCCATAAGGACTGCTCCTCTCTTAGATCCAACAGTAAGAAATGGGAGTGTGAAGAGTGTGCACCTTCCACTTCAGCCACAGGTGGGACTGGAGGGATGGACTGATCTGGAGAACTGGGCAGAGGGGGGTGCTCATGGTGCCTGGGAAAGGAGGAAGGCATGCCACCAGAGGGGGCTTTTAATTGGCACCTTCAGTTTTGAAAGGCAGGTGGCTAAGCGGGGAGGGGGGACTAGAGGACCAGCGCCTGGGATAGGCAGAAGGTTGCGTTCTTCCACCGTTCTTTCCTCAGACTACGCACCTGAAAACTCAAGTGACATCCCCTGCTGCAGCAGCACCTTCCACCCTGAGGAGCACTTCTGCAGAGACACTGGCCTAGAAGAGAATCCGGGCCCTTCTTGGGCTGATTGGCCAGGACCTTCCCTATTAGAAAAGCCAGAATCCTCTGGCAGCAGGCGGAGCTGCTCCTGGCGGTCCAAGGGTGTCAAAATCACTAGGTGCTGCAAAAAAAAGTAGCAGCTTCTGAGTTGTCACTGCCAAGCACAATTAAGTACAAAGAGTCAATCCTCCACTGGGTTTGGGGAGGGAGCACTATGGGGCTGTGAGACAAGGAAAGGGGACCAACAGTGAGACCTTGAGCCAAGGGAAGAGAAGTCCGGGGATCATGAGTCCAGAGGCCAACAGCGGAACGTGTTTGTGGCAGCGAGAGCACCTCTACTCGCCTCTCCCTGATTCCCAGATGGCCCTTTCTTCTCCTCTTCTTCCACCAAGATTCTTCCACCTTAATCTGGTTCTCATATGCCTCTTCTTCCTTCACCCACGTTTTTTATTATGTAAATAAAGGTTTTCTCTCCAGTGGTGTCTCCTTATAAATTCATTCCGGAATTTATCTAGCATACTAAGGAATCTGGAGGGTTGAGTGAGGGAATAGAAAAACTCATCTTTCTGATCCATAAAATTCAGTAAATTAAATTTAGAACTTTCAACTTAGAACATAGAAGTATTTCTTCGGAGGAAAGCAGTTTGCAGGGAAACTGGCTTTACACGGGCAGAAAATTTGAAGACTGTACAAATAAATATAGGGTTCTTACCAGGGAGGTAAGCCAGCAAAGGAGTCCACACTGGACAGAGACTAGGCCCTGACTGCAAAGCTTGGGGTCCTAGACTCAACAGGCCTGGGACTGCCCTGCCAACGTGCAACGCAGTGAACTCCACTTGCTCCCGGCTGGTGTGCTCCTTAGTGCATCCCTAAAGCATAAGCATGCCACCCAAACCCTTGCTGCCAGTGGTTCGGGCATCCTTGTCTAGAGTGAGGGAAAATGTCCAGAGTGTAACTATGAATTTCCGTGCCAAGACATTCACATTAGGCAAGGAAGCTCGGAAGGGAACCTGGCAGAAGGCCAAGGGAGACACTGAATAAATCCTATCCCACATTCATATGTTTTGTTTTGTTTTGAATGTGCAAAAATACAGCTTTATTGTTGAGAATATACACAGCAGAATGTACACCAATTCGACAGTTTCTCCATGTACAATTCAGTGACATTGATAACATTCTTCAAGTTGTACGACATTCTCACCCTCCTTTTCTGAATTGTTTTTCCCCCATTAACATAAACTCACTGTCCCTAAGTTAGCTGTCTAATTTTTCAAGTTGCTGTTGTCAGTTTGATCCCATGTAGATAGTTCCTAAAAGAGCACAATGCTCAAGGCAGACATTCTTTACTAGTTAAGCTAAACTATGGTTTTAAGAAGACTTCAGGGAATATTTTGGGTTTAAGGTTTAAAGATTATCTCAGGGCAACAGTTTTGGGGGTTCATCTAGTCTCCGTGGCTCCAGAAAATCTGAAGTCCATGAGAATTTGAAATTCTCTTCCATATTTTCCCCTTGTGATCAGGATTCTTCTATAGAATCTTTGATCAAAACGTTCAGTAATGATAGCTGGGCACCATCCACTTCTGGTCTCATGGCAAAGGAGGCAGCTGTTCATGGAGGCAGTTAGCCATACATTCCATTTCCTCCCCCTATTCCTGACTCTCCTTCTTCTTTTGTTGCTCCAGTGAATAGAGATGAGTTGTTGTGCTTTGGATGGCTGCTTGCAAACTTTTAAGACCCCAGGCGCTACACAATGAACTGCGAGGTAGAACAGAAGCACTAAACGTGTTATTAGGCCAATTAACTGGGATGTCCCATGAAACCATGACCTTAAACCTCCAAACCAAGGAACCAAATCCCCTGAGGTGTTTGGTTGTACATAGGCAGCCTCAATAGCTGCTCTTTTTTTTGTTGTTGTTGTAAATATATCTATCACACAACCTTTCCTAACTCAACTTTTTGCAGGTATATAACTTACTGACAGCAATTACATTTACATGTTTTTAATGATTTTGTGGAATTTGGGTTAGTGGGAAACTCAGGACCACTGCCAAATAGGGAGTTCTCGGGGTCTCAGTGAACCGTTGTCACTAATGGTGGAGGACAGAATTCTCACTCCAAACACTGCCAATTGCTGGAGATGCGCATCCAAGGTTTGTTTACACACTGATCACCTCAGGCAGGACAAGATTCACTTAGAGTCAAATAGGGATCATTTGTGCCTTCCTATTTTTATTATTATCAAAGTAATATAGGCAAAATAATAATAGACTTTTAAGTCTAAGAGGATAATGAAAAATAGACTGTTGATCCACCTTTCCCCACCCCCAATCCTTCTCCCCAGAGGAAACGGCTTTCCGTTTTTTAGGCATTTCTTGCTTTACTAATCTTAGACATTATTTATTATTGATTTCCTATTATGTTACATAAGGATTTGGCACTTTTCAAACCTTCCCATTTTTCTCCTCCCCATCTTTCTTGTAGGACCACGTCACAAATTTTTGTTAAACCAGCCTTCAGGGTTTACATTATTATGATTATGTAACACCGTTTACTACTGAGCCAGACAATATAATGATTACCTTCCCTCTCCTGTATGTTTTTTTCCTAAAAGTAATAATTGCCTCTTTTTTATCAGCTCAATTTTATTAGCAAATTATTATTATTATTAATTATTATTAATTTTAATAATTATTTATTGATAATAAAATTATTAATTTTACTGGCAATTCTTCCAAAATGTTCCAGATTATTGATAAAATACCTCAAAATGCCCTTTTCCCCACAGGCCAAGCATCAGATCACAGTCAGTTACACTTCTTTTCCAAAAGGCCTGTCTCCTGGAGCCTACTCCTGAGCTAGCCCCGCAGGCTCCCTGGGCCTGCTGCAAGGCTGGAGCCTCCCCACCATTAAGCCTTATTTCTTGACCTTCTCCTGGGTTTGATGACTCAGTTCTGTGTTTCCTAACCTGGGCGTCCAGGGACATTTTATCAGAGTTCTGAAAATGACAAGAGAGTTTTTGTGTATTTTTATTTCAATAATTTAAAAAATATTTTACCTATCCTAAAGACTCAACTCTGGAAACCCTGGTGGCATAGTGGTTAAGTGCTACGGCCGCTAACCAAAAGGCTGGCAGTTTGAATCCACCAGGCACTCCTTAGAAATTCTATGGGGCAGTTCTACTCTGTCCTATAGGGACACTATGAGTTGGAATCGACTTGACAGCAACTGGTCTGGTTTGGTTTTGGTTTAAAGACTCAACTCTAGCAGTGGTAATTCTCAACTGAAAGACATTTCCTACAGTAAGACTTTAACCTAGCACTTCTATAACTCGGGTCATCAGGAATATTCTCAGAGATTTGCAGTAGTATTTTCTCCTTTAAAAGAAGCCCATTTGTACACTCTCAAGTGTGAGAAACACCATCTAAGCTAAAAGTAATGGCTCCCTAAGAGTGCCTTCTCAACTTCAGCTGCAGTGATGGGCATTGGGGCTTGTGGTTGGGGAAGGGAGGTGCTTTTTGTCACCTAGACACTCAGCTACCCTACGTCTGTGTGCAGTTGGCCTCATGGGTACCTGCTTAGCTAGCTGGACCGTGCGTGCACACACACACACACACACACACACACACCATCAACCATTTCTCACTCTTTATACCTTTATTCCTCACTGCTGTTAATAGCCACTCCCATCCACATAGGCTGGAAAGTCCAGCTTTGACATTTTCCATTCTTGGGCATAATCAGTCATTCTCTACTGAATAACTGGAGGGTTTTTTTTCTTTTTCTACTTAAATAAACTTTTCGTTTTAGAATAGTTTTAGATTTACAAAAAAACTGCAAAGATGCTACAGAGCCTCATATGCCCCCACAGCCATTTCCCCTATTATTAGCGTCTTAGTGTGGTACATTTGTCACAATTAATGAACTAACAAGGATACATTGCTATCAATTAAAGCCTCTACTTCATTCAGATTTCCGTAGTTTTTACGTAATCTGCTTCCTCCTTAAGATTCCATCTAGGAGACCACATTACATTTAGTCTCACGTCTCCTCAGGCTCCTCTTGGCTGTGATAGTTTCTCAGACTTTCCTTATTTTTGATGACCTTGATAGTTTTGAGCAGTACTGGTCAGGTATTATTTAGAATATCCCTAAATTGCGATTTGCACATTGTTTTTCTCATGATTAGACTGGCGTCATGGGTTTTTGGGAGGAAGATCACACAAGCGAAGTGCATTGTCATCACATTGTGTCAAGGATACATGCTACCGACATGACTTGTCACTGTTGATGTTGACCTTGATCACCAGGTGAGATAGCGTTTGTCAGGTTTCGTCAGGTTTCTCTTTTCCCCCTTTCTATACGGTACTGTTTGGAAGGAAGTCACCATATGAAGCCCATGCTTAACGAATGGGGATTTATGCACCTCCTCCTTGGGACAGAGCATCAACATAAACAATTTGGAATTCTTCTACATGGGAGATTTATCTATTCTCCCCCATTTATTTATTTATTCAATCATTTATTTGTATTAGTATAGATTCGTGAATTTTTCATAATACTTTGGGCTATAATCCAATGCTACTTTATTTTTTTTGCTCCAATTTTTCCAACACTGGCCACCGGGAGTGCCTGTGTCCCTATCGCATACCACCATCATTGCCTCTTTTGTTTTCTGAGCACTTCCTTACTTTCTGGCACTACAATAAATGTGTCCCAGGCTCATCTTCTTTATTTTAAATAACTGTTTTCACAACTGATGAGTCTACTAAAATTAATTACTGTTTCATAACTTAGGACCTAGAACAAACAGCTTATGTGGGAAGGGCAGAAATAGATGTTAAATAAAAATTCCCTAAAGACCTCCTCTCCTTCCTGTAATCCTTACTTTTGTAGGAACCATAAACTAGGGCCAGAAACCTCAGAACCTCCTGCTGCTCCCCCATCTGCTCAACCACCCTCCTTCTTGTCAATCTGAGTAACTTCCAATGCTTGCCTTCCTCTCCACCCCCACTGCCAAGGCCCAGGGCAGAGACTTGTGCCTCACAGGACTAAAACAAAAGCCTTCTGTGTGTGTGGTTTCCTGGGTCCACTGGCCCCATCCACCCTTCTGCCAATTACCAAAAAACATCCATCCACTAGCTCTTTCCTTAGGAACCTGTAATGGCTCCTGCTGAGACTGGCATCCAAGGCTTTCCATAAATATGGCCCTCCCATAAATACGGCTACATCTTCCAGGACCCCACCTTGATAGTTAAGGTTGTGTGTTGTGGTGTAATGAATTACTTAATATGGCCTTTCTCACTATGGTCTTGTAACTCCCACCGAGGTGACTGGGTGGGGCTGTGCAGATAAGATGATTGTGGCCCACCAAAGGGATTGGTCAGTTTTGCCTTAAAAGAGAGCCAATTCCAGAGCAGAGAGGAGAGCCCACCACCACCAAGGAAGGAGAGACCAGCAGGAGAGACCTGCAGGAGACAGCACAGTGGGCTTCCTGGCCCATGGAGCAAGAAAGCTGAGTACCTTCGGGCAGAGACTGAGGGCCAGGGAGAAGCCAATGCCTGACCCATGAATCTGGGACTTGCCAGCCTCCACAACTGCTTGAGCCATTTCCTTTACAAGGTTCTTGAGTTCTGTAAGGACATTGCAGTGAATTAGGGAACCCAAAGACAGGAGGGATAGTACTGAGGGGAGAGGGAGTAGTTGATGTTAGAGATGATGGAGTGGTACAGCAGCTTGGAAAATTTGGACGTTTGGAACATCTTTAACCTCCACCTCATAAGAACCAGCTCTGTGCAGATCCTTATAAAAGAAATTATTCGTTTATGTATCAACTTGCCTGGGCCATGGTTCTCAGTGGTTTGGCAGTTATGATGTAATTTGGCAGTCATCGAATGATGTAATTATCCTCCATTTTGTGGTCTCCCATAAGTAATACAATGTAATCACCTCCACAATGTGATCTGATATGATCAGTCAATCAGTTGTAACTGGAGTTTCCTTGGGGGTGTGGCCTGCACCCAATATATATGGATGCTCTGGCAAAACTCGCTCTTGCTCTGGATCCTGCATCTGGCTCATCATCATCTGACCTCTGATTCTAGGGACTTGAGCCAGCGGCCTGCATATTGCCTGCCAATCTTGGGATTCATCAGCCTCCACAGTTCATGAGCTAGTGGCCTGCCATCTGACCTGCCAATCTTGGGTTCATCAACCCCTGCAGCCATGTAAGTCAGGAGAAGCCTCCAGCCTGATGCTTAACCCACACACTTGGGGCTTGCCAGTCTCTACAACCACATGAGCCATTTCCTTGAGATAAATCTCTTTCTCTCTATATATATATGTTTATATATACACCTGACTGGTTTTGCTTCTCTAGAGGATCCAGCCTAAGACACCACTCGTGGGCCGTCTGGAATATTGGGCCCCTGTGCATGCGGTCTGGCCTGGAAAGCCCTAACTTCCATCCTCAGCCTGTTGGATCCAGCACGAGGGCCACCTCTTCATCCCTGGGTACTCTCTCACTAGCCTCTGCTGGTAGCCCTGTTATAGCCCATGTCACTCTCCGTCTGTCCTACAGTTGTAGATCTGTCGCTCCCACTAAACTGGAAGCCCCTTGAGGGCAGGGACCTATCTGTTTTATTCATCCTTTTCCCCCTTGTGGTGCCTGGCCCGGGACGACATGGTCAGAGGCAGTTTGGTGTCTACTGAATTGATGGGTGTGCTCCCAAGCTGTATTCATGAGCCTGTTGTTCAGCTGCTAAACACCAGAGGGTGCTGTTAGTATGGTGACAGAGAAGATTATAAACCTTTAGACCTAGACTGTTGAGAATGGCTTATGCAAAGTTTGCTGCTTCTTTGGGATTGCAAGGCACTCACTCACTGCACTTTTATTGTTCAAAAACACATTGGTCCAAGTTTATTCATAAGCTGTGTTCTTATTGGGTTTAGAGATCAGTATAGGAACTGCTGATGACACTTGCCCCTCAGGTCAGTTTCTCAGGTAGGAAGGACTTCCTTCAGTCTCTCCAGGCCCAAAGTGGCCCACCTAACCCCCGCTGGACCCCTGGAAATAGGGACCACCAGGCCTAAGGGGGATGAGTAATACAGCTCTGTTCCTCTTCTGCCCCACCCTCCCACCACTCACACATACACATTCACAAGTATACACCCACACACACATGCACACATATCCATGCACCCATACACACATGTGCACACACATGGACACACGTGCAAGCGCATGCATGCACGTACATGCACGCACTGATGTCAGAGCCTCTTGGTGGTGATCCAGAGGCTCTAGCCTCCCTTGAGCAGGGCAGAGGTCACTATAAGAAGCAGCACTTCTGTTGGCCCTGACCCCAGGGGGTACCATGTCAGCTCCAGTGTGCTCCCAGGCTGGTTGGAAGTGAATAGCAGCATCATGGGGGCCCCAGGTGTGAGAAGGCTCCTTGGTGACTAAGCCAGGGAGCCCCACTCCAGAGGGGCTGGCTAGGCTCCTTGGTGACTAAGCCAGGGAGCCCCACTCCAGAGGGGCTGGCTAGGCTTCTTGGTGACTAAGCCAGGGAGCCCTACTCCAGAGGGGCTGGCTATTTGCAAGGGTCTTCTGCGTTGTACGTTTTGCCCAAAAAACAACACAACAACTGGAGGCCACAATTAAAGAGTTATGTTTTTTAGAAAATAAAGAAAACAAAACCCAAAACCTTGCCCTTTTTTCTCCCTAGCAAATCTCCTCTAGCCCTGGAGTCCCAGAGAAGCGCGACAGCATGAGGCACAGGCGGAAGGAATGAGTTCCAGGAGCCCCACCCCTTGTCTTTGATATAAACTGGCTCTCTGACACTGCCCTGCACGTACCGCCAATAAACAGGAAGTCATCCGCGCCATCACTGTCCACCCCATTCAGAGCATCTGAGACCTGTCTAGGCCATCAAAGCCATCCCCAACCCCTGGGAGCAGACTGGAAGGGGCACCAGCCTGGCCAAAACAATTCCCTATTGTGTTCTTCTCCTGGAAATCATGGATTCGTAAACAGGCCCTTACATTTAGACGGGCCCTGCCCCGGTTTTGTACTGCTGTGTTGTTTTTTATTCCCGGAACAATGTCCTTTCCAGTAGGGCCAGCCGTTCACACCATTGTCTGAGACCCTTGGCCTACAGGAAACAGTGCCAGATTCTTATCAGCTGGGGGTGGGGGCCGGGTAAGCAGATGAGATCATGTCCATAAAGCAAGCTGCTGGTCGGCCACGTCATTCTTCTATACCTTTATCTGTGAGTGTAGAGCCTGCTTTGTCTTCCCAACAGGCCGATCTGGGCTTCCAGAGTTGCTGGTCTGGTCCCCTCCATGTGATGGCAGATAGCTAGCCTCTGCTCCAGGCCTCTGTTGATGCACTGTGGAGTTCTCGCCAGCCCACAGCTGGCCCCTGACCCTGGTCTTCTCTCTCTGCACAGTGGGATGCTTGTGGCAGTGGAACATGCCCTGTTGGGGTGAACTATCTTCTTCCCTGGGAGAAAGAGGTCCCGAGTGGTCGGCTGAGTGTCCATCACCAGCTGACTGCTGGAGGCTGTCTGGCGTGAGGATGGGGTGGGCATCCCTTACGCTTATGAGGCTTCCCTGGAGACTTGGCTCTACTTCCCATCCTTGGTGGAAAATGATTTTTAAAAAGGCTGCTTCGTGAAACCAGGAGTTTCCTTAATGAAAATCCATCGGGAAAAGTGAAATCCCTCACTAGGACACATGCAGCCTCTAAGGGAGAGGGGCCCAGCAGCGGCACCCACAGCGAGGGCAGGCAGGGGTCAGGCAGGGGAAGCGGGCGCCGGGTCACCGCTGGCTTTGCCCCATCTCCTGTGCACTGGAGGGGTGGGCAAGTCCGGAAAAGGAGCCAGGGATCCTTATCGGGTACTGGATGCAAACCTAGCCCCACCTACCCTCTCTCCCCCAACACCAGGGCCAAGTTCACAGTGGTAGAACACCCAGGGGGATTCTTTCCTGGCATGCGTTGAACCTTCTCCTGTGGAAGCCGCTGCAGCCCAGGACTTGGGTGGGGCTGGGGCAGATTCTCCACTTGTATGGGAATTGGGCCGTTCCTGAGCAACTGCTCCCAGTTCTAGGAAGAAAATGTGGCCGGTGGAGAAGGCTCAGATGACGGGCCAAGGGACTGGCAGAGGCCAGTGAGCGAGCCCTCTGGGAGCTGAGCCGAGCCCCTGCCAGCCCATGGAGAGGACAGCCTGGCTGGGGCAGGCCAGGCTCCTGCTGGCTGTTCCTGCCCACTCCTCAAATTTTAGGGCCGTGTGGGACCTGACCCAGGCTTGTCTGAGCAAAGAGAAACTCATAAGTCATTTGAGAAGGTGAAAAGGGCTGTCTTCCTCCCTTACTCTGTCCCCTCCCTGTTCTCACCCTTCACTTGTCACTGGTCAGCTGGACTGCAGGGCAGCCACAGGCTTGGGGTGAGTCCCAGCCCTGCATGAAGGACCATGTCAGATGCAGCAGGGGCCAGAAGCGGCCTGGGGAGGCAAGCTGAGTGTGGGCGGACTGGACCCAGGGGCAGGGCCACAGTCCAGGCTCACAGGTCACCAGCAGACTGGCAGCGTGGCAGCCCTGGCCCTGGGGTGGCAGGTCCTGCTCTGGCATGACGGTAAGAAACCAAGATGGGCAATTTTGTCTGGGAAGTCAGGACCTCCTGAGTTTGTAGGCTTAGGAGGCAGAGATTAAGAAATTAAATCAAAGAGACAGAAAGGGCCACATAAACCAGAGACTTCATCAGCCTGAGACCAGAAGAACTAAATGGTGCCTGTCTACCACCAGTGACCGCCCTGACAGGGAACACAACAGAGAGTCCTGGATAGAGCAGGAGAAAGGTGGGGTGCAGAACTCAAATTCTAGTAAGAAGACCAGACTTAATGGTCTGACTGAGACTGGAAGAAGCCCGGAAAGCATGGCCCCCGGATTCTCTATCAGCCCAGAACTAAAACAATTTCCAAGGCCAACTCTTCAGACAGGGATTGGACTGGACTGTGGGACGTAAAATGATACTCGTGAAGAGTGTGCTTCTTAGCTCAAGTAGATACATGAGACTAAATGGGCAGCTCCTGTCTGGAGGTGAGATGAGAAGGCAGAGAGGGTCAGGAGCTGGCTGAATGGACACAGGAAATCAGGGGTGGAAAGGAGGAGTGTGCTGTCACCGTATAGGGAGGGCAACTAGGGTCACATAACAATGTGTGTATACATTTTCGTATGGGAGACTAACTTGAAATGTAAACTTTCACTTAAACTATAACAGTAAACAAAGAAAAAGAAAGAAATTAAATTGATCTCATGTGATAAGGGAGGGAATTATTCTGATTAGCATTTTTCTGAAGTGTGCTCTTCAAAACATGTGATATTAGCTGCTCTGTGGGAAAAAAGGGACAGGGGACCACATGTTTTGGGGAAACGTGGAGCATGTAATAGTCATGCAAATACAAGCGGGGTGAGTTCAGTCATTGCAGGACTTATCCAGCCTTTCACAGGGCAAACGGGCAGGATACAGCTCCATGGCCGCCAAAGGGGCAAAAAGCCCCAAACTTACTTGACCGTTGTCCTGAATGATCTCAAGGGATTATGGTTCCACAGGACGCCATTTTGGGAAACACTGTACTGGCCCCTTTCCCTAAGCCCCTTTTCAGCTCTGAAATGGTTTGAGAAATCACGAGACGGAGGCCGGAAGAGCAGGGAAATGTAACACTCGGAGGGAAAAGGCTGCAAGAGGAAGACAGGGTGAAATCCCTGAGGCAGGAAACAGGGCTCAAGACCGGAGGCGGGGCCCCGGGAGAAGTCTAGGCCGGCCGGAGGGTCTTCAGGATGTGGGTGGCAGGGGCACTGGGAGAGGAGGCTGCGCAGACCCAAGGGGATCATCAGTAGGGCAGGACTGGGGCTGTGGAGAAGGCCACGTGCACACGTCCCTCCCAGCCCAGCACTCTGCGCCCAATGGGTGCTCCCAGAACGTGGCTCAGTCGGTTGGTAGTGGTGGGGGCTTGGAGCAGGGTAACCGGTCTCAGGCTCCCTCAGGACAGGGTGTTTGTGGAGGGGGCAGGAGGCAAAAGGAGGGGCCCTGCCCCAGGGCCAAGGCTGCAGGACGGGGCTGTAAGCCTCCTAGTCTATAGCATGGGTTGAGGGGTGCATCCAAGCAAGAAGTCCAGGGCATCTCCCTGGAGAGCTGAGAGTGCTGTCCCTCCCACCTCTGCAGTGCCTCTGCCTTCCTCCCGCCTCCCTCCAGCACCAGTGAGGCTTCTCTTAGGGCAGGGGGCATGATGGCACTGGGGCATGGAAGCCTGGTCTGGGCCTTCCGCACAGTGCCCACTAGGCCAGACTCAGGCTTCCCCTCCTCCCCAGAAGCTGCAGCCCCCACAGCAGGACCAGCCCCCAGACAAGCACAATGGCTTTAACATACATTGGTGTGTGGCTTGGGACAAAGGCAGATGCCAGGCAGTGTTGCAATTACAAATGTTGAGTGTTGTTATTGCGGAAAAAGGAGCACAGCTGCCTATGGTGCTCAGCTGCCCTCTGCCAGCACTTTTTTTTTTTTTTTTCCTGGCCCAAGATCCTCCTCAAGTTCCAAGGTTGGTCTCACTAGCCCACAGGGCAGAGTTTTCCTAATTAAATGAGCAATCCCATCTTCAGAGACAAAGCCCTCTCTAGCTCCTGCCTTGCCTTGATACTCACCTCCCTCCCTTCTAGAAAATACCACCCAGGGTGGCCTTCTCCCTCCTGGGATGAATGGGAAGGGTCTTCATTTCCAGCTCATGAAGATGGCATCAGTCAATTTTGTACAGATATGATAAAGATATAATTATGTTGGTGTAAATAGTCACTTTTTGTGCAGTTTGTGCATGGGAGACCTCTGTGTTTCCCTCACCAGGGAGGCAGGGGTGGTCATGACAAGAAAAATAACAATAACAATTACGAGAAATGTTTGATGAAACAGAGAAACCCCAAGGCCCATCTCCACATATGCATACAAAAATAGAATTCACACATACTCGCACACCGAGCGCATCTCCAGGAGTTAATCACACAGGGTACCACGGAAGGAGGGGGGTGGGCCAGAAGCTGTCCGTATTTTTCCAAGTGCAGGTGATCATCCTTTAGGGTTCTGTGCCCCTTCTCCCTCCTTTTTCCAGGACAGTTTTCCCAGAGGGCCCTGCTTGCCGGGGAACCTGCCAAGCCTGGGCCTAAAGGTCAGTGAAGTGCTGGCCATTTCTTTCCGGCTTCCCTGGGGTCAGAGGACCGAGCTGCTGAGGCTTGACAGCCTTACCTGGGCTCTTCAGGCTCTCTCTCCTCCCCCTCTTCCCGGATGCTATCTCCCCCTCCCTCCTTCCTTCCATCCCCCCACTCCTCTTCTCCTGCCTGCTTTCACCTGCTGGCATCAGCCCAGGCAGGAAGGATTCTAAAGTGTTGCCAGGTTAACCTCAGTGCTTTTGGTTCACTTCCTATGCAATCAAAGGGAGGAGCCCTGGTAGTGCAATGGCTGCTAACTGAAAGGTTGGTGGTTCAAACTCACGCAGCAGCTCCACGGGGGAAAGACCTGGCAATCTGCTTCCACAGAGATTATAGCCTAGAAAACCCTACGGGGCAGTTCTACTCTGTCACTATGCGGTGCACCCAACAACACAATCGGAAGGGAGAAGGGGCCATTTCAGATCCTGAGGGGGCATAAAACCCAAGACAGTGGCAGTCTGGGTTTGAGTTTCAGTGAAGCAGGAAGCCCTGTCTTGCTTTTTCTTATCTTTTCCCCCTCCTTTCTTCGTCTTGGCTTCTTTTCATGGAGGGAATCTCAAATGCGATGCCCTTGTCTCCCTCCCGTCGGTTTTGTGCGTCACTGGCTCGCTCACGTGCAGGCTGGGAACAGCTTTTCATTTAGTCTTCCTCCTCCATACTCCCAGCCCCGCAGATGTAGGACTGAGGATGGCAAAAACACCTCCCCTCCGCCCCAGGCAGAATGTGACCTGGCACCAAGCCTCGCCCCAACAGCCAGCAGGACTTACAGTTCTTAGCAGCTTTTTTTTCCTGCATTTTTTTTCCCCGTAAAAGAGAAAAGTCTTTGTAAATGAACCCTCCATGCCCAACCCTTAGTTAGCAGAAATTGGAGATTCCAGGGCAGCAAACGTCTCCCTGGAGGCTCCTGAGCTAATTGGTGCCACCTTGAGTTCTGGCGATGGCCTCCTCTTGGCTCTCCTTGCCCATCCTAAGGGTCTCTCGCCCTCTCTCCATCTCAAGGGCCTCTCAGTCCTCTGTGACCCTGGGCAAGGCCCCCACTCCTGCTGTTGACACTGGCTGCATCTTGCATGGGCTCCATGTCCCACCTTCCAGGGTATCTGCATTGCCCTGGGAGAGATATTTCCCCAGCTCCTCTCTAGTCTAGGTGGGGGAGGACATTGTCCCAGAACCCACCTTCCCCTGCTCATCATCGTACATGGGAGCCCTAGGACGTCACTGGTTGGGGGGGGGGGGGTCCTGTCAGGAGGTGTGGGCCTCTCAGGAAACCTGGCCAGACAGCTCAGGGCCTGGGGAAGGAAGTCAGGCTGTAAGACCCCTTCCCTGGTTTATGAAGTGGGGTCTGAGGCCGGGAACACCCCCAGGTCCCAGGAAGTCTATACCTCTGTGATTCTGAGATGGAGAAGAGACGGTAGGCAGTGACAGAGGGCCACCAAGATATCAAGACATAAAAGGGAGGGTCTTGCTGCTCCACCTTCTCAGCACGTCCACTTTCTCTCCCTAGTGGCCCTTCTCCCAGAGGGGGCCCCACCTTGGCCAGGCTCTTCTTAACAGGTGTTGGCTTGGAGGCCATTTCTACCCTCCTCTGGCTGCCTGTAGGCCTGTGCCCAGAACCCTCCTCAGACGCACCCACTCAACCACTCTGAGGGTCACTCAGAATGGCCATTGTTCTCCAGGCTGGGAAAGAACTACCCAGCCCTCTTGCCTCTGGGCATGACCGGAAATGTGCTCCGGAAGCCAGGCCATCTCTAAGAACAAATGGCAGGTCCCTTGGGACTGCCAGCGGCCAGAGGGTGCTGGCTCAGTCAGCCTGGGACAGGGAGTGCAGGAGGGCAAGGAACAGACCTCAAACACAGGGCCCTTCCCTCAGGCCCCCAGGCTTTTCTGTGGGCTGCTGGTGGGGGTGTGGGGGAAGAGATTCCAATCTCTAAGAGGCAGTCAGGGGTCCTGGCCCTCTGCCCCAGCTGGGTGGGTGGGAGATGCTGGGGAATGCTGCTGCCCCCACCTTGGCCACCCCTCCCTGCCCTCCTCTATGTGGCCTCCACCTCCCGAGGCGTCCGGTTGTGCTCGGCCTGGGCCCAGCTCTTCACTTTCTTGCCCAGCTCCAACCCTGCCCAGCTCTTGCCCTTGGACAATTTGCCCCGGCTCCGAGAGGCTCCCGAGGGCTCCCCGCTGCCCCGGCACCACATGCGCTTACAGTACTCGTCCACACGGGGCAGGTTGGCGAAGCCGATGAGCTGCAGGATGTCCTTGTACCAGGCCTTGAGTGGGGCAGAGGCCAGGCCACCCTGCACCAGAGGCTCCTCCGGCTGCGGCTCCCGAGGGAACAGGCTGTGCAGCTGCGTGGCTGCAATCACCTCCAGAGCCAGGCGGACCACCGTCTGGGAGAAGCCGTGCTCCAGCGTGGAGCAGGAGTAGGTGCCCGTGTCGAGGCGGCTGAGCCTGCGGAACAGCAGCCCCTGCTCCATCTGCAGGATTCGCTCGTCAGTCTTCACCTGCAGGGCAGGAAAGCATGAGGGGGCGAGGGGCAGAGTGCACCCCCCCACCTCTCCACCCTCTGCTTTTCCAAGTTTGTCATCCTCGGGAACCAGTGCTTGGGCACGTTCCCTCACCCCCTCTCCCCATCCCAAGAGGGGACCAACAGTCTGTTCCCAGTGGCCCCTCTAGACCGTGAGCTAATTGCAGGCAGGGCCTCACCTTCTTCCATAGCCCAGGAAAGGGCCTGCAAACGCAGGCCGTGCAAAGGTTTAACTGACTGGTTTCTCCCCTGTCACAGCTCTGGGGCTCCTATCTTGACCTTGGAGGCCCTGGCACACATTCCCAGGGGCAGAGGGGATATCCGTGGGCTTTTACCTGGGGGACTAGGCCTTAGAACTTCCCTCCAGCAACACGCACGCGCGCGCGCTCACACACGCGCGCACTCACACACACCGCAGCCTGCCCTGTCTTTGCGTGGTTCAGGGCCACAGCGCAGGAGGCAGGAGTGGGGCTCTGATCCGGCCCTCTCTGGCCAGGACCCTCTGTGGGCTTTAGTCTGGGCAGCTGTGCACTGCAGGCTGCGCTGCCTGTTAGATGTGTGTTGCGTAACTCCATCTGACTGCTCCTTCCCTGGGAGAATTCCCTGTGCCCAGCTCAACAGCTGGCCCAAGGCTGGCCTCCCCCAGTTCCCAAGCCGAGGGAGAGCCCTCCTGTAATCAACCCACTCCCTCCCCTCCCCTGCCCAAGGGAGCAGCAATAGAAGGGCTCCTCGCCTGCCCCACCCACCCTGTCTTCAGGCCCCAGACTGAAGCCATCTCTGGAGTTGACAGATCTTTCCGGATGGGGGAGGAGAGAGCCTGGGCAGACAGCTGGACTCCGGGCAGGAAGTGTGGGCCCAGGCAGTGTGTGTGTGCGGGGGGGGGGGGGGGGGGGGGGGGGGGGGGCGGGGGGGGCAGCGGGATAAGGACCAGAGGTTGGAGCCCATTCCTGGGGCAGAGAAGGACCAAGACCCTTTCAAAGATGAGCCAAGTATATAAGCATGGGGGGAGGGGGCTTCCTGGCCAGCACCAACCCCCTTTTGTCTCCTCCATCTCTGCTAAACCTACCCACTTCTCAGAGCTCAGCTCTGTGCCTTGGGAAGTAGTAAGTTCCCTGTCACTGGAGGGATTCCAGCCACATGTAGCCTGGGCACTCCCAGATGGCAAGAACAGGGACATCTCCTTCTAGGTACCCCAAGGGTAATACACACTTTTCTTTGGTTGAGCTTGGCAAGTCCCCCCAAGAGCCCTCTGCTAGGGCTCAGGGCTTGGAGTCTCAGGGAGTATGCCCTCAGGAGGGTACAGGCTAGAAGTGGGGTCCTGGCTCACCTGGTCGGGCCCCTGGTCCCCCGGCCTCTGCAAGAACCAGCGCACGGCAGCCTGGGGAGATTTGGGTCGGCACTCCAGGAAGGTGCTATTGTGCTCTGTGCCGTAGACCCTGGTGGCCGCCACCTGCTCTGCAGCATCCTCTGGAAAGAGGCAGAGATTGGCTCAGCTCGAGAACTGTGGGACCCAGGCCCTGGGGGCCACAAACTGACTCCCACAGCTCAGGAGCACCAACCAGTGTGACAGGGACCTTGGTGTCCATCCGATCCCTAAGCAAGTCACTCTGTCCGAAGACCTTTCACCCATGCACTGGCAGCAGCTGCACAGGTAGGGAAACTGAGGACTGTTATTATAACAGGAACTGTCTGAGGCCACACTTCACAGAGGTCTGCGAGCCTGGAATGCTGGGGCCCAGCTTCCCCTCCTACCCGGTGTAAGTAGGGGTCTCCCCGAGCCTGCCACCACTCACCTGCCGGTCCCTGGCCCAGGCACTGCAGGGCAGGGTTGCCGTGCCGGATGTCCTGCCGACGGAACCGGCGCTTGCTGGTGCCGGGCCGGTAGGGGGTGCAGGAGGCACCGTCCCAGGCGCAGTAGGGGTCTCGGGCCAGGCAGCACTCCGTGCAGGCGCTGCCGTAGGTCTCACACTGGTGCAGCCTCAGCCGAGCCACGCCCAGTCGCGAGCCCACGTACAGCGTTTGCTGATGAGGGGACCCAGGCAGAGCCCGTGGGAACCTGAGCCTCACCCAGCGGCAGCCAGGGTCTCAGCACCCTCAGGCTTCCGGAGACCCCTGCCACTTGCAGGGAGACCCATGCCACGTGCAGAACCTCTCGGATTCTTTCACAGAACCAGCACATGTTTATCACCCCTCTTCCAAGTTCCATGCCTTGAGGGGACTTCCTCAGAGGGGACGAGGCCGCCACTGTGTGTCTGTCCTCTAAGGGGCTTCTCCAGGCCCTCCCTGCGCTCACCCGTTGTCTGAGCGCAGAGGGGACCTTTGCCCCCTGCCCTGTGGCCTTTCTCCTGATGTGCCTCTGGCCTCACAGGCGCACCCTGCTCTGAGCAACCCTAGTGCAGAAGCTGGGATTTGCCCAAAGATAAACTGGAGCAGATAAACCTGGGGAGATAGTACCTGCCTCTTACAAAACGATGCACAGCAGGCCTCTAAAGAGCCAGCTCCATGGTTTGATTTAAAATCAGATTTGGTTGTCAAGCACGTTCTTGCCTCCCATGAGGGACTGGCCTGTGCAGCTCCCCTGTCATCTGAGCACGGTGTCACCTCCACCTCACCTACCCTTGCCTCCCGTGGCCGCCAGCCTCACGCGTGGGCTCTGGACCCTCACTGCAGGGCCCCAGAGCAGCGACCCAGGGCCTGAGCAGCCTTCCCAGGCTTCAAGCAGACAGCAGGTGCTTGAGGAGGCTGAGGGGGCAGCAGTGGGGAGGGGGCAGGGGCGGGGAGGGGGCAGCGGTGGGGAGGGGGCAGCTGCCCCTCTTACCCTTTTGACAGAGATCTCCATCTCAGTGATAGGTGTTGGCACCTGGGGGAGGAGTAGGGTCTCAGCGTGGGGTGGGACCCTCCCCTGCATCCCCTGCTCTCAGCCTCCGCCACCTCTTTTGGTGGGAGCCACGCATCTCCCAGCCTGGGTCAGTCACACTGGCAATGAAAACTAGTCTTTCCAGATGTCAGGTTTATGAGAAAGGTCCTTCATCCTGGCTGGCCCCCCAAGCAGACAGCTTGGCTAAAAGCACCAAGCTCTGGTGTCCCCTCCCACAGCCCCGCCCCCCAGCAGTGAGGCAGCTGTCCCAAATTGCCCACCCCATGCACCAGAGGGCACCAACAGTCCCCCAAATACAGATTCCCCTCCCCCTGATGTCGGCAGTGGGGCCAACAGGACCTCTTGTGGACTTGGGGGCTCAGCCACTACCTCACTGAGACCTGAGGGGTGCTCACCTTGGCCATTCCTCCCTGGACACCCCAACTTTAAGCTCCCAGACTTGCTGCCCAGGCCCCACAGTCATTCAGAAACGAGTGCTTGCATTTTCACCCCCACTGGCTACAAATGCATTAGAGATAGGGTGTCATCCTGAGCTCACCCCTGCTTCCCCATAGCCAGGCCTAGACCAGGGACGGAGCTTGGGGACCCCTTCCACCAGCCACCCTGTTCACCTTAAACACCTGGAGCTCCTCCAGCACTACCTCCTCAGGCTCAGCCGAGTCCCCAGCCCAGAGGGCGATGACCTTGAGCACGGAGCCTGAGTCTGGGCAGGGGAGTGGGGTCAGAGGGAGAGGAAGGGGCAGCCTAGGCCACACACCTCACCAGCCTGGCCACCCCCTGCTCAGCTCACCCACCAGTGCCCAGGAAGATGACGTCGTAGATCCCATCCTCTGCCTCCACGCGGTCCACCACGATTTGGCGAAGCTGCTGGGCCAGGTGGGTCTTGACGAGGACAGGACGGCCCTGCCGAGGCTTCACAGGCCGAAACATGAGTGGGTGGGCTCGGACAAACTGCAGCACCTCGTCAGGGTAGTCCTTGGTGCCGCCAAAGGGCTGTCCTGGCTGCGCCGTCATCTTGCTGGGGCACTATGGGCACGAGGGCATGCCTGAGCATCCTGGGTGGCTGTTCCCCATCCCAGCCTGCTTCTACCACCACCAACCTCCAGAGGATTGCCCCCACTGTAGGGGAGGCTCCTTAATGGGGCACAGGGTCTCTCCCTCTCCACACCTGACCCCAGAGCCCCAGTTCTCATGGACACAGGCCTGTTCCAACACACGGACACAGGCCTGTTCCAGGGGAGTGTCTCTCCTGGCATCTGTTCAGTCCCCTATTCCCTGGCCAGACTCCTGGCAGACACTCACTGCGCCTGGGCGGGGAAAGGGCACCTTGCCCCCGTAGGGCCCCCACTGGTGCTGGGGACTGTCTCGGTGTGCAAAAGGCCCATTGAAGACCTCCCAGATGTCAGCCATGTGGTACACACAGACGGCAAAGCCCTGGAACACAGCACTGCTGGGGGCAAGCAGAGACAGTCAGGCCAGGGTGGCCATCACGGGCAGGAAGAGGCAGCCTGGCTCCATGAGCAGGGCAGAGGTGAAATGCCCGCAGTCAGCAGGGACTCCAAAAACAAGGACAAAGAGCGGGGTATGAAGAAGGCAGCCACGGAGTCACTGAATCAGGGACAAAGCCAGGGGCTCAACTGGAGGCCGGGACATGAGGGCAGAGGTGCAAGAGAGGGGCCGGGAGGGTGGAGTGGAGGGGAGGCAGGGCGGCCCACCTGACGGTGCTAAACAGCGCATACACCTCCGGGTTCTTCCCTGCCTTGGGCCACAGCAGAAACACGTCCTCTGGAAGACACAGGGGCATGGGAGTCACGGCCACCACCACTGCCCCCCACTGCCCTGATCCCTCCCCTCCAGCGCCCAGCCCTGCCCCAGCCATGCCCTTACCCAGCTGGTGGAAGTGGGTCTCGGCACCTCCGAGGCCGGGCACGGAGCAGACCAGCCTGGCCTTGAGGAAAGTGCTCCACTTGTTCACCAGCACCCGCTGCCCACCGGCGTCGTTCTGGTTGGGGAAGGCAGAGTCAGCCGTGGACAGCACGAGTGGGGGTCTTCCCACATCCACCCTCACCCATGGTGGGAGAAATGTGGGCATGGGCTTCACACCCCAGCCTCAGCTTCCCTGCTGCTGTGGAGGGGCACAGGCCTAGGAAGCGGGGTGCAGTGTGGGCTTTAACTTCACAGCTCTCACTCACCACACAGACTCGGCCCACGCAGCTGACAGTGACGTGGCCTGGGCCGCCATCCGGCGAGGGGACAGTCTCCGAGAAGAAGAAGTACACCTTGTCATTGTCCTGGTCGGAGTTGTCGGGGATCCGTGCGGCTGCCACAAACCTGGGGTCTGGCAGGGTAACAGGGTGAAGCCAGGAAGAGGGGTCTCCCAGAGGACGGCAGGAGGTTAAACCCAATGGGGGCAGGAAGAGGCGTGGAGACCCCCACTGGGGGCTGGAATCTCAGTGTAGAGGGGGCATGGGCCCCTGGGCTCACCATGCAGGAGGTTCTGGTCGGAGTCAGAACGCAGGGACGGCCGGGAACCCCCACTTCGGAAGATCATGGCCTCACGCCCCAGGAAGTCAGCAGTGAGGCCGGTGTACAGCTCCCCACCTGGAGTGGGGGTGGGAGGCAGAGTCAGGGGAAGACACCTGCCGGGGCCCACCCTCCCTGTGCCCACCCGGCCTGGGCATCACCCACCTACGAAGGTGCTGGCGAAGGGCCGGCTGGGCTCATGTGGGCACCGGCCCCGCCCGCCCTGCATGGTGCTGGGCTCCATGTGGAGCACGTGCTGGGGAGGAGGAGGGGAGGGAGGGCAGGAACGTCACCTGGGAAAGAAACGCCACCCCCCACATATGCCCCAGGGCCTTGGCCATTGCGTGCAGCTGGTGGGGGGGGGAGGGCAGACGGCACCCTCATTCCAGGCCCCACCAAACGGTCGGCTCCCCCACACAAAGGCGCCTCTCAGGCCCCTGCTCCCCTCTGGCCCTACTAGAGGCCTTTGACCCCATGGCTCAATGGGAAGCTTTCAGGCGGCACGGGAGGAAATGTCACTGCTTCCCAGTCCCTGGCAGGCACCCCAGGCTCACCTCACCACGGTGCCCGACTGTGATGAGGGCACAGATGGGCTGGAAGGCCCCCGTGCCACATGCCAGCAGATGGGTCCGATTGTGGGGCTTCAGCACCCGCACAAAGTTGGCACACTCCGTCTAGCAGGGAGAGGGGGATGAGGCCGAGGAGCAGGGGTGCCCACCATCTCCTCAGCCCCCAGGCTCAGTCCTGCCTGGCTGATGGTCTTGGGGAAGCGTGGGGTGAGTCATTCTTCGCTGACCTTCCAAAGCCCTCAGGACCGTCCCAAATGCTCCCAGCAGAGATACTGAGGGGAGCGGCCACAGGGCCTGCCGGGGTGTCAGGACTTGGGTGTCGGTCAGGGGTAGGGGCTGGCCGTCATGCCGCCAGCACTCACCAAGGGATCCCTTCCTTTTCGGACACACTCCTCCCTCTGTCCTGGCTGTGGAGGCCACAGAACCTGAAACACAGCCTGGCTGACCTCAGGGAGCTCCCCTGACCTCGCAGCCTGTTTCCCCTATCCGGCCTCCCACTGAGAGGTGCCCGGATGGGAGCCAGTCACTTGGAGGCTCTCAGACAGACCCTCTCTCTCCCTGGTGCCCTCTTGGTCGGCCCAGCTCACCTCCCGGGAGTCTGGCCATGCCTGGTCCAGCCGCAGAGAGTAGAGGGCGTCACGGCCCCCCAGAAAGAGGCGGTCCCGGTACTCATCCAGGTACATGGCCCGAAGGTCCAGGGAGCCCCGGGGGCCCAGAAAGATGGCAGAACGGTTGGCAGACAGGAGGTCTGGGAGGGAGCAGAGGGAGGGGGTCCGGGCAACTACTCAGCCTACTTCCTCAGCCAAGGGGCAGAGGTGGAGGTGGAGGCCTCCAGCTGTGCAATTACCACCCACACATACACATCTGGAAAATGTTTCCATCCACAGGACAGCTGGAGGGCTTTGAGGAGATGGCTCCTGGGGGCAGTGGAACAGGAGGCTCTGAGCCCCCGACTCAAGGCCTGTCCCAACCCCTCTATTCCTCAGTCAACTTCTCCTTCCCACAGTTTCACCTGTACCCTCCCCAGTCCTGGCGGCGGAGATGGCCCCCCTGACAGGAAGTTGAGCAAAGTGCAGGAAAACTAGAGAGAGTGACAGGCCTGGGGAGTGTCCCCAGCAAAGGGAATGCCCGCCAAACGCCTTGTATGGGACAGAGCAGGTATGACCAGGCGGAGCTCCAGGCTGGGGTCCAGGGTTGTGGCCAAAAGTGATTTTCTCCCCCATAGGTGCTGCCCTCCCAGTCCCCACGATGGATGCTAGAGTGTCTGGTGACGCTGGTGCCAGGAGTCCAAGATCCCAATATGGGTCCTTGGAGTTTGGCCGGGGAGATGAAGGTGATGGGCAGAGAGGGGGGCAGGCAGCACAGTCTGGCAGGAAGGGGGTGCTGGCCACCCTTGGGAAGTCCCCAGTGTATCCTACGCCTGCTCCACAGGAACATCCTCAGCCCAGCACCCACTCATTCCCAAAACTCATCAACACCCTCTCCCAGGAAGCCTTCCATGGCTGACAGCATCTTGGGGGGAACTTTCCTTAGACTTCTCCTTCTTGTAGCCTGACTGAACCACCCCCAACCGTCCACCCACAAAAGAAAAACACAGATGCCAGAGCATGACCACGTTCTGCCCAGACACCCCCTTAGACTCTTCAGGGTGGATCCATGTCACCCCCCCTCAGACTCCCCAGGGCAAGCCTGTGTCCCCTCCCCTGACTGGGGTTCCCAGGGGAAGACAATCACCCCTCTGGTTTCCTCAGGAAGAATCTTCTGGGAACCTATAGCTCAAGAACCTTTTCCCACGGACCATCTCCACAGATTAAGAGGAAGCCTGTGCTGGCTGCAGCACAACACACTGAGGTTAGATCTGTAGAGGAACCTCCCAGGCCAGGATGGGCAAAAGGGGAGTCTGGAATCCTCCCTGGGCTGTGAAGAGCCTCCAGGATGGAGAGGGGATGGAAATGCCAACACGGGGAGGTATGTGGTGTGATGTGGGCATGAGGGTGTCCAATGACAATGACATCTGCCCACCAGGGCTGCGGGGACAGGGCTAGGGACCCCCTGCCGGGCAGCTTCTGAAGTTGGAGGCTCCTCCCCCACCCTGTGGCTTGGGATCTGAGGGACAGGATTCTGCCAGGGCTCCCTACTGTCTGCCTTAGGCAAGAGCCCCAGCTCAGCCCAGAGACCTGCAGACTTGCCCTCTCCATCCCCCTCCCCGCTCTCTCTGCCCCCCATCTACTGGGGTCTCTCAGGGTCTCCGTCGTCTGTCTCCCTCCCTTTCTCAGCAGCCCCCGTGGGGTTTTCCCCCCTGCCTGTCTCTGTTCCCTTCCCGCCTCCCCGTCCTGTCTCCCAGCCCTCCCCCTGGGGCTCCTGCCTCTTGCCGCAGGAGCTCCCCCAGCTCTGACCATGAACTCCTTCCTGAGGGTTGTCCAGGGGCAACTCCAGCCACTCCACTGGCAGAACAGACGGGCCGGGCTGGCTGGGGCCCCACAGCTGGGGGTACACCGGCATCCACGGGCATGCACGGGAACGGGGCACGCTAGCCAGTACCTTGGTAGGAGAGCCGCAGGCGGGGCATGCTGGGGCCGGGGCTACCCCCACAGAGCAGGAGGTACCCCAGGAGGCAGCAGACGGCCCAGGCCGAGAGGGCCATGCTGGGGGACCAAGAGCACTGCCGCCGGCCTGCCCGCGGAGCCACCCTCCGGTCTGGCTGCTGGTTGCAGTTTGTTATGTGGCCTCCAGGACTGCCATTTATAAGGCGGCGGCTCCACCCCGTCCTGGAAGGCGGGAGGAGGCGGGAAGGAGGTGAGGGGCCGCCATCCACCTGCAGCTGCTCCCTCTACCTCCTTGGCCCCGCTGACGCCTTTGTGCTGGGTGGGCCGGTTCCTTACTGGGGGAGACTTTCCCAGATTGGGTGGGGGGTGGGGGTTTTGCACAGACGAATGTCCATGAACCCAGGTTCCCAGCTCCAGCAGAGTGACAAGAAGGGAGATAGCCTGGGAGGGGGTCAGAGGTCAGAGGTCAGAGGTTGATGGGCTGGGTGGGGGTCTGACTGGGCTGTTTTGCTCCCTGTGCAGCCCTACCCTGCCAGTGCCCATGTGCCGGAGACCCTCACAAATCGGCCCTGGGCCCAGATCCCCCGTACCAGGGTGGTCCAGCCCCCTGAGACCTCAGCCAGGCCCCCTAGCCATCCAGGCAGGGCCCAAGCTACCTGGAGGAGGGCACTCCCTGCCCAAGGGGTGGATGTTCTGGGCGGGGCTGGGTGTCTGGACACACTTCACAGATCTGGAATTGGCAAGTGATGGATGTCCAGCCCCCCTACCCAGGCCTATCCCCAGCCCTCCAGGCCCCTCAACCCTCCCCCAGCATCTACCAAGTCCTATCCCTGTTCCCGGGCTGGCTTCGGGGCAGGGGCAGGGACAGGATCCACCCTTACCAAGAGGGATCATCCCTCTCCCCTCGTCACCATTACCCCACCTTCTCAGCCCTCCAGTCCTCCAAGAAGTTCAGGGCCCAGAGTGTCACTGCGTGAGTGGTGGGTTCTCCCCAGAACCCCACTCAACAGGCTCTACACCTGTGAGCCCTCCTGTGCTGGGGCAGCTCCCCACATACTCCCTGTGCCCCGAGCTCGGATTGGGGGCCAGGAAAGCCACAGAAGAGGGCCAAGGGGGACACAAGGTTGAGGGGCTGATACCAGGGCAAGTGAAGGGGCCTCCTCCTTCCCCCCAACCTACAGCCAGCAGCAGCCCCTACAGCGCCCGCCTGCCCCTCCTGCAACGGCCACCCGCCCCCCCCCAGACTCCCACACTCAGAATCAGAGGCCCTGGGTGCTAAGAATGTTTCAACTTGAGCTGGAGTTGGAGCTCCCAGGATTCTAGAAATCCCTGCAGGTGGGGCCTCCCAGATGGACCAGCCTGAGCCCTCAGGGGTCAGGAAATTGGGTAGGTGGGCATACTCAGAGAGGGCAGGACATGGCCTAGGCCACACAGCAGGCTGAGGACAGGCCCAGCTCAGGCCTGCCCCTTCTTGAGGCCCGCCTTGGCTTCTGGGCTTATGGGGCACTGGACCCCCACCTCCCTTCTTCTTCTCATCTCTGGAAGGGAAACAGGTCAATCCTGGGGGCAGCATGAGAAGGGCTCAGGGTCCTGAAGCCCTGCCTTGCTGTCCCCCTCTCCCCCTTAACCCACATACACACCTCCTCCCAGGAGAGCCCTGACCCGGACTGGTAAGGGCCTGGACTCAGCCTGCCCTGCTTCTGGCTCTGCTAGGGTGCCCTGGCCAAGGCCCCTCCCTCTCCAGGCCTCAGTCTCCTCCTTCTAGGGCCAGAGACTAGCTGCCTTGGGTGTGACAGGGCTTTATAAAGTAATGATCCATACTTGTGCAGGGGCTGTTATGATGGTGATTATATCCTGGGCCCACGGTGGGGTGAGGCCCCTCTGGCTCAGTTTCCCTAGGGAGATATCTGGGCATGTAACCTGGGCTGGGGGCCAATTTCTGCGTGGAGATTGGGTGGCGCCGCCGCTCAGCTAGCATGTGGCCACCAGCTGTGGGCAGGAGGCCCAACCACTCCTCAGCCTGTGAATCTCCCCTGGGGGGGTCTCGGCTCAGCTAGGCCCCCCACTGGGGCTGCAGGGGAGGCCTGGGTCCTTTGGGGCAGGGCGTGGGGGGCAGCCCATTCTCCACTGCGTGGGGACAGCCTGTAGCGAGGGCTGGGGGGCCCGTACTCTAGTACTGACTTGTTGTATGTCCTCGGGCAGGTCCTCTTCCTCTCTGGACCTCCGTTTCCCAGTCCAGAAAAGGGGTGAGGATCCTCTCTAAAGTCCCCTGCTTGCTGGCTGCAGATGGAAAGAGACCCCAAGGATGCCCTGATTCCTAGGACCAAGAGGCCCAGCCACGGGTGTTTTCTGCCATCTAGTGGACAAAGTGATAACTGCAGAAGGCCCCAAAGCTGCCGGTTTCTGTCAGGCCTTGTGCTGGGCAGCAGAGGTGCCCAGCAGAAACTGCAGCATCTTGAGGCGGCAGTGAACAGGCAACCGTAACGCTGAGAGGCAAGGGTGGTTGGAGATGCTCCAATGATTGTCTCTGGTGGAGGAAATCAAGGGAGGCTTCATGGTGGAGGCACTATCCAGGCAAAGGATGACACAGCCCATAAAATGAAGAGGAACTGAGTCCAACAGAACAGGCAGAACTGGGTGATGCATGAAGGGGAGAGAAATGCCCTTGTGAACACTTGGCCACACACATGGTGCCATGCGTGTTCGTGCATCAGGTGCCAGCAGGTGGGTACGTGGAGGGTCACCCCCAGCCTCTCCCAGCTGGAATTTTGGGGTTGGCCTGCCTGGAAGGAAGGAATGGATGCCTCCAGTCCCTCATTGCTGGAACAGAGACATTGAGACAATCCCCTGGGGCTCCATCATGTGAACCCTCAGCTGCTTCCAGAGAACGAGCCCTTCCCTCACAGCTCCTACTGAAAGGGGCTGTGTGGAAATTTCACATTTATTGTTTATTGCCAGCCGTGTAGATAGGCCTAGCTTCCTGGGTATTTTGGTATTGTCAATGCCTAGCTTGCAGAGTTCACTTTTGCATGCTCCTGGGATTTTGATGTATTTTCCTCCTAGCGTCCCTCTTGCTTTCCCATGATTTCAAAGTTTAAGTTTAACCCAAGTTTCTCTTTGAGAGGTAGAACGACCTTGGAGGGTGGCAGAACACATTGATAACCCTCAAGGACTAGGATTAGCTCATCTGCGACGTGACAATCGTGACTAACGGTGCCAGATGACCTCCGAGGATTGCCAGTAAGAAGTTAGATCATCTGGGGCGTGCAGAATGTGACCACCGGAAGAGAAACTATAATCCTGTCCATAGAAAAACTTTCAGCCAGTCTCCAGGGGAGGAGACAGGTCTTTAGGAGGAGCTCATTCCTCTCTGTCTCCTGTATATCGACACACAGTGAAACACTCTTGCTGCTTACCTCACCCCTGTCTCAGTATTGGCTTCTATGGCAGGTGGCTCAGACCCGCCATTGCAGTAACAAATTTTGGCACCCAACTTGGGGGTCTCCAGCCACTTGAGATGTGGTGGCCTTGGGACCGGCCCGGGATTGTCTGGCTGTCTCCCTGAACAGCCAGCTACAAGAGGGTCCCTTTGCCTCCAGGGAGCTGCCAACGGCACCGAGGTCCACCGTGGCACTACCAGTCCCCAACCGCGCCAGACGGAGGTGAGTCAGAATGAAGCAAGACTGAGGTGAGTCCGCCATTCCTCTCCCTGTTGCACTCAGGGCCAGGGTGGATAGAGCAGGGCTCAAGGTTTCCGAAATGGGACCTGAGCCCTTGGTATCTGAGGCGGGAGGAGCCTCAGATGACTGATCCCCATGAGTAGGGATCGCAGAAAAGGACTCTTGTTGACTCCAGAGTCTTGGTCTTGAGTGTGTGAGTGCTCGTGAGTGTGTCTGGGAGGTTGAGACCACTAAGATCACCTCTGTCGGCAGGGCTGTCTGAGAGGTTGAAGGGATCGAGAGCACCTCCAGTGGCTTTCAGGATTTATTCGTTTACTGTGGTTCTGTGTCTGTCCTGTCCATTGTCTGTGTGTACCTAGTCTTATACCATCTACTTGGGTGCCATCTGATGGCGATTAGAGTTAACCCTGGCCGAATCTTGTTATCTCTGTAAGGTCTCTTCCGCCGAAGATCTTAACAAGTGGTGGGTAAATTGTTGGGAGTGCCCTGGATCTCTGCTTTACCGGTAGGTCTCTAGTCATCTCACCCAACGCCCGCCGAAATCTCACCACCTTCTTGTCGGCTAAACTTACTGTCTTCTCTTTTGCTTCCTTCACTTTGTGTCACGGTGTCTGGGCCGCACCCACCAGAAACAGAACTGGGACTGTGTCCCCATCCTTCAGGACTTGGCCCTGGTGGGAATTTTAGTGGCCCTAAGCTGGTCCTATAGGGAGGCTGAGTACCAGACGGATCGGGAGAATAACCTCGTTATAGCCCAAAACCAGCACACCCATCCCTCTCTTGGGCCACTCATTACAGGAGATAAGAGGTATAAACTGAGGAGGGCAAGGTGAGGCCATGGGGAATCAGCCTAGTATTCCCAAGGATTCCCCTCTAGGATGCATTTTGGCCAACTGGAAAAGGTATAGCTATGAGCCTATAACAGAAAAGAAAATGATATTTCTGTGTAATGATGCCTGGCCCCAGTACTGGCTAGGGGATCAGGAGGCTTGGCCCTGGAATGGGTCATTGTCTTATAATACAATTTCGCGACTTGATTTGTTTTGTAGAAGGGAAAAGAAATGGGACGAGGTCCCGTATGTGCAGGCCTTCATGTCTCTCTATCAGATCTTAAGCCCCTCTAACCAAGTACTCTTCCAAGGGAAATCTAAGGTAAAGGTGCGTCCAGAATCCTCAGTAGGGGACCCTTTGTTGAAAGGACTAGTCCTGGTACCTGCCTCGGCCCCCCCACCTCGGTATGGGAGTGGTGCGGGTGCGGCCGACAGGACGGGGGCAGAAGGAACGGAATGCGACTCCAGCACAAGAGAAGAGGAGGCAGACAACGGTGCAACTGCCTCGACTTCAGGTATGGTCTCTCCCTCTTATACCCATTGGGGTACGGTTTTCGGTAAGGGTGCTGCCGAGGCTCGGGCAGGACAATTCCTGTTGAGAGAAGTCCCAGCAGCCGGAGGAGGAACAGTGTTGGTACACACCCTTTTTTCCACCTGTGACTTATATAACTGGAAAAATAATAATCGTCCCTACCGGAATGATCCAAAGAAGATGGTAGAACAATTTCTCTCCATCTTTTCCACTCACTGCCCTACATGGGAAGACATACAAGCCCTACTGACCACCTTATTAACCTCAGAAGAACACCGCATGGTATTAAAATAAGCCCGCAAGGAGGCTGATAGACTCCATCATCAGGATCCCCTGACTCAGCCAGCTGGGGAGGAGGCCATCCCAGCTAGGGACTCAGGGTAGGACTCAAATCAGGAAAATGGATGGAATAGACGCCAGCTTTGCCGTGACTGTTTGTTAGCTGGTTTAAAGAATGAGGCACCAAAACCCAAGAGCCTACAGAAGATTAGGGACATTATTCAGGGGGAAACAGAGGATCCCTCCACCTTCTTGGAAAGGGTGACTGATGTGTTCCCTTAGGATACTGATATAAACCCAGAGGGCCTGAATAACTCGCGGCTCTTAAATATGACCTTCATTTCCCAGAGTGCCTCTGATATCCAAAGGAAGTTACAGAAATTAGAGGGTGGACTAGAAATGCCTATGGGACAGTTGCTCGAAATTGCCTTCAAGGTCTACAACAATATGGATCAGGCAGCTGAACCAAGAGAGAAACAAAAAATGAAACAGAAGGCCGCTCTGTTGGCTGCTGCCCTTGTCCCTTCAGGCTCAGTAGAAAGACCAGGGATAAGAAAGAAGGCTGACTCAGCGCAGCTAGCTAGACCACCACTGGGGGCAGACCACTGTGCTTATTGTAAGAAACACGGGCATTGGAAACAGAATTCCCTGAAGCCAGGGAGAAGCAGCCACAGCCCGCTGCCCTCCAAGCCTATCAGGAGGGACCCACACTTGGGGGTGACGATTCAGAATGATGGGGCCTGGGGGTCAAGACCCTCCTTGGGTATCTCCCACTGCGAGCCTCAGGTAACCCTCAAAGTGGGAGGACGTCCTATTGACTTTATTCTAGACATGGGATTTTGAACACAGCCAAGGCCCCCCTCAGCCCGTGCACTGCCCCAGTGGTGGGAATTTCGGGAAAACTGTCCGCCCGACCTTTCCTCCAACCTGTGAACTGTGAAATCAGAAAGGATTTGTTATATCATGAATTTCTCTACATGCCAGAATGTCTGGTACCATTATTAAGGAGGGATCTCCTATCAAAGCTGGGGGCCCAAATCACCTTTAGGCCATCCTGCATCCTGGTGCAGACCTCACCAGAAAATGCTTGTGCTCTCTAGGCAGCACTATGACAAAGTGAAGTGGTGACATCTAGCAGCGTCCCTCCCCACATTTTGCAGGAAGTGAACCCAGAAGAATGGGCAACAGGAAGGCCAGGGTGGGCGAAATCTGTAGTGCCAGTAAAAATAGCCTTGGAAACTGGAGCGCCCATTGTAAATCAAAAACAATATCCCCTCCGTAAGGAAGCATTGGAGGGAATTGCACCGTTGGTTCAAAGGTATATAAAGATTGGACTTTTAAAATTCTGCTGCTTGCCATACAACACTCCTATTCTACCAGTATTAAAACTAGGGATGAAGGAGTGCCAACCGATTCGCTCAAGACTTGAGAAAGATAAATCAAACAGCGGAAGATATCTATCCGGTAGTGCCAAACCCCTACACCCTTTTGGTCACCATCCTCAGCCAATGTGCCTGGTTTTCCATCTTGGACTTGAAAGATGCTTTCTTTTGTATTCCTCTGCATCCTGAGTCCCAGCCACTGTTTGCTTTTGAATGGACTGATATTAAAACCGGGACCAAAGTCACCTCACATGACAGGTTTTGGCCCAAGGATTCAAGAACTCCCCCACCATTTTTGGAGAAATTTTAGCCAGAGACTTGAGGACATTAAAATTGGAGAAGGGTTTTGTTTTGCAGTATGTCGATGACATTCTGAAAACAAGCAAGAGCAAGGAGGACTCTGACCAAAACACCATACTGGTTCTCAACCGTCTGGCTGAATGGGGATCTATTGAGTCTCTGAGGAAAAGGCCCAGATATCCCAATGGCAGGTAAAGTATTTGGGTTTCCAAACCTCACAAGGGCAATGGAGCCTCCTCCAGGATCACAGGGAAGCCATAATGTGTGTGGCACCTCATACCTTCAAGCGACAAATGTGAGGTTTTCTCAGGATGGTGGGGTTCCATCGGGTCTGGATGCCAGGATTTGGGCTTATGAAAAAACCTCTGTATGAAGCTTTAAAGGGGGAAGAGAAGGAAACTTTATTAGGGACTAAGGAATGTTAGCAGGCTTTTGAAAAAATAAAGTACACATTAATGACTGCTCCAGCGCTGGGGTTACCAGATTTACAGAAACCTTTTGAACTCTTTGTGCATGAGAGACAAGGAATCGCTCTGGGAGTATTAACTCAGACATTGGGGCCCACCAGGTGACCCATGGCCTACTTTTCCAAACAATTAGAGAATGTGGCCCAGGGATGGCCCCCATGTCTTCGAGCCATGGTTGCAACTTGTGACCTGTTGCAGGAGGCTGAAAAATTCATCTTGGGGCAAAAGGTGACAATGAATACCCCACATGTGGTTTTGCCCCTTTTGAAACAAAAGGGGGGCTTCTGGCTTACAGCAGACCGAATGGGCAAATATCAAGCCATACTGCGGGACAACCCAAATGTGGTTTTAAAAGACATCTCCTCCCTCAATCCAGCCACCTTGCTGCCCATATCAGAAGGGGCTTGTGTGCACAATTGCTTAGAGATAATTGAGGAAGTTTATTCCAGCAGACTCAAGCTCTTGGACACCTTGCTGACTGATCCTGAAGTAGAAATGTATACTGATGGCAGCAGTTTTAGGCATGAAGGACACCGCAGACCAGGGTACGCTGCAGTGATGCTGATTGAAATTTTAGAGGCAGCCCTGCTTCCCGCCAGAAACTTGGCCCAGAAGGCTGAACTCATCGCTCTGGGGAGAGCTCTTCAACAGGGAAAGGGGAAGCACATAACAGTGTATACCGACAGCTGGTATGCTCATATAGTTCTCCATTCACACGGTGCCCTGTGGAGAGAAAGGGGCCTTCTAATGGCTGCCAGAAAGCAGGTAAAACATGTAAAAGAAATCTTGGAACTCTTAGAAGCGGTTCATGACTCCCTCCAGGTGGCGGTAGTGTATTGTCCTGGACACCAAAAGGGACAATCTCCTGAGGCAATGGGAAACCTCAGGGTGGACTCAGAAGCTAAAAAGGCAGCAATGCTGGAGAATGGGGGAGAAACGGAGATGGCCCTGATTCTCCATCTAGACCCAGCTGACCTTCCTATCCCCTCCTACACTTCCAGAGACTTAGAAAGGGCAACGGGATGGGGATGTAATCCAGCTTCCCATTCTAAGCGGCTAGTAAACCCAGAAGGCAAGGTACTACTGCCAGAAGCACAAGTTTATGATATAGTCTCCACCCTACATGAACGAACACACTATGGAAGAGATGCTAGTCTCGAGTGGATTCAGCAGGGAGTTATTGAGCCAAACCTTCTCAAGGCCATCCGGGATGTGACAAGGAGATGTCATCTCTGTGCCAGGCACAACCCAAAGACCACCCCTCATCCGGTGGAACCGGGAGTCCAACACCGAGGGACTAACGTGGGAGAAGATTGGCAGGTGGATTTCACAATGATGCCTCGAGCACCTGGGAACTTCAGGTACTTGTTAGTTTTTGTGGATACATTCTCTGAGTGAGTGGAAGCCTTCCCTTGTCAGACTGAACAAGCTTGAGAAGTAACCAAAGTACTACTCAAAGAAATTATCCCTCGTTTTGGGTTGCCAATATCCATCCAAAGTGACAATGGGGGAGCCTTCGTGGCAATGGTCACACAAGAGTTGGTAAGGCTCTGGACATTGATTGGAAATTACATTCAGCCTGGAGGCCACAGTCAACCGGGAAGACTGAGAAGATGAATCACACTCTGAAGGAAACCCTAGCCAAGCTCCGCTAAGAAACACATTCTCCCTGAATACAAGTTCTGCCCGTTGCCCTGCTCGGAATCTGGGTAGCCCCTCGAAGCAGGCTCAAATTGAGCCCTTACGAATTAATATATGGGAGACCATTCCTTAAAAAGTTGACTTTCCCCACCTCAGTAATGACCAAGGTGGAGAAAAGAGACTGGGTCCATTCTCTGGGAGCCATCAGAAACACTTAATCAGTATGCTTCTTCTCGTTTGACTTTTGCTTCTGACACTCCTCTCCACAGCTTCCAACCTGGAGACCGGCTCCTATTGAACACTTGGAAGAACCAGCACCCAGAAGATCAACTGGCCCCGAAGGGGGAGGGACCGTTTGATCTCCTCCTGACCACCACTTGTCCTTGAAGCTGGGAGGAGTTGCTGCCTGGGTGCACCATTCTAGAGTGAAGGCGGCTCCGCCAGAAGAAGAGAAGGTAGGAGCTGAACAACTGTCATACGCCTGCACTCCACTGCAAGGTTTAAGATACTTTAAAAAAGTTTAAAAAGCTTATTGAATAATGATTTTAGTTTTGTTCCTTTTAATTCTCCCACCACCCCCCCGGGAACCTGGACAGGAGAAGTGTCTGTGATCCTGCAGGCAAAAGGGACACTGATCCTGCAAGCTGGAGACACCTTGACCCTTCCGTGTGCGATTTCCACCCAGACTCCAGTGGGACCAGTCAAGTGATCTTGAAAAAGCTGGAGTGGGGACAGGTGATGGTTTGAGATTTCAAAACTACAGGCTCGGACTGGGTGATCCCTATGGCAAAACACCACCCGAGCACGAAATCGGGACTTTTCAATCACTGTCTCTGATATGAGCCTATCGGATATTGGGACATATTATTGTGTAAAATTTAAAAAGCGTTCACCTCAGGATGAGAAGATAAGTTGGGGGAAGGAGGTTTGAGTCCTTGTGGTTGGACAGCAAGAGCCCACCCACCTTCCCGCCAGGTAGGACTGGTCCTCCAATGGGTTAATCACCATGTCCCAGGGTATAGCCACAGGGGGACATCTCAGCAATTGCTGGGTTTGTCATCACCTCCAGGGGATCAGGGGCCCCATTAAGTCCATTGGCCACACCAGTTTTTGATTACACTAAGGAGATACCTGATTGTGTTTTGTCCCGTGAGCCCCTTAAAGTGCCGGTATGGGCTTGATTGGTGCAATACCCTTTCTCCATCCCTTGTTTCTCCCTGACTGGAATATATAATCACGCAACAGAACAATGGTGGGAAATCAGGTCACAAAATCTACAGGCAAAAGTGGCCCAACAAGTTTCCCGAGACTTTCAGCTTCTCTCTTCTTGCAACTAGTCCTTGGTTGTTCCTCGACTATCTGACGTTAACACTAGTATACCAGACAGCACTAATCGAAGTGCATCCCTTTGTGCTTCATCCAGATATAGCTTCTTATGCGGGGGAAAGGCCTATCCCACTAGTGAAAACCCCTTTCCTAAACTATCACCCTACACCTGGGCCATCCAATGCCTGACTGGTGGCATTTTGTAGGCCAACGCACCTTGGGGTTCCTAACTTTCCCCACCCAGATTCACTCGCCTTCCGCCGGAGTGCAGAGGCAAGTTTTTGTGCAAAGCAGAACATTTTCTCTGTAAATCCTGTCCCCCTAGAGGTGGCAGGAACTAATAGCAGTCTGGTTGTAGACAACACTGGATTTGGATGGTGGTTCCTGAGAACCATAATCCCAGGACTAGGAGTATATCACATGGAAATGTCTGTAAGAAATCTGTCTGACGCCCTCCACCTATTGGCTTTAGTGGCCAAATGGGCTCTCCAGGCCCAGCAGACCTCGCTGAATTCTCTGGCAGAGGTGGTCCTGGACAACCGAATTGCATCAGACTTTTTATTGACCAAATCAGGGGGAGTCTATGTCATCATAAATAAAACCTGCTGTGCCTGGATAAACACTGCAGGAGAAGTAGAAAAGGGATTAGAAGCCATTCGAAAAGTAACTGAGTGGACAGACCCTAAATCGCGTCAGGAAGACGCCTGGAGTTTGTTTTCTGACATGTTTCCTTCCTTGGGGGTCTTGGTTAGCCCCTATCCTTACAATAATAACAATCATCATTGTGTCCCTTGTCTTGTCAGGGTGCTCACTAAGCGGGCTACCAATACTCTCAGAGCTGGTGGAGTTTTTGCTGTGATAAGTCAGAACACCCTTTCATCATGCCACCTAATTCACCAAGATGTGATTGATTTCCATTCTCACTTACCCCCCTACGCTCTTTCTTACACGCACTGAAATCTTCAATCCTGGTCGACGTCCCTGGCCAGCAGGAAGTAGCCAAAGGAGAACAGCGCCCTGTTTCCCAAGATTGAGAAACTTCCAATAAAAGGGGGGACTGAAAGCGGCTGCGTGGAGATTTCACATTTATTGTTTATTGCCAGCCGTGTAGATAGGCCTAGCTTCCTGGGTATTTTGGTATTGTCAATGCCTAGCTTGCAGAGTTCACTTTTGCATGCTCCTGGGATTTTGATGTATTTTCCTCCTAGCGTCCCTCTTGCTTTCCCATGATTTCAAAGTTTAAGTTTAACCCAAGTTTCTCTTTGAGAGGTAGAACGACCTTGGAGGGTGGCAGAACACATTGATAACCCTCAAGGACTAGGATTAGCTCATCTGCGACGTGACAATCGTGACTAACGGTGCCAGATGACCTCCGAGGATTGCCAGTAAGAAGTTAGATCATCTGGGGCGTGCAGAATGTGACCACCGGAAGAGAAACTATAATCCTGTCCATAGAAAAACTTTCAGCCAGTCTCCAGGGGAGGAGACAGGTCTTTAGGAGGAGCTCATTCCTCTCTGTCTCCTGTATATCGACACACAATGAAACACTCTTGCTGCTCACCTCACCCCTGTCTCAGTATTGGCTTCTGTGGCAGGCAGCTGAGACCCACCATTGCAGTAACACTACCCCTGCCCACTTCTTCCACGGTGTCCTCAAGAACTTCCTCCTGCAAGCAGGGACATCCATCTCCTAGTACCACCCCCCCTTCCCCCAGCCAGTGAAGGGAAGACCAGGGCGTGCTCCTTGATGACTGTTCTCCCTTCTCCCCAACCCCAGGCACATGCATGACATGGTCCCTCCTTTGAGGCTACACCAGCTCCCCCCTGCCATGTATGCCCTGTGGGACTGGCTGTCCTCCTGTTCCTTCTCAGAGGGCTTAACTCTGGGGTTCCTCTCTTCCCCTCCCCAACCTCATCAGCATCCTACATCCCCTGGGTGCCCCCTGGCCTCTTGGGTCTTTGTCTTCCTCACCACCAATGACCTTCTCCTCCACCTCAGCCACCCATCCTCTAGGTCACCGCCAATAAAGTCATCATGGCCTTCTGCATCTCTGTTCAGAACACCCCCTTCCTCTGGTTACCACCTCCTGCACCCCATCCCCACTGCCATGATTCTTCACTCACTGAGCCCCACCGGCCTGCCCCCCACTGCCTCAAGCCCTGCCTTTTCTCCAGCCCGGGCATGGATCCCAGGCCCTGCACTACAGCCAGGTCTTTATACACCTTCCCCAGAGACCCGACGCTGCTTGCCTCCCCCTGCAGCTCTGCCCCTGCTCCCACATCATCTGTTGTCCCGCCTCACTGGGTCGCACCCATCAGCATACAAGCCATTCCCTTACCCACCCCTTAAATAAGCTTTCCTGGACCCGAAATCACCCCCTCAACTTCAGCCCATTTCTCTCCTCCCTGTGTGTTTGAAAATGTCACCAGCATCACCCACGCCCATCTCCCCTTTACCTCGGCACCCTCCTTTGGCCTTCTCCAGTCGGGCTTCTGCCTTACTGCTCTACCAAAACCCCTCGTCCAAGTGGCCAAGGCCTCCAGGCCTCCAAGTGCTCATACCCCAAAGCCATCAGTTGTTGTCAGTGGCTCCTTCCTCCCCCCAGGGGCCCCTCACCCACCAGGCCCCCCCCCCTCCCGCCCCGACTGTCCACGTGGGATGCCGGTGCTTAGAGCCTAACCATCTCTCTCTGCAGACTTGCTCCCCGGGGGCCTCATCCACACCTGGGAAAGCTGAGAAGGGCTTCTTCCTCTGATGACCCCTAAGTTCGCAGTGTTTGCGCTGCTCTCCCCCTTAGCTCTGGCCTCACATCCAGGCGTTCATTTAACACTCCCACCAGCCCATCTCAGAGGCATCTCGACTTTGATATGGACAAAGGAATGTGCTTTTCTTCTGTGATGCTGCTGTTCTTAGCTGCCCTTGAGTTGGTTCCCGACTCATGACGGCCCATGCCCAATAGAAGGAAATTCTGTCTGGTCCTGTGCCATCCCCATGATTGGTTATAGATGGGACAGTTGTGATCCATAGGGTTTTCCTTTGCTGATTTTCAGAAGTACATCACCAGGCCTTTCTTCCTAGTCTATCTTAGTCTGGAAGCTCCACTGAAACCTATTCAGCATCACAGCAACACACAAGTCTCCACTGACCGACGGGTGGTGGCTGTGCATGAGATGCATTGGCTGGGAACTGAACCCAGATCTCCCTCGTGGAAGGTGAGGATTCTACCACTGAGCCATCATTGCCTCCCTTCTATGATTTTAAACAAAAAAAGTCCTTTGCTGTCGAGTCAATTGCGGCTCATAGCAACCCTAAAGGACAGAGTCGAACTCCCCCACAGGGTTTCCAACGAGCCGCTGGTGGATTTGAACTGCTGACCTTTTGGTTAGCAGCCGAGATCTTAACCACTGTGCCACCAGGGCTCCATGATCGCTTCTGTGATAGCCACACCAAAAATGCATCACCTAAACCTGAGGAAACATCAGGTGAGTCCAAATAGAGTGAGATTCTACAACAATACTGGTCAAAACGGTCAAGGTCATGAAAGGCCAGTGAAGACTGAGAAACTGGCCCAGATTGCAGGGTGACTAGTGCAAGGCATGCTCCTGGGTTGGCTCCTGGCCCACGGACGGCTGACAGCCTTCGGGTAAGGCCTGCAGGTGAGCAAGCTGTGTTAATGTCAATGTTAGTTCCCTGGTTTGACCCTTGTGCTTGTGATTATCTAAGGCATTAACACTTGGGGAAGATGAGTGAAGTGTAAATGGGAGTTCTTTGCTATTTTTGCAAGTCTGGAATTATTTTAAATGAAAAGTGAAAAATTGTAAACATAAGTAACAAAAAAAGGACCTCCACGCCCCAACACCTGGCGGCCAGCCACAGAACCGTGCCTCCCCCGGTCCTCCTATCTCAGGAAATGGCAGTTGTTTGGCCAAAAATCTAACGGTCTTCATTGGCTCCCGGCCTTCTCACACCTCACAGCCAGTCCTCCAGCAAGTTCTGTGGATTCTAGTTCCAAATACGCCCTGAACCTACGCACCTCTCCGCTGCTCGGAAAGCCTCCAGGCCCTCTCACCTAGAACCTGCCCCAGCCTCAGAACAGCCTCCCAGATCCCCACCCCCAGTCACCAGCCCCCCACCCCCACCCCCCACGGCCCTGAGAGCCCCTCACCCCTTGTGCTGACTGGGCTTCTTGCTGGCCCGGGTCTACCCACCTCTCCCCATGGCTGTCTTTCTGCTCCTGAGATGCTCTGAGTCTTTCCCTCTGCCCAGGACACTCATACCCTTTCTTCTTGCATGGCTGGTTCCCTGTGGATCTTCAGACCTCAGCTCAGTGTCACCTCCTTCCTCCAGGAGGCCTTCCTGGACCACTCCCTCTTGTGGGCCACTGTCCTCTACAGCCCCCATTGCAGAACCGCACTGGTTTCCTCTCTGGCCCTCACCTTCCTCTCTGCCTCCCCCAGGTGACTGTAAATTCCACGAGATTAGGGCCTGGGCCTCACGCCTAAACCAAAAACCATACCCACTGCCCTCCAGTCAATTCCGACTCATGGAGACCCCATAGGTGTTAAGAGCAGAATTGTTCCATAGGGTCTTCTTGGCTGTGATGATCACGGAAGCAGATTGCCAGGCCTTTCTCCTGCTGAGTGAGTTCAAACCACCAATCTTTAGGTTAGTAGTCAAGTGCAAACCGTTTGCACTACCCAGGGACCTTGGGCACACAGTAGGTGTGTGAATCCAGCACTGAATGGTGCACTGTGGTGGGGCTGTCCACCGTGGCCCTTTCTTCTCCCTCAGATGTCTTCATTCCTGGATGGTTTTGGGTGTCCGTGTAGGTCAGTGACTGCTCCAAGGACAGGCCTGAGGTGACCTCTCTCCTCACTCCCCCAGGCCTCCCCAGGGACCAGGCAGCTCCTGCTAACTTTGGCCTCTGCCGGAGGCATCTCCAGAATTCCAAGACTGTCTCCGAATGCTGGGCCTGTCTGGGGAATGCCAAGGCTGGAGCACAGGTGGGGAGGCCGAGGGCGGCTGGGCGGGGCAAGGACAGCTGCTGGCATTCTGCTGGAGCCTGGGTGCCGATGGCAGCTGTCCCTCCGGCAAGTGCCTGCTGATACCTCCACTTCCTTGCAGCCCCGCCCTCCCCCAGGCCAGCATCACTGTGCTGGCTGCAGCTCTGGTCTGGCACCCTCACCGCCTGAGAGCCACCAGGCCTCGGGCCTCAACTCCCTGTCAGGGAGGGAAACTGGGTCCCCCAGAGGGAACCAGCCTCTGGGCTCACAGGGACTAGAAATCACGCCCATTTGGACCTGGCACATCAGACAGAGCCCTCCCCAGGAGCAGGTGGGCTCAGCTCTCTCCAGACACATCTCGCCAGGTTGCTGCGCCTCTCTAGGCTCCAAGGTCCTCACCTGTCAGGTAGGCCAGCGGAGGCAAAGCCGACAGTAGGCTCCTCTGTCCCTGGGAGTCATCGTTGGTGGTGGGAAATCCAAGGAAGGGGTGAGTGGACTGGAGCCTTGGGCCAGCGGGGCCTCCCCAGTGCCCAGATTTACCCCAGCCAGAGCTGAAACATAGCTGGGGCTGCTGCACCAAATGGCAGCCAGGGCCTAGCCAGGTACTGCAGCTATCTGTGCTCTCCAGGTACAGGACCTCAAGGCTCCCAAACTGGCTGATGAACACAATGGCCCCCAAGAGCTTGTTAAAATGCAGACTCCTGGGCCACCAGAGACTCCTGATGCTGAACCACGGGAGATGGGGCCACGAGGCGTGGGAGTCTCTACCTAATCTAAGTGCCCCCTGCAGAAGGTATGTGGAGTGCTGGTTCCGAGCAAGCATGCCTGGGATGGTCGCCAGGGCAGGAGTGGACCCTGGCGGGGAGTCCACAGCCCCCGAATGTCCAAAGCCAGACACCAGGAGCAAGGCTTTATTTGTGTTGCCCAGGACTTGGGTAGCAGGGCAGAGAGGGCCAGGGGTCAAGAACACGGCCAGGTTCAGGCACCGGGATCCTGGTCCCCGTCCTATCCGGGGGCCCAGCTGCAGCTGGCACGGGCACAGGCACCTCTGGGTAAGGGTCAGCTTCTACTCCACCCCCTTCATGAACTCCAGGAACTCTGTGGAGAGAGATGCAGGCATGGGTCAGAAGTGGGGGCCCAGCAGGGGTGAGCAGCACCCCCACCAGCCCACCCACTCGCTCACCATCATAGTCAATGCGGCCATCGTTGTTCTTGTCACCATCCTTCATGAGCTCCTCGATGTCATCCTCTGTGATAGTCTCACCTGTGGCCTGCAGCATTGTCTTCAGCTCATCCAGGTCAATATAGCCATCTGCGTTCCTGCGGGGAGGGCCAGGGGCCTCAGAGCTCACGTCTGGGGCCAGAGGGAAGGACATGTGCCCTACCCATGACCCCAGGAGGCAGAGCAGGAGACACTGGGAGATGAGGCATCCCACTCCCACATCGCACAGACTGGGGAGACCGAGGTCCCAAGGTCACTGGGCCTGGAACCTGAGACTGCTCCCCTTTCCCCAGCTCTGCCAGGGGTCAAGGGTGGTATGCTCACTTGTCAAACATGCGGAAGAGGTCGGACAGCTCCTCCTCAGACTTCCCTTTGCTGTCGTCCTTCATGCACCGAACCATCATGACCAAGAACTCATCGAAGTCCACTGTGCCGCTGCCTGGGGGTGGGTGGCAGGGCGGCAGGGAGGGACAGTCAGAACTGCAGACACAGCCCTTGACACTAGACCCTGGTACGCTCGTTGCAGCCTTCCACCAACTCTGGGAGGCGAGTGCGGTCATTACGCCCAGTTTACAGATGGGAAGACTGAGGTTTGGAGAGAGTAAACATCTCCTTCAATGGCCCAGAGGAGGAAGGGGCAGAGCCAGGATTCGAGCCCCCAGCGAGCCAGGGGTGTGCACAAGTTGGGGGCCTGGTGGAGAAGAGGGGCTCACCGTCCTCATCCACCTCATCGATCATCTCCTGCAGCTCCTCAGGTGTGGGGTTCTGGCCCAGCATCCTCATCACCTTGCCCAGCTCCTTGGTGCTGATGCAGCCATCCTCGGCGCCCAGCACGAAGATGTCAAAGGCTGCTTTGAACTCTGTGTCCGATGGGGGAGTGAGGGGGACAGAGCACCTCAGAGCTCAGCAGCCAGGACCCTGGAAGACAGATCCCTGGGGCCACCTGCCAACCTGCCCACCTCCCTCCAAGGCCTTGGAGGTCACCGTGAGAGGGGCCCCAGCCTCTGGCCTCCAGCCTGAGTCCTCTCCTGGCAAGGGGTCCCCATGTTCCCCCAGCCCAGCCCTGCTGGCCCCCCAGGTGTGTTGGGGGCACTGACCATTTTTCTGTTCTTCTGTCAGCTGCTCTACCTAGAAAAGAAAGAGGGTCTCAGCACTCAGACTCAGGCCTTGGCCATGGGGGAGGATGCAAACCCATTCCACAGGCGGGAAGACTAAAGCAAGGAGGAGCAGGCTTATCCCGGGTCACAGGTCCCAGTACTCCCTCCCTGCCACCCAAAGCCCTAAGGTAACCCGGCTGATCTCACTGAGGCTGGGCGGGCCCAGGGCCAGGGTGACAGGTGGGCAGCCTCTCCAGGGCCAAGGTGACCCTGAATGACAATAGCTAGTGACCACTCAATGCTCTCTCGGCTCCCTGCTGAAACTCAAGCTGGGTAGCCTGAGGGACAGCTGTCCCTCAGGTTGGGACAATAAAACCAGTGTGGCTGTGCCCACCCACTGTAACCTGACCGGGGTGGCCACTGGGCTATTTTTAACTGGGGACAAAGTTAAACCTGGTGATTGTTCTGGAGACTCTGGCATGCGGGGTGTGGGGCAGCGTTATCTGGCCCCCTGGCCTGCTGGTGCCGCCTCAGAAGCCAAAATTAGTCCCCAACTCCGCCAGGCCTTGTATGGGCACAGGGTGGAGGGCTGCTCCCCCATCTCCACAGATAGGCAGGGGCGCCCCCGAGCCAGCTGCGGCCCCTCCCTGCCCAGGAGTGGGCCTCACTCTGGGGACTGAGGGAGGGGTTCCCTGAGGGACAGCTGTCTATGCTGGGATGTCCTTATCTCCTAGGTGGGGGGAGGTTACCACCCCCCAGGTGGAACAGCATCTGAAGCCCCTCTGTCACCCCCAGGAAGCTGCAGGGGCTTGGGGTGACTACTCCCCAGCCCTCGCTCCCTCATCCTCACCCCCAGTTAAGCCACTGAGTGCTGAGGCCTGCCAGCACTCTGTTCCTTCTTCCCCGGCTCTCCCCCAGGCCCAGTCCTTCCCTGCTTCAACTTAAAGCCCCTCCCTAGGCCAGGCTTTGGGTCCTGCAGCCCCTCCTCACAAAGCATCTTCAGTCAGCCAGGGGCTGGAGGGGCTGGGGGACTGTGAGTGTGCGAGAGGCAGAATGTGGGGAACAAAAGTGGTGGGGCAGGGAGACAGTGACAGAGACTCAGAGAGAGACAGCTTGGGGGAACAGTGACAGAGACTGAGAAAGGCAAAGATCCAGAGACACATACACAGAGATGTGGCCCAGAGACAGCGACACAGACTTGGAGACAGAAGGGGAGGCATGATGCTAAAGCGACCTCCTCATCTGACAGCTCCTCCCCAGACCCTGAGTACCCCACCCCCACCCCGTCTCTTCTACATCCCCAGACGCCAGACCCACCATCCCCTTGAGAGAGGAGGCACAAAGGTACGTGGGCCTTCTCCTGGGTCCCCAACACCTCCCAGGGGCGACCTTGCCCCCATCCTGAGCTGAGTGAGCTCACCCTGCCCAGGCCCATGCCTCACCGCGGCCTTGTAGATGTCGTCCATGCTGGCGGCTCACAGGGCAAGCTGCCGGGGGGTGCCAGCCAGCCTCAGCTTAAATAGTCCTACCTCACCACATTCCCGCCACTCTGGCCCAGCCCAGCCCAGCCCAGCCCAGCCCAGCCCAGCCCAGCCCTGCAGCATCCCCTCCCCCGGCCCCAGAGATCTCAGACTGGCTAAGTCCCTGTGTCCTCTGCCCAACACAGGGAGCAGATGAAGGGCTGCAAGGACCAGGCCTCTTGTCCTCTGTCCCCCTCAGCCCCCAGGGGCTCTCTAGAAAGGTTTCTTGAATGAATAAAAACATGAACCAGGACAGGAGCTGCTAAGGAGTGGGCCCCAGGCCAAGAGGCTACACACAGCTCAACCTCCTAACCAATTAGGGAAGTGGGCACTATTACCTTCACTTTCCAGATAAGGAAACTGAGGTTCCTGGAGGGCTGGAGACTTGCCCAAGGTCTGATTGACAAGGCAGTGTCTGCCTTAGGCCAAACCTCTCTGGAGTGGAGGCAGTATGCAGGGAGAGGTAGGGAGTGTCAGGCTGGGAGCAGGAGGACCCTGCCAGGAGAAGCCTTGAATGCCCAGCTCAGAGTATGGTGCTATGGAAGTGGTGGAGGAGGGAGGTGCTGACTCGCCTCCCTAGGGTATGGTGGTCTGGAGCCCTTCATCCAGGGGTGCCAGAGGAGGCCTGCCCCAGACTTCCCCTCTCTCCAGGGAAAGCAGTGCCAGCTTTCAGACTGGGTCTGCTGCAGAAGTCAATCAACAAAGGCAGATCTACAGATGCCTGTGCCAGGCTGGCTCCCTCCTGCCTCTCTTTTCTAGGTCTCAGTCTCCCCCTGGGTTAGGGTTGCTTCTCTCTGCCTGTGTTCTCCCATTCCAGCCCTGTCGCTCCTGGCTCCCGGACCAGTCTGTCCAGTCTGTCTCCCCTTCCTCGCACATACCTCCACCCCCCCCCCCACCCCGTCTCCCGCACTACTGCATGCCGGAAACTTTGGATTAGCCCACTCAATTCTCCCCAGAGACAGGGGAAATCACCAAGTCTCGGAGAGATTAAGAACTGGCCTAGAGTCACCCGGCCCCAGCTCAGGCTCTAAGCACAGCCCGCATCTTCCCCTTAACCCGCTCCAGCTCTCGTTCTATGAGGAATAACCCAACATCCAGATGAGATGCGATTACTGCCTCCCTTTTCCAAAGGGGGAAGCTGACGCCAGGCGGAACAGTGACTTGCTTTGGGCAGCACGGAAGGCGCGGGGCCCTCTGTCCTTCCCCCAGGACCGAGGGACGACGCTCAGAGCCATCCCAATCTGGGGCTTCAGTTTCTCCCCGAGCGTTGGCGGCGCCGAGCGACGCGGGCGGTGCGTTGCAGGTACCGATTACGCAATAGGACAAGACGGAGTAACGTGCGCATGCGCTGTTTGAGGCTGCTGTCAATCACGCGGGAGGGGCGGGGAAGGGCGGGGCCATGGGCGGGGCGAGGGCGCAAGAAGGCTGAGGGGCCAAGAAGGCCGCGCTGCGCTCGGCAGGGGCGGGGGGCGGTGGCGACGGGGGCCGGTGGGACGCTGACCCCGCCCTTGCTGCTGCCAGTCTGCGCCGGGCGGCGGCGGCGGCTGCTACTGCTGTGGAGCCCGAAACATGGCGTCGGCGGAGCGCAGCTTCGGGCCCGAGCGGGAGGCCGAACCAGCTAAGGAGGCGCGCGTCGTGGGCTCCGAGCTCGTGGACACGTACACGGTGTGTTGGGGGCGGGGGCGCCCGAACCGGGGGTGGTGTCTGGAACCAGGAGTTCGAGTCAGGGGGATTGGGGAGGGGGTCTGGGCCCCACAGGGCAGGCAGGAGCGGGTGGAGGGATCTACGATTGCGAGGAGGGGCCCTGGGTTGGGGAATCTGGGGAGAGGGGTCTGGACCTCGTAGGTCCAGGAGGAGGGTTTTGGGGCAGGGCTCGGGGAGGGGGTTAGGGAAAGGGGTGCGCGATCAGAAAAAGAGGCTCGGGTTGGGGAGAATCTGGGGATAAGGGGGGTGTGGGGAGGGACCCCAGGATGGGGCGGAGGCTCTTCCAGAGTCTTAAGGCCTGGAGGGGAGCGCGGGCCTTGGTGGCCGTGATAGGGGGTCCGGGAGGAGAGGGACTGGAGAGGGGGATCTGTGATGGATAGAAACTGGGGAAGGGGGCGTCAAGGCACCGCAGGCCGTGAAGAAGAAGAGAGGGCAGGGCCTTGAGCTGCGGGCCTGGGGTCGGGGGTTGAGATCTGTGCTGAGAGGTAAGGGAGGAATCTGGGGCTTGAGGCCCTGAGGGTCGGTCGGAGACAAGAATGGGGGAGGGGGAGGCCCAGAAATGGTGGAATCGGGGCTTAGGGCTGAAGCGCAGGACTTAGGGGGCTTCATCCCTTTGGGCTGCGGTGAGAGGGAGGTGGTGAACCGCACACACACACACTCATAAACACAGACATTCTTCATGGCTGTGGGGGAAGTGGAGAACAGAAAATGAGGGGTTCCAGACAGATGGGATTCCCTCCTGGGTGTGTAGGGCTGGCAGTTGCCTGGCAGGGACTGGTCCTGGAATGGGAGCGCGCTGAGCTCCGGTCCTTTGTTCCCAGAGGATGGGGAGTAGGTTGGGGGCCTTGGCCCTGCCTGTGCCTCATTGCCCTCACCCCTCCCTGGGGGCCGTACTTCTGGCTCTTTCGGCTTTCTTGGGGGGCAGGGGAAAGGAGACTGCCAGGCTGGGAAGTGGAGCTGGGGGCGGATCCTTGAGCAACAGGCTCCAGCCCTGGAGAAATGGCTGCTCCTCTGGGCTGGAGGCTTCAGCTGAGTTGATTATTTTCTCCTCCCCCTTCCCTGTATGCCGCAGAGAGGGGCGGGAAACTAGGACTAGGGAGCCTACTCCAGGTGAGGGGTGAGGTGTCCAAGCTGATGGCTGGCCATTCCTCACCCATGGGCTTCGTTCAGCTGGAGGGTCAGCTCCAAAAAGCTCTCAGGCCCATCAGCCCTTGTTCTTGCAGGGTTGAGCCCCTCCTCTGGATGGGTGTGGGGGGAGGTGGTGACCCAGGCTGACCCTACTGTCGTCTGTCTGTGGGTGTACTGAGCCGAAATAGTATTAACCTGCCCTTGTTTTTGAACACCTGCTATGTGTCAGGCCCTGCACAGGCACTTTACATGCGCTGCCTTATTTGATCCTTTGACTAGTTGCTGTCGAGTTGACTATGACTCCTGGCAGGGCTTTGAACCAGTTCATTCCGGTTTGACCCTCTGTTGAGAATTTGCGTTTCCACCTCTGGTGTACTGAATCATTGGAATCTACACTTTAACAAGATCCCCAGGTGATTCTTATGTATAATTTCCTGAGAACTTGTTAGAAATGCAAATTCTCAGAGGGGTTTAAACTGGACAGTTTGGAAGCCTTGACTCTTGGCGATCCCCACATGTGTCAGAGCAGAACCTTGCTCCACAGGGTTTTCATTGACTGCTTTTTCAGAAGTAAATCATCAGTCCTTTCTTCCAAGGCACCTCTGGGTGGACTCGTACTTCCAACCTTTTGGTTAGGTTAGCAGCCGAGCATGTTCACTGTTTGCAGCACCCAGTGACTTCGTTTGATCCTGAAACCTACCAAATTTTAAGATGGGGGAATTGAGGCTCGGAGATGTTAATGCACTTGCATATGGTCCCACAGCCAGGAAGTGACAGAATCAGATTTTGAACCTAGGTCTTCCTTGACTCCAAGGCCCGTGTCCTTAATCACTAAGCCATATTGCCTCCTGTTAGGGTTTGATGTCTCATCACTGCCTCCCCCATCAGCTTCTTACTGCCTTGACTCCTGGCCCAGCAGCAGAAACCACAGCCATGAACCAGTTAAAAAAGCTGGGAAAGGACTTGCTTTCAGGATGTACTGAGGGCACCTGGAAAGAAGTGTAGCAGAGAAGCTGGTCCTGCCAGACCTGGCCCTGTTCTCCCTCCTTTGGAAGGGGTGCCTTGCCTGAAGCTTGAGTTGGGTTGGGCTTTGAATTACCTGGGAGCAGGAGATAAAAAAGTAAAGAGGTGGCTTGACAAGGTACAGTCGCCTTTTCTATTCCTCTCTGATGGACGGAGCCACAGGCTTGTCCCATGAGCCTGCTAGCTCCAGTGCTAGGGCTGTGGGGGAGCCTGAGTGGGGACCCTGCTGCTCAGCAAAGCTCAGGTACAGAGGCTGGTGGGCAAGGGCAGCCTGACTTTGGCTGTAGGGTCTGGGTGTCTGTAGCTGTTACTGCAGGGGAGGGGAGGGTACCTGCAGCTGGCTGGCTGTCCTTGCCACAAGGGCTGTCGGTCTCCCCTTTTAGGTCTATATCATCCGGGTCACTGATGGCAGCCATGAGTGGACAGTCAAGCACCGCTACAGCGACTTCCATGACCTGCATGAAAAGGTAACCCTTAGGAGCTGGAGGCCTGTATCTCCAGGGCTTGGGGCCTTTTAGGCTAAGTTTCCATTGTGCCACACATTAGTTTTAAGACAAAACGGGCTCCATGCCTGTAGTTCACTTGTTTAATGAACGAGTTTGTTAACGTAAGTGGCAAAAGAGCCGGTGGATCCGAGGAGTTCAACCCCAGCCTGACACAGTCTGTGAGGAGCATATGTGAACTTCATTTTTGAGATTGCCAGCCCTAGTTTGGATGTGAGATGCCGGGCCAGTTTCCCGGGGAGGGGACAGACTTGAACTTGCCCCACCTAACTATAGCTCTTCCAGAGCGTGTACCTTAATATCTGGTCATGGTTTCATTTCTTTCTTTGCTTTTAGAGAAAGCTGCCTTTCTTTGGGTCCTCTGCAGCGTGAGTATTTTAAAGACACGCCATCGCCCTGATGGGTTTTCACTTGTGGTTTGGAAGAGATGGCGATTTTAGGGACCCAGAGGTGTTACTTTTCTGAAAGTCTCTAGAGTTTCTAGATGGAGTTCCTCATCTGAAATTTCGTTGGTCTTTCTAATACTAATTGGATTTGAAGAGGCCAAATGCCAGGCGCACAGCTCGCCCGCTGAGCCTGGTAATGCTGTTGAGAGGGGCTGTGGCAGTTGCGACAGGCGCCCACCCTCAGGCTCTTTGCCTCAGTCTTGCACAGGCCCAGCACCTCTGGGCCTATGGTTGACATGCTTATGTTTTCTTACAGCTTGTTGCAGAGAGGAAGATTGATAAAAATCTGCTACCACCAAAAAAGATAATTGGGAAAAACTCGAGAAGCTTGGTGGAGAAGAGGGAGAAGGATCTGGAGGTCTACCTCCAGACGCTCCTGGCCACCTTCCCCAGCATGGCCCCCAGAGTGCTGGCCCACTTCTTGCATTTTCACTTCTACGTAAGTTCCTCTCCAGGGTTTTCTCTGTTGCAAACCCACAACTGCCAAAGCGCGAGGCAGCAAATCAGCATAGACCTCAGCTTTGAGGAGAGGTGGCTGGAGTTTGTCCCTGAGGTTGGAAGATGGAGGAACGTCACCCTGGTTGGGGACAGGGTGTGATTACAGGCATATTCATCAACAAATTTGCCTTAAATTAGAATTACCGTGGCTACACAGAGATTTTCCTTCACCTTTGTAAGGCATTTTGTTTAGCAAAAATGGCCTGTGGGTGTTTAAACAAGGTTTCTGTCCAAATGAATGGAGCTGGATTAGAGGTGGATTAGAAACAGAGCTGACACCTGGCAGAGAATACTGTTGAATTGTTGGTTTACAACCCAAGACTGATTAAGGGCCAGATCAGTTATGATGGCAGAATATTGCCATCTTGGGGCATGTGGTCAGGCTTCACACTGCCTGGGTGCTGAGGCTAGATCCCTCCCTCCGAGGGCAGTGAGTTTCAGAGAGCAGCTCTGTCCTCCCTTCTGGGTGGAGAGAACTTTCATGGGCAGCTGTTGGCAGGGTGAGTTGTCCAGAACCTTCAAGGAGGACAGTTTGGCAACGTGAAACAATAGTCAGGCAGCTGCTGAAAGGAGGCAGGCACAAAGGTGGTCATTCCAGAATCGTCTGCAGTAGCAATACGTTAACTGAAGACAATCCAGATTGGAGGAAGTTAAAAAATACTGAAGGGTACAGCCATTCATTTGAATATCGTGCTGCAAGGTGAATGACAGTGTAGCTGTGGGAAAATACGTTACTATATGGAAAAAGCAGGTCATAAGATGGTATGTAGGGTATGGTCCAATTTTTCTAAAAAATGTTTATATGGATATGTTTGCCTGGGAAGTTTCTAGAAGATTCTCTACCGGAGTGGTAGGAGGAGTTATCTCTGGGTGATGGATTTTCAGGTAGTTTACATTTAGTTGTTGTCCGTTTGTGTGATGAAGATAGGAAAGAATTCTACTCCCTTCCCAGGCTCACCTTTTAGGAAAGGACCTATCGGTTATGGTCTCCAAGTCTCAGCTGTGTTTAAAATACAACCTCCTTGCTGTATTTTCACAATAAGACAGCTGAGCTTTTCTTGGAGTGCCAAACAGAGCCTGGAAATTTGGTGATAGCAATAGCCTTGGGCCACTGAACTTGGAGGGGCCATGTGGGGAAGAGGTGGTATTTACAGATGGGATATGTATATATGCTTTGGATTTTAGCATATCCATACATACATTGTTGTGTGACCCAAGTTGCTCTCCTTATAATGTGACAGCACACTCCTTTCTTCCACCCCTGATTTCCCGGGTCAATTCAAGCAGCTCCTGTCCCTTTTTGCCTTCTAATCCCATCTCCGGACAGGAGCTACCCATTTAGTCTCATGTATCTATACGAGCTAAGAAGCACCCTCCTCACGAGTATCATTTTATGTCTTATAGTCCAGTCTAATCTTTTTCTGAAGAGTTGGCTTCGGGAATCATTCCAGTTCTGGGCTAACAGAGAGTCTGGAGGCCATGTCTTCTGGGGTCTCTCCAGTCTCAGTCAGACCATTAAGTCTGGTCTTCTTATTAGAATTTAAGTTCTATACCCTACTTTTCTCCTGCTCAGTCAGGGACTCTCTGTTGTGTTCCCTGTCAGGGCGGTCATTGGTGGTAGCTGGGCACCATCTAGTTCTTCTCGTCTCAGGCTGATGGAATCTCTGGTTTATGTGGCCCTTTCTGTCTCTTGGGCTAATACTTTCCTTGTGTCTTTGGTGTTCTTCATTGTCTTTTGCTCCAGGTGGGTTGGGACGAATTGATGCATCTTAGACGGCTGCTGTCTAGCTTTTAAGACCCCAGACGCCACTCACCAAAATGGGGTGCAGAACATTTTCTTAATAAACTTTGTTATGCCAACTGATACCGGTTAGTGTTTTCAGAAAATACTGCGTTTTAAGAAAGCTTTGATTAACAATTTAAGGGTGAAACTTGGTAAGTGTCCTTTGAAAGTGTTATTCATTACTTAAGACCTGGGCCTACGAGGAGAGGCTGTCTCCTTAGCTGTCTCAGGTTTGCGCAGCTCTGAGCACGGAAAGGCCTGGACTGCTCTTCTGAGACAGATTTGCCTGCAGTAGAGCTGGGGCTGGCCTACATCAGGGACACAGTGTGAGGCATGCTCTACTGCTTGGAGCAGTTTGGACATACTTGAGATTACTGTTACCAAGTAGGCCTCTGAGTTACGATAAATGCAGGGATTTAAAAAAGTAACTGATCAACCATTAGATTAAATCAGGGTTTCTCAATCAGCACTATTGACATTCTGGGCTGGTAGTTCTTTGTTGTGGGGGTCTATCCTGTGCATTGTAGGACAGTTAGCAGCATCCCAGGCCTGTACCCACTAGTACCAGTAGCACTCCCCACCCATTCGTGACAACCAAAAATGTCTGCGGACATTGTCAGATGTCCCCCTTGGGGACCAAATTGCCCCCACTGAGAACCACTGGATTAGATCTTCAGATGGGTTTGAATAAACAGGGTCTGAAAGATTTGTCAGCCTTTTCTACAGACTGGGAGCGCTCTAGGAAATGTTTTTCTTAACCTTTGTCCCATCAGTGTTCTCTCTGAGATTGTTCCAGGGGTGCTCCACCTCTTGTCGGGCTGACACTGGACAGGATGGACCCAGGGAGTCCTGTTTGGCTGCGGTGTGGTTTTTGTTTTTTTTTTTTTTAAACTTTTAATTATATTGAGTTTTAATTCACATGCCATAAAATTTGCCTGCTTAAAGTGTACAATTCAGAAGTTTTTCACGTATTCACAAAGCGTTGAAAGCATCACCACCGTCTAATTCCAGAACATTTTCATCACCCCGAAAGGAAACCTGTTCCCTTTAGCAATCACTTCCCATCCACCCCTGGCACTCACTAATCTATTTTTTTTTTTGGCCAATAAAGTTTTACCTGTTCTGGACATTTCATATAAATGGAATCGCACAGTATGTGACCTTTTGTGACTGGCTTTTTTCACTTAGCATAATGTTTTCAAGATCCATCCACAAATCAGTACTTCCTCCCTTTTCCTGGCTGAATAATCTTCCATTGTACGTATATACCACAATTTGGTTATGCAGTCATTAGTTGATAGACGTTTGGATTGTTGCCACTGTTTGGCTGTTATAAATAGTGCTGCTATGAACATTCATGTACAAGTTTTTTGTGTAGAGGTATAGTATGTTTTCATTTCCGTTGGGTCTGTACCTAGCAGTGGAATTGCTGGATCATATGGTAACTTTATGTTTAACCTTTTAAGGAACCATCAAGCTACTTTCCAAAGCAGCTGCATGCATCACGTTACATTTCCGCCAGCAATGTGTGAGAATTCCCCTTTCTGTACCTCTTTACCAATACTAGTTATTGTCTGTCTGATCATAGCCATCCTAGTAGGAGTAAAATGATATCTCATTGTGGTTTTGGTCAGCGTTTCCCTATTGACTAATGATGTAGAACATTTTTTAATGTGCTTATTGGTCGTTTGTATATCTTTGGAGAAATGTCTGTTCAAGCCTTTCACCCATTTTTTATTGGGGTTTGTTTTTTTTGTTGTTGTTGAGTTATAGGAGTTCTTTATATATTCTGGATTTTAATCTTTTATCAGATATGTGATTTGCAGATATTTCCTCACATCCTGTGGGTTGTCTTTTCACCCTTGGATAGTGTTAAAGCCCAGAAGTTTTTAATTTTGATCAAGTTCAATTTATTTATTTTTACTTTGATCACTTATGCTTTTTGGTATCATACCTGAGAAACCATTGCCTAATCCAGGGTCACAAAGATTTACACCTATATTTCCTCCTGTGAGTTTTATAGTTTTAGTCTCTTACCTTTAAGTCTTGGATCCATTTTGAGTTAACTTTTGTGTATGATATGAGGTAGGGATCCAACTTCATTCTTTTATGGTGTGGTTTCTAATGGCAAGGAAGAAAGCACTGCTTCTTGCCCCAGCCAACTCCAAGGTGGGGATCCAGGGACTGTGCAGCCCTGTGATGCAGTGACAGGGCACACTGGGCCTATTACTGTGTTGTCACTGTCTGGATAGCTGTGTCCTGATCCGCCTGGACCCACAGTGACAGACCCCATCCCAGACCCTTTAGAACAGAGGTTTTTAAACTCAGTGAAGTAGAATCCCATGGAGAATCCCAGCCCAGCGTACCTTTTGGGGGCAGGACATGTATAACAGTGGACTTGGGAGATAAGTAGAGCTGAGTTTATCTCCGAGCCCTGCCACTTCTCGACAGTTTATTCTGGGTTAGTCATTTAACCCCTTTACACCCAGTTTCCTCTTCTGTGAGCTAGAGAGTGATGATTGGGTCCCTTGTGACAATTGCAGGAGACCGTGGCTCAGAAGAGCAATGGATGCATGACGGGCTCGCCAGGTACCAGGCAGTGCTGTGCTGCGCTGTCCTGGTAAAGAAAGCCACTCAGCTCTCTTGAAAGTTGGTATTTGTATAATTTTCTTATTTTAGAAAAGCTTTTTGAAATTTGAAATCAGGAGCTATGATTGAACAGTTGCCATCTTTCGTCAGACTTAGCATCCTAAATTTGCTTTAGTTGCAAAGTATTGAGGCTACAAATGGTAACAGATTTGTTTTCCAACTTACAGTCTTGGAGCTCTCTTCAATTAAAGTTTAGGCGTGAATCCCTTAGTGGGAAATTTTTGGTTACAGTTCAGTCACGTATAATAAACCAGACTCCTGCTAGAATGCCTCATCGCAGACATGAAATAAAAGTTAGACAAGGATCCCCAGCACTTAGCGGGTATGTCCAAGCCCCACTTGGTAACGGCCTCAGTGACAGGTAGTTGAGTCGCCTGTTCAGGCCTTACTGAAAAGCACACTGTGCCCAACCCTGTGCCAAGCAGAAGCCTCGGGTACTGGCCTGGGGTTTGTAATTGGACACAGGCGGCTGTGTTGCAGAGCACAGTCAGTCGTGGGGCTGTGTGTGCGCAGATGAGCTCAGTCAGAATGGAAGTTGCCAGCTACAGCCTAGGCAATCCATGGCGCGTCTATGAGACTCTCCAACTGATGGCTGCCACCCACCCAAGCACATGATCCTGGCGGACAGGGCTGGCTAGTTGGTCTGGAACACATTTGGACGAGAGTGTTATGTTATGGTTTTTAACATAATATTTTATTTTGGAAATTTTTATTGAGGTATGAAGTGTGTTTTTAAAAAATGCGTTTTATTTGTGACACCCCAGAGCACATCTAGGGACCCCAGCCTTGGTTTCTGTAGGGATTCCAATCCCTTCAGCACAGATGGGGTAGATAGGGCCTGTGGGGAGCCACCTCTCCACAGGTGACCTCCCGGGACCATAGGCTGGAGCCTGGAGCTGCTGAGCCCCACTGTCTGCTGCGGGGCAGGGCGGGGTGGGGGTGCCTGGCTCTGCACACCTTTGCTCACTAGCCCGCAGTTTAACCAGAGCCCTCTCGGGGGGAGCAAACAAAACTCCTCTGAGGAGACCAGCGCTCTAGATTTTGGGGTTGAAGCGTTTCTTTGTTTCTCACTGGCTAAGGGTCTCCCTAGATGAGGATCCCGCCTGGGAAACCAAGTAGAAAGTGTTGCAGCAGTCTGCATTTCCTGTGCTCTGGGAGCTGCGGAAGAGAAATTGTTACATGGTTTACTGTTTAGATTCCTCAGAGGTGAAAACTTACTCTCTGCTTGGCGTGAGCCCTTGGTCCTCATATCTCTGAACTTTCTGGGTTTTTTTTCCAGGAATTCCGCCCTCCCCTTAGCAGGGCTGGTGTCCGGGGTGGGTTTTCTCCCTGTTCTTTCTGAGTTGACACCAGCTGCCTGAAGGCATGCAACATTGAAGGCGAGGATTATTAGGTACTGATCACCAGGCAGGAAGCCCCAGTGTCAGTAATGTGCCCGCGCAGCCTGGGAGCAGCTCCTCAGGAAACTGAGATCAGGACAGGAATCTGTATTTTAAAGGCCATCCAGGTGGCTCTGACTGTAGGGAGGACTGGGAAACTGCAGGTTTGTAGACAGGGCTTGATCTCAGAACTGTCCCAGAAAAGCAAACCTTTGGATCATTCCAAGATCTTCCTGAGCTTCGTTCATCACAGCTGCCCAGGAAAATGTAATTGAGTATAAGTTGTTACAGGAGACTGCAGTTGAACTTCAGACTGAACGATAGCTCCTGTCGCCTCTAGCTGGAACCTTTCCTCCTCAGAGCCTGCTTTGTCCCTCCGACCACCCTTTTACATATGGCCCCACATCCCAGCTGGGCTCTAGCCCCTTAAAGTGGGGGCTGGGTTTGCCCATTTTGCTCCTTTGGCTTTCTGTCCGTTTGTCCATTTGTGGGAGGAAGGCAGAGCTATCTTCACACTATAATCTCAAGCAGATTCAAGAAATAAACACGTTTTTTAAGGATACCGTGAAGTACCACAAGAAAATTAAGAGAATATTTTTATAATCTTGGAGTGGGGGAAGAAGCCCCGGAATTCACAAAGGAAAAGGATCACAGGTGCAACCGCGTGAGCATTAAAAGCCTGTCGATGTCCAGAAAATCACCACAAGCAAAAGTAAAAGGCTTTCACGGACTGTATGCCTTTGCAGGATATAAACAACCATTAAAATATCCATTCTGTGTACAAGGTAGTAAGAAAGAGACAAACAACCAAAGAGAAAAACAGGGAGAGGACACCCTGTCTCCTGCAGCTGGTACCTTTGGAGCCCCCAGAGACACGTGAATCGCGTGTACTGAGGTTACTATGAGTTTGGAGGGCGATTGTGCAGCCTTCATCCAGACCTGTTTGTGAGAAGTCCTATTAGCTGCCATCTGCCAATGAGTTAAAATTCTTACCTGGGAGATGTGAGGCTGAGGAGCTTGGGGGCCCTGCCAGCCCCACAGTTACACCACTGCAGTGCTGAGGCAATTGGTTGTGTACAAAGAGAGAAAGGCCTCACTTGGGGCCGAGTGGTTGAGAGTGTGGCTTTGCTGTTTTCTAAACCAACTGGCTCTGAGTTAGCTCTGACTCGTGGCGAACCCATGTGTGTCAAAGTAGAACCCTATGTGCTCCACAGGGTTTTCAATGGCTGTTTTTTTGGAAGTAGATCACCAGATCTTTCTTTCAAGGTGCTTCTGGATAGACACGAACCTCCAACCTTTCAGTTAGCAGCCGAGCCTGTTAACTGTTTACACTACCTGAGGACTCCTTGCCGTTTTCTAATGTGAAACTGGAGAGTGACAGCATCTCTTCACCTCATTTTGCCCATCTGTGAAGCAGGGTTCAAGACAGCATCTTCCTTGCATGGGGTGGAGGAAAGATTGAATGAGCCAGCGCGTGCCGAGTGCTCAGGCCTGCCCAGCACACCACCGGTTAATGTGACCGAAGGCTTGTCCTTATCATGCCTCCTCCATCCTGTCATTTGAAAAGGATATCGTCCTTTTCCACCTCTTTTCTTGTGACCCTGGGGTGGAGTCCTACTGTTGCAAGGCTGGAAGGGATGAGCTCAGGAAGAGAACAAGTGTTTGTTTTTTTCCTGAGACACATTTTGAACTTCAGAGAAAGTGAAAGTGGCCATTTGAGGGGAGGCTTGGCTCTGGGAGGTCCTTCATCCTGCCAGGGTGATAGGAACCTCTTTCCAGAAGAAACTGGACTTCTTCTCTGCCACCCCCACTCCCAGGGCCAGTTTTGGGGGCTGCTGGCTTCCCAGCTAGCCCTTGGCATGGCCAAGCTCTGCCAGCCTCCTGGGTGCACGTACCCTCAGCCAGTGCCCACGTGGACTTGGAATTGCGACATTGGCCTAGATGGATTCTGTTTTGGAGAAGCTGTTTCAGGTGTCCATATAAATAGCAATATTTAGTTTCCCTTTCTAAGCTCCTTGATTCCTTATAGGTTTACTCTCTACTTTTTCACTTTCTGGAGAGCTGGCATTGCAACAGGAGAGGGTAGATAGGCGGTGTGCAGAGCCCAGGGCCCAGGGCAGGTGGACTTTCTAACTGTGGCTGTGTCTCTGCAGGAGATAAATGGCATCACTGCAGCACTGGCCGAGGAGCTCTTTGAGAAAGGTACGTGGTCAAAGTCCCTGAAATACTGCATGCAACTTGCCCAGCCCTACTAGGCGGCCAGGGGCCCAGGTGGCACATAACTCCTTCTGTCAAGGTGTGCCAAGTGAGTCCTAACCAGGGCCCACCCCCCTGCCCTGCAGGAAGCCAAGTCAAGGAACTGGTCCTTCACCTCAGGCTAGCCCTGGGCTCAGGAGCAATTGCAAAGCCCCATGGTGGGGCTCTGGAAGGCAGTGACATGCTGCCCTCTTGCACCTCTTTTGTCCCTACCTGCAAGGGTTTAAGTAGCAAATAGAAGCCGACATTGCGTCATGGCCCTGCCAGAGATCATAGCAACAGTAGCTCACATGTGTTGGTTCCTTCCGTGGTCCAGCCTTGTGCTCAGCATTTTGCTGCCTCCCCCCAGGAGTCATAGGCTCAGATGTGGACATGGAGTATCAGGGGCTCCATAACTGGCCGTAAGGCACAGGCTGGCAGGAGCAGAGCTAGGACTGAGTGCCAGAGCCCACACCTGTTCTCAGCCACCTGCACTGTGCTGGCATGGTAGGCCTGCACCTAAACCCAAAACGTCTGTATTTTGGAGGTTGCCACGCAGGTCTGTCACCCAGGGTGCTGCTTCTCATAGGCCTTATTCCAACTTGGTGCTTCAGATCTTGACTCATCTCACCTCCTCGGGGAGGCCCCCAGCCACACGTTCCCACAGCCCTTTCCTCCTCTGTAACCACACGCACAGTGTCTGCCCCTTGCCTCACGGGAGCTTCGGAGGGCAGCTGGTCCTGTGTGCTCAGGGCCGTGGCTTTGCTAACGTGGTGCATTGCACACCATGGGTGCTCGCTAAGTGTTAGCTGACTGTTGGCCAGGTGACATGCCTGGCCACACAATGGTGATAGGGCCAGTGCTCACCCCGAGGGGCCTGGCTTTGCAGGAGAACAGCTTCTTGGGGCCGGCGAGGTCTTTGCCATCGGGCCGCTGCAGCTCTATGCGGTCACCGAGCAGCTGCAGCGGGGAAAGCCCACGTGCGCCAGTGGGGATGCCAAGACTGACCTCGGGCACATCCTGGACTTCACTTGTCACCTTAAATACCTCAAGGTAAAGCTGCAGCAGGTCAGTCATGGAGAGCCACTGAGTGGGTGGGCGTGCAGCCTGCTGGGTGCCTGGCAGTGTGTGTGAAAGAGATAGGGTGTCAGGGGACAGGGTAGGCCTCTCCACGTCAGGAAGACCCCCTTTGGTGTTCCTGGAATTGTGCTTCTGGCTCTGGGCACCAGGGGGCAGGCAGTCTTTGCTGTAAACCTTGGCTTTCGTCGGCCTTGTTGACTAGAAGTGGTGAGTGGTTGTGTGCCCGCTTTGCCTTACGTGGCTGTAGCAAGTTAGTTGGGCAGCTGCTGCCGCACTGCCCTGGGTGCATGGATGGGGGGTGGTTGCCACAGCAGCCCTAATTCAAGCCGTATCTGCGGCCGCAGGTTTCTGGCACAGAAGGGCCTTATGGGACCAGCAACATTCAGGAGCAGCTCCTGCCTTTCGATCTGTCAATATTCAAGTCTCTTCATCAGGTGGAGGTAAGGCCTGGGCCCTCAGCGAGCGGGCAGGGCTGAGCCCTGCACAGGCATTGTCCTGCTTGTGACCTTCTGGCTCGGGAGTGTTTTGGATGTCGGGGTCCAGCTTGAATCATAAGGCACTGGTGTGTTGGCAGTGTGTGGTGTGTCCCATCCAGGTAAGCCAGGCCCATCGGGAGGCAGAGGAAGAGGGGCGTCTGCTGCTCTTGGCTGGATCTGCACGTCTGTGTCCTGGCCTGGGCAGCAGGAGGCGTTGGGATGGGACGGAGCACCAGCGCTCGGCTCCTTCTGGGCCTCCTGGTGGGGGCGAGGAGCTGGTGTTTGAGATGAAGTCTCAGGAAGTCATCCTGAGGGTCAGGCAGGGCCAATTCCAAGTCTGTATTTCCCGAGACAGAACAGCAAGGGTCTTTTGTTGGTTCTCTGCCCTCTGAGGTTGCCCACACTTAACAAGGAATTCTTTGCATTACTCACTACTGAACTCCTTGGTCATGGTGCCAGCTTTGTTATCACTTTAAAAATGGGAGGAGGCTCAGTAGTGAATAATTAAAAATGCTTGAAAGCATCTGTTTTTTGAGCATGACTTTGCACTAAGCCCTGTGCCCCGTGTCTGATGTGTGTTCCTTGATTGAGTCTTCCTAACAGCCCTGTGAAGTGGGCACTTTCATTCCCATGTTACTGTTGAGGAAACTGAGGCTTAGAGAGGTAAGGAAGTTTGGCCAGGATCGTACAGTTTACTGAGGGGAAAGCTGGGATGTCAATTCAGATGAGTCTGACTCCAGAGCCCCAGACCATTCAGGCTTGTCTGAGACCTTGAGGCCTGCTTCCCTTGACGGACACTCGTGGCATGTGCCATGGTCACTGCCGGCTGAGTGAGGGCTGGGGTGTTAGAGGAAAGGCCCACACAGCCTGGCTTGGCAGGCAGAGGCTCTGGGGGGTCTGAGTCTGTGGGTGTGTGGTGTGCAGGCAGGTCTCATGGGAGGTGCTGTGGCCTATACGCCTCCTGTCCTTCTCACCCCAGGACAGCTGGGGTCAGTGAAGCAGGGTCTGAGTGAACAGGAGGGCCCACTGCTCTCCCTGCTTTGTGGTGGCCCCTCGCTCTCCAGCTCTGGTTTTTGTGGCCCCCACTTTCTGTCCACTTGCCAAGCCACAAGCAGCTCCTACAGAGAAAATGGAGTTTATGGTTCATTGTGAGTCTGAGAAAACCAGATGCTTTTCTTACCAGATACTTCAGAGACTATTTAGTCAGGAGAAAAATTGGGGGAAAAAGAGACTTGGGTTTTGCGGAGGCTCTCGCTTCTAAGGACTTGGGCCACCGATGTTGTATGGATTGATGAACACCTGCCTCCCAGGATTCCTGATGGAGCAAGGATGCCATTGCTGAGACACAGCCGTTTCTTGTTCCAGATAAGCCACTGTGATGCTAAGCACATCCGAGGGTTGGTCGCATCGAAGCCTACCTTAGCCACGATGAGCGTCCGCTTCTCCGCAACCTCGATGAAGGTATGCGCCAGCTATGTCCTGCCTGGGGCACTGTCTGAGGGTCAGGGTCGCCGGGGCGTAATTCCCTCCACCGAGGGTGGGTGTGGACAGTGCTGCTGTGTGTCAGTGGCCAGAGGCTTCTCCTGGGCAGTGCAGGCTCGTCCAGGACATCTTGCACTTGACAGCCCCTGGGATGCTTTAGCCCACCTCTTCACCCAAAATCAGCTCAGTTAAACAAGGCATTTTAAGGGATTGGGGTTTTTTCCTTCCCTAAAGTTAAAAAAAAAGGTCACTAGTTCTTTATGAACCAGTTGTTAAGCAGCAGTAAATCAGGGAACATTTATTGTTTAGATTGATACAAAAGTTTCTCTAAGCTTAAAAAACCCTGGCTTAGCACCGTTTATATCTTGTTTTCCATGAACTTGAAGTAGAATAGATGAGGTTGCAGAATGTTGTTTGTATGTAAGCAACAGAAATATCCAAGTTGAAAATGTAAGAAGTTTCTTTTTTTTAGTCTTTTTACGGATCGCATCTTGGTAATGTTAAAGTTCTTCTCCACGTATAAAAGAAAAGTGTAGTGACTACTTTTATGACTTACAACGTCTGATCAAGATTTGGGTTTATAGCATAGCTTTTTCTTGAGGCTACCGGCCAAAAGAAAGGGGTTTGTATCTTGTATGTAGAGAGAGGGGGTCAGGCCACCTGTCCCTCTGTGAGGCACTTCCTGCTGCCTGGCTGAACGGGCATGAGATGATCACTAAGAGAGGAGCGGTCTCGTGGGCAGGAAAAGTCAAAACGAGGCAGCACACCTGGCCCTCTCCCCGCCATGGTGTCCCCGTGCTCCTTGTCGTGACCCTTGTCTCAGCACCTGCTTGATTTTAACCCTGTGAAGCCGGAAGCAGTTGCCATTGAGTCGACCCTGACTCATGGCGACCCCATGTGTGTCAGAGGAGAACTGTGCTCCATACGGTTTTCTTTTTCCTTTTTAGTTTTATTTATGTTGTTGAGAATATACACAGCAAAACATACACCAATTTAACAGTTTCTGCAGGTACAATTCGGTAACATTGATTACGTTCTTTGAGTTGTGCAACCGTTCTTACCCTCCTTTTCTGAGTTGTTCTCCCCATTAACATAAACTCATAGCCCCCTACGGTTCCTGTCTAATCTTTCAAGTTGCTGTTGTCATCCATAGGGTTTTCAGTGACTGGTGTTTCGGAAGTAGATCGCCAGACCTTTCTTCCGAGACACCTCTGGGTGGACTTGAACAGCCAACCTTGCAGTTGGCAGCTGTGTACCGTTTGTGTCATCCAGGGACCCCTAACCCTGTGAAGTAACAGTTAAAAGTGCCTGTTGTCCACAGTGGGGACTGGCATTGCCAGCTTGGAAAGCACGGTTGCCTGGAAACACCATGAATTCTGCCCTTTAGCCTCTGAGATTTAAGTCAGAAAAGCCATCACTGTGTAGCTAAAGGCTCTTGTGGGCTTGGAAAACATCTGCTCCTGAAGCAGGGCCAGGACATATTCCAAGTGGCTCTTATGTTGCTGAGCTTTTCAGTTATTTCACGATCGTTTAAAGGCGTAAGAACCAAAGCCGGTTTTAATGCAAGTTCACTTCCACATGCTAAATGTGCTCAGCCCTTCCTTAAATTTTGCAATGGTTGTATTCCTGGTGAGTGTGGCGTCAGGGCCCCAGTGTGGTGCTCAGCAGATGTTCTTACACAGGAAGTCCTTGTTCCCGAAGCATCAGAATTTGATGAGTGGGAGCCAGAAGGTGCAGCCCTGGAGGGCCCCGTGACCGCCGTCATCCCCACATGGCACGCGCTAACCACTCTTGACCTGAGCCACAACAGCATCTCTGAGATCGACGAGTCTGTGGTATGCTCAGCAGCGGGTGCAGGGGCCTGTCTGGCCTGACGGAGCCCGGAGGTTTGGGGATTAACTTGGCTTTTTCTGGAATGACCACAGAAAACTTACGTCCCGTGCTCTGTGCCTATAATTTTTTAAGTTAATTTCAAAATGAGATTATTTAAAATTGGTGAGGCAGTACCTAGAATCAAATGAAGCATATCGGTTGAGTGTACATTTGTTATGGAAACATAGTAGGTGGTGAAATTTACTTCTAAATAGTAGATGTGGAAAAGTCACTCCATAGGTGACAGATATGCCTGTGTAAGAGTGACATCCGGATGGCATTTGGGGCATAGGTGTGTGATTCCTGTATCTATGCTCCTTCATGGTGTAGAAAGGTTGAAGAAGAAGGATGGAATCCCTTCTCTCTCTGGCACTTTGCCGTTTGTCATTTTTACAAGCCTAGTGTGCTTGCACTGGAGTCCCTGTGTGTTCCTTAGATGTGCTGTTAGGTGGGCCTACAGGGGGGCACTACATCAGCGACCGGAAGAGCTGGCCAGCCCAAGAGTCTGTGGTCACGAGGGGAGAGTGACGGGCCTGTCTGCCATGTGAGGACCACACAGAGCTCAGCCTCCTAGCGTAATGTCCTGTGTGGTTTTCTCTTTTCTAAGAAACTGATTCCAAAGATTGAGTTCCTGGACCTGAGTCACAATGGCGTGCTGGTCGTGGACAATCTGCAGGTAATGTTCTGGGAGACCAGCGCTGCCTGTGGGCTTCTCACGAGGACCCCTTCACCTGAACGTTCAGGGTGCTGTCTCAGCCTTGGGGGGTTGGTCATACCCCAGGAGTTGGTCAGTGCAGACGGTGCTGCCTTCCCTCAGGGTCCTCGTGACTGTTGCTCTAGTTCCAAGGAATTTGAGAAGATGAGTAAGTACAGATCAGGCGGGATGCAGATGATGCGTCTCCATTATGAAATGGGCAGCTTGGCTTTCCCAGCTCTCCCCAACTCTGGCCCTTGCTGCCTCTGCAGTGGTGGTGGTGGGGCGTTAGGGGTGCCCTGGCTCTGCAGGAGAAGAGGACTTCCATTCAAATGCCCGTCCGAGTCAGTGGAGCTGATGTGCAAGTTGGTTATTGTAGGTCAGAAGGCCCATCCCACCGTTAGCGTCACTCCCCTTTCTTTCAAGACTTGGCCTGAGTCCTTTCACCCTGTTCTCAATGCTGCTGCAGCACCTGTACAACCTCGTCCACCTGGACCTGTCCTACAACAGACTCTCCTCCTTGGAAGGGGTTCACACCAAACTGGGCAACATCAAGACCCTGAACCTGGCGGGCAACCTGCTGGAGAGCCTGAGTGGCCTCCACAAGCTCTACTCACTGGTCAACCTGGATCTCGGTGACAACAGAATCGAGCAGGTGAGCTGCATCCCAGGAGCACCTCAGGGTTTCTGGCTTTCTGTACATTGGCATGATCACTTTAAAGAAGTATGTTAAGCTTCTTTTCATTTAAAAGAGGCCATCATATGTGTTGTCATGTGGCTGACGTGTTAAAAGAAGGGACCACAGGAATGGCACTCATCCCTTGCAGATGGAGGAGGTCAGGAACATAGGCAGCCTCCCGTGCCTGGAGCATGTGGCCCTGCTGAACAACCCTCTGAGCATCATCCCTGACTACCGGACCAAGGTGCTCGCCCAGTTTGGGGAGCGGGCCTCCGAGGTGAGCTGCTGGTCAGGGTCCTCTGGGCTGGGGAGGGCAGCTCGTCCGAGGAGTTAGGAGAGAATTCAGCTCCTGGGGGTGTCTGGACCGAGTCCACGTCTGCAGTGTAGATATTTCACGTAAGTGGGATCGGGCAACATTTGTCGTTGGGTTGTCTTTTTCTGGCTTCTGGTATCAGAGTTGGAGTGGCAGCCACTGTTCTACCCTTTTCTGCTTCAGAAAGGTGTCCCTTCCCTTCAGTTCTGGGAAATCCACTGCCTTCCCAGGAAAAGGCCCTCTCGCCCCTCCCGTCCTCTCCTGTCAAGGCTTTCCTCCCCAGCAGGCTGCTGTCCCATCTGCTGTCAGAGCTTCAGGCCAGGAGCGCTTCACCCGAGCAGACACGATCCACAGACTCAGATTGGGGAGCAGACATAATCCACAGGCTCAGATTGTGGAGGAACTGTCTTCAACTTTTTAAAAAAGAAACACTGCTTATTATAGGCCAGGGCCTGAAATAAAATATTTAAAATAACCCTGTTTCCTGGATAACTTTTGGCGATAAAGTCTGACCAAAAGCTTTGTCCACCTTTTGCTAGTGTAAACCAGCTTGGTGTCTGCTGCTTGCTGGATGTGTCTGGCCATCTGCCGCCAGGTTCACCCCGTCCATCTTCTCGGCCTCAAGTAGGTCCCTCCCCCATTCCCTGACCCACTCCTGGGAGCTTCTGTTCTCCCCAAATTCCAGGCCAGAAGACAAGTCGAGTCCATTTGGATCCCTCCCCACCCCCATCTTTTTTCAACACCAAGTGTCCCTTCCTCCACACCATTAACCAGGCAGTCTTCATCATATGTCATCTCCTCGTTCCCTCCCAGGCCCTTGTCCCCTCCCTCCTGCACTGCCCACAGCTCACTGTCCCTGCCTTCTCCTGCCTGTCCTCTACTTCCACCTGCCCCTGGGCCTTTGCTCTTTGATGATCACCATCCACTTGCATAATTGGGGGCTTAGTTCAAGGCACCACCTTCCCCCAGTCCCAGTCACCCAGGAGGCTTTCCCAGAGGCCCTGGCCCTCTGCCTGCCCTTCCTGGAGGACTCCTGAAGACAGACCGGACAGTGTGGTACCGCTCTATGCTGCTCCAGGTCACTTCCTGTGGGCGGTGAGGCACTCACCTCCCAGCAGGCTGAGCCTGCCCTCAGCCTCCTGCGTCCTCTCAGGGCTTGGCCCCGAGCCAGTGCTCACGCCCACACCTCGGCCAAGCCGCCACCATCTTAGGCTGCCAGCCCCGACGCTGATAGCAATTTTCTGGGCTTTCTGTAGGTCTGTCTGGATGACACAGTGACCACAGAGAAGGAGCTAGACACCGTGGAAGTGCTGAAAGCGATTCAGAAAGCCAAGGAGGTCAAATCCAAACTGAGCAACTCAGACAAGAAGGTTGGTTTGTGTGGGGAGTGGAGGAAGCCGCCAGGAGAGCTGGCCAAGGAGCTGGCTGTCAGTGGAACTGGGACGTGGGCTTACTCGGGGGCCACTGAGTCCTGGATGTATGACCTGGGGCAAGTGCGATGCCCTCTCTGTTCTCTGTAAGGAGGAGTGACTAGAGCAGCCTCCACTTGGGGCTGCTGTGAGGATTAAGCGGGGTCATTTTCATTACCACCTATGCTTGTGAGAGATGTTGGCTCCTCCTGCCTCACATCCCTGGCCACGTTGCATTCTGTTCTTCCTGAACTTTCTCTTCTCTCCCGGGCTGACTCGAGCACTCCTCCTCAGGTCGGTGAGGACTCCCGGCTCTCGGCTGCCCCTTGCATCAGACCCAGCAGCTCCCCTCCCACCGTGGCTCCCACCTCTGCCTCCCTGCCTCAGCCCATTCTCTCTAACCAAGGTAATCGTGTATGTATCTGACTGCCTAGCAGAGCCACCCAGGCGCTGCCTGGACCCCCTGGCTGGGCTGGGGTTGTGGAAGAGATGCCGGCACCTGCTCCCTGTGGGGTTTAGGCACGGGAGGGGTTCAGACACGGTGTCCTCTGCAGGCCAGCCCCTTTCAGGGGTGGCACAAAGTGGGTGCCTGGCCTGATTTCAGCTCTGCTGTTAGCTTAGTAAGGACCCTTGATTGCTCTGAATTGCTCTGACGCCCACACCCAGTTCCTCCAGGATACCATAGGGTGTCGATGGGGTCCTGAGGCTGCCCTTTGCAGAGGCTTGGGCTGCTGGCTTGTAAGAACCCCCGCCCCTCGCAGGCAGTGTGGGCAGGTTGGCTCCTTTCTTGTGACTCTGCCAAGTCTGGAGCCCTGGTCTCTCCATGGAGAGCCTTCTTCTATCATTGCTGCGCCTCTGCGGTGGCTCTTTTGATGTGACCCAGCCCCAAAACAGTGGGGCCAAGATGGGACGTCTGTGTCCCTGTGGACCCACGGAAGACCAGTGCCTTTCATCTGCCCACTGTCTTAGCGTTTTCAAAGAGCTTTCACCTCTGAACCAGGCACCCTCGGAGATGAGTGAGTGAAGCAGGTCCCAAGGGAGTGTCTGCTGGCCCAGCCCTCACAGAAGAGGAGTGGAGCCGAGGCTGGGGCGCGCAGGAAAGAACACCGCCCACCCAGGCTCCTGGAGACGCGGAACTTGGTGTGAGGTCTTGGGAAAACAGTTTGACCCTATGTTCCAAGAGCCAGAAAAACATTCCCGCCCCTTGGCCTGGTAACCCCACTGGTGGGGATTTTATCTTAGAGGGATATGGGGAGGGGGCGAAACGCTCATGGCAGCATTCTTTATGCTAGCGAAGCACGGCTTGTGACACGCGGAGGAAGAGAGGGAGATTAAGCCGTGTGCGAAGTACTCTGCTGTCGCCCCCGTCAGAGAGGAAGACTGGGTAGGAACGGGAAAGGTGCTCACCCTAAGCCAGAAGGTGTGACGCAGAGCCAAGGTTCCGACCATAAGGTGCTGAGGAGAGCTTGCGGGAGTGGCATGGTGGTGCTAGGTGCCAGGGTGACTGCACGTTGCTTTTGTCATACTCTGTCAACTGGGAACTTTGGTGGTTTTTTTTGTTTGTTTACATAAAGGGGGGTTTGTATCACTGTGGAGAAGGTGCTTCGCTGACCTCCTGCAGCAGGGCCCAGCCTTCTCAGGGCTCCTACATCCCTGTGGTTTTCTTGTCCCAGCATTGGAGGGTGCAGAGGGACAGCTTGTCTGTGCCTCGGCCTCCCACTTTGCTGTAGGCTTCCGTGTCTGGTTCTCAGGGCCGGGGACACAAGCTGGTCGAGAGTGGGCCTTGGGCAGACAGGGTGAGTGAGGTGTCCACCCCCGAGGCCACAGCTGCAGGCGGCCCCCTCCCCACCCCTCTGCACCAGCCCAGGCCGCAGCGCCCCCACCCCACCCTCACGCCCTGGGACACACCACCACAGAGTGGGTCACTGGAGCCTGTTTCTCCTTTCCCAGTTACTGGACACTGAGACGTTGTCTCCAGATTTGCACTTCTTATAAATAAAACTGCAGTGGACGTCTTTGTGTGCACATCGCTTTCCTTTTTGTGAGAAACAAAAAAAGTTGGGCCCCCGTCTGAGGATTCTCCTGATGTCCCCTGTCCCATCCTCAGAGTGGCCCTTTCGGACCGCTTGTTTGTACAGGCCACAGTCCAGGAAGGAAGCTGACAGACTGTCCCCATCCACGTTTCCTCATCTCCAGATGCCTTTGGGGCGAGGGGAGGACTAACGTCAGGAAAACACTGTTGTTTTCTTACTAATGTTGAGGAATCCATGGATTTCTGGTCCAGCTGTGTGCTCATGGATCTTGCCTGGATGGGCAGGGATTTCTTCCGGGTAGGAGCAGCTTTGCTAACCATGCCTATTGTTGCTCCCAGCCTGATTCTGTAGGAAGTGAACGTACTTATGAATAAACTGGGCGTTCAGGGGCCTGCCTGAAGGGGGCGCTGTCCAGCAAACATCAGGCCTCTAGTCATCTCAGGAGCTGTTAGCCCAGCTTTTCGGAGCCCTGGAGGGTTGTGACCGGTAGGGACTGCTGCGTGAAATGCCAGAGTTGATTCTCCAGCAGGGTGCAGAACTGAGAGGAGGCTGTGTAGGGAGGTGGTTAGAGGCAGGCACCTGGGCTTCACGCAGCTGAGTTCCAGCTCTAGCATCCAACTTTCTGGCCGTGCAACCTCAAGCAACTCGTAGCCTCTCCGAAGCTCTGTTTCTCACCTGTAAAGTGGATACACCGTACTTCATCGACTCTAAGATGCACATCCCTACCTCGTGACTTCTCTGCACTTGAGATGCGTCTTTCAATCAGTGGCGTTTCATAGTCACTGTCTGCCAGCTGGTAATCGTGACGAAGTCGTACGAAGACTTCCAGACACCTCTGTTAAGACCAAGATGGCACCACATCCCGGCATCTTAGATTTGATGAAATGTGGTAAATAATAAGAGCCATGCACGAGTGAATGCTTGGGAAGCACTTAACATGGCACCTGTCTCACCGGAAGTGGTCAGTAAGGGCTTTCCTTTTCCGCATCCTTACCAAGCGGTTTCAGGATGACCAGCACAGTGCCCTGAGGATCTTGGAGCCCCTGGGGAGATGCGTTGTTTCCCTAAAGGAGAACAGGGCAGAATGAGTTGGGGCATTTGTAGAAGATGTTGTGTCTAGAGCAGAGAAGGCCTCATGGTGGAGGTGGTGTCTGAGACTTGAAGGATGGGTAGGATCTGAAGATGGTGGGGAGGAGGGGGCAGACCCCAGGAGAGAGCAGCAGCATAGGTAAGAGCCCAAGGAAGGCCCGGTGGGCCCCATGGCATGCTCCGTGCATGGCTGTGTGCTTGCTGCCTTCCTGCCTCTGCACAGCCCCGCCGCTTTGCTCTGTGGGTGTCTGGGTGTGGCCCACGGGCAGAGGACCTGGGCTGCGTGAGCTGTCTTGACCCCAGGGAGCAGCTGAGCTGGACAAGGGACTCAGACCTCTAGGGCTATGGTCATTTCATTGGGCCATGGTGACGGGTGGTAAAGCCGAGCTGTGGAGACAAGCCCTCTGCCAACTTATTCCCCCAACTTGCTGAGTTTAGGAATGCATTAAAAAAGGCTTTACCCTCAACAAGTCTACAAAGCGTCTGGAGTGAAGTCATGGTCCCAGAGGTGCGATAGCCATCAGAGTCTCAAGAGGGCTTAAAAGCACCGTGTGTTTGTGGGCTGCGTGAGTCCGAGTGCGACTATCCTGGGAGGCTCAGTCGGGCGTGTCCCGCAGCCCAGGGGTGCTGGGCATGGGTTGTGCTCACCAGCCCAGGAGGAAACAGGCTCACAGGAGGGTCCAGCCTCCCCAGGTGAGGGGTCCTAGCCCTTGCGTATCAGTGAAGCTGTGCAGAGATGTTGCTCAGGGGTGGCTTCTCATTGGGAGTGAACACGTTGAAGGCTCTTGATGGGCATATTGCCAAACTGCTCTCCAGGCGGGCAGGCCAGCTCACACCCAGCACCCTCCTCTGCCCAGATAGGCCAGGTCTGGGGCTCGGTCAGTCTAACCTTTGCCAGAGTGGTAACAGCACCGGGTCTCTTGTTCTAACTTGCATTTGTTTGATGACTCATGAGGGTGAATGTTTTCTCCGACGTTCTCTCCATTAGCTTTTCTGCCTTTGTGGAGTGTCTGTGTCCTCTGCACGGCCTCCTTGTGACCGTTCCAACCCTCTCCCCACATTTTTGTAATCTGTAAGAGTTTAGAGATTAAAGATAAAAACGTTTTGCCAGATATTACAAATGCTTTTCTTCCTCATTTCATTTGATTTTGATTTATTTTCGGTTTTGCTCTATAACTTCTACAAGTTTAAAGTTTGATGTAGTCATACGCTCAGTTTCTTGTTTGAGTTTATGCTCAGAGTCTCTCCTGCCCTGAGATTAGATAAACAGTCGTTTATTCTCTCTGAGTTCTTTACAGATTTCAGTGTTAACATTTCCTTCTTTAATCCACGTGGCTGGGTCTGGGTCTGACTAACCCCAGCCGTGCCGGTAGCTGCGGCCCAGCCCAGGAGGTTGAACGGCTGCTCTCCCCGCCCTGCCTGCCCCACCCGCCCGCCCTGGTCTTTCCAGGAATCATGTTCGTACAGGAGGAGGCCCTGGCCAGCAGCCTCTCGTCCACTGACAGTCTGACTCCTGATGACCGGCCCATCGCCCGGGGCTGTTCAGACTCCCTGGAATCCATCCCTACGGGACAGGTAATGCCCTCCTCCTGCTTCTGGGGCTTGGTGTCCTCTGCCGGGCCAGCTCTTTTGTCTGAGGGGGCCTGGAAACAGGCAGCCTGGTTGGAACACGGCAGGTGTTCCCAGCGTTGGGTGCACTTGCTCTGCCCACACAGTGTCCCTCTTGGACGTGTCTCAGCTTAGTTCTAATGACAAGCCCAGTAGTGAAAGGTCTGTGTTCAGCGTCACTCTCCCGAGGGCTCCGTGGGAACAGCAGTTCCCTCTCCCTGGGCCCCAGTGGGGAAAGCCAGATGAGCTGGAGCCCATGTGAGTGGACTCCCCTGGCGAAGGCAGCCCAGAAGGCCCTGAGGTGTGGGGTAGCTTCAAACCCATCAGGAGGCATTTTCCCCCTGCTGCCTGGCCCCCCGGAGCAATTCTGCCCATTCCTACACATCGCCCCGGTAGTCAGGGACAGTGTGACTCCAGCATGTCCTCTGGGGCTGCTGATGAGGCTTCTGAGCCCCTTCCTGTGTCCCAGGAAGAGAGGAGGAAGTGGAATGTGAGTGGCTCACTTGACCGGGCATGTGCAAAGAGCATGTGTTTGGTGCCTGGGCCGCCTCCAGCCGCCGCCTCCATTGAGCACTGCAGTGTCCTGACTGCACAGCACTGCCGTTTGCAGAGCCCTCTGTTGAATCCTGCACGGTCCTGGCCACACAGCACTGCCATTTGCAGAGCCCTCTGTTGAACACTGCATGGTCCTGGCCGTACAGCACTGCTGTTTGCAGAGCCCTCTGCTGAACACTGCATGGTCCTGGCCACAAAGCACTCCCATTTGCAGAGCCGTCTGTTGAATGAACACTGCACAGTCCTGGCCATACAGCACTGCCCTTTGCAGAGCCCTCTGTTGAATGAACACTGCACGGTCCTGGCCACAAAGCACTGCCCTTTGCAGAGCCCTCTGTTGAACCCTGCACGGTCCTGGCCACAAAGCACTGCCCTTTGCAGAGCCCTCTGTTGAACCCTGCACGGTCCTGGCCACAAAGCACTGCCCTTTGCAGAGCTCTCTGCTGAACCCTGCACGGTCCTGGCTGCACAGCACTGCTGTTTGCAGAGCCCTCTGTTGAACACTGTGCAGTCCTGGCCGCACAGCACTGCCATTTGCAGAGCCCTCTGTTGAACCCTGCAGGGTCCTGGCTGCACAGCACTGCTGTTTGCAGAGCCCTCACTCTGTGCCCAGCACCCACGGGCACCCTTCACCCTCCAGGCTTACTAAGCTAGTGAGAGGCAGAGGCAGTCCATGGCCAGGAATGCCCTGGCTCTCCCTGTCACCCAGAGACAGTTGGGAGGGCCTGCCAGGTGCTGCCTCGGCTCATCGCATCTTTTGCTGGCCACTAAGGGCCAGACCTAGTGGGTAGACTGTCCACGTGGACCGTCTGGGTGGCACAAGGAGCCCTCAGGTGGCCAGGGCTCTGGTCAAGGGTTTGGGAGCCTGGACTGGGGTCAGAAGAACATAAGAGTGTGAATCCCAGCCCTGCCACGTACTCGCGGGGTAACCAGGCCATCTCCCTGCCTCTCTGGGCCCCAGAGACAGTGTGGGGACAGTGTGGAGCCTCTTGTGGGGCAGCTGCTGGGGCCAGGGTGGTGAGGGAGGGCAGGGTGCCTGGCTTGGGGTCAGGCCCCTGGAGAATGGCTACAGTAGGTGGAGGGATGACGTGTTCGCTTCTCTATCAGGCAGCTTCTGACGATTTAAGGGATGTGCCTGGAGCTGTTGGTGGTGCAAGGTAAGAAGAAGTCGGGGATGCGTTCTGGACCTGGCTGGCTGCCCTGTCCACTGCCCTCTGCCCACAGGCAGCTGTGGATGAGTGGATTTTGTTTAAAATCTGTTGACAAGTCCTAGAGGATTATTTCATCCTTCGAGTAAACATATGGAATAGTCTCTGGTCTGTTTCCAACTTCTAATCCCTAAACTCTGCCAGATGCATGATGTTCTGCATTAGGGGTTGGCAGGTCAAGGCCCGTTTGACTCACGGCCCATTTTGTACAGACTGTGAGCTAAGAATGATGTTTAAATTTTTAAAGGGCCCTAAAGAACAGTAATAATAAACATTATGTGGACAGTGGTAGCCGCAAAGCCTGTTACTCTCTATCTGGCTTTCTGGCAGAAGCGCACCAACCCCTGTCTGCATAGGCTCTCACGGAGGGCAGTGGTGACCAAGAGGAGTGTGGCGGTCCTAAGACCTGACCCAGCCCACCCCCACCTCCTTACAGGCCACTGGAAGGAGCACTTATCCACAAGTGGGTCATGCCCTTGAGTGCTCCTTTTGTTTGAGGCCCGTGGCCGGCCGTCTGAGTGGATGAGCAGTCTTTGTGGAGCTTTTGTAGGGACTAGTGTGGTCTGGGAAGGACTAGTCTGAATGGCTGGGGTTGGAGCCCCGGGAGCATGGACTCCAGCTAACCTGGTGGTCCTGGCCTTGCGGCGGCCAAGCACCTCGGCTCCCCACCAGGACACTTGTTCTGGCACAGGCTCAACTGTTTAGGAGGCTTGGAGGACCTGTGGGAGGCCGGGGTTTCCCAACTCAGACATTACTGACCTGGCCTCTCCCCACACAGCCCGGAGCATGCGGAGCCAGAGGTCCAGGTGGTGCCTGGGTCTGGCCAGATCATCTTCCTGCCCTTCACCTGCATTGGCTACACGGCCACCAACCAGGACTTCATCCAGCGCCTGAGCACGCTGATTCGGCAGGCCATTGAGCGGCAGCTGCCTGCCTGGATCGAGGCTGCCAACCAGCGGGAGGAGGGCCAGGGCGAGCGGGGCGAGGAGGAGGATGAGGAGGAGCAGGACACTATTGAGAACCGCTACTTTGAAATGGGGCCCCCAGACGTGGAGGAAGAGGAGGAGGGCAGCCGGGGGGAGGAAGATGAGGAGGAGGAGGAAGAAGAGGAGGGTGAGGAGGAGCGGCTGGCCCTGGAGTGGGCCCTAGGTGCGGACGAGGACTTCCTGCTGGAGCACATCCGCATCCTCAAGGTGCTGTGGTGCTTCCTGATCCACGTGCAGGGCAGCATCCGGCAGTTCGCCGCCTGCCTGGTGCTGACCGACTTTGGCATCGCTGTCTTCGAGATCCCACACCAGGAGTCACGCGGCAGCAGCCAGCATATCCTCTCGGCCCTGCGCTTCGTCTTCTGCTTCCCGCATGGTGACCTCACCGAGTTCGGCTTCCTCATGCCCGAGTTGTGTCTGGTGCTCAAGGTGCGGCACAGCGAGAACACACTTTTCATCATCTCTGACGCCGCCAACCTGCACGAGTTCCATGCAGACCTGCGCTCGTGCTTCGCCCCGCAGCACATGGCCATGCTGTGCAGCCCCGTGCTCTATGGCAGCCACACCAGCCTGCAGGAGTTCCTGCGCCAGTTGCTCACCTTCTACAAGGTGGCAGGCGGCTGCCAGGAGCGCAGCCAGGGCTGCTTCCCCGTCTACCTGGTCTACAGTGACAAGCGCATGGTGCAGACGGCCGCCGGGGACTACTCGGGCAACATCGAGTGGGCCAGCTGCACGCTCTGCTCGGCCGTGCGGCGCTCCTGCTGCGCGCCCTCTGAGGCTGTCAAGTCCGCCGCCATCCCCTACTGGCTGCTGCTCACGCCCCAGCACCTCAACGTCATCAAGGCTGACTTCAACCCCCTGCCTAACCGCGGCACCCACAACTGCCGCAACCGCAACAGCTTCAAGCTCAGCCGTGTGCCGCTCTCCACCGTGCTGCTGGACCCCACACGCAGCTGCACACAGCCGCGTGGCGCCTTCGCCGACGGCCACGTGCTTGAGCTGCTCGTGGGCTACCGCTTCGTCACCGCCATCTTCGTGCTGCCCCACGAGAAGTTCCACTTCCTGCGCATCTACAACCAGCTGCGGGCCTCGCTGCAGGACCTGAAGACCGTGGTCATCGCCAAGACCCCGACGACCGTGGGCGGGTCCCAGGGCCCTGTGGGGGACGGCCAGCCTGCTGAGGGCAGGGCCAGGTGAGGCTGAGCACGGGCTCTCAGGGGCAAAGAGGCATAAGGCTTGCGTGTGCACGAACAGGTACCCAGGGAGTCTGTGTCACCGTGTTGAGGCCACTCACCCGACACCAGATCTCTGGGCATCTGCAGTTGGTGAGGAGCCTGTGGTTGGCCCAGCTCTCAGAAGGCCGTTCTGCCCCTCAGCTTCTCAGCTCTTGGCCGCCCTTGGCATTGCCCTTGGCTCCTTCAGGCTGGGCACTGGGCTGCTTCTCTCTCAAGGCTTCAGAAGATGCCCAGTCTCCTGCATGGCTGGGCCCCCAGGCTCCCGTCACTAATGCTGCCATCAGCCCACCTTGTCTGCTCTGGGTCAGTCCCCCGGCTGTGGGCTGGCAAGCTGTTCCAGCCACCACACGTGCCTGAGACCCAGCTCCCAAGCCCTGCCCTGTTGGTGAATCCCAAATCCCTGCCAAGAAGAACTGGGCTACGGAGGGGTCCTCTCTTTGGATGTAGTTTTGGGAGTCCCTTCCAAAGGAACTCTATTGGCTCGAAGTGGCAAGGTCTGAGTGTCTGAGCTTGGGGAATCATTTTGTCCAAAAGCTCTTTTTTTTCTGGGGTGCAGAGAAGGAAGGAAGGAAGGACATGGGTGTTGGTGGCCCTGGCACACACTGCAGCCAGCAGCCCGCCCTCCCTCTGTCTCTCTCCATCTGTCGCTCGCTGCTCCTGCCCCACTGAACCTGGCTTCCCCTGGCCTCTCAGAACTTTCCTCACCTAGTTTCTGTCAGGGTCGCCTGGGGATAAGGGTGGAGGGGCATGTGGGAGTGTGGAGAGACACACACACACACACACACACACACACACACACACACACACACACACACACACACACACACACACACACACACACACACACACACACACACAGACACACACACACACACACACACACACCCCTACCTCTACCTGGGGCTCAAAAAAGGGACCTTGTACCCTCAGGGATGCCCGTGTCCCCTCCTCTTGCTGGCTCCTGGGCTTCAAATATACAAGGACTTCCCCGACTTGGGAGTGCCTGGGTGGTGCAGACAGTTAAGGAGCTTGGCTGCTAACTGAAAGGTTGGAGGTTCGAATCCATCCAGAGACACCTCAGAAGAAAGGCCTGGTGATCTACTTCTAAAAAATCAGCCATCAGAAACCCTGTAAAGCACAGTTCTACTGTGACACATACAGGTTGGCATGACTTGGAATTGACTCGATGGCAACTTTATTTTGCCCCCTCCTGGGGAAGAAAGCCCTGCCTGTCCTGGCCTGACACAGTGTCACTCCTTTACTTTTCCCTGCCCTCTCCCCCATCCCCACCCCCCGCCCCCTCGCTCCAGCATCTCACAGCATCTGCCTTCCCTCTGACCCACTCCCCCAGCTGGTGTGCCCTCCTGGCCTCTTCTGTCCCGCTCAAGCCCCGTGCCCTCCGTGGAGACCCCTGGTGCCACCAGCTGCTGCAGAGCAGCTTGTGCTGGAGGTGGCCCCATGTGGCCGTCCCCCCTGTGCCAAGCCTTTGGGTGGTGGGTACCTCATCTTCATTTCACCACCATCCCCCAAGCTGGCTGGCACCTGCCCCTAGTGGGGACTGGCTGCAGAAACGGGGGCCTGCTTCACACCAGCAATAGCACCTCTGCTCCAGGACAGCAGGACAGCCAGGAGGCTTCTTGGGGGCATTTGGCTAAGTGCAAGGTCGGGCCTGGGGATCTCTTTCAAGTGGTGGGCTGGGTCCAGTTGCGAAGGTGAAATCCAAAAGAACCCCCATGGCCATATAGGCTGGTTGCAGGGGACTCGGGGGCTCCCCAACCTCAATGAGCTCCAAGAGTTATGAGTACTAATTTAGTCTTGTACACAGAACAGTGGAAACCCAGTGTGGCCATGTGCAGTGGAGGCTGGATGGGGTGAGGGCCTGGACCTCCTGAGAAGACCCCAGAGGGCAAACAGGGCAGTTTGAGGTTTTGGTTTTCCCTTCTCCAGGCACTGACCAGGCACCTAGGTCCCAGCCCTGGGCACTTGGGCCTCACTTTGGACTCTGGAGGGGTACTTCTAATACTTCAGCCATCTGCTCAAAGCGGGTGCTCAGTCCATTGGCCAAAGCCACTACCACGTGTCTGGCCAGCTCAGCCCTGGGGCGCCAGACTGCAGCCACCCTGCCACCAGCTGCCCATTTCCTTGCCAAGAGGAAGTGGTTGGGGGAGGGGGGCCCTTCTCCTTGCTTTTTTGTCCTCCCATAGGGATCTTGGAGCCCTGGTGGCATAGTGGTTAAGAGCTCAGCTGCTGACCAAAAGATCAGCAGTTTGAACCCACCAGCCACTCCTCGGACCCTATGAGGCAGTTCTGCTCTGTCCTGTAGGGTTGCTTTGAGTCAGAATCAACTTGACAGCAATAGGCACGGGTGTAGGGATCCTGGTATCAGATCCCCAGGGTGAGCCCTGAGGTGGCATGTGATGCACGTACTCCCCTCACTGTGGTTGCGCACATGTTGCGAACGTCCATCTGGAGTCCACATATTAACATGGTATTTCTTGGGGGGGGTTGGGTGATAAACAGCAATGACCAACGTCCCCAGGAGGCCCCCATCGAACCCCCACTTCTGGCCCCCGCACCAGTGGAGGTCCCAGCTTTGGCCTCAGTAGAGGCCGAGGCTCCAGGCCCAGTGAAGACCCCAGCAGAAGCCCCAGTACCAGCTCCAGCGGAAGCCCCAGGCCCAGTGAAGACCCCAGCACCTGCTCCAGCAGAGGCCGAGGCCCCATCTCTGGTCTCAGTGGAGACCCCAGCGGAAGCCTTGGCCCCAGTGCAGGATCCAGTGGAGGCTCCAGCCCCAGCAGAGACCCTAGCACAAGCAGAGGCCCCTGCCCAGTACCCAGGCGACCACCTGATCCAGTCCACCTCGGAGGAGAATCAGATCCCCTCGCACATGCCCGCCTGCCCGTCGCTCCGGCACATCGCCAGCCTGAGGGGGAGTGCCATCATCGAGTTCTTCCACAGCAGCATCGCTGAGGTAGCCGGGCCTGGGGCACGTGGTCTTGCTGGCTGGAGCTTGTGTGGAGAAAGGTGTGGGTTCTGGACCTCTGGCCCAGGCTGACCCTACCCCCATGCATACCCCGCACTCTGTGGGCAGACACGTGGTGGTGGGAGGGGTTGGCCTACCTGGAGCTCTGTTTTCATACGTGGTCTAGAAGCAAGGAGGGTGTGTTCCCTGTGCCAGCTCTGCTCTCCTGCAGGCCCCAACCTGCCCCTGTGTCTGCAGGTGGAAAACGAGGAGCTGAGGCACCTCATGTGGTCCTCTGTGGTGTTCTACCAGACGCCAGGGCTGGAGGTCACGGCCTGCGTGCTGCTCTCCACCAAGGCGGTGTACTTCGTACTGCATGATGGCCTCCGCCGCTACTTCTCAGAGCCACTACAGGGTACACACCAGGACCCTCAGCCTGGAGGCTGGGGCTGCCCCTCAAGTCCATTCGGCTGCATTGGGCGGGGCATCTTTGAGAGGTGGGGTCGTGATAGCATGTCCCTCCGAGAGCTGTCCTGAAGGACCTAAGGCCAGGTGTGAGAACGCCAAGTGGGGCTCAGTGAGTGCTTGGGGACCCGCTGGGATGAGGAGGAGCTGGGCAGCCCCTGCCCCTGGGGCCTCAGTGGGGTCTTACACTCATGGCCTGTTGTAGGGCTCGTGGTGACCCAATGAGCTGGGCGAGGCTCAGACCCCAGAATGGGTTACACAGTAGGCCTTGCTGGCAGAGGCAGCAGTGGCTCCTAGGAGGCCTTAACAGGCCAGGCCGGCCAGGGGAACCATTCCTGCGGGACGCTGCTGTGCGCCTGGGAGCCTCGTGCTTGCCTGCCCCAGCCCCTACCACACTCAGTCAACTTCTCTCCACAGATTTCTGGCATCAGAAAAACACCGACTATAACAACAGTCCCTTCCACATCTCCCAGTGCTTTGTTTTAAAACTCAGTGACTTGCAGTCAGTCAACGTCGGGCTTTTTGACCAGTATTTCCGGCTGACGGGTGAGTGACCCACGCGCCTAGCCTGTTTGTCACCAGTGGCTGCACCTTCCCCGGAGGAGTGTGCTATCAGAGGCAGAGTTATCTCTCTGCTCACAAACCAGTTAGCCAAGGCAGGAGGAAGCAACTTCAGGAACTGCTGAGAGTGCAGAACTTGCCCCATCGTTGGGGGCAGGAGGCGGGTGTGCAGCAAGCGCAGACAGGCAGTGAAGTGCCGGCAGGCGAGCGAGCGGGCTTGGGCTCCCTGGGCAGGATGTTTCTGACTCACACTTCCTGAAGAGAGAAAGCTAAGCTTTTTCCCTAAAGTCTCCATATCCCCTTCCAGAAAACTGAAACAGCCCTTCCGGCCTGAGAAATGGCCGTCTCCCCAGGCCCGACCATGCTACCTGCGTGGGCCCTCTTGGCCCTGGGCTTGTGGGTTTTTAGTCTGTGCTGAGACCTGCTGGAGACTGGAAATGGCTCTGGGAGGGGAAGGTACAGGGTTGGAGGTGCAGTGGCTTGTGAGTGCTGTGGCCTATGGCTGTGACCAGCCCCTTCTCGTGCAGGCTCCTTCCCCGTGCAGGTGGTTACGTGCTTGACGCGGGACAGCTACCTGACGCACTGCTTTCTCCAGCACCTCATGGCCGTGCTCTCCTCACTGGAGCGCACTCCATCACCTGAGCCTGTCGACAAGGACTTCTACTCTGAGTTTGGGGACAAGAGCACAGGTACCCCCACCTTGGGCCGACATCGCGGTCTCCACGCTGACCCCCGGGCCAGGGCAGGCTCCAGAGCATCTCTGCATTCCAGAACTGCTCTGCCTCTGTCTCCCCATCACATCGCTTTACTGGCCAGGGTTTTGCTCGAGGCTTTTCCACGGTCGAGTCTCCATCCCAGCAAACCCTCTCCCAGTCAGCAGACACATCTCAAGACACATCTGTGTTGCTGGCCTGTGATCTCTGCCTGAGGGTGGGGGGCTCAGAGGGTCGCCCCCGCCTCTGGCAGACAGCCGCTCGTGCTAGGGTCTCTGGGTGGCTTGGGGTCCGTGGTGCTCCCAGCTCCACCTCAGACCAGTCACCGACTATAGCCCTGGCGGCCTCTCTCTGCAGGAAAGATGGAGAACTACGAGCTGATCCACTCAAGCCGTGTCAAGTTCACCTACCCCAGCGAGGAGGAAATCGGAGACCTGACTTTCACTGTGGCCCAGAAGATAGCTGTGGCGGAGCAGGCTCCGGCCCTCAGCATCCTGCTGTATGTGCAGGCCTTCCAGGTTGGCACCCCGCCACCTGGGCGCTCCAGGGGCATGCTGCGCCCCAAGACCCTCCTGCTCACCAGTGCCGAGATCTTTCTCCTGGACGAGGACTATGTCCACTACCCACTGCCTGAGTTCGCCAAAGAGCCGCCACAGAGGGACAGGTACCGGCTGGATGACGGTCGCCGCATCCGGGACCTGGACCGTGTACTCATGGGCTACCAGACCTACCCACAGGCCCTCACCCTCGTCTTCGACGACGTGCAGGGCCACGACCTCATGGGCAACGTCACCCTGGACCACTTTGGGGAGGTGCCAGGGGGCCTGGCCAAGGCTGGCCAGGGCCATGAGGTCCAGTGGCAGGTGTTTGTCCCCAGTGCTGAGAGCCGTGAGAAGCTCGTCTCACTCCTGGCCCGCCAGTGGGAGGCCCTGTGCGGCCGTGAGTTGCCTGTTGAGCTCACCGGCTAGCCCAGGCCCAGCCACCCCTTGCCGCCTGCTAGTGCGGGGAAGCAGGCTTTTTGTGTTCTTTTTAGAAGTGCTTTGCCCTCCCTTTTGGTACCTTAATTTGACTGTCAGTGCAGAGAACGTAAACACACGTGTTAATTCTTTCCATTCCCAGGGGTCAAACACCAGGCCCATGAGGGGCTGTCCATGCCCCTCAGCCTCCTGCGGGCGTGTTGCCTGCCTGCAGTGTGACATGGCCGGGCACACCAGTGTCGTGTCTTTTTTCGTGGGACCGTGTCACCAAGTGGCACTGTGAATCTGTTGTACTCTTTTACATGTCTTTTCTGAAGTGTCAAATCCAGTCCTTTGTTGCTGTTGTCATTTTGCTGCTAATCATGAAGCTGGTAGCGAAATGCACATTGGAAGCCCCCGCCCGTGCCATTTTTCAAAGTGGAAGCCTCCCTGGTCCAGACAGGTGGGAGAGGCCTGTCGGGGGCAGGGGTCCTCCAGGCCTTTGGGCTGAGAGGGATGGGGGCAGGGGACCTAGAGCTGCCAGCACCCAGCGTGATTCTTGTTGCCTGTTTTCTCTATTCCAATAAAGCAGAGTTTGACACAGTCTGGGTCTTTGAGCTTGGGTTGGCATGGGGGAGAGAGAATGCCCTGGACACGCAGGAAGGCAAGGTGGTTGTGGGGAAAGGAGGGTGGGGAGGTGAAGGGGTGGAAGACGAAGTGGCCTCTCTGGGCCAGAGAAGCCTGTTGGGTGACACTGGAGCCCGGATGGAGGAGGTGTGCGGGGCACCCTGTACAGGGCCATGCTGGAGCACCTAAACCACAGCTGGGGCCAAGCAAGAGGTCTGTGGAGGTCCTCAGGGCACACCGCCTGCTGCCTCAGGCTGGGTCTGCAGGCCTTGAGTCTCACCCTGACCCAAGGCCACCAGAAACTGCTGTCTGTGGTGGGGTGAGGGGCGCTGGAGTCTGCAATCGCCAGGGAGGATGTGGTTGCTGGGCTTCTCACCAAGATGGCCCTGATGGCAGCAGGGGGAGGGCATGTGGGAGGTGGGAGCCAGGTGGTGGAGAAGAGGGTGCTGCACCCCACGTGCCTGTGTCCGTGATCTCAGGTACACACCCCACGTGTCTGTCCGTGATCTCAGGTACGCACCCCACGTGCCTGTGTCCGTGTTCTCAGGTACGCACCCCACGTGCCTGTGTCCGTGATCTCAGGTACACACCCCACATGTCTGTCCGTGATCTCAGGTACGCACCCCACGTGCCTGTGTCCGTGTTCTCAGGTACGCACCCCACGTGCCTGTGTCCGTGATCTCAGGTACACACCCCACGTGTCTGTCCGTGTTCTCAGGTACGCACCCCACGTGCCTGTGTCCGTGTTCTCAGGTACACACCCCACGTGTCTGTCCGTGTTCTCAGGTACGCACCCCACGTGCCTGTGTCCGTGTTCTCAGGTACGCACCCCACGTGCCTGTGTCCGTGTTCTCAGGTACGCACCCCACGTGCCTGTGTCCGTGTTCTCAGGTACGCACCCCACGTGCCTGTGTCCGTGATCTCAGGTACGCACCCCACGTGCCTGTGTCCGTGTTCTCAGGTACGCACCCCACGTGTCTGTCCGTGTTCTCAGGTACGCACCCCACGTGCCTGTCCGTGTTCTCAGGTACGCACCCCACGTGCCTGTCCGTGATCTCAGGTATGCACCCCACGTGTCTGTCCGTGTTCTCAGGTACGCACCCCACGTGCCTGTGTCCGTGTTCTCAGGTACGCACCCCACGTGTCTGTGTCCGTGTTCTCAGGTACGCACCCCACGTGTCTGTCCATGTTCTCAGATACGAGGCTGCCTCAGGGAGCCCTGCTGAGGTAGGACCACCTGTAAACGGGATAGTGACAACCAGGGGCCTGGCACACAGGCCTCACAGCCTGGCATGAGCTAAGTGAGGCTGCTAACAGCCACCCCGGTGCCCCTGTGTGTGAGGACAGGACTCCCCGTAGGGGGTGGGGTGGACTGCAGGCAGCAGACCTGGGCTTGGGTCTGTTGTAGGGGAAAACGTATCAAGTTTAGTAAAGCAAAAAAAGTTTTATTCGGCATATATTCGAAAGGACAAAAGTGGGAAGCGGACAAGCATGCTGCCAGAGCTAGAATGTCTGCCCGAGTCCAAGGAAATATCACCGAACAGACAAATGTGGGAAAAGGGACAAGCATGCTGCCACAGCCATGTCTGCCCGAGTCCAGAGAATATTCAGAACAGGCCAGAATGGGAAAAGGGGCAAGCATGCTGCCACAGCCATGTCTGCCCGAGTCCGAAGACCATTACAGAATCATCAGTATATATTAACATTACAAATCAGATTGGCTAGAAACTGTGAGCCTACATTTTGAATTGTCTTTCTTAACAGTCATTGGTACAGGTTTCAGTAATGAGAGTCGGGAGGGTCTTCATTGGTCCAACAAATTTCTATTCACTAAATGCTAACAGAGAAAGATAAGAGTGGATAGTCTTTTGTGTTCTGTTTGATCGACTTTATGTGAAAGTTTCCCTAAAAGATATTTTCCAAGATTATTTTAGCTATTGTCTTTATACCTCAGGGCCCAGTTGATGTGTCCTTGTGAGGTCTTGTAAGCCCAGCTCCGGCTGGGTCAGATTCTCTATGCTCAAGGACGGAATAATAACTCCAGTAGTATTTCCTAAATCAGATCTTCCTCACTGGTCAGCTGAGTGACGTTGGACAAGTTACGTGGCCCTTTTGAACCTCAGTTTCCCACCAGTAACAAGGGATAATAAAAGTAACCACCTTTATTTATTCATTGCGCCAGTGGGTACTGAGTGTCTACTGTGTGAGGCAGCAAGCCTGACACAAAGTAAGTAAACCAGGGTCAGCTGCTGGTCTTTGACCTGAGACAACCTATGAGAAGGCGTTGCTGAGGTGACAGCACCCACATGTCAAGGGGGCTCGCTCATGTTTAGGAGTGGAAAGGCCCATGTGGCCGGAGCAGAGAGACAGGGAGAGCAGGGAGGAAGCCACGCCAGAGAGGCCAGCGCAGCTGGGAGGGAGCCTGCAGGGGGAGGGGCCTGCAGCGGGGAGGGGGCCTGCAACTCAGCGGGGAGGGGGCCTGCAGCCAGAAGGATGGGGAGGGAGGGGTTGGTAGGGAGACTGCTGAGGAGGCCCGTCCAGGGGAGAGGATGATGGTGCACAGACTCTGGTGGGCGTCGAGAGTGGGGGAGGCCGAGTGAGCAGGACCCCCTGTTGGAGCGCATGGGGCAGGTGAGAGGATAAGCCTCTGATGGGCTTAGCATGGCACCTGGCACAAGGTCAGAAGAGCCCCGAAATGCCCTCAGCAGTTAGAAAGGTGGAGGTGGGAGCTGACAGACCAATTTCGGGGCGGGGGGTGCTGCCTTCCTTCCCAGTCGATGACCAGACCCCAACAGAGCCTCTGAATGAAATGTGCAGGGGTTGGCAGACAGATGGGGTGAGGAGCTGTTCGCATTTGAATTTGCTTTGGAATCTCTGAGAGGCCCCACGCCCCATGGCTAACAGGCTGGCTTGGGGTTGTGACAGCCAGGAGGAGGGTCTGGGCCATCCATGCAGGGGTCAGGGGCAGCGCTTTCCCTTCCGCCTGTAGGTTGCTGATACGCAGGAGGAAATCCTGGCGGGTTCCTGTTGGGGTGAGCTGGCGGGGCTTCCGGGATGCATTTAAGGCGCCTGCCCGCCCAGTGACTGCCTCCTAGAGCTCAGTCCCCACACTGGCCACCCTGATTCTGTCCCGGACAGTGTACCTACCAGCCGCCGCCGGCCATGGCAGGGCCCCACGGCCTCCTCCTGCTCTGCCTCCTGGCCTTCTGTCTGCCACCACTGAGCTTCGTCAGGGGGCAGAAGGTGAGTGTAAGTTACAGGGGGACATGGCGTCTAGGTCCTGCCTGCCAGCTATGGGAGCAGGGCGGGAGCATACACAATGGCGATCAAGTCTGAGGACACGCGGGGCAGCTGGTGCCTGTGTGACCTTCCCGAGCAGGCCCAGGCTAAGGGTCTGTGTCTGGCTGCCTGGGGTGACAAGGGGGCGTCGGCTTGCTTCCTCCACGCCCAGCCAGCCAGCTATGGCCCTCTATCCCAGGGCTCCTCAGCCTGAGGGTGAGGGGGATCAGCCTCCCCTGGGAATCGGTGATGTGATCGCCCCAAACCACACCGGGCCACAAACTGAGAGACTCAGGAGGACTGTGTGTGTGTGTGTGTGTGTGTGTTTGCCTGCTGGGAGTGTATGCACATGTGAGAGTGTGCCCCAAGAGTGCCCAGGAGGTGGGATGAGAGCTACTCACCTCCAGGTCCTCTGGGAAAACAGATAATACCTCAATCCTAAGAGCTGCTGTTGATCAAATGCAGAGCCGGGCCACTATCCCCCTGAACCTTCACAACCACGGACATGGGTTCTCTGTGAGGAAGCCAAGCCCAAGGGATGGGGGAGACAGGTCACCCCAACTCTGAGGCCGTGCTCCAAACCACTGCCTGCCCCTGCTCATGAAGGCTGCTGGATGAGCCGACAGGGACAAGTATGTAACCTCTCAGGTCCTATAGGACCAGCCAGGCTCATGGGAGGGATATGTTCCCTTTGGAGCCTCTGGAAGAGCCTTCCACTTGAGTGTGCAGATAGTGTCACCTGGAAGGCCCTCCCTGGGAGCCAAGTTCCCCAAAGCACTAACAGGCAGACTGAGGGCCAGAGAGTGCAAGGACTTGCCCGGGGTCCCACTGCCAGACATTACCAGGACGGGCACCCAGGCCTTCTGCCACTGTCCGACTCTCTTTCTTGGGTTCCATGTGGTGAGAGGGGGCAGGGAGAGGGGCCTCACCAAGTCAGAGTTAGGAATGGGCAGACCTCAGGCTGAGAAGACATCAGTGAAGGTGGAAGAGCAAGCTGTCCCAGAGCTGTGCTGTGCTGAGCCCTGCGGCTGGTTCCTGCCCCCTCCATGCCTCAATTTCCCCATATGGACAATATGAGGGAATTTCAAAGGCCTCACCACTTCCTCATGTTCTGGGATGATGGGGACAGGGGTCAGTGAGGGGCCTCAGGCTGGGGTTTTCACTTGTTGATGACCTGAGGCTCTGGCCACGCTCTAGCCTGCATGCTAGAGCTGTGGCTCAGCCAGCCTGGGTAGGGGAGAAGGGCCCGGGGGTTCTTGCCCATGGGAATGCAGCAATGCTGGCCTCATCCCTCCCACCCTCACGGTCACTCAGCCCTGCTGGCACCCTGTATCACATGAGACCCACTGCAAATATGAGGAAACTGAGGCTCAAGGGAAGGGATGTCCCCTGGGCCACACAGCCAGAAAGGGGCAATAGCAGAACTTGAACACATGCAGATTCAGGCAGTGGAGGTAGGGGAGGCTTCCTGGAAGAGGGGATCTTAGGACTCATCCACTCAGCAGCCTCGGACGGGACACCTATTCTGTGCCAGGCATGTGCTGCTGGTGCCCGTGCACTCGAGCCCAGACCTGACCCCTCTCACTCTGCTCTGGCCTGGGGGAAGCTGCTCGGGGGTCCCTTTCCCTCCGAGCGGGGAAAGCCTGGAAAGCCCTCGAGCCCAGCTTGGGGGGATTCCTTCTACCACCAGGATCCATACCTCGGCCCCCTTAGCATCCCTAGCAGTGTCTCTGTGGGAAGCAAACGGTACCAAATCAGTTCTGGGAATGGGGTATGGGGTGGGCCAGCACTCTGCCTCAAGCAGGTCCCACAGGGAGAAGGGGGTCTGGTTCAGCACCCAGGCTGTGGTCCAGCCTCACTCCACCCAGCAGGACCAACAGCGAGGTATGGGCTCAAGCTGCTAGTGAATGTTCCTTGGCTACTAGGTGGGGCAGGAGCTGGGTGTGGCTGTGGCAGGTGTGGCGGGTTTGGGTGCAGGCTTATCTATCCATTTCCATTTCATGCTCCCTGACAAACACTGACATCTTGTAAATGGGTGTTCACGACCAGGACCCAGAGCTCCAGTTTTCTTCCCATCTGTAACTCACTCACTGTTTCATCAAACCTGACCCTTATCCAGTGGTGACCTCACTGATACTTCTGCTCAGTGGCCAGGTGGCCCCCAGGGGAGCCTGCCACCCACTGAGCTTTTGCCCTGAGCCAGGAGTTACCCAATTTCCTAGTCGCTCCCTGGCTCAGCAAAGACAGAGTCGCGGGGTGGGGAAGAAGACCACAACATCCTAGCCCCACTGCTGCTCTGCAGCCGCTCTGGGCAACTTCCCTGTTTTCCTGACCGCAAAGGCATGAGCGGAAAAGCCCAAATCACAGTGGTGGAGAGGCCCTGGGACCCGCGTGCTTCCCGAAGAAAGGATCTGGACACTATTTCTCCTTTTCTCTCCTTTGAGAAGCCTGACTCTGTAGTTTTTTTCTAAGAAAGAGATGTTCTGGCTCACTGCCTTGGGACCACAGTGTGTTCAGCATTTTTCAAGATGAGAACATCTTAGCTGCTCCAGGCTGTGCTCCAAGCTCCCAAAAGCCTCTCCTCCATCAAAATGTCCCTTTCCTCTGCCCCATTCTCTTGCTATAACCATGACTTTAGATTCTGCCCCTCCAGGGTACAATGGTATAATTTCCTGGGACTTTGTTGCTGCCAGGTGGCCCCGGTGGCGGACTTCTGGCCCTCTGCAGGCCAATGAGTGAAACCGTGGGCCACGTCACCGTGGCAGGCCTGACCCTCTCACACCTCCCATCGATGCCCTTGGGACCCTCACCCACCGGGGGCTGACGCCTCCCCCAGTTCGTCCCGTTGCCCCCAAGTCCTATCAGCACCACGGTCGAACGTCTCTCCGTCTAGGTCTGCTGCCCAAGCCTCGGCCCAGGCCACCCACAGGTGGTCTCACCTCAACCACCTCTTACCCTGCCCCCACCTTCACTCTGTTCTCCACGCAGCAGCCAGGGGGCCCGCTTAAAACCCAAACTGAGTCGGCGCTGCCCCGAGCTCTGCCTTGCCCAGGCTCACAAGGCCTGCTGTCCTGGCCACCAGCCCCCTCCTGACCTCTCCTCAGGCCGCTCTGCCTCCTCACACAGGGTCAGTTGCTCCTTCCCACTTTCGGGCTTTGCCTCTGCTGCTCCCTCTGCTGGGGCACCGCCCCCGCCCTCCACTGTCATGACTCCCAGCCTAGTGCTCCATCTTGCCTTCTTTTACAAATAAATAAGCAATAAATGACATGGCTGACACCGTTCGGAAGGAGAATATAGGGACTCTATCTGCGATTTATGCGCACACAGGAAATGCGGGCTCCCAGCCAGCAGATTGCCTCCACCCGTCTGCTCCTGGCATGCGGGAGCTTGCATGCAGAGGGGTGTCTGCAGACATCAGGGACAGGCAGGCACTGCTCCCTGAGCCCTGATCCAAGGTCTGGCCCACCGCCCTCACACACAGGCCAGGACCTGGGGCTCTGTGTGATGCCGGCAGCCCAGGGAACTGTCAGGCCTCCACTCAATTGTCACTTCCAGGGGCAGACTATCCAATAAGCAAGGTAAGCATGGGCTTACTTGTGCTTACTTACTAATCTGTAGTGAACAATATCACGCCTTTGATGTGGCGGAACCCATGTGAAATTGTACACTACAGATTAGTAAGTACAAGTAAGCCTGTGCTTACCTTGCTTACTGGGTCATCCCCACCTGTCAGGGATTGTAAAAACTTGAAAAAAGGCTTTGATTCTGTAGGAAGTTGCTGTGAGGTTGGGAGAGAGACAGATAGCAGCTGTACCTAGAAGCAGAATGTTTGATGTGGTGGAAAAAAATGTGAAATTGTTCACCACAAATGATCTGGTAAGCAAGGTAAGCACAGTGCTTACCTTGCCTACTGGATAATCTGCCCCTGGTCACCTCCCCCAGGAAGCTGCCTATGTCCCCAGGCTGGGGCTGTCAGTTCCCTGCGCTGCCAGCGTCACACAGAGCCCCATGTCCTGGCCTGTGTGTGAGGGCGACGGGCCAGACCTGAGGTCAGGGCTCGGGAAGCAGTGCCTGCCTGTCCCCGAAGCCTGCAGACACCCCTCTGCATGCAAGCTCCTGCGTGCCAGGAGCAGACCGGTAGAGGCAGCCTGCTGGCTGGGAGCCCGCGTTTCCTGTGTGCATAAATCGCGGATGGAGCCCCTATATTCTCCTTCCGAACGGTGTCAGCCCTGTCATTTATTGCTTATTTATTTGTAAAAGAAGGCAAGATGGAGCACTAGGCTTGGAGTCTGGACACACGCTTCTGGCCCCCGATTCCCTTCACTGGGCGACTGAGGCAGGGCCACCCGCCCTGAGCTTCAGCTTCCTCACTTGAAATGGGCAGAGATAGAAAAAATGGCTAAATTTCCTTCATGTCGGAACATACAGACGCAGGCTGCTGGGCATGCCTCAGGGGCGTGGGCAGAGGGACGTGGGCAAAGATGGGGTCCGTGGGCAAAGAAAGGCACGTGGCTATGGGCAAAGAGACACAGCTGTGGCAGCAATGACTCACAACAGGCAGGGCTCCCTCAGTCTCTCAGGGCTGTCCCTGTCCTCACTGCATCCCCATTGAACAGATAGGAAACTGAGGCCCGGGGAGGGGTGCAAGGACTTGCCGAGACCAGGACAGAGTCAGGCCTGGCCACGGAGTCCAGTCCCTCACTCAGTCTCTCTGTGCCCCACCCCCAGGTGCGGTCCAAACGCTGTGACATGAAGACCAAGTTTGTCACCCACACCCCCTGCACCCCATGCGTCGCTGTCAAGAGGCGGGTGTGTCCCCCAGGCTGGCTCCGGCAGTTCCCTGAGAAGATATCCCAGGACTGCCGGTGCGGACGCCTAGCCCCATCCGTACCCGCTTCCAAGAGCATCCCGTGAGGCGGCAGGGGGCAGGAAGAGCCCCGATAGGCCTGGGGGTGTGGGCCCCGCCTAGGAGCCCTACAGTGGGGCAGAGACAGGCTAGGGGGAAGGAGTTGGAAGGCAGAGGGCAAGGTGGGGTTTACTGAGCACCTAATATGTGCCAGGCCCTGTGCTTGACTCTGGGCCAGGCAGAAACAGGGGAGATGGGGTAAGACACTGGAACCCAGTGTGGGGTGCCTGGGGTAGGGACTGCTTGGTGGGAGCCCCTCACACCATCCTGCCCACCCTCTACCCCCAGCTATGAGGTGCAGCTGGGGGACTCCTTGCTGCCCATGAGTGGCTGCAGCCTGGAATGCTGGAAGGAGGTGACGCAGAAGGCCTGCTGCCCCGGCTACTGGGGGTCCGAGTGCTACGGTACAGGGGAGAGGTGGGGGGGTGCCCCAGCCCGAGCCCCCATCTGCAGGTGCTACCTGTGTGCCCTTCCACATGTTCCTTTAATGAGCGTTTACTGAGCGCTCCGAGGCTTGGCTGCCTGGTGCTGGCTGCCCTGGGGAGGGGCTGAGCCTGGGGCTGGCCAGAGCTGGGGTTCAGCGGCAAGTCCAGGGTTCTAGGGGTGGAGCTGAGTTCTGGGGGTCCACAGAGTGCCCTGGGGGTGCTGAGACCCCATGCAACGGCCGTGGAAACTGCCTGGATGGCATGGGCAGGAACGGGACCTGCGTGTGCCAGGTAAGAGCTGGACGGGGGTGGGATGGGGTGGGGGCAGTGGAGGGGCCACGCTGACTTGGGGCATCCCGCTGCCAGGAAGACTTCAGCGGCTCAGCCTGTCAAGAGTGCCGAGACCCCAGCCGGTTCGGACCAGACTGCCAGTCGGGTGAGTGTTTGGGGGGCCAAAGAGCAGAGCCAGCATTCACCAGGGGCCTGTGGGGACCCGGCCCCTATTTGTCCCTTCAGCCTCCCTCTCAGCCCCTCGGCCTTGCCCTTCCCCCTCCAGGGGCATACGCTGCTTCATCCCACCTCCAGGCTCTTGCACATGCTGTTCTCCTTGGAGCCCTCCTCCAGGAAGCCCTCCCTGAACCCCCAGGCTAGGCCACGTGCTCCCCCTGGGCCCCTACAACCCCTGTACACCTGGGGTTGTGCTGTCAAGGCTGAGTTCTGGGAATGCCAAGGGCATAGACCTGGTGTCCCTGAGTGTCCCGGAGTGAGGCTGGTGTCCCCCCGTCCCTATGTGTCCCTCCCAGTGTGCAGCTGTGTGCATGGTGTATGCAGCCATGGGCCGCATGGAGACGGAAGCTGCCTGTGCTTTGCTGGATACACCGGTCCCCGCTGTGACCAAGGTGAGCAGTGGTCCTCGGTCGGTCGCCAGAGCAGGGAGGCAGAATGGGTGAAGGATGGGGCCTGAGCTCCAGCCGGACCCCTGCCGACAGCCTGATCTCTTTGTAAGGAGAGACATACAGCTGGTCATGGGGGAGGGGTGTCATCCAGGACCTTCACCATCCAGAGGCCCAGAGAGGGCAGGGCCTGCCCAAAGTCACACAGCAAATCAGGGCTGAGCCAGGATGCCACACAGGCTGCACATTTGCCCCTGTGCTCCTCCCTAGCCTGGGGCTCTGGCCATTTTGGTGCTCTCTCCTCTCTGCCCAGAGCTGCCAGTCTGCCAGGCCCTGCATTGCCCCAAGAACTCCCAGTGCTCCAAAGAGTCCCCCACCTGCCGCTGCCTGCCTGGCTACACCCAGCAGGGCAGCGAATGCCAAGGTGAGCCTGTGACATGGTGGCCAGGGACCCAGCTCAGGGTGGACAGGCGCTGGGAGCTTTTAACCCAGCAAGTGCACCTTAGCCCTTCACAGGGAGGGAGAGCTGTCCCCAGGGCCCACCCTCAAGGCCCGCCACCCGCTCACCCGCCTTTTGGGCCTCCCTGGTGGAAGCTGTGCAGGAGACGGGGCTCCTGGTGCCCAGCTTACTTGGACTCTTGCTCTCTGCCCTGGTAGCCCGTGATCCCTGCCGGCCACTGTCACCCTGCGCCCCGCTGGCCCAGTGCTTGGTGAGCCCCATGGGGCAGGCACAGTGTCACTGCAGAAAAGGCTACCACGGTGACGGGATGGTGTGTCTGCCCCAGGACCCGTGCACCACCAACAATGGGGGCTGCCCCAGCAACTCCACCTTGTGCACGTACCAGCGGCCAGGCGTGGTAAGCCAGGGCCTGGATGGGCCTGCCCATGCTCACCCACCCACCGCACCCCCCAGGGTCCACCCACCCACAGTCATCCGCCCACACTGGCTGCAGGACCCTGGCAAGTCACAGGTCCCCTTGAAGCTCAGCTGCCCAGTTTGTAAAATGTGGAGGGGATGAGAACCCTGTTCTCGGAGGGCGGTTGTCAGGGTCGGGCAGGGCTCTGCGGGTATGGCGACACCAGCTGTTCTCATGGACGTGATGTCACTCTCCTGTGCCCGGCGACCCAGGCCTCCTGCTCGTGTAAGCCCGGCCTGATCAGCGTCAACCACAACACCTCCGCCGGCTGCGTCGCCTTCTGCTTCCCCCACTCCTGTGACCGGTCAGCCACCTGCCAGGTGACCCTCGATGGGAAGATCAGGTGCACACAGGGGCCTCAGGGGCACCGGGGGCTACGCAGGGAGGGCTGGTGGGGGCAGGGGCAGGGCGGGGAGGAGGTCCTGGCCAGGCTCCCCCCCCACCCCCTGCCCTGACGGCTCTCCCTGTGCACCCAGCTGTGTATGCAAGGAGGGCGAGGTGGGGGATGGGCGAGCCTGCTACGGACACCTGCTCCATGAGGTTCGGAAGTCCAGCCAGGTGGGCCTGGTGTTCCTGCGTCTGAGAACTGCCCTCGACATGCTGGGTGTGTGAGCCACCGGAGGGAGGAGCACTCTGCCGAGGCTCCTGTTTTGCCCAAGGGCTGTGACAGCCGAGAGCAGGCTGTAGGGGTGCAGGAGTGGGTGGCGGCTGGCTACCCCCCAGACCTAGGCCTGAGGCCCCTATCTCCCCTAGAGGTAGACCCTGTGGCCCCGCCCCACCTGCCCACACTGAGGATGGAGGGTCTTCCCAGGCTCTGCCCCAGGTTCAGTCTGACGGAGCCTCTCCCCACCCCTAGACCAGGGCTGCCGGGAGCTCCTCACCACTGCGGGACCGTTCACCGTGCTTGTGCCGTCTGTCATCCCCTTCTCCAAGAGCATGAACGTGAGCCCACGCCGTCGAGGAGCTGGCGCTGCCCTTGCCTCTTCCCCGGGACCCTGCCCCCAGCTTCCGGGCCCTGAGCGAGCCCCAGGCCACACTCTGGGGACTGAGGCCCAGGGGGCATCCTCTCCCCTCCATTGCCCCGGTAGGGGGGGCAGGGAGAGGCCGGCCCTGGCTCACTCGGCACCCCTGGCCCCGCAGGCGTCCCTTGCCCAGCAGCTCTGCAGACAACACGTCATCGCAGGCCAGCACGTGCTGGAGGAGGGGGGCCCACAGACACGCAGGTGGTGGACGTTGGCTGGGCAGCTCATTACTGTCACCTTCAACCGCTTCATGGTAAGGGAGAGGACCTCAGCCCGGGGGGCAAGGAATCACAGACAGGGGACACAGCCCAGGCAAAGTTGTGGGGGTGGAAGGAGGCATGTGGGGTCTGAGCCAGCCGTCTTCTGCCACAGCACAAATACTCTTACACGTACGAAGACCAGCCCCAGAGGAAACTCAGCATCCATAGGCCCAACTACCCAGCCGCCAATGGTGTCTTCCACATGGTCACCACCCTGAGATCAGAGCCCCCCTCAGGGGTTCCTGGGGACCCCGAGGTGAGTTAGCGCTATCCCCTCATCCCATCCTCTCCCCCACTTCTCACCCTATGCCCCTGAGTGACCTCTGACCCCTGCAGAGTTCAAAGGAGGAGGCACAGGCAGCTCTGGGCAGGGCTGGAGCACGGCTGCTCCTCCAGGGGCTGAAGCAGCCTCGCCCATTCCCTGGGACCCTCATGTTCATCCCTTCCTGCAGAGAACTATCGGCAAGATCCTCGCCTCCACTGAGGCTTTCAGCCGCTTTGAGACCATCCTGGAGGTGAGCTGAAGGAAGTTGCTGAGCCAGGGGGCCTCGTTCATCAGAATCTGCCCCACTGTTACCTGGGCTCTGGAGTAGCCTGAGCCTTTGCCTGCGCCCCAGCCTAGAGCCTACTCACTGCAATGCTGAGGTTCTGCAGTAGCAGGGACCCACTGCTGGTGTCTCCCACTTCCTCCTGGTGGGAGTTTCCTGTGGGCTGAGGGCAGCAGGGCCTAGGTGGAGCTTAGAGGTGGGGGCTGGCCTCAGCACCCCCTGAGCTGCCCCCACTACCGCAGAACTGTGGGCTGCCTTCCATCCTGGACGGGCCTGGGCCCTTCACAGTCTTTGTCCCAAGCAACGAGGCTGTGGACAGCTTGCGTGACGGCCGCCTCATCTACCTCTTCACAGAAGTAAGCTCAGTGGGGCAGAGGAGCTGGGTGGACTGTTGGGGTCACCAGGGTCTCCATGCTCCTCCACCAGGCCTCCAGGAGCCAAGTCCCCTCTCTCCTGCCAGGGTCTGTCCAAACTGCAGGAGCTGGTGAGGTACCACATCTACAACCATGGCCAGGTGAGCGCCCCTGCCCCAGAGGCTGCTGGCTGGCGCCTGCTGCTGGGCTGTTTGGGAGTTTGCCTGTGAATCCATCTTCCCAGGGGCCTCTTCTCCTCCCTGTCTCCTCTCCCCTCCCTCTGGGACTATTACAGCTCAGAGGAGGAGAGCCCCAGGACCAGAGAGGGTAGCTGTGAGTCACCTGGGTGGGACTGGGCATGGCTCCAAGGTGTGGCCAGTGCCCAGCCCAAGGCCACCCTCTCACCCACCCCAGATGACCACAGAGAGGCTCATCTCCAAGGGTCGGGTCCTCACCATGGCAAACCAGGTCCTGGTCGTGAACATCTCTGAGGAGGTGAAGTTCCACCAACATTTGGAATGATTGGGCAGGTGGAGGGGCTGGGGACAACTGGCCAGTTGTTTGGCCTTTCTTGCTCTGCCTGTGTGTTCCATGCCCTGTGTGGGCAGGACACTATGCTAGGCCCTAGTGGGGGTCATGTGGGGGACAGATACAGTGGATGGGGTGGGAGGGCTCCCAGGAGGAGGAGGGTGCTCCACGTGGTGGGAACTGCATGGTGAGGGCATGGAGCTGGGGTGGAATTGTTGGCCAGAGCAGGGGGCATCTGCCCAGGGGAGTAGGGAGGGGACATGCATGGTGGGCTGGGTTTGACCACCACACTAAGCTGCTCAGATCTAACTGAGCTGTGAGGTGCAGTGCAGGGCAGTGAGGGTGGGCTGGATCAGCTGGTCTGGGGCTGGGCGGGGTGCACAGTGGGTCTCTGCTGCAGGGACGCATCCTGCTGGGACCTCAGGAGGTCCCACTGCGGCAAGTGGATGTGCTGGCTGCCAACGGCGTGATCCACGTGCTGGACGGTGTCCTGCTGCCCCCAACCATCCTGCCCATCCTGCCCAAGCACTGCAATGAGGAGCAGCACAAGATAGTGGAGGTGAGCAGGACTTGGGCCTTTCACTCCCAGACCCATGCGGGCTTCTGCAGGTGACCGTCTTCCAATTGTGAAGCAGAGGCTGAGGGAGGGGTGCCTTTTTCTAAGTCTCCTCAAGTCAGCAACTGGGTTAACAGTGGCTGGGCCCGCTGGCAGACCCACAAGCATCTCCCGGGGACCCCCCCACATCCAGCCCTTACCAGTCAGGTTGATTCTGCCTTGAAATTACTCTTGCAGCCTCCACTCCTCTGTCTCCAGACTCCCTGCCAAGGCCTATGAATCACCTATGATTTACCCGACTCAACCCTGGACCTGGTCTCCTAATGCTCCCCCATTCCTGCCCCTGGCCCCAGACACACTGTGCTCTTTCCAACCTCGGGGCCCTTGCCCTGGCTGTTCCCTCTGCTGGAATGTCACCATTGGCTTTCCCGGGGTTGGCTCTCTCTTCCCTCAGGTCTCAGCTCAGTGTCACTTGTTTAGTGTTTGCTGGATAAATAAATGACTAAACCCCCTCCCTCCTCCCTACCCAGGGCTCCTGTGTGGACTGCCAAGCCCTGAACACCAGCACGTGCCCCCCCAGCAGCATAGAGCTGGTGAGCACCCTTGGCCCAGCCCTCAGGGCTCCCTGACTCCTGACTGCCCAGCAAGGTTTCTGCCCTGGGTCAGGTGGGAGAAGGGGCCAGGAAGCTAGGAGAAGCCTGAGACTCAGGACTTCTCAGCCCCGCTAGGGGTGGGAGTGCTGGATCCAGAGGGCTGAGGCCTCTTGACCAGGGCTGCCTGGTGAAGAGGGTGGGCCCAGTGCCCACACCTGCTGACACCCTGGCATGGTCCACCCCCAGGATATCTTCCCCAAGGAGTGTGTCTACATTCACGACCCTGCTGGGCTCAATGTCCTGAAGAAGGGCTGCGCCCGCCACTGCAACCAGACCATCATGGTGAGCCCTAGGCATGGGGCACCCAATCCCAGGGTGACAGGGGACACAGAAGGGCCTCACTCGCCCCATTGCTCTGAGATGGGACCAGGGAGCAGCAAAGGTGGTGTGGCCCACCACTCAGACATGGTCTGTCTCTTACAGAAACCTGGCTGCTGCAAAGGGTTTTTTGGACCTGACTGTGCGCAGTGTCCTGGGGGCTTCTCCAATCCCTGCTACGGCAAAGGCAACGTGAGTGCTCTCCTCCCTTGGGGTGACTTGTGGGGGAGGCAGGGGCTCCTTTCTGAGTTAGCCAGTGACTGTGTGTCTGAGCCAAGCCTGCCTCTCTCTGGTCTTGGGTTCCTATATCTAAGCAATGGAAGCTGGACCAAGTTATTTCTAATATTTTAATTAGAAAAAATTAGATAGATTTTTGCATCTATTTTCACAAAGGCTATTTGTCAGTAGTTTTCTTATGCACTCTGTTTTTGCCACTTTGTGATAACAGGGTTACTTTAGCACCTGGCTATGGAAGTACACAGGAGTTACATGTTTCTAGGTTGAGCAGAAATCACCCATGAGACCTCCAGGGCCAAGTGCCTTTTAGGGGGCTGGTTCTTTAGCAGCATCAGTGATTTTGAAAGTCCCTTCCAGGTTGAGGTCTTGGAGACAGTAGCAGCTCAGGATATCCTGCTGGGGGAGGGACTTGGAGAGTGTCTTCTCCATGACTGACCCTCTCTGCTGCCCACCCCACAGTGCAGCGATGGGGTCCAGGGCAATGGGGCCTGCCTCTGCTTCCCAGACTACAAGGGCATTGCCTGCCACATCTGCTCCGACCCAAAGAAACACGGAGACCACTGCCAGGAAGGTGAGTGGTCCCAGCCAAGGCTGCCTCCCAGAGAGAAAGAGAGTCTACTTGGAGAGGGGCCTGGGGCTCCCAAGAAGGGGAACAGGGCCCCTGGAGGAAGGGTGAAGGCCAGAGGGAATGGAGGAGGATTTGGGAACAGAAACAGATGTTTCCTTTACCCCTGCCAGGAAGAGGACCACGACTTAATCTAAAGCATGCAGGATTTAGGTCAGACACACAAAAGAACTTCCTGATAATGATGTGGGGGCAAGGCAGCTAGAATAGGGTGAATGAAATCACAGGATGTCCCCTCACATTTCCTCTGCCTGTCCATCAAGTCTGGGATAACCTCTGACTTTGTGACCCTAAACTCAAGTCTATATTGGCTACCTAATTCTCAGCCTCCCCTAAACCCATCCTGGCTCCCAGCCAGCCTTGCCCCTTGCCTCAATTTCTCCGGTCCATCTCCTTTCTACAGACTGTGGCTGTGTCCATGGTCTGTGTGACAATCGTCCAGGCAGCAGGGGTGTGTGCCAGCATGGCACTTGTGCCCCCGGCTTCAGTGGCCACTTCTGCAATGAGTCCACGGGGGACTGTGGGCCCACAGGCCTGGCCCAGTACTGCCACCAGCATGCCCGCTGCATCAGCCAGGAGGGTGTCGCCAGGTGAGGACCCGTGCTTGGGCCCTTCCTCTTCCTCTTTGCCCCTATCGATGACCTTGCTCAGCCTCTAGCCTCTTCTAGAGGCTCACTGGAGTCCTCACCTTCCCCCATCCCAGGTGTGTCTGCCTTGATGGCTTTGAGGGCGATGGATTCTCCTGTACACCCAGCAACCCCTGTGCCCACCCGGACCGTGGCGGCTGCTCAGAGAATGTCAGTCTTGTTGCCCCCTCCCTAAAGCCCCGACCTAGGGACTCTCCTGGACCCAGAGTTTGGGGGAGGGAGGGAGGAGTGGGAGGTGGGACACTCCCTTCCCTCTGCCAGTGGCCCTGAGCCCCTGAGTCATTTGTCTGTGACTCCCTCAGGCCGAGTGTGTCCCCGGAGTCCCAGGTACCTACAGCTGCACGTGCCACAAAGGCTGGAGTGGGGACGGCCGGGTCTGCATGGCCATCGATGAGTGCGAGCTGGATGCACGAGGCGGCTGCCACGCCGATGCCCTCTGCAGCTACGTGGGCCCCGGGCAGGTGAGGAGGGCAGGCCCAGGATGGCAGAGGGGGCTGGGCATTCAAGTCCTGGGGACCCCCTCCCTACCCCGCTGGACTCCAGGAACATCCACTCCAAGAACTCAAGTTCAGGATCTTGAGCCTCAGACACAAAAGAGAATCCAGTTCTGACCTGTGGAGTCATAATCTGGGATTCGTCCATCATCCACGCATCTGTTCCGCACATGTCACCAGGCACCTGTTACATGCTAGTCCCTGCTGTAGACTTAGGGAATGCCATACTGAGCAAAGCAGGCGGAGGCCCTGCCTGGGGGAAGTAACATCCCATAATCTCTTAAAAAAAACCAAACCCGTTGCCATCAATTCTGACTCGTAGTGATCTTACAGGACAGAGTAGAACTGCCCCATAGAGTTTCCAAGGAGGGCCTGGTGGATTGAACTGCCAGCCTGTTAGTTAGCAGCAGTAGCTTTTAACCACTACGCCACCAGGGTTTCTCCATAATCTCTAGACTCTTGGAAATCCAGGTCTGGAAGTCTGCAATCTCAGAATCTAGTCATGGGATCTTAGAAACTGGAACTTTCCGTGTGGTGAAACTTCGGGCTGACAGGCATTAAAAAATCTCTAATACACGGATTGGGAGGCCAGCCTGGCTGGTTCGGGGCCAGGCTGTGCATGGCACAGGGCTGTGCAGAGTCCCATGGGGCTCCCTGTCCTCCCAACCCCTTGTGGGGCCTTAGCAGGGAGAACTCAGGCATGAGAGCTGGAGCCTCTGAACCCATTAGGAGCCATAAAATGCAGAACCCAAGGACTTGAATGAGCAGGTTTAGACTGTCCCCACACTGCCAACAGGGGCGATGGAGAGCTGGGGGCCGTGTCTCACAGGGCACTCACCCGGCAGTGTAGAAAGCAATCTGGCATTTAGCAGGAAGGATCAGAGCAGCCCACCACTGTGGCAGGCGTGGAGGTGAGATCAGAGCTGCCATACCTGGGGCTGGCCTTGGCAGACAGCCCACTCACCACAAGCTGCTGACCTGGGCAGCGTGGGCAGGGAAGCTGCCCATGCCACACCCAGCCTGAGTAGAGGGGCACTGAACCCCCATGGATGCTTCCCTGTGGTGTCACCACTTCCTTGACTGATCCCAAGAGCCAGTCTGCTCTCGGGGCCTCAGTCTCCCAACGTGGAAGTGGCCCTCAAGGGTGGGACTGGGAGGAGCCCCTCTGGGGTCTGGGCAGACCTCCCAGGGGCAGTGCCCAGGAAAGCCGAGAGGCGGAGCAGGGAATGCTTGGGCACTCTGGTGAGATGAGCCCTCTGCTGCCCCACCTGTCCAGAGTCGGTGCACCTGCAAGCTGGGCTTCGCCGGGGATGGCTACCTGTGCAGCCCCATCGACCCCTGCCTGGTGGGCAATGGTGGCTGCCATGACCTGGTGAGGAGGTGAAAGGGCTCGGAGCCCTGGAGAATGTATCCGGGGTGGGCCTAGGCTGCAGATCTCTCTCTGAGTGTCTCTGTCTTCTGTCAAGATGGGGATCTCACTAAACCCAAATCCAACCATGCCTCTCCCTTTCCCATAAGATAAAGTCTTCACTCTCCCTTACTTTGGCCACGGGCCCTGCACCACGCAGCCCAGCCTCCTCTCTCCATCACCCATCCCCCACTTTGCCCACCGGACACACCTCCATCCCCAGGCCAGTTGGAGCTCCCTGCTGACCCCTGACCTTGCTCTGCCCTAACACCCCCACACCTCCCTCATTCTCACAACCTCCACAAGGCCTCCCGTCCCACGTCCCACAGCCTCAGCCTGGCTGGCTCCTCCTGTTCTCAGCCCAGTCTCCCTGAGCATCAGCCCCCAAGGCGGGGCCAGTGCCCTCTGGGCCTCCCACAGTCCTGCCCCTGCCCCATCTGTCCTTATGGGGTAGGGTAACTCCCCGTCAGATACTCAATGACCTGGGAGAGCAGGGCCAGGCACACCAAAGGAACCCCAGAAATTCAGACCGGGTGAGGGGGGATGGGTAGTGGGGGATGTGTGGCTGGGCAGGCAGATGGCCGGAGGGTGGGAGACAAGGGTGAACAGTGAGAGAGAGGATGGGCGGGGTTGGCCTTATGGGTGCTGAATGGAGAACTGTGTCTCTTTGCCCTACTCCCACCCCAGGCCACCTGCCGGGCAGTGGGAGGAGGTCAGCGGGTCTGCACATGCCCCCCTGGCTATGGGGGTGACGGCTTCAGCTGCTATGGAGACATCTTGCTGGTAAGTGGTGCCAGACTCATTTCTGTTCTCTATGCTTGGGGAGGGGTCCTGCCCCGCACCTCAGCTAGGAAAGGGGCAGTGTTCAGGGCGCTGGGTGGGGAGGAGGGCTTGGAGGAGGGCCCATGACCTCAGCTCTTTCCATCCCCTTAGGAGCTGGAGGCAAACGCCCACTTCTCTGTTTTCTCCCAGTGGATCAAGGTAGAACAGGGCAGAATGCTGGGGATGGGGGCTCAAATCCAGGTCTCCCTGGATGCAGGGGCACCACATAACACCTCCCAGAGTTGGAGGTTGGGGGCAGGCCCAGAGGCTGGGAGCAGGTGATCTCAAGGTGGTGGCTACATTCATCACACCCCCTGCCCCTGCACACCGTGGTTCCCAGAGCGCAGGCGTCACCCTTCCTGCCGACAGCCGCGTCACAGCCCTGGTGCCCTCTGAGTCTGCCATCCGCAGCTTGAGCGCCAAGGACCGGGCCTTCTGGCTGCAGCCGAGGATGCTGCCACAGCTGGTCAGGTAGGGCAGCTGGCGGGGGTGGGGGGGTCTTCGGTGCAGGAGCAGCCCCTCCCAGAGGAGTGGGAGAATTGGGCCCTCAGACTGGCTTGCGACTACCTGTTTGGGGTGGACCCCAGCCCCTGGGGTCTCTGCAGGTTGCACTAACCTGGTTCTGTAACCCTCTAAACTGCCCCTGCAGGGCCCATTTTCTCCAAGGTGCCCACTCTGAGGAGGAGCTGGCCCGGCTGGGTGGGCAGGATGTGGCCACCCTGAACCCCACCACACGCTGGGAGATTCACAACATTAGTGGGGTACGTGGTGAACTCTGGGCAGAAGAGTGGGGCCAGGCAGGGCATAGGAGGGAGCCCCCAGACCAGGGACCCAAGGGGTGAGATTGGGGTCCCCTCAACCCGCCCAGTGTCTCACTCGGGAAAGTGAGCTCAGGACACATTTGCTGATGGACAGTGTGTCTCTGGGCCTGAGGTGACCACCCTGGCAAGGGAGGTCTGTCCATCCTTGTCAGCACGTACATACCAGTCTCTCACACAGAGGCCCTGCTGAGGGTCTGTGTGCCCATCTGGCAGGTCCTGAGTCTGAATGTGTCCAGGCCAGGCCGGGTGGCACCAATGGGTGCTGTGTGCCAGCAGCCTCTCTGTTGGTGCTGTACCCACATTAAGTAGCCCACCTGGGCTAAACTCCACCCTCTACCTTCCAGAGGGTCTGGGTGCAGAATGCCAGTGTGGAAGTGGCTGACCTCCTTGCCACCAATGGTGTCCTGCACATCCTCAGCCAGGTATGGAAGGGAGTGTGCATAGGGAACCTCCCAGGCAGCTGAGAGGCAGCAGCTCACTGACCAGCCCCCATGCTCTACCCCAGGTCTTACTGCCTCCACTTGGGGACACGCTACAGGGACAGGGGTTGCTGCAACAGCTGGGCTCCGTGCCAGCCTTCAGCCTCTTCCAGGAGCTGCTGCAGGTACAGGAGGCCCAGTGGGGGCATCTGGTCAGGGGCACTGTCCCCCAGGTCTGGAGGGAGCTGGCCGGCTCCCAGGGTCAGGGCTGAGGGCAGCTATGCCCATCCCTGACTCCTGCCTCCTACTTCTAGCGCCACAGGCTGGTGCCCCAGATTGAGGCTGCCCCCGCCTACACCATCTTCGTGCCCACAAACCGATCACTGGAGGCCCAGGGCAACAGCAGCAACCTGGTGAGGCCAAGGGCAGCCAGGGTGAAGGGTGATGGTGGGGAGGAGGAGCCTCCCATCCCAGGGCAAGCGGCTTAATGGTGGAACGCGCTGCCCAGGGCGTTTGGTAGTCCTGGAGCCCCCTGAGCTCTCTCCTTCCCCCCTCCCCCCAGGACGGGGACACAGTGCGACACCATGTGATCCTGGGGGAGGCGCTCTCCCTGGAAGACCTGAGGAGAGGGGGACACCGTAACTCCCTCCTGGGCCCTGCCCACTGGCTGGTCTTCTACAACCACAGTGGCCAGGTTTGGGGGGACAAGGAGACCCCACCAAAGAGACCTTGCTTTTAGAGACCCTTTCCCTTTGGAGTTTCCCCACCCTAAAGCCTCCAACCTCTGCTCCAGTGGACCTGCCCATCCCGGGAGCCCTTCCATCCCTGGAGATACCTTCCAGCCCTAGAGTGCCTTTCTGGCCTTATAGCCTCTGGGGTGAGGGTGGTGGTAGGGTGCAGCGTGGGGGACACTCAGCCTCCTCCCCCACCCCACCCCAGGCTGAGGTGAACCACATGCCACTGGAAGGCCCCGTGCTGCAAGCCCCAGGCCGCTCACTGTTCGGCCTGTCTGGAGTCCTGACGGTGGGCTCAAGCCGCTGCCTGCACAGTCATGCTGAGGCCCTGCGGGTGAGGACTGGGGCTGGAGGAGGGCAGCGAGGGGAGTTAAGAGCTGGGAGCTGCTGGCTGGCCTGGCTGGAGGGGATAGGATCCTCGGGTGGGGGTAGAAGCACTCTCAGGGGAAGGAGGATGAGTTTGGGGCTCTCATTCCTGGACGACTTGACGCTGTGCCCTCTCTGCCCTCAGGAGAAATGCATCAACTGCACCCGAAAATTCCGCTGCACCCAGGGCTACCAGCTGCAGGTGAGGCTGGGCTTAGCACAGCTCCAGCCTGCTTCTCCTGTTCCCCAGGTGTCCAAGCCCCCAGGCCTACTTAGCCCATGCCTGGGGAACTGGGGAAAGGCATGGGCTGAGGACATCCCTGGTAGAGGCCAGGAGGCCTGGGCCCAGGTCTGCTCAGACTTGCGGCCCAAGTGTGTGACCCCTTGGACTAGGCTGGGACCCTGCCTGTCTTCCCCTCACCTGGTCTGTCTTGGACCCTCCCCAGCTCTCTGCCATCCTTCGAGTTGGTCCCATCCACTCTGATACCTGTAGTCCGTCTGTCTCCCCATGCCCTGCCCTGCCCTGCCCAAACCACTGGCTGACCTTCCTGCCTCTCCCCCTTCCCAGGACACCCCCAGGAAGAGCTGTCTCTACCGCTCTGGCTCATCCTTCTCCCGGGGCTGTTCTTACACATGCGCCAAGAAGATTGAGGTTTGCCCTGAAGCCCCACAACCCTCCCAAATCTTTGGCCACACAGAAAGAGGTGGGAGTGGGGGCCCAGGGGAGGAGCCTCATTTCAAGGGCAGAGGCAGGGCTGGGGTTAGAGTGAGGCCAGTGCCAGAGGTAGGGGAGGGGGTCCAGAGGTTTGAGGCCAGAGGGGCTAGTACTTGTCACTGTGTCCACCCTAGGGGCTGCGGGGAGGGAGAAAGGGGCTCAGCTCAAAGCTGGCCCCGTCAACCAAGCCCGAGAGGCAGTAACCAGGTCCCAGGCCCAGCTCTGCCCTTCACTGTGGCATCTGGGCTTGGCCTGTCCCTGCCTGAGCCTCAGTTTCCTCACCCCTGCCACGGGGAGGGTTGTAGAAAGCATTCTCCATGGCCCTTCCCTCTCTGAATGTCTGCACACCCCTGGGTCTGGGGTTCCAGCTTGCTTAGTTCTAGAGCTTTGTGGCTCCGAGGTGGCTGTCCCCTCTTCCCTGTTCCCTCTACCCCCTGACGCTCAGTTCTGGCCCATGCTGGAGCCTGTCCCCTCCCCGGCAGGTGCCTGACTGTTGCCCCGGCTTCTTTGGCACACTGTGTGAGCCATGCCCGGGGGGCCTGGGCGGTGTGTGCTCGGGCCACGGGCAGTGCCAGGACAGGCTCCTGGGCAGCGGGGAGTGTCGCTGCCAGGAGGGCTTCCACGGAACAGCCTGTGAGACGTGTGAGCTAGGCCGCTATGGGGCCAACTGTGCCGGAGGTGAGGCCTGGGGGGAGGCCAGGCGGGGGAGGAGGGCAGGAAAGGGGCACTGGGTAACTCCTGTCCCTTCTTGTCCCACTCCCAGTGTGTAACTGTGTCCACGGGCTGTGCCAGGAGGGGCTGAATGGAGATGGAAGCTGTGTCTGTAATGTGGGCTGGCAGGGCCTCCGCTGTGACCGGAGTGAGTGGGCCCCACGGGGAAGGGGGCAGTGACTCCAGGGGAGGCAGTTCCTGGGTCCTAATGACCAGAACCATCCTTCTACTCCCCAGAAATCACCAGCCCTCAGTGTCCAAAGAAATGCGACCCCAATGCCAAGTGAGTAAGCCCAGGTGGATGAGTGGGAGGGTGGTGGGATCAGGGCAGGGGCTGGGTAGGCACAGGCTGAGCCGCTGCCATTCGTCACAGCTGCATTCAGAACTTGGCTGGAGCCCCCGCCTGTGTCTGCGCTGCGGGTTACTCGGGCAACGGCACCTACTGTTCAGGTTCAGCCACACGGATGCCCTGGGCCCCTCCCTGAAGCCCTGGGGTAGCTGTGCCCACAGACTGCCTCCACTCCCACGAGGTCCCAGTCTCTACCGCCGTCCCAGCTCTGGTCCTGCCCCCCTCTGGCCTTTTCCTTTCTCCCATGCCCTCCTCCTCTCCCACCCCACCCCTGGGCCCGCTCCTCATGGCCGCCTGGGTCCATCTACCCCCAGAGGTGGACCCCTGTGCCCATGACCACGGGGGCTGCTCCCCCCATGCCAACTGTACCAAGGTGGCACCTGGACAGCGGACATGCACCTGCCAGGAAGGCTACACGGGCGATGGGGAGCTGTGCCAGGGTGAGGCTGGGACTCCCAACCTGGTGTGTGTGGGGCTGGAGGTCTGGCTTCCACGATCCGGGTCTGACTAGGAAGGACTCAGGGCACACACGGGTGTGGGGACTGAGGACGCTGAGAGAGTCGGGGATGAGCACTTGGATGTTCAGATGGGCAGATGGATGGAGGGGCCCTGAGGGCCGCCCCTCAGCCCAGCGTCTCTTCCCTCAGAAGCTAACAGCTGTCTCATCCGCCACGGGGGCTGCCACATCCATGCCGACTGTATCCCCACGGGCTCCCAGCAGGTCAGTGGGGCAGGGTTGGGCACTGAGGTTGTGCCATCCCCCACAGGGGAGGGGGTGCCCTTTGTGTCCTGGGCACTGGCCAGCCGTTGGCCCCAGCAGCCCCACTGATCAGGTTTTGGGGGACAGGTCTCCTGCAGCTGCCGCGAGGGTTATAGTGGAGATGGCATCCGGACCTGTGAGCCCCTGGACCCCTGCTCCCAGGTCAGGCCCCTAGTCCCACTTCATTCCACGAGGGGAGGGGGCTGGGGCAGGAACCAGCCCTCCTCACCCACTGCAGGTCCTAAGGGCCTCCGAAGAGTGGGCCACCTTTCCCCCAAGCGCCAGTCTGGCTGATCTGCAGGAAATGGGGCTCTGGGGGTTGGGCAGGCACCTGCATAACCCCCTTTCCCAGGGCTGGGTGGGGTAGAGTCCTGGGAGCCACTGATGCCTCTTTCTCCTGTCCCTGCCTCAGCACAATGGAGGCTGCAGCCCCTATGCAGTGTGCAAAAGCACGCAGGATGGCCAGAGGACGTGCACCTGCGACGCAGCCCACACCGTGGGTGACGGATTCACCTGCCGTGCCCGAGTCGGCCTGGTAATGATGCCCAAGTCTGACCTCTGACCTGACCTTCGCTATGCTCCATGGGCCTGACCCATGATCTTGGCCAAGATCCCTGGCCATGACCCTAAGCCTGACCCCTGACTCCACCTGGGCCCGACCCTAGCTATGACCCATGAAACTAATCCTAACCCCAGCTCAGACCCCCGCCACCCCCCCACCCCCCAGCTTTCCTTTCCTCATGTCTGCCTCGGCCAGCAGACCTTGGGCTGAAGGTGCCGGAACAGGCACCAGGCCCTGAATGGGGGCCACCCAAAATCTGAGCTGATCCTCACCCCCCCAACCCCACCCCCCAGGAGCTCCTCCGGGACAGGCATGCTTCATTCTTCGTCCTTCACCTCCTGGTGAGTGCCCGGCCCATGTCAACTCCCTCTGTCCAACACAGGCCTGTGTGACTTGCAGGCCTGCTCCTCTCTGGGCCTCTCTGAGTCAGGGGGTTGGCTGGTCTGGTCTCTCAGAGGCCAAGTCTTTCTTGGAAGATCGTGGAAGCCCCAAGTTGGTCCCAGGTTGCTCCCCTTCCACTCGAGCTGTTCCCCCCCCATCCAAGAGTGAGGTGCCCTGGTGGCGCAATGGTTAAAGCACTTGGCAGTTCAAACCTACCAGCGGCTTCCAAGGGAGAAAGATGCGGCAGTCTGTTTCTGTAAAGATTACAGCCTTGGATAACCTTATGGGGGCAGTTCTACTCTGTCCTATTTGAGTCGGAATTGACTCGACGGCAACGGGTTGTGTTTGGTTTGGGTTCGGTTCCTCCAGGAGTACAAGGAGCTCAAGGGCGACGGGCCGTTCACAATCTTCGTGCCGCACTCGGACCTGCTGACCAACCTGACGCTGGTAACACCTGCGGAGTGCGGCTGGGAGGGACGGGCACTCGGGTGGTGGGCGCTGCGTGGGCAGAGGCGGCAGTCAGGAGCTGCCCATCCCCCTCACGACTCCCACTCCAGGATGAGCTCGCCCGAATTCGCGCACACCGCCAGCTGGTGTTCCGCTACCACGTGGTCGGCTGCCGGCAGCTGCGGAGCCAGGAGCTGCTGGACGCCGAGTACGTCACGGCGTTGTCCGGGCACCCGCTGCGCTTCAGCGAGAGGGAGGTGAGCCTGAGCCCCTTCTCCTCTCTTCCGCTCCGACTCCAACTGCGACCCGCCCCCTAGGCCCAGGACTCAGCCCCCTCAAACCCCGCCCCTGAGTGTGTGTGCCTGCACCCTACCCACCCCCGCACTTAAGCCTCTTCACCTCCCCCGGGCCGGGCGTCCTACACTAAGAGGGAGAGGAGTCCTACCTCGTCCACTCCCACAATCTGGGCCCTGCTCCTTGCTTTGCCCTGAGCTGAGTACCTGCCGCTGCTAAGATGCTCGGAGAGGGAGTGAGCCCAGCCCTGTGCCTTGACTCCGCCCAGGGCCCCCGCCCTTCATCTGGCCACGCTCGTCGCTAAGAGCCGGGCCCATCACTCTGAACCCGGGACTGGCTGTGCTCCGAGACCCGCCCATCGCCCCCACGACTTAGCCCAACGCGGGCTCCGCCCCGCCTCAGACCCCATCCACAGCTCCCGGGCACCCCACCAGTCGGCTTCATTCAGCCCTGGGCCCCGCCCCCACGCGCCCGTGCCCCGCCCCCAGGGCAGCATTTACATCAATGACTTCGCGCGCGTCGTGAGCAGCGACCAAGAGGCGGTGAACGGCGTCCTGCACTTCATCGACCGTGTCCTGCTGCCGCCTGACGTGCTGCACTGGGAGCCTGACGCTGCCCCAACCCCCCAGGTAAGACTTGGGTATGGGCTGGAGGCTGGGAGGCGGGCGGCCCGAGGCCCGGATTCCCCCTCGGCTCCCCGCTGGACCTTGTTGCTCATGGGTACCTTTCCTCAGAGAAACGTCACCGCTGCTGCCGAGAGCTTCGGTTATAGGATCTTCAGTGGCCTCGTGAAGGTAATGCCCCTGTGTGTGCGCCTATCAGTGTGTGCATATGAGCACGTGTATGTGGTGTCTGTCAGTGTTGTACGATGGTGTGTATGCTCACCTGTCCATGCTCACTATTCTGTGTGCAAACCCATCCCCTGCATGAGCACATCTGTGTGCACGAGCATCCCATTGTGAGCACCGTGTGCGTTTATGTATGCTCACATACCTGACCATAGTGTGCACTGTCAAGGTGTGTGCAAGTCTGTGTGTGCAAGCCCAAGTCTGCACCTGTGTGTCTGCCAGGGATGGCTGCAGCTGAGTGTGACTGGTGGGAACTCCTGGGTCCCTGGAGCACCCGGTAGCCCCTTCCTGGTCTGTCCTGTGCAGCCCCCTGCCTCTGCCCACCAGTTTCTGGCTAGGTTATGACGGAGACACCTCTGCCGCATCCCACTAGGTGGCTCGCCTCCTGCCTTTGCTTCAAGATGTGTCCCATAAACCGTTCACAATGCTGTGGCCCACAGACTCCGCCCTGCGAGCCCTGCCCCCTGAGCGCCAGGCATGGCTGTACCATGAGGCTCATCGTGACAAGCTGGCAGCCATTCTGCGGGGCCATGTGATCCACAATGTCGAGGTGAGTGCACCTGCAGACCTTGGTCCCCACTGCCTGCAGCCCAGCCTGCCTGCCCAGTTTCAACTGTGGCTCCGTCTGCTCAGGCCCTGGCATCTGACCTGCCCAACCTGGGCCCACTCCGCACCATGCATGGGACCCCCATCTCCTTCTCCTGCAGCCGCACCCGACCCGTGAGTCTGGGGAGAGGGCTTGGATGAGGGAGGTGGGAGGCAGGGGCCCTGGTTGTGAGCTGTGCATTTGTGACCCTCATGCACCCCATGTCCTCCCCCTGCAGGGTGAGCTCATGGTGGGCGAGGATGATGCCCGCATTGTGCAGCGGCACCTGCCCTTTGAGGGTGGCCTGGCCTATGGCATTGACCAGCTGCTGGAGCCACCAGGCCTTGGTGCCCGCTGTGACAGCTTTGAGACTCGGCTAGTGCAGAAGGTGAGGGAGGCCCTAGGCCACAGGTGGTTGGGTAGGGAACCCAGCTCACTTGTCCTCTCCATCTGACCTTACTGTGTGGGCCTCCATCCTGTCCAGGCCTGCAGCATCTGTGGACTGGAGCCGCCTTGTCCTCAGGGCTGGAAGGAGCAGGTGAGGGGATGGGGGTGCTGGAGAGGGCTGGGAAGGACCCAGGACCCCTAGGCTCTGGCTATCTGCAGCCTGACTCTTCTCGGCCCAGGGCAGCCCTGAGGCCTGCTGGCACTTCTACACGAAGTTCCGGCCACACTCTTCACTGCGCACCTGGGCACACAGCAGCTTCTGGGGGCGGCCCAGCCTCTGGGGCCATCCCCAGGGCCTGGGCAGGGGCTGCCGCCGAAACTGTATCACCACCACCTGGAAGCCCAGCTGCTGCTCCGGTCACTATGGCAGTGAGTGCCGAGGTAAGTGTCATGAGGTCACGGACACTGCTGGTAGACTCCTCTGGCCCCCAAGCTAGCCGAGGGCACAGCTCTGGCCATTGTCCCTGAGAAAGGGTCTTGGGTGGTCAAGGGCTGGGACAGGTCTAGGGGGGCAGTGGATTTTATGGGAGGAGATGCTTTAAGAGGTAGAGTGGGTGGTACACGGGCAGGACTTGGTGAGGTGCTCTGGGACGGGGGTTCCTGGATGCTCTCCAGGGCAAGGGAGCCTGGAGGGTTCTCTCAGCAGGGTGGGGACTTGGGTGGATTAGTGTTTCTGGAGGAGCCTTGGGCATACTGGGTGGAGGATGGATGGCATGACTGGGAGTGTGTGGGAGCCTTGATGACAGCCAGCCCCTGGCCCCACCCTGACACCCCCATCCCATGGCCCAGCATGCCCCGGGGGCCCCAGCAACCCCTGTAGTAACCATGGTGCATGCTTGGACGGCATGAGCGGCAGCGGGCAGTGCAGGTGCCACTTGGGCTTCACTGGGACAGCTTGTGAACTCTGTGCCCCCGGTGCCTTTGGGCCCCATTGTCGAGGTGAGCCATCCATCCCACCCACCCCCACCCTGTCCTCTGAGTCCCTCGGCCTCCATTGTCCACCAACCTCTGTCTTCCCCCCGCCCCTCTCCCCAGCCTGCCACTGCAGCTCCCATGGCCGTTGTGATGAGGGCCTTGGGGGCTCTGGCGCCTGCTTCTGTGATGAGGGCTGGACTGGGCTCCGCTGTGAGGTGCAGCTGGGTGAGTGGCCCTCGACTGTGCCCACCCTGCACCCTGTACACTTGCACCCCGCAGTGCATGCCCCGACGGCAGGCTTAGGTGGAGACACTGAGGGTGGGAGAGATAGGGGGGCCAGGAGGGCGGCTACTGACCTGGCTTCTGGGGTTGGGTGTCGGGGGACAGAGCTGCAGCCTGTGTGCACCCCACCCTGCGCTCCCCAGGCCGTGTGCCGTGAGGACAACAGCTGCGCGTGCAGCCTGGGCTACGAAGGGGACGGCCGTGAGTGCACAGGTAAGCAGGTGGATGGGAATGTGGGGGTGGGAGTGCCCCCACTCGCCCTGGGTCACCTGGTCAAAACTCTCCCTCCCTGCCCCCAGTGGCGGACCTGTGCCAGGATGGGCGTGGCGGCTGCAGTGAGCATGCCAACTGCAGCCAGGTGGGCACAGTGGTCACCTGCACCTGCCTGCCCGACTATGAGGGTGATGGCTGGATCTGCCAGGCCCGCAACCCCTGTGAAGACGGCCACCGCGGGGGCTGCAGTGAGCATGCCGACTGCCTGAGCACCGGCCCCGTGAGCAGGCGGGGAAACCCAGTGGCCAGGGTGGTGGGGAGGCCGTGCAGCCCCGCTCCCCAGCCCTGAAGGGCGCCCATCCACTCTCCCCTCTCGCAGAACACCCGGCGCTGTGAGTGCCATGCTGGTTACGTGGGTGATGGGCTGCAGTGTCTGGAGGAGGCCGAGTCGCCCGTAGACCGCTGCCTGGGCCAGCCCCGACCCTGTCACGTGGAGGCCGTGTGTACTGACCTGCACTTCCAGGGTGTGCTCCTCTGCCTGCTCCCCTGTGCCTCTGCTTTGTTCCTCTGTGCCTGCCAGCTGACCATGCACCCCCTCCCCTCTGCAGAGAAACGGGCTGGGGTCTTCCACCTCCAGGCCACCAGCGGCCCTTATGGCCTGACCTTCTCAGAGGCTGAGGCAGCGTGTGAGGCCCAGGGAGCTGTCCTGGCTTCTCTCCCTCAGCTCTCTGCTGCCCAGCAGGTGCGTGGGGCCTGAGAGTCTGGAGCTGAACCTGTGGGGGCCCTTGGAGTTGGGTCTTGCGTCTCAGTATCCCCTCCTGCCCTTGCAGCTCGGCTTCCACATGTGTCTTGTGGGCTGGCTGGCCAATGGCTCAGCTGCCCACCCCGTCGTTTTCCGTGTGGCGGACTGCGGTGACGGCAAGGTGGGCATAGTCAGCCTGGGTGCCCGTCAGAACCTTTCGGAGCGCTGGGACGCCTACTGTTATCGCATACAAGGTGCATCCACCCCACTGTGCTTCATCCCTGGCTCTACCCCCTCCCACCGACCCACTGACTCACTGACCCGCCTTTTCGGCAGACGTGGAATGCCAGTGCCGCGATGGCTTTGTGGGTGATGGGACCAGCATGTGCAACGGGAAGCTGCTTGACGTACTGGCTGCCACTGCCAACTTCTCCACTTTCTACGAGGTGTCCAGGCGCCCAGCCTTGGGCTGTGGGGATGATGGGGTAGCTGGATTCCTGGGGAGGGAGCCTGCCCTCATCCCTGCCTTCCCACCCTCCCAGATGCTGTTGGACTATGCCAATGCTACCCAGCAAGGTCTTGACTTCCTGGACTTCCTAGATGATGAGCTCACCTACAAGACACTCTTTGTCCCTGTCAACGAAGGCTTTGTGGACAACATGGTACCAGGGGATATGGGCAGAGCAGGGCTAGACTCTGCTCCCTCTGGCTGGCCCAGGCCAATAGGCATTGCTTTGCCCACAGACACTGAGTGGCCCAGACCTGGAGCTGCACGCCTCCAACACCACTTTCCTGAGCTCCAACGCCAGCCAGAGAACCTTGCTCCCTGCCCACTCGGGCCTCAGCCTCGTCGTTAGTGACTTGGGCCCTGGCAACAGCTCTCAGGCCCCTGTGGTGAGTCTGGCTGCTGCCCCTTCCCTGCTGGCCCTGGCCCTTCCTCATCCCCGGGTCTGACTCTGCTCTTCCCACAGGTCCCAGGGGCAGTGGTGGTTGGCAGTGTCATCCAGTGGGACATCATAGCATTCAATGGCATCATCCATGCTCTGGCCAGCCCCCTCCTGGCACCTCCACAGCCTGTGAGTCAGGGTTGGTGGGGAAGGTTGAGCTGACAACTCTGGCCAAGTCCTTAACACTCTCCTGGTGTTTGCAGCGGGCAGCGCTGGCACATGAGGCCCCACCCGTGGTGGCAAGCATGGGGGCTGTGGTGGCCGCTGTAGCACTGCTTGGCTTGGTGGCTGGAGCCCTCTACCTCCATGCCCGAGGCAAGACCACGGGCTTTGGCTTCTCCACCTTCCAGGTAGAGTTGGGCTGACGACTGGTGGGGGAGGTTGGGTCCTCTGACCTTACATGAAGCCCCTCACTACTCACCACCCCCTCTGCTTCCAGGCGGAAGACAACGCTGATGATGACTTTTCCCCGTGGCAGGAGGGGACCAGCCCAACCCTGGTCTCCATTCCCAACCCTGTCTTTGGCAGCCCTGATGCCTTCTGTGAGCCCTTTGATGTAAGTGTATAGGGGGGCATGGGGGACGTGGAAGTGGGCCCAGGGCCTGGTCTCTGCCTAGCCACAACTGGCCCTCACTGATGGCATAGTGGTTAAGAGCTACGGATGTTAACCAAAAGGTCGGCAGTTCGAATCCACCAGGCGCTCCTTGGAAACCCTATGGGGCAGTTCTACTCTGTCCTAAAGGGTCACTTTGAGTCAGAATCGACTCAACAGCAACAGGCTTTTTTTTTTTTTAATCCCAGGACTCACTCCTAGAGGAGGACTTCCCCGACACACAGAGGATCCTGGAGGTCAAGTGATGCGACTGGGGCTAAAACAGAGGTGTGTGCAGGAAGGAGACGGATGGCCTTTACTGCTTGTCTGGACAAATGCCCGGAGTGGGCAGGGCAGGAGGGCTGGGGGCCTGGACAATAAAGATGCCCTCAGCGGATGTGGGCCATGTCGCCAAGGAAGGGCGTCTTCATGCAGCCGGTGCAGAGCTGGTCCATCCAGAGGGGTGCCTCGTGCTGCAGGGGCATGCGGCGCGGGTAGAAGGTGAAGTCCACGCGGTAGTTGAGCAGGCAGCTGAGGGAGGCCATGTAGAGGTCGGAAAAGCGCACGAGGCGCCGCGAGAAGTAGGTGGGGTTGTGGAAGGTGCGGAAGATGCTCCCAAACTGAGGATTGAACAGTGCCTTGGTGATGCACCTGGGGAGGGAGACACGGGGGTGCTGCAGGGGCTGGGTGCAGAAGGGGGCTGGGCCAGGACTCCCACCCTGGCCCCACCCTCTCACCTCAGCTCCTGCCGCTCCTTCACCCAGGCAGCCAGCACCTGTCGCGACTCTGCATCCTGGTAGGTCTGGGGGAGACATGGTGTGCACTTGCTCGGTGTGTGTGCCTGTGGAGGAGGCAGCCCCCGCCCTGCCCCACCCCGCCCTGCCCTGCACCTGCATGCGCTCCAGCAGCCCAGTGAGCGCCTGCTGCCAGGTCAGTGAGTGCATATACTGCTCTGTGTTGATGATGCGGATCTCACGCTCCAGCTCGGGGATGATGGCACCTGTGCGCCAGCCGTGCCGCAGCATGAGGTCCTGGTGTTTGGGGAGGGCGAGGATGGGCTCAGTGCCAGCTGGAAGGGCTCCCCATCCTCCTCCTGTGGCCCAGCCCTGCTCCCCCTCACCGCCAAGTCACTGTAGAGGTGGTCTCCGAAGTAGAGCACACGGGGGCCCCGCCATTCTGTCAGGCGCAGGAAGTCAAACAGGTTTCCCTGGGGAGAGGTGGGGCAGGGACACCTCTGAGCCAAGTGTGCTGAGGGGAACCCTATGCGGCTGCTGGAACCAGGCCTTGTCCTCCACTAGGCCGCCCAAATCCCCAGAGGCAGTGAGGCCCCTCTAGCCGGATGCTGGGCTGCCCTTTCCCATGGCCCTGCTGTCCCCTGTCTGTGCTCTAGGCCTCAACACTTCCCCCTCACGCTCGGCCTGCCTGCCCTGGAAAGTTCCTGTAGGGCTGGCACAATGTCCTGTGCCTCGAGAGCCTCCCCTCCCCACAGTCTCACACCCACCAGGCTAGAGGTTGAGTCCACCCTTTGTGGGAAACACACTGCAGCAGAGGCCCTAAGAGGAGGCCCTTAGACCCGGGTCTTCCTGGCTCCCTCACCCCAGCCCAGAGGGACCCAGCTGATAAATGGCAGACCTCACTGTGAGGCCAGCTGCCCCTCCAGCCCCAAAGCCACAGAAAAGATACAAACACCCCAAGCCAGGCTCAACACAACCAGGGCAACTGGCAGGGGAGCAGAAACTGAGAAGGGTCCAGAGCAGGAAATGCAGTGGCCACCAGGGGCAGAGGCCCACATCCCAGAACTGAGGAAAATTCATACCTGGCGAAAGAGAGTTAACAGAGCAGTCTGCATCCAAAAGCCTCAGAGGAAAATCATGGGGGAAACAGGTGGTTATAAAAGAACTTAATTGCTGAAATAAGCTCAAGTGGAAAGGCTGAGGAGCAGGTGGGTCTGTTGAAGAAGGAAGTGGTGAAGTCGGGAATGCAGAGGACATCCCCCTGAACCAAGAGAAACAATCTCGGTGGGCAGGTGTGAGTCAGGAAAGATGGAGCCTGAGGTTCCAGCAACAAGAACTCAAAAGACAGGGCAGGGAAAGAGGACCTCAGAGTGAGGTTCGTGAGAAACACACAGACACACAGACAGAGATACACAGACAGACACACACACACACAGACACACAGACACACACACACACACTGAAATTTCAGGACACCAGGTATAAAGGAAAGCCTAAAAGCTGCCAAGGGAGAAAAAAAACATTTCCCACAAAGAAGCGTGACCCTCCTCAGCCACAGCCAAGAATGCCAAGACAAAGGAGAGTATCACCCTCAGAGCTGAGGGGCAGACCTGCACTCAAGGTGGGGGGGGGGGGGGGGGGAAGCAGGGAGGGAGCTAAGCAGTGGTCAGAGGTAGCTGGGGTGGGAGTGCCTCTGTAGCCCAGCCTCCTCACTGGGTACCCCAAGGCTGCTCCTTGTGGTTGTGCCCCGTGGTCCAAGTGCTGGTTTCCCCACCTCCCTGCCCTGAGGCCTCTGGAACCCCCACACCCAAAAGGAAGGACCAGCTTAACCAGGATTTCTGCATTCCATCCAGGGCCAAATGCCTTAATCACTGCTGTTCACAGTCACCCATTCCCCTCGCCAGCTTCAGACAGCCAGAAAGGGAGTCTCCCGGAGCACTCCTGTGAGCTGCCCCAGCAGCCCAGCTCAGCAGCCCCAGTCAGGCTTGTTCTGGCTACACAGTTCTCAGCCCCAACTAATAGTGCCACTGACTGGGCATGCAGTGATTGTCGGGCCACTCCAAGGGCTGCACACTACAACTCATGTAGAGGGTGTTATACCACTTTTGCAGATGAGGAAAGCAAGGCACAGAAAGGCCAGGAGACTAGGCCAGGCTCCTGCTGCTCCTGAGTAGTGGAGTTGGGATTCAGATGCCAGCAGCCTGACCCAGAGGCCAAGCTCTTGACCACTGCCTAGACCTTCACCCTGACAGCCACTCCCCAGGGACTCCTGCATCCAGGCCTGCAGTGGACTTGGGATGGGAGGCAGATGTGGGGTTCTGGCCAGGGCCAAGGAGGCTGTGCTTCTTCCTCAGAGGCTGCCCCCTCCACAGTCTGGGGCCTTGGGGGGCCCTGTGTACCATCCCTGGCCCCAGATGGCTCTCACCTGCCGATAGATCTTGCCCTTTTCCAGGCGGGTGATCCGGTCCCACTGGAGCGAGCCCTTTTCATCAAGTTTTCTGAAAGGCCTGGTTGGGAGTGGGGGTGAAAGGCTTGGTTTCCAGCATGTGGCACAGCTGCAGGGCCGGTACTCCCCCCATAAAGGCCCACCTGCTCAAGCCAACAAGGGGGCATCCTCACCTGAGCACAAAGGCCAGGCTGGCCTTGTGTCTCAGTCCCCTCATCGGGGGTGGGGCTTCCATTCCCCCTCCCCAACCCCGTTGCCTCAGGCAGGCTCAAAGCCATACTTGCGCCGGTCGGTGAAAAAGCTGGGCTTGTCCGCTTGGACAATGACCACATCGAAGAGTTGGCGCCAATCGGGGCCCACCATGTGCCTCATCCCCTTGTCCCTGTGCAGAGGTGGACAGGCGGCAGGTGGTCTGAGGGTGGCTCTGTGCCTGCCCATCCCCGCCAGCCCTGGCCCTGTGCCCCTCCTACAGGGGGACTCACACAAAGCTGAAAGGGCTGTTGGTGATGAGAAACAGCTGCTTCCCGTGGGCCACCAGGCGGCTAAGGACTGCGAACGTTTCGTCCCCTCTCAGGATATACTTCTCTAGTGGGAGAAGATGGGTCTCTGAGGGCCAAGCCTACGACCCCAGGCCAGGAAGGCCGCAGGGCAGGGCGACTGTCCACCCTTACCCATGTCCTGCTCGATCCACTGGTACATGAGGCCCTTCACGTGCACGTCTCGGATAGCATCCTGGGGGCAGCGGGGGACAGTGAGGGTGCAGCAGGGCCCACAGCCTGCCCTGCTGTAGCTGGATTCAACCTCCCCGCCATCCCCAGGGGCAGGCCCGGTAGCCTCACTGTCACATCCTTGTAGAGGTGTGCCTGGTCAAACTCCAGGCCGTGGCCCAGGAAGTGGTCCACCACACAGGAAAGCAGTGCCATCTCTGGCAGTGAGAAGATGTCCATGAACTGCTTGATGGAGGGACCCTGGGGAGGGGCCACCATCTCAGTACCCCTCAGTCCCGTCACTTACTCCCAGCCCTATTGACTAGAGGCCCTGACTCTGCCCTGGGACACTGGCAGAGGGCACAGCCTGTGGGTCAGGGCTGGTCCATGGGACTGGGGTAGGCCCTGTGTTTGCAGTGACAGCACAGACCTGAGCTGCCTGGGGCAGCAGCAGGAGGAGAGAGTACCTTGCCGTAGAAGCCGCTCATCTGGTACAGTGGGATGTGCTGGGTGCCCCCATACAGGTCGATCACTTCCTCATCTGGCACAGGCTGCAGGCCCCTGGGTGGGTGCAGACACCATCAGCCCAAAGCAGTCTCGGCCCCAGGCCGCAGCATAGGGCTGGGGAGAGAGTGAGGCAGGACAGCGTGCAGCAGAAGCACTGGGCAGGGCAGGGCACGGTCGGGGTGAAGTCAGCACTGACCTGTAGGCCGTCCCCAGCTGCACGTAATGGAAGGCGTCAATCTTCATCAGAAGGCTCTGGCACCAGGGGCGCAGGACGGGTGTTAAGGAGGTAGTTGTGCCATTGGCTCTGAGCCAGCCTCCTACAGTCCCTACGCTGAAGCCCCAACTGGACAGTACCAAGGGGATCGTGTGTACACCAAAAGGAAGCTGTGGCTTTGAGGCCAAGGAGGTGGGCAGTTGAGGAGACCCCCCTACAGGGGATGGTGGGGACTGAGGATACAGACCCTATATATATCCAGTCAGGATGGGCCGGGGGAGTCAGCGGTCTAGCGACTCACCTTCTGGATGTCATAGTGGAGGCCTCGGATGGCAAAGCTGGGGTTGTAGTCATACTTCCGAATTCCCTCTGGGTACTGTTGGAGGAAGGCAGGGTGGGCCTGAGACAGTAATCTGCCAGATCTGCTGGTTGGGAGTCCACCTCAAGGGATCAATCCAGCCACCCACCCAGGGCAGTGGCCAGGCCAGAGGGCCAGGGATGGGCCAAGTCAGCCTTGGGTGTACAGGTACAAGGCCTGGCCTGCCTCCAGGGCCTGGGCATGGTGGTGGCATGGGCCCCCTGCCTGGCTGACCTCACCTTGTAGTGCTCGATCAGGATGTCCCGGGCGGCATTGAAGACCTCAGGGTGCAGTGCATCTGCGTACTGGGCCAGCGTGTAGTCGTAGTCAAAACCGTAGACCTCCACATCACTCAGGCTGATCTCATTGTTGGCATAGATGGCCGCCGGGTTCAGGAGACTGCAGACCTCAGGGGGCAGGAGGTCTAGAGGAAGGAGAAGCAAGGAGGCGGTGATGCCAATGACGATCACCGCAGCAGGAGCAAATGGTTACTGACTACTTTCCTGATGCCCAGCTCTGTGAGCTCACAAAACACCCCACGGATGGGTACTCTTAGCCCACGTTGCGGATGGTCAAACAGAGGCTGAGAGACAGAGGTCACTTGCCCAGGGTAACATGGTTGGGTAAGTCAGAGCTCCATGGCCAGAGCTCCTACCCACGGGCTCACTACTCACCTGGGTTAGACCACTGTCTGCGGCCCACCAGGTGCACTGAGCCCATGCCTCTTCCAGGCTCTCGTCACTCAGCCCCAGAAGACACAGAACTGGCCTATCCATGGCTACATTCAGACCCTTCAGGTGGGTAGTCACCCCAGCTCCTCACTGTCCAGCCCCAGAACAGCTGCACTCAAGACTGCCTATGTGTATCCTGCCCCTCTGCTGAAAACCCCTTCCTGAGCACTACTGTCTCCCTCCCCCACCCCACCTGGGAGAGACCCCACTGCTCTTCTCCCATCCTGCCCAGCCTTGCCCACTGGCCTCATATCTCAATCTCCTTGGGCACCCATGTGAGGGGTGGTGTGTGGGGACTGAGGACCCCAGGCCAGAGGATGCTGGCTTTGTCTTTGCCAGACTGCGGGCCTGAGGCCATGGACACTGCTTTTCCACCTTGCCAGGTACTGGAGTTGGGGCTCAGGAACTTTAGCCGGGTGGGGCTCCTGGCTCACCCCTCTGCCTCTCATCTGAGGAAGCTACCACAGTCTGGGGAGTGAGGCCCCTCTAACTGGATTTTAGCTGCCCGCCAGCCCTCCTAATGCCATTTGCTGGGTCTGGCCAGGGAACACTGCTCATTACAACGGGCAGGACGTGCGATATTGGGTTTTGGGCCATTACCCAAACCGCTCCTCTCTGAAGATGTGGTCATGGCCACCTCAAAAGCCCTGGCTGCTCCTGAGAGGCTGCAGTTGGCTCTGAGCTAACAGTAGGGGGGCCGAGCAGAGCACTGTGCAGATGGGCTCTCGGGTCCTAATGAGGCCAATAAGGCTAAGGGGACCCAGGCTCACCTGCCATGGCTTCCCCATCCAGGCGGACAATGGGGGACATGGATGTGGAAAGGGGGGTGCAATGGAAAGGGCATGGGCTCTGAGGTCAGACAGACCAGATCAGGCCTGCCCCCCACCCCCCATCCCCAGCTACGACCTCAGGAAAATCACCACCTCGTGGGTCTCAGTTTCCTTGTCTCTAAAAGGGGACTACAAACTACCAACCTACAGAACTGGCGAGAGGCCCTATGGAAGACGCTCTGGGCAGCGCTCCTGCTCTGCATCCCTGGGAGTGGGGGATGAATGGGTGATGCACTTCCTGAGCCCTGTCCGTGATCTCACTCAAGGAGCAGAGGGTTGTAGGGCGAGGGGGGCAGGCAGGACTGCGTGCACAGGGGTCCTGTTCCTGAGACCTCCTGCCTGTGGAGAGCAAGCTTGGCAGGCTGAGGCCCGAACCGACAGCCTGAGCCACCAGGGAATCCCTGTCTCAGCCAAAGTGGGCACGGAGCAGCAGCCCCCGGCCACTCAGCAGGCCTGTGCTCAGGGGCAGACACCTTGCTGATGGGTTCCCATGTTGAGAAGCAGTTGCCTCGGAGGGCCCCTTGGAACACAAGGCCCCCCACTCTGCTTTCTTTTCTAGCTAAGCACAGGGTATGGGTGAAGAAACTGTGGCTGGTTCCTCTGGCGGCCCTAGGCCGGCACAGTCCTGGCAGATCTGCGGGTGCAGACAGAACATCCCCACTTGAACACATGAGACACAGTCGACTTCAGCCCTCTAGGGAGCTGGACCCAAGATGGCCCTCACTAGCGTCACTAGGAGCCTGGACCTTGCCCTTCCAGCAGTCCTGAGTTCCTGGGTACTGACTCTCGGTGTGCTGTCCAGCAGCCCTCCAGGGTGGGAGGGGTCTGCTTGGCAGTGCAGTCCCTTGATGCCATAGAGTCCTGGCCTTTGCCTCTGCCCTTGTGGATGTTCCCACAGACAGACAGTCCCCCCAGGAATGAGGCGGGATGGGGAAGCAGCCCACGGGCGTCTAGGCTCCTGACCCAATTTCTGAACTAGGAAACCACAGCCCCGGGGCTCACAGGGCCCTACTCCCCTTCACAGGGCTGTGGTGGTGCAGCCCAGGCTGGGAGAAGAGCTGGGCAAGGATGTGGTCTCCATCCTGCACTGGTCTTCTCCTCAGCCCAAGCATTCGGCTTGTCCCACGGCACCAGGTTCCAGGCCCAACTCCTTGCCGTGGTAGCCATGAGGCTCAATAATGGGTGCCGGCCTCCCAGCTGCTGCTTACTGGCACTTGTGTAGGTCTTAGAGGCTCATCTTGTTCCGTTCTCTCTATGTTCCTGTGAGGCAGTTACACCTACTCCTTCATTGTCCAGAGGAGGAGACGGGAGGTGGAGTCAGGTGGAGTCACTTGCTCCAAACCACCAGCAGCAGGCACAGAGCTGAGATTTTAATTTGCCTGCTCTTAATCACTCTGTCGCTCTGTCTAGCCTTCTACCGTCCCCACACTGAGGCTGGGGTGGACGTGTTGGGGACAGAGAGGGGCAAGTACCTGGAGGGGGCTGCTGCACTGCTCTCAGGGTCCAGGGACTGGCCTGGGACATGGTTCCCTGGCAAAGTTTTGTCCACAGGCATTAGTCCAAGGCACACCTCAATACCCAGAATCTCCCCCAGAAAACCCAGTCCGATAGGCAGGGGCTAGCATCCAGGGGCATGGGGCTGGCTCATTCCAGTCCTTATGATGGCATCTTGCTGGAAACTACCTTCCCCTTGCACACCAAGAAGAGCTTAGGGGTCTTGTGAAGATCCAGACTCTGGCTGGGCCCTGGAGGACAATGCCCAGTAGACTCTTCACGGCCCCCTCCCCTACAGCTGTAAGGCAGGCTTCTCCAGGCCCAGAACACCCAGCCCTGCTCCCTCCAAGGGAGACAAATTGAACTCAGGAGCTGGGGCAAGGAGTCCTTATAAAGGCTCAAGGGCTTCAAAACAGCCACTCCTCAAGTCTCCAACAGCTGGAGAAGAGGCCTTCTCCAGTCAGCTGGGATCTGGGGCCGACGCCTCTGTGATCAAGGGCTGGAGAAGGGCTGTCCTTCCAGACAGAGCCACTTTGTCTTGTCAGACAATGAAAGCCACTTCACCCCTGGGGGCTGCTCTGGAAACTCCTTGGATCAGCATTGTGTTTTATGCCTGAGAACACTAAGGGTCTGAGAGGGCAAGACTTGCTCAGGGCCAGCCAGCTGGTCAGTGATAGGGTCACCACCCAAACAGCATCTGTCTGCTGCAGAAGCTGGGCCCCAAGACCCCGCCCAGACAGTGGACAAATGTAGGGCGCTCTCAGGCCCCACCAGGGCACCTCCAGCCTGCCCTCTCTTCTGAGAGGCAGCCTCAGCCCCCATCAACCCATTTGGCGGAAGAGAATTGTTGCTGTTAGCTGCTGCTGAGTGGGTTCTGACTCATAGCGACCGGACAGGACTGAGAAGAACTGCCCCATAGAGTTTCCAAGGAGCGGCTGGTGGATTTGAACTGCCGACCTTTTGGTTAGCAGCCGAGCTCTTAACCACTGTGCCACCAGGGCTCCGCAGAAGAGAATAGCGACGGTTAAGTGCTCTGGCCAAGGCTGCAGCAACCCTTCTGGATCCTAGGGTTAACTTGGTATTTATCCTCCAACACCTCCGCCCACCTCCTCCGAGCTGAGTGTGTTCCGGACCTACACGACGCTCCCAGTCCAGCCGGGAGCCTGCTCAGGTCGAGTTATCCCCACGAGGCCGCTCCGGCCAGCGCCCACCGCTAGCTCTGCCCAAGGTACTCCCGCCCCAACTAAGGGCCGGCCGAGAACAAGGGGTTGGGGGCGTTTGCGCCGCGGCCTCCAGACTGGCGGGACCCCGGGGGATGACGGCGAGGGCCCTACACTCCGGCGGCCGCTCCAGGAGCCCCGAGCTCCCGCCCGCCTTGGGACGTCGGGGCGTTTTGCGGAGACCCAGGGCTCCAGGACGACTCGCAGAGACTCTCCGGAAAAGGCGCCGGGCCCTGGAGCTCCAAAGCCCGGGGGAGAGCCCCACGGGGGCGCTTTATTCCAAGAGCGGCGCCCGGAACGCCTCGGGGGCCAGCCCCCGGCGCTCCGTCTGTTGCCCGCGTGCGTCCTCTTCCGCGCGGGACCCCCTCCCCGCGCTCGTCCCACTTTGCTCACCCACCGTGCACCAGTCTCCGCATGTCCTGGTAACGAGCCCACAGGTGCCCGCTGGGGTCTGCGCCGCCGGCGGACGCGGGGGTGAGCGCGGGGCGCGGACCGCCCGGACAGGGGACGCCGGGACTCGGGGGTCCACAGCCAGGGCAGGAAGACGAGGCGGCTCGCGGCCCGCCATGGCCTCCGCACAGCAGCCAGCGCCGGGCGGCGGTCCACAGCCCCGCGCCCGCCATGCCCCCTGCGCGCCGCCGGGGCTGCGCTCGGCCGGTCCCCCAGCCCGCCGCCGTGGCCGCGTGCTCTTTGCGGAGGCCGGCCAATGGGCGCCGCGCACGGAGCCCAGCCGGCCAATGGGCGCGGTAGTCGGCCCGGAGGGCGGGAGGTCCCGAGACCGGGTGGGGCAGGGCAGGCTCCCCAGCCCCCTCCCCCAGTCTCCGGCGCCGCGGAGAAGGACTCTGCGTCCACTTCGGCTGTATCGGCAGCGATGGCGGTTTCTTCAGGTTAGAAGGCCTGAGAGCGGTCGCCCCTGCGAGGCCCCGGATGGCCAGGACGCGGAGAGGAGTGGGCAGGAGCGCTAAGGGTCCACCCGCCCAAGACCTCCTGCCCCAGTTCCTCCGCCCCTCCTCCCCAGTTCCCGTTCCTTCTGCCGAGAGTCCTCTCCCCGCCTCCGACTCCCCGGTTGACTGCCGTAGATCCGAGCCTGGGGTCCTTCACACATTTATTCTCCCAGCGAATAAAGAGCCCTTCCTGTGCGCGCCCCAGTGCCAGCCCCCGGCTAGGGGAGAACCTGGGACCTACAGGGTGGCCGAGGTCTGCTGAGGCATCCCTTCCCCTCTGCCTCCATGTACTCATAGAGGTGATCCCATCTAATTCGACCAGGGCGACGTGGTCGTGCGCTGCACGGCGGTGGGCTGGGAGGCACTGCGCTGCATAGTTACGACTGCAACAAAAGGCCACGCCGACCTGCCCTACTCCTCGCTTTACGGCGAAGGCCCCTTGTTGACATGCACGGTCTCTTGTCTGAATGTCGCCAGACTTCCTTTCGACATTCCTCTTTCCCCTTCAGAACTAGTCTCCATCCGCGTTTCTTCTACTCAGATCGACTTTTTGAGTCCGCACGCGTAGCGGGTAGTGGTTGGGCTCCAGGTCGCTATGGAGCTGGCCAGCTGGGGCACACTTTGTTTCCCTGAGGTGCTCCACAGGGTGGCCTCGCCGGTTTTAACAGTGTGTGTACATTCGAAGCTCCACTGCACATTACACTCCTCTGCAGACTATAGTGTGCCAGACTCTGTGGGCCAGGCGCTGGCATAGCATCGAGGCCGAAGTGTAGGCCTGTGGGTGGCTGCCAACCAATGCAGAGAACGCCAGTGGGCTAGGCGGGTGCTGAGGACCTGAGGACACGTGAACCTGCTCACGTGGGGTTGGGTGGGTGTGTTGCAGGGTCTGGTTCGCAAAGCCACAGAGAGAAGTGGGAGCACCAAGCAGGTGTGTGCGTACCGGGAAGAGAGAGGCTGTTATCCAGAAGGCGACTCAGGTGTTCAGTGCCCAGCCCCACGGCTTTTGGAGACGCCCTTGCTTGCCCTCCTTTTCTACTCTGCTTGTTTTGTGTCACATCATCAAACCCTCTTATTGGTTCTAAGCTTCCATTTGATTTTCTTAGATTGACTAGTCTGTATCCCTTCTTACAGCTACTTCCCAGTTGTTTTTTTAGCCATAGGTAATGCGGTGACAGTCCCTCAGAGACATCTTCAGCAAGCACAGCTGGAGGGGAAGAGTGAGGGTTCTGGAGTTAGAGTGCAGCGTCTACATGGCTTAACCTCTTGCGATGAAAATAGGCAATGTGCCACAATCCATGTAAAGAGCTTGGGCTCAATAATTATAAAACCAGACTGAACCCTTTGCCCTCGAGTCGATGCCGACTCATAGCGATCCTATAGGACAGGGTAGAACTGCCCCATAGGGTTTCCAAGGCTAAAATCTTTACAGGGAAGCAGACTACCACAACTTTCTCCGGTGGAGCAGCTGGTGACTTGGAACCACTCACCTTTTTCTTAGCAGGGGAGCGCTTAACCACTACCTTGCTAAGTGCTTTACATCCTAAAAAATGATTTAGTGCTTTACGTTCATTAAATCCTCACGGCCGATTTTATGGATTAGGGTACTGAAGTACCGATTGGCTAAAGCAGCACTGTGGAGCAGGTTGTGTCTGACAGCAGAGCCCATGCTCTGTAACCGTCGTGCTCTTCTACGATTACTGTGAATGAGATGATGCATAAAAAGCACCTGCAATGCCTGTATATCAGTAAGCGTCCTATACAGAAAAACAAAAACAAAAAACAAAACCAAACCAGTTGCCATCGAGTGGATTCCGACTCATAGCGACCCTGTAGGACAGAGTAGAACTTCTCCATAGGGTTTCCAAGGAGCGGCTGGTGGATTCAAACTGGTAACCTTTTGGTTAGCAGCCTAAGCTCTTAACCACTGCGCTACCAGGACAGAATACAGAATAGTTTCATTTATTTATTGATTTTAGGGTTGTTTGTACATTAATTTAGGCTTTTGCTGGGATAATGGTAGAATTCAGCCTTCTGCAACCATGCGTATCAAATTCGGTTATTTTTAGTCTAGTCACCAGTCACCTCCCTGAATCAAACGCAGCGCGTTGCGTAATTGCATTTTAGGGTACGGTGCAATATACATTTAGTCCATCAGAGATGATTCCTACTTCTAGCAGGGTATTAGGGAGGAAGATGGCGGTGGTAGAGGAGGGGGCGCGGCTAGAGGAAGGGGCACTAGCCGACGCTTGGGTAGCCGGGGGGCGGGGCCGGGCCGGCGCCACGTGGGCGGCCCCGCGCCCCTTGGGCCTCCCCGCCTCCAGAACCAAGGCGGCTGCGCGGCTTCGCTCAGGCTGGGTTTGGCCTCACGGAGCATGCGCACCCCACCGTACTCTGATTGGCGAATCTGCGAGCCCCACTGCACTCTGATTGGCGGAGCCACTGCCCCGCCGGGTTCCGCACTCGCCCGGCAGCGGAGCAGAGTTGGTCGAGCAGCGCTGGGCCTGCAAAACCGGGCGAGGGCTGGCAGGGCGGTCTCGACCCTGTCTGTGCGCACCAAGCCAAGGGCAGGAGCAGCTCCAGTCCCGCCTGGTTCCGCCGTACCCATCTCCACGACCTTAGTCTAGCATGTTCTCCAGGGCCCAGGTGAGGCGAGTTCTGCAGTGGGTTCCCGGGAAGGAGCGACTCGGCATCTACAGGTTCCTGCCTTTCTTTTTTGCCCTCGGAGCAGCGATGGAATGGATCATGATCAAAGTGCGCGTGGGACAGGAGACTTTCTGTAAGTGGGGGTGAGGCAGCTTCGGTTCCATTTCAGGAAGGCATGCGGCAGCAGAGGGCCCGTTTCCCTGGGCGTATTCTTAGATTGCAGACAGCTCCTTGCACTCGGCGCTCCTGCTGAGCTGAGCTGCTTTAACCTTGTAGGAAGGGCAAGTGCAGTTCTATTCGCTTGGTCCTGGAGACCGGCCCGGGCTCTCCTGTAAGCGGGCGACAAAGGCACATTGACGTCCAACCTTGAGACCTTTCCTGCACTTGAGAGGGCACGTGCCTCCAGTCAGGCCGCCTCGTCGTAGGCCTTGCCCTTCCTGCTCATGCTGGTGACACTGTTTGGGTTCCGAGGAACAGATTTCAAGGGGTGGATCCTGGGAACTCAGGAAAACTATTAACTACCTGTCAGGCACGCCCCCTCCCCACCCCCGGCCTCTTCAGTCCGAACTCTGGAGGGAGCTGGTCTGCCTGGCTTAGCCAGTTGCCACTGTCTTTACAGGGCAAAGTCATTGGCACCGGCTTCTTGGCCCGTGGGTCAGATGCCCAGCACTGTGAAAAGAATGTCTGGCATTGCTTTGCTGAGCAGTTATTTGGAGGAAGCCTTTCCCAACCCCTAGGCCCTTTCTGCTTTGCCCCTCTGCTGAAACACTGTATCCCCTTGGAATTGCTAACCCTCATTTTGCTATTACATTAGTGCTAAAATTTTCCACCTTTTGTTCATCCGTTCATTAATATTTAACAAGCACCTAGGAGAGGATATGTGAGACCCTGGGTGGTGCAAACGGTTAACACACTCAGCTGCTAATCAAAAGCTTGGTGGTTTGAGTCCACCCAGAGGTGCCTTGGAAGAAAGGCCTGGTGATCTACTCTGAAAAATCAGCCATTGAAAACCCTACGGAGCCCATTTCTACTCTGACACACATACTGTCCCTATGAGTTAGCTTGATGAGATGAGGTAATGAACAAGGCAGAGGGTCCCCCACCCCTGAAGAACTCCAATGGGAAAGACATTGTAAAGACAGTTACCATAAAGTATTATCAGTGCTGTGACAGGGAAGGAGGCGCGGGGCTGTGGATGGTATAGGGAAGGCTTCCTGGAGGAGTTACCGTGTCAGCCAGGAGCTGAAGAGTCAGCTGGATGGACTGTGCTGTGTTTGAGGGACTGAGGCTGGTGAGCGGAGTGAAGGGTGATGTGGTTAGAAAGGTGCCTGGGTAAGGCCACAGAGGGACTGGAGAACTAAGAATGCAAAGAGCTGAAGGGTTTTAAGCAGCAGATTACATGTCTGGGGAGTGGCTCCTAGTGGAGAAGAGATTGAAGGGAACATTTAGGCTGTGTGGTGTCCAAGTCTGAGATCTGGCCTGTTCTAGGGTGGGGCGGAGAGCGCCCTGGAGGTAGAGGTGACAGCTTGGTGATTGACAGGACTCAGGAGATGAGGGAGGAGGTGGGGCTTCTGGTGGCACAGTTGGAGCTGGGGAGTACCTTTTGTCCAGGTGAGGAACACAGGCAGGCTGATCGTGGGCTCCATTCTGGACGTGCTGAGCTGGAGATGGTTACACAGATCTGAAGCTCAGGAGGCAGATCTGGGCCAGAGATCTGGATTTGTGGGTCATTCACAAGCAGATGGCGATGAAAGCCAAAGGAGTCAAACCCTGACATTTGAGGGATGACTAAGAACGGCCAGAGAGGTGAGGAGGAAAACCATGAGCAAGTGTGACTCTTGAAGGAGGCAGATTCTGGAGGTAACACGTCCCAGGAAGAGAAAGACTTGATATGCAAATGCTGATCCCGTGAGGGGGGATGGAGAGGCTGGAAATACCTTGGGTCTTGAGATGAGAGCAGGGCAGTAGGAGTAGCCCTTGGAAGTTAGCTGAAGAGTTTTTCACAGATGACTTCTTTCTGTGAAGTAAGACTTTCTGGCCATTCAGCGGTCAGGGTCATGGCTGAGGAAACAGGATTGCGGTGTCACCATGGACCCAGTTAGATGTGCCACTTGGCTCTGCAGCACCCGGCAAGCTGGGTGAGGTCCCGAGAAGAGAGGAAGTTGGATTCATTGGGGTTGAGGTTTTGTGGGTCTGTCTAGAAGTTAAGATACCAACAAGAGAGTGGAGGAATTTCTGCTGTCTTGGGTGGGAAGAGAGAACAAGAAGGCTAAGAGGGAAGACAGGGGCCAAGGGCTTAAGGAGGAAGTTGGTGGGGTCCAAGGACAGGACGGCTAGAAGGTGGTAGCAGTTGTAATCATAGAGCAGAATGCTTGAATTTATTACTTCAGAGGGACACTGCAAATGGATTGCAGAAGCTAGGGACTTGGCCAAGAGGCCAGAGAGGTGAAGGCCACATCCCTGTGGGTAGTGGTGCCTGGGGAGACGGGAGTGGACAGGGTCAAGGAGTCTGAACTAGATGCCAGAGTTCTCAGGGACTCAGGGGAGGGATGGAAAGCAGTTTGCCTTGCAGAGCTGGCATGAGTCCCACAGGGTTTTTTACATGAGGGTGGAGAATCAAGCCTGGAAAAGTAGCAGCTGAGAGAAAGGAAACTGACCTCACCTCCTGACCCTGAGGTTCCTGGGTGTGGGAGAGGGAGCAGTTACCACAGAGAGCTGCAGGGCAAGAGGTGCCTTTAGGGGCCCAGGTTTGAGTTAGGAAGGAGGATTTCAGAGAGCAGAATAGAAACTGAGGAAAAGGAGGAGGAGGTCTTAAAACACTGCTAAGAGGTGTGTTAGGAACTCACTCGATGGTTACAGGGATCCTGTCTTTGAAGCCGTGACTCTTATTAATGTCCAGAGCTCCATTAACAGCCCCTATTTAACTTGATTTGTCTGATTTAGACATTAACGTTGAGATTCAGAAATAGGTGATAGACTTGGACTATTGCTTGAACTACTCTACTCAGATCTGAGAACTTTTAATTCCTTGGTCTCTTAAAAATCTAAATAAGCAAAATTTTTGTTTGATACAGATGATGTCTACCGTAGAAAAGCCTCAGAAAGACAGTATCAAAGAAGGCTGGAGGACGTCCCGGAGACTGAAGTCCAGCAGTCGATGAAGTGAATGGAAACTTCACTGCTGGTTTCAGCGCCCTTACAGATGTACTTTCCAGACCTCTTGTTCTTAGACAGCTTGTCCCTCAGCAGCTGCACAGTATTCCAGCAACTGCCTTTACAAAGAAGTTTTATGGTTTTACAGTTTCTGCGTAAACACTCCCCAACTTACTGTTGCACAGCACTTGAGGGAAAATTGTTTCTTCCTAAAATACACCTATCCATTGAACCTAGTCCATGAAATATTTCTAAATAATTCAAGGATCAACCAGGATGCTTTTCAGTGCAGTCTGAATAATTTGTGAAGTCCTTTGTTTTTGGACAACAAATGATAACCTTCTTTGCTTTTTTGCAGGATTCAAATTTAATCATGACATAAAAGACCTTGCCCATTCTGAGATCATTTACCAGGATAAATAATTATGCAGATGCCATTTCTGCTGGCTCCCACATTGTAAACTTTTTGCTAGAGTGGCGGGAGGTCTTGACTGTGCAGATTACTCCTGGCAAGTGCTCTCGTGAACAGAAGTGGCCTCGTCCCTTGCTTGTCTTCACTGACACAGGAGGCTGGACCTCCGTAAGGACTCCTCTGTATGCTGCTGCTGCTGCTTTCATCCAGCTGCCAAGTGAAAAACACTTGCTCCTTCTGTAAGGAAGTGAACCTACCCAGTGTAAAGCATCCACAGACTGAACTAACCCAGAAGTTCAATCTGTTGGAAGAGATTTTGCAATCTGACCCAGAATAAGTTTGGGTCAGCTGGTGAAAAAGCAAAGACATCTTTCCATGCTTGGATAAGCATGTCCAACATCCTTTCAAACAAGAAAGCAGCTATTAGAGAAGACTAAGTTTCAAGATAGTTTCTAACTATTGCTCATGAATAAGCAAGCAGATGCTTAAAGCCACAGGGCATCCTCAAGCTAATGATCTCTGCCACAAATATTATCTTTCTAAAAAGTTTCTCAATTTTTTTTTCTTTTCCAATTTTAGTTCATTTGCGTTAGAACCAATGCACTGTGCATAAGAACCACTGACTCCTCAGACTAAGCAAAGCACCACCTACAGCAAGCTCAGTCACTGCCAGCTGATGGTCTGAGTGTGAAAGTCAGGGGAGACCAGCAGCACTGGGGGAGGAACGTGGTCCATCACAGCCTCACATGCAGTCATGTCACCTAAGGAGTTCGCAGTTAACCTAACCCGACAAGACACTTTGGTTGACTGCTGCACAAGAAATTAAAATTGTGGTGATGAAGCTTTCCTCTCAACTGTGTGGTCTTATTTCATGTTCCCTCCCCCTGCCCCAGCTTTACAGAATATGTAACATACACACCTCTTACAGCAACTAGGGTAATAAAACCATCACCCACTTTCTCCACCACAGCATTTCCAACATGCAGCAGCGGCTGTGGGTTCATTCCCAGGTCCATCACCCTGCTTCCACCCCTGAGGGAACCACAAGCCTGAGTTCTGTGCTAACCTGCCCTAGGGTTTCCTCTCCATTTGTTTTCCATTTCAGCATTGATTTACTGAAGGACAATGCCTGACTATTAAACTGAAGAAACTTTCAGAGCATGTTTGGATGCTACAGAGTAAGACAGATCTGTGTCAACCAAGCTGCAATCCTTTTTAACTTTGCCTCAAACATTTTTTTAACTCCCCTACTAGGAATATAAGGAGCCCTCCCTGGTGGTGGCACAGTGGTTAAACACTCGGCTGCTAACTGAAAGGTTGGCGGTATGAACCCACCAGCCGTTCCATGGGAGAAAAATGTGGCAGTCTACTTCCATAAAGATTTACAGCCTGGGAAACCATATGGGGTAGTTCTACTCTGTCCTATAGGGTCGCTATGAGTCGGAATCAACTCGATGGCAGTGGGTTTTTGGTACTAGGGATATGATTCTACTCATTAGACATTGGAACTTAATGATTTAAAGTGAAAACAGCAATGCTCTTCTATGCTGATTGGAGAACGGCAGTTCCCCCTACAGTTAACGACAAGGTAAAAGATTTTAAGAAAAGATAACCCAAATTTAAAAAATTACAGCAATTATTTTATAATGACAAACATTTAATTAGCACTTATTGTTAGAAATCTACCTCTACTGTGGTGCTGGGAAAGAATAGGGGCTTTGGAGCCTCACTTTATTATCTGGATTAATATGGAAAGTCTGGCACATAGTAAACACTAAGTGAGGGCTATTTTTGTTTCTCTAGCAGTCCTTTTTGGAAGTCTTATCTAAACTGCTGATGTTATAACTTAATCACAATATCTCTTTTTAAAAAATATATACCCGGACAATGGTGTTTTCCAAAGCAACTCCTCTCCTAGTAAAGCAATACTAGGGCTTAGTCTTCAGATGTATATTAAATTTGGAATTTCTTGCCACATTTATGTGCAATCCACAACACATGAATACCACATCTATCTTGGAGAAAGATACAGTCTACTAAATTGGTCGGTTCTGCACTTCCATTCAGCTGGCCTAGCACATTTCCAAACTAAAAAGGAACAGACTACTACTCAGCATTACCTCCTTGTACAGTGCTCAGCTGGAATGTTTCTACATTAACAATCATTCAAAATACACTCCTGAACACAGATAACAGTATAGCCCTCAACTCTCAGCAGAACAGAACCACAGGGATTTGCAAAGTGATATTAGAGAAAAACGGTTGATTTTACCAACACTTTCTGTTAAAAGTGTGGTTGTGTTTTAAGAGCTTATAAACCTGTTAAAGATACACCTGGGCCACCTGCCTCTTCTGTACCCAGACAAGCTATTTGGGGTGGATTACACTGCTTTCCTCACCTTCCACCCTCCGCAACACTCTCTTCAATCTTAATTTCAACCTGCATCTCTGGCCCTGCTGAAGACTCACTGGGAATTCCTTGGCCACCAGCTTGAGAGCACTGGTGGGGCACTGCAGGCCGCAGTCTGACTACATTCAGCCTGTGTTAATGCAGCCTGAGTCCTGAACCGGGGGTCTGGACACTGACCTTCACCTCCACCCAAGGAGCTTTCTTTTTTCCCTTAAAATGGCAGCTGTGTCCCTGTCAGCATGTTATCAGTGCTTGCAGGAATGAAATCTGCTTGAAACTAACATTGGACACAAGCTTTAACAGAACAACCAAATCTGATTAATCCAAATCACTTTGCAAACTCCATTTTTATTTGGGTTAAAAAGCTTTAGATGAACAAACATATGATACATACATGTTATAAGACTAGTTACCACTCAAACCTTTTTTGATACAGAAAATAGAATAAACCAAGTTTTAATCAGGTCTGAAAATGTTCAAGCTGAAAAGTCATCAACACCAACTTGGAGATTTTACACAAATGTCCCCCCCCTCAATTCTTCCTCATAGGAAGGGAAGGGCGGGTTAAAAAGAAAAAAAAAAAAACAACAAAAAAACAGTCTTTTAAATTAGTTGGCTGACAAACATACAAACATACCATTTTAAACCTAAAGGTTTGTCCCCCACATAAACAAAAGACTTCTCCACATGAACTCACATTTGAAAACAGTCAGGCCATTATACTTTCTAAGCCACATCACTACAGGTCCAAAAACTCATGAAGAAAAGATGTATAGTTCACTTATACTTTCTTAAGCTAGGACATCTTTTTTTTTTCCTTTTCTTTTTTGGAGTTAGGGATGGAATTTTAAATGGCAGATTTTAAATCGTATATCCTAAATACTAACTGATATACTCCAAGTTAATATACAGAAAGACATGATTCTAAAATAAATACATATATATATATTGTTTTCTTTTTTTCAACTTGATTAAGGCCTGCCTGGTGGCCCCTGGCCCAGCTCTGCACTGCCTCAGGGACGCCCTGGCTGGATCTATGATTCCTCCAGCACCTCTTGGTGCCAGTGGGGAGCCTGGAGGAGGAGTGCTCTGGCTTCTAATGCCCCATGTAGCCCAAAGTGAAGAGTTTTTAGAGGCTTCCCAAAGAAGTCTCATCCAGACCTTAAAAAGGGAAATAAAATGAACGCATGAAATAAATAAATAACTTAACCAAAATTAAATTTCAGGTTCTTTGGTGTAATTCAAGGATGGCTAGAAATAAAAGAATCTGTATTATAAAGTTCATGAGTCAATGACCCAAAGAACAAGGACTGAGGCTTTCTTTGTCTGATTCAGTTTAACAATAAGGTACTGACATACAACTGCAGTATATTTTTAAAAATTATTTAAAATACTTGATGCAAACTGAGATCCAGTGGTTGACTACAGGCAATTAAGTTGCAAGGGCCTCCTATATTTAAAGTATCTAGACAACAAGAGACTTTTCCTCATTCTATACTCGTCCTCATGATTTAGTAAGAATGGTAATTAAACATCCAGTTACTGATCCATACCAGATTAAAAGAAAAAAATCTATCCTCTCTCAGAGTCACTCTCAACTTGCAAACAGCAGTGGAAACTCCACCACGAAGGCAACCACCCTGTTCCACTGAAACAGGTTTAAAAAATATAGGCCCCAAGTGAAGTAATGTTCTCTGGTGGATGCTGTCTACCTGTCTGAACATCATACATTGCCTCTAAATGTTTATTCTAGGGTCATATAAGAAAGAGGGTCATCAAACCCAAGGGCTTGGGATCTGTAATCGTCTTTTTTGTGAGCATTTTCTTAAATTTTGATTCTTTTCTCCTGAAATTCAAAACTATAAGCTCAATTTTAAATATTTTAGAAAGCCTTCAATTTCCCATGGAGAATTACAACCCTGAAACTCGGGAGAGAAAAATGACCACATCTGATAATGAGGAACTAAAGAATGACAGAACATTGGCATGGGCAGGCAATCCAGCCATTCACAATTATGCTCCTGATGTGGCTCACGTCCAGCTACACACTCCCTTCCCTCTGTTAGGTTAGGTGTTATGCTCAGAAGGAAATCAACTCCACACATACCTCAATGCTTTCTTCAAGATGAACTTCTATGTTTTCCAACGTACCAAACTTAAAAATTTTAAATTATTTAACATGGATAAGCATAAACTGTGAACTCCTTATAAACAGTTCAAAAGTACCCTTAAACTTACCTGCCAAGACTAAATATTATTCAGGGCCGTGCACATCTTCTGCAAAAAAAACTGACATCACAGACATTTTATGCAGCACGAAAAGACGTGCCTCTCCCTCCGGTGACCGTGAGGGGTGCGGCTGCAGAAGGGTGCACAGCACTGACTTCAGGCCCCTGCAGCAAGCCTTAGGGTCCACAGAACAAACTGCCCTGTGTCTGCCAAACAGCTAGAACCTAAGGAACAACCTTTCAGAGAAAGCACTCCACTTCACCTGGGAGCAACAGCTTTTGTGGAAAGTGGCTTAAGATATTCAGGCACACAGAACAGACACAAACACACTTCCCTCTCTCAGATGTAAACTAGGACCAACTTCACATTTCACTGTCGATTTAAACTAATCTGTAAACTGTCATGTGTGTGTTTTTTTCATTTTGTTTGTTCTTTTATAAAAAAAAACAAAAACCCCAAGCCAAGAAAAAACCTTTGATGGTTTCAGTTCCATGGCAACAAGTAAAAAGATAAAACTTCAAGTCTACATATACAACCAATTATGAAACTGGTTTTAAACGAAGGAAACATATGCAAAAAAAAATCTTTGTGTATTTGATAAAGTCAACTTAATATAACAAAAACAAATTGAAATAGCTTATTAAAAGTGTCCTTATATAAAAATGGCCTTGTGATGTACAATAAAATGCAATAAAAATTATCATCCTTTGATCCTTCCCCCCACCCCCAGTAACTAAAATGGCTACTGTTCCACAAAACTCTTTATGCTTCTATAAAAGAAACGTAATTGATGAGATTAAACGTTTTCTAGGTTGTATGCTTGGCGAATGTTAAGGGTGTCTCGGAGCATCAAATCCCGAAGGCGCCAGAGAGCATCTGCCATGGTGGTGTGGGCCCCTTTACTTTTCAGCCAATGAGAGGGTAGGCGGCTCTCCTGTTCTTTTGACAAATGGACATCACGTCTTCTAGCTGAAAATTAAAGTGCAGACAGATAAATATAAATTGGAATTGTTTTTTTTTAATAAATTGGAATTTTAAGGTGACAAATTTTCCTTCAGCACTAAAGTCTGATTTATCCAAACATAGAATTAAATATTATGAACTTCAACTCTGCAGAATATTTCCAAGCAAACTTCCTGTATCATTTTATTAGGCATCTTGGTTTTTAGAAAAATATTTCACTCTGGTTTGAGACTACCCACGGGCAGCATCCTTGGCAAGAATGTCTCATGGTTGCTATATGCTTTGCATTTCAGAAATTATCTAATTTACAATGACTTCGCTAAAGAGCTGCATGATTTAACACAACTCTCCACTAGAATGGGAACGTAAGAGTTGCAAACGCCTGAAAGATCTAATCACTAATATTTTGTTGGAGTCACCCCTGATATTTAATAATTACTTCAAAGATAAATATGTGAAGAAAGGGAAAACATACCTACTACTCTTGAAAGAAATCAAATTTGGTTTAGAAACAAAGAACAAGTAGAAACTTCCAAATTTCTCTCCAGAAACTAGGCAAGTACTTTGTATGTACTGAAACAACATTAAGTCTGCTGAACTAAATGAACAGCTTTTTAGCTCAATGGGAACATGTTTTCCAATCTTTTTTTTTCACTGAGGCAAAATAATAATTTTTAATTTACCCATATGCATCTGTATGCCTGAAAAATAATCAGAAAAATTCACAATGTACTTAAAAAGGTGGCAGCGACATTTATGGCAAAACTAAGCTTTGAAATTTAGCAAAAAAATGTTTTCAGTGTATATTAATATGCAAAGAAGCTCCAAATCCTTCTATTAAATGTATTATTTATTTGCTTATATAATAACAATGGATAATGTTTATCCTATGATACAACATGCCAAAAGCAGCAAGAGGACCGTGAGGAAGTGCGTATTTTGCCAAGGCTTAGTTTGGAAAGGCCTCTCCTTACCTGCCAGCGTCTGGTCCCATTTGCTAATGCTGCTGGACTCAGCACTGAGTCCTTCAATGTATTTCAGATAGGCCTCTGAGTGGAGAAGCCGCTGGGTCTTCGGTGGAGGAGCCACAAACATGGGTGTTGTCGGCTGCTGTATGACAGGTGGGGCAGCTGGATGCGGGCTGGGATATGGTGGTGGTGCCTGCTGCCCTGGAGGCCCCAAAACTCCCACCTGAAAGAGCACGGGACCACATGGTGAGGCAGAAAGATATTCTGCACATGCTCAGAGAGAAAAGAACTGGAACTGTGTACAGTCCTAGAAGGTCAAATGGGAGGCTCACCTGCTGTCCATATGGACTTCCACTTGGTGCTGGAGTCCCTACCATAGGGGCCACTCCTTGGTGCATCACACCTATAATTCAGAATGCAGTGCACAATTAGAGTCTCTGGGACTGAGGGGATGAAAACTACTGTCTGATAAGAAATGATGTCACTGATAATGCAACCCTGTGGACCTCTGTCCTTAAGTCTTGAGGATAGGAAACCTAACCACCCAAAACAGGATGCCGCATTTAAACAGAAAATTTACATTCTTTCGTTTCTGGATACTTTAAGTACAGAGCTGGTACAACCTGTCACATGTACATCAATTACTCATGGCTTAGAAAATGATTTAAACCTCGTATGGAATTCTAGAAATATTTCCCAGGTAAGCTATAGTCAGAACACAATGCTATTTCCAAGGTATTTTTCTTCTGACAACAGAGTCTGCGGCACCTGAAGCCTGTGTTCGATCTCAGCAGTGATGGCATTGGAGTCAGGCTCAGCAGCGCACAACGTGCTCGGCCAGCAGGGGCCTGAGGGAAGAGGCTGGGCAAGTGCTCGGTGAAATGAGCTCCGCTGATGCTGGAGACACACCCTTGCTGTCCCCCTGCAGGTCGTCAGCACCTCTGGTTCTAACTGGACACACTAGTGCTGGCTGAGAGGCCACTTCCGTCTGCTAGGGCAGCTCTTTGAAGAGGAAGCATTTGGGAGCAGAGCAGCCTCACTGCTATCGCTTCAAATGCAAAATGACAAAAGAACGAAGAAGGAGAGACTTCAGGACCCCTAGGACAGACAGCTATACTACGCCTCTGGTGATAACTTTGTACACTTCCCCTGGCGACTTCTCACAAGCAACTGCTGTCTCATGGGTGCTAGCTGACAACAGCGAGATGACTCAATTTAGTGTCTCAGGCCATTCTAATCTCAGGACCATCCTTTCGCTAACCTGGTAAAACACAAAAATAGGCAAGGAGCCCATTCATTCAAAACTAACAAACCACAACCAAAACCCTGGCGAGTTGCTCCTCAAACCCCAAACAAGTCGTGCTGGCTGCAAGAAGGACTGAGAGGCGCTACCTTCATTCTACAGCGGATTTAAAATGCTGATCTTTCAACCATGCAGAGAGGGAGCCCACAAGCGTAAGGTCCAGAACTGCTAGACGCCACTTCTAGGAAGATTAGATGTCCTCTTATTTGCTTAAGAGAAAATACTGAGCAAAACAAGCTTTGTGTTTACAAAGCAGAGGTTTTAATAGTCCAAGTACCCAGAAGGGTGGCTGGACCACCATAGGAGGCTCCTAATGATTCTTTGTGACCAAATGAAGAAGGTGCGGTGGGTAAGCTGCTGCTCCAGCAACATATTAGCCCCTGGCCCCCAGGACACTCACCTCCATTACAACTCACAACACAGTGGGCTCCCTAAGCTGCCTCTATCAGTGCTTTCCAGGGCACCACAAACAAATCAGCAAGTCCTTCTGCTGCCTCTGTTTGCAAACACCATGCAAGGGACAGCCGCTGAGAGTGTGAGTGCAGCCTCCAGGCAGCTCCCTGCATCCTCTCACGGCCCGATCAGACGTGTGTGTCCAGGCACTCAGGGGGTTCTTTCCTGTCTCCCTGACAGTGACCAGGTGTGCTGGGCATCCTTTAAAGGCAATTTAGAAACTAGAGAAGGAGGGAAGGAGGACAGCTGTGCCTCAATACTCACCAAAAGCCATCTGTTACCTAGAGGCTCTTAGCGGGAGCTCCCACTGAGTACCACGTGTACCTCAAAGGTGTCCACTCGGACCTGGTCTTACTGACGCAGTGAGACACCTTGTGCCAGGGTGAGAGCGTACAGAATTCAGGCCAGTTCTGCCTGCTACACGTGAGCACCTGTCTCACGACTGACGCCTGCTGCAGCAACTCCTGGCACACCATCTCCTCCAGTTTCATAAGGAGGCACTCACCCACACAAACATCTCCTCTGGGTACATCTGGAGCAAAGACTTCTGTGGAGTTAAGCAATAGCCCCACAGAGGTCAGCCAGAGCACCAGGCCAGGCCACTGCCAGGCCTACCCTCTGAAGCATCATCTGGAACCTGTACAGCCCTGTGACTGGTATGTCTAACACTGGTGTAAGCAAATCTTAGCTGACATTGAAAGTAACAGACCAACTGCTATTCCAAGTCATCTAAAAGTCACATTCCCTTCAATCAGATTACAGATAAGAGTCAGGTCTTGTGCACATGATGACAATTAATAGGGGAACTTGTGATTTTCCTTTCATTTAAATATTTAAAAAATAATCTTTCAACTTGCTAATTCATTATGAACTAAAAACGAATACAGCCATTTCTGGATTCCACTTCTATGTTTCTCTACAAAACAATGTTGCGCTTCTACTGACAAACAAACCAATGTCTACAATTAGGAGGGCTATGCTCTTCTCTAAAATGGGATGTCATGATTCTCAGGGGACTCAGATACTGAAAACTAGTTCAGTGGAAACTCATCCCCTCCTTCCTTTTTGTTCCCAAGACTGACTGACCAAAGAACTTCTGAAGAGCTCTATGTTAGCAACCTCCCCTTAAAAAGCTACTTGAGGAGAAAGAGACTGAGCAGCGACTCTACACAGAAGACCCTGTGAGATAAGAATTGCACCAGAGGAAGAAATGCACCCAGGAACACTATGTGCTTTTATATGGGTCTCTCGACAGGCAATTTGGGAAATTTCATTCACTGATATGATGGCATGGCCTTCTAGGCTGTGTTTGGCTTTTCAAGCACATGTCAAATAGCATGAGTAATTATAGAATATGCCTCCTGCCTCTTGGTCTGCTGAGTCTGGCCTCTGCCATGTGTCCTATGCTGCTGCTTGGCAGCCAGGTGTCCGAGGGCACAGGTGTTGGACCACCTGCTCACACATAGTACAGGCCCTGCTGCTGACATCCCTAGGATTCTTCAGTGAGGGACGGCCTGGCCACAATGGGCAGCAGGTGCCTTCTGGAGCAACTGGCTGAGGGAGGAAGAAAAGAATATGAAGATGAGATTAACGAGTGAATGAAGATGAAGCTCTTACCCGGTGGTGGGATGCCCGGGAGGCCGGGCACACCTGGCGGAAGGTGGTGGGGTGGAGGCCCCCCAGGGTGAAGTGGCTGCATGCTGCCCATGCTAACAAGGCCATCAACTGGGCCCTGCAAAGGTGGAAGGCCTGGCGGATAGCCACCCATCATGCCTTGAAGGACACAACAAATTTCAGACATGCATCATTAACATGCAACATGAGCTAAGTAATAACAACACCCCCACATGCACTATCAATGAATAAAGCGCCCTTAGTACTGCATGATGTAACAGCAATTAGTGCAATTATTCTGTTGCAATAATGAACAAAATAAAAAGTTACAAATATGAAATACAACATTTCTGGATGAATTAGTACTTAGTATATTATTATTCGTAGTTATTTTTTCTGGGATAAATATGCTGCATGTTTTTGGTTAAATAATAATAAAGAGGAGTTCCAGTAACAGCCTTCCCAAGGTCATGATTATTACAAGCTGTTCAAACAGAGTGACCAGTTCTGCCGACTGCAATTCTAAATGAACAGTAGAACCCCCATCATTCCACTCTGCCACACTCATATGCCTATCATGGGTACACATGAGGGGAAATCGGAATGGGGGGAGATGAGGCACACAGTCCTGATCACAAAGCATGCTTCTCCAGCTTGGGGGCGAGAGTGTTTCAAGACTTCCACATCCACTCCTCTTTCCTTCTAGCCCACCTCTGTTGGTAAGAATGGATCATGCTCGGCCTTGAGCTGGGGAATAGCTTCTAAGAGCCATCACAATGAATGATGTTTCGTCTTCAGATCTCACAATGTGACAAAATAAAGATAAAATCTAAACCCTCCCAAGCCAACCAAAGCCCAGGTCACTGTCATCTGCACGCAGACCTTACAGAGGGACAGCTGGAGAACCAGGCTCTGCTGACGTGGGAAAGGCCACTTGTCATCACCATCTCCAAGCTCACAAATACCCCCATGTGAACCTTCAGTTAACGGGAGCATTTTAATTGAGGTACAGAATTTCTGTGAACAGACTTTTATTCCTTTATTTTCTACATAACAAAATATTTTCTGCTGGCTAGGGAAGAAGTTCAGGAAACTAAGTGCTTCCAGCAAAAAGGAGTCTAAGTAAGAAAATAATTGCAAAATGTCAAGGACTCACCTATCAGAAGACTTTTAAAGCTACACGACATTTTTTTAAACAAGAAAACAACTTGACTTTTCCGGGGTTTGTGATGATTGCAATAACAGAAACACAAGGCTCCCCCCGAAACATAATCTCCTCTGGTCACAGCATCTCATACAAAGGGAGGGCTGAGGGAGACCTGGCTGAAGCACTAGGGCCAAACCTCATTTTTACAAAACACTCTTTGTAAAGAGACCCTGGAGAACAGCAGAAATTTCCATTTTCTGAGAATTTTACTCTTCAACTTTCCCTGAAGAAATATTTGAAAGATATTTATTTACAAAAGTTTAGTCTTTTAAAGCTATGCGATTATTGAAAATTCTGAATTGATTCAGTCTGCTTCAATAGTCACATCTAAGCTGACTGAAAAACCTTAGTTACACAAACCAATAAAACAAAATCTTAAATGGCAATATCTATACATGAAATAGGATTGTGAGTTTCATTTTTAAAAATGAGAGCTCAGAGAGTAAACATTACTTTTGAACACACACCATCACTTAAACATGAGGAGATCCAATGCCACTTAACTACCTTTTAACTTCACCACCGAATATCACTTTTAAGGATAAACAGGTGGGAATTTAAGAATGTTAGGAGGCTTTGCTTTCAATTACGAAAGCCCATCTGAACGCAGCCTTCATGGGCTGCGGTTGGAGAAACTGTGAAGAACTGGAAGACGCGACACTTGTCTTCATTAAACTGTACTTTGGCATTTATATCCCAGTCACATGTTCAAATGAGCTTCAATGCTTGTAAGCAAAGCTGGTCTCAGACAGCAACAAAGCTAACACTTGGGCCCTAAGCAACCTGTAAGTCCGTGACAAATCTTCCTCTTAGCTGCAAAGTTCCCACTGTGGACCAAAGACTGGAGAGACTGCTTGCCCTTCACTCCCCAGGCTGCAAAGCCTGGGCAGCACACTCTTAATAATGGAACAGGGGCTTTCTAGAGAGGCCCACCCTCCTCACCCATCAGAGCTCTATGCTGTTATTCCCCGACAGGGAGCTAAAATGCTGCAGCTGCTGTTTTTTAATGTTTTTAGCTGTTTGTATTCATTTTGTTAATGTGTCCCTGGGTTTTTTAGTCAAGGGCACAGTGCTACAATAACACACATCAAATAGAACAAAACAGGAGATCAACAAGGGAATTCTAACTTTCAAAGTCCCCATGTTCAAGGCCTGATTTCTAAAAACCTCTGGAACCCCATTAACCAAAATGGGCCATGGAATAAAGCAGGCGATTATGAGACTTGTTAGATCCACATCAGTCACACCCGAAGTACTGAAAGCCAGGATTCAGATGTGCTTTGGCGAGGGCAACTGCGAGCTGAGCGACAGTGCGTTTGAGAACCTGCCATCACGAAAGTTAGGAGCGACAATGGAAAAGTTATCCTATGCTACTCTTCCTCAAAACAAAAATGAAAAAAGCAAAAACAAAAACAGCATTCCAACAAGCCTGCCTTGGACAACACTGTCTTGGACTCACTGTGAAAGAGGTTAGACAGCTTGTTTAGGAAGAAACACAGGTGGCTCTTAAGGATGTCACCTAGCTTGGAGAGATCACCAAGGAGGGACCCAAAGGAGGGAGGTGGTCTGCAGGGTTCTCATCAGACACATGTCAGACAAGGATATGAAATTCAAGAATAGCCAGATCTGCTATGGCCACCAAACCAGAGACAACACACACAAGCAAACCACATTCATCATATTCTTTTTTTTAAATATGTGACTGGGATACTAACAGAAAATGCAGTTTAATGTAATCAAATAGAAAAGCATTACAGAGTGGGCACAATGAATTGAAAAGGACTTTGTATTCCATTTAGCAGTCATGCACATTGGTGACCAGAAAGGATTTAGAATTCATTGCCAAAAATCCTTTTAAATGGTCAGTCTTTTAAGGATGGCTGCAGCAGAACAAGGCAAACTGAATACTGGAATGAGACAGAAAATCAACACCACCTGAAGGCTGGTTTTGTATTTTCTCTTGGGAGTCCCCCTAGAACAGAATTCAGGGTCTACTTATACTTTCTGCCATAGCGCTCTCTCAAGGGCAGTCTGGGGTGAAGAACATCGCCAGACCATGCCCACAGCCAGGGAAGAGCTAGCTGTTCCCTATCAGCTCCCCATGGTTGGGCCCAGGGCCCATTTCTAGGGCAGAAAGGAGGCACTGTCCGTATGGGAGAGGCAATATAGGACGACACGGATGACTTCAAACTTGGAATCTGTCATGAGAAAAGGCTAGAGACTGTGGCCTACTCCTCACTGGAGAAAAAAAAAATGAAGGAATTTCTTAAAGTGGAAAAAAATGGTCTTAGCTCCTGTTTTTACCTGCAACAGGTGTCAACTGCTGATTGAGCATCCCCATTGGTGTTGGTGGTGGCACCACCCCCATGAGAGCCCCCACAGGGGTGCCTGCTCGGGGAGAAGCACTCGGCTGCTGTTGCTGTGCTGCTCGCTCTCTCTCCTGCTGCTCAGCAACTTTAGCTGCCCGCTCTGTAAAGGCATTTCAGATTTTCAATTCTGTTTTTAACCCAGGAATTCAAAATACCATCCATTGCATTCAACAGGACTAGTAAAAACACAGGCAACAGTTCTGTCTCAATGGAAGGAACAGTAGACGACTAGTCTCAACACAGGAGGAGTCGGGCCGATTTCACCTGGTAACCTAGAGTCCAGCTTTCCTATCCCATCTTGAGAACTGGTCTGCAAAGATTTCAAGAATGTTAAGACTGCAACACACATTCAGAAAGCACAGGTTTTATTTAAACACATCACCAGTGGAACCAACGTGGTTAATCTCACGAGGTACCTTGAAGATGAGAAGCGCTACCATTATTCTAGCATTGATAGCATTATAGATTATTCATAATTTCAACATGAAGCAATTCCATGGCCCATTATAATTTTTGGCACAATTGTTACTTACTATGTTTTCCTGATTCCTTGCACCCAATTTCACTAAGATTTGAGGACTCTTGTCATTAGTGTTCATGGGGTTTTAGCAGCTGAAGAAAATTAACTCTGTAAGGGAAAAGTAGCTCACTGCCTCCTCCACAATGTTTGAGGGAGAGTCAACAGCTAATTTCTACATTCTAATGAAGCAAAGAGGTCATGTTTAATAAACCCCAAGGGGAAAAATGCACGATACTCAAGGCTACAGTCATGGGAAGCAGGGAATTATATAGACACACATGTAGCAGTGGACAATGTACTGAGAGAACCAGGTTACCTGAAACTGAGCAATTCCATAATGACCATAAATCCTCCTAAATCAGCAAAAATTCCAGAATCCACTCTTATTTCATCCAAAATGCAAGAGAAGCATTTGCTCGTGCCAGTTCTGTGGCTGCTGAATATGCCCTGCTGCACTCCTCACTCCCTCTGTCCTCCACAGCCAGCACCCAAACGATCACATTCCCAGTCTTTTTGGGAGCTACCACGCTTGACCCTTACTAGAGAGGTCTAGTATTCCCAAAGCTCCTACAGTACAGGGTTTACTCTACTTCACAATTCATACATAGGAAATCCTACTTTTCACATGGGCAAACGGAGGTTGGGAGATAGGTAATGACTTGTCCACGGTTACAGAGAGAATAGGCACCCTGTGGCCCTGACTCCTGATAATCACACGCCAACTGCCACACATTAACCCTCCAACATGGAATTCAAAAGGCTATGGCTGATCTAAGGGGGAAATTGCTCAAGGTCATATGGCTTTAAAGAAAATTGAGAAGCAACATGTCATTCTCATTTGATGTAAGAATGTAAAAGTCAAGTCAAAGCTTCCTTGGCTGCGACAGAGTTGCTGTGTAGACTTATCATCACTCACTAACACTGTCCCAGATTACAGATCCCCTGTACAATGAGTGTGAGGGACAACCTGTTTCCTTGAGTTAGCAATGAAAAAAAAAATACTGATGACCTAGACCCCCACATTAAATTCTAGTATTTTCATTACACAAATGACACAGTAAAATGGGAGCGCAAAAAAATGAAGCTGAAAAGGCAGAAAAATTCAGGCCTGTGGACTGCGTGTTGGACTACCTGTTGGCTTTTTCTGGGAGAAGCCCAATTGGGGAACTGTCTTGGAAAACAGAATGAATAAACTAAGCCATCCAAAATCTAAACTTTGGGTATTGAATTCAATAGATGAGAATCCCAAAAGTTTACAGATTTTGTGTCTTAGGCAGACACTGGCTGACGGATATAAATCACCCTCACTAGATTCTCCCTGAAATTTCACAGACTCCCCATTGAATTTGGGAGAATTTCCCAGAAGGCATTATTTCTCCTTCTCTTCAGCCCTGCCCCAGTGTTTTTACTTTTACTTTATCTCCAGATACATTTCTCTCTCCTGTTTATACTCTTAAGTAATCAGCCACCCAGTACTGACTTCATTTGCCCTGGGACAGGCTTTACACTCATGTTTGCTTAACTTTCAACACTCTTCCAACTGGGTGGTATATTTGGTCTGAACGTGACTAAGGTTAGAAATATCAGGGCTCCTCAAAGTTCTAGGTTCTCAAGGAACTGACTTGGGCTTCTCAAAGAATATTCTGTAATGTATTAGTTCTTCAGGATATCAGTAGGTATTACATAAATACCTGGTCAAGTTTCAGAAAGTATCAGGTAATAAAAAATAAGTTTCTTTACTGTAGATCTTAGAGACTTTAACATAGGAATATGCACTAAGTTTCCAAGAGAGAAATTTGGAGTGCTTCTCAAACTAGTTTTGTCACAAAATGATTTCTGGCTGAGCATCTTGCAGGATTAGGGTTATGCAGAAGATCCTTAGGGAAACCTGTCAGCTAATTTTATAATAATCAATCACTTGTAACTGAAAAAGTAAAATCTTCTTTTAAAGGTTTCTTTGAAGGTTTCATAAATTTTAATAAAAGAGGCAGCCTTAATGATTAATTTCTTTAAGTTTGCTGGAAAATAATTGATTTGGACCTGGCCAAGCAGAGTAACAGTTGACCACTGTAGGGAGGATGGCTTTAAGTTTACAAAATGAACCAATATATAAAATTCTAAACAGAAAAAACACAATTCCAAGGGCAACAGTCCTTCCTAATCTGTTTACTACTTATTTCTTAATTAAAGCCATGCCTGATATTTTTTAAAAGAAAACAGAAACAATCTTAAGTATTTGTCCCTAATGGCTAAGAACCACCAAATCCCTGAATGATAGCTCATGGTGCAAAATGATTTTATTGTAGAGTAATGGGAAAGTGAAGGCAGTTGAGCTTTATTAAAGAGACTTAAGAGTAGCTATGAATGCAAACACAGCTCAGGCCAGGGTTAGCCTAGGAAACCAAGCACCTCAGCCAAGCCTCAGCCTGGAGTTTAAACATACGGCTTATCAAGAGCCATAACAGAAGGTCACTGATTTTAAGGCACACTTTCAGATAAAGTTTAATCAAAATTACACTTCACATCATTGTACAGTCATTCCCCAGCTCAACACATGTGTGCTTATAGGGTTCAGTGAAAAAAGGAAATCATGCAATTTTTAAAAGCAAGATATTTTTGTTTGAGCAATTTTTTTTGGGGGGGGGGGGGCAGGAAAAAAACAAAAAACAAAAAACACCACACCAGGATCAGAGGCCAAGTCAGGGGCAGCACTCTGCTCAGTCAGGACAAAGCTGGCATCTAAACTGCTGGACGGGTGCCATTTGGGACAGTACCCAGCACAAAGTTGATGTGCAAGTGGAAAGAACAAGAAAGTAAAACCTGTCTACGCACGTGCATTCCTGAAAACATCCCCTCAGAAAGCTGAGCCAGTTATGACAAGTCTCTATTTACCTTCATATTCTGCCTTCTTGGCTGTCTCAAGGTTTCTCCATTCTGTCCCCACGAGTCTGCTGAGCTCCCCAAAAGAGTAGTCTGGGTGTTGAGCCTTAATCACAGCTCTCATCTCGCTGCTGAACAGGATGTAGCCACTCATGTTGATTTTCCGTTTGGACCCTTCCTTCTTTGCACTGCCCTTGGCAGACTTTGGGGTAGACTGTAAGACAGACAGCTCTTATAGCACATCAAAACACTGCATCTGATTAACTGCTCCAAGTTTCTGGAAACCAGGAACATGTGATCAATAGCTACTGTTTTCTAGACATGTTCAGTCTCTAGATGACCATTTTCTTGGTCAAAAGACACCTCTCCTTTGCCTCTTATCATGTAAGAAATAAATCAAAGTTTCAATGAATTCTATGACTGCAATCTGTAACCGTGACCTCACAATTAAGTCTTGGAAAAATTCCAAACGAGGAAAAAAAAAAAAAAAAAAAAAAAACAACCCAACAGGGATCACCTCAAACAAAACATGAGATTCTAAAGAGATTAAAAAGATATGGCACATGGGCAATAGAAGCTAAAGAGCAATAGGTGATATCATTCCTTACTGCTTTTCTTCAACACAAGGCAGGGAGAGCCTTCTAACTAAACTTGCCACTAAAAACAGCTATCTAATTAAAAAAACTCCCAACAAAAAAATTCCTGGCCCGGATGGCTTCACTGAAGAATTCTACCAAACTTTCAGAGAAGAGTTAACACCACTATTACTAAAGGTATTTCAGACCACAGAAAAGGATGGAATATTCCCAAACTCATTCTATGAAGCCAGCATAACCCTGATACCAAAACCAGGGAAAGATACCACAAAAAAAGAAAATTACAGACCAATATCCCTCATGAACACCAAAGCAAAAATCCTCAACAAAATTCTAGCCAACAGAATTCAGCAACACATCAAAACAATAATTCACCATGATCAAGTGGTATTTATACCAGGTATGCAAGGATGGTTCAACATTAGAAAAACAATATAATCCATCACATTAATAACACTAAAGACAAGAACCACATGATCTTATCAATCGATGCAGAAAAGGCATTTGACAAACTCCAACACCCATTCATGATAAAAACTATCAACAAAATAGGAACAGAAGGGAAATTCCTCAATATAATTCAGGGCATTTATCCAAAGCCAACAGCCAACATCATCCTAAATGGAGAGACTTTGAAAGCATTCCCCTTGAGAACGGGAACCAGACAAGGATACTCTTTATCACCACTCTTATTCAACATTGTGCTGGAGGTCCTAGACAGAGCAATTAAGCTAGAAAAAGAAATAAAGGGCACCCAAATTGGTAGGGAAGAAGTCAAAGTATCTCTATTTGCAGATGATATGATCTTGCATACAGCAAATCTCAAAGAATCCACAAGAAAACTACTGGAACTAATAGAAGATTTCAGCAAAGTTTCAGGATACAAGACAAACATACAAAAATCAGTTGGATTCCTTTACACCAACAAAGAGAACCTCAAAGAGGAAATCACCAAATCAACACCATTTACAACAGCGCCCAAGAAGAGAAAATACTTAGGAATAAATCTAACCAGAGACGTAAAAGACCTATACAATGAAAACTACAAGACTCTACTGCAAGAAACCAAAAGAGACCTGCATAAGTAGAAAAACACACCTTGCTCATGGATAGGCAGACTCAACATTGTAAAAATGTCCATTCTCCCAAAGCGATCTACACATACAATGCAATCTCAATCCAAATTCCACCAGCATTTTTTAATGAGATGGAGAAACAAATCACCAACTTCGTATGGAAAGGGAAGAAGCCCTGAATAAGTAAAGCATTAATTCAGGAAGAACAAAGTGGAAGGCCTCACACTACCTGATTTTAGAACCTATTATACCGCCACGGTGGTCAAAACAGCCTAGTACTGGTACAGCAGATACAAAGACCAATGGAAAAGAATTGAGAATCCAGACATAAATCCATCCACCTATGAGCAGCTGATATTTGACAAAGGCCCAAAGTCCGTTAACTGGGGAAAAGACAGTCTCTTTTAACAAACGGTGCTGGCATAACTGGATATCCATCTACAAAAGCTGAAACAAGACCCCTACCTCACAACATGCACAAAAACTAACTCAAAATGGATCAAAGACTTAAATATAAAATTTAAAACAATAAAGATCATGGAAGGAAAAATAGGGACAACGCTAGGAGCCCTAATACATGGCATAAACACAATACGAACCATAAGTAACAACGCACAAGCACCAGAAGACAGACTAGATAACTGGGAGCTCCTAAAAATCAAATACTTATGCTCATCAGAAGACTTCACCAAAAGAGTCAAAAGACAACCTACAGACTGGGAAAAAACTTTAGGCTATGACAAATTCGATCAGCATCTAATCTCTAAAATCTACAAGATACTGCAAAACCTCAACAACAAAAAGACAAATAACCCAATTAAAAAATGGGCAAAGGATATGAACAGGTACTTCACCAAAGAAGATATTCAGCTGGTTAACAGACACATTAGACACATGAAGAAATGCTCATGATCATTAGCCATTACAGAAATGCAGATCAAAACTACAACGAGATACCATCTCACCCTAACAAGGCTAGCTAATCCAAAAAACACAAAATAATAAATGCTGGAGAGGTTGTGGAGAGACTGGAACACTTATACACTGTTGGTGGGACTGTAAAATGGTACAACCACTTTGGAAATCGATCTGGCACTTCCTTAAAAAGCTAGAAATAGAAGTACCATACGATCCAGCTATCCTGCTCCTTGGAATACATTCTAGAGAAATAAGAGCTGTCACATGAATAGGTATATGTATACCCATGTTCACTGCAGCACTGTTCACAATAGCAAAAAGATGGAAACAACCTAGGTGCCCATCAACGGATGAAGAGATAAAGAAATTATGGTATATCCACACAATGGAACACTATGCAACGATAAAGAAAAACGATGAAGTGGTGAAACATCTTATAACATGGAGGAAGGTGGAGATCATTATGCTGAGTGAATTTAGTCAGTCACAGAAGGACAAATATCGTATAAGACCACTATTATACAAACTCAAGAAAAGGTTTAAACACAGAAGAAAACATTCTTTGATGGTTACGAGGGTGGGGAGGGAGGGTGAGTGTTATTTACTAACTAGACAGTAGATAAGAATTATCTTAGGTGAAGGGAAGGACAGCACACGCTACAGGGGGAGTCAGCACAACTGGACTAAACCAAAACTAAGAAGTTTCCTGAATACAATCAAACACTTTGAGGGACAGAGTAGCAGGGGTACGGGTCTGGGGACCATGCTTTCAGGGGACATCTAGGTCAACTAGCATAACAAAGCTTATTAAGAAAATGTTCTGCATCCTACTCTGGTGAGTGGTGTCTGGGGTCTTAAAAGCCTGTGCAAGCGGCCATCTAAGATGCATCAATTGGTCCCAACCACCTGGAGTAAAGGAGAATGAAGAACACCAAAGACACAAGGAAAGTATTAGCCCAAGAGACAGAAAGGGCCACATAAACCAGAGACTTCATCAGCCTGAGACCAGAAGAACTAGACGGTGCCCAGCTACTACCAATGATCGCCCTGACAGGGAACACAAAAGAGAGTCCAGATGGAGCAGGAAAAAGGTGGGGTGCAGAACTCAAGTTCTAATAAGAAGACCAGACTTAATGGTCTGACTGAGACTGGAAGAACCCCAGAAAGCATGGTCCCTGGATTCTCTATCAACAATTTCCGAGGCCAACTCTTCAGACAAGGATTGGACTGGACTGTGGGACATAAAGTGATACTCGTGAGGAGTATGCCTCTTAGCTCAAGTAGAATACAAGAGACTAAACAGGCAGCTTCTGTCTGGAGGTGAGATGGGAAGGCAGAGAGGGTTAGGAGCTGGCTGAATGGACATGGGGAATCAGCGGTGGAAAGGAGGACTGTGCTGTCACAGTATGGGAAAAAAATAAGTCAGTGCAATTAAAAAAAAAACAAAAACAGCTGTCTATGAGACCCACGAAAGATGGTCCATTTTAAATTCTTAAAGGCATTGAGAAAAGGGAAAAAAAAAGAAAATCCGTCCTTTCCTGTAAAACTCTAGGTTGAGACTCACATACGTAGGGACTGGATGTCTCATCACTTCGGTTTGGGTCTGCTACAAACCAAACCTGAGAATATGACAAGTAACTGGAACTTGCCACCTTCACCTGTGGGGGTGTGTAGGGCATGAGGTCCAGCTCGCTGGCCAGAGGGGTCTGAAGTTGAGGTAGAGAAGGAGGTTCAATGACCTCACTATCCTCTTCTCCCATTTCTTCAATATCATCATCTCCACCTTCTAACTCGGCAAATTTAGCTTCTAGCAACTGGATCTTCTTTTCCAACAATGGTGAGGGCTCCTTCTGAGGAACAATTGGTTTCCTAAAAGAAGAGACCAAAAAAAAAAAAATCTTCTAACATTGCTCCAGAATGGGTCAGAAAGCAATGCCTAGAGATGACTTCCTGCAATCTGCAATGTACACACAACAAAGAAGAGTTTTCAGTCTGTGGAACTGCGCAATCTCTTAACAGACAGGACAGGGACCAGGACTGCCTCCATTCTACAGTCATCGGAGTCTAAGCCAAGGGAATTATTAAGGCAGTTACCATATCTCACCAGATTATGAGGATTTTCCCTTAATCTTTAACTGAATTAATAGTTTCTATTTGAAATATACACTGCTCTAGTTTAAGATTTAAACAACAACAACAAAACAACATGGACTACACTATTTTGATATCAGTTTTACTAACAAGAGTGGAAGTTCTTTCTTTCTTAGTTTCTCAAGCTTTACCTGAAGTAATAAATTTCATCATCTACCACTTTAGCAGAGAGTGAAAACCTCTTCAGTCCCTTGAATTTCTTCATCTGCTTGTCACTTTCGTTGTAGCGACTTTCACAAAGGAGAATGTCATTTTCTGGTATTTCAGTTGGCCTGCAGGAAAGGAAGTCCTTGAATGATAACACAGCACACTTTCCTGAAAGAGCAAATTGGAGAGAAATTAAAGGAGTAAATTATGTTAAACTGAACAATTGTTTTTAAAATTGTATTACTTCTGAATAAATACATTCACGTGATCCAAAATTCAAAGGATATAAAAGGGTAAACACTAGCATAAGGATAGACATACAGACCAATGGAACAGAACTGAAAGTCTAGAAATAAACCTATACATTTATGGGCAACTAATTTTTGACAAGGGTGCCAAGACAATTTCAGTGGGTGTCTTTTCAACAAGTGGCGCTTGTACAACTCGATATCCAAATGCAAAAGAATGAAGTTGGATTCCTGTCTCAGATTATATACAAAAATTAACTCAAAGTGGAACAAAGACCTAAATGTAAGAGCTAAAACTATAAAACGCTTAGAAGAAAACATTAAAAATCTTTGTGATTTTAGAATGGGCAATGGTTTCTTAGATGTGATACCAAAAATACAAGCAACCAAAGAAAAAGATAAATTGAACTTCATCGAAATTAAAAAACGCATTTGTTCTTCAAAGGACATTATCAAGAAAGTGAAAAGAAAACCCACAAAATGGGAGAAAATATTTGCAAATCATGTATATCTGATAAGGGTCTAGTATTCAGAATATATAAAGAACTCTTACAACTCAACAATAAAAAAACAAATATTTCAGTTAAGAAGGGGCAAAGGACTTGAATAGACCTTTCTCCAAAGAAGATACACAAATAGCCAATATGCACATGAAGATGCTCAGGGAAGTGTAGACAGTGCAACCCTCACACACTGCTGACAGGAATGCATAATGGTGTATAGCGCCTTTTAAAAGTTTGGCAGTTCTTCAAAAAGTTAAACATAGAGTTACCATAAAACCAAAAACTCGTTGCCGTCAAAGCTTATTAGGACTCATAGCGACCCTATAGTACAGAGTAGAACTGCCCCATAGGGTTTCCAAGGAGCAGCTGGTGGATTTGAAGTGCTGACTTTTTGGTTAGCAGCCGAGCTCTTAACCACTGAACCACCAGGGCTCCAGAGTTACCATATGACCAGTAATTCCACTGCTAGGTATACATCCAAGAGAACTGAAAACATATATATAATAAAAACTTCTATGAGAACGTCATAGCAGCATTATTTATTAACAGCCCAAAAGTGGAGATAACCCAGATGTCCATCAACTGATGAATGGATAAACAAAATGTGATAAAACAAAAGTAAAGTGCTAACATTTGGGAAATCTGAATGAAGGGTACACAGGAATTCTTCGTATTATTTATTATTTTTATTGTGCATTAGGTGAAAGTTTACAGAGCAAATTAGATTCCCATTCGATAGTGTGTACATAAAGTGTTTCATGGCTTGGTTTCATTCCCCACAGTGTGACAGCATTCATCCCATTTCCGCCCTGGGTTCCCTGTTTCCTTTCATCCTGATTTTCTACCCCTTCCTGCCTTCTCATCTTTGCTTTTGGGCAAATACTGCCCTTTTAATCTTGTATAACTGACTATCCTAAGGAGCACATTCCTCTTGGGGTGCTACTGTGTATTTTATGGGCTTGTCTACTGTTTGCCTGGAAGGCAGTCTCCAGGAATGGCTTCAGTTCCAGGGCAGAAGCATGTCTTAGCGCCGAAGTCTCGGGGGATCCTCCAGTCTCTGTTGGAGCAGTAATTCTGTTTTGTTTTTTTGTTTTTTTTGTGAATTTGATTTTTTGTTCTACATTTTTCTCCTGCTCTGTCCAGGACCCTCTGCTGTGATCCCAGTCAGAATGGTTGTTTCTTACATCTAATTGCATTGGCTATACCTATAGAACAATGTTAAATAAGAGTGATAAGGACATCCTTGCTTCCTTTGTTCTTGACCTTAACAAAATATTCATAGTTAACAATTTATTAAACATTTATATGTAAAATAGGTCAGATACATTTTAGAAACTTAATACAGCTACAATTGGTGTCAATGCCTTGGACTTACACGGCACATTATTTCATAATTCAAAGGTTGTTCAATAGAGAAAAGGAATAGTTACTATTTTTCATATTTTATAGAAGGAAAAACTGAGATTCAAAAAGGCTAAAATTCTGCTCAGGGCTAAAGAGTGATTGGCGGCTCTGGAATGAAGGTGGTGCCTCTGTGCCCTGACCTGGGTCTCCTAGTAGGCCTCTAAAAGACAGGGCAAAGAGGAAAGTTAGGCAACTTTAATTAATAAAGTCATCAAAATATCTTAATTAACGAAGCATAAAACTTTTATAAAAACCAGCTGGATGTTGATTCTCATTCATAGCCCTTATTATCACCTGACTTTCTATATATTTTTAAATTTGTTTACTGGCTCCCCCAAACCTCCACACCAACATAAGCTCTAAGAGAACAGAGACTTCTCTTTGTTCACTGCTATACACCTAGCACCAAGAACAGTGCCTGGCACAGAAGAAGTATTCAGTTTATGTGGAATAAATGTGATTGCCTTAGGTTGGGTTTTCTAGAGAAGCAAAACCAGTGAAGAGTGTGTGTGTGTATATACACATACACATATTCATACATATACATACATTTATTGTATACGGAGAGAGAGAGAGAGAGAGAGAGAGAGAGAGATTTATCTCAAGGAAATGGCTCACACGGTTGTAGAGGCTGGAAAGTCCCAAGTCCATGGGTTAGGCATCAGGCTGGAGGCTTCTCCTAACTCACGTAGCTGCAGAGGCTGACAAACCCAAGATCGGGAGGTCAGACAGCAGGCTGCTGGCTCAAGTCTCAAGAACTGGAGGCCAGATGATGATGAGCTGGATGCAGGATCCAGACTGAGCAAAAGCCAGTGAGATTTGCCAAAACATCCACATGTATTGAATGCAGGCCACACCTCCAAGGAAACTTCCTTTCAACTAACTGGCTACTCATAGCAGATATTATCATGGAGGTGATAACATCGTATCAGAGCTCATCATGGATGTGATCTGCCAACCTACATCATAACTGCCAAATCACTGAGAATCATGGTCCAGTCAAGTTGACACAAAACCTTAACCATCACAATATGACCCTTGTCAACCTGGCACCTGTATACAGCTCCTTAAACCATACATAATCTCTAAATAAAGACAATTATAAAGTCACACTTATGCCCAACATGATACAACTAAAATGCGTTCTACCGAAAACATATTAGCCCTATTTACATCTTATATTTTATAACTGAAGAAAACAAAAATATTTGATGGACACACACAAGGAGAAATATTCATAACAATTACAGACCTCGTTTCTGCAAATGGTCATGTGGTTGTGGCTGGTATTCAGAACTACCTTTTTCCACCACCCATTCTGTATTCCCCTTACCCTCAGCAAGCACTTCAGGTGGTAATGGTTCTTTGCCTGGTAGGGTGACCCAAACCATTTCTGAAGGGTCTGGGCCATTAGCAGTCATGTCAGAATTTCAGAATACTCTTCTTTACCTTTGTTATGTAATATCAATCTGATTTCCTTTTGGTAATCAGGATCAGTCATGTCAGCCAAGACACTAACTCCCTTCTTTGCCTGTTGATCCAAAGGTATGAGGGGCCCAAAGTGGCTGGGTGGCATGCATTCTTAACTTCCAGTTCAATGGAATCAGTGTTATGTATCCTGGTGGGAGCATTCCTCCCTTTGGAACTAAGACTTCTAGACCCACAGAGCATACGGTCACTAGGACCAAAAGCAAAAATCTTGCTAGTAGGTCATTAGGGGTAACAGTGAGTGGTGTCACTCTCATTTCCATCCCTTGATTCCTGGACCAATGAATACTGGCTATGAGATAAACAGCACAATATACTGGATGATGGTTTAGTGCACATGCAGCCTCCTGGACAACACTGCCCCAACCCTGCAAAGTATTACCACCTAGCTGGCTCTATAATTGTGTCTTTAGAAGACTATTCCATCATTCTATCAAGTCGGCTGCTTCAGGATGATGGGGAACATGGTAAGACCAATGAATTCTGTGAGCATGTGTCCATGACTGACTTCATTTGCTGTGAAGTGAGTCCCTCGATCTGAGGCAATGCCGTGTGGGATACCATGACGGTGGATAAGTAATTTTGTAAGTCCATGGATGGTAGTTTTGACAGAAGCAGTGCATGCAGGGAAGGCAAATCCATATACAGAGTAAGTGTCTATTCCAGTAAAAACAAAACGTTGCCATTTCCATGATGGAAGCAGTCCAATGTAATCAACCTGCCATCAGTTGCTGGCTGATCATTTTGAGGAATGGTGCCATATCGGGGACTCAGTGTTCGTCTCTGCTGCTGCCATGTTGGGCACTTAGCAGTGGCTGTAGCCAAACTGGCCTCCGTGAGCGGAAGTCCATGTTGCTGAGCCCATGCATAAACTCCATCCCTGCCACCACAGCCACGTTGTTCATAAGCCCATTGGGTAATGATGGGAGTCGCTGGTGAAAGAGGATAACTGGTTTCCACAGAATGTGTCATCCTATCCACTTGATTGTTAAAATCCTCCTCCGCAGAGGTCACCCTTCGGTAAGCATTCACATGAGACACAAATATCCTCATTTCTTTGGCGTACTCAGAGAGAACTACCCACATACCTCTTCCCCACACCCCCTTGTCTCCAATTTTCCAATCACGTTCCTTCCAAGATCCTAACCATACAGCCAAATCATTGGCGACAGCCCATGAATCACTATACAATTGTACATCTGGCCATTTCTCCTTCCAGGCAAAGTGAACAACCAAGTGCACTGCTCGAAGTTCTGCCCATTAGGAGGATTTCCCTTCACCACTGTCCTTCAGGGAGGTCCCAGAAAGGGGCTGTAGTGCTGCCCTTGTCCACTTTCAAATGGTGCCTACATATCGTGCAGAACCATCTGTAAACCAGGCATGAGTTTTTTCTTCCTCAGTCAACTGATCATAAGGAACTCCCCATAAGGCCATAACTGTGGACTGGGAGATGGACAGTAATGTAACAGGAGTGGAGAGTATGGGCATTTGGGCCACTACCTCATGCAACTTACTTGTGTCTTCAGGTCCTGTGTGGTCCTGATCTCATATATACCACTTTAATTTAAAGATGGAGTGCTGGTGTGCACATCTGACTTTATAGCTGTGTTTGAGTCAGACAACACCCAGTTCATGCTGGGCAGCTCAAGTCACATGACTTGGTGGCCCATGGTTAAGCATTCAGTCTCTACTAAGACCCAGTAACAAGTCAAAAACTTTTTCTCAGAAGGAAAGTAGTTAATCTGCAGAGGATGGTAGGGCTTTGCTCTAAAATCCTAAGGATCTGTGTTGTGATTAACCAATAGGTGACTACCAAAGACTTCAAACAGCATCTCTATATGCCACTGATACTTTAAACACCACTGGATCAGGCGGACCATATGGCCCAAGTGGCACAGCAGCTTGCACGGCAGCCTGAACCTGTTGTAGACCCTTCTCTTGAAGGGCACCCACTCAAAACTAGTAGCTTTCTGAGTCACTTAATAGGCTGGAGTAGCACACCCAAATGAGGCATATGTTACCTCTAAAATTCAAAGAGGCCCACCAAGCATTGTGCCGCCTTTTTAGCTGTGACGGGCCAAATGCAATAACTTATGCTTCACTTTAGAAACAATAACTTTTTTTTATTGTACTTCAGGTGAAGGCTTACAGAACAAACAGTTTCTCATGAAACAGCAGTACACATATTGTTTTATGGCATTGGTTAACAACCCCACAACATGTCAACCCTCTAACTTCTCAACCCTTTTTTTTGGTGAAAATACACATAGCCAAAGATACACCATTTCAAAAATTTCTACATGCACAGTTCAGTGACATTGACCACACTCTTCCAATTGTGCTGCTATTCTCACTTAAGATGAAGGCTTACAGAACAAAATAGAGTTTCTCATTTAACAGTTATTACACATGTTGCCCTATGACAATGGTTAACAATCTCATAACACATCAACGATATGCTTACTCAACCTTGGGTCTCCTGTCACCAGCTTCCATGCCCCCTTCTGCCTTCTGGCCCTTGTCACTGGACTACTGTACCTCATTAGTCCCATTTGGTTTTACGGGGCTGTCCACTCTCAGGCTGAATGGTGAACATCGGAGATAACGTCACCATTGGGGGCCATACTCTCGGGGTTTCTCCAGTCTCCTTTAGGCCAGTAAATCTGGTCTTTTTTTTTGGTGAGTTAGAATTATGCTCTACATCCTTCTCCAGCTCTGTCCAGAAGCCTCTGTTGTGATCCTGGTCAGAGCAGTCAGTGGTGGTAGCCGGGCACCATCTAGTTGTACTGGACTCAGTCTGGTGAAGGCCTTGGTAACTGTGGTCCATTAGTCCTCCGGACTAACCTTTTCCTTGTATCCTGTTCTCTTCATTCTCACTTGCTCCCGAAGGGATGAGACCAGTGGAGTATCTTAGATGGGCGCTCACAGGCTTTTAAGACCCTAGACACTACTCACCAAGGTAGAATGTAGAACATTGTCTTTATAAACTGTGTTATGCCAACTGAGCTACATGTTCCCCGAGACCATGGTCCCTAGAAACAATATCTTGACATGCCCCACACCACAGGACTCCTAGGAATTTCACGGAGTTGGAAGGTGCCAGAATTTTTATGGGATTAATTTGCCATCTTCTAGCACGCAAATGTTTTACCAATAAGCCCAGAGTCATTGACACTTCTTTCTTACTAGGTCCAATCAGCATAATGTCATCAATGTAAGGGACCAGTGTGACATCTTGTGGAAAGGAAAGGTGATCAAGGTCCCTGTGGAATAAATTATGACATAGGGCTGGAGAGCTGATATACCCGTAAGGTAGGACATTGAAGGTGTATTGCTGGCCTTGTCAACTGAAGGCAAACTGCTTCTGGTGTTCCTTCAAAATCGGAACTGAGAGAAAGGCACTGGCCAGGTCAACAGCTGCTTACTAGATACCAGGAGATGTATTAGTTTCCTCAAACAATGAAACCACATCTGCAACAGCAGCTGCAACTGAAGCCAGTATGTGGTTAAGTTTACCATAATGCACTGTCATTCCCCAAGATCCATCTGTTTTCTGCACAGGTCAAATAAGTAAGCTGAATGAGGATGTGGTAGGAATCACTACCCCTGCATCTTTCAAGTCCTTGATGGTGGCAATAATCTCTACAATCCCTCCAGAATGTGGTATTGCTTTTGGTTTACTATTTTCCTAGATAGGGGCAGTTCTAATGGCTTCCACCTGGCTTTTCCTACCATAATAGCCCTTATTCCACTTGTCAGGATCCAACGTGGGGGTTCTGCCAGTTGCTGAGTATATCTATTCCAATGATGCACTCTAGAACTGGGGAGATCACTACAGGATGGGTTTCGTGACTCACTGGACCCACGAAGAAATGAACCTGAGCTAAGACTCCATTAATAACCTGACCTCCATATGTCCCCACTCTGACTGGTGGGCCACAGTGACGTTCTGGGTCTCCTGGAATTAGTGTCAGTTCGGAGCCAGTATCCAGTAATCCTTTCGAAGTCTCATTATTTCCTTTTCCCTGGTGAACAATCAATCTCATAAAAGGCTGTATATCCCTTTGGGGAAGGCTGGGAGAAAGATTAACAGTATAAATTTCTGGTACCACAATAGGCTGCTTCCTCAAAGGGACCTGGCCTCCCCTTCATTCAAGGGCTTGTGGGTCTGTAAACTGGCTTAAGTCTGGGAATTGACTGAGGGGTTGAGACTACTCTGGTGATTCAAGTTAGACTGCTGTTCACTGGACCTAGAATCTTCCACTTGTACAGATCAAATAAATACTTAGTAGATTTCCCATCTATTTCAGTGCTAGGGACACCATAACTAAGTAGCCAACACCATAAATCCATATGAGTCAGCTATTCTGATGACTGCTTTGACTCCGCTGTCCATTACAGTAACCACATCCAACTTACGTTTGTCAACAGAGTGCCATCACTTGGCCCCTACTACCATGAGGTCCAATCTGTCCCACTGTTGTTGTTAATGTTAGATGTCATCAAGTTGGTTCCAACTTATAGCGACCCTACAGGACAGAGGAGTGCCCCATAGGGTTTCCAAGAAGAGGCTGGTGGATTTGAACTGCTGACCTTTTGGTTAGCAACTGAGCTCTTAACCACAATGCCACCAGGGCTCTCCATTGTCGTCAGGTGTCTTAATTCAGTTAGGGCAGTTACCACTGTCAAATCTAACTCACATAAACAGCAATCATAGCAGTCTTCAAGGATGCTGGGGCTCCCTTCACAAATTTCTTCCCCACTGTTGAGATAAAAGGTGCGTCCTCCGGGCACTCCACGTATGAGTCTGTGGGTCTGAACTGATAAATCCATCCTAAGATGCCAATTTCCTTAAGGCTTTGGATACTGTCTTCTACAGTATAGTAAGGCAGGTCTGGTAATTCAACTTGATTTAGTGTATGTCACTGCATAATCCATGCTTCAGTGAACCAATCAAATAAACTATCAGATCCTTTCTTAATCTCTCAAGTTGGAACAATGAATGAAGAATCTGTGCTTAGTTGGCCCATATCAATAAACTCAGACTGATCCAACTTTATGCTCCTTGCACCACTATCTCCACCCTTACTAGCCATTCCCACACATATTTCCCAGGTTTCTGTTGGTATATATTAGAAAAGTCAAGCAGTTCTTTTGGTGTGTATTGTACATTCTCCTGGGTCACACTTTGTACTTCACCTTTTAGGGCTTGCTGGGACTTAAGTCTAGTTATAGGCGCAGAAGCAAAAACTGGTGGTGGTGATGTGTTCTGACAACATTCAGCGATATCTCATAAGGCATCTGACTCAGGTGATGCCCCAGGCGATAGCATCTAAGAGAAAGGCTCTTTAGAAACAGCTGCGTTAATCTCATCAGATGAGGGTGGAGAGGCTAATGGTTTCATTGGTAGGAGCAATTCAATAGAATTTAGGGATTCTGTGTTCTCAGCTTCCTGATTATCTGCCCATATGTCCCCATCTCAAGTTTGAGCAACCCATTTCCTCCCAATCAATGCCCTCACTTCAGCTTCAGACATCACTTGAGGTTGGGAATTCACTTGGTGTTGTAATTCTACCACTCTTACGAGAAGACTCTGGGTTTGGCTTTGCAATATGAGCTGTCACTACAAGAAATAGGGCTTTCTTTCAGGGTACAAGTGGCAACTTTGAGGTCGTTTATGTGGCACCTGAGTTTTGACTCTGAAGCCCTGAGCTCATCTCTTTCTATATCTGTGGGGATATATGCCATTTAAACATGGCTGCACTATTGACAACTGCAGCCCCCACAGGCCTCTATGCTGCACAGCATGTTGAGACTTGTCATGACTTGTTTTCCCAAACCTATTGTCCCTTTAGTGATTGGCTTGTTTGCCTGAATTCCTTCTCCCTTGCCTGCACCCAAAGCCCACTGTTCTGTTATTTGCTTCACTGCTTGCTGTACTGACTATAAATAAACTCCTGAGACTGAAGCCGGGGTCGACTCCTCCGAGTGACCCTCCTGGCCCCACTTCTCTGTAAGAGTTGTGTTTGGTTACTGTCTCCGCCGCCCCGACATTCGCCGCCGCTGCGACATATATCCACTTTGTCTAGCGAAAGTAGGACCAACCAACTAGCTTTCTTATACTTCTCATTCGGACAAAATTGTAGAAAAGTATCAAACATGCGCTCACCCAGAGCCTCGCCTCTCACCACTACTTGATTATTGGTGGTGATATTTTGAGTATTTCTATTGCCACCTCATGCCATAGATATATATACATATATACATATACACACACACTCACATAGAGAGAGAGAGAAACCGAAAGAGAGAGAGATTTATATCAAGGAAATGGCTCACATGACTGTAGAGGCTGATAAGTCCCAAGTCTATGGATCACGAGTCAGGCCAGAGGCTCCTCCTGACTCACACAGCTGCAGGAGCTGACAACCAAGACTGGCAGGTGAGACAGCAGGCCACTGGCTCACGGGCTACGGAGGCTGATGAATCTAAGATCAGCAGGTAAGATGGAAGGCTACTGGTTCACAGGCTGCAGAGGCCAATGAATCCCAAGATCAGCAGGTAATACGGCAGGACCTTGCCTCAGTTCCAACCGCAAGTCAGATGCTGATGAGCTGGATGCAGGACCCAGAGCGAGCTAAAGCCAGTGATCTTTGCCAGAACATCTATACATATTGGATGCAGGCCACACCCTCGAGGATTATCTGGCTGCTCATAGCAGACCTCATCATGGAGGTAATTACATAACTGCCAAAGTACGTCATAACTGCCAAACCACTGAGAATCATGGCCCAGCCAAGTTGACACACAACCTTAACCATCACAGTGATCAAAAGAAAGACATAAATACCTACCCAGAATACATGTCATGGGGCAGGTTTCTTCCAGATTACTCAGAAACACTTCTTTCTTGTAGAACATTTTTGTGGGCTCATGCTCTGTTTCTTCTGGGTGAATGAAGATTGGGCCATAAAAATAGGCAGCTCCATCTCGGACCCATACCTTTTCAATTCTTGAGGGGAAAAATAAATCCCATTAAAACAGAATTCTGACAGTTTTCATTCTTGAAGGATTAATCAAGAGGAATTCCTTTAACTAAAACTTAATGATATATACCATTTAGAGGAGTTTCATTGGCTGTTTTGATAATAAGCCAATTTTCTTGACTTTTTTCCCCCATTTAAGTACATGAGAAGATACATGGAAAAAAGAAAATCTGACTACTTCTCACCACCTCCTTTGCAATCACCCTGGTCTGAGCCACCATCATTCTTGCCTGGATTATTACAATAGCTTCCTAGTACATCTCCGTGCTTCTACCCTTGACTCTTTACATCTATTCTCAACCACCACCAGGCCGAGAGATTCTATTAAGATGTAAGTCAGATGTCACTTACGTGCTCAAAACAATCCAGTGGCAATTCATTTAACTCAGCAAAGCCTAAGTCCCTCCTACAATGGCCTCTGAGGTCCTACATGATCTGTAGCATAGCTCCTGGCCCTGTTGTCTTTCTGACCTTACCTTCTGCCTAACTCACGCATTTTTTACTAACCTAGGGAGGAGCAGTGAATTACTTAATATGGTCCTTCTAGCCATAATCTTTGTAACGCCCACCAAGGGACTACGCAAATAAGGTGTATGGAACCCTGAGGGGATTGGTCAGTTTTGCCATCCTGCTAGGGAGACACTTAGACAGAGAAAAGGAGTTGTAACACAGAGAGAGAAAGAGGGAGAGAGCTGTAACACCAGAGATGGTAAGAAGCAGTAGCAGAGAAACGGTACTAGCAGGACCAGACCAGCAGGAGATGGTGCTGTGGGCTTCCTGGTCCACAGAGCAAGTAAGCTGAGCACCTTCACGCAGAGGCTTGTTGGCAAAGTAGGCTGCCTCTGGGCACTTGGTGGAGCTAGGTTTGCTGACCCATGGAGCCAGAGCTAAGCACCTCTGGCCCAAGGCTTACTGGCAGAGTGGGGTGCCTCTGGGCACTTATCAGCAGAGCTAAAAGAGCTTTGTAACACTTGCCCGAGCAGAGTAAGAGGGCAGGCAGAAGGGCCAACGGCCAGGGAGAGACCTGCCTGGGGGCATGGCTGAGAAGAGGCTGTTCTGATCGAAGAGCTGCATCCTGAGCATTCCTGAACCTGAATTGTAACCTGTTACTTCCCTAATAAACCCCATAATTGTTGAGTATTTTCTGTGAGACCTGTGTGGCCATTTCAACAAATTCTTGAACACAGCAGAGAAGTAAAGAATACTATGGGAGGGACAGAGGGTGTCAGAACTGGTAAAAAGGGCTGGCGAGAGGAGGTATGTCTAACCTCTGCCTTCTAGGAATCAGCCCTGGGCTGCTGATCTTGATTCTCCTCCTCTCCTTCTGAAGTTAGAGGAAGTCAGATGCCTCCGCCACACCATTTTTACACCTAGTAACGCTAGTTGCCTCTGCTAGTCTGAACAGGTCAGGCAGGCTCCTTTCTCAGGCCTTTACACTGGCTCTTCCCTCTGCCTGGAAGGCTTTGTCCCTGGATATTCACATAACTCACCCCCTCAGTTTCTTCAAGTGTTGTCTCAACTGTCAGCTTCTCAGTGAGGCCTACACAGACCATCTTGTTAAAGTTCTGCACCTTCCTGCTCCACCCATGGCACTCCTGATCGCCTTTACCTTGCTCTTTATTTTTTCCATAGCCCCTATCATGTTCTAATATACTATATGGTTTACTTACTCACAGTGTTTATTGTTTGTCTTCCCACTAGATCAAGGCTCCATGAGGCTAGGGGATATATGTCTGCTTTACTTACTGATGCATCCCCAGGGCTTGGTAGATAGTAGATACATAATAAATGCTTACTGAAATGATGAAAAATCAGAAAACTGAAGCTCAGAGAGGTTATCATTTACCTAAGGACATGAAAACTAGCAGAGCTGGGACGTACATCAAGATCTCTTGGAATCACCACAAATTCTAAACCACTACTCTACTGCCCAAACCAGCACCTGACTCTTTTTTCTGCTGTTTTATACCACCCAACCACACTTCCATCCATTTATCCATTCACTTGTCCATCAAATATCTGAGCCCCCTACTATGTTTCATGCACTATGTGAGGAGCAGGGGACACACAGGTGGGCAAAAGAGAGGGTCCCTACTCTCAGAGCACTGGCAGTCTGGTATGGAATCCTGACAATAACCTAACAAACACCAATATGTGACATGTGTGCTGAGAGGAAGAAAATCCACGATGCTCTGAAAGTGTGTAACAGGGAGACCTGACCCAGTCTGGAGGGGACAGGGAAGATGATTTCCTTAAGGAAGTGTCATTTCAGATTTAAGCTAAAGGAGCTCACCAAGTGAGCAGGGAGCCTTCTGAGCTCAGAGTGCAGTAAATGGCAAGAGAGGAGGAAGAAAAAAAGCTCATGAGAGGAATTAAAAAAAGGAAGTATGGCTGAAGGTGAAAGCAGGGCAGGTGTGGTGTGAGAGGAAGCTGGAAAAGTTGCCAAGGGAAGGGCTTTTGTTCTTCATCTAGGAGTGATAAATTTCTACTGGCTCCAAAGCTCTGGGACCCAATCTCAAATTCTCCCTACTTCAATGACACTCACCTGCCCACGCGAGGGCGCACCAGGCCATGGGACTTGATAAAGACACAGTCACCAACCTTCAGCCACATGTCGTTGTAACGGAGCTGCTCAAAGTAGTGGCAACCTGGTTCACCATTGGACATTTCTACAGGGACATCTTCTTTCTCCTGTAGTAATGGAAACTGGTTGAAGAAAGGCAGCTGACAATCAAGCAATAAACAAAGAAGGTAAGAAAGGAAAGCAGACTTTCCTTCACATTAACTTAAACAAAAAAACCAAAACAAAACCATAAATATAAGTTGTGATTAAGGTAGGAGACCAACAGATTAGACTCTTGAAATCAAACAAAATCTTATGATATATTGTATCTATTTTAAATTTCTAGTCAGTTTTCATAAAATAATACTACCAGAAGATGCTTTTATTCCCTTCTCCCCCATTCTCATAATTTTCAACCAAAAAAAAAAACAAAAACTGGAGAGGACATAGCGTTCAGAAGCAGATTCACTCATGCGTTACTAAAGAGTACAAGGAGAGAATTCTACACAAGCTTCCTCTTTAACACATACATTGAGCTCCCTAATTTCTTAACATTAAGAACTGATCTAAAATTTTTACTGTTTTGATTTATTCCAACATAGACAGGAGTTGCACAGCCTCTGTGACATAAACACACAGCCTTTGTTTCTGAATAAATTACAGGCTCTGTCACCTACTGGCTGCTGTGACACTGGGCAAATTAACTGATCTTGCGTGCCTTAGTTTCATCATCTGTTAAATGAAGATAACGATGGCATGCCCAGATGGGGCTGTTATGAAGCTTAAATGACACTATGTTAAATACATAGAACAAGGCTTGACTCATAAAAATCACTTAGTCAACATTTATTGTTATTGCTGTTGCTTCATAATCTTGGCAAAAAAAGAGAGAGAGAGAAAGGGAGAGAGAGACAGAAGAAAATTCTGACTAACAAAAATAAGAATCATCATCTACTGGGCACCTAGCAGATAATGGAGCCCTGGTGGTGCAGTGGTTAAGAGCTAAGGCTGCTGACCAGAAGGTCGGCAGTTTGAACCCACCAGTTGCTCCTTGGAAACCCTGTGGGGCAGTTCCACTTTGTCCTATAGGGTCACTATGAGTCAGAATCAACTCAACAGCAATGGGTTTAGCAGATAATGGGCACAGGGCTAAATATTCTATATATATTAACTCCAAAACGTATAAGAGCTGAAGAAATTACAGAGCCCTAAATTTACTACTGCATCTTCCTGTCTGAGAGTATTTCAAACTTAAAAAAAAAATCTGTTTTAGAATGTCTAAATGATTTTTTTAATGTTCTGATCTTTATGATTTCAAATGTGATCTTGAAATGGTCTTTATGGAAAATCTTTTAAGAATGAGAGTGGTCCTTCATATATGCTGGCTGAGGGGCACATGAAGGAACATAAGCTAAATAAAATAACCCCTGAGATCAGTAACAATTTTTTCTTTTAGGAATGGGTTCTGTTCTAAAGTTATTTTTTAAAAAGATTCCTGGAATGACTTGTCTTGGTCATGTAATATTTAAATAAATACAGATGTGAGACAAACAACAAGTAAACACAGAGAAAGGACCCTGGGGGCTTATGAACACTAGATGACAACTCCAAGTTAATTCCCATGTTAGCTTCTATAATATTTCTTCTTCCATCCAAACTAGTATTTCTCTGATTGCTGGACATACTGGTAAAATGTACGAAAATATCACGTTTTTTCCCAAGTTCCCTTTCTCTTACAACACTGTTAAGGACACTGAAATGGGTATTTTTTTCTCAGATATTAACAATCCAAATTTTTTCCAATTTTACATCAACAATTTAATAAATTTATCTTTCTTGTTTATATAAGAGCAATATATTTGTTGGAAATAGTTCAAACATTAGAACATGTAAAACTTAAAAAAAATGAAAGTCTTCTGTGATCTAATCCTCAGAGATGCCTACCAGGTGTAGTCTATGTTCTTCTATATTGCTTTCCTATTCATATATGTAAATATACATTTTTTTCTTTTTGATTAATGATGGGGTCACATACTATTCTGAAACCTGTTAATTATTAGTTTATCTTTTTAGCCACATATCCCGGAAAAATTTCCATGTTATTATATATAAAAAACCAAAGCCACTGCTGTCGAGTTGATTCTGACTCACAGCGCCTCTATAGGACAGGGGAGAACTGCCCCACAGGGTTTCCAAGGAGCAGCTGGTGGATTCCAACTGCTGACCTTTTGGTTAGCAGCCGAGCTCTTAACCACTATGCCACCAGGGCTCCAGTAGTCCTTAGACTGTTTTAATAACCTAATTGATGATATTTTTAATTGTAAATTAACAAAATGATCATTTTTTTTCTTTCATGGCTAGTGGGTTTTACATCATGCACAGAAAAAGCTTCCTCATTGCAAGCTTATACATGAAAAGGTTATGTATATGTATAAAAAGATTACACGTGCCAAATGTACTTATGCTACAAACTAGTACTCTTACTGTTTCATTTACTTATGTTTACATCTTATTTATTTTGGAATATGGAGTGAGGGTCCACGTTTGCTTTTATTTTTTTTCCAAATAGCTAGCCAGTTTTCCAGGACCATTAGATTTCTTTATCACGCTGATGATTTAAAGTACTACGTTTATCACATATTCACTAGCCATTTATTTTTGGACTTAATCATGAAAAGCCTATTCTTTCCTTCGCCAGTATCTCAGTGTTTTTTTAAAATGCAGTATTATAAAACGTAACAATATCTGGCAGGACAAGGCTCTCTTCATTACTTTTTAAATTCTTTTTTGTTACTGTCACATCTTCTTTCTTTCCTAAGAACGCTAGAATAATTTCGTCAAGTTCTAAAAATAATTTATTCAAGTCTTTTATGTCTTTCAGTAAACTGGTTTGTTTTCTTCCTACAGGTTCTAGATATTCCTTGTTAAAGTTATTTATTAATGTATTTTGTTGCTAATGTGAATTGGATATTTTCTTCCATAAGGTTTTTCTAACTTACTAAAGTGTAGTCACACTTTCATTTTAATTTCAGAAGTCTTATAAATTGTTGTGTTTATATAAGTAAACTATTGACTTGTATATGAATTTTGAAATTTTGACTTGCTGAACTCTGTCTCCAAAAACTTCTGTTAGCTCCCCCCTCCCCCAGTATTTGATTATTTTAGTTTGTCTAACTGCACTGGCTATCACTTTCAGAAAAATATTAGGTAACGGTGATACAGCAAGCACCTTCGTTCTGCACAGAACTTTAAAGGGAATGTGTCTGATAGGCTTTAAGCTTGAGATACAAATATAATTTTAGGAAATAACACTGATAAATATCCATCTAAAGACTTAAAATAATCAAGACAGGTACAGTACTTTACCACGTAATTTCTCCTTTGATCTATTAATATAGTGAAATGTATTAGTAGATTTTTTAATTCTGAACAATCCCTGCATTCCTAGAATGAACACCCCTCTCCTTAGTCAGGTTGTTCATAAAGAACTACTTTGATTTCACTTACAAAAATATTTTTTTCCGAGTAATGTTTACATCAGTATACATGGGTGAGAATGAACTGAAGTTTTTTATTTTAATTTGTCAGGTTTTGGGATCAGGAGTATTCTGGCTTTGTAAACGGAACTGGGAAGTTTTCTTTGTTCTCCATCCTCTGAAACAGTTTAAACATCGTAATTACAGGTCCGTTAAGGAGTTAAAAGAATTCATCTACGATACTACCTGACGTCAGTATTCTCTGGAATTAGCTCTTAGACATCTTTTTCAATTTCTTCATGGTTGCTGTCTATTTAGGTGTTCTCTCTCTTCTTAATTTCATTTTGGTAATTTGTATTGTCCTAGAAAACTATTCATTTTATTCAGGTTTTCAAATTTATTAACAGAAATGTACAAGTTTTTAAATTTCTTCCATGCTTTGTGTTTGAGTTGAACTCCCTTTAGTCCCCTTATTAAGACAGTTGGTAGTTTAGCCATCTCATTGGACTTGTCAAAGAATAAGCTCTTAGATTTACTTTCATGTTCTATGTTTCAATTCTGTAATTTCTTTCCTTTATAGTTTCTACTTCCTGTTTGGCTAAGGTTTTATACTGTTGCTTTTTCTAATTTTGAATTCGAATAATTTATTCATTTACTTTCTGGAATAGATATTTTGAGATGTAACATTCTTTTCTGTGTGGCTACTGTCTACATACCTTTTCCAAGTTAAAACTGTCTTCAGCTCGACTGTCCTCTGAGTTGTCTGTGTTCTTCTCATCATCCCCTTTGTCTGTATTTGCAAATACAGAGGCCACTCGGACCACAGGCAGGGGCACATCCCGAGGGACAAATCTAACTGAACTGATGGGCATGGTCCACAGTTTAATTTTCTTAAAAGACTTGGTTTTGGCAGAATATCGTGATTCACAGACAAAAACATCCTCATCTCGAAAGTTTTCCGGGCATAATTTAAAGTATTCCTGGGGGGCATAAGAACAAAATTAATATTATTTAGTTACATGGATTTTCTGCAAGTCAATCAACCAAAAACCAAAAGTAAACACCAACCAACCAGCCAAACAAAAACTTAATTGTTAAGACTTTCTAATGGCTAAGAACAAGTGGTAAATGGCTAGACATCTAGGATTATTCCTGGCTATAGAATGTCCTTATTAAATACGCATACTTTAGCTCATAAACATGAATAGTTCCATTTAGCTTACCAAGTGCCACTTTGAAAATATATTAATATTTCATACAGCTGTAATGTTCCTGAAAGCTTTGGGCAGGGCTCATGCACCTTATCAGATATACAAAAATTATACCTATTACCTCAAAAACAACCTGACAATTTATGTTTATCTTTCAGAAAATACCATTCTCAAAAATTAGATTGGCAATATAGGAAACTGTAAGTTAATAGCAAATAGTCTTTCACCATCATGTTCAAGTTCATTTTCTCCCACGTCTTTACAGACACCTCTATAGACACGGCTTAAAAAAAAATCAAATAGAATTTAGAACAGAGTTCCTAATTTTGTAAACATCAATATTTGTGTTCCTAAATTTTATTCCTCGGGAATGAGTGATACTTTTGGGAGTGATGAATTTCTTACCTTGACAAACATGACCACGCATTTGCCTAGAATTTTACTAACAGGAACTTTATTGTAATAATCACTCTTAAAAACTTCTTTTTCTAGAAATTTTCGTGTAGCCAGGTGGAAAGTTTCGTTTGGCCGATAAAACCAACAGCCATACAACCATTTTTCACCTTAAAGAGACAGAGAGGAGGCGGGGAGGAGAATGAACAACATCACCATTAACAGAAAGCATACATTCTTTTCAAGACATGCAAACATTTCATCAAGTCAATATGCCATGGCCTGAACCTAACAATGTGCTTTTTTTGGCCATAGTTCCTTAGTTTAATTATTTTAGAAGAAATAATACTTCAAAATAATAAAGCACAACAAGGGCTAAAAACACTACTTTCCGCCTCATGTTAAAAGTATGAGGAAGGTGATGAGACTTGCTGTGCTCTGCTCTAGTCAGGACACACCTAAAGCAGTGTGCTTCAGAGGAAGAACACAGACACACTAAAGGACATATTTAACCCTCTGGTAAAGTCCAAAACTAATTCACATGATGGCCACTGTCATGGACTGAATTATGTCCCCCCAAAATGTCTGTCAACTTGGTTAGGCCATGATTCCCAGTATTGTATGATTGTCCTCCATTTTGTCATCTGATGTGATTTTCCTGTGTGTTGTAAATCCCATCTCTATGATGTTGATAATGTGGGATTAACAGCAGTTACGTTAATGAGGCAGGACTCAATCTATAAGATTGTATTGTGTCTTAAGTCAATCTCTTTTGATACATAAAAGAGAGAAGCAAGCAGAGAGACAGGGGGATCTCATACCACCAATAAAGTAGTGCCAGGAACAAAGTGTGTTGTTTGGACTCGGGGTCCCTGCAATGAGAAGCTCCTAGACCAGGGGAAGAGTGACGTTAAGAACCTTTCTCCAAGGCTGACAGAGAGAGAAAACCTTCCCCTGGAGCTGGCACCCTGAATTTGGACTTGTAGCCTCCTAGACTGTGAGAGAATAGACTTCTCTTTAAGGCCATCCACTTGTGGTATTTCTATTACAGCAGCACTAGATAACTAAGACAGCCACCTGAAAGAACTAAATTGCTGGATCCCATTTCCTCCTGCTCTGGCTTCATTAACTCCTGCTCATTCTCCATGTCTCAACTTAAAAGCCAGTTGTTCTAGGAAACCTTTCCAAAATCAAATTCTAAGCCAACGCATATGCTCCTCTTCACAATTCTTTTTTTTCATTTGTAACCTCCTTTAGCAGACTGGAGAGCCAGGGACAAAATATGTGCCTTTTGTTTTTCTGAATCTCTGTCATCCTACATACAGCGTGGTTCATAGTGTGTGCTTAACATCAGCTGAATGCATTTCTTTTGACTCAACTGTTTCACTGCCCAACGGTTCTAAATCCTATGTTTTTCATAGGGTGGATGCTTAATTATAGTTACTGATTCACTGTAGAACAACTACTGTTGGAAGGAATAAAATGCCTGCATTAAAACTTTCTTTCCTGAGGACCAAGGGGAATAAAACTGTCACATCTCACCACTCTGCCCTTTGATTTAGAGGCAAACTTACCGGCAGAATCTTCCCACAGTCGCTCAATACAGACGATATGTGGCTGTAGGTTGGCCTCCGCAGGTTCCACATAGACATAATCCCCAACGTGGTACATGCTGTTCTTAAAGCTGCAGTCCTGGCTATATGTGCGATGTAAGCCTGAGAGGCCTGCAGCACCTGAGGAATCTTCACTCTTTTCAGCTTCTTAGGTAAACAAAATAAAAAGGTGCTCATTAAAAGGATGTTAGAATCAGATGTAAGGTTCAAACGACACATACAAATGTATTTAATTATTTTTCTGACATTCAAAGGAAGAACTCAGAAAAAATAGTATGATCTTCACATTCTCAATAACCCTTATCTAAAATTGCCTTTTCTGAATTACAATGGACTACCATTGATCTGAGGAGCCCCGATGGCGCAGTGGTTAAAGTACTCAGCTGCTAACTGAAAGGTCAGCAGTTCGAACCCACCAGTTGCTCCGAGAGAGAAAGATGGGGCAGTCTGCTTCTGTAAAGATTTACAGCTTCACAGGGTAGCTATGAATTGGAATCGATTCAACAACAACGGTTTGGTTTTTTCCTCCGGTACTACTGACCTAAGTTCCCTAGGTGGGCAAATGGTTTGCGCTCGACTGCTAACCTGGGTAGTCTGAACCCACCCAGCGGTAACATGGAAAAGGCCTGGTGATCTGCTTCTGTTAACATTACAGGCAAGAAAACCCTATGCAGCAATTCTACTCTGTAACCCATGAGGTTGCCATGAGTTGTAATCAACTCAACGGCAACTAACAACCACTGATCTAAATAAATAAATATGTAAAAGAAATATATAAACAAAGGAGCTATAGAATAAAAATAATCACCTTAGTAATATATGCTCAATGTAATAATTTTGGATAATACAGAAAGACATAAAGAAAAAAATAAGTCACTTGTAGCACTAGAGATAACCTCTGATGCACTTCCCCTCCATCTTAATGCTTCTGAAATTGCTTTTCCTAACATTTTTTACATGGATATATCATGATTAATGGAATGACAGGATTGAGGAAACATGAAATATGTGTATCATATCATATGCTGTAAACTATTTAAGTACTTAATAGTGCATGAACATTTCCCCTGGGATTAAATGCTTTTCAATGGTTCCAGTACAGTCCATCATTTGCAAATACCATAGGTTTTGTGGATGATAAATGTCTGCCCACATCTTTGATTACTTCCTGAGGATAATTTCCCATAAGTGAAACTGCTGCGATTAAGCATTTAAAATTTAAAAAAAAAATGCATATTCCAAATTGCCTTCCAAAAGGCTATACCAATTTTAGTCCCTCACTGTTTGGCTACAAAGGGTCTGTTTCTCTATTCCCTCTCTAACACTGGCATTATAATTGTTTTAAAGTTTTGCCAATTTTCATGAAAAATGTCATCTAATCAATGACTGAGTGAGTCCCCATGACATCTGTGATAGACTCACAAGGTTCTTGAGAATTTTATTACAGCAGAAACACTGCTAGCTGGACAGAAAGGGACAAAGAGAGTACCAAATGAAGGGGAGCTGTCAAACTCCCAAAATCCTAGAGGCAGGAAACAGGCTGATAAAACTCTCAGCTACAAACATGTGCTGCCTTTTATGAGGAAGGATGATTCAGAGGCCAAGTGCTGAGCTGCAGAGGATTATTCTCAGGCCTTGAAACCGAATGGAGTTTGCCCAGATGGATTTCAAAACTGCTTGGAACTGGTGGCTCCTATTTTCCTTCCATTTCTCCCTTTTTAAACAGGAATGTCTGTAATTGTTATGCATATCCCATCATTGTATTTTAGGAGTGGAGAACTTCTTTAATTTTATAGGCCCATAGATGGAGAAGAATTGGGCCTCATCCATACCTAATTTAGATGATTTAGATAATGAAATTTGGGACTTCTGAGCTGATGGTATTCAGATGAAATTTTGGTACCTGGTGGAGGGGTGATGCTGAAACAAATACCTAAAAACGTGGAAGTGACAGTGGGTGAACACTGTTAGAATTAGGAGCCTGACAGAAAAAGCCTAGGTTGAATAGATTGTAGGGCAGAAAAATGGATGTTCAGTAGTTGAGGGCTCAGAAGGAAAAAAGGAATATGTTATTAAAAAGTATAGCAGCAGAAAGCTGCCGTTATGGGGAAACCAAAACTTGTAAACCATCAAACTGGATATTTAGTTGGGAAGATTTCTAAGGTAAGTGTTGAAGGTGAGGCTTGGTTTCTTCTTGTAAAGTAAAATGCAAGACCATTTAAGAGACTGTTACAACAGACTAAGTGAGTTGTTGTGGTTGTTAGGTGCTGTCGAGTGATTTAGACTCCTAGCAACACCATGTGACACAGCAGAACTACCTCATGGGTTTTCTTTACAGGAGCAGATTGCAAGGTCTTTCTCACGGAAAGCTACTGGGTGAGTTTGAAGTGCTAACCAAAAACTTAACCGTTGCGCCCCCAGGGCTCCTGACTAAGTGAGTACAGGTTACTAATTCAATGCTAAGCTCTGCAGAAGTACAACTCTCCTCTTGTTATGTCCAAAAATGTCAAGTAATCCATCAGTTTTGTTCTCTATTGGAGACATACTTCCATTAATTGACTTCCTGCTCTAATCTGAACTCAATGTCTTCTATGTCTGGTAATTTGGCTGCAACTCTAGGATTTCCCTTTACTGTCATTTTGGTGATTCCCTTTGGTTTTCTCCGGTGATGAAACCTGTTTCTTTCATCTTCCTTGTTTTTTCTTTGCTTACTACCTCATTTGGTGGAGAATACCCTTTAGCAGCTAAGAAAGCTGTATGCAAGATAACTTTTTAAGGTCTTTGCATATCTGAAAATGTCTTTATTCTACCCTTGTACTTTATAGATAGTTTGGCTGGGTACAGAATTCTAAGTTGGGAGCTGCTTCCCCTTTAGAATTTTGTGCATGGCTCCATTGTCTTCTACCTTCAGTGTTGCTTTGTGAATTACCTGCCCCCAACAACCCCAAAAGCTTTTAAGATATTCTCTTTGTCCCCATTATTTTAAAACTTTAGTGATGATATTCCTAGGTATGAGGTTTTTTTTAAACCATTGAGTTAAACATTTGATGGGCTTCCTCAATCTGCAAAATCATGTTGTTCAATTCTGGGAAATTTTCTGATTGTTTTTTTTGGTAATGTCCTGTCCTGCTTTTTCTAGAATGCCAGCTATTCCGATTCTGGGCCTCCTAGACTGATTGCTTTATTTTCTAATCCTTTCCCTGAATGTTTCCTTTCTGCTATCACATTTTTAATTTCCAAGAAACTTTTTGTTCTGTGAATGTTCATTTTTTTTAACAGACTCCTGTTCTTGTTTTACGGATACAGCATCTTGTCATCTCTCTGAAGACGTAAATTCTTTTTTTTAGGTTTTCTCATGCTGCCTTCACTGTTTGTTTCCTCCAAGGTCCTTCTTATATTGTTCTTCATGTTCCGTTTTAGAGACTTTCCTTAAATATTTGTTCTTTCTTAGTTATATGCTCCTATTTAAGAGGTGCTCAAAAGCTGATTGGAAGTTCTCTGTGTGTAAAAACAGAGCTGGATGACTGATGGGTTTCACCGAGGACCTCCAGATGTTATTAACTTTGTTTTCTCATTGCCTGGCTCATTTTTCAAGAGAAAATCTGCCTGGGTGCTATTAGCCTGGCTGCAAAGGATTCTAGAAGCTTAGTTAGGTAGAGGAACAGGGGTCTGTTTAGTATAAATCTTTTTGCTTAATACCCCTTTCATCACTGTACCTCCACCCTTAGGTTTGCCTGGTGTCCCCGCGTCTAGACTCTTTAGGAGGAATAGTCACAGGCAGGGTTGGGAAGGTGATTTGAGATTCAACTGCTTTTAATTTAGACTTCCAACTATTCCTCCTATTTTGGCTCTACCTGCATCCCTGTTTTCAGAAATACCTGATGTCCTAATCCCTGCACCATTCTGAGGCAGGAATTGGCCTGTTTTAAGGTCTTCATTAACTGCTGGCACTGTTAGTGTTAGCAACTTATCCACTTTCTGGCTTCCAATTCTAATTGCCATTATCTCCTCTTCCTTTTTTTCCCCTTTTGAGGAAAAGGTTATGCTTGTGTTTATGCCTTTTGTTTCTAAATGGTCTTTCCATTATTTTAGAGGTGTTCTAGGAAGGAGTAACAGAAAGCATTTGTGTACAATCTGCCATGTTTAGCTGAAAATCCCCTATGTTGTTTTATCCTTGCTGTGTAACTTTGAATAAGAAGTTCTATTATTTAATTAAAAAAACAGGGTGTGTGAGATGTTCTAGTTTCCTTCAACTTCCATTTGGTTGTTGTCAGAAACCACCTCTTAGGGTTTAAAGACAGACTGACATACACAATTTGTCTGACTGACATACACAACTGCTACCCAACTTTCTGATAATTTGTTGTCCTTTAACTCATAAGGTACACTGACACAGGAAGGTTTGGAGCAGACTGTAGTTCTTTCATGGCTAGAAAAAAACCAGTTAAAATAATCCCAGATCACACTGCTTTTATCGCCCTTTCTACTCAGTCTATCCTGTTGCAGGCTTCACATCCTTATGGCAAAGGACCGCTTCTTATCTAATTCCACCACCCAATGACAATGCATTGCTGGGAAATGTAGTTTTTGAGTTAGTGCAAGAAAAGAGATATCAAAAAGTTCTGGCAGCCTAAAAAAGCAGCTCTATGCAGCAAGGTTTCCTTCCCTCTAGTCAGCAAAGGTCCCAGGCTCATGAGATAGGTACATAGTGATGGGAGAGGAACAGAAATTTCCTACTGTCTTTTTCTTTATGTGGCCCCGCTTTTCTATCACAGAATTTCTCCTGAGGTTAAGTCAGTGGAAATATTTTCTGGTAGTAAGGATCAATCAAGGGCAGTGGTTAATAGTCTTTAAAATGTCATTGCTGTCTTTTCTTTAGAATGCACTACCAGAACAGATAATGGATTCACATACCATTGCTAAACGACTATGAAAAAAGGCAGGTGCTTCCTGCTCCTTCATGCATTAAATTTAAGACCTTAGAGCAGCTGTTCACACTTAACTGTGCATCAGAATCACCTGGAGGTGATCTCATTCCCAGAGTTTCTGAATTGGCAGGCATGGAGTGAAATCAGAGAATTAGCATTTCTAACAATTTTTCGGGAGATACTAATGTTGCTTGCTTAGGGAGCACACTTTGAAAACTATCTTAGAGTAACTCAAGGAGTGCTGTCACTAACTGTGCATTGCCAGGAACCATGTCAACTAAACTTAAACAACAGCAACAAAAAAAATCTAAGTAATAACAGCAAGAAACTCTTGGACGGTCCCAAATCATATTCACCACAGCACTGGCATTTTGTTTTCTCTTTCACTGACTTTGCCTGATTTTTATTATTTCCTCCCTTCTATTTACTCTAGATTTGATTTACTCTTCTAACTTCTTAAGGTGTAAGTTTAGATTATTGATTTTAGATCATTCTTTGTTTCCAGTCAGTCCCTGGGTGGTGCAAATGGTTAGCATGCCTGGCTGCTGACTGGAAAGTTGGAGGTTTAAATCCACTCAGAGGTGCCTTGGAATAAAGGTCTGAAGATCTACTTCTAAAACACCGGCCATTACAAACCCTATGGGGCACATTTCTACTCTGACACACACGGGGTCGCCATGAATCGAAATTAACTCGATGACAACTGGGTTTTACTGGTTATTTTTAATATATGTGTTTAAAGCTATGAATTTCCCTCTAAGAACTGCTTTAGCTGCATCCTATAAATTTTGATATATTTCCACTTTCATTCAGTTCAAGATTTGTCTAACTGCCCTTGTGGTATCTTCTTTGATCTATGGGTTATTTGGAAGTGTTGCTTAATTTCCAAATATCTGAAAGTTTTCCAGATTTCTTTCTGTTGCTAATTTCTAATCTAATTTCATTGCAGTCAGAGAATAAACTTGGTATTATTTCAATCCTTTTAAAATTTTTTGAAACCTGTTGTATGATTTAGCATATAGACTATTCTAGATAATGTTCCATGTGCACTTGTATTCTCCAGTCACTGGGTGTAATGGTCTACACAGGTCAGTTAGGTCAAGCTGGTTGATAATGCCACTTAAGTCTTTTATATCTTTACGTATTTTTAGTCTAGTTGTTTTATCAATTTCTGAAAAAGAAGTATTGAGATTATAATTGTTAAACTATTTCTCCTCTCAGTTCCATCAATTTTTTCTTATATATTTTGGGGCCTTGTTGTTAGGTGCATACACGTTTATAAATATTGTATCTTCCTTATGTCTTGACCCTTTTTTCATTATGAAATGGCCCTCTGTCTCTAGTACTATTTCTTATAAAGTTTATTTTGTCTGATATTAATATAGGCCCTCCATCGCACTATGGTTACTGTTTGCATGTTATATCTTTTCCCCTCCTTTTCCTGTCAGTCTACTCGTGTCTTTGAATCTAAAATGTGTCTTTTGTACACAGCATATAGTTGAATCTTACTTTTAAATTCAATCTGATAATCTATGTGTTTTCATTGAAGTGTTTAGTCTATCTACATTAAATGCAATTAATACTTTGTAATTTTAAACAGATTTATTCTTTAGTTTTGCTTTTTTGTGAGTGTGAAAATATACATCCATCCAACAATTTTTACACGTACAGTTCACTGACAATGGTTACATACTTCATGTTGTGTCATCGTTCTATCTTTGCCCATATTGTTTGGCCACAGTTAACTCAGACTCTCTGCCCCTTAGAGTTCTCATCTGTGATTTAGAGATGTTGTTGTTATGTGCCATCAAGTCTATTTCAACACATAGCAACCCCATGTGACACAGTACAACTGCCCCATAGGTTTTTCCAGGCTTTCTCCCCTGTAGCCACTGGGTGAGTTCGAGCTACCAATCTCTCAGCAGCCAAGCACTTAACTCTAGTGCTACCAGGGCTTCTTGTTTTAGAGTTACTGTTGTCATTTTGAGCTCACAGAAGTAATTCTATAAAAGGGTGCAATGCTCAAGGCAAACATTATTTACTGAGCTAAACTGTTATTTAGTTTAAACATGACTTCATGGGGGTAGTTTCAGTTCAGGGTATTAAAAACTGTTTCTAGGCAACAGATGGGGGGGGGGTTCCCTCCAGTCTTAATGTACTTACTGATACAACTGGCTTTGTATCTGTCATTTTACTACTTGTTCTCTGTGTTGTACTTCTTATGTTCCACTTTTCTTCCTTTACTACTTTCTTTTATGCTATCATTTTAACTCCTGTGCTGACGTTCTTGCTATTTGTTTTTAAGTGGTTGCTCTAGGCATTTCAATGTGCATCTTTAACTTATTACAATCTACTTCAGGTTAATTCTGAGTTAATTTCATTAAATATAGCAACTTTGCTCCAATATAACTCCATCCCTCCTTCTTCTGTGCTATTACTATCACATATATTACATCTGGAGCCCTGGAGGCATAGTGGTTAAAAGCTCAGCTGCTAACGAAAAGATTGGCAGTTCAAATCCACCAGCACTTCTTGGAAACCTATGAGGCAGTTCTACTCTGTCTATAGGGTTGCTATGAGTTGGAACTGACTCGATAGCACCTAACGACTAACAACAACATTACATCTATAATTGTTATAAACCTAACAATACAGTGTTGTAATTATTGCTTGAAACATAATAGTGGTTTTTTAAAAATACAGTAACGGTTTTTTAGAGAAAAAAATACACACATGGTCTTTTATATTTACCCACATATTTTATCATTTCCAGTGCTCTTCAGTCCTTCCTGTGGATTCGAGTTACCATCTGGTTTTCATTTTCCTTCAGCCTGAAGCTCTCCCTTAAATATTTCTTACAGGGCATGCCTGCCAGTAGTAAATTCTCTGTTTTTGTTTATGTGGGAATGTCTTTATTTTGACTTCATTTCTGAAGAACAGTTTTGCTGGATGTATAAGTCTTGGTTCAGTTTTTTTCTCTTTCAACACTCTAAATGTCATTCCACTGCCTTCTGGCCTCCATTATTTTTTATGAGAAATCAGCCATTAATCATATTATTGTTTCCTTTATGCGATGAATTATTTTGCTGCTTTCAAGATTTTCTCTTTCTTTTCTTTCAGCAGTTTGATTATGATGTATCTAGAACTGGGTCTCTGTGTTTATCTTACTTGGGGTTCTTAGAGCTGTAGGTTAATGTTTTTCATCAAACTCGAGAAGTTTTCAGCTACTATATCTTCATATATATGTATTTTTTCTTCTTTCTTTCTCTCCTCTCTTGCTGGGACTCCTATTACAGGTCAACCAGCACACCTGACACTAGGGGTTGTTCCTAGGTCTGCATAGTTGGGGTCAGCCAATGATTTAAGCAAAGGTTGTGTTCAAATACCTCAAACCTGCAAGGCTTCACCCTCTGCTGATTGATCTCCGTGAGGGTTAGGGAACGCATTGAAAGTTGCAGTTAATTTTCAAGTATCCCTGAGGTTTGCTTTTTGTCAGGTTATCACATCTTCCCTGCACCTGCGTAGTTTTCCAATCAGCCAAGAATGTGTGGAGAGCTTATTTGAGCCCTTCTATGGCTCTCTCAAGGAGCCCTGGTGAGGCAGTGGTTAGGCATTTGGCTGCTAACCAAAAGGTCGGCAGTTTGAACCCACCAGGCACTCCATGGGAGAAAGATGTGGCAGTCTGCTTCAGTAAACATTTACAGCTTTAGAAACCCTATGGGGCAGGTCTACTTTGTCCTATAGGGTCGCTATGAGTCAGAATCAACCCAACAGCAATGGGTATGGTATGGCTCTCTCATTTACACGATCTTTCTAAACTCTGACCACCACCTGGGGCTAGTAAAGCTGCAGGTTTTACTTTCAGCTAGCAATGGCATGGATGCCCTGCACACACATCATTATCCCAAACTCATCATCCCAAACAAGTGCATCCCCTCTGATAGCAAAGCTGTTGGTTTTTGCAGCTAGCCCTATGCAGGTAAAATTACCATTTTCACCAACCAGGTTCCTTTCTCCTCTTCTTTTTTTGGCAATGCCATCACTTATGATAATTTACTCCAAATCAATTTATTTTGTTTTGTTGCCTAAAGGGGAAAAAAACTAAGGAGGACGTTTGATGGTAAAGACTAATGTAACTCTTTGGAAAACCAAGTATTCAAGGTATCTATGTGAACTAGAGCTTTGTCAGAAATGATCAAATTTGTGATAAAAGTTCCCACTATCAAAATATTTCTAAATTTTGGCAAATCACTCAAAAAGTAACAATTTTAGGTTGATATGATTAAAATAAAATTTTCTTTCTAAGAATGTGGTTCAACCAAAATATCAACTACTTGTTTGGCCCACAGTGTGTATGAGGAAAACCATGCTACTGAGTGATGCGGCAGAAACTTGATGCACTCACTATTTTTTAGCCCCAGATGGCTTCTTAGGCTTTTATCTACCAATAATATTAAGAAGTATCAAGCTTCCACACTTGTGAATTAATTGACTCTTTTCCTGGGTACTAGGGTAACAGCTGTGTCATGTACAACTTCCAATCTTTTCCAGCCTGATGACCAAATTGGTAATGATAAAAATCATTTCCATTTCACCATGTCTACTGTGAGCGTCAATACCATGAGTAGTAATTAACATAAACAGCTAAGTATGACATCAGTTAGCACAGAGTATGATATTTCTTCATATTTAATAAAATGAAAAGAAACCAACCTCTTTTTTCTTCTTCTCGTTTTAGTTTGTCTTCCTCTATTTCTTTTGGTAATTTTTCTTTTTTCTCTTTCTCCACATCATTATGCAAATGTTTTGTGGTATAGCTGAGTGCTGGTGAAAGAAGGATCTCTCCATTTTTGCAAAGTTCATCACGGATTTTAATAAAAAACTGCTGAAGTTCTACTGCATCCTCATATATTTCAGAATCTGTCCTATAACGGCATCAAGAGCATCCACTGACACATAAACTACTTATTTCATATACCTCAATTATAGGTTAAATTCTATTAAATACTTCTTTAATATGTTAATTAATACAACAGTACTTTTGTTCAGTTCTAATATCTCTCTTTCGTGTTTGTTAGAACAAAATCTGAGATGTCATTTGACCATGGGAGCCTCAGCCTTCTCCTTAAGGCCTACTCCCAGTACAGATCATGTAACAGAAAAGGCTTCATATGTTTCCCTGTGGAGGTATGTTACAGACTGAACTGTGTCTTCCCAAAATGTGCATTGACTTGGCTAGGGCCATGATTCCCAGTATTGTGTGGTTGTCCTCCATTTTGTGATCTGATGTAATTATCCTATGTGCTGTAAATCCTAACCTCTATGATGTTAATGAGGCAGGATGAGAGGCAGCTACGTTAATGAGTCAGGACACAATCTACAGGATTAGGCTGTATTTTGAGTCAATCTCTTTCGAGATATAAAAGACAGAACTGAGCCAGAGAGGAGAGGGATCTACTACCACCAAGAAAGAAGAGCCGGGAGCAGAGCACGTCCTTTGGACCCAGGGTCCCTGTGCTGAGAAAATCCTAGACCCAGGGGAAGACTGATGACAAGGACATTCCCCCAGAGTCGACACACAGAGAGAAAAGGCCTTTCCCTGGAGCTGGCAACCTGAATTCAGAATTCCACCCTCCTTGACTGTGAGAGAATAAATTTCTGTTAAAACCATCTACTTGTGGTATTTCTGTTATAGCAGCACTCATTAACTAAGACAAGGTACATGGCACATGCACCAGTAGATTCTAGCAACAGAATGTGGCTGCCAGAGTCAAGAACTGTATACAAGGTTCTACACCATGTCCAACACTTACTTATATCTAATCCTTGGATTAATTTCTACTTTCCTTTAATGGGGACCAATGTAATACACAAAGTGTTAACAAAAGGTTTAGGCAATGTCCATTTTCTTCTTATGGACCTGCATCATGGTCATCTAGATTGGTAGTACTCAGCAAGTATTTCAACCTAAATTGCAAAGCCATGAGGGCATCCTATAACACTTGCAGGCCTCAGAATGAGTGTTCACTTTAGTTTCCCAGAAATAAGCTATGTAACTCTGGGGAATCAACACAGGCAACATACTGAAAGATGAGAAAAAACTATCTGTGCCATACTCAGAACTTTTCTGAGCCTCTTTCCTCATTTATAAAATGAGGGGACTGGGCAAAAAGAAACTTTAGAATTTAGAGTGAAATAAATTTTATTACTATCTCTAATTCACTGGGGTTCGAGGAAAACCTAAAAGTAATTCTATTAACTAAAAACACCAGGGCCTGAAAAATTATTCACAAAGCTCTCCACAGACAAACATTTTATCAGCAGTTATGGAGACACTCTGGTTGAGGATGTCTGGGGCAGGCATAACAGGCCCAGTCAGCTGACAGGTGGCCACGTCACTATGGTGTCAAACCTCAGTGAGGTCTACAAAATCCCCTTTCCCATTAGCAAAGGTAAACTAGAAAACAATGAAAAAACACTGCCAATAATCTAAATGGGTGTTTTTGGAAAAATTTTAAAAATCTTTTCAGGTTACAAAAATGCTAATACTTGTAGGAAAGTAATAAAAATAAAATTTACTAAGGGAAGAAAACACCTAAGACACTATTTTGATGCCTGCTTTCTGAAAAAGAGATATCTGAAGCCTGTCCACTTGAAATACCAAATGGTGAACTGATTTTATAACACCTTACAGTTGTAAATATAAAACTAAAAATGAAATCCTGCTTTTGGTAAATCCATGTTAAAGTGAAAGGGCAGATTCATAATTCTACCATGTCATGTGTTTAGTAAAGGAAGCTTTGTACAAGTGTCATGATTAAAAAAAAACACCTGTTGCCGTTGAATCGATTCCGATTCACAGCTACCCTACAGGACAGAGGAGAACTGCCCGACAGGGTTTCCAAGGAGCAGTTGGTGGATTCCAACTGCCGACCTTTTGGTGAGTAGTTGAGCTCTTAACCACTGTGTCACCAGGGCTCATATCCTCTTTTGTTTATTTAAACAAAGTAATACTAAGAATTTGCTAACTTAAGAGGTCAAGTGTTCTCTACATAAGCAAGAATGAAAACTCAGGATGGAAAAAGAACTCTCATTCCCCCAAACTGGCAGACAATCTTTTCACATAAGGCAGACATTCAGCAGAAGGAAATAATTAAGATTACAGGAGGCTCCTGATGGTTCCCTGTCCCTGTCTTTCCACGGGTCCCCTTAATCTGCAAGGGAGTCAGACTGCTTCATTCAGGAATACTGCCAACAGATTAGGAGAACCATTGGCCAAGTGGCACGAGTCAGCATGTACTATTACTGAACACTGCTGAAGGACAAAACCACAGTCACCCAAGTGAACTTTTCCTTGTGCTATGTCTCCCTGTTTAGACTCCTCCTACTTCAGGGTGTAAAGTCTTTGGTGATACTGGGTAGCAGTGGTGGGCAGAGGTTGAGTGGTGATGAAGCATGAACTCTGTTAGAGATCAGTGTGGAAATTTACTGCATGTGAGCTTCATTAAACTCCTAATATTTCTGGGATGCCTATCTTCTTTATTGACAGTATAGTAGATAAAGTCATGGTTTATCATGCACTAAACTGATCCATCCCTCATCTCAGCAGCATGACCTTAGTTCTTATTAAATAGTGTAAGCAGTCACAACACTACCTTCGTTTGCAAAGACAGGAACAGCTTCCCTTATGTTTTGCAACAACGTTCTGAGCACGAGAGTGAAACTGTGTGCACCACTATTTCAATAAATGCACCTTGGATCCTAGCACCCAGTCCGCAAAAGCAAAAATCAATCATGACAACAATGGGAGTATGAAAAGATCTCATTTCCTAGCGATAACAAATCTCCTTAATTCTTAGAATAAATATGTCATCTATACAAGACGAAGCTGCGAATAATCTAAGAAACAAATGCCCTTTCGAAGAATTACAGAACCCCAAGATATAATGGGGTCTGGGGAACTGGCTTTAGACTTAAGGATTACTAAAGTAAAATGAGAACAAACACAGATGTTTAAGCTCAGTGAAAGCAGAGCTTCTATTTTGTTCATTGGTGTATCCCAAGCACCCAGAACATTAACTGGAAACTACTCAATAAACATTTGTTGAATACAGGAATAGCTCTTGCAGATTTTGACTACAAGATGTCCTTCCATCTTTCTCTTTATTTCTACTCCCACTGTCTAAGAATAAGGGCCACTTTCTAAATGTGTCTTTCAAGGACCTCTCCAATTTGGCCCCAACTCTTCTTGTCTCTTAACAGACCATATTTATTCCCTAACCCTATGCCTTTGCTCATATCACTCAGCTTACCTGAAAGATCTTCCCCACGGCTCATCTGAATCCTACCCATCCTCCTATTCTTCCCTGATAACTTGTCTTTTTAGAACTCTAGGCCACAGAATTCCTCATCCCATATGACACTGACTTAACTAAGTATTAGGTTGTTACATATTGTCTTACGTCTGGAATTTTCTCCTACGCACAGGTCCTGTATTATCTGTCAGACTTCAAGCTCTTAGAGCACAGAGCTCAAGCCTCGATGTGCCCGGCTATGTTCCATGATTAGTACGAGCAGCAGCACGCTGCAGGGGGGGAACAAGATGCGCCACACCATTTACTAGTCATGGGACTTTGGAAACGCACTTCTCTCTGCCTGTGCCTTGGGTTCTTCATATACAAACTGGGAAGATTATCATCTCCATAGAATGGCTGTTGTAAGGGTTAGAGACAATTTACATAACGTGCCTAGCATAGTGCTTTACGTACAGCAGGTGTTTAACTGGTATAGCAAATGTTACTATTCATTTGTCTTTCAAGGTCAGAGCAAATGCACTTTCTTTAATGGGCTTCACAGATTCCCTAGCTGGACATACCCCACACGCCCAGGCACACTGCCTAGAGGCCTAGCCTTCAGCAAGATAGACTGAGCTCCAGGGAGGGGGGGGTTAGTATCCTTAACTGTCTTCATTCCCCAAGTGCCTCCAACAGCACTCAGAAGACACGCTGTAATTGCTGAATTGAACCTGTTCTAACAGTTGAGTATGCTATCAATGTGTGGCAAACATACACCACAAGTCAAAATTAAAGAAAACTGAAATCTGATGGAAATTTAAGCATGGTTGTTTCTTGGTTGATTCTTCTACAACATTTCACATCTACTCTTAAAGTGAGAAATCTGAGATTAAAGAAAAAAAAAAGAAGCCTTTTTAGGTTCTTGAAATGGTTGTCAAATTTAAATAATGCTAACCTCAGGTCAAAACTATTTCATTTAAAACATTCTTGGATTGAATTTAAACTTTTAAAAGAAAAGTCATGTTACTATTTCTAATTACTAGCATTTTATCCTTTTAAAATCATGTTCTGCAAAAGGCTGTATTTTAAGAGTTGATACTTTTTAACAGATCTTCAATTTTGGCTCTTTCTTCCTTCTCCCTGGCCCTAATCTAGATGATTTAGAAGTGTGCCCTCTCCCCCACAGAACAGGTGCTGTATAGAAGTTCTGGCCAGTTAGAATTCAGAATGGCATCTTACCAACTGTAACAATGTACCCAAGCTGAAATAGTATATGAAACCAGTATTCCTTCTTGTTTTGCATTAAATATCGCACTTCTCAAAAAGAAATGGCTCTGAAAACATACCGATTCATCCTTCTTGCTCTTTCCAATACTTCAAACATATGCTCCTGAAATAAATCAAGTCGCCGGTAGCGATTATTTTCAACATTCTTCCTAATTATGTCAAAGGTAAGGGGAGGTTTGTTTGGAAAGCTGGGATCCACTGCAGGAATTTCTGCTAAGGAATCACTGTAGCATCTTCCCTCATCATCCTGATGACTCATGACTGACACAAAAAGATTGTGGATAAGTTCCTGAATCAGCAAGGTCACATTTGGGACATGAGAGTCCTCATCTCCCTCAAGGTCTCTGCGAGTTTCAAGCAGGACTTTGTGTAGAACAAGGGCATCTTTGTAGATCAGGGACTCAGGCTCATTGTACGTACAGGCGTTGTTAAACATCATGACAAAGTCCTCAACCATAGAGTCTATATCTTGGTACTTGTTGGCCATCATGTGACTTCGAATTTTTTCCATGTCCATGGGCTTTTTGATGGTCAGATAGTAGTCAGGCAGCTCGGATCTGGAGGGAAGCCTCAGAAATATGGCACTGAGGCGGCGACCCCTTTTATCAGTATAGTTCTTTACAGCCTCATAGACTTCATTTAATTTCTGCTGCATTGGAGTCATGTATTTTGACTTTTTAGGAGAAATGCCACTCTTCCTACCTGAAAGAAAGAGACTTAATGTTAACGGACAAAATTAAATAAAAGAACCTAAATTTGTATAGCATTGGCAGCATAACCATAAGAAAGGGACTACTCCATGTGATTTGTAAAACATAATAATTAGCACATGACTAGTGAAATACACCCTAAAGACAAAAGAGAACTAGTAAGAAATTTATTTTAAATAATCATATTTTTGGTGGGAGAATAAGTATTGTTAGGCTGAGACAGCTGTGATTAAGATGGAATAAAACAAATGAGTACATGTGTGACATTCTAATTCCATCACCTCTAGTATCCTTGAGAACTGAGATTTTCTTCATGGGAGAAAAAGAGATACAGCTATAAGACACAGGATACAGAGTAAAAAACCTGTAGCTTTGAATCTTAATTGAAAATATCAGTATGAACTTATGTTGCATTTTATCCTTAAATGTAAATACACATGCACACACACACACAAACATATTTCCTAGCTCTCTCCACTAAAAATGCCTCGAAACGATGAACAACTCAGTACCAGGGTACCCCAGATTACAGTTTTGAAATGCAAATTCCCACCAAAAGGTCAGGGCTCCTTGGCAAGTGGCTGATTCCCAGTATGCACAAGACAAGCCAGGCATATTTTGAAACACCAAAGAGTAAAGACTCTATTAATAACTTCTTACCATGGTCATGTCAAAAGAACACAGGACCATTTTGGAAAACAGTATGGTGCTTCCTTAAAAAGCTAGAAATAGAAATACCATACCATACAGCAATCCCACTCCTAGGAATATATCCTAGAGAAATAAGAGCCGTCACACGAACAGACATATGCATACCCACGTTCAATGTAGCACTGTTCACAATAGCATAAAAATGGAAACAACCCAGATGCCTATCAACAGATCAATGGATAAACAAACTATAGTACATACACACAATGGAATACTATGCAACGATAAAGAACAACGATGAATCTGTGTAGCATCTCACAACATGGACAAATCTGGAAGGCATTATGCTGAGTGAAGTCAATCACAAAAGGACAAATATTATATGAGACCCCTACTATAAAAACTCATGAAAAGGTAGCCCAGGGGCAAGGACAAGAAGGCAGGAGGGGACAGGAAAGCTGAAAATGGGGAACCCAAGGTCAAGAAGGGGAGAGCGTTGACATGTGAGGTTGGCAACCAATGTCACAAAACAATATGTGTATTAATTGTTTAATGAGAAACCAGTTTGCTCTGTAAACCTTCATCTAAAGTACAATTAGGAAAAAAAAAAAAAGAACACAGGAACCAGCCTGGGACATAAGCATCAGTAAGGACAATAATTACAGTACGATGAATTCAGCAATATGTTTAAATCTGGGAGTTTTTAATGACACATAAAAAATAAACAAAAAACTGGGTAAATGTTGGAGGACTGTTTGTAAACCAATGCATTATTTTAAAAACTAGTAAATGAAGGGGAAAACAAAAGGGGAAAAAAAGAAGCTTTTAACATCCTTCCAACAAAACAAAACAAAACAACAAAAATCCCTGTACCATCCTACCTTGGTGAGTATCGTCTGGGGTCTTAAAAGCCTGTGAGCGGCCATCTAAGATACTCCACTGGTCTCATCCCTTCGGGAGCAAGGGAGAATGAAGAGAACAGGATACAAGGAAAAGATCAGTCCAAAGGACTAATGGACCACAGCTACCAAGGCCTCCACCGGACTGAGTCCAGTACAGCTAGATGGTGTCCGGCTACCACCACTGACTGCTCTGACCAGGATCACAACAGAGGGTTCTGGACAGAGCTGGAGAAGGATGTAGAACAAAATTCTAACTCACAAAAAAAAAAAAAAAAAAAAAAAGACCAGATTTACTGGCCTAAAGGAGACTGGGGAAACCCCGAAAGTATGGCCCCCAGACACACTTTTAGCTCAGTGGTGAAGTCACTTCCGAGGTTCACCGTTCAGCCGGGGAGTGGACAGCCCCATAAAACCAAACAGGACTAATGAGGCACAGCAGTCCAGGGACAAGGGCCAGAAGGCAGAAGGGGACAGGAAAGCTGGTGATAGGGAACCCAAGGTTGAGTAAGGATAGTGTTGATGTGTTGTGAGGTTGTTAACCATTGTCATAGGGCAACATGTATACTGTTAAATGAGAAACTATTTTGTTCTGTAAGCCTTCATCTAAAGTGAGAATAGCAACACAACTGGAAGAATGTAGTCAATGTCACTGAACTGTGCATGTAGACATTTTAGAAATGGTGTATCTTTGGCTATGTATATTTTCACAAAAAAAAAAAAAAAAAAAAAAAAAAAACAAGGAAAAAGGGTAGAGAAGGGAGAGGGTTGACATGCTGTGGGGTTGTTAACCAATGTCATAAAACAACATGTGTACTACTGTTTCATGAGAAACTACTTGTTCTGTAAACCTTCACCTGAAGTACAATTAAAAAAAAAAAACCCGTACCACTGGATAATCAAATTTTGGATGAGGTAAACTTTCTCTATATGGAAGTATCACAGCTAATAAATGAGCACCAAAAAAAAAAACCCCAAGCCCACTTCAGTCAAGTCGATTCCAACTCATAGTGACCTGATAGGTTTTTTGAGGCTTTAAATCTCTACGGAAGCAGACGGCCACATCTTTCTCCCGTGGAGCCACTGGTGTTTCAAACCGCTGATCTTTCGGTTAGCAGTCGATCGCTTTAACCACTGCACCACCAGGGCTCCTTATAAATGAGCAAGGAATGATAAAATTAAACTATCACTATTTTACATCCCTTTGATGAATTAATGAAGTGAGCATAAGCAGCTGTTAACAGAAAGAACAACCAGGTATCATGTGCCACCTGATGGAAGAACATATGATACCATGGAGTTGTCTTTTGTGCCAAAGGGAGGGAACGGGGGATCAAAACTCAATCTGATCAAGCCTTTGGTTTCAACTACCAATTTACAGGAGAAAACAAAGGACGGAAGAGTGCGTTAAACTACTGGGGCGCAATTGGAAAAACCCAGGCTGGGAAACCATAGTACAAAACCAAGCTCTTCAACCAATAAACTATAAGGAGTGGGGAGGGGAAGATGAAAGGAGAACTCAGAGATTAAGAGATTAAGAGACTTACCATCAATCAAATGCAACGGATAGACTGTTTTTATTTGACTCCTACCTCATCTAGATACTGTTCCCCAAGATGTGATGTAACGTAAGTGGAGAAAACCTCTTATGACATATCCTTGCCAAGCTGAAATGGAATCTAATCAAGTCTTCAAAGTTAGCTCCCATTTACAAGAAATAAGGAGGATAAAAGAAAAAGTTAACTGACATCACAGGGAAGCAAACTGACTAATCTAGAACTTGGGACACTGTACAATAAAGTGGTCCAGTTTTTTCCATCAGTCAAGGGCGTGAGAAAATAAGACGGAGGGAACTGCTCTAGAGTACAAGAGCTTACGGGCATAACAATCAAATGTAAAACACAGAACTTATTTAGATCCTGACTGGAAGAAACCAAATGTAAAAATACATTTATGAGACAATTAGAAAAATTTGAAAATTTGGCAGGTGGTAGATGTGATAATGACTTCATGGTTATCTAAGAAAATGTCTCCATTTTTTACAGACGCATGCTGAATTATGCAGAAATGAAATGACACGACTGGATTTGCTTTAAAATGATTTAGGAAAAAAAAGGGATATAGGATGTAAGTATGGCACAACTTTGATAAACGCTGAACCTATTTATTCTCTGGACTTTCAAATACATGTGCATGCACTTAATTATTAATATATATATGGTTATCGTTAAATTATCTATGTATCTATCACTAGTCTCCTAACTCAACTTATGAAGTTTAATTTAGTTTTGAAAGATATTATGACCCTACAAAGTAGAACAAGAAAAGGTCTGTACTTTTGCTATTTGATCTCTGTAAAATTATCATTTTCAACCAGTACGCTTTTAAAATTCCATGAAGCGGTAAGTGCCTTAACAAGAAGCAATCACCACTAAGCAATGAATCACACCAAAGCTACTGTGAAATTCCGTTTACAGTTCTTTCACATAAAAAAGCAGTCTGTTTTTTCCCTCCGTTTAGTAAATATGGCTCTAAAGAATATGTGACATCACTATCAGTTGCTTGGTATTTATTTTATTGACATACTTTAAATAAGGTAGAAACCTCTTGTTTACCCAGGGGTATTCATTACTTTTTGTATCCTCTTCCCTTACAGCTTTCAATAAGGCAATCTCCCACAGACCATGCTCATAGGACGGCTGAGTTAACTTACAGTATAGTAGCTGGGCATCCCTAACCTCTTAAATTCTCAGTCTAGTTGGAGCTCCTGGATTCATTTTTAATTCTGGTAATTAACAAACAAACATGCCAAAACAAAAAAAAAGAAAGAAAGAAAGAAAGAAATCTACCAGTGTACTCTTCTAGGCATCACATGAAGAAAAGAAAACCTATTCTTACTATTTAACATTTACAAAATGTCCACAGCATTCAGGAAAGTAAACAAAACCTTAGACAGTCACCTTCCATTCCCCAGTTTAACTATTTAAAAGACAATAAAAGAGAGTAAGAAAGAGTGCTCGCGAGGAGGGAAGAAACTCCATGCTGGAGTGCTAGTGAGTGCAAATATATTCACCAATTAATTAAGTATTTTTTCAGCACATCAGTAAGCTATCCTTGGCCAGACTAAACTGAGTAGCAAAGGGCGAGGCTGCCTTACTCAGCTTGAGTTTGGGGGAAGCCACGTCATCCTCATCAGGCAGCGGGCCCAGCTCTTTCCTTTTATCCTTGAGCAACTTCTCCAGGATGTGTGCATCGTTGTATACCTATGTTCCATAAATAGATTTAAAGTTATTTTCTAGAAGAACTTTTATTAAAATATAGTAGACATTCATAAAGAAGTTCTGAAACACAGTTTAGGACAACTTGGAGCTAAAAAAAAAAAAAAAAAGGCTTAGGCTCACTACAGAGCAATAAAATCACAATCTCTGTGGGGTGGGCCTGGGTCTCCATCTGTTTGTTTTCTTAAGCTTCCCAGGTGATTCGAATGTGCAGATATGCATGCTAAAGTTTGCAGTAGATCAAGCACAGTGGTTAAAGTGCTGGGCTAACTGTAAGGTCGGTGGTTCAAACCTACCGGTCACTCTGTGGGAGAAAGATGTGGCAGTCTGCTTCTGTAAAGATTTACAGCCTTGGAAACCCTTTGGGGCAGTTCTACCCTGCCCTACAGGGTTGCTATGAGTCGGAACTGACTCTCTCGCAGTGGGTTTGGTTTTGGTTGGTAGTAGATCATTGGGAGTTTTAATGGAAGTCCTACCATACATTTACATGTGCTTCTCTCTTCCACTGGAGCCTCAAGGTAGCAGACTTAGTGCAATGGAAATCAGACATGAAAAAAACATCTGATAGTTGGAGAGCAGTATCTCCAATATTGTTAAATCCCAAATCTGTGTTCAGAAAGAGTGAGCTCACAGTCTGGAATCTAATCTGTAGAAAAGGCAACAATTCCTGCTTAATGATCTCTCTCTGAAGACTGAGCGAAGGGAGATAACATGTAGCCAAGAGGAAGGTTACTCACCTGATGACCTTGCCTCCACAGCTGCCTCACCCCACCCCCGGCAGAGGCTTCATCTCCCCGACTGCCCACCAGAGCAGAGGGGCTGAGAGAATAAGTGGCCTCTCTTCTTTGGCCACCTCTCTTAAGAGTGGTTTTTTCCTCTAGCCGTGATAGACAAGTGGCACATTAGCCAGTGATACAGAGGACAGTGTAAAACTCCTATGACAGACAGAACCATTTCTTTGATCCACAAACACCCTCAGTGCCTACTTTATTTATATTCAATTGTAACAGCAAAAGAAAGCAAGTAATTTGAAAATGTTATTTTATTTCTGAAGATTTAAAGTGTATAAAGGATATCATATGGAAAGAAGGAAGTATGTCTTATTATACCAATAAAGAATTGAAAATCAAGATGCTTCATACCAAAATCAATTATTTAGAAGTACACTTATGGGAATACCATATCAGCTCTTATTAATCATACAACTTCACGGACTGTCCTGGAAGTATGGCCATGGAGGACAGTCATAATGACGATGATGAAAGATTGTGCTTAACTGATACTGTGCTAAATAAAATACTCTCTATTACCTCATTTAAATCCTACAACCTTGAAGCAAGTACTATTATTATCCTTAATTTACAGATGAAGAAATTGAGGCTCAGAAAGCATAAGTTATTGACACAGGAACTGGCAGAGCAGACTCATATCTAGGATGTCGGAGTACTGAATATGAGCTTTTAACCTCTATAGTGTACTGCCTCGCATTTTAAACAACTAAGAAATGACAAAGTATTATCCTAGTCACTGAGACGAATACCCTAACTTAAGCCCTAGAGCTGGTCTCTTACCATGCATTATTCCACCAGTATCCAGAAGAAGATATGCCTACTCCACATCTGGAGGCCTCCTTGTCTTACCTGGGAGCCCTCCTCGTTGTAGTGCCTGGCATTCCGGAACATCAACTTCATGTCTTCTATCATTCCCTCTTCCCCTGCGTATTTGTCATTGCGAATGTTATGCTCAATTATTTTCAAGTCCATTGGCTCCAAGATAATTTTATAATAATCAGGATAATCCTTTTTGGATGGTTTAACCATAAATAAATCACAAAGTCTTCTGCCTGAACCTGGTTCTCGAGCTTCAAGAACAACATTGAATAAGATTTTCATTCGCTGCTTTCTTATGTTCTTTTTACTGTTGAGGGAGGAGGCAGAGAAGGGGAAAAATGAGATTATGTTCATATATAAGGATGAGCATGAAATGAAACACATTAATCTTGTGGGCAGGTGCTTCATAATGATTATGATTCATTGATTACATATACCACATACACCGTAAACATGCTGGAAGCTATAAGCAAATGTTAGGAAAATTTCCAAAATGGTTAAAACGTAGTGAACCTGGCAGGAGCAGCCAATGAACAGCAGACAAACCTGTTTATAACAGCTCATGAAATCAAATGTTTAAAAAAAGACCTGTCTGACGCCCAAAGAAAATGAAATTCTATTATCAATTAAAACCCATTTTTTGCTTTTAAGAACTAATAGAACAAAAAGTGCAGCAAAACTAGTGATTCCCTATCACTTCTAACGGCCTTTACTTTCACGCCTAACAAACGAACAACCTAACACAGAGAAGTGTTCCATTTCTTAAGACAACCTCTACCGAACACCTGCATATATATTCTGGCTGTCAGAAAACAAGGGAGACTGTCTGCCAGACTAGTGTCTCTGCAGCGGCTTCAAGTCTCTCTTGCATTTATTCCGACAGGGTCAATCTCCCTCTTCCTTCCTCCATCAGCATTATTCCACCATCCCTCTAAGCAAACCTAGCTTAAAGAATAAATGGTCTGTGGTTCATCTAGGCTCTCTAAATTTTCATCCTTGAGTGTGAATCCCTGTCTTGTCCTCCGAATCCCTCCAGTGAGATGTGACATGAGAAAGAGATGTGAGTGATACGGAACAAAGTACAAGGGACCACAGATTAGAACCAGAGCCAAAGGGGGCCCAAGAGAGCAGATGGTCAGTCTAGTCTCCTACTAGCTGAAGAAACTGGCTCAGAGAGGCTGAATGACTTGCCCAAGGAGAGCTGCCAGTGAATTATTAGAAGATATGATCTAATCTGGTCTCTGGTCCGCTGCTCTTACATCTTCAGAACTGATAAAGAAACTCTAGCCAGACTTGAACCAGCAGTCTCCAAGTGAACAGTTAGGTAGGTATTAAAAAAGAAATGGCTTATGACTTAATTTCTATTCAACAAACATTTACTAATATCCTAAGATCCTATAATGTAGTACTTAGAGATAAGTATTTTTCATCTGTTTCCTATCCTATAAGTGGAAGAAAGTTCATTCCTGAAGCAAACTTTGTGGCTGATGAGACCAGAAGAACTGGATGGTGCCCATTACTGAACATTTTGATCAAAGATTCTATAGGAGAACCCTGATCAAAAGCGGAAAAATGCAGAACAGAATTTCAAATTCTCATGGACTTCAGACTTTCTGGAGCCACAGAAGGTGGATGAACCCCTAAAACTATTGCCCTGAGATAATCTTCAGACCTTAAACCAAAAATACTCCCTGAAATCTTAAAACCAAACAATTGTTTACAACTGACCCAAGCCATGGTATTTTCAACTGCATCATATGCATGCAAAAGCTGGATAATGAATAAGGAAGACTGAAGAAGAACTGACACCTCTGAATTGTGGTGCTGGTGAAGAATACCGAATATACCATGGACTGCCAAAAGAATGAACAAATCTGTCTCAGAAGAAGTACAACCAGAATGCTTCTTAGAAGCAAGGATGGTGAGACTACATCTTACATACTTTGGACATGTTATCAGGAGGGATCAATCCCTGGAGAAGGACAGGGTCAGTGAAAAAGAGGGAGACCCTCAACAAGATGGACTGACACAGTGGCAGTAACAATGGGCTCAAGCATAGCAACGATTGTTGAGGATGGCACAGAACCGGGCAGTGTTTCGTTCTGTAGTACATAAGGTCGCTATGAGTCAGAACTGACTTGATGGCACCGAACAACAACAGCACTAAAAAAAAGTCTGCCTTCAGCATTATGCTCTTTTAAGAATTATCTATATGGAATCAAATTGACAACAGCAACTAGAAAGATTAGACAGGAATCTCAGGGGGCAGTGAAGTTTATGTTAATGGAGGAGGAACAACTTGGAAAAGGAGGGTAAGAGCGGTTGCACAACTCAAAGAATGTAACTGATGTTGGTCTGGGCTGGAGGTGGCAGCGGAGGCCAACAGGGTGGCCAGCGGGGAGGGCCCATCCTGCGTCCTAGGCTGCCCCAGCCATCCACGACAGTAGGCAAGATTCAGAAGGAAGTGGCGGAAATCACTTCAGACCCTCCACCTAACTGCAGTACTGGTGGTCCCAAAGGTGACAGTATCTATGAATGGACATCAACCATTCTAGGGCATCCAGGATCCGTGTATGAGAGTGGGTATTCTTCCTTGGTATCACTTTTATACCAGAATATCCCTTCAAGCCTCCAAAGGTCACATTTTGGAAAAGAATCTACCACTACAATATTAACAGTCAAGGAGTTATTTGCTTGGACATATTGAAAGATAATTGGAGTCCAGCATTAACCATTTCTGAAGTCCTCCTTTCAATCTGCTCACTTCTTACAGACTGTAATTCTGCCGACCCTTTGGTGGGAAGTATCGCCACTCAGTATATGAGCAACAGAGCAGAACATGACAGAATGGCCAGACAGTGGACCAAGAGATATGTGATGTAAACTGGGTTTTCACAATCTGCAGAGAAGGGAGCCGCTTATGATTTTGAAGGGGTGGGGGAGGGCAGAAGTTGGTAAAGAGTAGGGTATATCTATAACAGGTATTATTCAGTATTATTTCCTAAGAGTTTGTTATAACTTTTAAGGTATTTTGCTACTGTAGACAGAATTGGTAATAGCAACTTTTAAAACTGTCATCAGTTCTGCAATATTAGCTGAAATGTGGTGCAGAAAAGAATGTACATTTAGACATTTGGGTTCAGTTGCTAGTAGTATATAAATTTAAATCAGCTTAATTTTGCACAGTTTATACACATGGCCATTTATGTAAAGTCCTTCCAAGACAACACAATTTTTTGTTTATTAAAAAAAATAAGAAAATTGGAATTTGCTTTTCCTCCTTGGGAGGGAACATTGACATTTAACAGAGTTTTTAGAGATAGTCATCTCGTATATATAAAATCGACACGTGGCTATAAGACATCATATAGGAAATAAGTAGTTAATGTATTTTATTTGCCAATCTACTTTACTGTGAAATGATCAAAGGTTTGAATCAGGACTTGTGAAAACCTGTACTGAAATACCTCAAGCTGTTAACTGGAAGGTGTGGAACAGGAGTCACTCGGTGGATCGGTAATATGCTGTGGACTACTTAAGTCTGCATTTGTCACTGTGCTAATAAACAATATAAAAAAAAAAAGAATGTACTCTGTCACTGAATTGTACACATAGGACCTGTTGAATTGGTGTATGTTTTGCTATGTATATTCTCAGCAACAATAAAATAAATAAAATTAAACAACAATAACAACAAAAAAACTGTGGCTGTATGAGTCTCCTAGTCCAGTTTCCTGACCACTCACTCTACTGTTAGGTCACGAAGAAGTCAAAGGCCAGATATTTTCCCACTAAGGTTCAAAGTATGCTTTTAAAAACAGAAACAAAACTCAAAAAATAATTAACAGTTGGGAAAAAATCTACCATAAGATTTAAAAACATCTCAGAAATGCCTGTCTTCCCACCATCATGAAGCTCAAGGTAAACTGAAAGTGGTCTAACTAGGAGAGAAAATAAACAAAAGGATTCTCCCTGTTTCCTAGGGTTGGGATCATCCTCATCGCCTCTGTCTTCACTCTGACTGCTCACTTCCCTTTGTGGCCCTGGAATCATTCCTGCCATATTCTCCCCTCAGTGCCCGTGTGTCTCTGCGTCAAGTAAGTGCTTATTAGATGGCGGCAATCTAGGAAAAGTTTCAGCTAGTGGAAACTATTTCTCCCAACAGTCAGCCTGGGGTGATGATGTGAAAGAGTGTTTTTTCACCCCAGGTCTTTAGCAGATAAAGGAAGGGGAACTTGGGACAGAGCTCTACATCTAGGCAGATTAGTACACAGGTGCTTTAACTGTCAGGAAGACTCCAAAGGAAAATTTCAGAACTTGGATTTGATATCAAAGAAATCCATACTTAAAACTGCTTGAGGCAGATATAGTTTCTTTAGGTCTCACTTGTGAGGCTTGAGCTTCAAAAGGAAGAATCAGGAAATCAATTTTGAACCTCTAAGCTTGAAAGCTCTCTCCAATAATCAACTCAGAATGAAATCACTGCTCATTCCAGAAATTTCAAGCAGCATAACAGTTCAGTCAAGACCCTCACCCTGTTCCCACCTGGGCTCCAGTACGCTCACTCCCAATTAACACTATGCTTTTCTGTAGGAAGCAATACCTGGGAGTGAATCTAGGGCAGGTTTTCCTGAGATTTTTAAAGAGGAGGGAAAGCTTTTAACTGAATTTGGGAGGAAATGCCAACAAAGTAAAAGACCGGCGAGTGGCCCATTGTTCAACTCCAGTAACTGACACTCAGCAGCTTTGAATGTGACATACCCAAAATGTGAATCTAACTCCATCTATATCTGCAATTTACTGTTTTAGCACTTACATTATTAATAGTATTTTTGTTTTATTTGTATCATTCACTCCATAAGAGAGTGATGTGTAACCTGGTTTCCACTGTCAAAGGCAAGGAAAATTTCTTGGCTAGGATCACTTATGACCTTCTAAGAACAAATTCAGTTGGCAAGGAAAATTTCTTGGCTAGGATAACTTAACTTCTGAGAACAAATTCAGTTTTGTTACTTTGTTTACAATTTTCCAGATTCTTATATCGCCTGTGACACTGAGAACCATTAGCTCATCAATTTTAATCTGGCTGCCAGAAAAAACTCAGAGCTAAACTTCATGCTCATTTATAATAACCCTATTAGGTTGGGCGGCTGGTATATTTGTTTTATCTTCTTGCAATAAGGATGCTGAACCTTATTATATCCATGACTTTTGAAAGTAGCTTCAAATACTTCTTGAAATGAGATAAACTCTACAAAAAGACAATAACTGTATTTCCCTATTTGATACTTTTTGTTGACTGTTTTCATGTCACTTTGCGTTTGAGATTCTTCTCAGAAACCCTCTATGCGTTCCACTTCTCTTCCTCCCTCAGACCATTAACTTTGAACAGTTTATTTACTAGTCTTCATTTTGGAAAAAGTGCATAAAATTAAATCCCAAACCTTGTAACTGGCATATTTTAATCAACATCTTTGAACATAACTGAAGTAAAATGCATCTAAAAGGGAGTTTAAAACCAGGGATGTCCACTGCTGAACACTCAAGGGTGCTATACTTAAGGGGACACCAATTCAGATCACAGACACTGCTGGAATAAATATATAATTCTAGAATTTTACAGATGATGGGCCATAAAGTACCCCATGCTAAAAAACGATTCAGGATATTACAGCAATTTCCTGACATGGGAGTCACATGTCTTGAGAAATGGGTGTTTTTGCTAACTTACACTAAGGTTATAAGCTAGCAGAAGTGCTGTTCAACATGTAGTCCTGATTTTCCAGGACCACTACCAACACCATCCTTCTGACCCCCAAACCTGCCTGAAACACTGGAATCACCAACACTTTTTGCTCACCCTAGCTCAATACCAAGTTCTAGGGGTTCCTCCAGAGTCCTAGATCTGATCTCTCCTTTAAATTCCTAACATCACAGTGTTAGTCCTGATCCTGTTACCTTGCAGTTGACTACTTTCTCAAATGTCCTTATCACTATTCTTCCTCTGGAGCTATCATTTATTATATAAACTCATGTTTCCACACACACACACACACACACACACACACACACACACACACACACACACACACACACACACACACACACACACACACACACACACACACACACACACACACACACACACACACACACACACACACACAGAATTCCTATTTAGAGTGATAACAGCTTACACTTCTACCACGTGCCAGGTACTGTGTTAAACACTATGTACTCTCGTTTAATCCTCAAACTCTGAGAACCAGTTGCAATTACTATCCCAACTTTGCAGATGCAAAAGATGAGGCTTAGAGAGATGAAATGAATACCTAAGGCCATAAAGTGAGTAAGCAGTAGGACTGAGACTTGAGTCAGCTGATAAGCACTTTGCTGCTTTCATCACATCCCTCCTTTTCCCATAAGACAGTGCTTACCAAGGGCCTCTCTAATCAGTCAGTCCTGTTCACAGGCTTCAAGGCCCCCCAGCGTTTTTAGCTCCCTGCCCTAGAGCTTTAGTAGTGCTTGCTGTTAAGCTAAGTAAGCCCAGAGGCTTGCTATGTTTCATCTTCAACTCTTCAAGGAATAAAACCTTTTTATTCATTTTTTTCCAGTGAGATGTCTCAGACTAGTAACATCTGACTAAAAACAACGAAATCTACTCATCCTCACTGATGTCAACAGGCACTACTCACAGGAAATAATCAGAGTTACATATATTGATGACTCACTGTGTCCAGGCCTGGTTCTAAATGCTTCACACCCATTAACCAATTTCTATTCCTACTAACACTCAGAATCAGTGCCATACAGCATGAATGCTATAAAAGAAACAGAAGCCATCATCTTTTTTCTTAAATTTCCTACCTAACTGAGGAAGAAATCTTTTCTTAAGGAAAATATTAAAAAGAAGACAATGATAACAGTAAATTTCTAGAGTGGACTACATACGGTAGCAACACGGTAGATAACTGTAAAACCGAACTTTCAAGGAAAAGGATGGTGGGGAAATAATCTTTCCTAAAGCTACTTGGGCAACCATGTAACATTTCTACATAAACACACAGTTGTGTGCTAACTGCAATTATTTTATTACATTGCTCCCACATAAAAACTTCAGTTGTTTTCAACCTGCCTCTTTCCTTGGGCAGGTGGACTGAGATGACTGAATTTCCACCTTTATGACCTGTAAGAGCAGAGTCTGGCGTCGTACAAGCAACTGACCCTCCGTAAATGCCAGATGGTAAATGTGAAAACAAAAGCACCACGTGATTACTATGAGGACCATGACAAGGCAACTCATAGCTGTTTTTAAAATCAGACGTAACATGCAAAAGAATGGATGCTTTTTAAGAACGAGGACATGGCCACAATCAGAGACTGAGGAAACGTACTCATGCTCTAGAAGCACAACCCAATGCATAGGTGTCCACATGCAGTGACATCATTTGGATCGTCAATGTTGATTCTGATCCATCCACCATTCCCAACTGCAAAAGACAGCCCTGAAAGGCAATCAGCACCCACCAGTCTCTGGACACTAGCAACGCCACACAGCATCAGCCTCTACCTTCAGCTGCAGAAGCACAGCCACGATGACTGGTGAGGGGGCGTTCAGCCCCTGGCAAACTAGCAACAAATTAAGGCTACCCCTGAACATATCTAGGCTAACTGATTTTGAATTTATTTTTCTGGCTATACTTCTAAACTGTACTGCTTTATTTACTTATTTATTCATAAAATAAACTGGCACCCAAGTAACCTTTTATTTCACATGCCTAAGGCTTTACTTTTCACCTAATCAGTACTGACCATGCCACAGAAGAGTTACACTTTTAAAAGTACGTTTACACATAAAAAAAGGACTGCACACCTGGATAGCCTCCTGAGACCCAACGTCTCACTGTCATGAGTGTTCCTGGGAAAGCAGAGACAAACATTACACGTGAAAAGAAGCAAAACAGAGCAACGCTGGAGGGTCATGTATAACCAAACATGGTTGGGAAAAAAGAGGATTACTCAGTCCAGAGGATAAAAGATATTAAGAATACTTGGAACATTTCAACATGGAAGACAGTGGGTGGATTTTTGGGTAACAGGGTGGGGGATGAGGGAGAAGAATACACTCCCAGAATGAAGCAAAACACACCCACATCCAATTATTCTCAAACTCTTTGGTACTAAAAAACAAAGTGAAGATAGAATCATATACAGTACTTAGGAGTCAGATTCAGTGGTACTCACAAAACTTGGCCCTGACTTCTCTGGCCAAGCTTAGCTTACCCTACCAGGCTGCTGTTTGCACCTGAATTCTAGAGAGTCCACTTCTTAATACCCAATCTTCTCAATATAACTATCTTATAAAAGGCTCATCGCATTATTTCTTTTGTCATAGTCCAAAGTGTAGGCCTTGCTTCTCTCAACCTTTTAATAAACCCAGGTTTGTTCTTTTATTGCTTTAGCAGATGATTTATATTTGTTCTTCTCGTTTGTTTTTTTCACTTTATTACAAAAATTACTTCCTAGGAAACCTATTCATAAAGAGACTTTTCTTTTTACAGGAGATTTTAGGGCCATAACTTTTACTTAATCTACTTGAGATGCCCCACAAACTACAAGCCACAAAGATGAAACTTCTAGAGATCTGGCCTAGGCTAATGCTTCCTTGGAACTACTTTCTTATCACTCAACTAGTTTAGGATTTTTGTTTTCATTCAGTGCTGGCACTAACTGTACCGTCACTTTTGCCTCCATTACCTTCTTTTGCCTGAGAAGTTTTTATCTTTGATTGGTGACTGATCTGGAAAACACAGGTGATGCTGTAGTAGAGTTATAAAATTACACTCAAAGACGTTCTCGATTTGATGTCTCTGATCTGGTTTCACATTTTTCCTCCGTTGTTCCTGGTATAACAAGGAATTAAGAACTTGGAAGGATGAAATTCACAGGCCAGTAATGGAGGAGACATCTCAGGGTACACCAATCGATTTAGTTACCATGGCATAGCATAGCAAAGTTACTTTCAACACTAAAAATTTTTCTCAAATGCTATTTGTAAGAGGGAAAGATAGGGCAGCTTCTCTTTCTAAACCACTTTTTTAAATCCTCTGATCTTAGTGGGTCTATATAATGCATGTTCAGAACTGTGTCAACAGTTACTGATGGCTTCTTCATTCAACTTTAAATCTCTCAACCTTGCTATTAGTGATTAGCTGATTCTTTACTTAAGACATCCTCCCTGGATTGACCGCTGCTGCAAAGATGGGAAGACAGTTAAGCTGGAGGAAGAATACAGTGTTCCACAATGATTAGGCCAGAGAAAATCCGTGGGTGAGGTGTAGACAAAAGAGAGACGGTCTTGCATTATTCCTTACAGGAGTCCAGGTTTAGAGTCTCACAGTAAGATCCCCTTCCATGAAACCCGTGAGAGCAAGGAAGGGTTAGGGAAGTTAAAAGAAAGGTTAGAAAGAAAAGAAATCCAAATACCTAGCTTAACATTTTATGTACTATAAGAAGCTATTTTTTGGCATTTTACAATCTGACATGCTTAAAATGGCAAACAGAGATTGTATTAACAAGGAAAACAAAGGAGTAAGAGCAATGACTTACTTCACTGCAGTGGGACTACTGAATGCCTCTTTACCTTTCCTAATTTGTATTCTATCTCTGCAATTTACCATGGAGAAATTACCTAAATTAGATTTCAATGGCACTCTTAAAATGCCACATTGAAGACAAGAACTCAGGCAAAATAATGTCTTGCCAAGCTATACCCGTAGCTGCCATTTTAATCTATGTGATCTAAAAGCAATATGGCACTTGCATTAAAAAAACCTAATCATCTAAATTTACAAATGAATTCTAAAAGATGACATGCTATCAAGTATTTAAAGCTTACAAGAGAGTTCATACTTGATAGCTTAAAAAAAACACTTTTCTTCACTAATCTAAAACAAAATAAATAGGAAGTGAGAAGACGTCTCCAGCTATAAGAAGAGCGTATACCTTTTCCTTTTGGCACTACCGGTATCAGAGGTGGCTGAAGAAATCATGCTGTCTCCATCCTCAATGTCATCTCTCCTGGCAAGCTCCTTCTTCTTTGCCTAATAAAGAGCAGATTCTGGGAGTCAAGCTCACTTGGCTGAACACTCTTAGAATATCTGAATTTTAAACAGCTACACATACAGATTCACTCAGAAAGATACAATCAAAAGTAGGATGCACAAAATTAAAGAATCATTAAATATTTTCAATAACCCGATTTAACAAAAGCCTGTGTGGCAGAAAAGTAGGCTAAAAACTGGATCTAGAGTAGCTAAACAGCATTTAAGACTACAAAGGGCACAGACATGTTAAAAGCACTGAGGCAAGTTGTAGGGGCATCCAGCTCTGGTTGGCCACCTTCAAGTAAAGCCAACTCAAAGACCGTCTCTGGTATCCTTGACTTCTAAGGGGCAATGTGGCTAAGAAGAAAGAAAGTTTAAAGTGAAGGATGAAAGAAGATCTACTTTTTTTTTCCTCCTAAATTTTATTTATTTTGTCGTTGGGAATACATACAGAAAAACATACACCAATTCAACAGTTTCTACGTGTACTAGTGACACTGATTACATTCTTTGAGTTGTGCAACCATTCTCACTCTCTTTTTCTTAGATGTTCCTCCCTCATTAACATAAACTCACTGTCCCCTAAGGTACCTATCTAATCTTTTGAGTTGTGTTGCCAATTTGATCCCATACAGATAGTTCTTAAAAGACCGTACTGCTCAAGGCAGGCCTTTTTCACTAGTTAAGCTAAGCTATTATTTGGTTTTAAGATGACTTCAGGAGATATTTTTGGTTTAAGGTTTAAAGATGATCTCAGGGGAACACTTTCAGGGGTTCATCCAGTCTCCATGGCTCCAGAAAATCTGGAGTCCCTGAGAATTTCAAATTCTGTTCTGCATTTACCCCCTTTTGATCAGAATTCTTCTATAGAATCTTTGATCAAAATGTTCAGCTGGTAATGGTAGCCGGGCACCATCCAGTTCTTCTGGTCTCATAGCAAAGGAGGCAGTTATTCATGGAGGCAATTAGCCACACATTCCATATCCTCCTCATATTCCTGACTCTTCTTCTTCTGTTGCTCCGGGTGAACACAGACCAACTGTTGTGACTTGGATGGCCACTTATAAGTTTTTAAGACCCCAGGCACTATGCAAAGAACTAGGATGTAGAACTGAAGCACTAAACACGTTGTTAGGCCAATTAACTGGGTTGTTCCATGAAACCATGACCCTAAACCTCCAAACTCAAGGAACCAAATCCCATGAGGTGTTTGGTTGTACAAAAGCAGCAGCAGCAGCAGCTACTCTTTCTTGTCATTGTTGTAAATATATCTATTGCACAACTTCTGCCAATTCAACTTTTTACCGATGTACAACTTATTGACAGCAACTACAATAATCAGCTGTACAACCCTACCCTTAATCAACACGATCTTTCCATCACCTTTAACCCCTTTTCCTCCTTCCTTCCACCCCCGTTAATCAGAAGCCCTACTTTTTAACACATGCATTTTTAAAGACCTCCTGCCAAACACAGGTGAAAGTCCAACCACAGCAGCCTTAGGGAATACACACGCAGAGTGCTGAAAAGGAAATACTTGAAATCCACAGCACTGTTGAAAAATCAGTGTTGACCATACAAAATGAAGATTCTATGAGTGATCTAAAATTACCTTTGTTGCTTGCTTCCTTGCTCTGAGATTCTCTTCCCAGAAGATGTTACCAAAAAACTCCAGGTGAAGCCAGTCTGTACTTCATATCTTTGCCTTCTTGTCTCAAAACCCCTAGATGACCTGTGACCTCAGATGCCCTACAAGGTGTGCTCTCAGAAAGCATGTGATAAACTCATGGATACTACACAGTGATTAATTAGCCTTAAAATGTCCTTTAGCCTAGGATCAGCCTTACCTTAACAGAGACAAGGTCTTCAACCAAAAGAGTAAAACCTGATGATGGAATATCATATGTGACTGGAGAGAAATTTTCCTAAGTACCCTCATATTATCTCATATTATCCACTAGGGACAAATCCCTGCTTCCTCCACTCACAAAGCCAACTCTGTCTAAACTATTAGTGAAATCTGTGAGAGCTGGAACTCACCAGAACTGCCTAGTTTTTCTGGGTCTCGCAAGTTTTCCACCTTTGACAGGGTACATTCTTACCAGTATTTTATCATTCTATTAGTGGAAAGTATTTGAGTTTTCTGCCTTACACAGGTTCCAGCTTTCAAAGGTTTTACTGTATTACTTCTGCTCTACATGGCCCTGACTGACAACTCTAAAAAAAAATTCAACAGTACTTGTGGTTGAAATGAATGATGTCATATTGCTGGGGAAAAATCACACATCGTTACACATTCTACACTCACAACGTGTAAAATTATTTCAATTACACATACTTCAAACTTAGCAAAACCAAGAAATCATACCTGCATGACTTGCTGCAGCTTCAGAACTCGCTTGTAGATGGCTGAATTGGGAACATTATAGCGTTTGGCATTTTCAAACATTAAATTGAGATCACACTCCAAGTGATCTAAGGTTTCATATTCTTGGTTCTTTAGCTTGGTTCTGTGAAAGACAAACACATGGCTAGAATATTCCTCAGCCATTATGAGGTATCTTTTCTGAAAGTCTAGTGCAAAATCCTGACAAGCACTAGATGGTATCTTTACTAAAAAAAACAACGTTGCTGTTGAGTCAATTCTGACTCATAGCAACCCTACAGGATGGAGTAGAACTGTCCCATAGAGTTTCCAAGGCTTAATCTTTACAGAAGCAGGTTGCTACATCTTTCTCCCGCAGAGCAGCTGGTGCGTTTGAACTACCGACTTTTCGGTTAGCGGCCAAACACTTAACCACTGCACCACCAGAGCTCCTTGGTACCTTTACTAGTGATAATGATTAGAGGACTGGAAGTGATACTTTAAAGATGAAAGTGAAGAGGCAAAAGCAGCATTATATATAGGCAATAAGACAGTTTACCTGACAATCCAAAAGAATAAACTAAAACACTAAAAGAAGGAATAAGTAGTAAGAGGATATAGTAACGTGGCTAGTTACAAAACAAATACACTAGGACAAACCCTCATGCAGTCCCTCTGAACCCTAGGAAGAAACAAAAGTCAGAAAGATTTTAAGCTACCTAGATGAAGAATCATGATGACCTACCCATTTATGAAAATAAGAGCTGTTCTAGTTCATGACAGTTAAAGAAAAGGGAAAGTACTGGCACATCAGGAAGAAGCATTTAGGATAATATATTTACCTCTGGGGGAGACACATATGGACGATGAAGGGTGGTCTTAAGATAAGTAACGAGAGGCAGATACGTCAGAGGCCATTCACTACTCCTCCTCCAATATAAACATTTGTAACTAATTATGATTTACAACTGAGGTTTTTTTTTATTGTTTTACTTAAAAGTCTTAAGAATTTAGATCTCTTTTGCTATTACTTACGCCAACTCTCATAAAGGCCCTTTGCACTTTTTACATAGTGAAGAGTCACTGTTTGCCCTAACACTGCATGCCATTAAATATTTCTAACCATCAAAGTCACAAGAAATAGTATTAAGAGTAACAGTGTGCCTAAAAAGCCTCACAGGATGAATGTAGAGATTCTAAACTTCTCTTGGAATGGCACCATTCATTTAGCATGTCACTGAAGTTTTATTTAAAATTTATCAATTTATCAAAACCATATGCAGGTTCCATGTAGTAGTTAAGGCAATACGAATGTTAGAGAACATCTCTGGAATGAACCAGAAATAACTACAAAGTACAAATCCAGCTCTAAGTATCAACTTCAACAGCTAGTACCCAGAGTTTACTCACAGCCTCAGAGTCCATGGGTAAAGTGCTGGGTATTCCCAAACTTATAAATATTCACGGTAGAGAACTCAAACTTGTAAATGACAACATTCACTACTAACAAATCTGCAGATATTTACCAGACTAATGTTAACGAAGGGTAGTGGGGTCTGCCTTGAGTACAGTGCTCCTCTAAAGAACTATCTATATGGGATCAATTGACAACAGCAATTCGAAAGGTAAGACAGAAAGCTTAGAGGGTAGTGAGTTTATGTTAATGTGGGAGAAAGTACTCCAAAAAGCAGGGTGAGAATGGGTGCACAACTTGAGGAATATAATCAATGTCACTGAATTGTATGCTTAGAAGTTGTTGAATTGGTGTTTGTTCTGCTGTGTATATTTTCAACAACAACAAAAAACAGGCAATTAAAAAAAAAAGAGTAATGGGACGAGGGAAGGGTGGAATGGAAAATGAAACAGGGATGACAAGCCCTAATCACAGAAAGTGGCATGTGGAACCACACTATTTAACTCTTGCCCAATCTTCCGTTTTTGTTGCTTTTAGGGACACTCAACTGTCTTCTGTCAAAAATCCTCCTAGGCCTGAACTAATTAATATGCAGTGGCTATTTAAATTAGAATTAAGTAATATTTAAAATCTAGTTCCACAGTCGCCTTAGCCAAATTTCAAGTACTAAACAGTCACATGTGACTAGTGCCTATCATATCGGACAGTGCAGGTACAGAACATTTCCATCACTGCAGGAAGTTCTACTGGACAGCAGTGCCCCCCAGACAGAGCACAGTGGAAGGTAGTCCAGGCACAGTGAGCTCCTGTCAAGCACCACTCATGTGCTGGAGCCAAGGCTCAGCATATGTCCCTAGAAGGAAGGTAAGATTAACAAAAACCAAACTCATTGCCATCGAGTCGATTCCAACTCATAGAGACCCTACAGGACAGAACAGAACAGCCCCAAAGGGGTTCCAAGATCCTGGTGGATCTGAACTGCTGACCTTTCAGTTAGCAGCCGAACTCTTAACCACTATAACACCAGGGTTTCCAAGGTAGATAAGGGTCAACTTTTAGGAAGTCTGATCTTACTCTTTTTTTTTTTAAAGGTAAGATTAGACCTCCTAAAAGTTGACTCTTCAGAACTCTGAAGTGCTACCAGCTAGGCCTCAACCACTTCCCTATTCTTCACCCTCCTCTATCGGTGCACCACATACCTGACATAATAAATTTAAAAAGGCAAACAAGGTCCAGAATTACTGACTTTTAATAAAGTAAGGTTTATATTAGAAAACTCCAACTTGGAAGGTTTAGGCACTGAAATGAATTGGCTGAACAATCTGTATTCTTTGAGCTGAATTAATTAGACTACCTGAAGAAAAAAAAAAAACAGGAGAAAAAAACCAAAAACACAAATTGTTTATTTAAAAGGGAACCTCTAAATCTATGTTACTTTAAGAGGCCCAAATAAACTAATACTCCATATGCTGCTTGTGTACAAGATGTCCAAAGTCTGGATTAAACAGAAGCACAATAAATCTTAGTGATCAAATGATAAAAGCAGAGGTTACAAATGCAAAACTATAAAACATATGTTGTCAGCCAACCTTATTTCGAAGAGTCCAGCAAGTACAAGGATTTTATTTCTACTGTACAGGTTAGTTATCTGCCATGTAAATACCAGCCTACTCTGACCATGTTCAGTTAAGATATTTTTACCTGTATCTTGACTCTATCTGGGTATAACGCAAAATATAACCCACACCGTGGGAGTTACAAAACACTGTATTTTAATATTACTTATTTCCTACTATATTTAGTGATACTATTTTTTGGAGCCCTGGTGGCAGAGTGGTTACCATCTATGGCTGCTAACCAAAAGGCTGGCAGTTCAAATTCACCGGCTACTCCTTAGAAACCCTTTAGGGTAGTTCTACTCTGTCCCACAGGGTTGCTATGAGTCAGAACGGACTCAGCGACAATGGGTTTGGTTTTTTTTTTAACAGTGATTTACGTATTCTTTCTGACTGAATACTCAATAATCACTCTATCATTTTCTAAGTTGAAAACGAAAGCCAAGATGAACTATCCTTCAGGTATGGTTTCAGCTAATGAATTCTCCAAGAGCTGACTATGCTTATTCTGGGGGTTCAGCTATAGATACACACACAGTTTAAATACATAATTAAATATCAATGAATAGTACAGACAGATAGATTTTTGTACTTTGCTCAGTTATTAGACAAATGAACAGTTAAATTCTGAGCTGCATTACTTTTCAAATCCATAATCGACACACAAACACTTAGCTGAAACCGCCTTTTGTTTATACGCCTCTTGACTCTATTCCAGTATAAAGAATATTGTTTACATTTAACTAAATTTATTTCTCACTTTTCATATAGGAGTGATATTCACGTATACCCGAACTATGTGAAAAACTTTTTACCTTTAATATCCTTATCCATCTTAGGAAGGGCTTATGTATGTGCAGGCTTAACCACAAGAAAACGGATTTACACTTACACTGAGCAGCGTAGGAGACATCTTACCTGATCTGTTGTAGTGATATGGGCATTTTAATTTGTTGATAATAATCAGGGTATTTTTTCTTTGAAGGCAAATGGAAAAAAGGTTCAGCTATTAGCTGCCCCTGGTTATTCCGACAGCTCCTAACTGTGTCATAAAGCTGATAAAAAGGATTTGAAACATCCATAAAGGAAGTAATGCTCTCTGCTTCCGATTCTCCTTCCTCATAACGTGCAGCTAGAAAGACAAAAAAAATATTTTTTACAAGGGAAAAGGCAGAAAGAAAGGAAGAATGAAAGATCCATACGTTAAAGCCCTTTTAACAACTTTCCAGATTAAACTATACATATTTGAGAATAATATTAAAGAACAGATACCAATTTCAAAACATACTATAAAGCTACAGTAGTCAAAACAATCTGGTATTGGTATAATGACAGACATAAAGATCAATGGAAAAGAATGGAGAGTCCAAAAATAAACCTACACATCTATAGTCAACCGATTTTTGATAAGGGTACTAAGTCCATCCAGTGGGGAAAGAACAGTCCCTTTCATAAATGGTACTGGGACACTGGATTTCCACAAGCAAAAGAATGAAGCTGGACACAACCTCACACTATATACAAAAATTAACTCAAAATGGATAAACAACCTCAATGTAAGAAATAAAACCATAAAACTCTTAGAAGAAAACATAGGGGTAATGCTAGTTTCTGGCAATAGATTCTCAGATATGACACCAAAAGCATGGGAAACTAAAGATAATACAGATAAACTGGACTTCATCAAACTAAAAACTATTGTTTATCAAAGGACTTTATTAACAAAATGAAGAGACAACCTACACAAAAGGAGAAAATTTTCGGGAACCATATACTGGGCAAGGGGTTAATAAAGAACTTCTACAGCTCAACAAGACAAACAACCCAATTAAAAAAAGGCAAATGACTTGAACAGACGTTTCTCCAAAGAAGATACGCAAATGGCTAACAAGTACATGAAATGATGCTCAACATCATTAGTCATTATGGACATGCAAATCAAAAGTACAATGTGATACCACTCTATCCCCACTAGGATGGCTATTAGAAAAACGGAAAATAACGAGTGTTAGCAAGGATGTGGAGAAATGAACTCTCATGCATTGCTGGTGGGAATGTTAAAATGGTCTGGCAGTTCCTCAAAAAGTTAAACGTAGAATTACCGTATGACCGAGCAAGACCACTCCCATGTATATACCCAAAAGAATTGAAAGTACGAACACAAACAGATACTTGTACACCAATTTTCATTGCAGCACTATTCACAACAGCCGAAATGTGGAAACAAGCTAAACATCCTTCATCAGATGAATGGATAAACAAAATGTAGTATATATATACAATGGAGTATCTTTCAGCCATAAAGATAAATGAAGGCTTGATACAGACTATAGCATGGATGAACCTTGAAAACATTATGCTGAATGAAGTAAGTCAATTACGAAAGGACAAATATCGTATGATCCCACTTATATGAAACATCTAGGACAGACACATGTACAGAGACCAAAGTTTATGAGTGACTACCAGGGGCAAGTAGAAGGGAGGGGGAAAGAAGGGTTCCTTGCTGAGGGGACACTAAGCTTCTGTTAATGGTGATGGAAAATTTTGGAAAAGGACAGTAGTGATGGTTGTACAACATGATAAACGTAACTAATGTCACTGAACTGTACACGTAAAGAATGCTAAAACGGCAAATGTTTTGCAGTATATATACTTACCACAATAAAAAAAGGCTCTTACATTGTAAATGATATTAGTAATGTTTAATATAATTGCATGTCTAGAGAAATATTATATAGAAATAGAACAGAATGTTAAACAGAGATAGACAAAGTCACTGTTGTTAAAAAGTTACAAAACAGTTTCTCTTTTTAAAAGAGCTTCTTTCAGAGACTCCTTGCTATGTGTTCTTGGCCAAGAAAAGAGCAAATAGCTATTCACAGATTTCAAAAGTAAAGCAGTGGCATACAGTTTAGGATACTATAAATTTAGATTGAGCTGATACTGTCAAACTTTGTTTAATGGCTTTGCCCCACTGACCTATAGCATCCCTGAGTTAAGTTTTAGGTAGAAGCTAATCGTAAAAGCACCAAAACATGTAATCATTTTTCTAGAATTATAAAATATATTGCTCATTTCCCTGCTCTTAAACTGTTTAAGGACCATAATTTAAATTTTTCTTGCTAGATCAGGACAATCATAATCACTATGTACTCCTGCGCAAGAACAACATTGATTAAGCACTTAGCTATACGTTAAGAGCTTGACAAATACCAATCACTGGTAATTCTAATACCACCCCCATAAAAGTGGTAATGTTATCTTTTTGCAAATGAGAAAACTCTGGCATAAAGAGGTTAACGACTTGCCCGAGGTCAGCTAGCTTCTACAGTGGTAGAGAGGCGATTTGGCTGCCAGTTTATGCAGCTAGAAACAAAGACAGGATTTGACACTAGCCTTTTCTGACTTTGCTACCTCTGATCTTTTTCATAAAGAACTTGTATATCTTTTGTTAATTTATTTACAAAATAAATTTTACAAGATTATTTATCTGTGTAATTTCTATCTAGATTTATTATACATATTGCAGTTACTGTATATTCATATTGATGTAAACTGTAGTGATTTTACATTCAGCACTTTATTATTCTTAGAAATCCTAATAATTTATCTGTAGTCTTTTTCCCTTTTAATCCTTGATAATTTTTTTTTTATATAACTTATTTTTGCTGTTATTGAGAATATACACAGCAGAACATACACAAATTCAACAATTTCTACATGTACAATTCGGTGACACTGATCACATTTTTCAAACGTGCAACCATTCTTACCCTCCTTTTCTGAGTTGCTCCTCCCCTATTAACACAAACTCATTGCCCCCTAAGGTTCCTATCTAATCTTTCAATTTGATCCCATATAGATAGTTCTTAAAAGAGCATAATGCTCAAGGCAGGCCTTTTTTATTAGTTAAGCTAAACTATTGTTTGGTTTTAAGAAGACTTCAGGGGATGTTTTTGGTTTAAGGTCTGAAGATTATCTCAGGGAAATAGTTTCAGGGGTTCATCTACCCTCCACGACTCCAGAACACCTAGAGTTTATGAGAATTTGAAATTCTGATTCACATTTTCCCCCTTTTGGATAAGGATTCTTCTATAGAATCTTTGATTAAAATGTTCAGTAATGGTAGCCGGGCACCATCCAGTTCTTCTAGTCTCAGGGCAAAAGAGGCAGTTGCTCATGGATGCAATTAGCCACACATTCCATATCCTTCTCCTATTCCTGACTCTCCTTCTTCTATTGCTCCAGCTGAACAGAGATCAATTGTTGTGCCTTGGATGGCCACTTGTAAGCTTTTAAGACTGCAGGTACTACACAGTGAACTAGGAGGTAGAACAGGAGCACTAAACACATTACTAGGCCAATTAACTGGGATGTCCCATGAAACCATGACTCTAAACCTCCAAACCAAGGAACAAAATCCCATGAGGTGTTTGGTTGTACATAAGCAGTCTTGGCAGCTACTGTTATTTTTATTTTTTTGGTCACTGTTGTAAATATATCTATCACACAACTTTTGCCAGTTCAACTTTTTACAGGTGTAAAACTTCTTGACAACAATTAATTGGCTGTACAACCCCACCCTTAATCAGTGTGATTTTTTCATCACCATAAACCAAAACTTAGTGCTCTGTAAATAATCTTCCCTTTCTCCCTCTTTCCCATCCCTCATAACCATTAAGAAACTTTGGTCTCTATACATTTTGCCTGTGTTCTTTCTTGTCTTTTTATATAAGTGAGATCATACAATATTTGTCCTTTTGTGATTGGCTTATTAACTCAAAATAATGTCTTCAAGTTCCATCCATATTGTAGCATGTATCAAGACTTCATTTCTCTTATTGGTTGAGTAGCATTCCACTGTATGTATGTACCACATTTTGCTTATCCATTCATCCACTGATGTGCATTTAAGTTCTTTCCACCCTTTGGCTATTGTGAATAGTGCTGCAGTGAAGACTGGTGTACAAATATCTGCCTGAGTCTCTGCTTTCAAGTCTTTTGGGTATATTATCTGTAGAGTCCTTTGAGTAGACTACTCAAAAGACAATGTATCATCTGCAATCCTTAGACATATCTCTCTTTTTCTGGTCCTTATACCTTCCTTGATATCACTGTATGCTGGCTAGTACTTTGACCAAGAGGTAATAGCATTCTTACTTTGTTTCTGACGGTAAAGGGAATGCTGCTAACATTTACCCATTAAAAAATGGGATGCCCATTGTCAAGTCAGGAAAGACCCCCTTTTAATCCTAATTTGCTATGCATTTTACCATGAATGGGAATCAAAGCATTTATCAAATTTATCTACCGAGTCAATCGTATGGTTTACTTCTTTCATCTATTACTGTAGTGAATGATACTTTTTTCTAATGTTGAACCAATCTAGTATTCCCAGAATAAATCCAGCTATGTCATCATGAGGAGCCCTGGTGATGTAGTGGTTACAGAGCTCAGCTGCTAACCAAAAGGTTGGTGGTTCAAATCCACTAGCCGCTCCGTGGGAGAAAGATGTGGCAGTTTGTTTCTGTAAAGATCCATAGCGTTGGAAACCCTTTAAGGCAGTTCTACTCTGTCCTATACGGTCGCTATGAGTTGGAATCGACTCAACGGCAACGGGTTTGGTTGGGTTTGTCATTATGTTACCATCTTTTATATACACTGCTGCACACAGTTTGCTTATGTTTGGTTTTGGTACCTGGGTTATACTAGAAATACAGAATGAATTGGGAGCATATTTTCTATCCTGCAGAGGAGTTTATATAAACTTCTGTTCCTTGAATGTTTAGCTTGGTGTTTTCTATGTGGGAAGGTTTTTAACTCATGATTTAATTTCCTTAAAGGTTATAGAACTAATCAATCTTTTTATTCTGTAATTAGTTTTAGAAATTTATCATTTTCTAGGAATTTGTCCATTTCATCTAAATTTTCAAACTCATTTGCATAAAAACGTTTATACATTCTCTTTTAGTCTCTGTATGGCCCTCCTTTCCCCCTAATATTATTTGTGCCTTCTGTTTTTTTGATAATCTTACCATTGATTTTCTATTTAAATATTAGTATTTTTCATAGAATGGCTCGACTTTATTGACCCTTTCTATTATAGATTTCCTTTCTATCCAATGAATTTCTGCTCTTTATCTTCTTTAACCTAATTTCTTTGGTTTTACTCTTACTATTGACTTATGTTGAATGCTTAGTTCATTTACTTTCAGCTGCTTTTCTTTTCTAAATAGAAACATTCAGATCTATAAATTTCCTTCCAAAGTAATGCCGTAGCTGTACCCCACTAATTTTGACACGTAGCATTTGTTAAAGGTGCAATTTCAAGTATTTAAAAATTTCTATTATAATTTCTCTTTTAACCCATGAGTTTATTTTTAGATTTCTGTATGTTTGGGTTTTAAAATTTTATCTTATTTTTAATTGATATCTTTGTTGCACTGTATTCAGAAATATGGTCCGTATAATACACAATCTTCCAAATTTGTTGAGATTTGTGTTATGGCTAAGTACATGATCAACTTTTGTAAATGTTACATATGAACCCGAGAAGAACATGTATTCTCCAATTGTACAACACACGTCTGTTATATCTAGCTTATTGTGGTAAGCTGGATAATGGTCCCCAAAGATATATACATCCTAATTCACAGAACCTGTGACTGTTATCTTACAAGGCAAAAGGGACTTCGCAGATGTGATCAAGTTAAGGATCTTGAGACAGGACATTATCCCAGTGAGAACTAAATGTAATCACAAGGGTCCTTAGAAAAGCGAGGCAAGAAGGTCAAAGGAGGAAGGAGATGGGATGACAGATGCTGCAGATGGAGTGCTGTGCTTTGAAGATGGTGGAAAGACCACAAGGCAAGGAATACAGGCAGCCTCTGGAAGCTAGAAAAGGCAAGAAAATGGATTCTCCCCGAGAGCCTCCAGTAAGAACACTGGTTTGCTGATACCTTCATTTTAGACTTCTGACCTCCAAAACTGTAAGAGAAAAAATCTGTGTTGTTTTAAGCCACTAAGTTTGTGGTAATTTGTTACAGCAGCAATAGGAAACTAATACACTTATGAAGAAGTTATGTTCAAATCATCTCCATCTTCACTGGTTTTCTGCCTGCTTACCCAGCAATAATTGAGAAAGAGGGGCTTCCACTCTGAAAGGAATGTTTTCAATTTCTCCATGAAATTTCATCTGCTTGCTTTACATATTTTTAGCTGTTTAATAATTTACCTTACTGAAGAAATAAACCTTTTATCATTAAGAGGTGAATCCATCTTATCTTATGCAATCCTTTCTCTGTTTGAAAGTCATATATTTTATCAGAAGTCAGTGTAGCTACTCTAGGTTTCTTTGGTTATTTGCCTGATACATCTTTGTCCATCCTTTTCAACTCTCCTGTGTGTGTGTGTGTGTGTGTGTGTGTGTGTGTGTGTGTGTGTGTGTGTGTGTGTGTGTGTGTTCTTCTTTTTTTTAAAGACATGTCTCTTGTAACCAGAACATAATCAGATTTTTTAAAAAATCCAATTGGGCTAAATTCAGACTATTAACAGTGATTTCTGAGATAAAATTTGGACTTGTTTCTCTCATCCTTATGCTTTCTATTTTCCCCACTTTTTTTATGTCTCTTTTTGCCTTCTTGTCTTATTTTGGGGTGGGGGGGTGAAGGATGGAAAATGGCATGTTTTGTTTGATCTGTTTTTCTTATTTTATCCCCCACCCCATTTCTGTTCTTGTAGTGACAGTAACTGTGCACTGCATGCTCTTCTTTATCTCCCTCCCCTCCCCAAGGCCTCAGGGGCACAGTGTGGTTTGTCTAATAAATCCCCTCAGGAAGTCAGGACACTTTTTGAATTCTTATGTCTGCTTTCCATGGGCTCTTTCCTGTTGCCCCAACATCATGTTATCCCTCCTTTGCTATTTTCACTGTATCTGCCCCTAAGCTTTTTCCAAGGGTGGGAAGCAGAAAACCAAACGTGTTAGAACCCATTGCCGTCGAGTCAATTCTGACTCATAGCAACCCTCTAAGGACAGAGTAGGGTTTCCAAGGAGCAGCTGGTGCATTCCAACTGCTGACCTTTTGGTTAGCAGCCAAGCTCTTAAACACTGCACCACCAGGGCTCCAAATACGTTACAATTTTAACTAAATTAAGGATAAACAGGTTCAGAGTAATGGTCTGAAGGATCTACCATATACAAAGTTCATGTCACCTAGTTTGTTTTCTCATAGATGAGGTTTGTAAATAAGAATCCCTCTGTGATAAATGGATTTCTTATGAGAGGAAAAGCAACAAAGAGCTTTTAGGAATGTTGTAAATGGTGTGCTTTTCCTTCAATTTGTTGTGCTACTATAAGGTTACTGATGCAACCAAATGTTAGAAGGAAACCTAAACATATGTGTCACTCTTTTAATCAGTAAAAAACAAAGCTATCAAAAAAGATAATTTTTCTTTCAATTCTTGCCAGGACCAGGATGATTAAAGTACAAAACATAATTGTGTAGATGACTGTGTCAAAAAAATAAATTCATACTCTAGTATGTAGTCTATAGTGATTATGAAATCTCCACAGAACATTTAGTCATCCATAGAAAATAAGATTCAACTGGAAAAATCTGTTGTCATTCGATTATACAATCAGAAGACATGCCAGAATAATTTAATAAAATAAATTTTATCTCTACATATAAAAACACCCACCATAAAATGAAAAATATTATACGAAACTTAAGAGAAAAACAGACAATGAACTCAAATACACCTCTACAGCTGTCCTTTAGGTTACTGTTTATTAACAAATCATATTCTTTTACATTGATTTTTAGTGCCCAATGCCCTTTGCTGAGCTTGTTGAAATGCTCTGATTTTAATTTATATCAATCTTTACATCATAAACTCTAGTCACAAAATTACAGCCTACTGAAAGAAATATAAGCCACTGATCAGAAAATCTAACATAATGTGAATTTCTCCCTGGGATTTCATGATAGTTTCACCAGTACTATTTATCATTATAGGTTTTAAACCAGGATCTGCTAAGTCATCAGACCACTGGTTTCTGAGTACTTCTTTACGCAGCTACGAGTTTTACCACAAAATAAAGCAATAAGCTTATGATAAATTCACCAGCCAAAGAATGCAATCAAAACCCAACAAAATGGCATATACTCCAAACACTGAGAAACTCTCAGCTAGATCAAAGTCACTGAAATTTTCCTCAGCCAGGATAAGCTGAGAAGGTATTAACTAGTCACAACCTAATTCCTACCAGCTAAAGCAGCATCCTCTTCACTTTCCGAGCCATACTGAAGTGCCATGGTAATTGCTGATAAACGACCCCCTTGGACTGCTCTTTTATTACTACAAAGAAAAACAAGCAATTAGAAGACAGGGAAAGATGTTATCGTAATTTGGTTACTTTAGGAACTGTTAAGAATGCATTCACATCAAAGAAAAAAATTTCTATTTAACCACTTCCTCAATTTATCTTTGTCCTTCTTACTATTCTCCATAACCAATCTTAGTGGAGAAGGCTGATTTTTCCTCTTAGAAAAGAGAAGTAGTGATAGAGAGCCTAGACTAAGCAAACTGCAATTTGCTTTTTACTTAAATGCAACACTATTCTGTTTTATGAAAAATAAGGATGGAATCACAGTTATTGGCAATTTTTTCCTAAGATGCTCATATTTTACACTGAATACGAATTCTATTCCTAACACAAAATTTATATTTGACTACACGTTTTATTGGTTAACCAACATTAAATACTGCCTGACAAATAGCTTCTGTTTAAGCATTTTCTGAGAGATGAGGTCAGGCTGACTACAGCACCTCAACTTTTAAAATAAAACATGTGATAACAAATTCATGTAATAATCCAACTAAACCCACAAATATTACTTCAAGATAGGCATCAGGCAAACATTAGGATGCCTAACCACATAAGAGTAGGTCAGCTCTCAGACCAAATACACAAACACTCAATCTCACCGGTAATACTTGCTAGTGGGATTTCTCTCTTCACTAAGGCTGCCTTTACCGTGCGAAGAACCCGTCAGCCTGGCTGCAGCCAAATTTGATGCAGTTCTATACAGAGATAAGACAAAAAAGAAGCTTAGAAATCTCACAGCTAAAATCACAAATAAACCCATATATTTAAGGTCATGAATGCTGGATGAACAAAAAGGCCAAAGGCAAGGAGACAACATTTTTCTTCTTCTTTTCTAAATTAAACGCTCAAATATTTCCGAGTCCCTACTATGCAGTAGGTTCTGCTCCAGGACCTAAGAACTCTGCAGGAGAGTGCAGACCAAGGCCTGTCCTCCACAGAGCTTACGTTCACTGCAGTGCTCAGAGGGTCTGGTGATGAAACAAGGGTCAGGGCCAGGAGAAAGCTTCGAAAGTAGCCAACAAATTCTCCCATTTTGTGTAGCAGAAAACGGAATCCCAGAACTAAGGCTTGTTCAAAGTCACAGTTCTAGCTCAAGGAAAAGCCAGGATGAGACTTTAGATATCTTAACACCTGGCTAAAGACTCTTATGAAAAATATAATTACACATACACACATATAATCGTACAATTGTATAAAAACACCAAACCAAATTTACTGCCATTGAGTTGGCTCCTGACTCATAGCGACCCTATAAGACAGAGCGCGAGAGCTGCCCCACAGGTTTCCAAATAGCAGCTGGTGGATTTGAACTGCTGACCTTTTGGTTAGCAGCTGAGCTCTTAACCACTGTGCCACCAGGACTCCTTCAAATTTTGATTAAAAAAACCTGTTGCCATGGAGTCGATTCTGACTCATAGCAACCCTACAGGACAGAGTAGAACTGCCCCATACGGTTTCCAAGGAGTGGCTGGTGGACTCGAACTGCCAACCTTTTTGGTTAGCAGCTGAACTCTTAACCACTGTATCACGAGGGCTCCTTAACTGTATAAAGCAATTAAAATATATAGTGATGTTAAGCATTTAAAAAATGTTTGCTTTTATATAATGACCTTCAGTTGCCATGAAGGGACTGGGTAAGCGTTACCCTACTCTCTTCAGAATAGCACTATCAACTGTAAATAAAATCTTGAAATGCAACACAAATCTTGTTTTCTACTGTAATGATTTCACTAGCTAGGAAATCTGGCAAATAATAAAGGCACAAGCATCTTAAACATTTTTGAACCTACCTTATTCTAAGGCTCGACTTAGCCATTTCATGATGTTCAATTTCTGCCTTTTTCATATAAAATATTTTTTTAATTGAATTTGCATCCTGTCAAGATAAAGATTACTTGGCTTAAAAAAGGAAGAGAAAGAATGGAAAGTTTACAACGCCCTCACTCACGCACTGGGCACCTTCTATGGTGCTCCTTCCATGTGGAGTAGACTTCCATACAATGTTCACAAAGCTGCACTCTCTCACCTTTCTACATGTTTCCAAAACATCTTCACAAAGTTGTCACTAATTAAGTATAAATTAAAGAGCCTCCTAGTGCTTTCACATTAAGGAACAGACAAAGATCTAATGGTGAACAAGAGAAGAAGGGGGTGAAAATAAAATGAACTCAGCCTGTATATGCTGAACTAAAAATTGGAGCAAAGCTGTAACACTAAGATTAAAGACTATGCAAACAAGTTCAGGGTTAATGTACTTTCTGAGACTAACAGCACACTAACGTATAAAATCTAAAATGTCACTTGTCTTTATAATTTAGTTTAGAGAAAATAAAAAAGTAGAATTCTTAACTGTGTCAACAATTAATATTGTACTGTTAAAATGTCCTATCAAGACTAAGAATGCAAAAGACTTCATAGTTCATTCCTGATTTTCACTGTTCCTTAAAAGAGGAAAGATAAAAGTTAACATTAACCACCAACAGTAACTGAGGGTATCTGAGCCAGCTTTCTGATGGTCAAAATGATTTTGCCCCAAAAAGATTTTCTCAGTATCCCTTGCTAAATCTCCACTAATATATCATTAATTCAGAACATTTCTCCAAGCAGCTGTTCATTACAGGAATACAAAAGTTCTAAGAGGGAATTGCAAAGCAATGAGACAGTCAATTTACATTGGGTATTACACTATACACACTGCTTTTTATATTTATGAAGTTTAAATGCAGGAAATAAAGCAATATTTAAATAAAAAAGGGATCAAAAGTTAATCTTTTCTGACATAAGGCTAGACATATAGACGAATGGAGTAGAATTGATAATCCAGAAATAAACCCATACATCTAAGGTCAACTGATTTTCAACAAGGGCATCAAGACGATCCAGTGGGAGAAAGAAGAGTCATTTCAACATGTGGCACTGGGACAAATGAAGATCCCATGCAGAAGAATGAAACTGGACCGCTAACTCACACTAGATAAAAAATTAACTCAAAATGGATCAAAGACCTAAATATAAAAGCTAAAGTTATAAAACTCTTAGAAAAAAACATAGGTGTAACTCTTCATGATCTTGGATTAGTCAATAGTTTCTTAGATTTGACACTTAAAACACAAGGGAAAAAAACAGATAACCTAGACTTCATCAAAATTAAAAGCTTTTGTGCTTCAAAGATACTTATCAAGAAAATGAAAAGGCAACCCACAGAATGAGAGAAAACAGTTGCAAATCCTATCTGATAAGGGTCTAAATACAGAATATATACACTTACAACTTATAACTCAGCAATGAAAAGACAAATAACCCAATTTAAAAATGGGCAAGGGTTTAAATATTCATTTCTCCAAAGATACACAACTGACCAATATGCACATGAAAAGGTGCTCAATATCACTGTCAGTAGGAAAATGCAAATTAAAATCATAATAAGATACCACTTCACAACCACTAGGATGGCTATGATTTAAAACAAACAGAAAACAAGTGTTGGTGAGGACGTGGGAAAAATGCAATCCTCATACAATGCTGGTGGGAATGTAAAATAGTGCAGCCACTATGGAAAAAACTTTTGCAGTGCCTTACAAAGTTAAATATAGAGTTACCATATGACCCAACAATTCCACTCCTAGGTATATATTCAAGAGAACCGAAAACAGATAACCACACTAAAACTTGTACACTAATGTTCACAGCAGCATTATTCATAATAGTCAAAGAGTGGCAACAACCCAAACGTCGATCAACTTAATGAATGGGTACACAAAACGTAGTACATTGAAACAATGCAATATAATTCAGCAATAAAAATAGATGAAATACTGATACCTGCTACAACATGGATGAACCTTGGGAACATTATGCTAAGGAAAAGAGGCCAGTCACAAAAGACTACATATTAGATGATTCCATTTCCATGAAATATCCAGCACAGACAAATTTACAGACAGAAAGCAGACTGACTGGTGGTTGCCTAGTGCTGGGAGGTTGAGGGAAAAGTGTGGAGAATGACTATTAACAGACACGGGGTTTCTTTCTGGGGTGATGAAAATGGTCTAAAATTGATTGTGGTGATGGTTGCACAACTCTGTGATTACACTAAAAACCATTAAGTTACATACTTTAAATCAGTGAATTATATGATATGTGAATTATATCTTAATAAAGGTGTTACATAAAAAAAAACTGACCCTAAATTAAAGTATCTACTATTATCAATCAAAATACAACGACAACAAAACTAACCTTGAACACTTGAGAACCAGGCTCATTGTAAGTTTTGGCATTTTTTGCTAGGAGATCTATGTCTTTGGCCATTGCATGAATACTTTTGTAGCTTCCATTCTACAGTAAACAACAAAATATAGCAGTTCCTCTTAATGAGAGTTAATCAGTATGACCTTTAAAAAAAAACTCCACATTATTTGAATTGTCATATTCCATGACTTTATTGGAAAATACACATGAACAATATATAAATTCATTTATTCTTTTATGGATTATTACTACTGTGCATTTACAAATAAGTTTTTGAGGTAAGTAATAAAACTAGAGCTACATTATTCTCCTAAAAATAACTTACCATTAACAAAAAATCAAATACATAAAAGTTGTTTTATTTAACAGACACATAGCGCTTACTATCTACCAAGCACTGTTCTAAGTGTTTCCTGTGTCATTAAAGTGGCCTTAATAGTGTGAAGTAAAACCCTTTCAGTTACATGGCCCACTTAAGGCAAAATAAGAAATCATCGTTCCAGTACAGAGGCCAACCTTATGTGCGTTTATCTACTATGTATTAGGCTCCATGCTAAAGCTTTTACATGTTAAAGCTCACTCAACCCAAAATAACCCAGGAAGACTGATACACAGCAAAACCTGCAAAAGCTGGACCTGTGTAAGGCGGAAACCCATCAGAGAAGGAAAACACAAACATTTTCCACCAACAGAGACAGGAAAGTGGTAAGCTGCACCCTATCAAAGGCGGAAAGCTTGCAAGACCTGGAAAAACAAGGAGTTACGGCTCTCACAGATGTCACTGTAACTGCCTCACCTGACAAAGGAAAGGAAGGAAGGAAGCACTCTAGGTAAAAGGTACACATGACTAATGAGAAGGAAGTCGAATTGAACAGGACATGTTCCAGAGACTGAGAAGACTAAGCTGAGTGGAGGGCAGGAAAGGGTAGAACCGAGAACACAGGCTACACAGAGTAAGGACAAATAAATCAGAATCCAGAGAGCCAGGCACAGGAGAGTGGCTGGTTATTTGTCATGTGGGGCTACCTGACAACGGAGTAACCTTATTTTGAGGGAATCCCAGCACAAGTGGCAGGCAAGACCCACCACCCACTACAGAGGGTAAAAGCGGGCAGATGGCTGCTTTGTGTGCAGTCTAGCGTTCAGGGTGAGAGGAAATAACCATGGGTCAGCTCACTGCATGCCTGGGGCTTGAGGGACTAAAGCAATGGCAAGGGAACAGCAGGAATTAATTCCTGACTCCTGTAGGGGAGTCGAGTCCAGCAGTGGAGCAGTGAACGTCCAGGGCCCCCGGTGGCAAATGACAGTGGTAACAGCAATGGCGCCAAAAGAGGCTGAGCAGGATCTCAGCTGGGTCACGACTCTGAGTTCTAACTATTTTCTCAGCTAGTTCTCTAGCCTTCCTGCCCCAAACTTCCACATACTATTCAAAACCCTTTTCATAAATTCCTTTACTGTTTAAGTTAGCCAGAGTTGGTTATTGTTGAACTGATATAAGGAGCTGTGACTAGTTTCAGCAGGCATTAGAAAACAGGTAGCTTACATCCATGGGCAGCAGAATGACAGGAAGAAAGCCAAAGTCAGGAAGCAATATGCAGAAAGGACTGGAGAGCCTTTCATCAGGGAGGTAGGAAGGAATTCAAACAGGATTTGAAAAGAAGAGGACAAAGATCTTAATTAGGGGAATAGCAAAAAACAAAAGTGACTCTGTGGGACCTCTGGAAGAACGAACGAACAAGATATAGTGAGGAGTCATACAGAGAAGGTTGGGGCTAAGGTAGAGGTGTTTAAAGACCAGATACAATTTTCAATATTATGAAAACATCTTCCCGTAGATAGATGTTAGAAATCCCAGAGCTTTAGGTTCCAGGAGACTGGTGATTCTCAGTATCAGGTAGTGGGCTACCTTAAAAAGCAGATGATACATTAAAACAAAAAAAACAAACCCCTAGCTGTGAAGTCGATTTCGACTCATTGTGACCCTACAGTACAGAGTAGAACCGCCCCATAGGGTTTCCAAAGCTCTAATCCTTACACAAGCAGACTGCCATATCTTTCTCCCATGGAGCGGCTGGTGGGTTTGAACCACTGACCTTTTGATTAGTGGCTGGGTGCTTAACCGCTGTGCCAGCAGGGCTCCTAGATGATACATTAGGGAACCTGTATTTTAACATTCTGGGAAATGTACCTGTGGTACCAGTAATTACTATGCTGTTACTCTATACAACACTCTTAGAATTTAAAGTCAAGGAAACTTTGTCCCTCCTGGCAAACCACTGTACTTTCAGTCTCCTTTCACAATGAGACTATATAACACATTACATTTTCCTTTTTGCTTCATCTACTGGGAGCTCCAAGTCCTCCTTATCCTGAAAGGAGCACTAATTCTTATTTACCAAGGCCTCATTCCACAGGAGATACGCCAGATGCTTTACATACACTATCAGTGACTCTAGAACTCTGCAAAGCGGCGAGACGATATGCAACGTACGGCAGAGAAAGCAAGCAAGTCACTTGACCAAACTGACATACCTAGTAAGTAGCAGAGCCAGGAAAAGAACCCATGTCCGTCTAACTCTGAAAACTAGCTTTCTAGTATAATTTAGGGAGTATCTGGGTGGTACAAACAGTTAATGCACTCGACTGCTAAGCGAAAGATTAGAGGTTGTGAGTCCACCCTGAGGCCCCTGGGAAGGAAAGCCTGGTGATCTACATCTGAAAATTAGCCACTGAAAATCCTACAGAGCACAGTTCTACTCTGATACACATGGGGTCGCCATGAGTCAAGAGTCAACTTGATGACAATTGGTTTTGTATAATTTAGCTCTTTCCCTCTGTAAATTTCTTAACCTTTTAAGTTTCATGTTTAACTTAATGCTTCTACTTATTTCAGTCCAAAAACTTTTTATTTTTTTTAAATAAAACGTCCAGTCACTCACTCACTCAATATTTACTGAGTTCCTAGTCTGTGGAGAAGCAATAACAGTGTAGGGGTTAAGAACACACATCTGGAGTCAGAATGCCTGAATTCAAATCCCAGCTCTTCTCCTTACTAGTTTGTGACCTGGGAAAGTTACTTAACTTCTTCAGTTTTCTCATCTATAAAACAGGAATAATTATAGTATTTACCTCATGGAGTTGTGAGAATTAATTAGCTAACACACAGAGAGTTCTCAGAACAGCGCCGGGCACATAGCAAGCCTCTGTGAGTGTTAGTTGCTGCTATCACCACTGGGACATAGAGGGGGAAACAGAGAACAAGTCCCTATTCTCACTGAGCTTATACTCTAACAATCCGTTGTAACCAGCTGCCATCAATTCCAACTCATAGGGACCTTACAGGACAGAGGAGAATTGCCCCATAGGGTTTCCAAGAAGCGGCTGGTAGATTCGAACTGCCGACCTTTTGGTTAGCAGCCATAGCCTTAGTTTAAGATGCCCTAAAACTATTCTGAAAGCATTAAAAATAAACAAGAAATTAACAAATACAGCTTTCACAATTAGAAATGTCCATGGCCAATGCTTTTTAATTTCCGTCCTAAGAGCAAGATTTACTACGCCAGAGAGAATTTTGTTTTGCTCCCTACAGAAAAAAGGGAAAAGGGACACTAAGCTGCCTCCTCCAATGCTACGAGCAGGTAACACTACCCTAATCTGTGTACATTATATCGCCAGTAACCCCTTATAGAGACATCTGCTTCTCTGTTTTCTAAAAGCCCTTAAAAAAGACCATAGGCCAATCTGCCCTAAACCATATATGGTCACCTTCATACCTGTATCCTCTGGGCAATGGTCTTGAGATCTATAGGTTCCTTAATTATTGCATAATAGTCTGGATATTGCTGGAAGACAAAAACCCAGGCATGTGCAATAAGTGAAAGTATACAGCTAATGAGAAGACAAGTGAACGCACTGACAATCTGTTACTCATACAATCAGTTGAGCAGCTTGGTGAGATTCAAGGCTAGAAACACAGTACAGCATATTGTTATATATGAAACAAAAAGAATCTGACTTTAACAACCTTCATAAAATATCCAATAGCATGTTGTAGGAGTTTATACTTGGTACTTATCATTATACAACTAACACACTACAATCTAATGCTTTAAAAATCCTAAATTCACAGAAGCATACAATTTTTAATTTAAGGTCCCGAGACATCTATGCCTGGAAATGAAGCGGAAATGAAACAGAGAAATGTTCTTCATGGGCTCATTATAAGCTTTTTAAGATTTTCCAGTTCAAATAACATAATTAATAATTCTTAAGGATCTAGAAGAAGTCAGGTAGTAAGATGTAAAAGCTTCATGTTTAACTTAATGCTTCTACTTATTTCAATCAAAATAACTTTTTTTTTTTCTTTTTAAAATAAAACAGCGTTTAAATGAAAATTACGTTATAGGAATGAAGCAAAATTATACCCAATTTCTGATTCTTATCAACTATTAGCCCATCACAAGAAAAGAAGTCAAGCATGTCAAGGGAATGTCCTTGAAGGATCTCATAATGCTAGAGTGCATTCTGTGCCTGAGGCTCTCCTATGGGTTTTATTCTTTGGAGGAAATAACTGAAGTGGACCAAAAATCAAAAGTTGGTCTCCTTGGGTGACAGAGGTGTCAACGGGAGGTCAGACTGTGTTCTCCAGGCTCTTCTGACTTGTTCAAACCCTACTGGAAACTGAGCAACAACAACATAAGGCAGGAGGCCACAGCCTTCACTCAGGCTGAGGGGATGATCTCAGTGATGCCTCATCTCATCTGATCCCTCAGCTTTCCCCTCTCTACTTTCCTCACCCTAATCCTTCCTTTGCTTGGATCAAACGCCCTTCCTGCCCCTTCTGCTCTGGACCAATTCTACCAATGAGAAACAGTTCAGAAGACAAATTGTGGTAAGGTTACCCAGCTTAGGGTACAGAGTAATCCAAGCTATTGGTCCTCATACTCCCAATCCCCTCTCCTGCTCAGCCAGCTACTGTCTGGGAAGGACTTAAAAGATAAAAACTGCCCTCTCCCTCCAGGTCTCAGTCTTTGTGTCTGAGAAACCAATGGGAACCTGCCTTCCCCAACTACCTCCTGCTGCATGCTGTCCCACCCAGAAGGCCCTCCTTGCATGGAGGAACCAGATACGTAGGTTTAATGTGCCAAATCACCCTTTGTGGCATAATCACTACTGAATAAGAATAAGTCCTGAGTAAAGATTGTTCTCTTTTCTATAATTTTACATCATATGACCAACATAGTCATTATATATTTCTAATCAGACACACACCCAGGAGAGCTACAGTCATATGCTTTGTTTCTGATGTCCTAACTGTCCTATAACTAGTCAAGACATGCCTTTAAATAACTAGTTTGGTCAATGACTGTGGGGAAAGTTGCATGCCACTCATCATTTAACAAGCACTTCTTGTGCACCTATTACCTGCTGGGGCCCAATCACATGGCAGGGAACACAAAGGTAAATGTGACGAGGTTCCCGTCCTTAAGAAATTCAGGGGCTAGGGAAGGAGGCAGACAGAAAAGTAAATGATCCCAATGAGGTGAAATGCTATAGTGGAGTACTTCAGAAAGTACAACCATGTCTAGAAATACAAGAATGCTGAAGCCACAGAAATTTTTGCAGTTCTCCTAGCTGACGTGATTCAAACCTACAGCTATGTTACCTGCCTGTTGGGTGTGAAGCCGTAAGGGGCCCTGATACTTTTAGAGGGTCTCACTTGTCCAGAAAACCTCTTCCTTATTAGAGCAGAAGAGTATCTAATTTGTCTCTCTCTCTTCCCCAACACTGGATCAAGAAGAACTAAGGGAGGAAGAACTCACTTCTCTTCCTCTCACCCTGTCCTCTAAGCAAAGAGTTTATTGTCTTTCATAAATAAAAGATTTAGTATAGATGCTTATTTAATCATTTATGAATTACCAATCAAAAAAACAAAAACACAAATTTTAAAAAAACCCCACACCCTCCTGGCCAAGTAAATGAAGGAACATATCCTTTGTGCATGCTGCTGAGGCCACGAATAGGATCTCTTGGCTGCCTCCCACAAGTTCCTTTAACCTTCCTTTGTTTACTAAGAGCTAATAAAAACTGTGAGGTACTTAAAAAAATCAAAACACTTTTCTTCACCCGTATTTAATCACATCACTTACCACTTTAGAAGGCAGCTTCTGAAAAAGTTCACTAATAAGATGTCCAGATGGATTTGTGGCTACAACTATGGCTTCAAGAAGCTGCTCTAAGATCTCCTTCAAGTAACTTGGAGATGACTTGGGGGGAGGGAGAGAGAAGGGAAGAGAAAAAAGTACTTGGTGAGAGAAATTAAAAAATAAATGCTGAATATTAAATAGCTCCTAAACTTCTATAGTTAGTTCAAAATAATGAAAAAGCATCAGTCACAGGAAAAGCCAAAGAAAGCATGTTGTAAGCAGAGGAAAAAACAACTGCAAAGTTCCAGAGGCAGGTACACACTTGGCACTTTTTAGGAAGAGTGACCAGTTCAACTCACAAAAATACTCCTAACTAAGGTGCTTCACTGCCTCTCCAACTTTTAATCACAATACTGCCTACCATTACATGATGTCTCAATCTACTAATACTGGACTAGTCCTTGATAACATGAAGATTCTCTTTAAAAGTGAGCCACAAATATGCATTAGTGTAAGAGAAATTTGTGAAAACCACCACAAATGGCACTCTCTCTAGGCTGTCCCAGGATCCCTCGTAATTGGAGTGGGACACTCTAGCCACATGCCTGCATACCCTTCTGGTTCCCAATACAACTATACAGGAAGCTCAGCTGCTCACAGCAGCCCTGAAAAAACCATAGGCAGGGAGGGGGCCTACCTGCCCACCTCCCAGACAGCCCACCCATCAGAGGTTCCAGCTGCACACTTACTCCATCAGTGACTGCCCCTTGATTGTCTTGCCCATCTTCTTCATCATCTTCATCATCTGCTTCTCCTTTCTGAACAAACTCATTTCTTGTTCGAAGGTACAAATCCCAGAGTTTGCAAGCAGCTTTATATTCAGGAGAATCTGGCTATACATTGGCAAAGAGAATAGGAAAAAAATATTACTGTAGTATTTTTATTGTGTATCAATTGTCACTACTTTTAAAACATCCTGTTCCAGCAAAGACGTGTATTCTAAAAGGTAACTATGAAAACTCATTTACAAATTTAACAATCCTATGGCTGAAGGAAAGGAGCCCCAGTGGTGGAGCGGTTAAGGATTGGCTGCTAACTGAAAGGTCAGCAGTTCAAACCCACGAGATGCTCCAAAGGAGAAAGGATTGGCAATCTGCTCCTATACAGATTACCAGCCTAGGAAACCCTAGGGCCACTTCTACTCTGTCCTATAGGATCGCTAGGAGTTGGAATCGACTCAGTGGCATGCAACAATTAAAGGATACATGGGCCTCAATCCCCCTTCCGAGAAACTAAGTGTATGTTTTAAAGACATTCTGAAATCAAATTATTCAACTTATTTATGCCCTATCTCGTTACAGAAGGACGTGAGGCAGAAAATAAACGTTTGCTAAATTAAGGCTAATTACTAATAAAACACTAAGAAAGACAATCTAAAGACTAAAAGTCTGAATCAGCTAATGATTGTTCTGATATTATTTCCATTTTCAAACTATTTAATACTTATGTGAAGATTTCTGTTCCTAAAGCATAGTGGGTATGAACTCTGACTAAACCTTTCTATTAAAAACAATGTTTTGATGTAATGTTAAAAAAAATTTTTTTTTTAAATGCATCCATGGGTTGCCAGTAAGGAGGAAGGAATGTTTATAAAGCAAAAATAGAGTAAAAGTGGAGGCCCTGATGAGCAAACAAAACCGTGAAGTCAACATTCACCTTGAGTGCATCTGCAAGACAAGATGAACCTAAGCTTTAGTTTCAAGGCTCCTCAAGGCTGTAATTGTTAGGGAATCCAACAATTCCCAAAATACGTAAATAAAATAAAAGACATCCATATCTAGACATATCACAGTATAACTGTAAAACACAAAAGACAAGAAGAAGAAAATACTAAAGGTAGTCAGAAAGAAAAGACACATAACCTTCAAATGAGCTACGATTAGACTGACAGATGACTTCTCAACAGCAATAAAAAAAAAAATAAAAAAGTAGTAAATTTGTGAGCAAAATTAAATCTTGACTGGATAAAACAATAGCATTGTTTTATGGAATTAAAAAGTTGTCCCAGGAGAACTAAAATACACAACATCCATAGCATAAATAAAGAAAAGGGTGATCAGAGTCAAATTATTCTAATGACTTTGTATTACTTGGAAGGAGGATTAAGATGCTGATTAACTTTTAACTTTGATAAGTTAATTACGCATGTTAAAACCTCTTAGAGAAGAACTAAAAGATCTCAATAGCTCTTACAAGTTCCAAATTAGTAGACAGAATAAGAGGGATTTAAAAAAAAAAAAAAAAAAAACCTGAAAGGAGGCAAATAGAAAAACAGACCAAACAACATAAAAAACTGAGACCAGCAGAAAGTAAAAATTCAGATGGTAGGAATATATCCAAACAACGGTAACTACTAAAACTGTAAAGAGATGACGTGCTCCAGTTAAAAGGCAAAAATTACCAATTAGATAAATAGAAATTCGTGTATGTGTTGTTTACAGGAGATACATCAGCATTAGAAAGATAAGAAAAGGCTGAAAGTAAAAGAATGGGGAAAAAAGTAGCTAAGATAAACACCAAAATAAAGCTGGTATGGCTATATTAATATCAGACTAAACAGACTTTAAAGCAGAAGACGTTACTAGCGATAAAGAGGAAGACTACATAATGCCAAAAAGGTTCAGTTTACTAGAACAATATAACCATTCAAATTGGTATGCTCCCATTTACATAGTCTCAAAATAGATACAGCAAAAATCAACAGATTTATAAGGAGAAATAGACAAACCTACCATCAGAGTGAGATTTTAAAACATCTCATTTAGTAAGTGGATAGTTCATGCAGGTAAAACCAGTAAGGATATAAAAGATATTAGTAACACAATTAACAAGCTTGATCTAATGGACACATGTAGACCATTGTACCCAACTAATGGCATTCGTTACATTTACAAAATTCAAAGCAGCATTATCCATAACAGGCAAAGAGTGGAAACAACCCAGATGTCCATCAACTGGTGAATAGATAAATAAAAAGTAATATATCCATAAAATGGAATATTATTCAGCCATAAAAAGGAACAAAGTATTGATTTTGCTCCAGTATGTATAAACCTCGAAAACATTTTGCTCAGAGAAAGAAGCCAGACCCAAAAGGTCACATATTGTATGATTTCATTTGTACAGAATGTCCAGAATAGACAAATCCATAGAGAGAAAGTAGACTGTGGATGCCAGAGGCTGAGGAGTAACGGTGAGTGCCTGATAATGGGTATGGGGTTTCTTTTTGGGGTGATTAAAATATCCTGGAATTAGATAGTGGTGATGGTTGTACAACTTTTTTAATATACTTTAAAAGACACTGAGCTGTACACTTTAAAAGGGTATGTAAATTACACACACATAGTATTAATAGACTAAAAATGTATTTGTGAAGTCTTTACAAAGAAACATTTAAAGCTTTACTATAAAATACATTAGAGAAGATTTAAATAAATGAAGACTTACCAAATTCATAGATCCAAAGTCAGTATCATAATTACATCAGTTCTCCCCAATATGATCTACAGAGTTAATTCCAGCAGTTTGTGTGTGTGTGCGTGCGTGTGTGCGTGTGTGTGTGTGTGTGTGTGTGCTTGCTAAACTTAACATAATGGTTCTAAAATGTGTAAGCGAAGGCAAAGGGCCAAGAATAGTCAAAATGCCTTCCTTACCAGATAAAAAACGATAAAGCCATAGCAATTAAGACAGAAATACAGTGGTCCAGAAATAGATAAACTAGCCGGTGGAAAAGAATAAAAGGCCCAGAAACAGATCCATGCACACCTGGAGACAAGGACAGCACGGACACTGTGACGGAGGAGGGAAAGATGGCCATGTCAACCTGCTGGGTACGTCTACGGAAAAAAAACAAAAACACAGACCCCTACCTCACAGAAGACACAAAAATCAATCCAAGATGCACTAAAGACAGATGTAAAAGACAAAACTATACAACTTTTAGAAGAAAATATGAGAGAATATCTTCATAAACTCTGAGCATGAGGGATTTCTGAAACAACACACAAAAAAGAATAATCCACAAAGTAAAACAGTGATAAATTTGACTACATATTAAAATTAAAAAAAAGTTCATCAAAAGACACCGAGAAAAAAAAAGGTATGAAAAGCCAATCACACAGTGGGAGAAGACATTTGCAACACACATAAGCAAGGGTTAGTATCTAGACCAAAATGCACTCCTGGCGAGTCGATATGGACTCATAGAGACCTTACAGGACAGAGTAGAACTGCCCCATAGGGTTTCTACGGAGCGGCTGGTAGATTCAAACTGCTTATCTTTTTGGTTAGCAGCTAAGCTCTTAACCACTGAGCCACCAAGACTCCTTAGTATCTAGCATATATAAAAATTTCTAGAAACAAATAAAATGACAAACAACCCAAGAGAAAAATGGGCAAAAGATGTGAGCAGACACTTCACAGAAGGAATAAATAAGAACGGCTCGTATCACATGAATGTTCAGCTTCTTTACTAACAACAGAAATGCAAACTCCATTGACAGATACCACTACTCACCCATTAGACCGATAAATAATGAAAAGCCAAACAATATCAAATTTTGGTGAAAATGTGGAGACCTTCCAGATTTGATGCTTTCTTACCTTATAATAGGCCTTTGCATTGTTAAAAAGCAGCTGGAAGTCAGCAGTCAGCAGATTAACATCATCATACTCTTCCATTTTTAGTTTCTGTTGGATTTTCATCAAGTCAATGGGTTGAGAAACCACTTCGTAATAGTCTGGTTGATTTCTGTTATAATTTAAATATATATATTCTTAGATGGCATTTATCTAAAAAGTTATAGAATATTTCAAAACTATCTGGGATAATATCCAATATTCCAAGTTATTCAGCATATTACAACCTGCCACCAGACTTGCTTTCATTATTAGAAATAACAGGGAACAAAAGAAAATGCATCTGTTTCCTTTGCAAAATATGTATTAATGATATAAAAACCTAAATTAATATCTGTGATGGTCTTTTATATGTTAAATATTTAAGGTTTAGGGCATTATCTCTAAAACCATGTCATTGATATCATGCAAATGAAGATGGTGTACGATAGTGGCTGAAAACATTCATATTTCAAACTTCTTTATAAACTTACAAAATGGACAGTCTCTTGTTAGTGACCACAGAACTTTCTTCTGCCAAGTACTATCAAGTGCCTATTACATATATACAGCTTTAGTATGAATTACTAAAGTTAAAAAGGAGAAAAACGAGGTCCCTGGCTTCAAGGAGCTTACCAGAGATGAAACACATACGACACATTTAAATTTGACCAGAATGTTAAACTAACCAAACAACCACAAAAATCAGGATAGTGGTTATTTCTTGGCTTGGAGGGCGATGGGGGGGGGGGGGGGGGTAGGGACAGTGAGGGGGACACAGGAAAATCCAAAGGTAGTTATACCAGTTTCTTAAGTTAGGTTTTGGATACATGAATGTTTATTGTTATCATTCTTTATAGTGTTTTCAACTGGGGTTCCATGAGACAAGTAAGCCCTCCGAAAAATTATCTGAGTGACTATTTTCTCAATTCTCTCATGGGGGTTGGTAGTTAGCTCCATTCTAGGTGCATAAGAGACAAGTTATCACGTGTAAAGAACGTCTTGGGCATTAAGGCTTTATTCTTTCCTAGAACCTTAGTGGAGAAGAGCTACAACATACGTGTTATTTCTTTGGGTATGTATGATGTTATTTATTTTTACGTTTTATTTTGATACAAAAGTTGTAAGAACAGTCTCTTTATACTATGTAAAAGCCCATTCCTCATCAAACTTTCAACTTATTCAATTTTTAATTTATATCAGCATAGATTTATGGATTCCTATTTGATTGAAAGGGTTAAAAATCATTACTATAATTATTTCGATGCTCAAAATGCCCCAATTTGGCCAGTAGGAGTCCTTTCAAGCTGGCTTCTATGTACTTTAACCATATTCCCATCACACTCTGAGGTCTTGTTTATTTCCTGGCACCATTTCGTACTTTGCCTGATATAGCCCTTGAAATCAGCTATTTCCCAGGGAACCCTGGTTCCTTTTAGGAGTGAATGGTATTCAAAATAATATCTGGGTGCTAGATGTGTTCATTTCCATTGGGGTGTTGCTGCTGCCAGTCTGTCTCAGTGGAAAGAGCTAGAAAATACACATATTACATCTAAATTTATCTCTATCTATCTACACATATTGGAAACTATGAATTCACACAGTATCTCCAATTCCAATCCAACACCACAGCATTCATTCTAGCTTCCTCCCTCTCCCTATTTGAACCTCCCTTCTCAGATAGTGACAGTCTCTCAATGGAGCAAATGGTTAACGCGCTTAGCCGCTAACTGAAAACTTGGAGGTTCGAGTCTGCCTAGAGGCACGCTGCAAGGCCTGGCAATCTACTCCCGAAAAATCAGCCACTGAAAACCCTATGGAGCAAAGTTCTACCCTGACACAGATGAGGTCACCATGACTTGTAAACAACCTGATGGCAACTGCTTTGGTGTTCCTGGGTGGTACAGATGGTTAATGCATTTGGCTGCTAACCAAAAGGTTCGAGGTTTGAGTCTACCCAGAGGCACCTCAGAAGAAAGGCCCAGTGATCTACCTCCAAAAACCCAGCCACTGAAAACCCTATGGAGGACAGTTCTACTCTGACAGGGGGTTGTATGAGTTGGAATCAAGTTGATGTCAACTGCTTTTTTTTTTTCCTCAGATAGTTAGAAGGCTGGCTCTCATTATCTACAATGTATTTACTTACATGATTCGTCCTCTGCATGTAACCAATCTCCTGATGCTGCCCTACCCTTACCACCTGATACTCTCCTCAGCCCACTGAGCCTCTGCCCCCTGCCTCTGTACCAGGCCACCACCCACCTCCTCTAAAGACACCCTCCTCACCGGCTCTGTCCTTCTATGCTAGGCTATCCCCTCTGTGGATGTCGTCCTTATCCCACTCAGGTCCTGACATCACATGACAGGCCACTGCCAGACCCCCACCCCTTGCCCCACATGGATACCCTCCTTCCTCCATTTAGGCTCCAATCCCCGGTGCCAGGAAGTCCTTCTATATGAACGTCCTCTTTACCCTGCTCAGGCTCTGGCAGGCTGTGCCATGACACTGCTATTGTCCCCTGCCCTCCCTTCTCTGCAGATGCAAACCTTGCTCAGCCTCGCCTAATGACTTTTAAACTGAATTCATCAGGAAGGGAAGCGAACGAGTAAATCTAATTTTGAAAAAACCCCTATCAACTACTTATGACTTTAGTAACTGTAAAAGTATGAGAAGATAAAAGGAATACTCCATCTGCTATTCAGAGAAAGTGTAAGAATGTAAAGGTCTCAGTGGATAACAACAAAGGACCATCTAGGCCTAATGTTGATGTCTGCTGGTAGCACCAAGGGACATTCTCAGAGCATTAGGGCTTTGCCAACTTGATATAAGATGGCCCTCTCTCCACCAGGTCCGCTGAGCCAGTCCACAGCTCCGTGCTGAGGATGGACCTTAACAGCCTCTCAGGCTCGGGGGACAACTGCCTAGAGAGGACACTAGAGGGCTCCTTACAAACATTTTCAGATTACTACACAGACAAAAGGGAGAGCAGGATCCCAACATTTCACACTGTATAACAGGGCCTGAACACAGTCCTCCTGCTTTCAAAATGAAATAGCTCTACTGACTTTTATCTACTTAAATCAAACACATAGAGAAGCTTAAAAAAATGTAAAAATTACCCCTATCATCCAGATTTAACAGCACTACTAGTATTTTTATGAACAACATTCGTCTGTCAGTTTGTTGGACTGTGGCAGCTTGCGTGTTGCTGAAAGCTATGCTATTGGTAATTCAAATACCAGTAGGGTCACCCAGGGCAGACAGGTTTCACCAGAACTTCCAGATTAAGAAAGACTGGAAGAAGGACCTGGCAGTCTACTTCTGAAAAAGACTGCCCAGTGAAAACCTATGGATAGCAGCAGAACATTGTCTGATATAGTGCTGGAAGATGAGCCCCTCAGGTTGGAAGGCACTCTAAATACGACTGGGGAAGAGGTGCCCCCTCAAAGTAGAGTCGACCTTAACGACGTGGTTGGAGTAAAGCTTTCGAGACCTTCATTTGCTGACGTGGCTCAACTTAAAGAGAAAAAACAGCTGCAAACATTCGTTAATAATCGGAACAAGGAATGTACGAAGTGTGAATCTAGAAAAATTGGAAGTTATCAAAAATGAAATGGAATGCATGAAGATTGATATTCTAGGCAAGAGTGAGCTAAAATGGACTGGTATTGGCCATTTTGAATTGGACTATCATATGGCCAACTTTGCCGGGAATAACAAATTGAAAAGGAATGGCATCACATTCATTATCAAACATTTCAAGATCTATCCTGAAGTACAATGACGTCAGTGATAGGATAATATTCATATGCCTACAAGGAAGACCATTAATGCAACTATTATTCCTAATTACATACCAAACGCTAAGGCCAAAGACTAAGAAACTGAAGATTTTGACCAACTTCTGCAGTCTGAAATTGATCAAACATGCAATCAAGATGCACTGATAATTACTAGTGATCAGAATGCGAATGCTGGAAACAAAGAAGTATCTGTAGTTGGAAAATACAGCCTTTCAGAGAGAAATGATGCTGGAGATCACATGACAGAATTTTGCAAGACCAACAACTTATTCATTGCAAATACTTTTTTTCAACAACATAAATAGTGACTATACACGTGGACCTTGTTAGATGAAACACACAGGAATCAAATCGACTATATTTATCTAAAGAGATGATGGAGAAGCTCAATATTATCAGACAGAACAAGGCCCGGGGCCAACTGCGGAACAGACCATCAACTGCTCATATGCAAGTTCAAGTTAAAGAAAATTAAAACAAGTCCACAAGAGTCAAAGTATGACCTTGAGTATATCCTACCTGAATTTAGAGACCATCTCAAGAATAGATTTGATGCACTGAACACTAACGACAGAAGACGAGTTATGGGGTGATATCAAGACATCATACGTGAAGAAAGCAAAAGGTCATTAAAAAGGCAGGAAAGAAAGAAAAGACCAAAACGGACATCGAAAGAGACTCTAAAACTTGCTCTTGAACATAGTGTAGCTAAAGCAAATGGAAGAAAAGGATGAAATAAAAGAGCTGAACAGAAGATTTTAAGTGGCGGCTTGAGAAGACAAAGTAAAGTATCATAATGAAATGCACAGAGACCTGGAGTTAGAAAACCAAAAGGGAAGAACATGCTCGGCATTTCTCCAGCTGAAAGAACTGAAGAACAAATTCAAGCCTTACGCTGCAATACCGAAGGATTCTACAGGTAGAATATTAAACGACACAGGAAGCATCAAAGTAAGACAGAAACGATATGCAGAGTCATCGTACCAGAAAGAACTGGTCAACGTCCAACCACTTCAGGAGGTAGCATATGATCAAGAGCCGATGGTACTGAAGGAAGATATTCAGGCTGCAATGAAGGCATTCGGGAAAAACAAGGATCCAGGAATTGACAGAATACTGACTGACGTGTTTCAACAAATGGACACAACGTTGGAAGCACTCATTCATCTATGCCAAGAAATTTGGAAGACAGCTGGTCTATTCACTGGAAAAGATTCATATTTGTGTCCATTCCACAGAAAGGGGATCCAAAAGAATGTGGAAATTATTGAACAATATTGTTAACATCACACGTAGGTAAAATTTTTCTGAAGATAATTCAAAAACAGTTGCAGCAGTACACTGACAGGGAACTGCCAGAAAGTCTAGCTAGATTCAGAAGAGGATGTGGACAAAGGGGTATCACTACTGACGTCAGATGGATCCTGGCTGAAAGCAGACAGTACCAGAAAGATGTTTACCTGTGTTATACTGACTATGCAAAGGCATTCGACTGTGTGGATCATAACAAACTACAGGTGTCACTGCGAAGGATGAGAATTCCAGAACACTTACCTGTGCTCATGCGGAATCTGTACATAGACCAAGAGGCAATAATCTGAACAGAATAAGGGGATACCGCATGGTTTAAAAGCAGGAAAGATGTGTGTCAGGGTTGTATCTTTTCACCACTTATTCAGTCTGAATGCTGGGCATATAATCCAAGAAACTGGACTATATGAAGAAGAACAGGGCATGAGGATTGGAGGAAGACTCATTAACAACCTGCAACATGCAGATGATACAACCTTGCCTGTTGAAAGTAAAGAGAACTTGAAGCACTTAGTGATGAAGATCAAAGACTACAGCCTTCAGAATGGATTACACATTAACAAGAAGAAAACAAAAAGCCTCACAACTGGATCAATAATCATGATAAATGGAGAAAATACTGAGTTGTCAACGATTTCATTTTACTTGGATCCACAATCAACACTCATGGAAGCAGAAGTAAAGAAATCAAAGGGCATACTGCATTGGGCGAATCTGCTGCAAAAGACCTCTTTAAAATGTTAAAAAGCAAAGATGTCACTTTGAGGACTATGGTGCACCTGACCCAGGCGATAGTACTTTCAATCCAAATACATCCAAAACCTGGACAATGAATAAGGAAGACTGAAGAATCGATGCCTTTGAATTATGGTGTTGGTGAAGAATATTGACTATACTACAGATTGCCAGAAGAATGAACAAATCTGTCTTGGAAGAAGTACAGCCAGAATGCTTCTTAGAAGTGAGGATGGCGAAACTTTGTCTCATGTACTTCCGACATGTTATTAGGAGGGACCAATCCCTGGAGAAGGACATCATGCTTGGTAGAGGGTCAGTGAAAAAGAGGAAGACCCTCGATGAGATGGACTGAAACCAGTGTCCACACTCATGTATGTTTTCAGAACAAGCGACCTCATTTGACAGGGTTTTGAAGGGAATGGTGATATTATTTTGACCATGAGAAAGGAAGGATGCTGTAGTCGGGGGAATGCAGCCTCCATAAGGAGGTGTGTGTGAGGTGCACATGGGGGTTAGCACTTTGCTTTGCTTGGTTGGAACACAGAAGCCAAGCCCAGAAGTAAGGGGAAAAGAGAGAAAGTAGGGTGAAAATAATCACTGTGGCAGTTTGAAAAATTGATCCCTCTTAACTATGACTGCTACAACTTTACTGTCATCTTGAAGGCCATAAATAATTTTTAAAAATATGCTTCACTACATCTTGACAACAAAGGCTAAAATCTGGACTCCAGAATCATTTAAGCCATTCTTTCCAAATGAAAACTCAATTATTAAACACTTTAAACATGGACCCTGGCCCAGATACCTCCAGGGCACTGCTGTGCTTCCAACTCACCTTCGCTTTGGCGCCCTGATAAAAAGCTCACAGAGGAGTCGGCCCTGCTCATCCTTATAGTCTCTGACGGTGTTGTACAGTTCATGGCACACAGCAATCTACACACAGGAGTAGGAGAAAACCACCAGTGAGAAGAAAGCCGGCACGGGTATAAAGATTATCTTACTCTTCAATAAGAACATACCCATAAAAGGCAAGTAGAGAAGAGAACGGACGAATTCCCCAAAAAACTTTCTAATATACAGGAACCCAAGCCTGAAATATGCTGACATCTCTTTCATTTAAAATAATCTAATTCACTAAATTTGTTGGGTACCTTTCATCAAACTTTTGTGATCGGTGATTTTTTTTTTTCTCTTTTAAACTACATCAGTTCATACTACTCTCCTGCTTAAAATCATCTGACAGAAGGACTACAATGAAAATAAAACCGAAACCCCTAACGATGCCTACAAAGGCCCGACATACTCTGGCCAGGTGGACCCTGCAGTCTCCTTCTCTCTAATCATGAGACACCAAACCTGTTCCTGACCCACCCCCTCTACACTGGTCCCCTCTGCCCGGAACTCTTCTCCAGGACTCGGCAGGGTTGGTGCCTTGTCACCACAGAGAGGCCTTTCCTGAAGATACTAACCAAAATAACTGTAAACACCCAAACTTGTCTTCTTAGCACTTATCACTAGCTGAAAATATTATTATTCATTTGTTCACTTGGTCACATTCTGCTTTCCCCTCACGAGAACCTAACCTCCGTGTGAAAACTTAACTTGTCTTATACGTGGTTTTATTCTAACTACTAGAACCGTGCTTGGCATATGATAGGCACAGAATTATTTGTTGAATGAATATTTGATGTGACATACTGATATTCTTCATTATTTCATAATATTAAATTGTATGATTACTATAGTTTCGATTGAATGTAAACTTATCATGAAACAAAGATTAAGAATACTAAGGGGAAAAGGAAGTAGAGAGGCCTTGAATTTTAACCACTACCATTAAAGGAAGGGCACGGGAATCGTGGGAAACACAGGCAGGTGGTCCAAGTTACTCACAGGATCTACAGTTGGAAGATTGGAGAGTCTCCTCCTTTTCCTGCTTGGGCCTGGTGTGGACACAGAATGATGCCCGTCATCAAAGTCCCCGCTGACACTACTGGAAGGGGAAGTAGCTCTTCTTCTCTTGGAACCCATGGAATCCAACTTCTTCTATAAGAAATAATTCGCCATGTTCTTATGTTTAAATCTAGACTCTGCCACCAAACTTAGCTGGCCACCTACCACCACGCTTCTGGATCAAAGAAGTTTCACAAGCTGTTAAGTTTTTCCAGTGGAAGTCCTGGACCTCATTGCTGTAGCCTCTTCACTTTTGATGAGGCAAATTCAGCAAAAGTCTACTCATTTGTATATCACCAATTTTGAATGATTCAACTACTTCTGGCCCTAAATTTACCCTGGACTAGTTTCCAACCATGTGCAGTGGTACAAGGTATTGGTCTCTTAGTCCCTGAAACAGCCAGGCAGGCTTGGGGGACAGAGGCCCCAAGCCAATCACCTATGGAGCTGGCAGCCTCATCTGTTTTCCCCAGTGTGCCTTACAGTTATGATCATTTTCCAGGTGGGCCACGATACAGAAAAGGGTAGGAAGCAGTGCCTGGGGCAAATGAGTAGTGTAAAAAAGTAAGGGGACAGAGGACATCTAAGCGTCCAGCATTTTAGATGTACCTTAAAATTAACACAATGAAAATGAATTTTTTCTATTCATTAAAGCAACAGTCACAAGACATACCCCTGAAAAACACTCAATGTGACTTCCCATATGCAACATGTAGAAGCAATAAAACTGTGTTTTGAAATTCTTCTGTTAGAAAGTGAACCTCTTTTTCAGTTACGTGAGGTACTCTATCCCCATGAATTTTGAAATCATAGCTTCAAGTCCCAATAGATGATCTGAAAGAGCACCCTAGAGGTAAGCTTTCAGGTCCTCTCTGGCCTTCCAGAAGCACTTCAATATTTGTTCACTGTCTTCCTCCTGACTGTCCTCTTCCCAATTCTAGAAATAGCTACAGGAAAAGTGTGCAAAAAAGTGTCAACCACAACGCTGGTATCTATAAAGTGCACCTTAGATTCTAAAACATGTAAAAGGCACTTTAAGAATACAAGACTATATTATGGTAACTATCCTGGCTTGGCTGCTAAAAATAAAAAGTGTGAGTCCAGCACATACAGGGCAGTTTAGCTTGAAAACGCTCAGCCTTCTTACATGGTGACTTAAACAGCCTCTAACTTGCTATTAAAATACTACATCTTAATTTTATCGCAATAAAAACTTAAAATGATAATTATATAACTTCTAAGACCACTAAACCATAAAGCCAAAACTAACAAATTAAACATTTTTATTATAGGTCCTTATCTATAGCAACCTTCAAAATTAGAAATATAAATTATACAAGTGAAACAAATTTATAAGACATTATTTATATCAAGCAGGGCAGAATAAGACAACAAAAAAGGGGCATGTATTTCTGTCTATATTCTATGCTCAGAACTTGAGGCTGGGTTTTTCTGTGGCTGAAGTAATAAGCCTCGCTACAAAAACACTGACAGCTTACACATATAATTTCATAAGCTATTGTAACCACTGGTATTTTGGAGTTTTTATTACGATATCTCTGTGCTCTCAGTTTGGGGCTGGCTGCTGAGTAACTAGCCTTAATGCAACTTTACAAATGTATGCATTTGGCTATCACACAAGAAAGACAACCACAACTGAAATGATCTGCAACAGACAGAGGGGAAGGGCACGGGTATACACCCATGAAAAGTCCCACGATGTTTATACAATTTAACAACAGCATCAAATAGTATATTGTGATTTCAGGGGTCTTTTTCTAAAGCAAAAAGGAAAAATTCAGAACCCATTTTCATTCAACTTCCCTACGACACCAGCAGCCAGAAGAATGGGAACAGTAGAGCACTGGTTGCCAGCAGTACGGAGGGAAGAGGTGGGGGATCTAACTTTGAGGTGGGAATCTCCTGGGAGCTGAAAGCAGGAGCAAAACAAGCAAAAAATTCTGGTACGCAACTAACAAACCAGAGGCGTCTCTTATCTCCTCCTGGGAACTAAAGTCCACATGGTGTTTACAAACAATCTGCCCTGATGATGTTGCCCTCCTCTTGGCTTTGGTTTGTTATATAATGTAGTAATTTGCAGTCTGCCAAAACTGACTAAAATCTTCAAAGGACGTAGACCAAGGACAGCCATGTTTTATTGATTCGTGTTTGTTTTATAAAGGCTGGCAAACTGGTTTCAAGTCATTAAGATAAAGAAACTAAAAACCAACTCTTTATAAACAAGGACATAGGTGGAATGTGATGAACACGAGGAGGGAATTTTTATGGAAAGGACAACAAAAATTTAAGAAAGGTGGAAGGGGAAAGGCAAGGAAGAACAGAAAAGGGAGAGAGTGTAGATGATCAGTGATTTACCAGCTTTACCAGAGCACAACCAGCGCCTCGAAAAGCCAGTCTCCTCATTATGTCTGAAGGCCAAGTGCAGCCAGGGGGAGAAGGCAGGGCTTTAGAAGTGCTAATTCAGTGTTAGTATATTCAAAACTGAAAGAGAAGAACAAGGCAGAGAAAGGGGAAATAGAAAGGAAGGGTCAGAAGAAGTAAAAATGAGTACGAATAGATAGAAAACATTCAAGTGGAACTGCTAGAGAAAGATAACAGAGCTGGAGAAAATAGGCATATCAGTTCTATAAAACTGCTGCAAAGGCTCAGGCAGTAACTAACATCGACTAACTAACTAACCTGACATTTCTTCCATTTTAAACCAAATGCTTTTCATCTGCTAGAGATGCCTCACATGGAACAAGCAGTCACATGCCCCTTTGCTCACATGGAACAACTGTCAACTCCCGGAAGGAAGCGTGCCTTCCTAACTGCCCCTTAGTCAATAAGAGCAGAGTTCAATCAGAGCTGGAGTAGAGAGTGAACACATATGAGAGACCTGCATGTGACACACAGTTATGGCAAGCTGGAACAAAATCGAGAACGGTTCATGTGAGCAAAGAGTCTGGAAAACTCTTTCCCACCCAAAATTTTAAAAAATGGCAACATTTCTTTCTAAAAGTCCTATCAGCACTGGAGAGACACCACCTACCATTTTACCAAGGTTAAACAAAAAAAGCCTTCAATCATTTTGGCAGAAGTTCAAAATTACTTCTATAAATAGTCCAGTGAAAATAAAAAAATGTAAATTACTGGAGCGTGTGAATATACATCATACAATAACCAAAAATCCTTGAACCATTAATTTACTTGATAATATAAGAAAAAGATGCAACTTCAGAAAAAATTCCAAATACTTTCTTATCCAAAAAACACATTTTAAAATGTATTTTGGAAGTCTCACAAGAAAGGCAGTGGGGTGAGGTGGGAGGAACAACAGGAACTGCACTCAGAAGATCAAGACTGGAGTTCAAGGTCTTCCACCTCAAATTATGTTTGATGTTGGCTGCGTCACAACCTCTCAGATCTGTTTCCTCACCTCTAAAATGAGAACAGCAAGCACCTCTTCCTTGGATTACTGTGACAGGGAAATGAGACTATATACGTGAAATCACCTTTAAACTTTAAAGCACAACAAAAACGTTAAGTTCCAACTCTAAGACTGCATGGTCCCTGGGTACAGGAACTGTGTCATATTCTTTTTTGTGGCCCCAGCCTATAGAATAGTATTTGGTATTGGCTGGGTGATCAATTTACCTTTTTTATTACAAATTGTCCTTAAGTGGGATCTTAAAAATAAATAAATAAATAAATATTTTTGTAGTTTAAAAGGCTTGTGAGCATCCCATAACCAATTCTTTTTTCATGAAGAGGGAAGAAACAAAACAGGTTCTGGGGCTCAATTCTAAGTTTTAAGATGACTTTAATTATAGTCACCAGTCCAAAAGCCTGACAACCAATGATTAATTTACAGTGGACAGTAAAGAAGAATAACTTTATAATGTGCAAACTGGGAGACTATTTACTCAGTAAAGCCAAATGGTATATTTTGACAGTCTATTAACTTTTTGGTACTGTCTTATATTTCCAGTGCTACTTAGCACTATAGATGTATACTTACAATAAATCTGAAAAAACAAAAAGCTTAAAAGAAACAAAAAACCACCCATAATCCTACATCCCAGAGTAAACCATCCTTAACACTGGTGTTCAGAGCTTTTGATTTTATTCTATGCCTTTGTTGCCTGTTATTTATTTTTAACAAAATTGATAAACTGTACATATTATTTTGCAGCCTGTGTTTTAACTTAGAGAAAATTCTTCCAAGTCAACATTCTTCCACATGATGTTCGATGGCTTGACAGCAGTCTATCAGTTAGATATATCACAATCTGCTTATCTTGGGGATTGTGATAAATTATTAATATTTGAAGTATTCTGTAACTCCCAAAGTCAAAGAAAGTGGCCAAGGCCCTCCCATTCATCCAAACATGTATTTGTTAGTGTTTTAATCTGAAATACCTCCTTGAAAAAAACTTTCCAATATTCTGTTTCGGATCTTAAAACACACGCAATCTGTTAACAAGTAATAAGGCAAAAACCATACTACTCTTATATTTATATTGAGTCCATTTGCTTCTGAATTATATTTCGGAAAAAATGCACCACTAAATGCAAAAAAACACCTAAAAATAATTTTTGAGGAGCTCTACTGTGTTGGAAAATAAGTTAAAGCGTTTTACTCCAACACCTATCTCTATAACTATATTAAGAACTTCTAAATCCAATACTGTGTCTCTATCATTTGCTTTTCAGAATTCCTTCCATATTTCTGTCACTCTTTCTTTACTTTTAAATCACATACTCCACATATAACAAAATCATGCTTCTCTTTCAGTAAAACATTTTAGGAAACGGGAAAATATTGAAAATCAGGAAATGTACACAGTTCTAAAAACCCGATTCTTTGTGGTGTTGCAGATCAGACACCGAAATATCTGGCCTCTACTAGAAACACAAGTCCCATTGAAAAAAATACTCGGTCTGAACACGGTCATCTGGAAAGCGTGTAAAAAAAAACAAAACAAAATCCCTGAGTTAGTGTCCCAATCATCAACTTAAAAAAAAAAAAAAAAAGCGGGCCTGGCCGACGGAGGAAATGACTTTCCCAACCTGTCACTGGTACGAGAGACTAGGGAAACGTTGACAGCTTTGAAGCTGTCCCGTGGCATGCGCTCGGCCAGCCGCCGGGGCGGGAAAGAGGGGCGCGGGGAGTACCCGGGCCACGGCGCGCCTTTGTCCCGGCCGGCAGGTGCGGCAAAGCTGCGGGGCCGGTCCCAATGCCCCGCTGCGCCCCGCCCCGCGCGCCCGGCCCGACCGGCGCGTCCCCCAGGCCGGGGCGGGGCCTCCGCCACTGCTCCCGCCCGCCCGGGCCCACACAAAGGCCCGGCAGCCGGCCGAGGGGAAGCGGCCCCGCCCGACCCGAGCCCGGTCTTACCCCGCCACTCCGCCGCCTGCAGCCCCGGCCGCCGACCGCCGCGCCCCGCCCCGTGGCCGCCACGGCTGCTGCTATTGCTCCTCCGGCCGCGGCCGCCGCCGTCGCTCCAGCACCCGCCGCCCTCGCCGCCCTCACCCCTCCCGGTGCCGCCGCAAAGCCAGCCCCGCGGCCGCCAAGCGAGCCCGGCTCTGCGCGACAGTGCATGCGCGCGCACGTGGGGCGGTGGCGGCGGCGCGCTTTACGGCGCCAACGTGAATGCGTGACGCTTGCCCTGGGCCTCAGTTCGCACGTGGTGCTGGCGGTGGAGGGTTATAGTAGTTGCTGGCGTTGTCGTTCCAGCCGCCAGTATGAAGCGGCCGAGTGAGTGGAGGCGGAGGGCGGGCGGGCGGACTTGGAGTAATCCCTGTCTCTGGTGGTCGCTGAATTCCCCAGGGTGCTCTTCTTCAGCGGCTCGGTCTGCGGTGGGGTGCGGGTAGGCCTTCCCCGGTCCTGCGTAGAACCGAGGGTGGGAAGGCCTCACGTTGATATTGCCGATCCGTGGGCTCATTGTGCAGAAGGAAGACTGGCGCCGAGAGTGAAAATCTCGTGAGACAACAGCGTCTGAGCTAAGTTTCAGGTCCAGTCTTTTCCTTTCCGCGACCACGTGCAGACTGGCCTGTGGGAGAGCTGAAGGTCGTCTCCCAAATCCACCGTCGCCGCTCCTGCCGTGTGATTGGTGGTGTTTGACACAAAATGGCTATTTTGAGTCTCGTGCTCCGGTGTGTGATCCTGGTATAATTTGGGAAGACAATAACGGGGAACTTGGGTCCCATTCCATATCTATTGTATCAAATTATCTGGGATTTGAGAGAATGATATATGTGTTTTTATCAAGCACCCCACGTGATTCTTCGCACAAAAAGAGTTAGGCCCATAATGCAGTTACCAAAAAACTATGCCAACAAATCATTGGTGTTTAACCCTTTTGTGATGTTTCTTTGTAGAGTTAAGGAAAGCAAGTAAACGCATGACCTGCCACAAGCGGTATAAGATCCAAAAAAAGGTGAGTGTTATGAGTGGGAGAGCTATACCAAATATATTGTTAAAACTGATTTCCACCTGATCTCTCACCTATGCGGGAATTCTGGGTTAACATGACTGAGTCTCAGGAAATGGCAGTGGGAGAGAATAAACTCTTAGGCACCAGGAGTACAGCTGTGGAAAAGTGCAGTTATTTCGTGATAAGAAAAGTCTGTAAACTTTATATTTCAATAATCTCTGTAAAGAGGTAGAGAAGTAGAGCCTAGCGGTGGCTTTTTGTTTTTCAGTACCCCGCTTTATGCTCTAAGGATCGATCGCTGGGTGTGCAGAGGTTAAACACAAAAGGTCCAGGGCTTAAGCCCAGCAGCACCTTCTCAGCAGAAAGATGTGGCAGTCTACTTCTGTAAACAGCCTTGGAAACCCTAGAGGCAGTTGTATTCTGTCCGGTAGAGTCCCCGTTAGTCAGAATCGACTTGACACAATAGGTTTATATACGCTTTGCATGATTCAAATTAAAGCTCCATTTTTCTAGGTCATTATACACGTGTCACTAAACTGTAGCTAAATTGGTTTCTCACATGAATTGAGTAGGAAGGTATTTTTGTAAAGTCAAGTAATGTTTTCATTACAATAGGTACGAGAGCACCATCGAAAATTGAGGAAAGAAGCCAAAAAACGAGGTCGCAAGAAGCCTAGGAAAGATCCAGGAGTTCCAAACAGTGCTCCCTTTAAGGAGGCTCTTCTTCGGGAAGCCGAGCTAAGAAAACAGCGGGTAAGATGTTTGCTGAAGCTTTGAATAAATGAGTGTGGATATGTGTACTTATTTCCAAGTAAGGTAATACCAGCACCAGGTCACTTTGGCTCACTCATTTCTCTTATGAATTGGGCACAGCTTGAAGAACTAAAACAGCAGCAGAAGCTTGACAGACAGAAGGAACAGGAAAAGAAAAGAAATCTTGAAACTAACCCTGGTGTTGAGCCACCCAGTGGGGAAGCTGTGAAGGAGGTATGATTGGATCTTCTTGTGAGCAAGAGAGAGTTCTGATGCAGAAGCAGAAGCACATACACAGGGTGGGGGGTGCTGTACCTCTTAAAAAATGAGTTCAGATTCTGGCTTACCTACTTAAAATATCAAATGCAGTGCCTATTACCAGCCGTGGAAAATGCAAAAACGGGTTACAACTGCTCTACTTCTAATTTTATGTACTTTCTCCCTTGTCTTTATTTTCTAGGAATTTGAGCAAGGCAAAGCAAAGAACAAAGCCAAGTCGGGCAAACAGAATACGAAAAAATTATACTGTGAGGAACTTAAAAAGGTATTTTAGTGTAAATCAGTGTTTAAAAATCGTAATGAGTTTAAAAGACTGCTCATTTCTTTTTCTTACCCTGGCACCAACCTTGTAAAAGTGGAAGTAGCGCTTACTTGAGCTGGAAGAATCCTTCAGGTTGGCTTATACCATTTAGGGCTTTTCCTGTTATGTTTAGCTAAAGGAAATATTCTTCTTTGGTTTTAAATTTTTACACAGGTGCATGGGGAGCAGTTCCCCATATAGTTTATAAAAGTAGGACTTTGTATTATATAAAGTATTGTATTGGCACAGTGGTTTTAAGATTGAAAGTATACAGAAGTAGTGTGAAAGTAAGGATCTTTAAAGTGCTTTGTTGAAACTTACGTGAAGGAAGTCATTTGAAGTCAAAAGTGTTCTCTAGGTGTAGTTGCTCCCCAGCACTCCCATCGCTGGCCGCACCCGCCCCGCCATGGGTGGATGGCGCCTATGCTGCTCTGCCCTTTTAGGGCTTGTCAGACTACATAATTCACTACAGGAAGATTGTACATTCAGTTAGGAGTGTTTCCACTTTTGAAGTCCACTTCGATGAGAGGGTGGGGGACCCTGAGCAAGCCTGTATGTTTTCTTGTGTGAGAAATGATGACGTATAAACATTCTTCATAGCAAAGTGAAGACATGAGATCCAACTCTGAGCTCACCATCTTGTAAAGTGGATAATGCCAACACATTTCTGCTGAGGGTGTTCCTGGAGCAAGGGATGTGATGTGTTTCTGCTTGTTTCTGCCTTGACAGGTGATTGAGGCCTCAGATGTTGTGCTAGAGGTGTTGGATGCCAGAGATCCTCTTGGTTGCAGGTGTCCCCAGGTAGAAGAGGCAATTGTCAAAGGTGGACAGAAAAGGCTAGTACTTGTGTTAAATAAATCAGGTGAGCAAAAGGGATGGCCTTTGTCTACCATGAGCACTGGTGAGGTATGAGGAAAACATCTGAACAGTCTGATTGTCAGTGAAGACTGATAAGATCCAACTCTGACCTCAAAGGCAGTGCATGTGTTGACTGGTTGCCAAAGCCAGTGCTGGGCAGTGGGAAAGGGGTGTTTACTACAAATGATTCGACTGGTTTCTGCTGTTCTTTTGTGATTCAGTGCTTACCACCTTGTCTAAGATTGTGAGCTTCTCTACCCAGCTCACTGTGCAGTGTATTTTACAGAGGAAATGATGACAGTGTGCCAAATTCCCCACACCTACACAGTGTCACATCTTAGTTCAAGAGTTGAATAATTGGAACCTTGATGACAAAATATTTAGATAAAAATGCATAATTATGTATCTAGGGATAAGTAACAGGAACAGGAGAACCTAGAACAGACAGCTGTGAGCAGAAAGTAGGAATGGGATCTAGAAATACTGTGGTCAGGAAATGGCTGTTAGCTGAGGGTGAATTCTAAAAGTATTAGCCGTAGGGTTAGTAGGACCAGAATCTAGAGGTTGATTCAGCCCTGAAACGATGAGCAGCATGGAGGGGAATTGAAGAAATAAAGAAGTATTGATATTGGCCTGTTAAGATAAGGGCAGCAGGGTAGAGTGCTTACCCTGCCCCCATTTTCCAGTTAAATCCTTAAATCAGATAAAGCAAAATAGAGTAAATCTACATCAAATTTTGCAAATCCATCTGAATAAAGTAGTCAGATTAGACAGTGTCTTTTTCCTAATTCCTATCAGATCTGGTGCCAAAGGAGAATTTGGAGAGCTGGCTACATTATTTGGAGAAAGAGTTGCCAACAGTGGTGTTCAGAGCCTCAACAAACTGGAAGGACAAAGGAAAGCTAATCAAGGTACCCTTTACTGTTAGGGGTAGGAAATGTGGTTCTTTTTCATATTTTTGGAGGTTGAGATAGGATGAGTGGAAAAAATTGTTGATTAAAAAAAAAAAAATTACAAGATCCAACTCTGATTTCATCCAGAGATAACTGAAAGCAATGGAGTGTGGTGATTAAGAGCCAGATTGCTTGACTTTTATCTGTTGTCAGAAGTGGTAAAACTAATAATTTGAACATAACTAAGGTAAAGAAGAAAGCTGCTCCATTCAAAAGTGAAGTCTGCTTTGGGAAAGATGGCCTTATGAAGCTTCTTCGAGGATTTCAGGAGACTTGTGGCAAAGCCATTTGCGTTGGAGTAATTGGTGAGTTTATTTCAGTTCACATTTTGTTTAGGTGCCAAGATACTTAGCCAAGAATTTTTTTACTTTAACAATGTGCAAGTTTATTGCCAAATAAAGGGCTCAGACATGAGCTATTTTCCCCCTTCATCAAGACCACATACACAGTTTAAAGAAAACTAAAGTGACTTTTGCCTGATTCAGTTCTTTGTTGTGACTGGGCATTGTAGGAAGTTGGCTTCTAAAACCTCTTGGCTTATTTGAATTAGTCCTGCCCTTTTATTTCTTGAGCAAGAAATGAAGAAGTTAAGATTGGTCTTAGTGTTTAAGTGAAGACGCTCAGATCCAACTCTGATCTTGCTCTAAATATCAAGCATAAAATAAGGTAGTAGAAGTTTTGTAATTATCAGTCTATAATACTTTTTGTGTCTGAATTGCCCATTTTTAGGTTTCCCAAATGTGGGTAAAAGCAGCATTATTAATAGCTTAAAACAAGAACGGATATGCAATGTTGGTGTATCTATGGGGCTTACAAGGTAAGTTGAGCTGTTCCATAATTAGAGTATTTTATTATAGATGTGTATGTTGTTGTTAGGTGCCATCAAGTCGGTTCTGGCTCATTGCGACCCCATGTACAAGAGAACAAACAAAACACTGCCCAGTCTTATGCCATTCTCACAGTTGTTGTGCTGGAGCCCATTGTTGCAGCCACTGTGTCAGTCCAACTTGTTTAGGGTCTTCCTCTTTTTCACTGATCCTCTACCAAGGATGATGTCCTTCTCCAGGGATTGATCCCTCCTGATAAAATGTGCAAAGTATGTGAGACAAAGTCTGACCATCCTTGCTGTTAAGGAGCATTCTGGCTGTACTTCCAAGACAGATTTGTTCATTCTTCTGGCAGTCCATGGTATATTCCGTGTTCTTCCCCAACACCATAATTCAAAGGCATGAGTTCTTCTTGGGTCTTCCTTATTCGTTGTCCAGCTTTCACATGCAAGGTGATTGAAAACACTATGGCTTGGGTCAGGTGCATTTTAGTCCTTAAAATGACATCTTTACTTAACACCTGAAAGAGATCTTTTGCAGCAGATTTGCCCAATGCAGTGCATCTTTGATTTCCTGACTGCTGCTTCCATGGGTGTTGATTGTGGATCCAAGTAAAATGAAATCCCTTACAACTTCAGGCTTTTTTCTGTTTATCATGATGTTGCTTATTGGCCCAGTTATGAGGATTTTTGTTTTCTTTATGTTGAGGCATAATCCATACTGAAGGCTGTGTGGTCTGAGTATATATGACTTTATTTTAGCTATCTTGAGGAAGACAATTTTCTTTTTGAATTCTCTTCTTAAAGCTGCCGATGAAAGGAAGGGAGTTAGGCCCAAGCTAGACTTGGGAAAGAACTAGTTGGAGTGGGACAGCTGCTTGCAATCTAGTTTGAAAGACAGATAAGCAGATTCAGAGAGAGGTATGCTGCCTCAGAGGAAGTGATGTTTGAACCTAGTCTTGAGAAATGAAAAGTTTGCCAGGTGGGAGAGGGAAAAATCTATATGGTAGAGGGACAGCATGTGTTCAGGTGATATTTAAGCTCTAATTTGGAGTGCTTCTGTTTCGAAAGCGAGGGTGCACTGTCTGGGTTTCAGACAAACGTGAAGCAAATGATGAGGAACTGGATCTGACTGACTGTGCTGAGTTTGTTCAATCCAACCCTGAGCTTCATGTTCTGCCTTTTGCCATCTAAATTAAACCAGTGCCCCCTTTGAGTAGCATCTTTCTTCTAGGAACATGCAGGTTGTTCCCCTGGACAAACAGATTGCAATCATAGACAGTCCCAGCATCATCGTGTCTCCACTTAACTCAGCCGCTGCACTTGCTATGAGAAGTCCTGCAAGTATTGAAGTCGTAAAACCAGTGGAGGCTGCCAGTGCCATCCTGTCCCAGGCTGATGCTCGACAGGTAAAGGAACTCCTTCTCAGGCTCCTCGCTGCCTTTTTATTTGATCATAAGCGTTTTTAAAAAGACTTCTTGACCAAAAGCGGGGAGGGGAGAGGCCTTTTAAATTCCAGAATATAATTTTGAGATTTGGTGCCTGACTCTAATTTAAAGTTCAAGATGTTTGGTCCTGCTTGAATTTCACCATAATCACCATATTTTTCTGTGTGCAGTCATCACTACAGGAAGTTTTAGAGCATTTTCATCACTCCAGAAAGAACTCTGCCTCTCAGCCCCTGACAACCACAGATAAATCCTATCTCTGCAGGTTTATCTTTGTTAAATAGGTCATATGAATGGCATCATATAAGGAGTCCTTTGTGACTGAATTATTTCACTCAACATGTTTTCGAGGTTCATCTATGTTGTGCCATGTATCGGTACACACCATTCCTTTTTATGGCCGAATAATATTCTGTCGTATATATGTACCATGTTAATCCATTCATCAGTTGATGGACATTTGGGCTGTCTCTGCTTTCTTAGCTATTCTGTAAAATGCATCGATAGACAGGTTTCTGTGTGAACATACTTCATTTCTCATAGATATATATATCTAGGAGTATAATTGCCAGCTTGTGTGTTAATTTGATGTTTAACGTTTTGAGGAACTGCGAAGCTTTTCTAGAGGCTGTACCATTTTACATTTCTACCAGCAGCGTGTCAGGGTTCCAACTACCTAGATCTTTGCCAACACTAGTTACTAACTTTATTATAGCCATTCTGGTGGATGTGAAGTGGTGTCTGTGTGGTTTTTTTTCATTTCCCTAATGATTAATGAGGAGCCCTGGTGGCACAGTAGTTGACGCGCTCGGCTGCTAACTGAATGGTCAGCAGTTTGAACCTACCAGCCTGCTTTGGGAGAAAGATGTGGCAGTCTGCTTCCATAAAGATTACAGCCTTGGAAACCCTACAGGGCAGTTCTGCTTTCTCCTGTAGGGGTCACTGTGAGTCAGGCGACTCAACAGCAGTGGGTTTGTTATTTTTTGGTAATGGCCAGTGACGTTGAGTATCTTGTGCTTATTGGTCATGTGTGTATCTTTGGAGAATTGTTTATTCAGGTCATTTGCCCATTTTTGTTGAGTTATAAGAGTTTTTATATTCTACATGCAAGCCCATTATCAGACATGATTTTCAAATATTTTCCTCTCTGTGGGTTATTTTTTCACTTCGATGGTGTCCTCTGATGCACAGAAGATTTTCATTTTGGTGTTCAATTTACCTTTTTCCTTTTGTTACTTGTGCTTTTGGTGTCATTGTCTAAAGAATCATTGACTCATTCAAGGTGATGAAGATTTATGCCTGTTCTAAGAGTTTGTAGTTTTAGCTCTTAACAGTTAGGTCTGTGATGCACTTTGAGTTAATTTTTGTGTATGGTATGAGGACGGGGCTCCAACTTCATTCTTTTGCATGGGGAGATCGGTAGTCCTAGAACCATTTCTTGAAGACTGTTCTTTCCCCGTGTTAAAAATCGGTTGGCCATAAATGTAAGGGTTTATTTCTGAGCACTCGGATCTCTTCCATTGATCTGTATGTCTGTCTGTGGGCCAGCACCTTTCTCTCTCGATTATTATAATCTGTTTCTTTTAAGTAGAAAGTTCTCAATTTTTTGTTTACATCTGCACTATAGCAGATGAATGACAGTTGCTAGTTTTCTTTTTTCAAGGTAGTATTGAAATTTACTGTCCCAGAATATAAGAATCCTCTGGAATTCTTTGCTTTACTTGCTCAAAGAAGAGGACTGCACCAAAAAGGTGGGAGCCCAAATGTGGAAGGTGCTGCCAAACTGCTGTGGTCTGAGTGGACAGGGTAAGGCTTCTTTCTGTTGGAGTTTTGATGCTCCCATAGAGAAAAGGAACTGCTTTTTGACAGATTTTGTTTTTAATACCAGTGCCACCTTAGGTTATTATTGCCAGCCCCCAACATCCTGGACTTGTTCTTCACATTTTAATGAGAGTGTAGTGGCAGATATGAAATTGGGCTTTAATATGGAAGAACTGGAAAAGAACAATGCACACAGCATGCAGGGTGAGTGAGACTTGTCGCACCGCTGTCTCCACTGGCTAACAGCAGTAAAGGTCTCATCTGTTCACTTGGCTACGTTCCTTTCCTAGCCATCAGGGGCTCTCGTTTAGCCAGTAGCGTGCTTTTCCAGTCCTCGGGTCTAACAAATGGAATCACAGAGGAAGCGGACATACCTGAGGAATTGACAAAATGGAAGGAGAGGCAGCAGGAGGAGAACATTGACGGTGACCAGGAAAGTGTTGGTGGTGAAGAAGCTGATGTAAGTGTGTTCCCCATGAGTTGTTTCAAGCTGAAGTGAGTTTTCAAACGTTATAATCTACAACAAATGGGAAGGGGCTAAACATGGAAATTATTTTGCAGTAGACTAGAAGCCCTATATAGTGTAGGATTGCAATCCTTAGTCTGAATTTTACACATTCATTACCTGTACTGTCAAAGAACTCTTTCCAGGTACATATTTACTTGGTTTAATGAGCAGACAAGGGCTATGAACCCGGTAATGGATGTTTCTGTTACAGGAAAAGAGCTCAGACATGTCTCCTGTCGAAGAGACATGGCAGGCACTTCCTGAGGAGTCTCAAGCAGGTGAGTCTGGGGTAGATGAGTTCTAACAAAACAGCCCCACAAAGAATCACTTTCACTTTTCAAACAAAACAAACCCTTGTTTTTCTTCAATACAGGTGAACAGTTCAGCAGTCAAGAAGCAAGATCTTTTGTCTTAGATAAAGAGGAGGAGGATGCTTATGACTTCAGTACAGACTATGTATAACAAAACACTGTCCTTTATGAGGGGCTTTTCTTAGCATTTTGAGTAGACTGCTAAACCCTTCCACTGTTTGTAACATAACATACATTATGCCATAAAGCTGTGTAAATTTTGTGAATATGTAATCATATGATAAACTCATTAAAAAGAATGAGGCAATTTAGAAGGCATCTGAATTCTTTAAAATGACTCATCTCTTACAGTAAGTGGGTAGAAGTACAATTATTAAACCAAGAAACATCTTGAAAAAAATGTAGGTTTCACTTTATTTAGGATCAGGCCACAACGTTACAAAATTAAAACCAAAGAACAATTTTAAACTAGCTGTACCAGATGAACCTTTGTTCGTTCAGTATCATAGTAAGAAAACACTTGGTAAGGCAGATGGAGACAGACTATAAACATGCCAGGCTTATTATACAAGGCAGTTTGTTGGTTGTCTTTACTGAGCTGAAATGTCCCTTTTTCTCCATGGCTTACTACAGATGGGCATTGAAGCCTAGCAACTGTGTTACTTCTCACATATACTGTCTTCCACGATATCCTGAGAAATGCTTACAGTTTAAAATTTCTATTTTAATTTATATTTGAGATTTCCACATGTCTTCGGATTAGGCTGAATTTGCCTGTTGGATCTGGAATATACCATTTTTCCCAAACATCAATATATGAGGCAGTTCTTCCCCATGGCTTAAAGTGCCCGTTCCAGTGGAGTAACTTGGCAGCCTTTACAAATTGAGGTGAATATCGTTTTCCAGCACTGGAGCCTTACATTGAAAGAAAAAGACTTAAATGATTGTACCAGTCACACATAAGGCAAGGCCGAATCAGACTGTGCAGAAATAATGGATATATCCCATCCCTAAACTAGTCCTTTAGACACAGTTATAAAATATTTCTACTTACCAAGGTGGCGGACGTTCCACATAGGATCAATAGTGGAGTGCTGCTGGTAAAATACTATCAGCAGAGGAGGTGTTGTGATGCTGCCAGCCAGGGTTCTGCTATACAATCCCTCTCTTGGGACAGACAACAATGTATGTTATTAGTTAAGACCCCTGACAAAGTTCTGAGGGTTGAAAGATTTCACACCTAGGCCAGTTATGTACTTACTCTACATTGAGTTTCATCCATTTTTCCAGCTGGTTGGTTATATTCTGTCGTTTCCATTCTGTCAGATTTGCAACAAAAACTCCAGGATTAAATGAGCAGGTACTGGCTTTCATGGAAAGTTTACGAATCCTTTCCTTTTTATAATCAAGGTATCCAATGTAATTGTACTAAAAGCATAAACAGAATGGATACAATTCTATAGCTAAACCGCTGCTTGTTAATACTGCCTAGACTTCTCAGATTATTAACAAAGGCCTACACAAAAAGCAAATGAAAATGACGTTCACGTTCGGAGAAAAGGAACCTAGATTTCAACATCTTAAGCAAAGAATTAAGTCCACGAACTAGGGAAAGCAGGCTTGCATTTTGGGATATAATAACTAGGGGATGTGAAAGGCAAGAAAAACTTACTAGTTTTCCTGAATTTCTCGCCTCTTCCTCCTAACGTATATTATGGGGAGTGAGGTGTCTGTGCAAGGGATCTAATAAGTAATTACCTGATTTCCTGCTCCACGGATGACAACTTTAGTAGAGGTGGAATCACAATCTTCTGAAAATGCAGCTGCATGTCCTGGCTTTAGTGGTGTATTGTATAGGGCAAGGATATCACCTAAAATAAATAAGGTGTGATTCCAGTTGCTTAAAGATTACCTGTCCTCCCATTTCTCCCTACAGAGACCTTTTATAGAACACCGTAACTAAGACAATCACTAAAGCTCATGCTTTGGACTCAGAACAGCACTGATGGTGGTGTTCTTTGGTACCTTGCACAATTACATCATCATCCATATATATGGCCTTCTTCGCACTGGGGACCAGAATTGGCAAGTAGAACCTTGCGAAGATTAACTGTAAACGAGGAAACAGGCATTGGATAGGATAGGTCAGTGGCTATGCTTTTATTTACATAGAAACTTCCAGAATGCTCTCAGAACCCATGCAGGAAAAGATGGCCAAAGGACTCCTAATTAGAATCGCCCAGGCTTGGTTCCCAGGGAACTACTTGCACTGTGCCCACAGTTTCCCAGGTCTTCTAATCATTTCCTAATAATTCTCCCAAGTACAAACAAGGATGCATGGAACTCACTGGTTTTACAGATTTCCCCTGGTCGGGATCCTCCTTTACTTTCCCTTCCAAAAGTTTAGTGTCAAAATTCACTATTTTGTACCTGATGTTTTTCAGTGAACCACTGTTGAGCCAGGACCTGATGAAGAAAGCATAAAGTTTCAGTTTTAAATAATCATGTCCCCAAACCACAGCCTTATCTTTCTGCCTTCTAATGAGGGCATAGTGTAAGAGAAACCCTAGGGACCAAAGAGAACTCAGAGCCAGTGTCTTCAAACCCCTCACCTCTCAGCCTTGGTCTCCTCATTTGAAGTGGTGTTCCCACTCAAGTCCCTCCCTGAACTAAGATTCTCTAGTATTGCATGCTGCTTACATCAGCCTCACAATTATACGATCACTCTTCCAAAACAAACTGCTGTAGAAAAATTCACTATGCTGGACCATTCAACTCTTGTCCCTCCAAATACACTTCAGTAGAAAATGAATCTCCAATTATCAAAAAGCTACTAACTAAATCTGGGCTTCAAATTAGATCTTCCCAGTTTAGTAGTCATGGCCGAGGAAATGAAACTGAACAGATGTGAATTTTAAAAATTTGGGTGAACTGGAATGGGAAAAATTGCAGGTCAAAGCCCTACTAGAAACCTAATCTCCCTCTTAGAAAACAAGGGCAGTGTACGCATTAGATGGCAACCAAATCTCCTGCCCATTGGATTTTGAGCAGAGTTGAAATTAGCTGTGCTCCGTTCAAAGATGGCGGCAGACCGTGTTGCTTTGAATGTGTGCTGCTCTCAACAGTCCTGCCAATAATCCAATCTCACACATCAGGCTCCTGGAAGGGCTTACTACGTCTCTTCCGAGTCTCCTATTCCAGGGCTTCGACCTGTAACTTCCATTCCAGTTATCATTCTGGATCAACCAAACTGTAAAAATTCAGGTCGGTTCCGGTTTTGCTTCATCAGCTATGACGGAACTGGTTTGAAACCCTGCTATAAATTAACTTCTGGAACTGCCCATAAGCATGCCAGTGTTCCCTAAAGAATTACTGCACATTCTTCCTAGGTCCATTTCAAATTAGCATTTTGTGAACACAATGTTATTTCTGCAGTCTTATTCTAATGCAGTATTTGTTTCTATATTATTTTAGATTGGTTCTGAGTTTTTAAATTAGGAAAAATAATTCATAATAACTTTCACGAACTGAAAGTACTGCCCTCTCTACCACGGAGAAAGCCACAAGGCCAGAAATATTTCAGAACATTGACAACCCTTAACCCTTATTCCAAAGCATTTTCAAAACATGGATGAGACTGTCCATCAAACTGGGTTTCTGTTACTAATCACAAGAACAATAGCAAAGACCATGTATTGCTAGTATCTCATTTATTTAATACAAAATCCTCTAAATTGGGTATTTTCACCCCGTATTTATAGATTGATAAATGGACTCCAAGGGATTAGGTAATGTTTCTCAAATCACTCAGTTTATGGGTCAGGATTTTCACCAGGGTCTGTATTCACAACTTCACCAACCACACTGCCTTGCCATTCCTCCCAAGTCCCTTAACACTCTAGGCCATAAAATAGAACAGGAATAAAAAACACTCAAAGAATATATCTATGAGATAAGGAGCTTGTGCGAGAATGTAAATCAACCTAGTGCCTCCTTCATTGAGAAAGTCTTAGTACTAAAATAACATAAGCTGGAGTTAACAGTGTGCATAGTGCATAGCTGACTGATATTCTGAAACAAGCTCCTTATATTATTTCTACTATCGTGGGACATGCTTATGATACAAGCACATGGAAAAACCATGTCATATGTACAGTTTATATGTGGTATAATCTCAATTATATCGAAAAAATAGTTCCTGGATTGGCACCTGGACTGCTCTAGAGTATCTTCTAGAAGCAGAATTATCAGGCAAGCTGAGCTCACCGGAGATGGTCCACTGTATCGTTGAGTGTAACAATGTAGAAAATCACATTGGAGCGAGTGTGATGCTGAATGCTGTTTATGGCTGCAATGGCCCCCCCGAGCCTGTCTTCAGATGCAGCAATGACCACAGGAATCTCCTCATGCCTCCCATCTACTGCACGTTGGGGAGCATTTGGGATAAAGTCTATGGGTTGAAGCCCCACAATTCCTGAATCTGAAGAACACATATAAAGAAGGCAATGAAACAAAGACAATCTGATGAGCTTCTGATACATAGCCCAAGACATGGAAAGAGGTAAGGTGGGGATTACGGTACAGATTTACCTCATTCTTTCCCATTAGAAAATGAAACACATAGCCCACAAACTGTCAGTTTTGCTATATGTAACTAAGCTTTTGGAAAAATGGAAAAAGCGTTTTAAAAAATATGGCGACAGCACTCTGATACACTACCAGCGGGAGTGTAACAGAACATTTCTGGACTGTATGTGGCCATTTGTATCAAGTGCCTTAAACAAGTACATGACCTTTGATCCAATAATTCCTCTTGTTGCCTCTCTTAAGGTCAAAAATCTGAAATGTAGTCAAAACTCATGTTTTTATTTATAATTGTGAAAACGTGGAAACAGACAAAATTAGTGTTTTTCAAACCACAAATCATGTCCCATAAGTAGGCATGAAATCAATTTAGCGGGTTACAACCAGAATTTGAACAGAAAAGTGTCTAGACTAGACAAGACAATTAGAATAGACAAGAAAGAGAGCACACCGCACACTGTGAGTACAAGGATTGTTCTTTTTGCCTTTTATAATACATTCATTCGTTCTTCTACTCGTTCGTTCAACACTGAGTACCTGTTATGTGCCAGGCACTACTACAGGCACAAGGGTTATAACCATAATAAAAGACACAAATCCCTACCATCATGGAGGACAGACAGACACTAAGCAAACACAGACGTATGTGCTGTATATTATGCATTTCTTATTGTGGCATCACCATCAAAAAATTTTGAAAGTCATTGTACTAAAAGCCTTTTTCCTGTGGAAACCACTAAGTAAACTGTGGCATTAAAATTATACATAAGGAGTTTCTACTATCATGATGACATGCTTATGACATCATCTTGTAGAAAACCATGTTATAGAAAAAATAGGGGGAGAAAAAGACTAGAAGAGACTAAACCAAAATTTTACTAACAGTTACCTCTAGGTGATGAAATCATTCATTGAACTAATATTTTCTGAGTACCTTCTATGTACTAGCCACCAGTCTTAGGCACAAAATAAAGCAAAAATGAACAAAACACTCCTCATGGAGCTTAAATGTTTTAAAATTTTTTTTTAATTTATACATTTTTCCACCAGTGGCATGCATTATTTTACATAACATGTATACACACGTGTATTATTATAAAACATGCTACCAGGACACTCAGTGACAGCCAGGGAAGGCTTTTCCTTCTCTGGCCAACTATGGTGGATGGCAATCCAGAAATGATTTCTGACAAACTGCCTGCAGCCTCAAACATTCCAATACCAAGGCAGAGCAGTACCAATGACTAAAATAACTGGTGATGGAATTATGCAATTTTTTTGAAGAGTTGATAAGCATTGATAGTTTTTTTTTACTACTAGAGTCCCACTGATGTGGTTCCACAGGTAAAGGAAAGTAACCAGACTACCACTCTAGTGAAAGAACAGGCATCAAACAGCAGCCACACACGCCTGCCCCCACCTACATATATAAAGCCCTGTGAGGAGGACAGCTCTATAAGGAGACAGCAGCCCACGGAGACTCCTCTGTGGCCTCTGAATTGGGAAGGAATCTCCCATCAGATCTAACAACTGCACAACAGGGAGAAGAAAAGCGGTGGGCACCTCAAAAGCACAGCAAGTCTGCACCATGCCTTCCCCGAGTCTTTAACAGCTTTTGTAACAGCAAAAGGAAAACTTTTTTGCCTTTCATAGTGATGTATTTTAGGATATAGGACACAGAGAATTCTAGCTCCTCAACAGATGACAAGGCATTAGTAAGGGTTCCCATACCTGAAACCTCGTTCCTTAGCAAACTGCTCAGTCCAAGGAAGTTATGGTGTAAAACCAGTAAGAAGAGAGCAATAGCCAGGACCAGTATGATGATGTTCACTGAAACAGAGAGGAAAGCCGGCATTACATCTCTTTAGCTTTTTTTTTAATTGTTATAAAAATCATCTCTTCAGCTTTTGACCAGGTATAAAAACAACACAACTTGTTAAAAAGAGCATACCTTTACGGAATGACATCTTTCTTTTGTGTCTTACGTAAGCATTAGTTATCAACCCTACAAAACAAAAACAAGCCCCTAAAGTTAGTAAGTACATGAGAATGGCCATCAAAATACCTAAACATTTTAATTCAGGAAGAAAGAAGACGTTCATAATGTATTTTCCGCCAGAAATTCATTTTGAATTAAGTTTCCAAGAACCAAATTTGGGACCTGAATCCACAACTTTTTTTTTAAATAGTATTCATGATAACAGAATACTTCCAAATTACTTGGAGATACACAGTCTTAGCTCTGTACAAGAACCCACATATCATTCATTATATGCCATGAGAAGAAATGCAAAAGAAGTTCTACCAAGAGGAAAATCTGGGGTCAAACCACTATAGAGCTCCTTGAATGGTGCAAATAGTTTGCACTAGATTACTAACTGAAACGGTGGTGGTTTCAATCCACTCAGCAGTGCTATGAAAGAAAGACCTGGCTATTCTGTAAGACTACAGCCATTGAAAACCCTATGGAGTACAGTTCTACTCTGAAACACGTGGGGGGTCACCATGAGTCAGAATCAATGGCAACAGATTTTTTTGGTTTTAACCACTGTAGCCACCACCTATCTGTCCTATCTGTCAGTTCATCACACTGTGGTGGCTTGTGTGTTGCTATGATGCTAGAAACTCCACAACTAGTATTTCAAATACCAGAAGAGTCACCCATGGTGGACAGGTTTCAGCAGAGCTTCCAGACTAAGAAGAAAGGCCTGGTGATCTACTTCCAAAAATTAGCCAAGAAAACCTAAGGATAACAACAAAACACTGTCTGATACAGTGCTGAAAGATGTGCCCGTCTGGTTGGAAGGCACTCAAAATACAACTAGGGAAGAGCTGCCTCTTCAAAGTAGAGTCGATTTTAATGATACGGACGGAGTAAAGCCTTCAAGACCTTTATTTGCTGATATGGCATGACTCAAAATTAGAAGAAACAGCTGCAAACATCCATTAGTAATAAAAATGTGGAATGTATTAAGTATGAATCAAGGAAAATTTAAAGTCATGAAAAATGAAAGGGAACACTTGAAGACTGATATCCTAGGCATTAGTGAACTAAAACAGTCATACTGGCATTTGAATCCAACAGTCTCACTGTCTACTGGGAACAACAAATTGAAGAGGAACGGTGTTACATTCATTGTTAGAAAAAACATTTTGAGATCAATTCTGAAGTACAACACTGTCAGTGATATCCACGTGCCTACAAGGAAGACCAATTAATATGATTATTAATCAAATTTACTCACCAACCACAAATGCCAAAGATGAAGACACCGAAGATTTTTATGACCTGCTACAGTCTGAAATTGATAAAAAAAATGTGTAATCAAGATGCATTGATAATCACTGGTGATTGGAATGCAAAAGTTGGAAACAAAGAAGGATCAGTAGTTGGAAAATATGGCCTTGGTGACAGAAACAACACTGGAAGATAGCATGATAGAATTCTGCCAAGACCAACAGCTTACTCACCAGGTGGAACAGGTTTAAAATTCTCACAGAATCCATATTTATGGGAGAAGTTGAAGTTGGATAATTCCCAGAGACAATGGGCCCTAGGTGGCCCTTGAAACCATAAATACTTTAGCTTACTCTGTAAAGGAGTGTTTGCTTTGAGCATTGTGCTCTTTTCAAAAGAATTATGTTATGTGTGATTAAACTGACAATAGCAACTCAAAAGGTTAGATGAGAAGCTATACTTTAAGGCTGATCACGGATTTAACTTGTTTTTCAAGAAATGTTGTGTGGAATCCTGCATGTTTACAAGTTATTTTGTAACTTCTGTGTTTTATCCCAAAGACATTCAACTGTGTGGATCATAACAAAGAATGGGAATTCCAGAACACTGAATTATGCTTATGCAAACCTGCACATGGATCAAGAGGCAGTGGTTTAAACAGAACAAGGGGATACTGCGTGGTTCCATATTGGAAAAGGTGTGCGGCAGGGTTGTATCCTTTCACCTTACTTATTCAACCTGTATGCTGAGCAAATAATCCAAGAAGCTGGACGACACTGACAAGGTCCAGAAGACAGAAGGGGACAAGGAAGCCCCCTGGTGATAGGGAACACAAGGTGGAGTAAGGATATTCTTGATGTGCTGTGAGATTGTTAACCATTGTCATAGGGCAACATGTGTAGTAACTGTTAAATGAAAAACTATTTTGTTCTGTAAGCCTTCATCTTAAGTGAGAATAACAGCACAGTTGGAAGAGCATAGCCAATGTCACTGAACTGTGAATGTAGAAAATTTTGAAACGGTGTATCTTTGGCCATCTGTAATTTTCATCAAAAAAAAAGGTTGAGAATTTAGAGGCTTAATACGTTGTGGGGTTGTTAACCAATGTCAAAAAAAACAACATGTGTACTACTATTTCATGAGAAACTATTTGCTCTGTAAGCTTTCACCTGAAGTACAATAAAATATATATTAAAAAAAAAAAAAAAAAAAAAAAAGAAGCTGGACGAAGAATGCAGCATCAGGACTGGAGAAAGACTCATTAACAACCTGTTATATGCAGATGACACAACCTTGCTTGCCGAAAATAAAGACAACCTGAAGCACTTACTAATGAAGGTCAAACACTACAGCTTTTAATACGAATTACACCTGAACATGAAGAAAATGAAAACCCTCACAACTGGACCAATAAGCATCATGATAAATGAAGATGAATTTACAGTTGTCAATGATTCACTTGGATCAACAATCAACATTCATGTCAAACAATCAAACGACATATTGGGCAAATCTGCTGCCAATGACCTTTTTAAAGTTCTAAAAAGCAAAGATGTCACTTTGATGACTAAGGTGTGACTGACCCAAGCCATGGTGTTTTCAGTTGCCTCATATGCATGTGAAAGCTGGATAATGAAAAAGGAAGACAGAAGAAGAATTAATGCATTCAAATTGTGGTGTTGGTGAAGAATATTGAATATATCATGGACTGACAGAAAAATGAACAAATCAGTCTTAGAACAACTACAACCAGAATGCTCCTTAGAAGCAAGGATGGGGAAACTTAAGCTCACTTACTCTGAACATGTATCAGAAAAGACCAGTTGCTAGAAAAAGACATCACAGTTTCTAAAGCAGAGGGTCAGCGAAAACAAGGGAAATGCTCAATGATATGGACTTACACAATAGCTGCAAGAACGGACTCAAACATACCAACAGTCATGAAGATGGCACAGGACCAGGCAGTGTTTCGTCCTGTTATACATAAGGTCACCATGAATCAGAGCTGACTCAAAGGCAACTAACAACCACCACCACTACAGAAAGGTTTTCCCAACGAATTACTTTTCTACTTAGAATTCCTAGTTAAATTAGACATGGACTCAGTGGTCTATCACCAAGCAACCTAAGGTATTAACTTCATCAGTACAAAACACTCCTGTTCCAAGTTGTACAACCTTTGATATGAGTGTCCTCAGTGAAAAGAACATTTTCGAAATTCACTTGACAAAATGACAAAGCTAGACCAGAGATGTGTAATTACAAAAATTCACAAAATCTCATCTTGCTATCAAAAGTTTAAACTGCTATTCTCAAAAATTAAAAAATCTGCTAAAAGGAAAAAAAAAAAAAAGAGCATCTTCCTGGGGCCTCATCTCTTTTGCTTAACAACCTATCTCTTAAGAAAATGGTGTTTAATATTGTCACTCTGCCCCCTGGCTTGTCCTCCCCAGTTCATCTGATGCCTCTACACTTTTTCAAAATAAATAATTCAATGGAAACAAGATTGTAGGTGGAACTAAAATCAAAGTAAGCTTGATTTCATCTTAGGTAAATTGTGTGTATCAGGCACTTAACTTCTCAAGGCCTTTAAAAAGAGAAGAAATACAGTGAAGAGCTGTTTAAAAAATTGGCAATCACTGGCCAGATCACAAATTTGGCAGAAAATAATTCAAATTCCCAAAGAACAAACACACACTCACTCCCTTCTAGAGCAGTACATATGAAGTACATTACACCAATGAACGTCCTCTCTGATGAAAACACCCTGAGCCAAGTGTGTCTGTTATACTGTGGGCTGAACCTTACCTATGGAAGCTGGAGAAAATGATCTCATTCGAGATAAACATAAATCCTACCTAAGTTAATAGCACAAGGGACGGTGTTTTAGCTCGTCAACTTCCAGTAACAGATGGTTACAGGTAGTATATGGATTGAGAGGCATATGAATTTGTGCTATTCCAGTTAGCTGTGGACACAAGGTGAACACACTCCTAGCAAGCATCTGATGTACTCTGAAGAAACCATATGCAGCTAAAACTCTTCCACAGTTACCTACGTACAAAATGCCAATTATCATGGATTATGTCTGGTCCCTTCCCTTTCCTCTTCCTGGTAACAGAGCTTGGCTGACATGGTTATAAGGAACACTCAAAACAAAACTGCATGTAGACCCTGGATGTGTAATAGTAGGTAAATTTTTTGTAAGAGGACCCAGTTGTGTACAATTTGATCAGCAAAATTCAACTGTTAGTTCTCTATGAAAATTAATATTTCTTTTGCTTAAGAATTATAAAAGCTTCACATTCCCAAATCATTCACAGAAACAAAACAGACACAGGCCCAGGGTGGGCATACCCAGAAATGTGGGTGAAGAAACCTTAGGAGAAAAGAACATTTTATTTTCCTTAACTTGCTAGCTACCTGTATTTGCACCCACACTCTTAACAGCTGTGCCCTTTTTCTGCTTTCCCTCCTATTACTGTGCATCAAGTGTTCCCATGAAATCTTGCAATTGTTTCCATGTTGAAGCATCAGCTTTCCCCCTCTGCTGGATCACACCTATCATTATACTATCATGCTCTGGTATCTTCCAGTTAATTTAGAAAAAAAAAAAAAGACACACAGATCTATTTCTCTGCTCTCCCTCCCTCTAAAAGCCTGAATGGATTTAAAGTCTCTAGCTCCACTTCCTCTCCTCCCATTCTCTCTAGCCTCCTCCAACCTCCTACCGCTCCCTTCACACCAAAGACCAAGATCATCTTCCTGCCCTCCTTTTACTCACCCCCTCAGGAGCAATCAGTGGAGCTGACCATCATGAGATGATCTCATTTGCGTCTTTGTTTATTTCTGTCTCCCCCTACGAGAATGTAAGGTCCCTGGGTAGCGCAAACAGTTTGCACTTGTCTAACGGAAATGTTGGTGGTTCAAATCCATCCAGCTACACCATGGAAGAAAGAAAGGCCTAGGGAGCTGCTTCCATAAAGAGCACATCCAAGAAAAGCTCATAAAACAGTTCTACTCTGTAACACGTGGGTTGCCACGAGTCAGAATCGATTTGATGGCTATGGGTTTGGTTTTTTTCCTTCTAGAATGTAAACTGCATGAGAACAGGGACCCCAGTGAAAGTGTTTACTGACGCATTCCCACTACCCAAAACCATGTCTGGCAACCAGTAGTAAGCACATGATATTTATTGAACAATCGTGCTAATCTAGGAGAAAGGCTGGTTTTCAGCTCAAAAAGGGAATGCAATCTTTGGTAATAATCATGAAAGCAAATTCCAGCATAAGAATAAACAGATTCCAATGGAGCTCTCTCTAACTGAAGCGGAGAGGCAATGCCCTTTTCCCATCGTATCTTTATAGCTCAAGTACCATACTCTCCACAGCAACTGCCACCCTCTGAAATGCACTTGAAGAGGGACAACATAGAGGAACAAGTGTATTTGCATACAATGGTTAGAATGCCTGTTAAAACACACCAAGAATAATACACAGCATCAGAAAGAGACCAGTATAAACTCTTGCCACCCACCTCTGTTTCTGTCCTGCCCATGCACTGGCTCCTCCTGAGGTCAGAAAAGGGTCAAGCATTTTACTGTCATCCCTTCCATGCTGAAAAGCTGAAGGTACTGAAGATACACATTCACCTTCTCCTACCACTTCATCTGGCTAATTCCTGCTTGGCTTTCCAGAATCAATGGAGCCTCCCTCAGCCTCCACACTGGGCTGCCACCTCCCCTGAGGCTCCCACATCTCCCAGCTTCCCTTGTCTTCCCTTGCTGCTGTTGTTGTCAGTTGCCGTGGAGTCACTTCTGACTCATGGCGACCCCATGTGCGCGGAGTAGAACTGCCTCGTGGGGTTTTCAAAGCTGTGTGACCTTTTGGAAGCAGATGGCCAGGCCTGTCTTCTATAACCCACTAACCTTTCCGCCAGGAGTCAAGCCGCTACACCACTTGGAGCACTCCCTACTCTACAGCTAATCCTGCTGTTGTGTATTTCGAGGGTTGTATGGTTATCTCTCTTGATACACTCTGGGATCCAGGAAGGCAAAGGCCTGGTCTTGGTCAAAGTCTGGGCCCACTGCTTGGCACACAGAAAGTGCTGTGAATAATTACAGACTGCATGAACGAGAGCGGCAGCCACACACCACCCTGCCTGGGAGTGCCAAGAATCCCCCAGTCTGTGCCTAATCCTGACATGCAACACCAGCAGAAGCCAGAAAGCCAGGTGGCACCCACAAGTTTGGGTTCCCCAGAAAGATTCTCCCCAAAACTGTGGGCACTTCACCTAGCACAGAGGAACGTTCTAAGCTTTTGAGATCTACAGCAGCCTCGAGAGAGGGGTAGAGCGAATCCTTGTCTGGCCTCTATCGGGAGAGTCTGGTCTGGGTCTGTGAGGGGTAAAGAAGGCGAGGGTGCCGGTGGGCCGAGTTCGAGAGCCCCAGGCGGGAACTCTACTCCGTGCTGGTGCGAGGGGCGGCCCAGGCACGGGATCCCCTCTCGAGGATCTGGCCTGGGATGGTCACCACTAAAGTCTAGGGGTACAAGGGTACCTAACGCTTAGGAGTGATCCGGAGGTCTTGTGACGACGCTTCCGACTCGGAGAGACTCGGTTAGGTCTCCAGCAAGCCGTTCTCCGCAGAGGCTCGCCGCGGGCTGCCCTTACCTGCAGTCGGAGGAGGAGCCGCCGTCGCTGCCGCCCGCGCCCCGGCCCGCCCCGCCAGCTCAGCGCCCGCACCGCAGGCCCCGGAGCCCGGCCCGCCGCGGGGCCACCCAAGTCTCCTGCACTCCGCGACGTGCACGCCCGCCCACTCGCTCCGAGGCCGCCGCGCAGTCCCGCAACCCCCAGCCCGGAGGCTGCTCCAACTGCGAGAACGTCGCGCGGAGCAGGCGCCGCAGGGCAGCCCCTCCGCAGGGGTCCTCACAGAGAAAGCACGTCGTCATGGAGACGCGGCATGCGCCAGCGATCGGGAGGCCGGGGAGGTGCGGCCAAAGACAGTTTAAGACACCGGGGCCGCGGATCGCGGCACCCAACGGCACTGACGGCGAACCCGCGTCGGGCGCGCAATGTCTCAGCCCGGCCGCAGCCATTGCCACCTCAGCCCTCGCGGGCGGTGCGCCGAGCAACAGCCAGTTCTAAAAGCGCACGTCGCCTAGCGATGGCGCGGGGAGGGGCCACGGGCTGGCTCGGACCGTCGGAGACATCCGCTTCCGGGGCTGCAGCCATCACGCTCCCCGGCTCGGCAGGCCCGCTAGGCTTTACGCAGGCCCAGACTCCTGCTGCGACCATCTCTGAGTCTCTGCGGCTCTCGCCCCGCTGCCCGCCGTCTGCGCTGCGCCGCCCATCCTCTCAGGCAGTCATGTTGGAGGCTCTGGGCTCGCTGCCCACGCAAATGGTGAGGGCAGGGCAGGGCACGGGATCCCTGCACGCCGCTTCTGAGCCCGGCGGCTCCTAACCCTTGTTTGAACACCGACCCGGTGCAGTGCGGTTACCTTCCAGCCTCTTCCCTGAGTTGTGCCTCCTTGGTCCTTTTCTCTCTTCCCCGGCGAGGATCCCACTGCCTGTGCTCTGTTAGGATGCTCAGTTGCCCCGGGAAACCCAGAATTGGGCTCCTTGCCTATGTCTTCGGGGGAGTTCGTAATGTTGAGATTGTCCTGCGCCAAAGCTGTGAGGCCAGGGCAGGAAAGGTACCTCATCCGTGGTGAAACCAATTCCTGCTTTGCTCTCCTTCATCTCTAGGATTACAAGGGTCAGAAGCTAGCTGAACAGATGTTTCAGGGAATTATTCTTTTTTCTGCAGTAAGTATTGGTTCTGCATCCAATCTTTTTTTTTTTTCCCTTCCCCAGTGTGACTGTATTTAATATACTGTTTGTCTTTCTTTAGATAGTTGGATTTATCTACGGGTACGTGGCTGAACAGTTTGGATGGACTGTCTATATAGTTATGGCCGGATTTGCTTTTTCGTGTTTGGTAAGAAATTTGTGAGTGTTTGGGTGTGAGTGGCACCTAAGGTTTTCTGAAAATTGTGTTTATTTGGTTGGAGCCAGTAGTTGAGAACCAGCAAGTTCTCAGCTAGCCAGCGTTTCCCGCCTCCTTTCCCATCAGTTTCCTCTTACTGTCATTGGGAAGGCAGAATGCCAAAGAGTGTCAGGTGCTGTGAGCTGCATAAAACGGTACAGCTCATTTTCTTTGGCAGTTCCTCCAAGCAGCAGTCTTAAGATCGAAGCTAGCAAGAATTTCTCATGGTTCTCACATTACCCTCTCATCTTTGAGCTGTTAAAGCCGTTCATTTAAACAGTGATGCTTGTTTCCATCATCTTACAGTATCTTTTCTGAGTGCTGACAGAGCTTTCATAGGGATAGCGATGTTTATTTTTTTATCTTTAGCATAGGAGTCATCTGGGAACCAGGCATTATACACAGTGCTCTTTTAACCTTTATAATGGCTGTAAGTGATGCATTTTCTCTCTGTTCTGGCCCAGCTGACACTTCCTCCATGGCCCATCTATCGCCGGCACCCCCTCAAGTGGTTACCTGTTCAAGATTCGGGAACAGAAGACAAGAAACCAGGGGACAGAAAAATTAAGAGGCATGCTAAAAATAACTGATTGGAGTTTTTGTGGTTCAGCTTTACTGTAGCACCTGCTTTTGTCTCGTGTGAATAAGCTCAATTGCTTTCCTACTCAAAACATGCGTTAAAAACCACCTATGTTCTTATGGCACAGCTGTGTGTAGGTTGTTTCTTTATATTTCATTGGTAACCCAGTTGGGTTTTGATTTATAAACAATTTAGGCCCTCTCTGAATAATCTTGCTCTGAAATGGGAGAACAGAAAACACAAGTATGCTAAGTTTCTTTCGGGTCTGTATAAATATGAAGAATAAATGCCTCATAAATGACAGAATTTAACTCTCCAAGTTTTATAATTCATTGAATAAACCGTTTAATGTTTTCAATTAAAATTCACAGCACAAGTCTGAATCTAAAGGGTCTTTTTCTCATTCTTGTTCTGCAAGACTATCAGTAGAAAACAAATTTAGAAGTCCGCTGTCCTGCAAGTGTCAGTCAGTACCATTTCTATTCTTTTCTGTACTGCAAGTTCGAAATATATGTCTTTCTCCACAACAGCAAGCATCTATGAAAAAACTTACTAATGTAAATTTGTGGTAAAATAAGACTATGGTATCACTGAAATAAGGCTGTTAATAAGCAAAGAACATTTAATCCATGCTTTGCTTGGGATGGACCAAACAGAAAACCCAGAAAGCTGTAAACTCTTTAAAATTCCCAGACGGCTGAAGAGAAAAATCTGGCCGTCTTCCATCTGCATCTGTCTCTGTGTCTCTTCTTAGGATACCAGTAAGGTGGAGTAGGGTCTACCGTACTCCAGTATGAATGACCTCATGTTAACTAATTACATCTGCAAAGACATTATTTCCAAATGACACATTTCACAGGTACTGGGAGTTTGGACTTGAACATATCTTTTTGGGAGATACAGATCAACCCATAACAGACCAATACTCTACCTTTCAGAGTTTGACAGATCAAGTGGACAGGGGATAAATATAAAGAGTTTTGCACTTGCTGTTCCCTGTGCCTGGAACAGCTTCCTCAGAAATACATGCCTTTCTCCCTCTTCTCATTCAGGCATCTACCCAGATGTCACCACAGAGAGGTCTTCCTGACTACCCAATTAAAGTTGTACACCCTACCACTCTCAATCCACTTAGCCTACTTTAATTTTTATGGCACTTAGCATATATCACAGTATGTATCTGTCAGTTTTCCCACTAGAACAGGGACTGTTCTGCTTGCTGCTGCTGGCCTAGTACCTACAACAGTACATGACATAATAGGTGCTCAGTACACACTTAATGAATGATACAGAACTGTGCGATGCAATATGGTGACGCTAGTCATGTGTCTGTTTAAATTTAGTTAAAAATTAAGCTCCTCAGTCAAACTGGCCACATTTCAAGGGCTCAGTAGCCACAGATGGCTAGTGGTTAATGTATCAAACAGTACAGACACAGAACATTTCCATCATCACAAAATACTATTAATCAGGTCTGATACAGAAGGTTTGGATGATATTTAACAGGTAAGTGATTTTGTGCACAACAGAGAATTCACATTTACTGAACGCCATAGAGCCTTTCCAATAATGGATCATATACTGAAGCCACAGGGAAAAACAATTCTAAGGAGTAAAGATTGTGCAGATCATATTCAGTAACAATACTGCAATGTACCTGGAGTTTAAAAGCAAAGAGAGCTTCCTTAGCTTTCTAAGTGTGTGGAAATTAACAACCACTTCTAAAAGAAAAAAATTGAAACCAGAATTACTATTTATAAATTAATGACAAAAAACAATATGTCAAAGTCTCTAAGATATGGCCAAATGTGTATTCTGAGGAAAATTCAGTCTTAAAAATGTTTTATAATTAGAGAAGAAACGGGAGTGGGGGGGGACCCCACAAAATAACCAAAAGAGAGAGAAAACCTGATGAATGTTTAAGCAAAATAATATAGAAATACAGTGTGGGGGAGTTTTTTTTTTTAATTCTAAGAAAATAATAGGTACTAATACTAGTAAGTTAGCTTAAGTAAAAAGGAGTAACTTTCCAGAGAAATGTAATTTCCAAAACATGCAAGAGGCAAATAGCTCAGGAAGACCAACAGTCTGCCAAAGATTTGTCCCTAACTGGGCATTGGGACTAGATGGTTTTATAAGTTGAATTCTAACAAACCCTTCAAGGTAAAAATAAGAGGCTTCAGAAACCAGCCTGTGAGCACTGTAAGGGCAAGAAGTATTCTGTTTTATTCACTACTATATTTACTACTGTATTCCCAGCACCTGGTATAGTGCCCGGCACATAGTAAACATTCAATAAAAATTTGTTAAATGACTGGAAGAGGAATATTTCATTAGAGTACTGTGTATATGTGTAACTTTCAAAGAAATGTAATATGGATTTTCAAATTACAAAAATAGTTCTGAACAGTATTCATTTTTAGAGTCCCTTGAATACACAGAAGTAAAAATTTATTAAATAAGACTAATTTTATAAAAACTATTTCTTAGGAGCATTACCCCTTATTAAACAACTAATATATGATATACAAACCTTATATTTAAAACATGAGAAGACAACCAATATCTTGAAGTAAATGAAGACAAACTTTAGGAGACAAGCATTAAATATATTCAATGTAACTAAAAGGATCTGGACTTGACTTACAAATTGCTTAATTCCAAAAGGAATTAGTATTTAAGAAATGTTTTATCCAATGGAAACAAATCTAACAAAACCAGTACGTAATAACATTGATTTACAAAACCAAGTATGTCTCAGTTTCAACTTCTATATGCCCTAAATGAGGTTCATATTACATGAAAATAAAATACTAAACATCAATCAGTGTGTTAAAAAGGAATCCAATTTCTCGAGAACTAGATACAACTTATTCTTCAAATCTATTCTCAGAACTGTGAATTAACATTTTTTAAATTTAACTACTATCTCATGTTATTAACAAAAACAAATATCACTGGACATGTGTCATTTGTTTCTGCCACTGCTTTTATCACTACAGTTCGATATAAAACTTCCAATGTAATATTTTATGGCCCTGTTTGCAAGCTAATTAGTACCCTAAAAAAATAGTTTTACATATAAAGTTGGTAGTTTAAGGCTCAGTAAACAGTAAGCAAACAAACATCTTTAAGCAGATTTTTCCTCATAAAAAAGAATATGATACCCATGGGATTTTCTTTTCTTTCTTTTGTAAGCTTGCTTCATATTACTCTGTTCTGTCCAATTTTTTTGCAGTAAGAAAATCCCAAAGAGGACACAACAGCCTCTAAGCCATTGTTACGGGTTTGTTTGCTTTTATTTTTTAAGTGAAAAATCTTTGAAAATGTCTTTAGTTCTGGCAGCAGATTAGAACAAATTCTCAAAAATTCACGTTTTCTTCAAAAAATTTCAGCTGGCGAGCTTTTAAACTGTAAGCCGTATACTTTTCACCCAGGTGCTCCCGCAAACGTACCTATTTGGGAAACAGATAAAAAGAAAATCAATATGTAATATTAAAAAAATGTGAGCTTCAGAGAAGGGCTTTTGTAAGCACGATGCTAAAAGTGGAAACAATATGAGAGAATACTAACAGTTCTGTTTACGTAAAATTTAAAACTTCCATGTGTCAAAGAGAGAGAGAGCAGGTATCTTGCTTTGATTTTGGGTTTTTCTTACCCATGAAACCAAATATTCACCTTAAAGAAATCCCTGACCAAAATTAATCCCCCAGCAACTTTTCTTTCACCCAAAGTTGCAAATTTTTTCTTTCCTGCTAGAAGCCAGGTTTACTAAATTTGAATTTCAAAAGATATGGTTGAGTGGAGGGTCAGAGACTGTATGGTGAACTGATATCCATTGGGAGGGTGAGGTTCAACTGTGTTAAGATAGCCAATGGTTAATCTTCTATATTTCTCCCTCCTCTTCTCTATGGAGCCCTGGTGGGGCAGTGGTTAAAAGCTCAGGCTGTTAACCAAAAGGTCAGCAGTTCGAATCCACCAGCTGCTCCTTGGAAACCCTATGGGGGCAGTTCTACCCGTCCTATAGGGTTGCTATGAGTTGGAATTGACTTGACGGCAACAGGTTCGGTTTTGGTTCTTCTTCTCTTTATAAGCCGCATTGTACCTAGCTTCTTTGAGCCATTTGCTTTCTCTGGAATCAAAATGGTCCCCTTATACAGTCTCTTCAGATTTAACAAAGACTGAAAAGTATCCATTATAAACACGCTAGGAAACCACGATTAAAGAAGTATCAAGAATCCTACATCCAGGAAAGCTACCTCTCAATAATGCAGGCAAAATAAAGACATTCCCAGATAAAAACGGACAAAACTTATAGCAGACCCACCTTACAAAAAATACTAAAGGCGGATCTTCAGGCTGGAAGCAAGGGCCCCAGACAGCCATTCAAATCCACATGAAAATACAAAGAGTGCTGGTAGAGGTAACCATGTAATTATAAAAAATGGTATAAATGCATATTTCTTCTCTAAATTGATTAAAAAAGCAACTGTATGAAACAATACATACGTAATGTATTGCTGGGTCTATAATATATAGAGATATATTTGCCAATAACAACATAAAGGAAATAGGTGGGAGCAAAGCTATTTTAAGCTAAGGAAATGACTGCGGGTGGTAAAATTCACAGGAACAAATGAACAGACTGAGAAATGTTAAATAAGAAGCTTAATGTAACAAAAGCTATAAATATATACTTTCTCTCCTCTCAACTTTTTTTTTCCTTCTAAATTTTATTTATTGTTGAGAAGACACACAGCAGAAGATATACCAGTTCAACGGTTTCTGCACAAACAGTTCAGTGACACTGATTACGTTCTCTGAGTTGTGCACTCATTCTCACTCTCCTTTTCTCAGGTGTTTCTCTCTCATTAACATAAACTCACTGCCCCCTAAGGTTCCTATCTATCTACTCTTTCGAGCTGCTGTTGTCAATTTGACCCCATAGAGATTGTTCTTAAAAGAACACGATCCTCAAGGCAGACCTTTTTCACCAGTTAAGCTAAACTATTGTTAGATTTTAAGATGACTTCGGGGGATATTTTTGGTTTAAGGTTTAAAGATTATCTCAGGGCAATAGTATCAGGGGTTCATCCACCCTCCATGGCTCCAGAAAGTCTAGATTCCATTAGCATTTGAAATTCTGTTTTGCATATTCCCCCTTTTGATCAGGATTCTTCTATGGAATCCCTGATCAAAATGTTTGGTAAAGGTAGCACCATCCGGTTCTTCTGGTCTTATGGCAAAGTGGCAGCTGTGCATGGAGGCAATTAGCCACACATTCCATATCCTCCTCTTATTCCTGACTCCTTTTTCCTCTGTTGCTCCAGGTAGACTAAGGGGGAGGTACTGCTGGACTGGAGTACAGTGCCTAACCTAAAGTCCCTTAAAGGTTTTGCTATGCTGATACCTCATGAGGCTCAGAGCAAGTGAATAATCTTCTCTTGGTTAAATTTTATCAAAGGCCAGAAAAGGTAAAGCCAAGATAACTTTTGGAGAACCTGACCAGATCAGATGGACACTGGCAGCAGACCTGAATGGCTGGTTCTTGAGGAACCTCACCCTGAGGATTCTTTGCCCTACTGAAGGACTAATTGTTAATGACTGTTCTGGACTGGTGAAATGATTGGGAGGGGAAAATTACACTCCAAGCATGAAAGAACCATGGCTAAAAAGCCAGAGAGTGGCCTGTGGTATGATGGATCAATTCTATATGGCCTTTCTCCCCATGGTCTTATAACTTCCACCAAAAGACTGGGTGGGACTATGCAAATAAAGTGCTTGTGGTCCACCAAGGGGATTGGACAGCTTGCTAATAGTACAAATAAGGTGCATGGCACTTTTCTGGAGGTGGGACCATGCAAATCAGGTGTATGGAATCCTAATGAGGGGATTGGTTAGTTTTGCCATCCTGCTATGCTTAAAATGAGCCATCCCAGAGGTGCAAAGAGGGTTACCTCATTACCACCAAGAAAGAGGAGCCAGGAGTGGAGCATGTCCTTTGGACCGGGATCTTTGTGCTGAGAACCTCCTAGACCCAGGAGACAGAGAGGGAGAGCTGTAGCATGGGCAACAGTGAGAAATGGCAAGAAGCAGTGGCAGATAAACAACAGCAGCAGAACCAGGAGACAGGCAGGAGATGGTATGGTGGGCTTCCCAGTTCACACAGCAAGAAAGCTGAGTGCCTTTGGGCAGGAGGCTTGCTGGTGGGGTAGGGTGCACCAGGCACTTGGTGGAGCTGGGCTCGCCAACCCACAGAGCAGGAAAGCTGAACAACTTTGGGCAGGAGGCTTGCTGGTGGAGTTGGGTGCCTCCAGGCACTTGGTGGAGCCAGGCTTGCCAATCCCCGGAGCTAGAGAAATGAGCATCTTTGAGCCAAGGCTTCCTGGCAGGGTGGTGTGCCCCTGGTACTTATCAGGGGAGCTGAAGAGCTTTGTAACACTTGCTTGAGCAGGGCAGAGGCTGGGCTGAGGGGCCAAGGGCCAGAGAGAGGCATGCCTGTGGACACGGCTGAAAAGAGGCTGTCCTGATTGAAGCACTGTATCCTGAGTCGTTTCTGAATTGTAACCTGTTATTCTGTAATAAACCCCATAATTGTGAGTATTGTCTGTGAGTTGTGTGGCTACTGAAATAAACTACTGAACTCAGTAGAGAAGTAGAAAGTGCTGCTGGACAGACAGCTGGTGTCAGAATTGGTAAAAAGGTTGGATGTATGTCTGACCTCCACCTCAGGAATCAGCCTTGGGCTGTTGATGCAGATAATGATTCTCCCGCTTTGTGAAGTTAGAGAAGGTCAGATGCCCTGTGCCACCATTTTGGCTAGTAGCTGAGTGCTTAACCATCTGTGCCTCTAATATTCAGAATGTAAAAAAACTCTCAACTTTTTAAAAAGATATAGCATTATATAAAGCAATAATTATAACAATATAATGTTGGATCTGTAACATAGATTCATATGTATGACAATAATATCACAATAACGGGAAAAGAGAATAGAGCTGAACAGAAGTAACATTTCTATATCTCACTGGAATTAAGTTAGTATAAATCTGAAGTGGATTCTGGTAAGTTAAGATGTATGTGGTAAGCCTTATAGCAATCGCTAGGAAATAACTAAAAATATATATAGTGAAAAAATTTATTATGAAAATTAAAATGCTACAGTAGGAAATCTTTGCAAGTCATATATATTGTTGTTAGTTGCTGTCAAGTTGATTCCGACTCATACTGACCCCATGTGTGCAGAGTAGAACTACTCCATAGGGTTTTCAAGGCTGTGAACTTTCGGAGGCAGATTGCCAGGCCTGTCTTCCAACGTGCCTCTGGGTGGGTTCCAATAGCTAACTTTTTGGCTAGTAGTTGAGTACTTAACCGTTTGTGCCTCCAGTATTCAAAATGTAAAAAGAACATGTCATGGATTGAATTGTGTCTCCCCAGAATATCTGAAAACCTAGCTAGGTCATGATTCCCAGTATTGTATGATTGCCCACCATTTTGTCATTTGATGCAATTTCCCTGTGTGTTGTAAATCCTATCGCTATGCTGTTGATGAGACAGATTAGTGGCAGTTATGTTGATAAGATCTACAAGATTAGATTGTGTCTTAAGCCAATTTCTTTTGAGATATAAAAGAGAGAAGTGAGCAGGCAGGGGGACCTCATAGCACCAAGAAATAAGAGCTGGGAGAAGAGCGTGTCCTTTGGACCTGGGGCCCCTGAGCTGAGAAGCTCCTTGACTGGGGAAGACTTATGACAACGACCTTCCTCCAGAGCTTACAGAGAGATACCGTTCCCCTGGAGCTGGCACCTTGAATTCAGACTTCTAGCCTCCTAGACTGCGAGATAATGAATTTCTCTTTGTTAAAGCCATCTACTTGTGGTGTTTCTGTTATAGCAGCACTAGATAACCAAGACAGAACCCTTACAACTCAACAGTTAAAAAAACAATCAAATTTAAAAATGGGCAAATGATTTAAAGAGATATTTCTCCAAAGATAGAAAAATAGCCAATATGTACATGAAAAGAGAAGCTTCCAACTCATTCCATGAGGCCAATATTACCCCGATAACAAAACCAGACAAAGTCATCACAAGAAAAGAAAGCTACAGACCAATATCTCATATGAATATGGACATAAAAATCCTCAACAACATACTAAAAAACCAAATCCATCAACATATAAAAATAATTACACACCATAACCAAGTGGAATTTATCTCAGTTTTAACATCTTAAAATGAATTAATGTAACATGCCTTATCAGTAAACTAAAAAACAACAACCACATGGTCATCTCAATAGACAGAGCATTTGAAAAATCCAACACACTTTCATGATAAAAACACTCAGCAAGCTAGGAATAGAAGGCAATGTCCTCAACCTGATAAAGGGAATCTATGAAGAATCCACAGCTAAAATCACACTTAATGGTTGAAGACTGGATGCCTTCCCCCTACAAACATGAACAAGGTAAGGATGTCTGCTTTCACCACATCCATTCAACATTGTACTGGAGGTTCTAGCCAGGAAAATTAGGCAAGAAAAGAAATAAAAAGCATCTAGATTGGAAAGGAAGAAGTAAAGCTAACTCTATTCACAGATGACATCATCTTGTATACAGAAAATCCTAAGGAGTGCACTAAAACAAAAAACTATTAAATAAATGGGTTCAGCAAAATCTCAGGATACAAGATCAATATATAAAAATCAACTGTATTTTTATAAATTTATAATGAACAATCCAAAAATTAAATAAATAAAATTCTAATTACTTAAGGAATAAATTGAACAAAAGAAGTGCAGAACTTATGCTCTGAAAACTAAACATTGTTGAAAAAATTAAAGATCTAGAATAATGGGAAAAAAACCTTATGTTCATGAATTGGAAGACTTAATACTGTTAAAATAGCAATACTCTCCAAATTGATCTACAGATTCAATCCCTATCAGAATCCCAGCTAGCTTCTTTGTAGAAATTGACAAGCTAATTCTAAAATACGTATGGAATTGAAACCATAATAGCCGAAATAATCTTAAAAAGAACAAAGTTAGAGGACTCACACTTCTCAATTTCAAAATTTACTACAAAGCAACAGCAATCAAGACAGTGTGGTACTGGCATAAGGACAGATATACAGACCAACAGAACAGAATTGAATGTCCAGAAATAACACAAGCATCTAGGGTCAACTGATTTTCAACAGGAGGAAAGAATAGTCTTTTCAACAAACAGTGCTGGGACAATAGGATAGCCACCTGCAAACGAATGAAGTTGAACCTTTACCTCACACCATACAAAAAATGAACTCAAAATGGATCAAAGACCAAAATGTAGGAGCTAAAAATATATCTTTTAGAAGAAAACATAGGCATAAATCTTCATGATCTCAGACTTGGTAATGGATTCTTGGATGACACCAAAAGCACAAATAGCAAAAGAAAAAATTAAACAAATCAGACTTTATCAAAATAAAAAACTTTTGTGACAATAGCAACTCTAAAGCTTAGATAGGAACCTTAGGGGGCAGTGAGTTCATGTCAATGGGGGAGGAACAACTCAGAAAAGGAAAGCGAGAATGGCTGCACAACTCGAAGAATGCAATCAATGTTACTGAATTGTACACGTAGAAATGGTTGAATTGGTATTGGTTTTACTGTATATTCTCAACAACAAAATTTAAAAAAATTTTTTTTTTTTTAAATAAAAAACTTCTGTGCTTCAAAGGACACTATGAAGAAAGTAAAAAGGCAACTCACAAAATAGGAGAAAATATTTAGAAATCACATAACTGATAAGGGATTTGCATCTAGAATATATAAAGAATTATTACAACTCATCAATAAAAAGCCAAATAAGCCAAATAACAAATGAGAAAAGGATCTGAAAACGCATTTCTACAAAAATATACAAATGGCTAACAAGCACATGAAAAGATGCTCAACATCCTTAGTGATTAGGGAAATGCAAATCTAAACCAAAATGAATACTACTTCACACCCACTAAAATGACTATAATAAAAAAAGTCAGATAATAACAAGTGTTGGGGAGGATGTGGAGAAACTGGAACCACATATGCTACAAGTGGGAACGTAAAATGGTGCAGCTGCGTTGGAAAAGTCTGGTAGTTCCTTAAACAGTTAAACACAGAGCTACCATACAGCCCAGCAACTCCACTTCTAAGTATATACCCAAGAGAACTGAAAGCACGTTTACACAAAACTTCTACACAAGTGTTCACAGCAGCATTACTCATAATAGCCAAAAGGTGGAAATAATCCAAATGCCCATCAACACATGAATGGATAAGCAAAATGTAGTACACCCACTCCTCACTTAACATCATGGTTAGGTTTCAAAGATCAGGCTGTTACGAGAAAACTGGTGTTATGCGAAAACGGAGGATTTTTTTTTCTGTTTTCAGACCATCCATTTGTCTGATTTTTTTTATTTAGAAAATATAATCATAGAAATAATAACAGCTAAGATTTACTGATGTGCTTGCTCACCACTGTGATGAGTCAGTTATAGATTATTCCTCTGCGGAAAAGCTGGATAAAGCCAGGCTGCGTGATTTGAGGGCCCATGGCTTCACCACTTCATCATCCTCCTGTGCTGGGTCAGAGCTTCCCTCACTGAGCCGCCTCCAGGGCTCCACTCCCACCCCTACAAGCCCTGCGTTCATGATCCCAGAGCCTGCTCTGTCCTCCAGGCCTGGTGAGTCTCCTGGCCCTGGAAGCCTGGCCATGCACCCAGCCCCACCAAGGTGGAGGCTTCAGGCCCAGTTCATCTTACTTTAGGATGTCATTAAACTTGCACACATTTCTTCCAAACACCCTCTCTGATGCCTCTTTCTTTCCTCCCTTCCCACTCCACAGCAATTTTGAGCTGCAGGGCTTCAGGCCACATAGATGCTGGGAACCCAGAACAGACAGATGCCTGCCGGCCAGGTACTGGCTGTGTGTCTACCCAGAGGCCATGGCCACAGAGGAGGCTGGTCCTGCACAGCAGCTGGATGTGGCATTCCTGCCGGCAGGAGGGAGCAGAGGGCACAGGGCAGCGCAGTCCAGCTTCGAGGCCCAGTTCTCAAGTGAGGGGAAGCTCCACAGCTGTTGCCACCATGCTCGCCACATTGTTAACATGCAAGAGTTGGACAGTAGATTTTTCACTATTGTTGTAAACTCAAAATGTCGAATAATGAGATAGTCGGTAAGTGAGAAGTAGGTGTATAGCCATCCATACAACGTAATATAACACTGATACATGCTACAACATGGATGAACCTTGAAAACATTATGCTAAGTATAAGAAGTCAATCAAGAAGCTGCATATTGTATGATCCCATTTATAGGAAATGTCCAGAACAGGCAAAACTATAGAGACAGAAAGTAGATTAGTGGTCATTTAGAGCTGCGGGACTTGGGAGAAGGAATGGAGTACAGGTTTCTTTTGGGGGTGATGAAATGTTCTCACATTGATTGTGGTGATAGTTTTATAGTCCTGTAAACATACTAAAAACCATCAAATTTTATACATTAAATAGGTAAATTGTATGGTATGTTAATTACATTTCAAAAAAGCTACTTAAAAAATTCTAAGGCATAAGTAGCTTGACACAGCTAATGACACTCACCTCTCTCTCTAATTCATCCTCCTCTTCCAAAAGATCATACACCTGCTCTAATAGCTGAATCCCCAGGCCTTGGATTACATCAGCTCTCAAGACTTCAACTATTCTCCTGATCTTTTCAGAACCTGGCACAATAGCTAAAAAGCAATAACAGAGAAAAACATTCACACCACTGCAGCATGAAAAACACAAAGCTTTTTAAAAATCTTGCCACACTGATTTCTCTTCACTTTGAAAAAGGTTTGGTTTAATCACTTTACTTACATTTTAATCACTAAAAACTTACATATATGTAGATGGACTTAAGCTTCATGACTCTTAAGCCTACACACACACACACAAATTGTTTAACTTGAAGAAAATCCACACAAGAAATTCCAAACATTTATTTATCTACATTACATCTATTTTTAAAAGTAAGTTTTTATGCAACTTTTCAGAAATACATCACAAAATAACAAGCACCTATCACGGAAATACCTAGATGAAATTTAAAAAAATTTGCAAGCATTGGCTCCTTGGTTTAACACATATCTCTAATAAACATATGCTTTCCAGTTTGCTACAAAAGAACAACCTGCTCACCTGAAGGCAGCTCTTTAAAATGGAGTTCCTCTGCCTCTTCTGCAATTTTCCCATGAAGTATCAGCGTGTCTCGATATTTCCGATGAAGTTTGAACTCTGATACGGGATTAGGTACTGGGAGTTCTTCATAGCTCTCTTTAGAGTCCAGTTTCAAGGTCTGAGTCATCAGTTTTACCAAGTCACTCATTTCATTTGTATGACCTTTACTGAAAAAAATAAAATAAAATCCCCTTGTTATTTAACTGGTTTCATGAGAATTTTTCATTAAAAAAATAGATGCAAAGCGACTTTCAGGGAGTTCTGCTTCTAAATGGTCACGTGAGCCCTTACAGACCGACCATCCCACAAATAACAACTATAAATTCTGGACAAAATTAAAAAATCAACTTCCTGAAGGCAATGGAGAAAGAACAAAATCTGTTGGTAGATTCAGGGCAGTCAATACCTTTTACCCTGGGGGCAGGCCATGAGAAGGTAAAAGTACAATAGACAACCCACAGTCCATCTGGCCTGAAGAACCAAAGGACAGAGATCAGGACAGCCACTGCCACTAGAAAGTGAGAGAGAAATCTTGGAAAGGAGACAGCCAGAAAGAGGAAGCTCAGATTCTGTGTATAAATTCGGCCCAAATTGCTGCCTTACCGCTGAACCACACATTTGTGAGCCAGAATGCAAGCAGCCTAAATATAAATAACTGAACTGAGATGTGAGCTGCCACTCAAAAGCCAGAGTTTGCAGTGTGAGTGCAATCTGAACTAGCGAAAACAAACAACAACAAAATCAACACTCTTCAGAAGAATATAACAGAATCCAGAATTTCCACAACATAAGTCACAAGATCCAGGATACAAATTCTAAATTACTTGATGTATGAAGAAATAAGAAAATGTGATCCTACCTCAAAAGATTAATCATCAGAAACTGACCCCAAGATGACCTGACTTTTGAAATTAACAGACAAGGATTTTAAAGCAGTTACTGTAAGTACAGCTATGCTCAATGAGCAAGGAAAATATTCTATAATCAATGAAAATAAAGGAAATCATAGTAGATAAATAGAAACTACAAAAAAAAAAAAAAAGGAAATTCTGGAAATGAAAAAATACAGCATCTGAAGTTAAAAATTCATTGGATAGATTCTGCTTCCAGTCATGATGGAGTAACAGGAACTGGAGGTACCCTCCCATGTGAAACAACAACAACCAGGCAAAATATAAGCAACAATGGTTTTCAAGCATTAAACAACAGACAACGCAGTACAGTGATCTACGTAACAGGAAACAAATGAAGTAAACCCTATGACTGCCCCAGCTTACTGCATGAAGGGAGTTTCCAGGACACAGAAAAATGAGGAGGAAACCAAACTGGGCCTGGTAATCTCCCTGAGTTGAGGAGACAGCACTGAGAATTCAGGGAAGCCAAGATGGCTAAAAGGCACAGCAGAGAGTACCAAAGTAGAAAGCTGCACAGATGAGAAAGCTGCACAATGAGAGAGCTCCAGAGATCTGCAGAAGTACCCCTTGAGTCTTTAGCTGAGTACTGATGAGAGCTTGTATATAAAGAAACCACCTGAGTTAAGGAAAAGAACCACCAAAAAGGAACCAGTAGAAAAAACCCCTGGTGCTCATATAGGGCCAGGAATAGTTTGAGTTTCCACCAGTCATGGTGGAAAAACTTTGTAATACATAGGACATAAAGAAGAGTACTTAAAAAGGTATGGCTCAGTAGAGGGACAAAATTATCCCTAAAGTCTGTCCTGGTCCCACCATAAAGCTTAAAAGTAAGCCTTGAAAAGATCAAACCATTTCCAAGTAACTTAACTACATCCCAGTACAAAGCTCAAAAATACTTAAAGGAATACAAATGCCAGCATCCAATCAGATAAAATTCACAATGTCTAGTATCCAGTCAAAAATTAACAGACATACAAAAAAGCATGAAAATATCATACATTGTAAAGAGAAAAAAATCAATTAATGAAACAGACCCAAGAGACAAAAGCGACAGAACTAATAGATAAGGACATTAAAACAGTTATTATAACTATATTCCACAGGTTCAATGTAGGGGAAAGCATGTACATGTTAAGAAGCATGGAAGATACAAAAAAGACCCAAATCAAACTTCTAGAGATGAAAAGTACAATGTGCTAAATATATGGGATCAGATAAACAGATTAGACAATGCAGAAGAAAATATTAGCAAACTTGAAGAGCTAGCAATAGAATCTATGAAAAATGAAACAGAAGAAAAAGTCTAAAAAAATGAACACAATATCAGTGAGCTGTGGGACAACTTTAAACAGCCTAATATACATGGCCAACCTTTGTGTAACACACTTTAGACATGTTATCAGGAGGGACCAGTCCCTGGAGAAGGACATCATGTTTGGTAGAGTAGAGGGTCTTCAAAAAAGAGGAAGACCCTCAGAGAGATGGACTGACACAGCAGCTTCAACAATGGGCTCAAGCATAACAATGATTGTGAGGATGGTGCAGGACTAGGCTGTGTTTCATTCTGTCGTACACAGGGTCGCTATGAGTAGAAACCAACTCGACAACACCTAACAACAATAATATACATGTAATTGGAATCCCCAAAGGAGTAGGAAGGGGTAAAAAATATAATTATTTGAAGAAATAATGGCCAAAATTTTACCAAAATCTGATGAAAATGATAAACCCACAGTTCTAAGAAGATATTTTGTAAGAACTCTGATTGAAAATCAGATGTGTTCAATAGAAGAGATTTTTCCAGCTCTAACATATACCACAAACCATTTACGATGCTATCAGGGAGAGTACTGCAGGTCTGAATACTACTGTAAATGTACATTTGGGATTAATTCAAACAAATAGTTTATGAAGGGGGACAGAAACACAAGAACTTACCCTTCCCTGGAATCCCCATCTGACTTATCAGCTGAACTTGTAGAAGAACTTAACTCCTCCTCAGATAGACAATGGGTCAGTTTCTTTTCCTAGTAATGTTTACAGAAACAAAGTTCCACATGACAACACAACCAAAATGTAATACGTGAAAGTCTTAGATGCAATGTCTAGACACAAAGTGCATCTAGGTGCAATTTAACAGGAGAAATTAATGGATATAAAAATTGAAGTTACTTTACCCAAATGACACCCAGTTCACCCAGAAAGTTCACAAGTGAAGCCTGAGGAACATCAAGGTAGAGTTTTATAAGGCCCTGGAGAATCTCAACTGTGAAGAAATTTCCTTTCCAGAAGAGAAAGTTCTGGTATTCCACCTCCCAGTCAGAGGCATGACCATTAAGAATACTAGCATTTTAAACTAGATCCAATGGCACCTAAATTAAGGATAAACTGCTTTTAGGGACTATCTGATATGATTACACACAAATCTTACAAATTTGGAAGATACAAAGGGTAATCTCAGTTAGTGAAACAACTAAATAATAAAACATTTTTAAAGAAATGAATCTTCATTACTTTCAAGGGCAGAAAGTCCCTATTTTTAAAATAACAATATGCTTCTATTAATAATGTCAGAAACCAGAATACAGAAAAATGGATGATTATCCCCAGGTATTATTACACAGAAAAGCAAACAAGCATTGGAAACCTTGCAATTCCCCACGTAGCTACTAGATGGTGACCCGATATCATGCACAGGAGAGAGGGTGAGTTACTTTGACACAAACATGAAACTGAGGAATAAACACCAAGTGAGACTAAAATCTGGCCAGGCAGACGGATTTATTGGTAACATGGCAGAATAAAGAAAAGTGCTGCCTAGTGGAGGCCCTTAGGAAGTCTTGTTTTAAAGATTACCTAAGAAATATTTATATTTTATTTAAATTTTTTTTTTTTTTTTTATTGTACTTCAGGTGAAGGCTTACAGAACAAATAGTTTCTCATGAAACAGTAGTATACATATTGTTTTATGACATTGGTTAACAACCCCACAACATGTCAACCCTCTAACTTCTCAACGTTTTTTTTTGGTGAAAATACACATAGCCAAAGATACACCACCTAAGAAATATTTTTAGCTAGCCTACCAATTGTTCATAAGCATCTGAAAAATTCAGCCACTTACTGGGTCAAACATAATCCCTTTAATTATTATTTACCAGTGCCTTTCCTCACCTAGGGTGAAAGGCGAAACTTAAGCCAGCCCTGTCTCAAAAATAAATGGAGCTGGCATTTACAAGGTTTACTGTATTAATCGGCACCCAGGTGGCACAGTGGTTAAGAGCCCAGCTGCTAACCTAAAGGTCGGCAGTTGGAATTCACCAGCCGCTCCTTGGAAACCCAATGGAGCAGTTCTACTCTGTCCTATAGGGTGGCTATGAGTTGGAATTGACTCGATAGCAACAGGTAAATGTATTAAGCTTGCCAGATGCAGACATGTCCGCCCTTTCCCTTAGGAGCATGTGATGTACCTGAGCAATGCTGCAGTCAGAGGAGAATCGTTTAGCAGGGATAGGCTGGCCTTCCTCCTGAGGTTTCCCTGGCCCCACTGCACTCAGAGAAGCTCTCCTCACTGAAGGGCCTGAAAAAGCAATCACCTCAGTGGTTGGTTGTGGTGAGTTGACCTCAACTGAAGGCTTTGCACTGGGTATGGAAGACACCAGCAAGATCTAGCCCAGAAGTAACACAGACAAGATACTCATCATCACTCTGGTGTCTGACACCTCAGTTAAAATCCTAGCTCTAGTTCTACCAGTTCTGTGACCTTGGACAAGTTACTTAACCTCTCTGACCCTCAGTTTCCTTAGCTGCAAAATGATGATTATACTGCCTACCTTTGATAGTTACATAAATATGAAATGAGAAAATGCTGTTAAGATGTTTGCCATAATGCCCAAGATATAGTCAGCATTTAATGAATATAAAGAGCTAGTATGGAGCCCTGGTGGTGCAGTGGTTAAGAGTTATGGCTGCTAACCAAAAGTCTGACAGTTAGAATCCACCAGCTGCTCCTTGGAAACCCTATGAAGCAGTTCTACTCTGTCCTATAGCCTCACTATGAGTTGGAATCAACTCGACAGCAACGGGAGCTAGTACTGTCTTTAGATAATAGTACTAGGAATGATCACAGCCCTCCACCCAGGGCAGCACCATCTCCCCCTTCCTCTCTCTGCTCCTGAGAAGAGAGCACTTCCCTCACCAGCAGACTCAGGACACGGAAACAAGTTAAACTCTCACTTGGTTTCCAGTCTGAAACCTCCTAGGAGTCACTGCTCTCTTTCTAGTATCCTCTTCCTCTGGTGATACATGTTCCAGATCCAACAGCCTATGTTGATTTTTTTTAAAGGCTTCACTAAGAAATTTCAAAAACTCTTCCAAATAGGTTTCCCAAATAGATTACTGATGCCTGAAAATTCTTAACCCCTCTCTATAAGGAGCCTTGGTGGCACAGTGGTTAAGCGCTGGGCTGCTAACCAAAAGGTCGGCAGTTTGAACCCACCATGAGCTCCACAGGAGAAAGATGTGGCAGTCCGCTCGCATAAACATTACAGGCTTGAAATCCTATGGGGAATTTCTGCTCTGTCCTATAGGGTCGCTGTGAGTCAGAATCTACTCAACAGCAACGGGGGTTTTTCTGTTGTTGTTGTTATCAGAACCAGCACACATATCCAAGAGCCACACCATCAACCCCCAAGAGGTAAAGGGAAGAGGACAACTTTACCTGAGGGGAACATCTCTTCCTGGGACTGCTTTAGTCGCCTCCTCTCTCTTGCTGATAATGGTCGATCCTTTCAAAGAAAGTCACAGAGTCACTTACATTCCTACTTACCATTCTTAGAACATTGGCAGCACGGGAAGTATCATCTAGCACTACGGAAAAGGCCTTGCACTGGCCTTTAAAGGAATGTGCATTTTAAACCAGTCCACACTGGCGGTACAGCCACTGGCTAGGAAAGATCACAGCCCTCATTTCTGGGAAGCAGTCATTTCTGGGAGGGCAAATGTGGAAGTTTGCATTTCCTGTATTTAGAATCTACCTCTCCTTAATTAACTGCAATTCTAGTGGAAGTGACCAGCCCTGGAACAACAGAATCTGTCCATTTCAATCAAGGCTTTTGCTGAGAATCACAAATTTGTCCCTCCAGTGTTTGGCAAAAAGCAGGGCTAAGACGTTTTAATATAAAACTTCACAACACGCATAGGATTTTACAACCAAAAAGCTTTACGAGAAGGTTTAAGAGTCCAGCATATACTCCGACAAACCTTTGATGATGAGCCCTCACTGCCCCTCGAACTGCTCACAGACGCACCAACATCTCTACTTTGGTGTTCAGCGTCCTTTTGTGTCGACATGACATCTGTATTTCCAACAGCAGGAAGAGAAGGCAACTGTCTAGGAGAAACCTCTTGGAACTTCAAAAAATTTGAAGAGAGGGAGAGTATATTATCAGTTTCACATACAGCCACCTCTGAAGTGCCCCCATCAGTAGGTCCCCTATGAATTAGTTGGTATTTTGCTCTCAAAACTTTAATAAAACATGGCATTTTTTTAAAAGAAACTCTTTCAAAGATGAATGACCATCTAAGAGGCTTATGGAGAGGGTGCCGGTGAAAGTACTTTAAGAAATGAGGTGTTATATCAAAAAATAATTCACCATGATCAAGTGGGATTTACACCAGGTATGCAGGGATGGTTCAACATTAGAAAAACAATCAGTGTAATCCATCATGTAAGTAAAACAAAAGGCAAGAACCACATGATCTTATCAACTGATGCAGAAAAGGCATTTGACAAAGTCCAACACTCATTCATGATAAAAACTCTCAACAAAATAGGATTAGAAGGGAAATTCCTCAATATAATTTACGGCATTTATACAAAGCCAACAGCCAACATCATCCTAAATGGAAAGACTTTGAAAGCATTCCCCTTGAGAACAGGAACCAGACAAGGATGCCCTTTATCACCAGTCTTATTCAACATTGTGCTGGAGGTGCTAGCCAGAGTAATTAGGCTAGAAAAAGAAATAAAGGGCATCCAAACTGGTAGGGAAGAAGTCAAAGTATCTCTATTTGCAGATGATATGATCTTATACACAAAAAGCCCCAAAGAATCCACAAGAAAACTACTGGAACTAATAGAAGATTTCAGCAAAGTTTCAGGATACAAGATAAACGTACAAAAATCAACTGGAGGCCTTTACACCAACAAAGAGAACCTCGAAGAGGAAATCACCAAATCAATACCATTTACAATAGCCCCCTAAAATACTTAGGAATAAATCTAACCAGAGACGTAAAACACCTATACAATGAACACCACAAGACACTACTGCAAGAAACCAAAAGAGACCTGCACAAGTGGAAAAACATACCTTGCTCATGGATAGGTAGACTCAACATTGTGAAAATGTCAGTTCTACCCAAAGCGATCTACAGATACAATGCAATCCCAATCTAAATCCCAATGGCATTTTTTAATGAAGTGGCGAAAAAAATAACCAACTTCATCTGAAAAGGGAAGAGGCCCTGAATAAGTAAAGCATTACTCAAGAAGAAGAACAAAGTGAGAGGCCTCACACTACCTGATTTTAGAACCTATTATACTGCCACAGTAGTCAAAACAGCCTGGTACTGGCACAACAACAGATACATAGACCAGTGGAACAGAACTGAGAATCCAGACTTAAATTCATCCACCTGTGAGCAGCTGATATTTGACAAAGGCCCAAAGTCCGTCAATTGGGGAAAAGACAGTCTCTTTAACAAATGGTGCTGGCATAACTGGATATCCATCTGCAAAAAACTGAAACAAGACCCATACCTCACACCATGCACAAAAACTAACTCAAAATGGATCAAAGACTTAAATATAAAATCGAAAAATATAAAGATAATGGAAGAAAAAATACGGACAACACTAGGAGCCCTAATACATGGCATAAACACAATACAAACCATAAGTAACAATGAACAAGCACCAGAAGAGAGACCAGATAAATGGGAGCTCCTAAAAATCAAACACTTATGCTCATCAAAAGACTTCACCAAAAGAGTCAAAAGACAACCTACAGACTGGGAAAAAAATTTTGGCTACAACAAATCTGATCAGCGTCTAATCCCTAAAATCTACAAGATACTGCAAAACCTCAACAACAAAAAGACAAATAACCCAATTAAAAAATGGGCAAACGATATGAGCAGGCACTTTGCCAAAGAAGATATTCAGGCGGCTAACAGACACATGAAGAAATGCTCAAGATCATTAGCTGTTAGAGAAATGCAGATCAAAACTGCAATGAGATATCATCTCGCCCCAACAAGGCTAGCATTAATCCGAAACACACAAAATAATAAATGCCGGAGAGGCTGTGGAGAGACTGGAACACTTATACACTGCTAGTGGGAATGTAAAATGGTACAACCACTTTGGAAATCGATTTGGCCCTTCCTTAAAAAGCTAGAAATAGAAGTACCGTATGATCCAGCTATCCCACTCCTTGGAATATATCCTAGAGAAATAAGAGCCGTCACACAAATAGATATATGCACACCCATGTTCACTGCAGCACAGTTCATGATAGCAAAAAGATGGAAACAGCCTAGGTGCCCATCAACGGACGAAGGGATAAACAAATCATGGTATATCCACACAATGGAATACTACGCAACGATAAAGAGCAACAATGAAGCTGTGAAACACCTTGTAACATGGAGGGAGCTGGAGGTCATTATGCTGAGTGAATTTAGTCAGTCACAGAAGGACAAATATTGTATAAGACTACTATTATAAGAACTCAAGAAAAGATTTAAACACAGAAGAAAACATTCTTTGATGGTTACGAGGGTGGGGAGGGAGGGTGAGGGTTATTTACTAACTAGATAGTAGATAGGTGAAGGGAAGGACAGTACACACTATAGGGGAAGTCAGCACAACTGGACTAAACCAAAGCTAAGAACTTTCCTGAATACAATCAAACACTTTGAGGGACAGACTAGCAGGGGTATAAGTCAGGGGACCGTGCTTTCAGGGGACATCTAGGTCAACTGGCATAACAAAGCTTATTAAGAAAATGTTCTGCATCCTACTTTGGTGAGTGGTGTCTGGGGTCTTAAAAGCTTGCAAGCAGCCATCTAAGATGCATCAATTGGTCCCAACCACCTGGAGTAAAGGAGAATGAAGAACACCAAAGACACAAGGAAAGTATTAGCCCAAGAGACAGAAAGGGTCACATAAACCACAGACTTCATCAGCCTGAGACCAGAAGAACTAGATGGTGCCCGGCTACCACCAGTGACTGCCCTGACAGGGAACACAACAGAGTCCCTGATGGAGCAGGAGAAAGGTGGGTGCAGAACTCAAATTCTAGTAAGAAGACCAGACTTAATGGTCTGACTGAGGCTGGAGGAACCCCGGAAAGCACGGCCCTGGGATTCTCTATCAGCCTAGAACTAGAACAATTTCCGAGGCCAACTCTTCAGACAGGGATTGGCCTGGACTGTGGGGCATAAAGTGATACTTGTGAGGAGTGTGCCTCTTAGCTCAAGTAGATACAAGAGACAAAACGGGCAGCTTCTGTCCGGAGGTGAGATGGGAAGGCAGAGAGGATTATGAGCTGGTTGAATGGACGTGTGGAATCAGGGGTGGAAAGGAGGAGTGTGCTGTTACAGTACGGGGAGAGCAATCAGAGTCATATAACAGTGTATGTATAAATTTTTGTATAGGAAAAAATAAAAAAGAAATGAGATATCAACATGGTTTTGTGCAGAGGGTGAAGGAGAAACAATTCTTCAATATAACACAGAAGGGGTGAGATTTACCCTTGTTAGCTTATTTAACTCTCAAAATGATCTGCCCATCTTTGCTGGGGAAGATAAAATTCTTACTCTGCTTCCAACTCATTCATATTTGAAAACTAGTACTTAGAATCTTGCCATCAGTGTCCTTCTCTCCATATGTTCCTTGCATTTCTTATGTGCTGTTTTGGCAACTGTTGATCGTTCTATATAGAAATCGAGCTTCCCGAAGTCTGTTTCCCAAGCAGCAGCACAGTGAGTTGTTCCAAAGAGACCTCCACTGACCTGCCTCATTCCCCCACTGTGCTCAGTCTGTTCTCTTCTCTTCTGCCGTCGCTGTCGAGACAGGGAGGGTTCAGACCCAGAGCTGTGTGGCTGTAAGCCTGGGTGGATTCTGTCCTGTTTTTCTACAATACATTCACCAGCAACTGGATCCTTTAAAAATACAATGAAGAAACAAAAACACAGAATGATGAAGTAATTTTTTGAACTTCCAAATGGCCAAACCCCACACTCACTTTTAAAATAGTAAAATAAAATGAAGAAGAGTTTGTCTTTCTCAAAATGAATGCTTATTTGCAGTGCTGACAGGCAAAGACAAAATGCTGATATTAGTTATCCAAATGTTATGGCTTTTTTCTCTCGTCGCTTAATTAAAAAGGAATAATTATTTTAATTAAATTACTCATATTGTTATTAACCTGAAACTACTGATGTTTGATTCAATAAATAAATAAATTTAAAAAAATCTCTTCATAACTTTTAATAGGTTTTCCATTCAGAAAAGTCTAACAAATGCTTTAAATGATATCCAATTTAATATAAATTTATTTTCCCAAAAAGTACAGTGAAAAGAGCATTGAGTTTGGAGTCAGACGAACCAAAATATGTGAGAAACAATCTCCTGGTGTCTCGATTTCCTTATCTGTAAAATGAGGATAATGCCACACATATTTTGTATTATTGCTTGAGAATTAAATGAGATGGTGTATTAAAAGTATTTAGGACTATTTCTGGCACATATTAGATGCTCAAAAAATGACAGCTACTGCTAGCAGGGGAGCCCTGGTGGCACACTGGTTAAGAGCTTGGCTTCTAACCAAAAGGTGAGCAGTTCGAATCCACCAGTTGCACCTTGGAAACCTATGGGGCAGTTCTACTCTGTCCTACAGGGTCACTATGAGTCAGAATTGATGGTTTTGGTTTTGGTTCAGGTATTGCTAGCAGTAGTAATGATAAAATAAATTACCTTTTAAGTTATAGAGATCACCAGGGACTCAGTGTGTTATTTGGATAGCTGGTTTTAGAATAATACATATCAAATATTAAAATAAAATAAAATAGATCCTTGCAATTATTTTTAACAGTTTTTACCAATCAGAATATCTAGGTTTGCAAGTACATGGACACTGGGAATTGATTATCATTCAATCAACACATTTTTATCAAAAGCCTACTATGTGGTACAATTTAGAAAGGAAAATAAACACTGCAATATTAATACAAGGTAAGATTGCTTTTTAAGTGTCGATAGCATTAATACAACATTTTTAGATCCTCTGGAAAACACAAAAGATGACTCCTGTAGGTAAAATAGTTTTAATGTTATTCAAACGTTACACTTAATATTGTACATAAATAACTGCGTTGTTGTTGTTGTTAGGTGCCATCAAGTCATTTTCGACTCATAGCGACTCCATGTGACTGAGCAAACCTGCCCCATAGGGTTTTCTGGGCTGTAATCTTTATTAGAGCAGTCACCAGGTCTTTTCTCCTGCAGAGCTGCCAGGTGGGTTTGAACTGCTAACTTTTTGGTTCACTGTTCTTACGTTAACCATTGAGCTACCAGGGCTCCTTATTTTTAACTATAAAATGTATTAAATGATTAAATTTTATAAACTAGCTGAACAAGGAGATTAAAATAGTAAACAACTAACTGATTCACTTCTGAGGAGGGAAATCAACCTTTACTTCCCTGCTGGCAATAAATACGGAGTGTCCAAAATAAAGCTTACACACATATGAGAATGGTAGAAATGAACAGCTTAAGGAGCTTCTCCATGAAATCCAATTGGTTCTGAATAAAAGTTCTTCTACTTTTATGAACAACGACAATAAAATAGAGAAAATGCTGGACATGAAATTATATTAAGGAAACAAAATATCTGCTCTAAAAGCTAGCTATAAGGAGTGAACTTGATCAGGAACGAGACTAGAATGTCTGCTCTTACCACTTCTATTCAACACTGTACTGGAGGCTCTAGCCAGGAAAATTAGGCAAGAAAAAGAAATAAAAGGCATCCAGATTGGAAACGAAGAAGTAAAACTGACTCCATTCGCAGATGACATGATCTTGTATGCAGAAAATCCTAAGAAGGCCACCAAAAGAATCAAAACAAACTATCAGAATCAATAAACAAGTTCAGCAAGGCTGTAAAATACAAGATGAATATACAAAAATCAATTGCATTTCTATACACTAGTAATGAACAATATAAAAACAAAATTAAGAAAACAATTCCTTTTACAATAGCACAAAAAGAATAAAATACATTGGAACAAATTTAACCAAAAAAAAAAAAAGTGTAAAGCTATAAAACTTTGCAAAAAATTCAAGATCTAAATAATTAGAAATCATCTCACGTTCATGGAAAGGAAGACTTACATATTGTTACCATAGCAATACTCTCCAAATAATCTACAAATTCAACAATATCCCTATCATAATTCCAGATTTTTTTTTTTTGCGAAGCCTGACAAAACTGATCTTAAAATTCATGTGGAAATGCAGAAGACCCAAAATAGCCAAAACAACTTCGGAAAATAAGAATAAAATTAGAGAACTCACACTTACCAATTTCAAAACTTACTACAAAGCTACAGTAATCAAAACAGTGTGGTACTGGCATAAAACCAGAAAACTAAACCCATTGCCATCAAGTCAATTCCAACTCACAGCAACCCTGTAGGACAGAGTAGAACTGCCCTATAGGGTTTTCAAGGCTGTAATCTTTATGGAAGTAGATTGTCACATCTTTCTCCTGTGGAACAGCTGGTGGGTTCGAACCACCAAACTTTGGGTTAGCAGCCGAGCAAGGACAGACATATAGATCAATGGAACAGAACTGGGAGTCCTAAATAAACCCTTACATTTACAGTCAACTGATTTTTGACAAGTGTACCATGACGGTTCAGTGGGGAAACAACAGTCTTTTCAATGAATAGTGCTGGGACAACTGGATAGTCACATGCAAAAGAATGAAGTTGGAACCTCTTCTTCACACCATACATAAAAATAATTCAAATGGATTATAGACCTATAGGTAGGCACTAAAACTATAAACCTTTAGAAGAAAACACAGGTATAAATCTTTATAACCTTGGATTTGACAATGGTTTCTTAGATATGACACCAAAAAACAAGTGACAAAAGAAAAAACAGACAAACTGGACTTAATCAAAATTAAAACTTTAAAAAAGAAAGGAAGACAGTGCTTAGGGGACATTGAGCTTCTATTAACAGTAATGGAAAAAATTAGGAATGGTGATGGTTGAACAACATGATGAACATATTTAATGTCACTGAACTGTACATGTGAAGATTGTTGAAATGGAAAATGTTTTGTTATATTTACCACAAAAAAAAAAAATTAAAAACTTTTGTGCTTCAAAGGACACCGTCAAGAAAGGAAAAAGACAACCCATAGAATGGGAGAAACTATCTGCAAATCATGTATCTGATAAGGGACTTGTATCTAGAATATACAAAGAGCTCTTACAACTCAACAATAAAAAATAAATAAATAAAAATGGGCAAAGGATCTGACTTGATATTTTTTAGGAGACAGACAAATGGCCAACAAGCATATGAAAAGATGATCAACATCATTAGTTATTAAAGAAAAGCCAGTCAAAGCTACAATGAGATACCTCTTCACACCCACTAGGATGGCTATGATCAAAATGACAGACAATAACAAGTGTTGGTGAGGATGTAGAAAAATTGCACATCTCATATATTGATGGTGGAAATGTAAGATGGTGTAGTTACTGTGGAAAACAGTTTGGTAGTTCCTAGAAAAGTTTATCATTGAGCTACCATAACCAGTTGCCATTGAGTAGATTCCAACTCATGGCAACCCCATGTGTGTCAGAGTAGAACTGTGCTTCATAGGGTTTTCAATGTCTGGTTTTTCAGAAATAGATTACAAGACCTTTCTTCCAAGGTACCTCTGGGTGGACTCGAACCTTCAACCTTTCAGTTAGCAGCCAAGTGCATTAACTGTTTGCAACATTCAGGTACTATGACCCATTACTCCCATTTTTAGGTATGTACCCAAGACAACTGAAAACATATGTCCACACAAAAACTTGTACATGAATGTCAATAGCAACATTATCCATAATGTGCAAACAATCCAATTGTTAATCCATTGATGAATGAATAAATATTTGTATACGTACAATGGAATTTCTTCAGCAATAGAAAGGAATGAAACACTAACACATGCTACAAAATGGAAGAATCTTGCAGACATCATGCTAAGTGAAAGAAGCCAGTCACAAAAGAACACATATGACTCCATTTATATGAAATGCCCAGAACAGGCAAACTCACAGAGGTATGGCTGCCAGCGCCGGAGGAAGGAGAAGTAGAGAATAACTGATACTGGGTGTGGAGTTTCTTTTTTAGGGTGATGAAAATATTCTAGAATACAAGTTTGTGAATATAATAAAAATCACTGAATTTTACACTTAAAAATAAATAAACTTTTTAAAAAAGAGATGTGAACTTGAATATAATTTGATAGCCACGCAAAACAAGCTGAACACATGTAATTTTATAATTTTATCTGTAAAGTACTGAGTTCCAGTGTCCAGGGAAAGCTTAAGATGGTATCTTGTTTTGAATCCAATGCCTTTAAAGGACCAGAGCATTACATTTGCACTTTTCCATAAAAATGAAACTTTATTAAAAACATTTTAATATGAATTTATAAAATAGTTTTATATATATATTTAACGGAGCCCTGGTGGTGCAATGGTTAAAGTGTTCAGCTGCTAACTGAAAGGCTGGCAGTTCGAACCCACCAGTGGCTCCACAGAGGAAAAGACCTGGTGATCTACTCCTGTAAATATTACAGCCTAGGAAAACCTATGGGGCAGTTCTATTCTGTCACACAGTGTTGCTATGGGTCGGAATCAACTCAACAGCACACAACAACATATATATTTATATAAAAGAAGATATGTTAAATATAAAAATATATTCAATACATTAAATATAAGATGAGTTGAATATATTAAATGCAAAATATATTCAATGTAATATTAAATATATGTAAAAGATTATATTCTTTTACATATAAAAATTTAAATTTAGTCTAATGTTCTGGCTTTCCCCCTAATCCTCAACTATTACCGTGCTTCATCTAACAGGCGTCTTAACCACATTCAAGTAGAAAATAATCTTTGAATTTACTCAGAATAGTCTCTTATTATCAAAATCCTTTTGTTTCTTTCATCTTCTTCTCTCTCTCCTTCCCCCTTGGTTCCAACACATTTTTTTATTCCTTAAGAAATCAGATCAATCTACTAATTTATCAAAAGCAAGAGGAGATGTGATATTACCTAATTACCACTTGAAGCACTAAGGAAGAATGATGCAGAAATCAAGAGAAAAAACATACAACCAGCATGTTTCCCCCAAGTACACTAATGCCAGGGTACAGGAGGGATCTAAGAACCTCTCGGGTCTGTTCTTTGGTTTCTCCTATGTTTAAACTGGTATACAGAATAACTGATCTTCCTAAAACAACAACTAGAGCATAACCAAATAACACAACCCACACCACTGTAACGGCCCTTTCCCATCTCTTCTCCGAACCCAGCACCTCACATGCATTACTCACCTGGTCCTTTGGCTTTTGGTCTTTGCTTAGGGGCTGCAGAAGCTTCACTGGGTCATTCCCTGCCTCAGTGGCATCATCTGAGGACCATGTGGGAATTAGGTTTTCCAGCTGAGCACTGGACTTAGTGTTATCCTGCAGCCTCTCCTCCTTCACTTGAGAAATATTGCATTTATCTTCTAACTCATTAGAGGGATCTAAGCATCCTGGTTGAGTCTCCTGAACTAAGCCGTCGCCCATTGAGTCCTTCCTTTCTGCAGGTAAGATATTGATATTTACTCTGCTGATTGTGGCTAGTGATTCTGCAGTATTGCTCATGTCTAGTTTGCAGGAGTGGCCTTTCAGACTGGCAGATGTCTTCAATGGGCCAATGACCACGGATTTCTCCTGGGACAAACACTTGTCTTCTCCCTGAGTGAAAATATGCTTCCAAGTTATTACAGTACTCCTCACACTGTACACAAAAATTAACTTAAAATGGATCAATGACCTAAATCTAAGAGCTAAAATTAAAAAACTCTTTGAAAAAAACGTAGGTGTAAATCTTCATGACCTTGGATTTGGGAATAGATTCTTAGGAATGACACCAAAAGCATGAGCAACAAAACAAAAAGTAAGTAAACTGGACTTCATCAAAATTAAAAACCTATTGCCGAGATAATCTTTAAATCTTAAACCAAAAATATCCCCTTAAGTTTTCTATAACCAAACAATTGTTGTTGTTGTTGTTAGGTGCCATCAAATCGGTTCCGACTCATAGCTACTCTACGTACAACAGAACAAAACACTGCCCGGTCCTGCGCCATCCTCATCATTATCTTGAGTCCACTGTAGCAGCTGTGTTAATCCATCTCGTTGAGGGTCTTCCTCTTTTTCGTTGACCCTTTACTTTACCAAGCATGGTATCCTTCTCCAGGGACTGATCCCACCTGATGATATATGTCCAAAGTATGTGAGACGACATCTCACCATCTTTCCTTCTAAGGAACATTCTGACTGAACTTCTTCCAAGACAGATTTGTTCGTTCTTTTGGCAGTTCATGGTATATTCAATATTTTTCACCAACACGATAATTCAGAGGCATCAATTCTTCTTTGGTCTTCCTTAATCATTGTCCAGCTTTTGCATGCATGAGGCAATTGAAAACACCACAGCTTGGGTCAGATGCATCTTAGTTTTCAAGGTGACATCTTTGTTTTTTAACACTTTAAAGAGGTCTTTTGCAGCAGATTTGCCCGTTGCTATGTGTCGTTTGATTTCTTGACTGCTGTTTCCATGGATTTTGATTGTGGATCCAAGTAAAATGAAATCCTTGACAACTTCAATCTTTTCTGTTTATCATGATGTTGCTTACTGGTCCAGTTGTGAGGATTTTTGTTTTCTTTATGTTGAGGTGTAATTCGTACTGATGGCTGCAGTCCTTGATCTTCACCAGTAAGTGCTTCAAGTTCTCTTCACTTTCATCAAGTAAGGTTGTGTCATCTGCATAGCACAGGGTGTTAATGAGTCTTCCTCCAATCCTGTTGCCCTGTTCTTCTTCATATAGTCCAGCTTCTTGGATTATTTGCTCAGCATACAGATTGAATAAGTATGGTGAAAGGATACAACCCTGACACACGTCTCCTGACTTTAAACCATGTAGTATCCCCTTGTTCTCTTCGAATGACTGTCTCTTGCTCTGCATACAGGCTCCTCATGAGCACAATTAAGTGTTCTGGAATTCTCATTCTTCAAAATGTTATCCATAATTTGTTATGATCCACATAGTCGAATGCCTTTGCATAGTCAATAAAACACAGGTAACATCCTTCTGGTATTTTCTGCTTTCAGCCAGGATACACCTGACATCAGCAATGATATCCCTCATTCCACATCCTCTTCTGAATCTGGCTAGACTTTCTGGCAGTTTCCTGTCAATGTACTGCTGCAACCGTTTTTGAATTATCTTCAGAAAAATTTTACTTGCATGTGATATTAATGATATTGTTCAATAATTTCCACATTTGGTTGGATTACCTTTCTTTGGAATAGGCATAAATATGGATCTCCTTCAGTCGGTCTTCCAAATTTCTTGGCATAGACGAGTGAGCACTTTCAGCACTGCATCCATTTGTTGAAACATCTCAACTGGTATTTCAGACAACAGTTTAACTTAACTAGTAAAGAATGTCTGCCTTGACCATTGTGCTCTTTTAAGAACTTATCTATATGGGATCAAATTGACAACAGGAATTTGAAAGATTAGACAGGAAACTTACGTAGCAGTGACTTTATGTTAATACGGGAGGAACAACTCAGAAAAGGAGGGTGAGAATGGTTGCACAACTTGAAGAATGTCATCAATGTCACTGAATATACATGGAGAAATTGTTGAACTGGCACATATTCTGCTGTGTATATTTTCGACAACAATAAAAAAATTATCAAAAAAAAATTTGTGCTTCAAAGAACGCTATCAAGAGAGTGAAAAGATAACTCACAAAATGGGAGAAAATATTGGCAAGTCATATATCTGATATGGGATTAATATCCAGAATATACAAAGAATTCCTATAATTCAATGATAAAAAGACAACTTAATTTGAAAATGGGCAAAGGACTTCAACAGACATTTCTCTAAAGAAGATATACAAAGGGTCAACAAGTACATGAAAAAATGCTCAACATCATTAGTCACTGTGGAAATGTAAATCAAAACCACAATAAAATACCATTTCATACCCACTGGGCTATTAAAAAAAAATGATAGATAGCAAGAGTTGGCAAGGATAAGGAGAAACTGGAACCCTCATACTTTGCTGGTAGGAATATAAAATGGTTGAGCTACTACAGAAAAGTTTGGCAGTTCCTCAAAAACTTAAACAGAATTACCATATGACCCAGCAATTTCACTCCTAGGAATATATCCAAAGGAACTGAAAACAGGCACTTGTACCCAAATGTTCATAGCAGCACTACTCAATAGCCAATAGTCAAAAGGTGGAAACAACTCAAATGTCCATCAATGGATGAACGGATAAACTGTCATATATACATATCCATAAAAAGGAATGAAGTACTGATAAACGCTACCAAGTGGATGAACTGCAAAAAACATTATGCTATATTAAATAAGTCAAGCACAAAAGGACATATATTATATGATTCCATTTATATGAAATATTCAGAATAGATAAATCCATACAGACAGAAAGCAGATTGGTGGTTACCAGGGAATGGGGGGAGGAGGAAATGGGGAGTAACTGCTAAATGGGTACAGGGTTTTATCTGGGGGTGATAAAAATGTTCTGGAACTAGACTGAGGTGGTGATTGCACAACATTGTGAATGTACCAAATACCACTGAATTGTTCACTTTAAAATGGTTAAATTTATGTTGTGTGAATTTCACCCCAATTAAAAAAATATATTCTTAAGAAAAAAAAAAAATTAGTACGACACTGATTTCATGAGCAGTTTGATAGCCCTCTCTGGATAAAGTGGGCTAAATGAATTGCCATCGTTATTATTCTTTCTTGACAATAAAGCATTAACTACACAACATAATCTGTTGTAAAGCACAATTGTTTCACATGAAATAACTTTCTTAGATAACCTATCATTTTAATACAGTTTCTAAAACATTTACCCTTTAAAAAGAAACATACCACTATATATGTCTTGGAGCCCTCAGAGGAGTATGGTTGGGATGAGATTACTTCCTTATTTGATTGCGCCTTTCCGGAAATCACTGTAGCAACAGGCTTAAAGTCACCATTTTTAACATTATTTTTACAGGTTTTTCTTCATGAGGAGGAAAAGAAGAAAAAGTTATTATCAATATACTGAAGATTAAAGGTTTTTAAGTAATGCGCAACGGATCTGTATTACACTCCCTTATAGAACAGCACCATTTACAGAAAATCATCTTCTAAAAATCTGGGGGACATTCTACAAAATATCTAACCAGAACTCCTCAAAAATGTCAAGGACATGAAAAACAAGGAAAGTCCGAGAAACTGTCACAGACCTGAAGTGACCTAGGTGATGTGACGACTCAACGTAATGTGGACTGGCTCCTGGTACAGAAAAAGGACAGTAGTGGAAAAACCAGTGAAAGTCAAAGTATGGAGTTTAGTAACATACCAGCGCTGGTTTCTTAGTTTCGACAAATGTACTGTGGTAATGTAAAATGTTAATGATGGGGAAACTGGGCAAGGGGTACACAGGAACTGTCTGTATTATCTTTGTAACTTTTCTATAAATATAAAATTACTCCAAAATTAAAATGTTATGTTAAAAAGTCTTTGGGAAATCGCCTCATGTAACAGAAGTATCAGGGTAAGTTTCGTCATCAAGTGTCTCACTTGTAATAATAGCAGAACTGCTTTGCCAAGCTTGAGAATAAAAATATTGGTATATTCAGTTGACTTATAGTGTAAACATATAAATGAATAATATCACCAACTGTTTTATTGTATAGTTTTGAAAACTGGGTTAAACCTCCAGGGAATTCTGGTGGAACCTGGAGCCCAGTGGTGCAGAAGGTCAAAGGTCTGTTTGGTGAGAAATTGTAGATAATGTGAACAGAAGGATGATCCTTCTTTATCTCCTGGGGCCTCTGTAGCACTGCCTCCTCTCCTCCCAAATTTAATATGCCACAGAAGGAGAAGCCAAAGAGGCAGTGAAGGTCTCATCCAGTCCCAAGTCTTAAATCCTTTTACTTATGACACAAGAAAGGAGCCCTGGTGGCACAGTGGTTAAGCACTTGGCTCCTAACTGAAAGGTCAGTGGCTCGAACCCACCAGCTGCTCCACAGGAGAAAGATGTGGCAGTCTGCTTCTGTAAAGATTACAGCCTTGGAAATCGTATGGGGCAGTTCTACCTTGTCCTATAGGGCCGCTATGAGTCGGAATCAACTCATTGGCAACGGGTATGATGCAAGAACAGCTGTCTGGTGAAGACAGAACCTGCAAGTTAAAGAAAGGAATTCTTTTCCTTTTGAGAAGTTATATGAATAATGAGGGAACCTTAGGGAAGTTCTCAGAAATTTGGGCACTATTTTTTTGATGTAACTATAATCTTACATAGTAAATAATGTAATAGGTTTCTTAGACAATCTCTCATTTTAATACGGTTTCTAGGACAGATCTTTTTAAAAGAAACATACTCTATATGTCTTGGAACCCTCTGAGGAATGTTACAGAGGGTTCTCTAGATTTCTGATTTTAGCAAATAAGAACATGTAGTCTAGCATACAATGTTATCTTTTAGTTCGTGTTTAAAAAAAAAACTCACCATAAATTCTCGCATATGAAAATGATAGATGCTAGATGCTACCCCAGGTAGTGCAAACAGTTTGCACCTGACTGCTAACCTAAAGGTTGGTGGTTCAAACCCACTCAGAAGATAGGCCTGGCGATCTGCCTCCATTAAGATTACGGCCAAGAAATCCCTGTGGAACAGCTCTACTGTAGCGCATGGGCCAGCCATGAGTTGGGATCAACTTCACTGCACCTAACAGCCCTCTTTTACTTCGTCTATTTAGCCCAGCTATTCGGAAGGGAAGTATCTTACGCCTTTGTGGCCTCCAAAAACAAGGAGATGTGGTGCTTTATGTAAGGCTGCCTCAGGATGCTCCTCACAGATGGTCTCTCTTCAGGCCTTTTGCTCAGCATTGTTCGTATCAGTTCTGCCAACGCTGGGCTGTAATCTTTTGGCACTGGTGGCAGCTGCAAAGAGAAGTAATATCACAGTTATGACTCAATGGTCTTGTGCAACAAAGTAAAAGAAGGCAGAGGTTTCCCAATACTTATGTAAAATCATATATACACCATAAGCAGAAAATAGCCAGTGTATTAGTCTACAGGAAGCATACTGGTGTCCCAGTTATAACAGCAAGTTGTAAGATTCCAGAGTATATCCATCAGCCCAGCAATTCCATTTGAGGACTCTCTCCTTCAGTAAAAGAGCACGAGTTTCTAAAGATGTATATAGCAGTATTGTTCTTGCTGTCGTAAATGACTGGAAACAACTTAAATGTCCATCCATAGGGAACTTGTGGAATAAATTATGGAACATTTTCTTACAGAATACTAGGCATCCACTTAAAAAATAAAAAAGATTTACAAGTATCAACCTGGAAGGATATCCCTCATACATTAAGTCAAAAAAGGAAGTTATGGACCAATGTGTACAACCTGATTCCATTTTTTTTTAAGTATCTGTGTGTATATGTGCACATATGCACTCAGAGTTATGTCTGTATAAAGATGGGAAAAGTCAGGAAGGCCAAGAATCAAACTGCTTGCTAGCAGTGGGGATAGGTGTTGATAGGAGGAGAGGGAAATTTCACCCCTTTCTTGTTGGATTCTCTTAAGTAGCGGAATGAAGGGCAATTTTTACGTTTTTGTGTTTTTCAGTATTTCCAAATTAAAAAATTTAATGGGTCTTGGTATAATATTAAATTTATGTTTTAAGGATTTATGGCCTTAAAACTTAATGGTGCTTGGATGCCTGGCATTGCATAGGGCAACTAGCCTCATACAGTTAGTCACTCTGGTGTCCATATCTTACACAATGCTTTCTGCAATTCTCAACTAGTTGTCAGTGATTGGAACAAGTTCAAACAAAGTGGACTCATTTTAAATGGTGTTCATTTAACCATAACCAGCTTAGAAGACGATACCAATAGCTTCGCAGGTAACCTTTGAGTTATTAAGCCACCTTTACAAATTAATATTTAAAAATTATCAATCTTCTCCTCCTCCCCACAGAAGGGATCCACCCTTCTTAACTAGCCACCCAAAGTCAATTTACTCACTTTTGCCGGTAGCTATTTACAAAGCTGCATTAAATAAACCTTGCTTCAAACATTAAAAACAATTCATTCTGGAATATTCTTTACCTTTCCTTCAATAATCCGATAAACTAAAGAATTCATGTCTTTTGCATTGAAAGCATGCTTCAGGGTAGCCATTTCATACACACAGCATCCTAGAGCCCAAACATCAGACTAGGAAAGAAAAATAGTAAAGAGTTCAATGTCATACCGAGGTACACCCTTCAACTAAAGATTAGACAACCCCATAAAACAAAACAAGACTAATGGGGCACACCAGCCCAGGGATAAGGACTAGAAACCAGGAAGGGACAGGAAAGCTGGTAATAGGGAACCCAAGGTCAAGAAGGGAGAGTGTTGACATGTTGTGGGGTTGTTAACCAATGTCATAAAACGATAAGTATACTAACTGTTTAATGAGAAACTATTTGTTCTGTAAACCTTCATCTAAAGTACAATTAAAAAAAAAAAAAAAAAGAGTTAAATGTCAGAATGCCTTACTTACCCCCCTTACCACCACCCTGGTGGGTTCTAAAATTATGAATACTTTCCTAGAGTTAGGGGAAGTCAACATGCACAGCCAAGTCCTACCTTATAGTTGTAAGGTTTGTTTGAGAACAATTCAGGACTCATGTAGTAGGGCGTGCCAATGAGGGTGCTAGCCATGTCACAGTGGTTCTCTAACACCCGGGCAATTCCTAGGTCACCCACTTTGATGATGTTTGTTCTTGTTAGGAAGACATTTTGAGTTTTCAGATCTCGGTGAAGGATGTGTTTCTCATGTAAATACTGAAGAGAGAAATAAAATTTCATTAAATATAAATATACTCCTGGCTTCTTATGTACCAATCACAATTGCATGAGTTAAAAAGCCTTAGTTACTTACATACCAAAACATTCTTGCTTTATAATCTCTAAATAAAAGAGCTAATTAAGTATGATGCATTTATTTGCCCAGTACCTTCACAATTATTCCCTGGTGCCTTGACAATTAATACCATTTTAGCATTACCTGGATCCAGTTAAAAATACACTTACAAATTCCTACTGAAGGTAGAAGGACATTTTACACAATGTCAGATGCACACTCCTCTCAGACCCATGAAATCCTCAGCTTAATAAGATTTTCAAATATAGAAAGACCATTTCTATTTAGAGAGAATATCTTAGAATTTAAACAAGGTCAATTAATTCTAGACAAGTCTGCTCAGTTCCAGAGTGCTATTTCATAAACAGTCTCACTTTTGGATAAAAAACAAACCAACTTGTTGCCATCAAGTCAATTCTGACTCATAGTGACCCTACAGGACAGAGCAGAGCTGCCCTCTAGCCTTTCCAAGGAGTGGCTGGTGGATTCGAACTGCTGACCTTTTGGTTGGCAGCTGAGCTCTTAACCATTGCACCACCAGGGCTCCCACTTTTGAATACATGTATATTAAGACAAAAACTTGTTTTGCATTTCTTCCCACTGTGCCACAGCAGGTTAAAGCCCAAATCCCCAGTTTAGGCATATTATTTAGCTCAGCTTCCTTGCAGCATGACACAGCCTACCAGCCATTAACAACCATAGTCATTCTTTGATCTTTGTCAACTCTGCTATAAATCGACTTTGCTATGAATATTAAATGAACAGTGAATTGGTTTCCATTGCAATTAGACATGAAATCCATGTCTAGTTCAATACAGGTAGCATTCATTCAGAAACTTTCCAAAACTACAGCAAGAGGGATTGGGGGCACTTCATAAATAGATTTGCCCAAAGACATTTTTTCATGTAAGCATTTGGGGGATAAATGTCCTGAGATCCACCTGCCATCTCCCTGCCACCCTGGAGCAAGTGGGCTGCTGTCAGTCTGGACAGTACCTGCAGAGCCATGGCAATCTGAACAAACCACTCCACCACCTGACTCTCCGGCAGAAGCCGGCCCTTCTGCTCCTTCAGCTTTCGGTATAGATCACCTCCTTCGCAGAAGCCCATGACAATGTAGAGCAGACCATCCCCTCCCTCCCATGACTCTTTGTAGGTGACAATGTTGGGGTGCTTCAGCTGAGACAAGAGCTGTGCTTCCTGCTCAGCAGCTCGCCGCTCTCGGCTGGAGGCATTTCGGAGGTTCAGTTTTTTGATGACATACTACAAAGAAAACACATGTGTTCACAATGGGCAAATAACCATACAGTTTTGTAAGTCCACAAGTATTCCAGGGCTCAGAATCAACCTTCTGGAGCCTGTGAAACAACATATTCATTTTGTTATGCACAAAGCACAAAATTGTTTGCTACCGCTAAAGATACTTTTTGCAGGTTAGACTTATAGCAGGGTGCGGGGTAACAAAAAATTAGCTTTTCCGTCTGCATTTTACAATTTCATTAATGGCTAAAAAATGAGTTCAAGTTAGCATACTACTGGATCAATCATCAAATCTGTGGTAGAGTGTTTTAACTTCTAACATTCCCCGCAAAAGGAAGCCATAAAATATGGCTTCAGTGTACCAACTGCCAACAGAACAGGTCCATAGTTTGTATTAGATACTCAAAGGGCTCTTTCAAGCCAGAAAGGTTAAAAATCACAGATCCTCAACATACAAAATTATCTCCATTAAAAAAAACTCAGTATCCCCTAACACCTAATACACTGCCCTCAATCAACTGAAAAAACAATACAATTCATTCATTCAACAAACATGTACATAAATGTGCTCTGTAAAATGTAAACTACTGCTCAAATGTTTAAGGGGCTATTATTACAACCAGCCCCCCACCCTCTGCTCAAAAAAAATCCAACGGTCCGATGCCTGCTGACCAAATCCCTTACACCTGCCCTCGTGTTCAAGGCAGAGTGACTGGCACCTGACACAAGGCAGAAGGGGTGGGAGGGCCTTATACTTAGGGAGACACTTCCTCTCAGCTTGCCGGGAGCAGCCTATTTTAAGCCTGTCCTGGTGTAATTCTGAAGAGTGCCTCCTTTCACTTTCAAATGTGTCCCAGTTTGTACAATATACGGTCACCCTATTAATAAATCCCATTACGGAATTGGTTCATTATCCTGAGGGTGATGGTAGAAAGTGTTTTAAGCAACGGAGGAGTGACAAGATCAGATTTAAGTTTTTAAAAAATCACTGTGGCTGCAATTAGAATGATGGACTGGAGAAGAGCAAGTCAGGAGGCAAAGAGACCAGGTGGAAGGCCATACCCATAGCTTAACCAGAGATAATGGTATCCTGGATTGGGGTGGTACCAGTGTAGATGGAGAGAAGGCCTGTTGGCTTAGAGACAAATTGATATAATCAGTGAGGAGGAGGGTGTCAAGTACGACTCCCAGGTATCCAGAGTGGGCAACTGGCTGGCTGGAAGTGCCACTCACTGAAATAGGGAACGTGAGAGGAGGTTTGGCGGGAAGATGATGAGTTGAGTTTTAAGTGAGCCCAGCAGCTTGGAGGTCAGATGTTTTGGGCCCTCCATTCAAGGAGCAATGCTTGCTAGGCGCTGCGTTAGGTCCTGGGAATGCATGGTCCCTCAACAATTGTCATGCCCTGTCCCAACTCCCACACACCATGTAGATCAAGCACACAAATCAATACTACAAAGGGGACGTACAGGGAGTTTAGGACGCATACTGGGGCAGGGCTTAGTCTTGGGGGTCACGGACGATTTCCCTGAAGAAGTGCCATCCTAGACAAGCCCCCTTCAGACCACCCTGGGCCTGGCCCTTGGGACGACGCCCTCGGCGCACTGCTGTAGGTCCCCACGCCGGGCCCCCGCCCCGCCCACCTGCCTGCCGTCCCGCCGATGCCTCACGAGCGTCACCTCCCCGTAGCTGCCCCTGCCCACGGCCCGCAGGTAGCAGTAGGCGGCCAGGGGCATGTTCCCGACGCACGCCCACAGTCGGGATGAAGCGGCGGCAGCGAACAGGAGGCCCCGCTCATGCCCAGGAGGCGGCGGCAGTGTCGGCTGCCGTGGCGGCCCGGCCGGGGCAGGAGAGGAGAGACCCAGCCCACCCCAACGCCGCTACCATAGCGATCCCAGCCGGCGCAGCCCCGCGCATGCTCCGTCTTCCCCAGAGGATCCGCCATAGAGCCGAGGCGCCGGCCTGAGCGGTTCCGTCGCGCCCGGAGGACTCGCCATAGAGCAGAGGCGCTCGGCGCGTACAGAGCGACTTCGCCAGCCTCTGCGCAAGCACTCTGAGCGTCGGCTCTACAGCCAGGGTGGCGCCAACAGTAAAATCAGGCAGGCTTCCGCTTATCGAGCTTTTACTTGTTTTAAGCGCTTTGCAAGTATTTTTCATTCATTCTACAAATTTTTGTTTTATTTTTTATTTTTGTTGTACTTCAGGTGAAGGCTTACAGAACAAATAGTTTCTCCTGAAACAGAAGTACACATGTTGTTTTATGACATTGGTTAACAACCCCAGAACACATCAACCCTCTAACTTCTCAACCTTTTTTTTTTGGTGAAAATACACATAGCCAAAGATACACCATTTCAAAAATTTCTACATGCACAGTTCAGTGACACTGAGTACGCTCTTCGAATTGTGCTGTTATTCTCACTTAAGATGAAGGCTTACAGAACAAAATAGTTTCTCATTTAACAGTTACTGCAAGTGTTGACCTATGACAATGGTTAACAATCTCACATCTCATCAACAATATTCTTACTCAACCTTGGGTTCCCTATCACCAGCTTCCAATATCCTTACTCAACCTTGGGTTCCCTATCACCAGCTTCCTTGTCCCCTTCTGCTTTCTGGCCCTTGTCACTGGACTCCTGTACCTTGTTAGTCTCATTTGGTTTTACCGGGCTGTCCACTCCCAGGCTGAACAGTGAACCTCGGAGGTAACTTCACCACTGAGCTAAAAGGGGGTCTGGGGGCCACACTCTCGGGGCTTCTCCAGTCTCCTTTAGGCCAGTAAATGTGGTCTTTTTTTGTGGGTTAGAATTATGCTCTACATCCTTCTCCAGCTCTGTCCAGAACCCTCTGTTGTGATCCTGGTCAGAGCAGTCAGTGGTGGTAGCCAGGCACCATCTAGCTGTACTGGACTCAGTCTGGTGGAGGGCTCGGTGTGTTTTATTTTTTAAAACATAATTTTATTGGAACTTTATATTGGCTCTTTTTCTCCTTGTTTTCTTAATCTCAAAGTAAAGTATATTTTGACTTGTGACCCTGTGTACAACAGAACAAAACACTGCCCAGTCCTGTGCCGTCCTCACAATCGTTGCTGTTTGAGTCTATTGTTGTAGCCACTGTGTCAATCCATCTTGTTGAGGGTCTTCATCTTTTTTGCTGATCCTCTACTTTACCAAGCATGATGTCCTTCTCCACGGATTAATTCCTCCTGACAACATGTATAACGTACGTGAGATGAAGTCCCACCATCCTCACCTCTAAGCAGCATTCTGGCTATACTTCTTCCAAGACAGATTTGTCTGTTCTTCCCTCAGTCCATGGTATATTCCGTTTTCTTTGCCAACACCATAATTCAGAGACATCAAGTCTTCTTCGGTCTTCCTTGTTTATTGTCCAGCTTTTGCGTGTATTTGAGGTGATTGAAAATACCATGGCTGGGGTGAGGCACATTCTAGTCCTCAAAGTGACATCTTTGCTTTTTTAAATTTATTTATTGTACTTTAGATGAAGGTTTACAGAACAAATAGTTTCTCATGAAACGGTTAGTACACATATTGTTTTATGACAATGGTTAACAACCCCACGACATGTCAACACTGTCCCTTCTCAGCCTTGGGTTCCTTATTACCAACTTTATTGTCCCCTCCTGCCTTCTAGTCCTTGTCCCTGGACTGTTGTGCCCCATTAGTCTCGTTTTGTTTTATGGGGTTGTCTAATCTTTGGCTAAACAATGAATCTCAGGAGTGACTTCATAACTGAGCTGAAAGGGTGTCCAGGGGCCATACTCTCAGGGTTTCTCCAGTCTCTGTCAGACCAGTAAGTCTGGCCTTTTTTTGTGAGTTAGAATTTTGTTCTACATTTTTCTTCAGCTCTGTCTGAGACCCTCTGCTGTGATCCTGGTCAGAGTAGTCAGTGGTGGTAGCTGGGCACCATCTAGTTGTACTGGACTCATTCTACAAATATTAATTGACTCCTTGCTATGTGCCAGGCTGACAAAGTCCCTGCCCTCCGGGGGCGCATATTTCTAATGGAAGTACAAATTCTAGGCTTTACAAGTAACATTTGTTGTTTTTGCTTTATCACGTATCTAATGGCCTATCCAAGGAGCCCTGGTGGTGCAGTGGTTAAGTGCTTGGCTGTTAACAGAAAAGTTGGCTGTTGGAACCCACCAGCCACTCCACGGGAGAAAGATGTGGCAGTTGGCTTCCATAAAGATTATAGTCAAGAAAACCCTATGGAATAACTACTCTGTCCTGTAGGGTCGCTCTGAGTCCGAATCAACTAGAGGGTAATGGACTTCATTTGGTTTAAACGATACATTCATCAATTCATCTTATTTTTTATGCATTTCAAAGTAAAGACATGAGTGCACTTCACCCTTGAACACCTCAGCCTGCATATATTAACTAGAGTTCAATATTTATTTACAGTCCATTTTGTTTTATTGTGGAGATTAAATTTACTTGGAGTGGAATTCACAAATCTTAAGTGTACCATTAAATAATTTTGACAAATGCATACACCTATGTAAGCCAAGGAAACCCTGGTGGTGTAGTGGTTAAGAGCTGCTGCTGCTAACCAAAAGGTGGGCAGGTCGAATCCACCAGGCGCTCCTTGGAAACACTACAGGGCACTTCTACTCTGTCCTATAGGGTCGCTATGAGTTGGAATCGGCTCAAAGCATTTGGTGTTTTCGTTTTTGTTTTTGTTTTTAATGTAACCCAAACTCTTTATCAAGATGTGGAGAAATGTTTTCAACCGTTTTTTTGTTTGTTTGTTTGTTTGTTTGTTTTCATTATCAACCCCTAAGGAACTTTTTAAGATAGTGTTTCAAAATCACCTCCCCACGAAATGTTAATATCACAAATATACTGTCTATCTGTTTATGTATTGTGGCCCTTTGGAGGTAATGTCTTAAATTTTTTTGCCGCCTAAGAATTTTTGCCCCATTGGGGCAATATTACCCCCTTGATAATGCATTACCATCACCCCAGAATGTTAATTCATGCCCCTTCCCAGTCAATCCTCAACCCTCTCCAGAGGCTACCCTGTTCTGATGTTCTTCACCATAGATTAGTTTTGCCTAGTGGCAAAATGGAACTATATTAGACACTCTTTTGCTCTCTACAGCATAATATCTGTAAGATTCATCTGTGTTTTGCATGTTTCAGTAATTCCTTTTTATTGCTGAATAGTGTTCTAATTACATAAGATGCCACAATTTGTTTATTCTTTCACCCGTTGATGGGTGTTTAGGTTGTTTCCAGTTTGGGGCTATTATGGATAAAGTTGTTACAGCATATCTGTGGTATTAAAATTATGTGGGTAAGAGGTGATTAGAGAAAACTGTCTAGAAAGTTTCCTTGAGTAGATTTTAAAAAAAAGATTGAAAACACTTTTTTCTCTATATCTCAATAAAGGGTTTCAGTTACATTAAAAAAAAATTTAAAAATTCAAATTCATTGCCATTGAGTTGATTCTGACTCATGGCAACCCCATGTGTTACACAACAGAACTGCTCCATGGGATTTTCTTTGCTGCAAAGTTTACTGAAGCAGATCACCGGGCCTTTCTTCCTTGGTTCCGATCGGGGGTGGGTTGAACCACCAAACTTTAGGTTAGTAGCAAATCGTTTGCACCACCCTAGAGGCCTGATCATTCATGTACAAGTCTTTACATGGATATACGCTTTCATTTCTTGAGGAAGTATGTAGGAATGGAATTGCTGGGTCATAGGGTGGGTATATGTTTAGTTTTACAAAACTGAAAGTTTGGTGGTTCGAACCCACCCAGTGGCTACACAGGAGAAAGACCTGGTGATCTGTTTCTGTAAAGATCATAGCCTAGAAAACCCATGGGGCAGTTCTACTCTGTCACATGGGGTTGCTATGAGTTGGAATCAACTCAATAATACCCAACAAGAACAATTTTAAATAAAGTGTATTAGCTCATTTAATCCTTATACCAACCCTGTGACCCCACCTCAACCCATTGCTGTCAAGTCAACCCAATTCCAACTGTCAAATCAATTCCAACTCACAGCAGTCCTATAGGACTGCCCCACAGAGTTTCCAAGGAGTGGCTGGTGGATTCGAATTGCCAACCTTTTGGTTAGCAGTCGTAGCTCTTAAACACTGCGTCACCAGGGCCCTGTGAGGCTGGTACTATTATCATCCCCATTTTACAGTTGAAGAAACTGAGTCTCTGAGGAGTTAAGAAACTCAAAACAATACTGAAGGCTTGCTCACTCCGAAAACCCCCTTCCCATCCACGAGAAAGCTTCCTAGAAAATGACTCAGATTCCCTAGAGGCTTTTCTTGGTCTTCATCTACCCCTCCTCTCCTCAGCAGCTTTGCACCTCTGGGACATCCTTTCCTTTCTTGGTTTCTAGGACTTTGTGGGTTCTCCTGCTCCCTTATCCACTCCCGTTCTCCTCTGACTTCTCATGCTTACTCCAGGTTCTGCCCTCCGATTTTTCCCACCACCCCTGAACTTGCTTTTCTTCAAATCTATCATTCTCTCTACAGACATTTACTGAGGTCCTGCATGGCACCAGGCCCTGTGCGGTGTCCTGGAGGCACAACAGTGAAGGAGATAGAAAAGTTCCTGCCCCATGAGGCTTACAGTCGACGGAGGAGAAAGCCGTTAATCAGTGATGCACACTAAGTTATCCTTTCTAACTGAGGTCAATGGTCTGCAAAAAGTCACAGGGCCCAGCATGGGCATGCAGGCAATGTTGCCCAAAGAAGCATTGCATGAGCTGAAGTTTGAAGGAAAACATTTTCATGCCAAGGGAGCAACATATGTAAGGCCCAATGGACTTGTTTCATGACTACCCCATACTACAGTGTGAACACCCTGAGGGCTGGGCCAAACCTGCCTGTGTCAACACCCTAAACCCAGCACTTGTCATAGGGCTGGCACACAGCAGGTGTGAATGAATGAATTGAGGGTTGATAAACAAATGAGGAAAAAAGCACCTGCCTATGTGAATCTAGAAGTCTCTAAGGTTGAAGCTGAGAGACCCAGAGGACCATGGGCCAGGTGAGAAGGAGGGTTCAGCAGGGGCCAGACCACTCAGCACCTGGAAGTGTGTTAGGCAAAGACGGGCGTGGAGCAGATGGACCTCTTCAAATGATGACTCCGGCTGCTGCCTGGAGAGAGAACTGAGGGAGCAGACTGGAAGTAGGGGGAATAGCCATCTGGATGACCGATGATGGTGGCTTGGACCCAGTAGTGGCTGGGGATTTGGAGAGAAGTGAATGCATCAGAGAGATATTTTGAGGGCCAGGGGTGGCAATGGGTGGTCTAGGAAAGGGAAGCATCCAGGACATCACCTAGCTTTCCAACTTGGATGCCTGACTGGATGATAGTGGCCTTCACTGGGGTGGACAACGACAGGGGGAGACTAGGCCTGCAGATGGGCCAAGGGGAGGGAGAGAGAAAGGTCATGAACTTAGTTTGGCCATGTGAGATTGAGGGCTCTGCGCTGTCAGGACGGGAGGTCAGCAGGCACTTGGCTGTGGGGCCCAAGCTCAGTGCAGGCTGGGCCCAGGGGCTTTCCCATTGACACCAACAGCACAGCCACCCTCCCAGTCCCCCAGGCTCAATCCTCAGCAGCCCCAGCTGCTTTCTGTCTACCCACCCCCATCTCCCATATCCACATGGTGGGTGAACTTATCCTCTTCTTCTGTAACATGGGTATAATCATACTGTCTATCTCGTGGGGTAGTTGTGAGCTGTAAATGAATTAGTGCACAAAAGATGTTCAGAAGCCACCTGGCACTAGTCAGCTATCTCTGTTCCCCCACCCCCAGTACCTCTGGTTTAAAAACAAAAAACAAAAATAACTGTGCCCAGTGAGTCAATTTCAATCCATGGCAGCCCCATGTGTTACAGAGTAGAACTGCTCCATAGGGTTTTCTTGGCTGTAATCTTTCCAGAAGCAGACTGCCAGGCCTTTCTTCGGCAGTGCCACTGGGTGGGTTCAAACCATTAACCTTTAGGTTAGTAGTTGAACACAAACTGTGCCACCCAGGGTGACCATGAGTTAGAATTGAATCCAATGGCCCCTCCTGCAGGCCATGCAAATGTGTTTCCAGCACCTTCCATGGGCCAGTCTCAGTGTTAGCCATGTCCGAAGAGCACAGTCCTGATCTCGCCTCACCCCTGCTCAAGATATCTTCTATATTCCACACTCAAAAGGCTGACTGCTTTCAGACCCCTGTATCAGCTGGTCCCAAGGCATTTCCTAGCCTCCTTCCCCACCCTATTCATCAACTCCTGTTCCCATCATACAGGCCCCTCCGCCTTCCCCCAGCATACCTCTCACTTACCCATCTGCTTTTCTCTCCCTCCCCTTTCCACCTCCACCTTTCAGGAACCTTCTCCTAAGCCCTTTGGAGATAAGCCCCATCTGCTGAACTCCCACAGTTCTCTGTTTATGCTCCCCTTCAGCTTCTGACCACTCCCGGGCGTTCATGGCACTTCCTTTGACGTTTCTGACTCCCTTCTCCCAAGTCATCAGCTCACTGAGCAGAAGGAACCACTCACGTTTCATCACTGGTGTCCCAGTGCCTGGCACTGTGCCCAACACACAAGGTCGATGCTGGTGCAGGGAATACACAGAACCTTGAACGGACGATTTCATCTCTGTCTACCTCATCCTCCACAAAGGCCTGAAAACAGGCCAGAAGGTCATCCTGGCCTGGGGATGATAAAGCCTCTCCCAGAACCTGCCCTGAGAGACAAAGTCCAGGACAAGCAAATAGAGATCAATGAGGCCCCTGGGCCCTCGCTCCGTATCAGGGTCACAGTAGCCTGGACTTCCTACCTGGGACCACGGAGTGTGACCAGGGACTGTGTCTGCCCCAGTGTGCTGTGTGGCTTGTGGGAGACTAAAAGAATTTGGGCATAAAAATTAAGAAACTGCAGGTACGAGAGGGGTCTCTGGGGACCTTCTCTCTGGGGTCTTTGACTCCACTTCTTTCTTCCTCATAACACAGAGGACCTTCCTGTCATTATGTAATTGTTAGGGCTTAGGCTTTGGAGTCTGAGAGACCTGGGTTTAAATCCCTATTCTGAAATTTTGGGGGCCCAAGGGTAGAGTGTTATGGATTGCATTGTATCCCCCCAAAATAGGTGTTGGGAGTCCTGACCTCTATACCTGTGGATGCAATCCTAGTACAATTTTCTTTGTTATGTTGATGAGACCATATCAGTGTACCGGTTATATCATTTCTGCGTGGTATAAGCAGTAGCATGGATACAGAGACTGGCAAGCACAAATGAGGGAAAGATCGATGCCATGTGGAGATAGCCAAGCAACCGAGAAAGGCCGGGGCTAGAGAAGCCCTAGAAGCCTGGAGAAGCCTCAGAGCAGCCCCAAGGGGTCCCCCAGGATTAGATGAACTGGCAGGTCTTCTCCATTCAAGGTGGTTGTACATAGTGGGGCACAGTCTGGAGTTTAGCTAGGAGTTTACAAAGCCCAGAGCTGGGGAATCCCCTAAAGGAGAAAGTTTTCAAGGTCAGTTTTTCATTACCAACATTGTGATATTTGCCCTTGCTTTGTCTAATGTTTAATCCGTGTTTATCCAGAATGTTATTGATTACTGGTCTGAGTGAAGTGACAGGGCAGCAGGCGCCTCAAGACCATGAACGGCGCCATGGGGCTGCAGGGGCTGCTGTGCATGTACCTGGTGTCCCTCTCCGTCCTGCAGGCCTTGCCTGCTGGGGATTCAACCACAGCCAGGCCCAGGGGCAGTGAGGTATGTGTCTAAGCCCATGGGGCAGAAACAGGCAGCTGGGACTAGAGGGGGCCCAGAAAGGGCAGAGGACCACCACCCCAGGGGCCAAGGTAACCCCCACCCACCTCCATCCCTGCTAACGGGATAGGTGACCACCTAGCAGCACTGGCGAGGTGAGACTGGAGGGGCAGAGAACACAGGCTGAGGTCCATTCTCATCCCTTAACAGATAGGCCGTGGTCCCCTAAGCCTTCAAACTCACACTTGATTTTGTTTTTGCAGAAGCGACAGGCTGTGGACAGAGTGAGTGAGAGTCTCGGCAAAGGGGTCTGTGAGGGGGCTGTTATTACATCCTCATTTCCATCTGGCCCTCTAGGAGTGTCCCCCTCTGTCAGTGCTACAGGCATGGGGCAGTCCTGTCTCCTAGGAACGGGGACGTGTTCCCACCCACCGTGCCCCTGCACGGTCTCAGGCAGAGAGAACGAGTCTTCTCAGGAGGCCTGGTCAACTCTTCTGGCATCTCAGGACTTTGTATCTGAGCCAGGTTCTGAGCCCCAAAATGTCAAGGAGGCCTCTCATTGGCTCAGAGGCCCCCATCCAAAGCTACATCTCCCTCACATCTCATTTTAGGTCGATGGCATAATCATCCGGAGTATGAAAATCAACTGCAAAGTTACCTCTCGCTTTGCCCACTATGTCATCACCAGCCAAGTGGTCAACAATGCTGATGAGGCCAAGGAAGTGGCCTTTGATGTGGAAATCCCCAAGACAGCCTTCATCAGTGACTTCGCCATGTGTGTGCCTTGTCTGACTCCCACACCTCATCCCAACCCACACTCCCCAAAGGTGTCCACTCACCGTGTCCCAGCCTGAGACCCTGGCTCAGAGTGGCCAGACAGTGCAGACTGTCTCCTCATTTCCAAACGGGCCACAGGTCAGGCCCAGCTTTGAGGGTAGGAAGAAGTCCTTTAGGTCTTGTCTCAGCTCCTAGCTTGGAAGGCAAATGGTGGTCCTGGAAGGCAAATTGGGGCCTTGGACAGCATGTTTTCCACCTAGCACCCAAGGAGCAAAGACCAGAATCCCAGCCTTCTTACTGAATTTTGGGGAGCCAAAGGGTAGAGTTACTGTGGCTGCCCCCTCACTGCCCAGTGCCCCCTGAGCATCACTGTGGACAGGGGGAGGCAGGCCAGGGGACACCTTCCTGTAAGTGCTGGCACGACTAGGAGGTACTCTGGGTCTAAGCTCTGAGCACCTCCCACAAGAAGGACCTGTGTGGTCAAGGAGGGGTCACCTCCCTTGAGGACCTTCTTCCTTCCCTGCAGCACATCAGATAGAAACACATTTGTTGGAAACATCAAGGACAAAACGACTGCATGGAAGCAGTACCGGAAAGCCGCCATCTTAGGAGAGAATGTTGGCCTTGTCAGGTGAGTTCTGGGCCCTGCTGGCATAGTCTCCAGGACTGGGCCTCCCCAGCCCACCCCAGCTGAGGGCTGCAAGGTGGCCTGGGATGCAGAACTGCCCCAGGCTGATGGGAGGGTGAGAAAACCACTAGTCTCGAATGCCAGCATGTGTGCATGGACAAGGCCTCCTCCCAGATCAACCTCAGGGAGAGGTGGGGCCAGCTGAGACAAGGATGAAGGCCAAGGAAACCTGGGAGGATCACCTAAAATAAGAGATATCGTCTGAGGGCCATGCTTCAGGTGACAAGGACTCAGACATCATTTACCATTCGTCTGTCTGTCATTGCCTCTGTGGTGTGTCCAGGGCCTCAGGAAGGACTATGGAGCAATTCACCATCCATGTCAACATCAGTCCCCGGAGCAAGGCCACATTCCAGCTGACCTATGAGGAGGTGCTGAAGCGAAAACTTGGGCAGTATGACATTGTCATCAAAGTGAAGCCCAAGCAGTTGGTGCAGCATTTTGAGGTAGATCACAGATGGCCCACACCCAGGGTGGTGGCCCTGAGAGCGAGGCTCCTTCCTCTCTCTCTCTTCACCACTCTGAGCCTTGGTCAGCATCCACCATGTGCCAGCCCCAGCCTGAGCACACAGGGATGGGGATGGACTCCTCAGGGTGGACTCCAATGGGCTCTTCCTGGGCAGGGAGCTCCCTGAACCCTCCAACCTCCTCCTCCTCCTCTCTGACCCTTGGTTTTCTCATCTGTTAAATGGGAGCTTTCTGCACATCCCAGAACTTCCAGAAAGATCACAAGAGATACCAAATGTCCAGGTAGTTTGTGAACCAGAAAGTTCCTGGGTGCGTGTGATTGCCACTGGCACCCAAGTGGTGACTGAGTTGAGGGGTGCAGGTACAAGTGTCCTCATTCAGCAAATGCTTTTGGAGTGCCTCCAATGTGCCAGGCCCTATACATAGCGCAGGGTGAGCGCCGCTCACAGTAGGTGGCCAGGACACATGTTGGCTATTGACTGAGACTTGGTGATGACCTGAGCAAGAGCCTTGGAGCAGGACTTCCTTCAATGTTGCAGATCAATGTGGACATCTTTGAGCCCCAGGGGATCAGCAAGCTGGACGCCCAGGCCTCCTTCCTCCCCAAGGACCTGGCCCAAACCATCAAGAAGTCCTTCTCAGGGAAAAAGGTGTGTATGGTGGCTGGGGATGGTGGTGGGCCCTTGGGCTTTCTCAGCCTGGCCCAACCTGGCAGGGCTACAGGCAGCCCTCGAGGTGAGGGAGGCAGGTATCCCAGGGGAACTCAGCATACCTGGTTCTCAGAGCAATTAGGAAAAGGCTACATGCTGAGTTTGGGGAAGGCACCAGCTCTGGCTCCACAATTTGCTGGCTGCATGGTTTGGGGAGAGTTGCTGGCCTGCTTGGGCCTCAGCTACACCCACTGGAAAGCATGCAGGGAAATGTATGCACATAAGCAAACCTTGGAGTCCCTGGGCAGTGCAAACGGTTAAGGTTCCTGGCTGCTAAACGAAAGATTGAGGTTTGAGTCCACCCAGAGGCACTTTGGAAGAAAGGCCTGGCGATCTACTTCAGAAAAAATCAGCCATTGAAAAAACCCTGTGGAGCACAGTTCTACTCTTATACATATGGGGTCACCATGAGTCAGAATCAACTCAACAGCAACTGCTTTTGGCTCAAGCAAACCTCAGGCACTGTTGTGGTTAAAACTCCAAGTTTCCGTTTTCTTAGAAACATAAATAAACTGGCAAAGGCCTTTGGTCTCACCGAGAGCCTTGCAACCCGTTTTCAGGGAGCCCAGAAGCCCCTGCTGGCCCCCTCCCCAGGCCCTGGAGGAGTGTGGGGGATGGCTGTTTTGCAGCTAGTGTCCCCCTTCCTAGCTCACCCTCGACCCAAGCCATGAGCAAATAAATTCTTTAGTTCTCACCTACCTTGGGTAGCAATTAATTTTTTTTAAAGTTTCTTACTTTTTTTTTTTGGCTGGAGGAGGTTCCTCCACTTTAGACAAAATATGAGACCATGCTTACTTTCATGGTCTTTGTCTAACAATTCTTTTCAAGTTTTCTTTGATGAGTATATCTTACTATTATAACACATACAAAAAGTAAAAATAAAAAGTTCTTTAAAGAAAATGTGCAAAGTACAGAAGTATAGAAAAATACAGAGTAAAAACCATCCCTAGCTTCCCTGAGCACCAGCACCAAGGCAGACCAGACCGCCGTTCCCTCTCTGGGCCTTTCCTTCTGCTCTTTGCTCTTTCTCTGTGTCTACGAACAGGGGACACTCAGGGTCTAGGTGGGTTTTATTTTCTAGCACAGTTTTGTAGCCCTGCTTTTTCACTTGACAGTTTGGGGTTGACTAATATCCCTCAGGGAGCCCTGGTGGCACAGTGGTTAAGCATTTGGCTGCTAACCAGAACGTCAGCAGTTTGAATCCACCAGCCGCTCCTCGGAAACCCTATGGGGCAGTTCTATTCTGTCCTATAGGGTCACTATGAGTTAAAATTGACTGGATCGCAACAAGTTTGTAATGTCCCACATGGAGCCCTGGTGGTGCAGTGGTTAAGAGCTCAGCTGCTAACCAAAAGGTCGGCAGTTGAAAGCCACCAGCTGTTCCTTGGAAACCATATGGGGCAGTTCTACTCTGTCCTATCGGGTTTCTGTGAGTCGGAATCGACTCATTGGCAATGGGTAATGTCCCTCATGATATCATACTGTTACTATTTTATTCTTACTTATGTACCTAAAGTGGTGATGCTTATTGTAGAAAATCCCAATGATTTATGTGCGTATAAGCAAAGAAACGGGCCTTCTCGCCTACCATCTACAGGTGTTCGCTCTCAACAGCTGGTTAGGGGACCACCAGACTCACCTCTATGGCCATGCAGACACACACACACACACACACACACACATCTTCTATGTTGCCTTTGCAAACATCCTGTTTTTGGCTGCGTGAACCATTAACTTCACATCCCCCGTGGTCCCAGGGTCACGTGCTTTTCCGACCCACCATGAGCCAGCAGCAGTCCTGCCCCACGTGCTCCACATCCTTGCTGAATGGGGACTTCAAGGTGACCTATGATGTCAATCGAGACAAGATCTGTGACCTGCTGGTGAGCCTGAAGTTGTGGCACAAGACCCAAACGGTAGGCAGGGGGTACTCGGGAGAGAGAGGCCTCACTCCTCTCCCTGTGCTTCAGGTCGCCAATAATCACTTTGCCCATTTCTTGGCGCCCCAAAACCTGACGAACCTGAACAAGAACCTGGTTTTCGTGATTGACGTCAGTGGCTCCATGGCAGGCGAGAAAGTGAAGCAGGTAGACCATGGCTTCAACACTTCACCTAGTGGAAGCTTCTTCAGCCCTGTCACCCGCCTCATGCTGGTTTTGTCACCACAGTCTGGGTTTGGGATTTCTGCTCCTGCTCAGAGGCAGGGTGATTTATTAGGAAATCCTGGTGGTTAGAGGCTCTGGAATCAGCCACTATTTCCTCATTGTGCAGTCTTGGGCAAGTGCGTTCACCTCTCCTCAACAACAAAAAATGGGAAGATAACAATGTCCACAGGGCCAAAGCGTTTATGGATGGGCAACTCCTTGGGAGGTGAAATGTCTACACCACAAGTGCAGGGTATAAGTATGGCGGCTGTGGAAATGGTTCTCTCAGCAGGGTGTGACACACTGCCTGAGGGGTCAAAGTGGTCTGTCCATGGTGCAGTGAACCACAGGTGAACAAGCAGAGTTTTAGAAACACAGACTCCTGGGGTCCTCTTTTTCAATCCTGCCCAACCTGGACTCTTGGTCATTCCTTCTCCCCATGCTGGGGCCCTTCACCTTCTCTGTCCCCCTCATCTGCCCCAGCCCCGGCAGGATGCCCCTCTGCTGGGGCTGCATGGCTGGCCTATCCATGACATGTCCCATTGTCCTGTGGATTCCTGAAACAGGGCCACCCTGGGGACATGTCCCTCCACTGACTGTCCTGTCCTTGCAGACCAAGGAGGCACTCCTTAAAATCCTGGGGGACATGAGGCCGGATGACCACTTTGACCTGGTTCTCTTTGGGTCTCAAGCGCGGTCGTGGAAGGGCTCACTGGTGCAGGCATCCGCCACCAATCTGCAAGAGGCTAGAAACTTCATACAGTACTTCTCCGTGGCTGGGGGTAAGAGCAGGGGTCTCAGGCCACCACCTTGTGGCCTCTGTCCCCTCGGAATGAGGGTGTATGCTGGTCTGCTTTCTCTCTTTTGTAGGCACAAATATGAATGGAGGTTTGCTCCGGGGAATTGAGATCTTGGACAGAGCCCAGGAAAGCCTCCCAGGGCTCAGCAATCATGCCTCGATTCTCATCATGTTGACAGATGGCGAGCCCACCGAGGGTAAGCACCGGCTGCCTTGGGAGGTGGTGATCTCATTGTTGGAGGCATTCAAGCCAAGGTTGCAAAACCAGTCATTGGGGATGCAGTGGGGGAGGGGAACAAGAAAAGCTTAGGGCAAAGTCAAGCACTGGTCTAGAAACCCAGTTCAGACCACAAAGTCTATGGGAGAGCCAAGGCTCACTTCTGTCCTTTCAGTTGGAAAATTGGTGACTTCTGCATGATACAGGGCTGCATGGGGCCCTGGAGGACAGGCAGGATTCCCAGTATTGAGTTTAATGAACTGTTTATTGAGCACTTCCTGTGTGCCAAGAACAGGGCTAGGGACCAAGAAGAGCTACCAAGAAAACGAGATGTGTCGGTTCTCCAGCAGCCCAGGGTCCACTAGGGGAGGCAGACCCGGCAGCAGACATGCTGTTGAGAGCCCTGAAAAAGCAGGATGCTAGGCGGCAGCAGGACCACAGAAGGGAGAGCCTGGCCTGCGCAGGGTCCTGGAAGACCTCCTGGAGGCAGTGACCTTGCACTCAGTCCAGGTTAGGAGAGGAGAGGCAGGAAGTGATCTCTGGCTGAGGAGGCAGCATGAGTATGAGCCAGGAGGTGTGCAGGGCAGGGTCTGCAGACTGGGACGGATGAGGGCGGAAAGGTCAGCAGGGCCTCGCAGACCATGGCAAGGAGCCTTGGGAGGATTTAAAGCGGTGTGGCTGAGTCAGATCAGCTTGTGACTGATCCATATGGAAGGTGGGGTCTGTCTGCGAGGGGCCCTGGTAGAAGCTGTTGCAGTCATCCAGGTGAGCCAGGAGAAGGGTGTTGCCTCGAGATGCCCATGGGGACTGGAGAACACCTGGGTCTGAGATGAGACACCCCAGGGAGTGTGCCCCAAAGTCCCTTTGTGCCCCACACGCCTGTGGGCCAGGCTTCTGTCACTGCCCGGGTGTGTGGCTGCAGGAGAGACGGACCGCTCCAAAATCCGTGCGAACATCCAAAAAGCCATCCGGGGCAGGTTCCCACTCTACAACCTGGGCTTGGGCAACAACGTGGAATTCAACTTCCTGGACGCCATGTCCATGGAGAACAACGGGAGGGCCCAGAGAATCTACGAGGACCATGATGCCTCCCAGCAGCTGAAGGTCATGTCCCCTGACACACATACCCACACATGCACACACACACACACAAAAGCACGCGCACACACACACTGCCAACAGTGTCCCATAGGGAGCCCGGCCTTGGTGGCCATTTGGCCTCTGGCAAGGGCTTTAAATCAGCTGGGTCACCTTGAGCCAGTTTCTGAACCTGTCTGAGCCTGATTCCTTCCCTGTGGTGGGGATCCCGACACCCCTACTTTGTAAGCAGGAATCAGATGGTCCTTGCAGAGTGCTGAATGTAGTGTCCATTACACCACTCTGTGCGAGAGGGTGGTTTTTGCCCCGGAGGATCTCACAGTCTGGGGTGTGAGTGAATGGGGCTGTTGGGGACAAAGGAACAGGTTTTGAGGTGAATCCAAGTCCTGTGCAGAGATGGGGTGGGCTTGTCATCGGCAGCAGGAGCATGGGCTGGGTGCCCATGGTGATCCACAGGCTCTGAGGCTGCCCCACCCACCCACCCTTGCAGGGCTTCTACAGCCAGGTAGCCAACCCCCTGCTGGTGGATGTGGAGATGCAGTACCCCCAGGACACCGTGGTGGCCCTGACCCAGCAGCGCCATAAACAGTACTACAAAGGCTCAGAGATTGTGGTGGCCGGGCGCATTGCTGAAAACAAGCTGGGCAACTTCAAGGCTAATGTGCACGCCCGTGGGGTAAGTGGGCAGCCATGGAGGGTGGAGAGGCCAGCGGCCCCTAGAGGCCCCAACCCCACACTATCCCTTTGTCTGCCCACCCCCAGGGGCCATTGATTCCCCCAGAACAGTGCCCCACCCATACATCACAATCCCCCCCAGGCCCAAGGTCCTCTCCATGCAGGTGTCCTGGGGGCTGGGCGACTGGAATGGGGCCAACATGGCCTTGATTAGTTGAAGTCCCTTGGCCCAAAATGGACTGCCCGTTGCTCCTCACTTCAACCTCCCCAAGGAGACATTTCCCAGACTCCTATTGTGCGTGGGGCTCTGTGCCGGGGGCAGTGTGTGTATGTTTGTCACAGACGTGTAAGACTGTCCCCTGCCCCCTCAAGGTGTGGACTGGAGCCCCGCAGTGTGGTTGCAGGTTCAGAACAGGGGCTTTGAGAGAGGACAGCTGAGCTGGACCTGGCTGTGCCCTAACCAGCTGTGTGACCTTGAGCAAGTGGGTCGAGCTCCCCAGGCCTCAGTTTCCTTTTCTGTAGCTTGGGCATAATAGTGCACTGGAGTGTTGTGTGGAGTAAATGAAACAATGCACTCCACACACTGATGTGGTGCTGCTCATAGAAAGCCCTCGGGAGGGGGTGACCACCGCTATTGTAGCTGGGGAGAGAAGACACGTCCGTGAATCATAACAAGTTGAACAACGCAGCCCACTCAGGATAGTGGGCTTTGGAGTCGCAGGTTGTGATGGAAACAACCTTGCAATTGGGTACTTGTTGGCCTCGCCTGGAGAGGGTAATTCCATGAAGGCAGGGCCCTGTCTGTCCAACCGGCTGTATACTCAGAGCCTAGGCCAAGCCTGGTTCACAGAGGGTGGTCAGCAAGTATTAGTAGAATGAATGAGTGAATGAGGATGAGGAGAAGAGGCTCAGGAAATGGGGAGGCGCTGAGAATGAAGCTGCAGAGACCGGATGATGGTGGAGCGCTGCCTCAGAACCTTGAGCGCCAGCCAAGGGTTGTGCCCATCAGGGGCTATGGCCTCTCTCCCCATCTCCACCCTCAGGAGGGCCAAGAATTTCAGACAACCTGCCTGGTGGATGAGGAAGAGATGAAGAAACTGCTCCACGAGCGGGGTCACATGCTGGAGAACCACGTCGAGCGCCTCTGGGCCTACCTCACCATCCAGGAGCTGCTGGCCAAGCGGTATGACCCTGTGGCTGGCTGGGGTGGGTGCCGTCCCCGGAGAGCTCCTGCCTCCCGGCCTCGGCCTTTCATGAATGGAAAAGCGGCAGCTCTGGGCCTCTGAGTTTGCTGCAGTCAGCTTTGCTTGCTAATTTAATATCAACCAGCCAGTCAATAGTGTGGGAGGGCGGGAGCCACTGGGGACACAGGGCAGCCCGCTGTTCACCCACACTGAGCCTCCGCTGTGCCCAGACACACTTGCCACACGCTCCTTTAATCCTCACAGCATTGGAGGGAAAGCTCTCATTATCCCCACTAAACAGACGAGCAAGCTGAGGCTTCAGAGGCAGACCACTTGCCCCAGGTCTCGTAGCTGTTAAATTCTCTATGAATCTCTGACGCATCCTCCCCAAACCCTGGTTTTCTGTTTTCTCTATGAGAGGTCATTAAACCGTGAAGACCCTAAGGGCACTGCAAATGCTTAATTCATGTTTGTTGAATGAATGAATGAGTGAATGAAACGGTGAAAGGACTAGGCAGTGCAAGCCTATTATCATCCGAGCTATGGGGCTTGGAGCTGGTGTCTGTCCCCAGGATGAAGGTGGAGGGGGAGGAAAAGGCCAACCTGTCAGCCCAGGCCTTGAAGATGTCACTGGACTATCAGTTTGTGACCCCGCTGACCTCCATGACCATCGGCGGCATGGCTGACCAGGACGGTCTGGGGCCCATCATCGACAAGCCCCAGGAGGGTATGGGCGGCGAGGGTCTGCAGAGCAGGAGGCTGGGGGCTATAGGGAGACTTCTGAGGGCCAAGAACTTTCTGAGCTTTAATTCTCTTCCCTTTTTCTCCCTTCCAGATGACTCACCCTCAGGTGAGTTTTAAATCTCATGGGTTTCATAGAGGGACTTTCGGTGGCTGGGCAGGTGGCCTTTGCTCAGCCCCACAGCGTGAGGCTTGCCTCTCCCACGTCTTTCCTGCCTCATCTCCTTCCTCCAACCTCTTTCTTCCCCCAAGATGCCTTTCCTTTCCCTCTTTGCTGCATCGTTTGTGCTTCATGAGCCTTTCTAAATCCTAGAACCCCTGCTGGCATCCACCAGGCCTCTCTGTGCAAGCACACATCTGTGAGGAGAGTCAGGGGTTCTCAGGGGTCCTCAGGGGAGGGCTGGAACCCCCCAGAGGAGGCCTGACTCACCTCTGGAGCCAGGATGCGCTTGCAGAATGAGGCATGTGTCTTTCACGTGGCGCAGTGGGAGACATGGTCCTCTATGTCATTGTCTTCTACAGAGTTGATGGGACCCAGAAGGAGTAAGTGCTGGCCATTCTGATGATTCACCTCACTACCTTTCTCCACTCCACAAGCTGCTGTCCCTCAGGCTGAGCATTCAGTCCTGACCAAAGCCCCCAGGTCCTCATCCCAACACCTGATGAGGAGACAAGAGCCCAAGGCCCCTTTCTTCTGTTCCAGCTCTCCTCACTGCCTTTCACGAGAATCCTCAGAACAGTCCCCCTGATGTGGACCTGGCCTCCCCACCCTATGTACCACCTTCCCACAGCCCCAGGGGAGGAGACGGAGAGGGGCCAGCCCACCTCTATTCCCACATCCTGAGAGGCAATCTGTGTCTGCCCCTGCTCTGTGGCCTCAGGCTAGCCTGCCTGGGTGGGAAGGAACATCAGCAAGGGACTAGCAGCAGCTCCGGGGGAGGCCCAGCTACCTTCCTTCTAAATGCCGCTCACTCTCAGCTGCAGTGTACAGGCTGTCTGCCTTGCAACCTTCTCCTACTCACTCCAGCCCCCTGGGTCGGCAGTTGCCAGATCGAGTGACTGGCGGTGAGTCCTTGAGAGGGTCTGAGGGAGGCCCACCTGCCTGGCACCCATCTGCCTGGGCATCTCTCTCCCCGGGACCTGCCTAGATGAACCTTTGCCCCGATGCCCATTCTAATGGAGTCCGTGCTGTGCCCCCCAGTGGACGCTGACCCCCACTTCATCATCCACGTGCCCTATAAAGAGGATACACTGTGCTTCAACATCAACTTGGAGCCTGGCGTGGTCCTGAGCCTGGTGCAGGACCCTGACACAGGTACGGTGGACATCATACCCCCTGCCAGACATGGGCTGTGTGGGACCAGGGCTCCTCCACCCTTGCCATTCAACCATGGACAGGACAGTGGCCATGGCCTCCACTCCCCACCATCCCGTGCACACTCCACCTTTCTGGACTCGACTTGCCTTCTTCTCATCCACCCACCTGGCTGAGCCCTACACAGGCCTGGTCCTTTGGGCATATAACCTGCACAGGCACCCAGCCCCATGCTCAGAAAGGCCCTGTGCTTGGTGTAATGCTCTGCTCGTAGCATCTTGTCCCTGGGGGGTACAAATGATTAACACTCTTGGCTGCTAACCAAAAGGTTGCAGGTTTGAGTTCACCCAGAGGTGCCTCGGAAGAAATGCCTGCCGATCTACTTCTGAAAAATCAACTATTGAAAACCCTATGGGACACAGTTCTACTCTGGCACACGGGGGGTTGCCATGAATCAGAATTGACTCGATAGCAAATGGTACTGGTGGTTGCTGTCTTGAAGTTCTTAACAATTTTTGAACAAGGGGCTCCTCACTTTCACTTTGCACTGGGCTCCACAAATGATATAGTTGGTCCTGCCCCACCTTCCCCCACAGCATGGCTGCAGGGAGCCCCAGAGTCCATCTCTCCCAGCAGTGCCTCTGGTGATTGGGAATTACCCTGCTCCATCACTTGGCCCCTTTTCCTCCTCCCTCCCTCCCCCCGGGTCCAGTGAGTCTGTCTGCAAATGTTTATTGAGCACATCCCGGGCTAGGGATGCAGAGGGCACTGAGACACGCCTGCCATGGCGTTTAGGGAAGGCAGACAGACAAGTAGGTGAGCAAATTCACAGATGATCATTTCGGAGGAAGACCTGTTATGCTGGGACAGTGGGGGTGGGGAGAGGGCTTTTTTTGGCTGCTCAGGTCAGGGGAGACCTCTCTGAAGGGTCCCCGCAAACACATTTCCAGCATCTGCTGTGTGCCTGCCTCTGTGTCAGGGGCTGGAGTCACAGAGGAGCAAGCACAAGTCCTGTCCTGGCAAGGCAAGACTTCCTCAGAGCCCAGAACCAGGGCCAAGTCCCAGCAGACATTGGTGTGGCTGAGGGGAGGAGAGGGAAGTGGAGAGGAAAGGGAGGAAGTGTTGTGGGTGGCCAGAGGGAGGTGAGGCCCTTAGAGACACACAGGAGCTGCACAGGGGAGCGTGGGGGGTCTCTCAGGAAGGAGGCATGACATGAGCAAAGGCAGCCTGGGCAGAGGCGAGTGAGACAGAGCCCCCCGTGACCTGGTGGCCCCTCGTCCCACTGCAGGCTTCTCAGTGAACGGGCAGCTTATTGGCAATGAGGCTCACCCTGAGCGCACGTACTTCGGGCGGCTGGGGATCTCAAACCCCGCAACGGGCTTTCAGCTGGAAGTGACTCCTCAGAACATTACCCTGAACCCTGGCTCAGGCGGGCCCATGTTCTCCTGGAGGGACCAGGCTGTGCTGCGGCAGGACGAGTAACTGGGCTGGGGCTGGGGCTTGGGAGAGGAAACCGGGTAGCTCAGCATAGGGTGTGTGTGAGCCAGTTTGGCCAAGGCGTGAACCTCCCAGAGTCAGCTCTGTGGCCGACAATGCAGGGTCCTCGTCCTCCAAGCTGTGTCAGTGGGTGACGCCCATGTTGGCCTAGGCAGACATGTCAGATGCTGTGGACCACCCACGTGCCATTTCTCTCAGTTCCTGGACATAAGTTTGGGGCTCAGCTGCCTGGATGCCTCTGCTCCCACTGTGCACTCACCCTGCAGTCCACCTCCATTCCCACCAAACAAAGCCAGCTCATCCTCCCAGGCTCAGCACAAAGGCCACCTCCTCCCAGAAACCCTCCTAGTTTCTTCCTCTGCTGAACTCCAGAGTTCTCTGGACTTCCCTTTTGGCATCTGTCTTAGTTTGTCTGTCTTGTGTTTGTTCCTTCATATACTCATTCATTTATTTATTCACTCATCAAACTGCTGAGCACCAGAGCCCAATGCTTGGCAGCAGAGCTATAGCAAGAGGATGACAGAGTCTGGCTTGAGAGACACAGGTGATGAGGGGAGTCAGAGAACACAGAGAACGCTGGACCTCTAATATTAGACAGGCTGGAGTCCAAGTCCTGGCTCCACAGCTTACCAGCTGTGTGACCTTGGGCAAGTTACTTAACCTCTCTGAGTCAGGGTGAGAACTGAATGATGCAGTTTGCATGGAGGACCTGGTAAGTTGTAAGGGCCCCATATACAACAGCAACATGTGGGAGGAAGGGTGGAGCAGGCAACATCCAATCACCTGAGGCTGGGGGCTGAGTAGGGTCATGAAAACTGGGTCCTGGAGGACAAGGATGGCTGAATGGAGAGGGGTGCAGCATGGTTGCACCTGCCCTCACAGCCAGCCCGGCCCTGCAGGGTGGTTGTGACCATCAACAAGAAGAGGAGCCTAGTGGTGTCCGTGGGCGACAGAGGCACCTTCAAGGTTGTCCTGCACCGGGTGTGGAAGGGGAGTACCATCCACCAGGACTTCCTGGGCTTCTACGTGCTGGACAGTCACCGGATGTCAGCCCGGACGCACGGGCTGCTGGGTACGGCCGGCCGGTGGGGGGCAGAGCCATCAGGTGAGACGTTGAAGCCAGTGTCCTCATCTGGCCTCCTGGGGCCATGGATCAGCTTTACTGCTGGGCACCAAGACAGCCCACCTCCAACACGGCCTCCAAGGCCCAGAGCTGCCAGAGACACGTTTTCCTGGTGAGAGTGGTGTCCCTCAAGAAGGCCGCAGTCGAACATACAATGAGATAGAAGCTTAAGTGAGCATGGGCGCAAGTGGGGACAAGTCCGATTAGCAAACAGAAAGGTCCACGGACCTGTGGGTGGCGGGTCATCGGCCATATCTCCTGCGTGCCCTTCCTGCAGACGCTGTTTTCTGCAAGCGCCTCATCCTCCAACCTCCCTCCCGACCCAGATTCCTTTGGAATCGAGTAAAAATGACAGGAGTAGGACCACTGAAAATAGAACTGCTTTTCTGTAGTGGATGAACTAAAGGGGGCTGTTTTTCCCTTTTCTTTTTTTAAATTGTATTGTGGTGAAAATGCACATAACGAAACATATGCTATCTCAACCCTTTCTGCATGTACAGTTCAGGAACATTGATTATATTCTTCAAGTTGTACAACCATTCTCGCTATCCTTTCCCGAATCATTCCACCACCACTGCCATAAGTTCAATGCCCCCAAAGCAAAAACTCCTGTTTTCCTCTCTCCCTCCCATCCCTGGGAACCACTAATAATCTTTGCTTTCTATATATTTGCTTATTTCATATTAGTGAGATCCTACAATATTTGTCCTTTTGCAACGGACTTATTGTACTCAGCGTGGTGTTTTCAGGGTTCATCCAGGTAGTGGCACGCGTCAGGACTTCATTTCTCTTTATGGCTGGGTAGTATTCCATTGTGTGTGTGTACCCCATTGTGTTCATGCATTCATCTGTTGAGGGACTAAAGGTGGCTTTTGATACCAAAGTTTATCAGAAACAGTCAAGCCCTTGAAAAAGTGTTTAAGCAACTCTCTAAACTTCCAGTGAGCACCTACTGTGTGCAAAGCAGAAGCAAGGCCCCCAGATGGTAACCGCTGCCTCCAATGTGCCTTTCCAGGACAATTCTTCCACCCCTTTGATATTGAAGTGTCTGATATCCACCCAGGCTCCGACCCAACAAGGCCAGACGCCACAATCGTGGTGAAGAACCACCGGCTGACAGTGACCAGGTAGGTTGGCCGCTCTCCTGCATAGATGGTCTGAGCCTTCTGAATATCACGTGGGTGGAGGGGAGGCTTCCTGGAGGAGATACAGCGCAGTCAGGCCTAAGGGGGGTACAGCTGACTTGTCTTTCCCCAGGGGCTTGCAAAGAGACTACAGCAAGGACCCCCAGCATGGGGCTGAGGTGACCTGCTGGTTCTTCCACAACAATGGTGCTGGGCTGATTGACGGCATCCACACAGACTATATTGTCCCTGACATCTTCTGAGCCCCACACCCAGCACACCTGTCCTCCCTGGGACCTTGACAGAGGAGGAGGACAGCAGCCTGACTTGCTTCCCGGGCCACACCTCCCTTTCCGAGCTGGTGCCTTGAACCAAAGCACCCGATGATTTCCATTAAAGAGAAGCTATGTTCAGCCACAGAGTCCTTGGGTGGTGCAAATGGTTAATATGCTTGGCTGCTAACCAAAAGGTTAGAGGTTTGATTCTACCCAGAGGCACCTTGGTAGAAAGGTCTGGTGATCTACTTCCCAAAACTCAGCCATTGAAAACCCTATGGGGCACAGTTCTACTCTGACACACACAGGGTCACCATGAGTTGGAATCGCCTCGACAGCAATTGGTACTTTCAGCCAAAGCTGGCTGCTTTTTTTGGGGGGTGGTGGAGATAGCAAAGAGGCAGCCCAAGAGGCTGCCCCTCAAAAGGGCTCAGGGCACTGGGTCTAGACCCCTGATTGCAGCAGGCTCAGGACAAGGGAGAGCAGGACGGAGGTCCAGAGGGAGCCCATGCCAACTCTGCCGCATCCCACTCTCAGCCTGCTCTCTGCAGCTGCCTGGCCCCACGCCCTCTGAGTGCCCTGAGTGCCCCTGCACACAACCCCCTCCCCCCATCCTGGGACCAGTGGACACTTCTGGCAGTATGGCAGGAATGACCAGCCACAAACAGTCATGGCTAACCCAGGGCTTCCTAGAGCCGGGCAGAGTTCTAAGGACCTTACTGGAATTAACTACATTTATGCTCACAGTGGCCCTAGGGAACGCTTTTATCATGCCCATTTACAGCTGAGGAAATTGAGGCACAGAGAGGTTAGGTAATTTATCCAAAATCACTCAGCCTGTAAGTGACAGAGCTGGGATTTGAACCCATGCTGCCTGGTGTCAGCGTCTGTATGCTTACCCACCCTCATATGAACACTCCAGTCAAGATGGGAGGCTGATGTGCAAAGCCTGGACTTGGTTCTGGATATTCCAAAATGTCTCTTAAAATGAATATAAGAAAGAAATGTTTATACATGGACTTGGAGTTCTGAAGTCCTACCAGGACCAGGGGCTGCACGCACTTGGCTCAAGTCCTCAGGAAGCAGTTCCCAGCCTCCACTGTCAGCCTGATTTCCTTGCTAGGGCTTTGCAGCCTCTGATGGCAGGGCCGTTGTTGTCAGGGTCTGTTGAGTCAGTTCTGATAGTGACCCTATAGGACAGAGCAGAACTGCCCCAGAGGGTTTCCAAGGAGCAGCTGGTGGATTTGAACTGCTGACTAGACTTGGTTAACAGCCGAGTTCTTAACCACTACGCCACCAGGGCTCCACTGAGGGCAGGGCTGGTGTTTCCCAAAGGCAGGGATAGCCACAGCCCAGAAGCAGTGATTTCAGGGGGCTGGGAGCAGCACCTGTCTCCTCACACGAATGCCTGACATTACACCATCAGGGCTCCTTCCCTAGTGTCACGGTTAAAATGCAGCATCACAGGTGCAGGGGACAAATGCACACTTCGGAGAGCCACTGGCCCTTCAGGTGAGGGTGGACGGAGCCTCCACCATTCCTTTCCAAAGGGTTTCTGCCTTTTCTCTGCTGGCTTCTGCCCAGCTCCCACTGCAAACCAGGTCTGCGAGGGCCCAGATACAACAAGGACTTGCCCTGAGCGCCCAGATCAGTAACACAAGTGCTGAACTTAAAGGCCGCCCCAGGCTGGGAACACAGAGCCCCTCAGGGGCAGTCTGTGGGGCAGACAGTGGAGTTTCAGAGGCAAACCCACTCCCGGGATATCCTGGGCTTCTCGAGGTTGTGCTACAGGTGGGTTGAGTCACCCTGGGCAAAATGCCCTGCACAACTGGGGCCTCATTTCCCTTCCTGCAGGATGGAAGTAGGGATGAACCTGAAGATCTCTTTAGATTCCATCCAATTCTACGTTCCACATGATGCCTCTGGTTCCTTCCACGTCCCAGCCATCTCTCAGGGGCCTTGTCAGCAGCCTTGGGATCCTGATTTCAAGTTGTGCTTCCCCTGGAGCCTCAAACACCGGGGACGAAGGGATGCCTAGGGGGAAGGGGCTGGAGAAGCTCTGCAGGCAGCTGCAGGGCCATGAGGAGGAGCCAGTGGAACGACCTGGGTCAGGCAATGACACATGATGAACCAGACTTCTCAGGAGCCAGGAAGCACGAAGGCCAGGCTGCAGAGCCGGGGCCACATCCAGTGTCAGCACCTGCTGGGTTTGGTCTTGGTCAGCCCTGAGCTTGGTACGCACTGGCAGTGGAGGTTGGGTAAGGATTCAGGAGGGCTTAGGAAAACAGGCACCACTCAGCTGGGCCTCAAGCACAAAGCCCTGCGCCGCTCACGAGCTGCATCTTGTCAAGCCGCCATCATTTTGTTGACTTGGCAACTTCCTGTCATTGCTTTTGTGTCTTCTGCCACTTTCAGTAACTAGCCTACACCCTCCTTGCTCTGCTGTGCTGCTTCTACTGCCTCATGATGTCTGCTTTCTGCCTTCTCTCTGGCTCTGTTTCTCCTCTTCCAGAAGCCAGCTCTCCCTGTGCACCTCACAGTCAGAGGCCCAGAACTTTCAGCCAAGGCCGTGGCACACTCCGCAAGTGAACTGTCCTGGGCCCAGGTGTCCTCATCTACTCCACTCGGTAGTGGCAGAGAGGGATGCTCACAGGGTCAGCTTTGCACAGAGGAGCCATGGGTATGGCAGGCACGTGGTAGACCCCCTGAAGGGGCAGGGGGCTGGCAGGGCCCTGGTGTGACCCAGGAGGTCCCAGACCATTGGGAGGGGATCAGGCCCTGCCCCTGAAGCACCATTATACTGGTGTCTGGAGCCCCAGCCTCACTGGAGACTTTTAGGGGAATGATCCCTGAGTAATAATGACAGTCAAGTCCCTAGCTAGGCCCCAGAAGCACAGGGTGAGTGTGACATGGCCTGGCCTTCCAGTAGCTTGGGGCCTGGAGGGGACAATCAGACCCGAACACACAAACGTCAACATAAGTAAGGACAGAGCAGGTCCTCAGGGGCATTGGAGCAGAGTGGGGCTGCCCTGTGGTTGGCTAGGGGATGAGGGAGGAAGGCTTCCAGAGGAGGCATGTTGAGGCTGGTTGTGCAGAGAAGGGGAAGGCATGCCAGTGGGAGGAGAGTAGGTTCAGAAAAGCAAGTTGGAGCCGGATCACAGAGCGAGCTGGACCATCAGACTTGTGGTTTGTCCTTTTCCTGCAGTCAGGGAGCCGTAGAAGGGTAGTGAGCCAGGGTCTCAGTGGGAAAAGCCGTGCCTTAGGTGATGAGTCTAGTTTTGTGCCAGGCTGACTTGAGACGAGAAGGGCTGACCCAAGAGGCCAGACCAAGGCCGAGTCAGTGGCGTGGTAAGAGGCAGTGATGCCCAGAGCTGTTTGCTCTAAATGCAACTCCGTCCTGTCACCATCCCCCCCACCCAGAGAGACCCCAGGCCCATTTGCCCATGCACAGCTTCTGCTTTCCCAGGGGACTCCGTGTCCTCCAGCCCATCAGGAGTGAAGTCCCAACACTGTTGACGATACCCTCAGGGTCCCCGTGGTACAGGCAGATCCAGGTCACAGGGCATTGGCCATTATTCTTCCCATGCCCCAGCTTCCCGTAGGAGCCTCCCGCCCGGGCTGCAGGTCGCTGACCCTGTTTAGGAAACACCGGTCTCTCTCATATATAAGCAGCTCAGGCCCGGGCTGCGGGTCTGACCCTGCTTAGGAAACACCAGTCTCTCTCATATATAAGAAGCTCAGGGCCGGGCTGCATGGTCAGCGATGACGCCCACTCTGTGGTCCTGCCTCGTCCTGGTCCTGCTCTCTGGCCTGGCAGCCTCCGGCTTCCCAAGAAGCCCCTTCCGGCCGCTCAGGGTGAGTCTGCCCACTCTTCAGCATCTGGGCCTGGGGTGTCAAATGGGCAGAAGGAAACATGCAGGGAAGTCCGCTAAGTGGGGTGAGGAGGGGGCAGAGGGCTGGGTGTTCAGCAGCAGGGGACAGTGCTGGGCGTTGGGAGGACAGGTTATGCTGACCTGTCATTTAAGCCTGGGCATGGCTCTTAAAACTCTTGAGTGCTCGCTTTGGCAGCACATGTGCTAAAACCGGAATGATATGGAGAAGGTTAGCAGGGCCCTGTGGAAGGATGACACCCAAATTCATCAAACGATCCATAGCTTTTAATCTGGGAATGGTTAGGGATGATGGTTGAACACCATGATGAACATAATCAATGTCACTGAATTGTTCACGTAAAGATTGTTGAAATGGCAAATGCCTTGCTGCCAATACATTTACCACAAATTAAAAAAAAAAAAAAGACTGAACGTGAAGAATAAAAATAGCATGAACCTAGGGGGAAAAAAAAACCTAACCCCCTGGGCTTCAGTTTCCCCAACTTCCCAATGGGGCAATGCACCACGAACTCTCACCTCATGGAGGGGCTATGAAGGTTCAAGTCTTAGACAAGTGCAAAAGCCTCTATGAAAGGCTGAGTTGAGCCCTGTGGGGTGCAGTGGGGTAGGGGTGGTCCTGGAAGGAGGCCTTAGGTTCCTGGAGTCCAGGCGAAGGCAGAATGAAAGGCAGAATGAGTTGGGGTCTGTGGGACCGGGGAAACTCTAGGATCCAGTTCTTTTTGCCCTACTCCCCTGGGTAACCTGAGGCCCTGTCCCTCTCTGGGCCTCAGTTTCCCCATCTACCCAGAGCCCTCCCTACTCAGACATGTGGATCTGGGAGAGTTCTGTGTCTGAAGGCCCACCAGCGTGGACGTGTGTGGAGGGAGGGGCAGTGATGAGTCCTGGTCCGGGCCCAGAATGGCTTCTGGGCTATGGTGGCCTTGGCCTCATCCTGAGCCCTGTGTTTGTTTGTCTGTTTTTGCAGAAACGGAGCCTCCCAGAAGGGGTGAGAACTTTCACCAGGAAAAGGACAGGGTGGGGCGGGGCAAAACGGAGCTGGTTGCCCAACAGCTGAAGGTGAGGGACACATCAGCAAGTCCCTCGAAGCTGGCAGACAGCTCACAGCACCCTACCCTGGCAGACTTCAGGAGATGTGAGACGCCCAGGAAAAGATGCCACAGAACTATGCCCCCTGGGACCTCATGGGGGGCAGCACGGGGCAGCCCTTCCACCAGTTATCTCTTCCTTCCATTTACCCAGCACTTGCTGGCACCTGGGCCTATAGTTGGGCCTGGGGACGTACAGTGAAGTGGTCCCGTCACACCCTCACAGAGCATCCTTATACCCATGTTTAACCCAGACGTCACCCCAGAGCCTCCCTTGATGCACTGCCCTATTGGAAGGAGGGTCTCTGGGGGCACAAAGGCTCTCCACAAGGCGCTCAATCACTACAGGAGATAAGGGCCTGTTTGGGTGACAGGATCGGGCAATTACCAAACGACACCGGATACGGGAGTGGAGGGAGGGTGGAGTCCGGGAATGTGATTTTGAAGCCGAAGCTGAGGCATGAAAGATGAAAGATGAGCCGCGGAGCCAGGCAGGTGCTCCAGCTGCAAAAACCTGGAAGCAGTTACAAGGGGTTGGGCGTGGCTGGAGTGTGGTATGAGCTAGGGAGGCAGGACTCACCCGAGAAACTTGGAGCGCGGCAAAGAGTGGGAACTCTGTCCTGAGGGTCATGGGGAGCCCCAGGAGAGCTGTAAGCAGGAGAGGAACAGGGTCCAACTGGGGTTTTTAGAAGCTCTCGCTGGCTGCAGCTGCGTGAAAGCAGGTTACAGAGTGAAGGAGCAGAAGAATCATCAGGACAAGGGCGGCCTGTTGACTGTGGGGCTGAGGACACCACCCAGGCTTCTGATTTGGGCAACTGGGACAATGGAGGGACTTTGGAATCTGCACAGGGCAGTTTGGGAGGGGAGTGGCCAGGTTGAAGATCTGGTTCCATGGTGACCACCTGCTGCTCACCACCCACCTCTCCCGAAGGTGCTCGACAGCACTGAGGTCTACAGCACCAAGATCAGCTGCATGGTGACCTCTCGCTTTGCTCACAATGTTGTCACCACAAGGGCCGTCAACCGTGCAGAAAAGGCCAAGGAGGTTTCCTTTGACGTGGAGCTGCCCAAGACAGCCTTCATCACCAACTTCACCTTGTGAGAGTCACCATGGCTGCTGGCTCTGGGCTTGGGGAGGGAGGCCTGGCCCTGCGTGATCCCACAATTCTCTTTCCTTACAGGACCATTGACGGTGTTACCTACCCTGGGACTGTCAAAGAGAAAGAAGTCGCCAAGAAGCAGTATGAAAAGGCTGTGTCTCAGGGCAAGACAGCCGGTTTGGTCAAGTAAGTCTAGCTAGGCCTTGGAGAGAACATCTGGGCTGCATGGGTCCTCAAAGATGTAAGCAACAACAGCTATTATTACTATTATTATAGCAAAATGTGCCAGTATTTCTTACATTATTCCATTTTGAAGTTGAGGCAACTGAGGCTCGGAGTAGTTAGGGATCTCCACTAAGGGGCTGGGACCTGAACCTGGGGCCCAGGAAGGGTGGGCTCGTGCAGTCTGTAGAGCAGTCACTGTCTCACACCCCAATTCAGGGCCTCGGGCAGGAAGCTGGAGAAATTCACGGTTTCAGTCAATGTGGCTGCGGGCAGTAAAGTTACCTTTGAGCTAACCTACGAGGAGCTGTTGAAGAGACACAAGGGCAAGTACAAGATGTACCTCAAGGTCCAGCCCAAGCAACTGGTCAAGCACTTTGAGGTAACCGATTGCTTTTGCAGCCCCTGCAAGACTCAGGGTTGCTGAAACTGCAGGCAGGTGTGGAGAAGGGCCTATTGGGGCAGAACTCAGAGCAGGGTCAAGAATGCAAAAGTCAGGGCCACACCACTTGGCTGAGGTGGCTTGGGGGAATCACAATAGTTCTAGCCACAGCAGCTGGGAGCCAAGGAGAGAGGCTGGACTGGATCTGGCAGATCCAGGTCTGGTGCTGGGCCCTTGGGGCAATATTACAACATCACAAAGTATCTCTGTAATATTTGTAACTGTACATGGGCAGTTTACTTACACAAAAGCTGAAAGCCAAAGGAAACACTAGTAGTGGAATTTTGGGCACCACATGGCAGGTGGTAAACACACTTTGGGGTCAGAGTACCTTCCACAAGGCCCAGTGGTCATTTCTCTGGTGGGAGACACCAGGCTTGGTCCTCACAGCTTTGTCCTAGTGGCTGGCCCCTGCACTGTCACTGACCCCATCTCCTTTGGCTGTTTCAGATTGAGGCAGATATCTTCGAGCCCCAGGGCATCAGCATGCTGGACGCTGAAGCCTCCTTCATCACCAATGACCTTCTGGGCAGTGCCCTCACCAAGTCCTTCTCAGGGAAAAAGGTGGTCTAGATGCCTCTTGGGTCTAGGGGGACAGGCGACAAAGACATTAACCCAGTAGGACAAGCCTGCACCCCAGGGCCTGACTGATGCAAGTGTGTGTGTGTGGCGGTGGGGTCCGGGGGGACGGGGTTGGAAATAAATCTGCAACCATCCCCTCTCTCCCTGACAGAAGAGGAGATGCTAGAGGCAGGGGGCTGCTGACAATGACCTGCCTGAGGAACTGGGGTCTCAACTGCACTGGTGGGGACAGGAGAAACCATCTATAAAGCCTGATCTCATTTCACCTAGGGTGGTGGGCTGGGGTTACTGTCTGTTTTCTAGATAAGGAAACTGAGGCCAGAAGGAGTCATTTAGAGCTTCTGATTGACATTGAGGGGTGAAGGATTGAAGAGGACTTCATTCTTTTTTTTTTTTTCATACAAAAATTTATATACATTGTTATGTGACGCTAATTGCTCTCCCCATACTGTGACAACACACTCCTCCTTTCCACCTCTGAGTCCCCATGTCTATTCAGCCAGCTCCTAAACCTCTCTGCCTTCCCATCTCACCTCTGGACAGAAGCTGCCCATTTAGTCTCTTGTATCTACTTGAGCTAAGAGGCACACTCCTCATGAGTATCACTTTATGTCCCACAGTCCAGTCCAATCCTTGCCTGAAGAGTTGGCCTCGGAAATTGTTTTAGTTCTGGGCTGATAGAGAATCCAGGGGCCATGCTTTCCGGGCTTCCTCCAGTCTCAGTCAGACCATTAAGTCTGGTCTTCTTACTAGAATTTGAGTTCTGTACCCCACCTTTCTCCTGCTCCAACCAGGACTCTCCATTGTGTTCCCTGTCAGGGCAGTCATTGGTGGTAGCCAAGCACCATCTAGTTCTTCTGGTCTCAGGCTGATGAAATCTCTGGTTTGTGTGGCCTTTTATGTCTCTCGGGCTAATACTTTCCTTGTGTCTTCGGTGTTCTTCATTCTCCTTTACTCCAGGTGTGTTGGGACCAATTGATGCATCTTAGATGGCTGCTTGCAAGCTTTTAAGACCCCAGACACCGCTCACCAAAGTAGGATGCAGAACATTTTCTTAATAAGCTTTGTTATGCCAATTGACCTAGATGTCCCCTGAAAGCATGATCCCAGACCCCTACCCCTGCTAGTCTGTCCCTCAAAGTGTTTGACTGTATTCAGGAAACTTCTTAGCTTTGGTTTAGTTCAGTTGTGCTGACTTCCTCTATAGTGAGTGCTGCCCTTCCCTTCACCTAAGATAAGTCTTATCTACTATCTAGTTAGTAAATAACCCTCACCCTCCCTCCCCACCCTCGTAACCATCAAAGAATGTTTTCTTCTGTGTTTAAACCTTTTCTTCAGTTCTTATAGTAGTGGTTTTATATAATATTTGTCCTTCTGTGACTGACTACATTCACTCAGCATAATGACCTCCAGCTCCCTCCACATTATGAGATGTTTCATGGCTTCACCGCTGTTCTTTATCACTGCATAGTATTCCGTTGTGTGGATATACCATAATTTATTTATCCATTTGTCAGCTTATGGGCACCTAGGTTGTTTCCCTCTTTTTGCTATTGTGAACAGTGCTGCAATGAACATGGGTATGCATACATCTATTCGTGTGATGGCTCTTATTTCTGTAGGATACATTCCAAGGAGTGGGATAGCTGGATCTTAAGGTACTTCTAGCTTTTTAAGGAAGTACCAAATCGATTTCCAAAGTGGTTGCACCATTTTACATTCCCACCAACAGTGTATAAGTTTTCCAGTCTCTCCACAACCTCTCCAGCATTTATTATTTTGTGTTTTCTGGATTAATGCTAGCCTTGTTGGGGTGAGATGATATCTCATTGTAGTTTTGATCTGCATTTCTCTAATGGCTGATGATCATGAGCATTTCTTCATGTGTCTGTTAGCCACCTGCATATCTTCTTTGGTGAAGTGTCTGTTCATATCCTTTGCCCATTTTTTAATTGGGTTATTTGTCTTTTTGTTGTTGAGGTTTTGCAGTATCTTGTAGATTTTAGAGATTAGATGCTGATCAGATTTGTCATAGCCAAAATTTTTTTCCCACTCTGTAGGTTGTCTTTTGACTCTTTTGGTGAAGTCTTTTGATGAGCGTAAGTGTTTGATTTTTAGGAGCTCCCAGTTATCTAGACTCTTTTCTGGTGCTTGTGCGTTGTTACTTAAGGTTCATACTGTGTTTATGCCATGGATTAGGGCTCCTAGCGTTGTAGGACTTCATTCTTGATGCTAGGAGGTTTTAGCTCCAATCCCCAAAGCCCACAGCTATTCCAGGGTCTTTGCTGGCAGTAGGTGGCAGATGAATAAATGTTTATATAAGCATTATATAAACAATAAACTTTGGTCATTCTGGACTTTCAGGGCAAGGCCCAAGGATTACACACTCAGAGGACCACGTGGTTTCTGCAGGGCCGTACCCATGCCCCGGGCACTCCTCTCTGCCTCTGCCATTCTCCCCGCACTCTCTCCCCCTCCTCTTGGCACCAGCACTCCAATGTCTAAGATGCAATACCACCCAACATGAAGTTCCTTTCTTACGATGCAAAGCTCCCTTCCCTAGGTGGCTTCTCAGTGCTGAGCTCTGAGGTAGGATGAGCTAAGGGACTTGTGGGGCCAGCAAAAAGGAGGAGATAAAAGGGTGAACCAGACAAGGCTCCTGCCCTTCAAGGAGCTCTTGACCTCCAGGGGAGAGAGAGGTGCCCAGAGAGGCCAGAGAATGGTAAACAGCAGAGTCCACTGGGTCCAGGGAGCCAGAGAACAAGCCAGATGCCGGGCAGGACTACCCCGGCCTCCAGCTCTTGCCAGTCACTGCCCACCTGAGAGCTCCTCTCTATGAGGCATAGTCCTCACCCGCCCCCTGGGATGGGTCTGCCAGTGGGCAGGGGGCTCTGGCCAAGCTGAGCAAGACCATCTGCGTCCCTCCCCCGCTCAGGGCCGTGTGTCCTTCAAGCCCAGCTTAGAACAACAGCGCTCATGCCCAACCTGTACAGACTCGCTCCTCAGCGGGGATTTCACCATCACCTATGATGTGAACCGAGAGTCTCCAGCCAATGTACAGGTACCTGGGGCCAGGCTAGTAAATTTACCATCATGGTGGGGTGAGGGCTGGTGTGGGGGTGAGTGCAGCTTCACCTAGACCCATCGCCTTTGACCCTCAGCTTTAGCTGAGCTTTCCTGCAAGATGCAGGACAGCAGACAGTCCAGAGCCTCTGGAGGGTGGGCAAGGAACATCTTTTTCTTGGGCTGGTAAATGTCTGGCTTCTATTTGCAAGGGTAGCCAAGGTGATGTTGCCAACAGCCTTCGATCTGTCTCTCTCATCTTTCCAGATAGTCAATGGCTATTTTGTGCACTTCTTTGCACCTCAAGGCCTTCCATCGGTGCCTAAGAATGCGGTCTTTGTGATTGATATCAGCAGCTCCATGTATGGTCAGAAAATACAGCAGGTACTCCTCTGGGTGCACGTGGGGAAGGGAGCAGGGTAAGAGTTTTTTTTTTTTTAAAGTGGAAAAAAGCTGATATTTCTAGTGAAGGAGGAGGAATGGGGACAAGATCTTTAACTCACAAAGCATCTGCCCCCTCTTGTGGAGAGCCTCAGGCATGACTCAGTGGTGCAGACGGGTGACATTCTACCCCAGGCTGAGAGGAGATGTCGCTCAGTTGCCATCTCCCAGCTTCTTGCCTGCTGTCTCTCTCTTTCCCAGACAAGGGACGCCCTCCTCAAAATCCTGGAGGATATGAAGAAGGAGGACTACCTGAATTTCATCCTGTTCAGTGGCTATGTGACCACTTGGAAAGACAGCTTAGTCCAAGCCACTCTGGAGAACCTCCAGGAGGCCAGGACGTTTGTGAGGAACATTCAGAGTAGTGGAAGTAAGAGCAGGAAGGAGAGCAGACACTTAATCCTGCTGGCTCCTTCCTCTGCCCTGAGCTGCCTGTCTGCCTCCTGCTTGGGGGCAGAGACTCTTGGTCCCAGGCCCTGCAGACCTTGCCTGGAGGTAGAGGCGGAGGTGAGGGTCCTCAGACCTGAAGCAGGACTTTCACGTGTCTTCTGTGGGTCTAGGGAAACATTCATCTGTTTCTAACCCATCATCCTGGTGCCCTACCAATCCCAAAAATGATAAGGCCCCAAAGGCCTGTTGTCCTGACTGCCCCCACTCCAGCATCCTTGCACCCTGGCACCCTGGCACCCTGAGGACTCTCCCATGGTGCTGTCTGTCTTTCTGTGTCCTAGTGACAAACATAAATGACGGGCTGCTGAGGGGCATCAGTATGCTGAACAAGGCCCGGGAAGAGCATACGGTCCCAGAGAGGAGCACCTCCATCATCATCATGCTGACGGATGGGGACGCCAACACAGGTGAGAGAGGTGTGTGTGCCCGACTGCCACTCCTGGCTCTGTGGCCTGCTCACCACAAGACCTTGGGTGGCCCTTCCCAGGTCCCCAACAGCCTGTCAGGCCCTCAAGGGACGTGCTTCCCCCTGACAAGGGCTTATGGTCAGGGCTCCAGCAGCTCTGCACGCACCGGAGTCAGAAGCTCCAGACAGAGCTGGTCCAGGCAGTGATCAGGGCTTTGGCTAGAGTGTGAACACACCTTCTCCCGCAGGCGAAAGCAGACCTGAAAAGATCCGAGAGAACGTGCACAATGCCATCAGGGACAAGTTTCCCTTGTATAACTTGGGCTTTGGCAATAATCTGAATTATAACTTCCTGGAGAGTATGGCCCTGGAGAACCACGGGCTTGCCCGGCGCATTTATGAGGATGCCGATGCCGACTTGCAGTTGCAGGTATACCTTGTCTTGCACACCTCCAGGAATGGAGAGCTCACTACCACCCTCGTCAGCTGTTCCGCGGTGTGACGATTTTAGTTATTAGAAAGAGCTTCCTCTTGGGTTGAAATCTGCCTCTGGCTACCTCTTTTTTTAAAAATATTTTATTGTATTTTAAGTGAAAGTTTACACAGCCAGTTAGGGTCCCATTTAACAATTTTTACACGAATTGTTCCATGACATTGGAAACATTTTTTACAATGTGTCAACATTCTTATTATTTCATTATTTTCATTCTGTTTATTCTGTTTCCATTTAATCTGGCTTCCCTGCCCCTCCTTAGCCTCTCATCTTTGTTTTAGGGTAAATGTTGACGGTTTGGTCTCATACAGTTGATTATTTACGGGCACACAGTACTCACAGGTGATACTGTTTATTTTGTAAGCCAATCTATTATTTGGATGAAAGGTGGCTCTGGCTACCTCTTACTCATCAATAATGATCTGATTTTGTTCTCAGACTACACAGATCTGCTTCCTCTGTAGAACTGCCAAACAAATACAGAATATTTAATTACATTTGAATTTCTGATAAGCAATTAGGCTGGGCTGGTCCTACTCCTCAGTTTCACTTCTATGGGGTCCTTTGGTTCGTGGGAGCCCCCATCCTAGGTAGAGGACTCACTGACCCGCAGCAGCATCTGGGAGCCTACCCGCCCCCATCCTCTCCTTACCTGCCCTGGTGGCCTGAGGTGACCAGGTCCCATTTCTGGACCCCAGGGCTTTTACGAGGAAGTGGCCAACCCGCTGCTGACGAGCGTGGAGACAGAGTACCCAGAGAATGCCGTCCTGGACCTCACTCAGAACAGCTACCAGCACTTCTATGATGGCTCTGAGATCGTGGTGGCTGGGCGCCTGCTGGACGAGGACCTGAATAGCTTTAAGGCAGACGTGAAGGGCCACGGGGTGAGCTGGGCCAGGCCCGGAGGTGTGCTGTGGGTGGGGAGTGTCCGCTTGACTGGCTCTGGCTCCGTGGCCCACCTGGTGACCGCCCCCCTCCCCCCCCCCAACCAAGCCCTGTTCCCTCTCTCCTGCCCTAGGCCATCACTGACCTGACCTTCACGGAGGAGGTGGATATGAAGGAGATGGAGAAGGCCCTGAAGGAGCAGGACTACATTTTTGGGAACTACATCGAGCGGCTCTGGGCCTACCTCACCATCGAGCAGCTGCTGGAGAAACGGTGACCGTGGTCCCTCTCAGACTGCCGGGCCCTGCACCTGAGGCCCCGGTAGCACCCCAGCACCTGCCTATGCCTGCCCCCATGCTGGCTATGCTCTGGGGGAGCCCAGAGGAGCAGGACTTACCACACCCCAGGAAATGCATCCCACCCCCAGTCCCGCCCAGTGTGCCCTCTTCTCAGCCCAGGCCCAGCAAGTATATTCTAGAAGCAGAGAGTCTGTAAGGCTCCACTCCTGGTCTGTCATCCTTGGGTTCAAGCGGGCAAGTGCTGCCAAGGCCAGCAGCTGGGAGTGCGTCAAGTGCAGGGAAGGGCCTTAGCACTCTGTCCCCGCAAAAGCAGGAGCCTGCAGTGACAGGAGACGGAACAGAATTGAAGGCTGGGATCCCAGACCCAGATCCCCACGACACTACAGCTTGGGGCCCATTCGAGAGGGGAGAAGGCATCTTTCGTTTAGGTGGGATAAGCCTGTGAAGCCCCTGGCACACGGATGCCATCATGAGGGATTGCTCTTAGTGGTCATTAAAAGGCCCTTATGTTTGATAGGTGGGGAAAATGAGGCCCAGAGAGGGAATGGGGCATGGCTGTGTGCTCCAATGAGCTGGTGAACCAGTCTTTTCTGAGGCCCAGTGGGCTCTGCCCTGGTGGGCTCCACAGTAGGGGAGGTGGAGATGGGGCCCCTAGCCTGATCTGGAAGCCAAGACAGGGGAAGCAGGCGGGGAGCTGACCCTCCCAACCGGCCCCTCCTTACAGCAAGAATGCCTATGGCGAGGAGAAGGAGAACCTCAGGGCCCGGGCCCTGGACCTGTCGCTCAAGTACCACTTTGTGACTCCACTGACCTCCATGGTGGTGACCAAGCCTGAGGACAATGAGGACCAGACGGCCATTGCCGACAAGCCCGGGGAAGGTGGGCACAGAGAGTGGAGGCCAGAGCTGGGAGGCCTCCTTCCAGGACCCTGGGCCCTGGGTGGTGGAAGAGAAGTGGGCCAGGCTGGCGAGATCCAGACCTGCTGAAGAGGGCCAGGTCCAGGGGGCATCTGAAGGAAAACTGGCCAAGGGCTGGGGAGGGTGGGGCAGAGAGAGTGAATAAGAACCTCTGGGTCTCTAAAGGGCTGTGAGTAAAGGGACACTCTGCCCAGGGGCCATTTCAAGGAAAGGGACTTAGACTACAGCATGGAAGGGCTCAGTTAGAAGCACTTCTAGCCTGAAAGTCAGTCCTGGAGCAGGCTACCAGGTACCTGGGGATTGTGAGAGAAAGCAGGCCTGGGAGCTGGAGGCTGGGACCAGGCCTGCTCAGCCAGACCTCCCTACTTATCAGGTGAGTCCTGAGTGCCTGCTGTGACTCGGCTTGCGTGGGCTATGGGAGTGGCATTGGGAGGCATGGGAGGCACAGAGCTGGGCCAGGCCAGGACTCTGGCCTCCAGGAGCTCCTGATTCTAAGGGAGACCTGCTGGGGGGCCCAGCTGGCTGCTGGGGAGGCCCATGGCCTGGGGCTGGGTTGGCCAGGCAGTGAGCTCTGGCCCCTGTTCAGGCTGCTCCCATTGGTTGCACTGACCCTGACCCTAGTGGCTTTTCACTTCTAACACATTTCTTTTCTTCCTCCCCAACTGTGCCTGTGGATGCAGAAGGTAAGCTTCAGCCTGCAGCTGGGTGGGCATCATGGGAAGGAGACAAGAGAGAAAGGGGAGGCCTTTCCAAGCAAGCCAGGGGTGCTCCGTCTAGGAAGGGGCATCCAGGACACATAGGCTCAGGTCCCAGGTCTACTGTCAACTTACCGGTGACCTTGGCCCAGGTGCTGCCCCTCTCTGCTCCTCAGGGGCCCCATCAGTTGAATAGGGGTGGCTCCCTCTGCCCGAGGACAGTCAGTATAAGAATGCTCTGTGACCTGCAAAAATCAGCAACTTACTAACAGCTAGACTCTTACACTCTATTAATCCCACAGCAACTCTCCAAGGGGTCTCTTATGAGTCCCATTTTACAGTGAGGAAACTGAGGCACGGAGTTAAGTCTGTTTGCTCAAGGATGCAGTCAGTAGATGGCAGAGCTGAGACTTGAGCCCAGGCAGCCTGGTTCCAGTGCCCTCACTGGTAATCACAGTGCTCTGCACCTTCTCATCACAAAATTGGAACCTAACCCCCCAAAAGTCCACCGCCACCTGTCAGAGCCTCGCCAGCCCCTACTCGCCTGCTCCGCCTCTGCCGATAAGGGGATGTCCAGTCCAAGCAGCACATTTCGACTGGGTCATCACTTTCCCCTCACAGCAGTCCCGTCAAATGTACAGCCACTGGTGTGTGAGTGTGCATGCATGTGTGTACGTGTGTGCATATGTGTGTGCATGTGTACACGTGCGTGCAGTGGGTGGATGTTTTACTCCTAGGGAGCAATAGATAGCTACTATCCTCACCCCACCCCAACGGGGCAGCGGGGAGGGAGTTCAGGGTGAGGAAGATGTCTGCTTTGAGCATTACTCATGAGACAGAAGCTGAGGCTGGATGGCTTGCATTTTAGCCGCATCAAAATGCCAAGCCCCTAACATTAGAAGTACATCCTTATTGCCACCACCCCTGTAAAGGGGTTCCCTGGGCATGCCCCCTGTTTCTAAAGCCTAAATTTAGGGGTCACATCCCCACCCTCAGTCTGCCAGCATTGGGCTCCCTGGGGACTAGGGGCCCCAGACAGGCAGAAGGCATGGGGTTGGGGAGAAGGAACTCCTGGACCCCATTCAGGATACCCTTTGGCTTCTTTTTAGCCAGGTCTGCAATCCCCTCCATGGCCTACCTGAGTATGTGCTGCCTGCCGCAGCCCCTCAGCCCACTGCCTGGAGCTTGGCCGTGCCCCGGTTCCCTCTAGGGTCTTACCTGAATCAGTTCTCTGGGACAGACAGATGACTGCGTATCCTGAGGAGAGGTGGGAGGGCAGGAGCATTTGGGAGCAGGAAGGGGGAACTGGGTGGGTGTCCTGGCACCTCTCAGGGGGCTTGTTAAACTCAGCCCTCTCCCCCTTTCTGTCCACAGCCAACTACCAGCCTCCACAAACACCCTACTACTATGGTGAGTCCCTGGCTGACTCCAGGGCAAGGTACAGGGTCCTGGGCGCAGTACCTCCTACCTGTCTGGGAGTCCACCCCACAGGGCCCCGGAGGTAAGGAGAGGCCCCAGGTACAGTGAGAGGCACCTAGAGCCAGCCCCTTCTCTGATATGCCCTCAGTGGACGGGGACCCCCACTTCATCATCCAAGTTGCAGAGAAAGATGATGCCATTTGCTTCAACATCGATGAAGACCCAGGCACGGTGCTGTGCCTCATCCAGGACCCAGTCACAGGTGGGCCACACGGACTAGTCCTCACTCTGCTCAGTGACACATCCATCTTCATATGCACAGCATACCCCTTCCCTGGGGGCGGGGAGGGCTGCCCAGAGCCATAGTCTCCTGAAGTCCCCCAGGTGCCAGTGGTGTTGGAGAGATGGTAAGAGTTAAGGGCAGCCTGGGGCCAGGACCCAGCTTGTATCTGGCAAATAGTTTTTCTCTAAAAGTTTTGCTCCTTGGCCCAGCCAAGGTGCAGGTCCACAACAGCCCTCAGCAGCCAGCATGGCCCAAGCATGTCCAGGACAGACAGTGCTGCGTTGTAAAGTCCTGCTCTCTCCTTGGGCCCCACTCTGCTACCCCTCAGCAGGCCTCTCTGAAGGGAAAGCCATATTCCTAAATGCCAGCCTGGACTCAGATAATCTCCCTGGTTTCCCCCTGCCCCGTCCCCCTGGCAGGCCTCACGGTTAATGGGCAGATCATTGGGGACAAGATAGCCAGCCCTGACTCTCAGACCAGAAAGACTTACTTTGGAAAACTGGGGATTGCCAATGCTCAGATGGATCTCCGGATTGAAGTGACAACGGAGAAGATCATCCTGTGGAATGGGGCTGTGCAGAGCACTTTCAGCTGGCTGGACACAGTCACAGTCACACAGGATGGGTAAGATCCCTCCACTAGGTCTCCGAGGGGTGCTACAGCCCAAGGGCTAAGGAGGCTCTTGAGAGACTGGGAGAAATTATTCCAGGACAGAAGACCCACAGGAGTCACAGGAGAGACTGGTGGCCTTGGAGTTCAGTTCCCTGCCCTGGGAAGGGTGACCATGGTGGCCCCTCCACTGAAGGGCCTGTCAGAGCCAGAATTGGTAGCTGGACAGGTTGTAGGACTGACCTTTAGGGAAGGGTGCTTGGATGAAAGATACTAACCTGGAAATCAGATAATAAAGGTAATTCCCATTCACATCTTCTCTGGCTTAAGTAGTTAGTTCTCAAACTCCTCGGCTTCCCCTGTCTTCAGATTCCCAGAACCTGGTGGGCAACACAGGAATGTTACCCTCAATGAGGGTCAGAGCGGGAGTGGAACCTGCCGAAGGTCACACAGGAAGTCAGTGGCTGAGCTAGGGTTGAACCCTAGTCCTCTGGACTCCCAGGACAACCCTCATCCCTACTTACAGGCTAGGAGTAAGGATCCACTCAGTGGAAGGCATGGACAATATGCGTGAGGCATCTTCTGTCCCATACCTCCAAGATGGTTTCTGGAGTCTGTGTACTCCCAGGTGCCATGTGCAGGGAAGTTTCTGCTGAGACATGCTTCAATCATATGTCCAGTGTCATGGGCGCTGGAACCCGTGGCCATCTGCTGACTTCTATTCTCTCCCAGGCTGTCTGTGACAATCAACAGGAAGAAGAACATGGCAGTCTCCTTTGGAGATGGGATTACCTTTGTGGTCGTCCTGCACCAGATGTGGAAGAAACATCCTGTCCACCATGACTTTCTGGGCTTCTACGTGGTGGACAGTCGCCGGATGTCAGCACAGACACACGGGCTGCTTGGTATGGACTATTCAGGCTGCAGGCTGTTCAGGCTATGTGGCATCTTGTACCCAGTATACAACCCAGTCTTTGCATCAACTCTGAAAGGCCAGTGGCCGTGTTACCCATGCTAATGGCTAGGGGCTGACAGCGTGAATGTTTTTATTCCCAGGACAGTTCTTCCACCCCTTTGACTTTGAAGTGTCTGATGTCCACCCAGGCTCTGACCCCACAAAGCCAGTTGCCACAATGGTGGTGAAGAACCATCAGCTGACAGTCACCAGGTGAGGGGGCACCTCTGATCCTGCCTAGTAACAGGAAAGAAGGAAAGAGCCCTCTCCAAGCAGGCACATTTGCCTGGTGGGCTCTTATCTTCTGTGGGGTACCTTTGTTTCCCTCTGCGGTCTCGGCCCCCTCTAAGCCCCTCCTTATCAGGGAAAAGGGCCAAACTTGGCCACCTAGAAGGAGTAATCATGTGACTCTCATTATTGATCAAAGACTTCTGGGTTCTCAGAATTACCAACTTCATATCCTTTTTAACCTTAGATCCATGATCTTAGCAGCCATCTTTTCCACCCTGTATGACAGCATCTGTCTCTTTTCTCCCAGGGGCTCCCAGAAAGACTACAGGAAGGATGTCGGTATCGGCACAAAGGTTGTCTGCTGGTTTGTCCACAACAACGGGCAAGGGCTGATTGATGGCACCCACACCAACTACATTGTCCCCAGCCTCTTCTGAGTAGAAATGCCAACTCCTGCCTGACTAGCATCAAGAACAAGGGCACAGAGCAGGGCCCGCAGGAGAAGCTGGAACAATAAAGCTCAAGTTGGAAACCAGACAGCAGCCAGCCTCTGCATGCCTATATGGGCCCCTGCTCCAGGGAATGAACAGCTGGGCCCTGAGGCAGCTCAAATGAGGCAGCGGCTAGTAGGAAGGCAACCTCCTGGGCCTCTCCACCTATGCAACTGAAAGATGGGGTTGGTTGAGGTGGCATTTTAGGGAGTCGAATGTATAATAGTTTTGGAAGGAAAAATCAAGAATTGACTCTAGAGAAAAAGGAGCTCCCAGAAGTTGGGAAGGACTGAATGCATATCAGAGTCCAGGAGGGTTATAATACAAGTCAGGGGTCATTGTTAAGGAGCTTCTATCAGGACCTTCAGGCCTAAAAGTCCTTCTATGACTCAGAAGCAAAGAGTGCTCCAGGGAAGACACAGCTCACAGCTAGATGGGGATGTAATCCACCCCTTAATCCTTCCAATTATTTATCGATCTATCCATCCACTCACCCACCCACCCATCCATCCATCCATCCATCTACCTACCCATGCATTCACCCATCCACCAAACCATCCATCCAGCAGATAAACACAACATCCACTCTAGACCAGGATCTGGGGCACACAGCTTAGTAACCCATGGGTGTCTCAAGTTTGCATTCATCTGGGTCAGGCAACTCCAGGATCCTCTAATCACACCTCATGGTGACCACCTGCTCTACCCCTCAAGGAGTCCAGGGTGGGGACAGAGAGAGGTTCTTGGAGGAGGGGCTCTGAGAGCTCTCCAGCTTGGACAACCCTCTTTGTCTGGACCATTGCAATTGCCCCTTTCTGGGTCTCCTTGTTCCTCCTCTCCTGCATCCCACAGAAAGCTTTTCACTAAGCAGGACTGATCATTGCTCCTTGCCTAAAATCCTATAAATGCCTTCTGTCATCCATTGCTCTTGGGAACAAGACAAAAGTCTTTCCTATGGTCTTTCCAGCTTCATTAGCCCCATAAACCAGGTGCCTCTCCTTACATTCTGGGTTCCAGACACACAGGCTACTTCCAGTTCTCCAAACACACCCTCCCTTGCCCCAGCTCCTTTGCCTCTGCTGTTCTCTCTGCCTGAGGTCTATGGGCATACTGGGCAGAGAGTGCTCCATTGAAGGAAGCAGTTGGTGGCTGGTGGTAGAGCAGGGGAACACAACAAGGCCAAAGGAGTTTGGAATCAGATTGGAAAGGGCCATGAATACCAGTAGGGGTGGGGTCAGGCCATGATTCACTAGGAAGTTGTCCTTCCTCCCACTCTGGGGGCCCACTGCCCTCTCCCCCACATTGGAGCCTAAATAGGGTTTTCCAGGGCCCACACTGGCCTGGCGGCTGGAGAGGCTTCTGGAGGTTGACAGGGCAGTCCAGGAGGAAATGTTTACCATCAGAGGGATCTCAGGTGGCTAGTAGGGCTACTGGTGGAATTGGCAGCCGTTAATTGCCCTAGGGATGGGGCACGTGAGACACTGCTCCCATCCTGATGACTTCCCCATGGCCCCAGGGTGAATGTGACAGAAGCCCTGGCTGGACTAGCCTGTGAATGGGGCAGGAAACGGAACCACTGGAGGGCGTGGGCCTGCCATCCCATTCAGGAGTGCTGGGTCAGCTGAGGAGCCACATGGCTCTAAGCCAGTCATCTTGAGTGTCAGTCTTCACATCTGCAAAATGGGGAGGAAGATCCTGCCAACTGGAGGGTGTGCAAAGGCAGCGTCGTTAGTTTCTGCCCATCTCTGCCCTGGTGCTCCAGAGAGAAACCAAGCCTGACAGGTCAGGGAGAAAAACAGGAAGAGGGGCTCCAGTCAAAATTCTGCCTCCTCTCCCCAACATGCAGATGGGGAGGCCCTCCACACAGGCAAAAACTAGGCAGACTATCCTTTCCGTAATCCCAAATCATCCTGGCTGCACCTGTCCCTACCTACAGCCTCTGATGGCTCCCCGGTCTTTCAGGGTAGAGGCCATGCTTCATGGCAAGTTGGACACAGCCCATGCTGGCCTGGCTCACCCTCCTCACCTCGCTCTCCATCATCCCCTTCATCTTGTCCCACAGAACCTCTTTCCTTCATGTCCCTGAACTCAGTGCAGCGTATTTTAACTCTAGGCCTGGGCACATGCTGTTCCCTCTGCCTAGTGTCCTTGCTCTCCTTTTCCATTGGGCTAACTTCTCTTTGTTCTTCAAAACTCAACCCCAGTGGAACTAAAGCCACTCCAGGAGGTCACCTTTCACCCAAATAATAGATTGGCCTATAAAATAAACAGTAACACCTGTGAGGAATGTGTTCGTTAGAACAGTCAACTACAGGAGACCAGATGGGCAATATTTGCCCAAAAGAAGAATGAGAAGGCAAGGAGGTGCAGGGAAACTGGAGGGACGGAAGCAAGGAAGGGAGGGTGGAAATGGGGACAGTGCTGATATATTGCGGGGATAGCAACCAATGTCATGGAACAATTTAACAATTTGTGTATGAATTGTTGAATGGGAAACTAATTTTTTTTTATTGTGCTAACTAAATAACTTTTGAACACAGTACTTTAACTATATAAATTCAGGTTAAAGGTAAAAAGAACTCTAGTTAAGCAGAGTTTGAAACCTAGTTAAGTAGGTTTGATTTTTCACAGTAGTATAATTAGGAATTCTGAAAACACCTTATGTAAGAACCAGTTGCCCTTGAGTAGACTGCAATTCAGGGCAACGCCACATGTGTCAGAGTAGAACTGTGCTCCAGGTGGTTTTCTTTTTCTTTTTTTAAATTGTATTGCTCTTTAGTTGAAAGTTTACAGGGCAAACTAGTTTCTTATTCAAAAGTTTATACACCAATTGTTTTGTGCCACTGGTTGCAATCTCCGCAATGTGTCAGCGCTCTCCCCCTTTCCCTTGAAACTCTGAGTTCCCCGTGTCCATTCCTCCGGTTTTCCTGTCCCTTTCTGCCTTCTTGTCTTTGCTTTTGGGCAGGTGTTGCCCATTTGGTCTCATATACTTGATTGAACTAAGAAGCATGTTCCTCATGTGTATATTTGTTTGTTTTACAGGCCTGTTCAATCTTTGGCTAAAAGGTGGACTTCGGGAGTGGCTTCAGTTCTGAGTTAGCAGGGTATCTGGGGGCCATAGTCTCAGGGGTTCCTCCAGTCTCTGTCAGACCAAAGTCTGGTCTTTTTTTGTGTGTGAATTTGAATTTTGGTGATTTTTCTCCTGCTCTGTCTGGAACCCTCTATTGTGATCCCTGTCAGAGCCATCAGTAGTGGTAGCCGGGCACCATCTAGTTCTTCTGGACTCAGGCTGGTGGAAGCTGTGGTTCATGTAGTCCATTAGTCCTTTGGACTTATATTTTCCTTTTGGCTTTGGTTTTCTTCATTCTTCTTAGCTCTGGATGGGATGGGACAAATAGATGTATCTTAGATGGCCACTTGCAAGCTTTTGAGACCCCAGACATTACTCACCAAAGTAGGATATAGAACATTTTCTTTATGAACTATGTTATGCCAATTAACCTAGATGTCCCCTGAGACCATGGTGAATGGGAAATTAATTTGCTGTGTAAACTTTCACTGAAAACACGATAAAATGTTTAAAAAAAAAAACTTGCTATTAAAATGTTCATTATTTAACAATTAAAAAAAAAAGAAAAACCTTAACCCCAGCAACACCACTTCCAGAAAGCCTTCCCTGATATCCCCAAGGCTGGGCGAGATGTTTCCCCCCGGGCTCCTGCAGCACCTGGTGCTTTTCTGGGTGGCAGTGTCTGTCATGGTGCCCAGTGTATTCACAGCACCTGGCTTAGACCTGGCCCAAGCAGGTGCTGGAAAGCACTTGGTGAATGAAACAGTGAAAGGCATGGCTCTCCTTTCAATGGTTCACAGAGGACACCTGCCCTGCAGGTGCTGGCTAGACCAAAAGTCACCTGTGACTCCTCTGCCATTCCACAGTACTGTTCAGATAGCCTGTGTCCCAGAGGGGTGAGCTTAGGATAGACACTCCTCTCCTTCTGGTGTGTCAGGGCTAGCCCCACAGTGAGCCTAACAGAGCCCCCCAGCTGCTGCCTTGTCTTACAGAGCTCCAGCCTGAGCCCCTCTGAGCATCTTTCACAAAGTGACTCAGCCTGAGGCCCCCTCCTCCCAACAAGCCTTGATGGAGAGGCAGCAGTGCAGGGAAGAATGTTTCCGTGTGTTTCGCAAATCTGCTGCTGGAGATCCCTCCCACCAGCCTGTCCTCTGACCCTTCTAGAAAGACTCACTCAGTAAACATCCTCCATAGCTCAAAAGCTGGGAAAACAACATTTCCCCTTTGATTGTTAAGGTTGTGTGCCAACTTGGCTGGGCCGTGATTCTCAGTGGTCTGGCAGTTATGGTGTAGTTTGGCAGTGGTATAATGATGTCATCACTTCCATGATGAGATCTGATATAATGTGATCACCTCCATGATGGGATCTTCTGTGAGTAGCCTATCAGTTGAAAGGGAGTTTCCTTGGGGGTGTGGCCTGCATCCAATATAGGTGGACTTTCCGGCAAGGCTCATGGGCTTTTGCTGGCTCTGGATCCTCTAGCTGGCTCTTGTTTGTCTGACCTCCTGTTCTTGGAACTTGAGCTAGCAGCTTACCTTCTATCTTGCCTGCCGATCTTGGGATTCGCTGGTCCTCAGCCTGTGAGCCGGAGAAGCTGCCAGTCTGATGCATGGACTTGGGGTTTTCCAGCTTCTATAACCTCATGAGCTATTTCCTTGATATAAATCTCTCTATATATATATATATTTATATGCTTTACTGGTTTTGCTTCTCTAGAGAACCCAGCCTAAGACATCCCCAACGATCGGGTTTGCTCAGCAACAAATGCACTCATTTTCTGCTTTGCCCTAGCTGCCAGGAGTCTCAGAGAGAAGCTTTGTGCTCAATCACTGCTGCAGCTTCCCCTACCCTGATATCTCTGATTTAACTGTTCTCCTGGTTGGCTGTTTTCTTTTATTCTTGTATTCCTGGTTTTGGGTTTTATTGTCTCTGTGCTTTTCATTTGTAAGCCATAGACTCATGTCCTGTTTTTAGAAGTAGGTTGATTAATATATATATATATTTTAAATATACTTTGTGCAGGAATTGACTAGAATCTGCAGGGTGACTAACTCTAGGGCATGGATAGGAGATCCAACAGCACAAGATCTAGAGGCTGGTGACCTGGATCACCCCTATCAAACTAGAGCCTCCTGGGAAAGACCCTTGCTTCCCTCCGGAAACTGAGGGAACTTCACGCTGTCTCTCCTTTGCCTTCTTTATTAGGGGGCCCAGGGAGTAGGCTAACTTCTCTTTGTGAGCAGACAGGCCTGCACCTGAGCATAGGTGTGCAAATTAGATCATGCAATGCAAATTCAATTTCAAAGGGGTCCAAAAGCTTGTTGAGAGAGTCTGGAAATTGACCTATAAAGACTCTCATCCCCAGTTCACTCTTTTTTTTGAGTCAAACTGGTTTTTACAGACTAAGTGATCATAAAACAGACTGACGCTTTGCTTTTGTAGAATGTTCTCTAGCCCTAGGCCCCTAGCTGGGGACTGATGTGATATTTAAAATTGGTGGCTTAATCTCTCTAAATCTTAATTTCCCTGTGTGGGAAAAGTGAAGAGGCCAGACTGAAAGCTCACCATAGCTCCACTAGGCCCAGGCCCTTGAGGGGCTGACTGTCAAAGATTCCACTGTGTGAAGTGTCAGGATGGGATTCTGAGGCTGTGGGATTCAGAAGGATGGAACCTGAGACACTCCACTCTCTGGCTTGCCCCACCTTTTTTTATTTCTAACGGGTGGAATCCCCTTCCCCATCGCAGTCCAGGCCCCACGTCTGGCCCTGTGGTCACAGCAGCATACGTGTGTTGCTTCCTGCCAGGTGGCAGGGTGGTGACCGTCTGTACACAGTGGAGCAGAATGTGGTGTGGGGGGCCCCACAGCTCCTCCCCTCTGAACTACAGCTCCACAGACCAGCAGGAAATCTCTGCTCCTGGAGGCCTCTCTTGATAATCCAGCTTGAGCTCTCTGGGATAGATAGACAGACAGGGAAGCAGATAGGCAGGCAGTTAGCAGATCTCAGGTGTGGTAGGAAGAGAGGGGGACAGCTAGGGATGGGGACATGGTGGGCAAGGAGCACTGGGGCCCCTCTAGAATTCCCTTGAGACATGCTGACAAGGCCCCATCACCCAGGGGGCTACTGAAGGGGACCTCGCTGTGTATGGTCAGCAGGGTTCAGGGCTCTCAGAGTTCAGGGGGTTTCCTATTGCCCTAATCCACTCCATGATCTCTGGGTAGGTGTGTTTTCTTTGGGTCTGAGTTGGCCATCCTTTGTGGGGGTCACTGAGAGTTAGGACAGACACATCTGAGGCGTCACCTTTTCACCCAACTGTTTCTAGTTCCTCGGTACAGATGGTGACGGGTGAGGGCCTGCTGAGCCCAGCTCCCACCCTCCCAGCCCTCATCCTTGGCCAGGCTCAGTGGGCTGGCTTTTGCTGGATCACCTGGTGGCAAGGTGGTCATTCCCCTGAACCCTCAGCATTCGCTTGTTGTCTTCCATTTCTGGGGGCTTCCAGACCACGTCCTGGTAGAACTGGCCTGAGAAACAAAGGGTGGTCAGCGAGGGCAAAAACCAGAGAGACTGGGAAGCACACAGAGACGAAGTGGCACTGCCTTTTCCGAGGCAGAGGTGGTCCCTGAGGAGGTCCTGAGACCAGGCCATGGGTAGCATACCAAGGGTCCCACTGACGTGGCTGGAAAAGCAGTCAGTATCCCGCAGAAGGAGCCTGAGGCCTGCTCCAGAGCCTTCCCAGGACAACAGGCCGATGGTCACTTTGTCTGGACCACTGAGCAGCAAGAGACCAGTCTTGTCCATGGTCATCTTTAGGCTGTGGAAGAAACCAGTATCCTGAGCAGGAAAGTGGGGCATGGGAGGCCTGCATGGAATCTGGGCAAGAACCTCAGCATTGGAGTGGGCTGAGGCCAGGGGACCCTCTTGTTCTCAGGAATTCATAGTGCGATCTTGCATGAGAAGTTTGTTAAATCTTTTGGCTTCCGTTTTTCTCATTGGTAAACTAGGACCAAAGTTAACTTAAGGATATCTATTTATCCCAGTATTATTTACAAAATAATAGTTCCTATCCCTATTGTTTTCTTAAATTTTTTTTTCTCATTAATTAGTTTTATATGGTTATTTTATGTTGCATGGTTATATAGTATAGTGGTGGTTAGTTTTATATCATACAATAACATTATATATTGTCTTAGGTTGGTTTCTCTAGAGAAGCAAAACCAGTGAAGTGTGTATATATATAGAGAGAGATTTATCTCAAGGAAGTTCAGGCAGTTGTAGAGGCTTGCAAGTCCCAAGACCATGTGTCAGGCAACAGACTGGAGGCTTCTCCTGACTCACGTAGCTGCAGGGGCTGATGAATTCAAGATTGGCAGGTCATACAGCAGGCCACTGGCTCAAAAGCTGCAGAGGCTGACAAATTCCAAGATCAGCAGGCAATACGTCAAGCCCCTGGCTCAAGTCTCAAGAACTGGAGGTCAGATGATGACGAGCCAGATGCAGGATCCAGAGCAAGTCAGCTAGCTTTGCCAGAACATCCATATATATACTGGATGCAGGCCACACCTCTGAGGAAACTCCTCTTACAATTGATCGGCTGATCACATCAGATCACATCGTAGAGGATGACTACATCATTACATAACTATAAAACCACTGAGACTCATGGCCCAGCCAAGTTAATACACAACCTTAACCATCACAGTCTACACCTTGTCAGTGTGACACCTGTATACATCTCCTTAAACCATACACAATCTGTAAATAAAGACAATTACAAAGTCATACTTGCAGCTGAATGATACAACTAACATGCATACAACCGAAAGCACACTAGCACCAGTTACATCTTACATGAGTGAAGAAAACAAAAGTATTTGATGCACATGTACAAGGAAGAAATGCTCATAACAATTATGGTCCTTGTTTCTACAAATGGTCATATGATCTTAACTGATATTTAGAACTACCTTCTTCCATCACCCATTCTGTATTCCCTTTGCTCTCAGCAAGTATATCAGCTGGTTGTGGTTCTATCTGGTGGGGTGGCCCAAACCTTCATTCCTGAAGGGTCTGGGCCATTAGTATCATGTTGGAATTGGCTTGCTGTAGTTTTCATTGACTTTAATCACAGGGCCTGGTAGTACTAAGAGATGCCCTAAGGGGTCTCCTGTATTCCAGACGTACTCTTTTTTACCTCCATTATGCAACATCAATCTGATTTCCACTTTGTAGTCAGAGTCAATCACACCAGCCAAAATGGTAATTTCCTTCTTTGCCTGTTGATCCAGAGACATGAGGAGCCCAAAGTGGCTGGGTGATATTCTTACCTTCCAGTTCAGTGGAAGTCACATTGTGTCTCCGGGTGGGAGCATTCCTCCCTTTGGAACTAAGACCTCTTGACCTGCAAAGCATAGGGTTGTGGGGTAGGAAGCAAATAGTTTGTGAGTGGGTTACTAGGGGTAATAGTGAGTGGTGCCATTTCCATCTCCATCCCTTGATTCCTGGAATCATGAATCCTGGCTATGGGATAAAGAGTATGGTATATTAGAAGTGGGTTTAGAGCATATACAGCCCCCTGGAGAACATTGCACCAACCCTGCAAAGTGTTGCCACCTATCTGGTGCCATAATTGTGTCTTTAGAAGGCCATTACATATTTATATCAAGCCAGCTGCTTTAGGATAATGGGAAATATGGTAAGACCAGTGAATTCCACGAGCATGGGCCCATTGCCATACTTCATTTTCTGTGAAGTGAGTCCCTTGATCAGAGATGATGCTGTGTGGGATACTATGACGGTGGATAAAGCATTCTGTGAGTCCACAGATGGTAGTTTTGGCAGAAGCATTGTGTGCAGGGAAGGTGAATCCATATCCAGAGTAAGTGTCCATCCCAGTAAGAATGAAACTCTGTCCTTTCTATGATGGAAGTGGTCCGATGTAATCAACCTGCTGCCATGTTGCTGGCTGATCACATCCAGGAATGATGCCATACTGGGGACTCAGTGTTGGTCTCTGCTGCTGGCAGATTGGGCATTCAGCAGTGGCTGTAGTCAAGTCGGCTTTTGTGAGTGGAACTCCATGTTGCTGTTGCTGAGCCCATGAATAACCTCCATCCCTGCCACCACGGCCACTTTGTTCATGAGCCTATTGGGCAATGACAGAAGTGGCTGGGGAAAGAGGATAACTGGTTTTCACAGACCACGTCATCCTATCCACTTGATTGTTAAAATCTTCTTCTGCCAAGGTCACCCTTTTGTGAGCATTCACATGAGACAAAAATATCTTCACTTCTTTGGCTCATTCGGAGAGGTCTATCCATATATCTCCTTGTCACCAATTTTCTCTTTCCCATACTTTCTTGTCACCAGTTTTCCAATTATGTTCCTTCCAAGTCCCTGATCATCCAGCCAAACTATTGGCCATAGCCCATGAATCAATATACAATCACACATCTGGACATTTCTCCTTCCAAACACTGCTCAAAGGTATGTCCATTGGGAGGATTTACCTTCACCACTGTCTTTCAGGGAGGTCCCAGCAAGGGGCTGTAGTGCTGCCACCGTCCACTTTTGAGTGGTGCCTGCATATCGTGCATAATCACCCGTAAACTAGGCACAAGTTTTCTCTTCCTCAGTTAACTGATCATAAGAAGTGCCCCATGAGTCCATAGGTGCAGACTGAGAGAGGGCAGATTATGTGACAGGGGTGGAGATCATGGGCATTTGGATCACTTCCTCACGCAACTTACTTATTATGCCTTCACATCCTGCTTGGGCCCAATCTCGTATATACCACTTCCAATTAATGATGGAGTGCTACTGTGCACATCTGACTTTATGACGCTATAGGTCAGACAACACCCAATTCATGATGGGCAGCTCAGGCTGCATGGTGACTTGATGGCCGAGGGTTAACCATTCGGTCTGTACTAAGGCCCAGTAACAAGCCAAAACCTGTTTCTCAAAAGAAGAGTAGTTATCTGCAGAGGATGGCAGGGCTTTGCTCCAAAATCCTAAGGGTCTGCATTTTAATTTATCAATAGGAGCCTGCCAAAAACTCAAAACAACATTCCTATCTGCATTGATACTTCAAGCATCATTGGATCAGCTGGATTATATGGTCTAAGTGGCAGAGTGGCTTGCAAAATAGCCTGAACTTGTTGCAGAGCCTCCTCTTGGTCTGGGCCCCACTCTAAACTAGCATCTTTTTGAGTCACTTGATAAGTAAGCTGGAGTAGCACACCCAAATAAGGGATATGTTGCCTCCAAAATCCAAACAGGCATTGTGCCTCGGTTTAGATGTGGGAGGGGCCAGATAAAATAACTTTTCCTTCACTTTAGAAGTAATATCTCGACATGCCACACACCACTGGACTCTTAGAAAGTTGGAAGGCGACTGAATTTTTGTCGGATTGATTTCCCACCCTCTAGCGCGTAAATGTTTTATCAATAAGTCCAAAGTCATTGACATTTCTCCCTTTCTACATCCAATCAGCATAATGTCATCAATGTAATGGACCAGTGTGATGTCTTGTGGAAGGGAAAAGTGATCAAGATCCCTGCAGACTAAATTATGACACAGGACTGGAGGGTCGATATACCCCTGAGTTTGGACAGTGAAAGTACATTGCTGGCCTTGCCAGCTGAAAGCAAACTGCTTCTGGTGATCTTTCTAAACAGGTATGGAGAAAAAGGCATTAGCTAGATCACTAGCTAGATACCAGGTACCAGGCGAGGTATTAATTTGCTCAAGCAATGAAACCAGTTCTGAAACAGCAGCTGTAATAGGAGTCACCACCTGGTTAAGTTTATGATAATCCACTGTCATTCTCCAAAATCCATCTGTTTTATGCCTAGGCCAAATAAGAGAGTTGATTGGGGATGTGGTGCAAATCACCACCTCTGCATTCTTCAAGTCCTTGATGGTGGCAGTAATCTCTGCAATCCCTCCAGGAAGATGGTATTGCTTTTGGTTTCCTGTTTTCCTAGGTAGGGGCAGTTCTAATGGCTTCCGCTTGGCTTTTCTTACCATAATAGCCCTTACTGCACTTGTCAGGGATCCAGTGTGGGGATTCTGTCAGTTTCTGAGTATATCTATTCCAATGATGCATTCTGGAAGTGGGGAAATCACTACAGGATGGGTTCAGAGACAAACTGGACCCACTGTGAGATGAACCTGATCTAAGACTCCATTAATAATCTGACCTCCATATGCCCTCACTCTGACTGGTGGGCCACAGTGACATTTTGGGTCTCCTGGAATTAGTGTCAGTTCAAAGCCAGTATCCAGTAATCCCCCAAAAGTCTGATTATTTTCTTTTCCCCAATGAACTGTCAATCTCATAAAAGGCCCTAGATCCCTTTGGGGAAGACTGAAAGAAAGATTAGCAGTACAAATTTTTTGACAGTGTAGTGGGGCCCTTCCTCAAGGGGATCCAGCCTCCCCTTCATTCAAGCAGTTGTGGGTCTGTAAACTGCCTCAAGTCTGGGAATTGATTGAGGGGCCCTGACTCTCTATTCTTGCAATTTGAGTTAGATTGTTGTTCACTCGATCTAGAATTCTTCCGCTTGTATAGATCAAATAAATATTTAGTAGATTTCCGATCTCCTTCACTCCTAGGGATACCATGACTAAGAAGCTAATGCCATAAATCCATATGATTCAGACTATTCTGATTACTGCTTTCACTCCACTGTCCATTACGGTAACATGCCCACCTTGTCTTTGTCGATTGAGTGCCACCACCTGGTCCCTACCACCACAGGGTCCAGTCAACCCCACTGTAGTTAGGTGTCTTAATTCAGTTAGTACAGTTCCACTGTCAAATCTGACTTACATAAAATAGCGACCACAGCAGTCTTCAAGGATGCTGCGACTCCCTTCACAAATTTGTTCCTCACCGTTGTGGTAAAAGGTGTGTCCTCTGGGCACTCCATGTGTGGGTCTGTGGGTCTAACCTGATAAATCCACTGTAACATGCCAATTTCCCTAAACCTTTGGATACTTTCTTCTACAGTATACCAAGGCAGGTCTGGTACTTCAATTTGATTTAGTGTATGCCACTGCATAATCCATGCATCAGCAAACCAACCAAATAAACTATTAGATCCCTTCCTAACCTCTCGAGCTGAAACACTGAGTGAAGAATCTGTGCTTAGTGGGCCCATATCAATAGACTCAGACTGATCCAACTTTATGTTCCTTGCACCATTATCCCACACCCTTAATAGCCATTCTCACACATATTCCCCAGGTTTCTGTTTGTACATATTAGAAAAGTCAAGCAGTTCTTTTGAAGTGTAGCATACCTCATCCTGGGTCACACTTTGAACTTCACCTTTTGGGACTTAATTCTAGTTATAGGTCTAGAAGCAAGAATAGGTGGTGAGAGTGGGTCCTGGGAACATTCAGCAATGTCTTGTAAGGCATCTACCTCAGGCGGTGCCCTAGGCAACACCCCAAGCACCTCCTCAGGTGAAAGGGATAATGGTTTTACTGGGGAGGGTGGCTTGGAAGACAAAAATGGAGTGATCTCTTCAGATGAGCGTAAGAGGGCTGGCTCTGTTGGCAGGAGTGATTCCACAGAATTTAGGAGCTCAGTTTCCCCAGCTTCCTGACTATCTACCCATATGTCCCCGTCCCTAGTTTCAGGATCCCATTTCTTCCCAATCAGTGCCCTCACTTTAACTTCAGACACCATTTGAGGCTGGAATTAGGTTGGTGGTGTAATTCAGCCACTCTCACGATAAGACTCTGGGTTTGGTTTTCGGCAATATCAGCTCTGTTCAGACAATAAATAAGGCTTTCTTTCAGGGCACAAATGGCAAATTTGAGGTCTTTCATGCAGCGCTTGAGCTGTAACTCTGAAGCCCTGAGCTCATCTCTTTCTTTCAACACTATGTCTAGTGAAAGAAGGACCAACCAGCCAGCTTCCTTATACTTCTCATTCTGATAAATTGTAGGAGAGTATCAAACATGCAATCACCCAGAGTCTTGCTTCTCACCAATACTTGATCTACTAGTGGTGATGTTTGGCATATTAATATTGCCTCCCCACGCCATGGATTGGTAGCGCCCTCTTTACTACTGGAGGCAGAGCTATCAATGTCTTTAAGACTAGTCAGACTTGAGAACCAATTCAGAAATCTCATCCTTACGATTTTGTTTCTCTAGAACCACTCTTGGGATCAAATGTCTTAGGCTGGGTTCTGTACAGAAGCGAAACCAGTGAAGTGTATATATAGATACAGAGAGTTATCTCAAGGAAATGGCTCACGCAGTTGCAGAAGCTGGCAAGTCTCAAGTCCGTGATCAGACGTCAGGCTGGAGGCTCTCCTGACTCATGTAGCTGCAGGGGCTAACCAACCCAAGATTGACAGGTCAGATGGCAGGCTGCTGGCTCATGGGCTGTGTGGAAGCTGACAAATCCCAAGATCAGCAGGCAATATGGCAGGTCCCTGGCTCAAGTCCCAGGAACCAGAGGTCAGATGATGACGAGTCAGATGCAGGATTCAGAGCAAGCCAGCAAGCTTTGCCAGAACATCATATACATATTGGATAAAGGCCACACCTCCGAGGAAACTCTCCTTACAATTGATTGGCTGATCACATCAGTTAACATCATGGAGGATGACTACATCATTACATAACTGCCAAACCACTGGGAGTCATGGCCCAGCCAAGTTGACACACAACCTTAACCATCATGTATATTATTATATATAATATATGAAATATAATATAATAACATATTATAGTATTAGTTTTGTATGATTTTGGGAGTTTCTCTGATACATCTACTCTGTCCCTTTTGTTTTAATGGCTGGTGCCATGTTCTTGATGACTAGCATTTTATAATGTGCTTTAATGTATAGAAGGGCAAATCCTTCCTCATCCTATGTTCTCCTTTTTTCTTAAAATAATCTTTGAAATTCTTGCCTTTTTTCATTTTCTTATGAATTTTAGACTTCTTTAAGCACATCAAATAAAATACCCTGCTGTTACTGTGAGATTATTTTAAATGGAATTGCCCTAAATGTACACTGTCCTGTTGCCTTGATTCAGTCTGAAAGATGTGGCTTATTTTTCTTCATATATATCTTCTATAGCTCATCATAGCCCAAGAAAGTATGTGGACAATTAATAGGAATTCTTTATTCCATTTTTCAGTTTGTATGTCCAGTATGTAGAAATGCTATTGACCTTTATATATTCCTCAGATAACAGTAGACTTTAGGAAGATTTTTTTATGAAATCGGGAAGTGTTTCAGACAGTCCCCTTGGATTTGCTGCATGGGTACTCCTTTGTCAAATGGAAGTGAGTCTCTGTCAAGGGGCTTGGTGAGACAGCCTTGGACTAGGCCCTCCATGCTCAGGAAAAGATGTGCTATGGCATAGGCTGGGGGCTAGGAGGGCACTGTCCACAGAGGTTCCAGATCTTCAGTCCCTCTCCCAGGAACCCTCGCGACTTCTACAGCCAGAGAGCTGCCTCTATAAGGCTCTACAGTCGGGCAGCCACACACTCACAAGAGGCTGCCATCCACCTCCATTATCCTCCAGCTGTCCAGTATTTGACCCAGATGGACTTGTCATCTGAGCTTCAAAATAGGCTAAGGAAAACAACAATAACCTTTCCCATGAGCAGTGCTTTCTAGCTTCTCATTATTGTCTCTATTACCTCACCGTGTATAGAGTGTCTCTGACAGTGTGCCTGGCAGGCACTGCACCATCTAATGGACAAAGGACTCCCCGACCCATTCTCCCACTGAGCCCTCCTCTCTGCCCCTGAGTCAGGGCTGGATGATCATCCCTAGTCTTTAGTGAGGAAAATGAGTCTCAGAGAGGCTAAGTGGCCTGTCCAGGGTCACCCAGGATTAGCAGCAGAGCTAGGTCCAAGCCTTACTGTCACCTGGATGGGACTGTGACCTGGGTTAGGTGTGAGGGGAGCCAGATCTTCCCTTGGTACTCTCTAGACCTGGAGGGGTAGAAGCAGGGCTCCCTGCTTCTCTACCCCTCCTGTGGTGCAGCCCATTGCAGGGAACTCACGCCCAGCCACGCGTGAGTCAGCAGTGTGGTCAGGCAACACAGGCTGAGATCACTGCCCAGTACCCCAGCCTGTGGCTTACCCAGGCATCACTGAGAACAGCGTTTCCTTCCACTTGTAAGCAGAGCTTCTTTGGTTCCGAGTCACCACCACGTGTTCAGGGGACACACGGACCCGCACCTGGGGGTTCTTGAAGGTCACTTCAATCCATGAAAACTGAGTCTTCTCCAACTGACCAGTCACTTCAACCCCTGAGAGGACCAGGACCAGAGAGGCAAAGCTATAGTCCCCACGAGGTATGGGCACTGGCCAGAACAGGAAATTCTCCCTGATTATGTTCCCTAAGAACCATTCTTCACCAACTCACTTCCTCAGGAGGGGAACCTCACCAGCTGGAGCACCGTCCCCTCAGTATTCCCTCACACAGAGGTCTGGTTCCCATAATCATCTCACTCATTTCTTGGTTCCATATGGCTTTGGAAGGGCCCCCACATCCTCTGTGGGGACTACTCTCAGGCCTCCCCCTCAGAACAAGACCTCTGAGAAGGGAGGTCTTCTCTCAATGGCCAAGAATGAGATGGAAAATCAGTGGTCTCTGCCCTCAGGGAGCAAACAAACTTTGGGGCCTGGCGTGATTAGGTGGGAGACCATGTGGTGTCTAAGAGGCACAAAGGAGCTGTAAGTTTCGATGGCTCTGAGTGCCTTTGCAGGTGTGTATGAGAGCATCCCTGAGTGTGTGTGTGTGTACCCACTACTGTCCAGCCACCTCAGCTAAAACAGTGAGGCCCTTCTCAGGGACCTGGCAGCATGTCTACCTCCTACCACCATACCCCTCCTTCACCCTCTACAGTCCCACTAGCATCTTTTGGGACTCTGTGCTTCACCAGGTGCTAATTCCTCCATTTGTAATATCCTGACCCTTCCTCTGCCTAGCAGACTCCTGCTTGCCTGCTGAGGCCCAGCCACTCCTGTGTGACTTTGTCTGTCTCCCCTGACCCTCAGGCAGTTCCTGCCTCCTGCTCTGTGCTCACTCTGGGCACTGACCACTGGCCACTGAGCTTATGCGCACCTGGGTCTTCCCGTTCCAGAGTACGGAGTGCCTGGGGCCAAGCCCACGCCTGGGTAAACAGTGATCCCAGAGTGCCCAGGCCGCCCAGACCTGCACGCGTGGCACTCAGGGAAAGGTCTGTGGGGTGGATGTGTTGGTGCACAAGGGCATGAATGGGAGAACATGGTCTGTGCTCTGTGACAGGCCTGTGGACGAGGTCTACACATGTGTGTCTCTGCGGGCAGGTAAGTTGGTGGGCATGGCATGGGTGGACGGCAGTGTATACATCTCTCACCTTGGTGAGGGTCCAAGAGCAGATTCATTGGCCCCTGAGAGTGCCTAATGTCCACACAGAGCCGGTCCACGCTCTGCCCAGGCAGCGGCAGGATGACATGAGGAGCCTGGATAGAGGCTAGGAGAGCAGGTGCAAGGGTCCTGGGGCAGGTTGAGTAGGCTGGGGTCAAGGATGGGGTGGGGTGCTGAGGGGGGCTGGCAACTCACCTGGGATTGGGGCTGTTGTGACTGTTTCTGAAAAAAAAAAAAAGTCTGGGTTTAGGCAGCCCTTTCCTGGGGTGTAGGGGAGGAGAATGGAGTAGTGGGTGGGTGTGGTGGAGGCTCCCTCTCCACTTCAACATGGAGAAACCTATGTGACAGGTTCGTAGAGATCCGCAGGGCTCTCCCTTCCCAGGGTCTCCCTGTTATAGGACAAGAAGTTACTCCAGGGGCTCTCGTCTGGTTTAATTGTTACATCCACATCATGAAACACTTGTCGATCAGAAACTGAAGAGGTTAATGGCAACAAAACAGACATTAGTGCAGGAATAACCAGAAACAGAAAGACAGAAGGCCGATCAGAGCTATCAGCACACCTCCAGCAATCACTGCCATCCACCAAGCCCTTCCCCCACAACCCCTGCCCCACAACACGCAACCTAGAAGAGCCTTTGCAGGTGGAGATTTCCAAAAGGAGAGCCTGCTACTAGGGAAAATGCTGAGGAGACAGGGTCCAGGCTGGCTGAGTCCAGATTGGGGGATCAGAAACAGCTCGGGAGACCAGTTTTGACTTTGTGAATGGAGGAAGTCTTCCTTTTCATCATGAATGTAATGAACCCAGAATGTAATTAACCCAACTGAGTGAAAATTAAAGGGTTCATGAAGTCCAGCCTTGGGGACCAGACGCCTGATGGGGCTGAAGAAGAAAGACCTCTCTGAGCCAGTGTCCTTAATCTCGGTGGCACAGAGGTGCCATAAGACAGAAGGGAAGGAGGGAGCTAACAATGGTCCAAAGAGCCCCATGGTGAGCAATCTTGGCTGGCCTCCTCCTGCTCTGAACAAGGAGATGGGAGAGGCTACTCTGTCAGGGCTTGTGGTCTGACAACCTAGGACTCCAGGGACAACTAAAGTAGCTAGGAGAGCTCATATCTAAGGAAATAAAGTACTGAGGTTAAGGCAAACGAGTGACTAGTGGAAAGCGATGGTGAGAGCAGCCTCCTCAGGAAATGCTACTCTCCCCACCGGACTCTCCTTCAGGAGAAGATTTTGCATTAAACTTAACCTCAATTACTTAATGTCACACCCATCCACCCCTAGAAGCTCCCCCTGGTCTGTGCCAAGCCCTTGATAAAGCACCAAGCTTGAGGGACTTAACTTGGTGCTTTATCAAATCCGACTCACTTGGTGCTTTATCAAATCCAACTCTGTGGGGCAGGTTCTATTATCATGAGGAAACTGAGATCCCTAGAGGGTCACAAAGTGGCTTACGCAATGACAAGTCTGGTAGTGACTCCCAGGTCTGATTGCTGAAGTTCTGAAGGTGGAACGTAGGAGGAGAAATAGGAGGAAGATCGTGGAACTGGGCCGTCTGGATTTTCATGTATCTCCTGGAATCTCCAGCTTTAGGAAAAATTGACACCAGCAGAGTCTTCTCTCATGCAATGCCATGGGTCCCCACAGACAGGGCTCTGGCTCCCCTCCCCACACCCTGCCACCCTGGGAGACCCTCCTAGCAGCTGGGAGAACATTAAGGCTGCAACACCGGACCCCTCTAGAATTTCTCCTCCCTGGGATGCCATGCCTCCCTGCTAGCAGCGCCCCTCACACTACCTGGTCCTGCCATTCCTCTTCTTCCAGCAAAGTGAGCATTTGCAAGACTGCTTCCTAATCAGACAACACCAGGACTTGAGTCTCAGCCCTGCCACCAGCTAGCCAAGTAAGCCAGGCAAGTCACTCCCCTTCCACAGCCAGGGGCCAGCCCAGCCTGTGGCCGGGGTCAAGTTTCCCTCCCCTCCCCTCTCCTTCGTAGCTACCTGCTAATCTAAGCCATCCATTTCCTCTGGTCTGAACTCTGGAGGTAGTGTGAGCTGGAAATCAAAGAGACCTGGGTTTGCGTCTTGGATCTACCTTTCTGGGGCCCCCAGCTGGCCATGGATTGTGTCTCTACTGTCTGGGACAGTGCCTGAGACAGAGGAGTGCCAGCCAAAATTTGAACAAAAAGGTGACTGGAGACACCGGTGCACTTGGACAGATGATGTCCCTCATGGCAGAGGGAACCACAGAGTTAGGCTCTTTGAGGATCCAGGTCCTCACCAGCAACCTTGTGGGGCTGGTGCACTAGGCCGTGTGTAAGCGGACCATCACCCAGGCCAGCCATTGAGGATGTCAGGCCCTTACCCTATCCTGATTAGACATTCGTATGTTTGTTTTCTGGGTAAAATGAGAGAGAGAGAGAGAGAGAAACGCTTGGGGGTGGTTTTGATCAATTTGAAGTGCTTATGTTTAATCTTAATTCCCAACCCCAGAACAACATAGGTGCAGTGAATTAGGGGAGCCAGAAGCCCTGGCCTCGGTTTCCTCATCAATGAAATAGGTCAAGTCTCCCAGGGCTCTGTCCCCTCCTGGGAGTCTGTGGGTGGCAGGATTGGGGTCTCTGTTGGGATGCAGGGGAATGGTTCGGGAGGGTGCTACTGAGGAGCTCTGCTGCCTAGGAAGCTGGGGGCACCAGTCCCACACCTACCATCTTCCTTGGGCTTCTCAGCAACTTGAGACTGTTCTTGGCCTTCAGGTTTTGTGACCACCATAGACGTGAGAGGTGTGACAAAGCTGTAGTTGAGTGACAAGCTCAGAGCTTGGTTCTTGAGGGCCGGCCTCTCAGCGGCTGATGCAGAAATACTGCAGGTTGAGGATACTAGAGCTCAGCAGGTCCCCAGAGGCCTGAACAGGTCCCCTCCCTTCTGGCCCCTTCTGGGAGGGTCTCCTTGGAAGAATACGGGGCTCAGACATGACAACAAGACCCTCCTCTCCAAGCCTAGGTAATGTCCCATGCCAGCCAGTGCCCACCCTACCAGCAAAAAGCTTGGTAGATGCTGATGCCGAGTATGGCCAGCCCAGCTGCCCCTGGGCATCCAGGCCACTCACATTTGCTCCAGCAGTTGCTGGATGGTCAGGTATGCCCAGAGTCTCTCCATGAAGTTGTGGAAGATGTACTTGGGGCTCTGGAACCCCTCCTCCTGCTCAGTCACGTTGGATTCCGTTTGGAAGGTGAAATTCTGCTTGTGCTGGAGAGAAGGACCCAGGCAGGGCAGGAGCAGTGAGGGACTGGCATCTCTCTGCACCTGGCCTGGCACTTCCAAGCACCTCCATGAGAAACCTGGCTGGAGCTGGGGCAGGTCCCAGGCGTTGGCTGCAAGGACTGCATTTCCTTTGAGTAGAGTTGGGGGGGTGGTCAGGAGGGAGTTTGGGGATCCAAGGGGCTCAGTCACAGAACCTCCAAGGATGAGGGGAGGAGCAGATAACAGGTAGTACCCTATCCTGGGTGCAGCAAGGCTGGTGTGGAAACAGGAGTGAGGCCTGGCAGCCCCTTAGGGAGAAAGGGAAGTGAGGATAGAATCTGAAGCCCCAGGCCAGTGCAGAAACAGCAGGAAGGACTGGCAAGTGCAGTGTGGAGCAGAAAGGGTCTCCAGATACAGCTCACCCTCACCCCAAAGAGGGGGAAACTGGGGACAGAGAAGGGAAGGGTCCGTGGCAGAACTGAGAAGAGAACTCAGGCGTCCTGGCTCCAGGTTCAGGGCCCTGCCCACCCCAACAAGCCAGCCCCTCTGCTGGGCTCTGTACTGTCCTACGGTGACGGGGAGGAAGGTGCCCATGCTCTGTGTGGACTGACTGCTGCCTTCCCTGGGGAGGGGCTGTGGTCTCAGGCTTACGCAGCTCACAGCCTGGGAAACAACATCCGGCCCTGGGTGGAGGAACCCAGCCCTCTCCCACCAGAGTTTCCCACAACAGCCAAGAGACCTTCTACAACATTGACCAAAGACCCTGCTTGAGCAGCCTGCTCTGACCCTCACCCAGAGCTGTGGTTCCCAAAGCTCTGTCCCTCAGGCCGCCTGCATGAATTCTGTCCTACCCACACACACAGCTATTTACTTGATGTTTTTTTCTTAAATGAACTTTAAGTAGACTAATGCTTTTTACTTGGTCTTGTTCCAAGCAATAATAGCTATGAAATCTTAGGTCTCGGATTTGAGTAATATTTTTCAGAGGGCACATTAAAACGAACGGAAAACTACTAAAACAAAGACATGTTTGTTTGTGAACTACCCTGAATCACCTTGGGTTCCACACTCTGGGGACTCCTGGCCTCCAGGACAGCATCAGCTGCTAACAATTACGGAGTGCTTACACTGGGCCAGCTGTAATCTCCACAGCAGCCTTACTAGGTGAGTATGGTGACTCAGTCCCATTTTCACAAAGGAGAAAATTGAGGCAGGGGGAGGTTAAGTGACTCGCCCAAGGTCTCACCTCTGGGAAGTGGCAGAACTGGGTTTGAAGAGGGTGGGCCGGCCACATGGCCTACACTGACAGTTGTGAAACGTGGCTACCTCTCCCAGGACCGTGTCCCAGGCCCACTGTCATTCTCCTCGCACATGCTGCCCTCCTGCCATGCTGGCCCAGAACATTCCTACCTCACGCCACCACCGGCTCTATCCACCTCCTGCTCTTCCCTCTGCCCCAGCTCGGCCTCCTTCAGAAAGCCCTTCCTGACCTCCAGACCCAGCTGGGGCCCCTGGTGCTGCCCTCCTGCGTCCCTGGGTTAATCCTCTGGCAGGTGCATCCTGGCCTGCAGCTCCTCGTTTGTGTAATGATGTGTCTGCAGGGACCGGGTCTGCCTTGTTCACTGCTGTATCCCCCGGGCCTAGAGAAGGATCTGCACCTAGTAGGTGCTCAGCTTCTCTTTGAGGAATGAGAGGGACTCCCTGGAAGGAGGCGATGCAGGCAGAGATCCTGTGTCACAGAGGATGGGCAGAATGGGCACAGAGAGGGCACCACGTGGGGGAGACAGGCTCTCAACCCAAATGCAGTGGGGCCTGGGGCCAGTTGCCTGCCCTGTCTGGAGCTCGGTCTGGTTATCTGTGAAGTGAGAGCAGCCGTCCTGCCTGACTAAAACCTCAGACGGCTGGTGTGAGGATGGAAGGGATAACAGGAGTCCTTGCTGTCGCCTGTGCTCACAGTAACCACAGGCAGCAACATCATGTATGGACTGCTGAGTGCCTCCCACGTGCTGGGCACAGCACAGGTGTTTTCATGAGCCTCACTATATTATTTCACTGAACCTCTACTACGAACCCATGAGATGGGGATGGCCATCATCCCCAAGTGCTGAAGGGGAAATCCGAGGCCCAGGGCATTCTGCAACTTGCCCAAGGTCAATCAGCTGGAGCTTGGTGGGGCTGGGATCTGAACCCAGTTCCTTTGGCTGCAAAGGTGGAGCCTTCCCCTTGCCCTAGCTGCCCTTCCACTCAAGACCGGCTGGTCGCACTCACCACCCGCCCGCTGACTTTGGCTGAAAGTACATCAGGGCTCTGGTCCCGGAGCTTCCCGGCCACCACCATCTCTGAGCCCTTGAAGAGGACAGGGAAGTTTTCCCGCGTGACCTTCTCCACGGCATTGCTCAGGTACTCAAAGTTCACCCCAGTCAGCAATGGGTTGGCCACCTCCTGGTAGAAGTCCTGCAGGGTAGGGGGTGGGGTGTCACGAAAGCCAGGCTGGGGTCTGCCCAGCCTCCCTGTGCCCTCCTCCACTCAGGGGGCACGCTGGCACCTGGAGCTGCAGGGCGGAGTCCGAGTCCTCGTAGATGCGCCGAGCCAGGCCACGATTGTCCAGCGCCAGCTTCTCCAGGAAGGTGTAGCTGACGTCAAAGCCGAAGCCCAGGCAGAAGAGGCTGTACTGGCCACCTATCGCTTCCCGCACGTTCTTCTGGATCTTTGCAGGGTTGGTCTCCCCTGGACCCATGGGTTCGGGAAGGGGATGTGAAAACAGTGATTCACTCAGACTGTCCACCCCGACCCTAGGTCCCACAACACACTAGGGTGGGCCCCGCTGGCTCCCCTGGGTGGGGCACTCACCCTCAGTAGGGTCGCCATCGGTTAGCAGGATGATAAGGGAGACGCTTCCGGCAGGCAGCAGCTCCTGCCTGTTGCTGTTGTCCAGCAGCTCCACGGCCATCATCATTGCGTCGTTGATGTTGGTCCCTGAAGGGCATACACTCTCAAGGCGGCCCCCAGCCCTGGAAGCCCCCACTGGCAGGGCTGCAGAGGCACTCACCTCCCAGGGCCTGGATGCTGGCAGCGTAGCTCTTGGCCTCCTTCACGTTCTTGGCCGAGGCTGGCACCAGTGACGGCTTCCACTGGGTTGACGCCCTGCTGAAGACGACGAGGTTGAACTGGTCTTTGGGGCGGAGGTCGTCCAGGATCTTGATCAAGGCTTCCCGGGTCTGGTCATGGAGAGGGGAGACAGGCTAGGGTAGGTGGCTCAGTGGGGCATCCCTGAGGGGTCATGTGCCCTTGGGCTGGCATCCCTGGGCTCCTATCTGGGGTGGGGACAAGGGTGTATGCCCTGGGACAAGGATGCCCCATACTTTGGCCTACCTCTGTCCCTGAAGCTCCTACCCAGGGAGATGGAGGAGGGAGGGGCCGCCTGTTGGACTGGGGCTGGTGGCGTGAGGGGCCCAGTAGTTCTCAGGGCCCTGGCCTGGCCCCCGGGACCCACCTGCTGGATTTTCCTGCCGCTCATGGAGCCGCTCTTGTCAATGACGAAGACCACGTTCTTGGGCATGGTGGGCAGGCCCTCAGGGGCAAAGTAGTGCACAAAGTAGCCATTCTCGATCTGTGGCCAGATTGAAGTGGCACCAGGTGGTCAGAGCCACAGCCTCACCTGCCCTGCACATCCAGTCTCCTCACCTTCTCCACCTTGAGGACACCAAGTCCTTAGGCTCCTTCTGTGCTCAGCGCCATCCATCCCCCATCCCATGGTTAACTCCTCAAATCCCAAGCCCTCTTTCTGTGCTCAGTCTAGCCGCTCTCATAGGAAGCCCTCCCTGGTCGTGCATGGCCCACTGGAATTCTCCCCCATTTTATCTCCTACTTGTTGTAGTATCTGAGGGGGCTTATACTAAAAGGTCCAGACATAATAAAACTGAAAGCCACCAAATGGGAGGAAAGACTGCAAAGACAAGGAGTAAAGGGGAGGCATAACCATGCCAGAAGCTTGGGTAAGAGAAGCTACTGCAGTTGAACATAAAGCTGAGCTGTGATCCTCTTGGCAGCAAAGGCAGAGTGAAACCCTGCAGAGTAATTCTTCAACAGAGACAAACCTTTCGTGGGCAACTCAACCAAGCTGCTTGTTTTCGGTCTGTGCTGGCCCCTCGTGCACACTGGCAAGCAGGGGCGGTTAGTTTGCCTCTTCTGAAACACCCAAGCTCAGGCTCTTGAGGGTGGATGGATTTCCGGGTTGGCCTGCTCTCACCTGGAGCCCACCCACCTGAATGGAGCCCCCTGAGAGGGCCCGGTCCACATCATAGCGGACAATAAAGTTGCCGTCCAAGACCGTGTCCTGCTGCCCTGGAGACTTTTGCTGCTGGGTGAGTGACGGCTTGAACTGGATGTGAGCCTGGAGGAACAAGCAGGGCTGAGGTTGGGAGGGGCACTGAGGCCATCCCAGAAATACCTGCCCCATTGGTATATCGGGAAGTGAGAATTCCAGGTTGCAGGCTTTGGCCAATATTCTCAGGCTGAGCTGTCAGGTGGATGGCCTCTATGTGGGGATGGGCTGTTTTGAGAGTGAACCCCTGTTGCTGGGGCCATGCAAGCAGAGGCTGGACTCAGGACTTGTACAATCCAGCCATCTCCTCCTCTCCACCTGGCCCAGGACTCTCTCACCACTCTACTGTCCAAGTTCTTCCCCCACTGAGCTCAGGGTTCACGCCAGCACCCATCAGCCTCCTCTAGGCCTTGCCCTGCCCATCTGCCAAATGACAGCATGGTCAGAGACTTCAGAGGTTCCTCCAGCTCAAAGAACAGGCCCAGCTGTCCTGCTCCCTGGAAATCCAGGCTCACTGCCTGGACTGAAGACTGGCACCTGGAAGCCCCACCCCGCAGACCATGGCAGGCCCACCTTGGTCTTGTTCTGCGAAGTGGTAAGGGCTTCTGCCAGCTGTTTGGTCATGAAGGTGCTCTCTGTCTCTAGGAAGCTGATGCCCTGCGGCTCGAAGATGTGAATGTCCATCTGGAGGAAGGCATGGGCCACTGGATCAGCCAGGAGCCTGGGCGAGGCAGAGTGGGAAGGACGGATGGGGCGGGGACCATCAGCGTGGGCTCCTGGGAAGAAGCAACGCCAGGTACCTGCAGGTGCTTGACCAGCTGCTGGGGCCGGACTTTGAGCAGCAGCTCGTACACCCCCAGTTGCCTTTTGAGCAGCTCCTCATACACCAGCTCGAAGGTGATCTTGGCAGCTGCGGCCACGCTGACTGACACCTGGAACTGCTCCATCTTTCTCCCAGTGGCCCTGGGGGAGTAGGGCATCAGACACGCTCCTCCAGGCCAGGTGGGGTGGGGGTAGGACTGAAGGGCTGGAAGGCAAGGGCAACTTCTGCCCTCACCCCTGCCCCCCCGACCAGGGCTCCCACCACAGCCCCCTTGGGCTCACTTGACCAGGCCAGCACTCTGGCCCTTGGCCACGGCCGTGCTGTACTGCTCCTGGGCTGCAGCCTTCTTCTTGATGTTCCCTGGGTAGGTCACACCATCGATGATCCTATGGTGGGGGCAGGGCAGGAGTTGTTGAGATCCTGGTGGAAGGAGTCTACCCCAATCCCACCCCGCCAAGAGCCGCTCTGGGACTTGGTGTGCCTCTTGACAGAGTGACTCCTGTCTTTACCTGAGCCCACCCCATTTATTATGCACCTACTGTTGGCAGGGTACTGGGTGAGTGTGGAGAGTCTCTGCAAAGTACAATGGGTCTCCATCTACACAGGCTGTGCGTGGTAGTGGCAAGCATGTGTTCAGGAGGGGAGGTTGCAGAGGAGACAGTGAATCCTGGCCTCTCTTTGCCCTTCCAATCTGGCATCACATTCCAACTTGCCCCCTTCCGCCTCACAGACTGTCCCCAAAGTAATTGGTTAAACCCCAGCAAGAGCTTTCTGAGCCCTGAACGTGCCCAGTCCTGTGTCCAGCAGTGGAGGTCAGAGTCTGAGGCAGAGAAGGCTGTGATCCCCTCCCCATCCCTCACCCCCCACGCAGGGCAGACACTCTGCAGGGCAGCTGGCATCTCAGGAAATAGGTTCTGGGCAACTGGTTGATGGGACTGTCAGAGGTGTGGACATGCTCCTAGCTGCCATTCTTTGGGGCTGAGAAACAGAATTCAACAGGCTATCTTCAGGGAAGAAAAAGGATTGTTCTTCAGAACCTCTTCATAGGGTGAGAACGGACATGTCAGGTAAGTGTGTGCCTCGTCTACCTGGGAATGGCGTGAAAGGGTGGGAATGCGCGAGAGTCGGGCAGGGCATCAGGACCAAGCTTCCTCTGCCCACCTTCCTGACCTTCTGGGTTATAATTTAATTCTGGGCCAGAAGTGGGGCTGCTGAGGTGCAGCAGGGCTCCTCCCCCCGCTGGACAGTGCTGTCTCCCCAGATACTGAGCTGGGGCTCCCCTCCTGTTCAGGAGCAGGCACCTTGCCTTCAACTTCCCCATCTCATGCAGCAACATGATCTGGGTCCAGAGATCTTGGGCCAGATGTGATGGAACTGGGCAACCTGCTGGTCTTGGCATCCACGTCGGAGGCTGGGTGCAGCCTGGGAGGCTCATGCTACAAGTGTGGGCAGCACAGACCCAGGCTCCAGGGATAGGCAAGGTCAGGGCTGCTGCGTGTGTGTGTGTGTGTGTGTGTGTGTGTGTGTGTTGTGGGGGTAGGCGGGAGAGAGGGGAAGCAAACTACAAAGACCCTTGCCCTTGCTGTAGAGTTTTCCAGAGGTGACAAATTTCGTCTAGGGACCCCACCTGAGAGCCGCTTGCTCTCTGTCTTGCCCACTGCCCTCCCTGAGTTTCTGGCATCAGCCTGTCTCTGGCCTATCCTGAATCACTATCTCTCCATGGGGGCAGGGACAGACAGGGAGCTCTCTTGCGTTTAGCAAACATTGCAAAACTGAGTCAGGAAGCAGGGGGGAGGAAGGCAGAGGAAAAGGAAGATCAGCAGCAGTTCAGAGTCCTCAGGGGCCTCCGGATGTGGCCTCTGATCCAGAGCAGAAATGTCCTCTGCAGTATCCCAGTTGGGGGCAAGGGCTAGCCTGGCTTAGGACTTCCAGTAACAAGGAAGTCCCCTTCTCAAGACAAGTTTTTTATATTTTGAGCTGGAATCTGACTTTTAGTAACTCCCTCCTGCCGGGGCCTGGGCCTGGGCCCCAAGTCTGTGTTCCTCAAAGGCAAAGACACAAAGATGCTGAGGTCCTCATGCCTGCCACCTGGACAGCTCAGGGATGATGGATGGATGGATGGATGGATGGATGGATGGATGGACGGATGGATGGGTGGGTGGGTAGATGGGTGGGTTGGTGGGAGGGTGGGTAGATGGAGGGATGGATGGATTGGTGGAGGGATGGAGGGATGGGTTGATGGATAGATGGATGGATGAGTGGCGGGATGGGTGGGTGAGTGGAATTATGGATGGAAGGATGGGTGGGTGGGTGGTTGGATGGAGGGAACGGAGGGATGGGTGGATGGGTGGGTGGAGGGACGGAGGGATGGGTGGATGGGTGGGTGGGTGGATGGGTAGGAGGGAAGAAAAGATGGAAACACCTTGGGACTATATTAACTCCCTTGGTAGAGCCTCCAGTCCCCTGTGTTACCCACAGGTAGAGGAGAGACTCCCAAAGGCAGACATCCTGACACACCTCCCATCAGGAAGAGGGTCTGGTGGGGCCTGGCTAGGAGACGGTGTCATGGCACTGGGTTGGTGGAGGGCAAGGAAGAGGGTAGGAAGGCACCTACATGGAGAAGTTGGTGATGAAGGCTTTCTTGGGCAGCTCCACCTGGAAGGTGGCCTCCTTCACAGTATTGGCCCGGTTGACCACCCGGCTGGTGACAACCGTGTGGGCAAATCGGGATGAGACCTTGGAGTCCACGGTGAGGCTGTAGACGTCGATGTCATTCTGGACCAGCAAAAGAGGAGGCATTAAGTTGTTTCAACACCACCAGCTTGGGGCAACCAAACAAGCCCTGGCCCCCAACCCTGACTAAGCCTCTGACGAGTCCTCAGGATAAACCCAGTTGGGTACTTCCTAAATGATCATTCATCTCAAATAAGAGGCAGCTCCATACTTCATTCCTTACCTACGGCACCATGGGACAGGGGCCACATCTGTCTTATTCTGTGGGTGTCAAAGTGCCCTGGAGAACAAGAAGCACACTGGGTGTGGTGGAGCTTGGACCTCCCATTGTTTGGGCACAGGTGAGCCACAGAGGGCCCCAGTGGGGTCAGGAAGACTCCTACACAGTGACAGGACAGTGGACAAGTCTTTGATCTCTGAGAACATTGGCCTCCATAGACTGGGGAGGCCAGCACCAGCCAGTCTCCTACCAGGGGGCCACGGAAGCTGGGAGAATTTGGGGGTAGACGAGGGTCCAGTCCCTAAGATGATAACAGGGCTCTTTCTCTTTGCCCCTGTCTTCCCTGCAGCAAGGGGTTCGGGGACTTGGAACCCTGTGATCCCTCCCCAGCTCCCCCTCCCCAGGTCCGCAGGGCACTCCGCTAGTCATATGCTCTCTGCCTGCAGGCGCACAACTTCCCTGTTGTCTGGATCCCCAGGAAGGACACACACACACACACACACGCAGACCTGTACACACATATGCCTCCCCACGTGTACACACCAGCTCAGTTCAAATACACATGGCTGCTTACACGCATGACCCAGGGTGTAGGACTAGCCATGTGACTTCTTCACATATGTGCCGACATCTGAGTGTGCTGGGCACTGTTCTAAGCACTTTATAGGTATTGTAGGTATGATCTTCACAACAACCCTCTGAATAAGTTCTATTCTTGCCCAGATGGGGAGAACTGGGACATAAAAACGTAAGTGACTCTCCCAAGGTCACTCAACTGTGGGGAGGCAGGGTTGGGAAAGGGGCCCAGGCAATGGGCTCATGAGCCACATTCCCACCACCTGCCCCACTGCCAGCCTCCAGGGCCAGCTTCCTAAGCCTCAGCTCCTTGTCTGTAAATGGGAATCACAGGATCACCGCTTTTATGAAAAGGGAGGATACACACAAAGCTGCGGGGTAGCGCCTGGCATGTGGTCAGCAGCACTTTGCAGGCACACAGATCAGCACTCACTTGTACTTACAGGCTTGCACACACAGAGGCTCTTCCCCACTTCTCAGACCCGCTCGCTTGCTCACCAGCTCACATCACTCACGCTTAGGCACACACAGATGGGTGTCCCCCACGATATCTGCTACCTTTTGGGTAGTGGTGGCCTGGAGGGCAGCCAGCAGCGCAAGCAGGACGAGCATGGTGCTGCAGGTGTGGGCAGGGGCTGGGGTCTTCATTTTGGCCCCGGTGCCAGCCAGGCTGTTTCTGAGCTTGAGAGGAAGTGGGGAATGAATTAGTAACTTGCTCACTGCCCCGCCCCTGTGGGGGCAGGTTCTGGGAAATTGGGATCCGCAAGCCAAAAACGCAGTGGCCACAGATAAGCAGGCAAACTGTGAATGCCCCATGGACCTTGGCGGGGGGCAGGGACACGTCCCAAGGAAAGACAGGCTCACGTTGGAGTTGGGTATTGGCACCATTCTGAAAGGCCCAGAACCTTCCCAGGTGCCCACGACCCCTCACACCAGTGAACAAAAGCCACAGTCAGCTATGAGTCTAGAATAGGACAAAACAGAAGGGGTGGCTAGGAAGACTCAGGCTAGAGGGCAGGCTTCCTGGAGGAAGGGGCCTTGGAAGCTATCTCAGTGTGGCTGGGCAGTGGTGGGTCCTGAAGGCACCGAGAAGCCCTTGGAGGTGTCTGGGTGGAGAAAGATCTGCTGGTGCAGGATGGATCTGCCTTCTTTCTAGGGCAAGAGGTGCTGGGCCCAGGAGCCCCCTTTCTCTTTCCTGGGGTCCCAGGCTGCTGTTTGGGCCCCATTAGGCTAGCCAGTGCTCTCAGTTCAGCTCCAGCAAGGACTCCAAAACAAAGACCTGCAATTAGGCAGCGCAAACCAAGAGTCCTAAAAATGTCCTCAGCTGCAGCCCCAGGGTCTTGCTTCTGAGGATTTACTGAGAGGAAGGCCTCCAACAAGGAAACTGAACAAAGGAAGCTCCTGCAGAGGGATTAGGGTGGCAGTGTGTACACTCAGATGCCCACGTGGGGGCCAGTAGTGCCAAGGGAACCCCGGAACCACAGCTCTGAGTAAGTCAGGGCCCGAGGCAGTGCTGCTGTCCCAAGTAGGTGTGAGGGTGTGACAGCCAGACCAAAGGGAATGCTGCCCAGGCGCCACGGGTAGGATTACGGGTGACTTTCTATGTTCCTTTAATAAAGTTAAATGTCACTTTTATCAGAAACAGCAATAAAATGAGTAAATATCAGGAGGTTTGGCTGCAGCTGGTGCTAGTGTTCCTCAGTGGCTCTGGGAAAGCCTGCGTCCGTGGCCACTGGTGGGGTAGAGGTGCTTCCTAGAGATGCGGCAAGGTGCCAAGTCCTGGTCAGGGAAGGAGGACAGCTCAGTGGCATTAGCCCCCCGAGGGGGCCAGCGAACATTGAAGCAGGGCCCCAGGGCAGTGAAAGCATCTTCTCCATCAGTTCTGCCTTTGTCCCAGCAAGCAGCATCTAGCCCTGGGGAAGGGCATTGTGGACTTTGGGGGGATTGCTATGGCTGAAAGTAAAATGTTCCCCTTTCTTAGCATGAGTCTGGCCAGAAGCTTCACTTCTGTGCACATGTGACACTGCTCACCTGTTTGGCTCTGGACATGATTGAGGTGACATGGGGTGGGGAGAAGAGACACCTCCTTTAGTGACCTGGGGGAAGGGCCGCCCCAAGGGGCCCAGTGAGCAGGCCAGGCCCTGCCTCCACAGGAGCTCTGCTCCCTTGGGGCAAGGAGCACGGGCCCAGCCTGGAGCCAGAGCTGTATAAGGAGACCAGGCTGGCCGTGACTGTGGGAAATGCTCTGAGCAGTCAGCCTCCCCAGTCCAACCCCGTCTCCCAGCGGTCAGGAGGGGCGTCCCTGCAGGATCAGCCCTGAGCCAGGTCCTGCAAGCCCAGCCTGAAAGCAGCTCTGTCAGCCTGCCCATGGTCTTGCTGTCTGTCATAGCTCCTGTGGATGGCAGGAGGGGTGAGGTGACACCCAGGCCCCACCTGCTTCACTCTGAGCAATGTCACTGTATAGTTCTGTGGACACAGGCGGACACGGAGGCCTAAAGGGGGGAAGAGTCACACATGAGGCAAGACCCTGGTGTGGTCATGCCCCAGGCGGCTTTGTGGGAGTGGAAAGGGGGAGCCTTTTGGGAGGGGAGAAAGGGAACTGCCTGCTACTGGCCAGACAGGGGCCTTGACCTGCTCTGTATTTTAGGAGGTCACAAGAGTGAACAAGGGCCGGGGTGCGGGGGACCTCTCACAGATCCCTGGGGTCCCTGGAAGCATCTCGATGGCTTCTGTGGATGGCAGGGGACAGGGTGAGACTCGGGCCCCACCTGCTTCACTCTGAGCAGTGTCGCTGTACCTGTTTTATGGAAGAGGCTCCAGCTCAACTCCTCTGTTCGAAGGGAAAACAAGGCTCAGAAAGGGAGAAGAGACTGGTCTGAAGTCACGCAGGTCAGTGCCAGGTCTCACGTCCAGGGATTTTTTCAGCATGTGGCCAGAACAGCACTGGCGTTATCCTCGGGACCCTCCCCAAGCCTGGGAGGGTGCAGATACATTCCCACGCACCTACCCCAGCCTCCCCCACCCCCCAGTTCAGTGGCAACAGCTGATCAACCAACGCCTTCCACTTGGGCATCATCTTTTTTTTTTAATTTGTTGTTGCTGTTGTTGAGAATATACACAGAACATACACCAACTTCTACATGTACAATTCAGTGACATTGATTACATTCTTCGAGTTGGGCAACCATTCTCACCCTCCTTTTCTGAGTTGTTCCTCCCACATTAGCAGAAACTCACTGCCCCCTAAGCTTCCTATCTAACCTTTAGAGTTGCTGTTGTCAGTCTGATCTCATATAGACAGTTTGCACATCCTCTTTGCTGGTGTTTCTACAGTGCTGTGCAGAGCCCCACGGTTGAAGGGCTGGGCAGTGGGGGCGGGCAGCAGTCTCAAAGACAGCAGGCGAGAAGGGTGTGTTCTGGCATTAAAAGAGTTCTTGGATCGGGCTTCTGTGTCTAGGGGTTCAGGGTGGCAAAGGGGAATGGTATGCACTTCTCAGCCAAGGACGCTCTTGGTGGGTCCGGCTTTGGGCTTCTCAAAGACGGTCTCAGTGCCTGTCCGGGCACCGCTGAACACCGATGGGGCAGCGAAGCCGGCTTGCTCTGTGGGAGAAGAGGGATAGTCAGGGGACTGGCCTGACTTCCCAGGGAGGGAAGTCCCCCCTCCTGAGCCCAGGAGCTCTGGACACCTGGACGGGACCCCTGTTCCCACCATCGACACACATCTGTGCCCCCGCCCCCACATGGAAGACACTCACCACAATCCCGCATGACCTGGTAGGTCTTGGACTTGATCTCCTGGTTCTTGGTCAGGTTCTCTCGGGCCCCCTTCAGGTCCTCCTCCTTCACAGCGGGGCGCTTCTTCTTGATGGGGGCTTCAGGAGCACCAGGCTTGGAGAGTCCAGAGCCTTGTCTTACAACCCGAGGCCTCCAGGCTGAGATGCCTTTCCCACCTCAGGGCCTCAGCCCTGGGACACCTCTCCCCTGCTCACTGAACTCGAGGCAATTCAAGGCCCCACTCCTCTTCCGGGAAGCCTTCTCTGCCTACCGCCCCTCTCCCCCTCACCAAGTCTCCCAGCCCTCTTGTCTGACTTGTACACCTGCCCTGACCCCACAGACAGAGCCCCTGTGGGCAGTGGCCACTACCCTCACACTGCTCTGTCTACCTGGCAAGCTCAGGGCTGGGCACAGTGGGGGAAGGGGAAGGACTGGCTTTGAGGCTGAGCAGCCCTGGGGCTTTCTGGGGCCAGAAATTTCGTGTGTTCCAAGAAGTGCTCATAAGGTGGCAGGGGTTCCCTTAGGGATTTGTGTCCTCCGTCCCCCGACCCCCCAAAAAAGCACCAGCATTTACCTTGTGTTGTTTTTCTGAGGCCTTATTCCTTCCTAAGCCCTGGGGCAGGTGCAGGGATTCCCTGGTCCCTCAGTTGGGGCCACACCAGATACCCCATGCAGAGACACACCCTTCTGGGGAGAATCCCAGGCATGGCGTGCACACTTACAAACACAGCCCCATGTGTACACACACACAGTGCACAGCTACAGAGGCCATGGCTACACATATGTACAGCACCACACACCCTCATACACGCAGCTCCCTCACACAGAGACAAGCACAGAGATCTGTAAGGACTAGACACGCTCCCCCCTACCCCTTCCTAGCCAACCACGAATCACAAAGCTTCATCAGGTAAGCGGGGGCTGGAGAGGCTCCTACATTTGTCTGGCGACAGCGGCCAGCTGTCCGCCCTCCCCCACCTTGGCCCCACCATGGCCTGTGTTGGGCCCTCCTACCTGGGACATGGTGCGGGCTGTGCAAGAGCTGTTGTCCGAAGGTGCCTCTGGCAGGCGGCAGCCGGTGGGGGAGCTATCTGAGCAGAGCCCAGCCCTCCGGGCTTATATAGGCAGCTTGCCTGTCCCAGGAAGTCACCCCCCGCCTCCGACAGGCTTCTGCTGCCGCGCCCCAGATGATTCAGGTCCACGACAGCCACTGGCTTCAGAGTTTATTCTTGGAGATGGTGGGGGCTTGCCGAGTACTGCCGCTCAGCAGGGGTGCTGCGGCTGACAACAGCAGACAGCTGGGGAGACCCCGTGCCCTGGGAAGCAGCTGCCCTATTTGTAGGTGGGGGAGGCTGGGGTTGGCAGCACGTGGTGTGTGTTTATGAAGTGAGCCCTGGAACGTGTATGCTGGGCTGAGCTGTCGCCCGTCGGCAGCGGCCCACCCTGTGCCTGTAGGTATTAGGGAAAAGAGAGGGCCCTGCGCCAGGGTGGACAGCTCTCAGCTGCTTTTCTTTCTCCTCCACCCCTTCTCCTCAATCCTAGGGGACAGAGACTTTCCACCCCTGTATAGCAGCAGGCAGAGGCTTCCAGCCTGACACTGAAGCATTTGTTCACGGACAGCTCACTGGGCAGACTCAGATGGCAGGGCTACCACGGGTCCACAGGTGGAGAAACTGAGGCCTAGGAGCTGCTCCACCTGGGTATCTGCTCATGCCCTTGGCTTCTGTCCGGCTCCCTGAGCAAGCTTAGCAAAGGGAGGAAGCAAGGCATGGGGAGAAGGCCCAGGAAGGGCAGGGGAGAGGGCCCAGGAAGGGCAGTGGGGAGAGGGCCCAGGAAGGGCAGTGGGGAGAGGGCCCAGGAAGGGCAGTGGGGAGAGGACCCAGGAAGGCCATGGTAGAGAGGGCCCGGGAAGGGCAGGGGGAGAGAGGGCCCAGGAAGGGCATGGTAGAGAGGGCCCGGGAAGGGCAGGGGGAGAGAGGGCCCAGGAAGGGCATGGTAGAGAGGGCCCGGGAAGGGCAGGGGGAGAGAGGGCCCAGGAAGGGCATGGTAGAGAGGGCCCGGGAAGGGCATGGGGAGAGAGGGCCCAGGAAGGGCATGGTAGAGAGGGCCCGGGAAGGGCAGGGGGAGAGAGGGCCCGGGAAGGGCATGGTAGAGAGGGCCTGGGAAGGGCATGGTAGAGAGGGCCCGGGAAGGGCAGGGGGAGAGAGGGCCCGGGAAGGGCATGGTAGAGAGGGCCCGGGAAGGGCAGGGGGAGAGAGGGCCCGGGAAGGGCATGGTAGAGAGGGCCCAGGAAGGGCAGGGGGAGAGAGGGCCCGGGAAGGGCATGGTAGAGAGGGCCCGGGAAGGGCATGGTAGAGAAGGCCCGGGAAGGGCAGGGGGAGAGAGGGCCCGGGAAGGGCATGGTAGAGAGGGCCTGGGAAGGGCAGGGGGAGAGAGGGCCCGGGAAGGGCATGGTAGAGAGGGCCCGGGAAGGGCATGGGGAGAGAGGGCCCGGGAAGGGCAGGGGAGAGGGCCCAGGAAGCAGGGGGAGAAAACTGCTTCATTGTGGAAGGCTCTAGAGCGATGAAGGCGGAAGTGGCACTGGGCCTGGCTAAGCTGAGGTCACAGCAGAAGGCTGGACTGCAGACAGTTTCAGTTGCCAAAAGAGGGTGGGGAGAATGGAGCTAACAGTGCACCCTAGGTACTAAGCTGTGGAGGAAGGGCAGGCCCAGGGCTGCTCTGAAAGGTCCCTTAGCTCTCCTCAGATAGAGGCTCCCAATGTCCCCATAATCACAAAGAAACACCACTCCCCACGCCCCGCCACTGGCACACACAGCAGGACCCCAAGACCAGAGAGGGTGTGGGGGGGTGGATGTGGGGAGGTCAGCCCCCTTCCTGATGGCTCAGATATGCCTGGGGTTCCTTTTCTGTTTGTGATGGAGATTATTTTTATCCTTGAAGGCTCCAGGCAGATGGAACCCAAGCGGGCGCTGACATTTGGTTATTCTAAATGCCACTCCAGTGCTGTCATACTTCAAACCCCACCCTGGGCCCCCTCCAGGTCTGGCCTCCAGGGGGCCAACGGGGGGAGCACCAGGCTCAACCCGAGACAAGGCTGACATGAGGAATGCCCACGGACAGCCGGGCACAAGCCCCGGTGCTCCAACCAGGGGCCAAGAGGGCGGCTGAGGGCAGCCAGGCCTTGAGAAGCCCTCACGCCCCTCCAGGCCAAGGACAGGGAGGAGCAGTGCCCACCACTGCTGGGCCACGAGTGCCATCACAGGGGAAACCTGAGGCTCCAGCGCTGACCGCACAGCTGGTCTGCACCGGGAGACACCTGCCTTCTGGCCCTGTAGCTTCAGGGACAGGGATGTGGGGTGCTTGTTCCTTACACCCTAACTCCCAACACAAGCCTGCCTCAGTTGGCAGAGGAGCCTCTACTCTCATTAGCAAGCAAGTGGAAACGGCAACGGAATGTTCGCTTTCTCCCCTCAGCAGAGTCTGGCACCCACTTCGGTGATGAGGTTAATTAAGGCTCAGTCTCCCGTTTCCTGGGGAGAACGTTCTAGCTCACTGGGGGACTTTTTGACCCCATTTAGCTGTTTCAGCTCCAAAGAACACACAACTACAAAAATGATGGGTTTCTTCTAAAAAAAAAAAATCTGTAATAAGATGTCAAACTTTATTGTAAACCATTTTACAATATAAGTACACCATCTTCCCTTTCATTTCAAAAATTGGTTTTTGAGAATCTTAACACCTCTGATTAAACACCAGCACTGGGAGGGCAGCCAGAAGCGGGCCATGGTTTTGCTCACATAGATCTGACTTGTAATGAACTTCAGGAAAAGAAAAATCAAATCAAAACCATCCAACCTGGGGGCTCAAGGTGCTGATTCCAAAACAGCCCAGAAGTCCCTCACCGAAAGCAAACCCCTCAGAGCAGCTATTGTTTTACAAGGTCAAACAGAGCACTCCCCGTTCCTGGCTGGAAGCCTGCCGGCACCCTCCAGGTGGGCTGCTCTGGCCACCCATGTCAGCCTGGCTGCACAAAGGCTAGTGCACTGCAGCCAGGGGGCCAAGGCCGGGGTAGAGGGGGACTCGGGGCTGCAGCTGGCAGGCTTCCACTGCCTAAGGGCAGTTACCGGTTCGCTCTGAGCCTTTATACATTCTCCCCGAAGAAAGAGGCATGACAGGCGGGCGTAACCGTGACCCCCGGTGGCAGAACGTCAGGGGCACAAGTTAAAGCTTGAGGCAGGTGGCCACTGGTGCGCCCAGAGGACTAACTGACCGGCCACAGCCTTCGACTTGCACACCTTCAGGCTGAAGGCCAAGAAGCCACTGTCACCTGGGCTTTCACTGATGTCTCCCCTTGCTATCGTCAATGTCCCATTGACGGCAACAATGATGATCTCCTCCATTTAATGTTAACAGTTCTATGCACTGGGTGATTTCCATTAGATCTGAGCAACCTGTTCATCACCTTGGCTTGCAGTTTTCATCATGGAGGTTTGGCCAAGGCCCAAACTTGGACGAGTTAGCTTGTCAGTGCACTATATCCAGTCAGTATCCTGCCGTTCCTCAAACACGGGATTCCGGCCTCTGGCTACCTGGCTAGGCCACGTGGCTGGGTAAAGAGCTGCACCTCGTAAGGCACCTCGGAGCAGGTGGTGAGAGAACTCACTCCAGTGAGGGAGGGCAGCTGGAAGGAAGTCCTGGCCATGGGCCTGGCACCATTCTCTCTGGTGCCAGTGCACCACAGAAAGTCCCTAGTCACTCCGGGCGTGCGGTGTGCTTGTGTGGTGTGCACATGCGGTGTGCACGTATGTGTTCACTTGGGAGGAGGGTAAGGCCAAAGGCGTGAGGCCACACTGTGCAAGCCCACACACGGAGGCCCTCTGCAGTCACCCTGGGAGACAGCCATCCCCTAGTTAGCCAGCTACACACCTGCAGCCCGTACTGAACATCAGGGTGCAGGCAACCCACTACTCACTTGCTACGTCTCTGCACCCAAAGCCCCCTGCTTGGTGGGGCTGGGACGACCCTTGAGTGTCCATCTGCCACAGATTATGGCTCTTTCCCCCACCCTACCCCTCTTGTTTGGAAACATTAGGGGCTCACGACTGAAAACGAAGCCCTGATTCTCAGCTCCAGGAAGGTGGAAGAAGAAACAGCTGTGGGTACAGGCTGTTCAAATAAAATCAAACAGCAGGGAGAAGATGGGGGGCAGTGATGCCACAGCGACCGACTGTCTTACCAGGACCAAGTCTGCCCAATGCAACTCAGCAAGGCCCAGCCCCTGCCACTCTCCTCACTAGAGAATCGGCAGGGAAAGGCCCACTACACAGATGTAGGGTGGGGGGGCAGAGGGGGAGAGGGGGGATGCAGAGAGTGAAATGAGAGCGGAACCAATGCAAGGCCCGAGACGCAGTCCCATCCCACGTGCCAGCGGCGCCTGTCTCCCCTCTCCAGCCACACAGGTGCCCACACGAGCAGAGCCACCTCTTACTGCACAGTTGGAAGTCACAGCTCCTCTCAGCCTGGACTCTGGGGGCAGATGTGCTGAGAAGGCCTCGCCAAGGCTTGCCCCACGTCCAGGGGGACAGGCGGGACCATCAGAGGATGGTCCCAGGGTGCCCGGCTTCACAGCTTGCCACACACTACAATCCGGACCCTCAGGCATGTAAAGCACGTTTCTGTGTATCTCTGAGAAGGCTGCAGTGTCTTGCCCTACACTTGCCTCACTCCCAGCTGACACAGCGGCCGTGCAGTTTTCTCCCTACACTTCCATGGCTGCTGCTTGGCTGTGACAAACCTGGGCTGCTACACCTTGCACGAGGCTCCACAGTGGCAGAAGGTGCTTCGGTCAGCCTCCGCACATCCCACTGCCACGCAGCAAATCTTCAGTGCCAGAGGGGCCTGTGCCCGCGCTGCGGAGGGGGGCCAACCCCCAGGAGGGGACACAGGCCTAGAGGCATCTTGTCCTGCCCGTGGACTTAGAGAGTTTTCTTACCTCCGCCTGCCCCAGCCCCCACAGCTGTGGAGGATGTGAGAAGCAGGGTCACTTGGTCAGGCAGGAGTTCTCCAGACTGTTGAGCACAGTGAGTCAACGACATTGAGGAGATGGGCCCCAGGGCAGCATGAGAGGAGGGTCCCAGAGCTGGGTCCAGAGGCTGCAGCAGTGGGAGGTGAGAGGCTGAGTCACCATTTTAAACATCCGGCTGGGAGGCTCTGAGGAGAGGCAGGGGACACACAGCAGTGGCCTGGCAGTCTCTGTTTGTCTGGACAAAAAGACCTCAGCAAATCCTCTCCTGGTCAGACTTAACTTACAGGGACCGACACCTCTAACTTGACAGTGGAAATGTCAATGAGCAGGTGAGTCCGGGCTGAGCCCTTGGGTGACCCATGCACCAGGCACCCAGACCTCCCTTCAGACCAGCTGACTCTGCTCACATCTGACCCTCACAGAACTCAGGACTTGCTGATTTCAGGGGAGTCCTTCTCCCTTCCTACCGGGACCATTCGCCTCACCTCACCCAACAATATTCCAAATGAAAACACTCCTGACTTCTTCCTCCCACCAGTTCACATCCAATGGAAGGCAGACAAATCCATTTCTCTGGGGATTAAAAAGAGCTTTTTAAATACAATAGTATGAAAATATAACTTAAAAATATAAAAGTCGAAGAGCATACGGAAGACTTAAAAATCTGTTTTGCCCGTTAGTCCCGTAGGTACTTTGTAGGAAATAAACACATACTCAAAAAACTTTAACACTGTGACAGCCCATAAAACTGCTTTAGAAATCAAGAGTTACAAAAGCCATTTCGAGTAAGAAAGCATACCGGCTCCAACTTGGTCAGTGAGTGACTCGTATCCCAAAACGTGTCCGTTCTCATACCCCCGCGGCCTTGGTGACGGACATGCCCCCCGTCTGCGTGCGCACGTGCGTGCTCTTCTACAACTCCACCCGGTCAGACGCAGACAGGGCTCTGGGTCCCTCACAACACACTTTGGGACAACAACAAACAAACAAAACTCCTCGCTTGCATATTTGGTCAGTGTTTGTAGTGCAACTGAGTCGGGGACTTCTGCCTGCCCACGGCCCCTCGGGCGCTGGTTCGTCGTCCCTCTGGTTAAATCACAGTAGTCTGGGAGCGGGGAGAGTGGGCAGGGACAGCAAGAAGGGTAGAGGTAGAAGAGGAGGGGGCGTGGAGAGGAGCAGGGAGGGCGCTGTGGAATGACCATCCGCTGGCCCGGTGGCCGGCTGGGCCCCAACCCTGTCAGTCCCGGCATGGGAATGTGTCATACAGGCAGCCCGAAGCGGTGCTTCTTTTTCTTCACAGGCTTTAGGGGTGTCAGTCTGTGGAGGTCCTCGTCCACATCGGACTCCTCCATCTCATCATCAGCCGAGATCAGGATCTGAGGCAGTGGAGAGACACAGCCCTGAGTCACTGCCAGCAGAGCCTTCCTCATTTCTCTGGGTCCTGGGCACCATAGTGCCAGCCCCTTGAGGAGGCTCCCTTTCTATAACAAGGCATGCCGGCCCCACCCTAGACTCACTGACTCCCAGTGCATTTGCTGTCTACTGGAAACCAGATCTGAGTCGACAGATGCCCTCTCCTCTGCCAGTGCTGCCCAATACTCTGCCTGACCTCCAGTGGGAACCAAACCCCAATCAGAGCAAACTCAGTGGGGACCGGCAGCCTGAGGCTGTGCTGGCAAAAAGACCCAGTCTGAACGCTTGAAGTCCTGGGTCCTTGCAGCCGCCTCAAATACAGCAAAAGAAACTGGAAAGGTGCTTCTAAAGGGAAAAGACAACATCTGTGGGGGGCAGACAGGCAGGGGGATCCAGAGCAGCTGCTTTGAACTAGCTTGGAAACTTCTGAAGACAAACAGGAGCCTCTCACCTTTCTGGGCCCCTGGAACGACTGAGCTGTGCAGCCAGTCAGAACACCCACAGCAAATTCTCCCTTACTGCCGACTGACACGCCTCCTGCCTGTTCTTGGAGCTGCCTGAACCAGGGAATGATGGGGACAGCCTAGGGCAGGTTCCAGGGGCTCCTGGCACCAGGGAATGATGGGGACAGCCTAGGGCAGGTTCCAGAGGTTCTGGGCACCAGGGAATAATGGGGACAGCCTAGGGCAGGTTTGAGAGGCCAAGGTCCACCTGTGCAGGGGCATACCAACTCCTCTATTCCGGGGCAGGACAAGCCGCCTCTCCCCTGGATCGCACCCTTGGTGGGCCCCTGCCACCAGTCTGCTCCTGTCTCCCTGGCTAAACCTTCTCATTAGCTCCCTATCTCTTGCAGGACACGTCCCAGTCCTCAGCCTGGGTCACACAGCGCCTTGCCCATCTAGCTCATTTCTTGTCATTCTGTCCTATACTCTGGAACACACACTGCTCTGGCCATAGTGGGTGTTACACTATCACCCAGACGTGAAGCCATTTGATCATGATTGCTCACAGCCATGGCCGCTGCCTGGGACACTGTCTGTCATTCACCTAATGTTCACCTAATGACAGGCCCTGAGGCACATTCCAGGGCCACACACACGGAGGAGACAGGCGCTCACCCTCTCCAATCATCTACTCATCTTTCAAAGCTTGCTCCAGGAGGGCTCAGGAGTTAAACAGCCTGTCCCAGGGTCCTTCTAGTGTTTTATGTCTCAACCTCAGCACTTACTGCCAGCTGTTACAATGAGCTGTTTACACATTCACCCCACTCACTAGTCTGATGGACCTGTCAGGGGAAGAAGTTAGTCTGGGCTCCTGCACCAGCACAGTGCTCAGTGCTACAGGCTTCTGCAGGAGGCAGCTGGCTTCACCCCAGCACACAGAGGTGGGAGGAGCGTGCTGCGGGCTGCCAAAACCCAGCCCGTTGCCTCTGTGCTCCTACTTAGGACCCCAGTCTCCCTGAAGTACAAACCTTTCAACTTAGGAGACTAGAAAACAAGGAGAGATGAGGTTCCTCCTATGAGGTCCTGCTACGCTTACATTTTAGAAGTTTCCAGCTGGCTTAGCCATCACTTCCCTTGCTCTTTCATGGTAGGCAAGGATTCAAACACCTTACTGCTTAAAGGTCAGCTATTAGGATCCCTGCCAGCTTCCCTGGAACAAGGCAGCTCCTCCCCTTCCTGTCTTTCTCCACTGTCCAAAAGAGTATCGCAGGGAAGCAACCCCTACCGGGTTCTGCCTTCCAGCCCTTGAAAGGCCTGTGGACAGTGGGAACGGGTCCCCGGGTCCCCGAGAGGCCTGGCCCGACTAGCAGCTGTCTGTGACCTAGGCCACTCTCGGGCTCAGCCTCTTCTCCCTCCCGTGGCTGGGACAGTGCCTCAGCATTCAAGAGAAAAGACTATATGCAAACATAAGACAAGAGACGCCCACCCCCACCCCCACCCCCACCCCCAGCCAGCCAGCCTGATGGCTCAGCCCTTAGACAGAGTCAGAGGCCCCTACCTCAGACTCGGACTCCTCATGGGACGCGGCCCTTCGGTAGCGGACCTTGCTCCCGTTCCTCGAGTCCTGGTTGGCTCCCCTTTCTTCTAGTTTAGCTTTCGTCTTCCCCTTTCTCATGAGGAAATTGTCCACTACCCAAAACATCAAAGCCTGTGAGAGGAAGCAGCACAAGTTACTCTGGGAAAAGCCACTCAGCAAAGCACAGCAGCCCCAGCCCCACCCTTGTTGTGGAAAGAAAAACCTCATCCATCTCTCTACAGACTCTCTAAAGCTCAGAAAGCTACTCCTTATCTCTATTTCCTCTGCTTCAACTTTCTTATCATAGCACTGGCAAGACAATCCCTGTCCTATTCACCCAAGTGAAGAGCCCTGGTGGTTCAATGGTTAAGCACTTGGCTGCTGACTGAAAGGCTGGCGGCTCGACCCAGCGAACGGTTTGCGGGAGTAAAGACCTGGTGATCCGCTGCCATAAAGATCACAGCCTAGGAGACCCTATGGAGCAGTTCTACTCTGTCCTATATGGTCACTATGAGTTGGAATCGACATGATGGCACACAACTAACTATTCCCCCAAGGGGTTTTTGTTGGGGGTAAATCACGGGGCAGGCTATCCTGCCCTTGCCCCAGCAGGCGGCAGAGCAGGCCTGGGGCCAAGCTCTTGGGACACCTGGTCAGGGCACCCCATGGACTCCTCAAGGTGGCTGCCACACTCTGTCATCATCTGTTGCCCCAGGTTCTGTCACCATTTCCTAATTCTAGCCCTTGGCCCGTGATTTCTCTTTGTGATCTGAGGTCAGGAATAAACAACTGGGGGGAATTCACAGGACCCTGCCTCTGCAAGTCGGCCTCACACTGGGACAGGATTCCTCAGCAGATGACTCCTGGCTAGAAGGGCAAGACAATGTGCCCAGGACCCTTCACCTTGCACAAGGGCCCTGCAGCAGGGTCTGCCTTCTGAGGAGGCGATCCTGTAATTCCCGGCGGGGGGGAGGCAAGGAGGGGTGAGGGGTGGCAAACGCTCACATAGACAGCTGTAAGAGGGACCTGAGGGCTACAAGGTGAGTTTCCTGTCAGACTCAGAACTTTGAACAGGAGTCCTGGAAAGCAGGGAGTAAACTGGGGTACAAAACGCAACATGGCACTGACATTGACAAAGAAGGGGACGATCAGCATGACGATGGCCAGTTTCAGGTCTGGGTTTTCAATGGGATTCAGTAGGGCCACCTGTAAAGAGAAGCAGACTCAGTGAGGTGGAGGCAGACCACGGAGAGAGTGCCTGAGGCACTGCGGTGGAATGGCCCATGAGGCCCTGAGAGGGGGTTCAGCTTAGACAACCCCCCAGAACCCTGATGGGGCAGGCTGTACAGACTCGACAGTTAACAAGGAGCCCTGCCAGACCACTCTGAGTGGTCTTAGCAGCTTTTCCCTCAGTGTGGACTTACACCTGGCTGCTGGAGGGTGGGATGTAGCCTGAAGCCCCCAGGGGGGAGTGAGGTCAGCCAGCACCCGCTACACACACTAGCAGTGAGGCCAGACCATTCCTAACAGAAATTTGTGCCCCGACCACCTCCTGAAGGGCAACAGCTCTGAAAAGTCTTCATTTATTTTCTTAAAAAAAAATAAAACAAAACTCAACCACATATAAAAGCAAAGGGAGGCCAAGATCTGAGCTGCTTGTTCCTGAAGGCTCTTAGGCTGGTTTCACATGGTGCCCCCTGGAAAGGAGCAGTGAAGTATCTGCATAGCACTGGGGGCAGAGGGCAGAGGCCAGGGAACCTGTGGGCTCTCAGAGCACCAACACGGTAGCGGTCAGACCAAGGATGGTGCCTGGGCACCACAGTTCCGTTAAACCACTGGCCAAGAGAGGGCGGGGAAGGAATGTTTGTGAGTGTAGAGAACACCCTCCTGAAGCAGGACGCAACCCCAGGGCAGGGCCTGCATTTTTATTAGCTTTCTATATCCCCAGGCTTTCAAAGGTAGCTAACAACAACCCTCTAGAGCAGACGTTTGTATAAACACAGCGGATGGACGCTAAGTAAAAGAATGACAAGCTAACGCTCTTGAGAGCCAGCCAGTAGCTGCCATAGCAGACCAAACCCAGAGTGTGTTCCCGAGTTAAAGACAAGCAAACAAGAGAACACCACGTTTAGTTTTCCAATAGGGTGAAAGCAGAGGTGGGTGACAGACAGGAAGTGCTGTCTTGCTTAGCTTCTCAAGGAGCTGCTAGGGCCAGGGAAGAGAGGCAAACCTTTTTCCACTGAAGTATTAGGAGGACGATGAAGACGACGGATTTTTCAAAAATCATGATGACGATGTAGAGGGCACACTGCCCAACCCAGGCTCCGCACTGCAGGGGGTCTCCTGCAGAGACAGGCAGGCCCTTGGTCACACGGGGGCTCCGGGCCTGGGAAGGCCCCTCCCCACTCCCACACACCCCTATCCATACCCCAGAACCCTGGCTCTGAAAGTACTTAACAAGCCCCCAAAGTGCTAAGATTCACTTAATCCTTAACAAACAAAGGTATTTTAAATAACACTAGTCAGAGAATTCCTAATTTGGAGATCACCAAAGCGGCCTTTCTTTCTTCTTTTTCACTGAAGAGTCTTGAAGATCTAATTTTAAAGGACTGAAGTGTCCACTGCTGGCACTCAGAAAAGCTGGCTCTTTCTGCTCCGCTGGCAGCAGAAGCTGTGTTAGGCAAGACTGCTATTATTATCTGCTGTTGATTTTTTCAGGACTGTGGTACTATCAAGGAGCCCTGGTGGTGCTGTGGTTAAAGCACTCAGCTGCTAACCAAAAGATTGGCACTTTGAACCCACCAGCCACTTCACGGGAGAAAGACATGGCAGTTGGCTTCGGTAAACATTACAGCACTGGAAACCCTATGGGCCAGTTCTACCCTGTCTCTTTGTTAAAGCCATCCACTTGTGGTATTTCTGTTACAGCAGCACTAGATGACTAAGACACACTCCCTGTCCCTACTCCCTAGCAGAAACTTGACTCTGGAGAAATTCAGATTCCAAGTGTCTAGTAGGGGGTCACCCAAAATGCCTGGGCTGGAGATGAGACTTCAAGGCAGAAGGCGGGAGTGATGGGCCACGCCTCGGGGGTGTGAACAAAGGCCAGTCTGATTCCACCAGGCATCATGCTTGAGAAAAGGAGGGATCCAACAGCCCGAGCTGGGGGACACTCAGGCCCCAGAGCACTTCCAAAATGTCCTTCCCGAAGGAACTGGACGAAGGGGGAGGACAAGCCCTTCCAGGTAATCTTCATCCTCAGTGACGAAGAACCACGGGCCCCCAGAGAGCCACACATGCCTCCCCAAAGTGGGAGACCCTGCAAAGTCGAGTGGAGAGTGGAGAAGGGGGAGAACGCCGAGAACTTGTCCTGGAGCTGCCTATGGCCAGAAGAGGGGGTGCAGGGTAACATTTCAGGGGAGGCGATGGCCCCAGTCCAGGCTGTGAGAAGAGAATGTGGCCCAAACATAAATCTCTTGTTTCTCACTTGATTCTACCATTTATGTAACAACCCTTCTCCAGGCATCTGTGCCGGAGGCCCCCGGCCCTGCACCAGCCTGCCAACTGTACACAGCAGAAGTGTAAGTAAATGCCTTTAGGCAGCTGTAATGAACAAAACCCCGGGCCATTCCCTTTTCTGGAAAACCATGGGAGAAGGATGGCAGAAAGCATGTGGAAACACATCAGTCGCCTCTTCTGAGGTCTTCTTGTCTAATTGTACTTTGGGGATAAGGGACATTTGAGCAGAAAACACACACACACGCATGCACACATATTTCACAAGTACAACTCCTCTTTGCTGGATTTTATTGGAGTTTTCCAATCCTGTCAGTAAACCACCTGACCTTTTTGAGGAAAGTTCCCAACAACAATCAACATATTTGCTAAAAACTGTTCAGTGAGACTGGGGACAGCCAGAAACCGCTACCAGGAAATATCTCGGAAGTAGGACTGGCAAGTATCAAAGTCAACAGAATGAGTGGCAATGTTTATTTAATATCAAAATAAAACCTACTTGCTCAGAGTGTACTCACTCCATTGCCTCTTAAGTGTTAAGTGACTGATAATGAGGAAAATGTTTTCCTCCTGTCTGCTTCATGTGGCCCCTCAAACTGTTCTGAGTTCCTGCTCTGCAACTTAGCTGCAGCTGCCTCTTTTTCATTTAGATGCTGAAATAAGTAAGTTAAAAAGCATGGTGAAAAAAGAAAGACTCATTCGTGGTCCCACTCTGGCACACCACTTCCTTTTCTGCATTCCAATGTGCACAGCCACAGCTGGGGTGAGCACACACGTGTGGCTTGTTTCCTGAGTGCTGTTTCGTCTGAGTCTTTAAGTCATCCCCGTGGTCTCAGCTCTTAAGGACAGACATGATGGGCATCCTCGTGTCCTGCTTTTTACTGCAGGCAGCTGTAATGAACAAAACCCCGGGCCATTCCCTTTTCTGGAAAACCATGGGAGAAGGATGGCAGAAAGCATGTGGAAACACATCAGTCGCCTCTTCTGAGGTCTTCTTGTCTAATTGTACTTTGGGGATAAGGGACATTTGAGCAGAAAACACACACACACGCATGCACACATATTTCACAAGTACAACTCCTCTTAGCTGGACAGGCTCAGGTATGGGGGTGTTTGGTTGTTGCTGAATTTCTCTCGATAAATCGCAGGAATAGCAACCAAAAGGAGGGAACATGTTTGTACCTAGAGAGGCTTCTGGAAGGAGCATTTGGACGGGCATGAGCAGCTAAGCCCACAAACCACTGTGTGGGGCAGGTTGTTGTTGGGTGCTGTCAAGTTGGTTTCCGACTAATAGCAACTCTATAGGACAGAGTAGAGCTGCTCCATAGGGTTTCCAAGGCTGTAATCTTTACGGAAGCAGATCTCCAGGTCTTTCTCCCATGGAGCCACTGGGTGGGTTTAAATTGCCAACCTTTTGGTTAGCAGCCGAGCACTTAACCATTGCTTCACCAGGGCTCCTTATGTGGGACACAGACCTTGTTTTTAGGGCTTCTGTGTGGGAAAAAGCGGCCTGGTCATGAGACTGCAGACCCACACATCACCTGGATCCTGTCTCCCACCAGGGCTGTGTGGCTCATTTCCCCATCTCCCCGGCTCTTATTAGCAAGCTCACGATCTCCTCTAGGAGCAAAGGTAGGGTTAGAATACAAAGTCGTCTTCTTCATTCACCTGAGGAGAGAGCTATGGGGCTGCTATGGATTGAACTGTGTTCTCCTAAATATATGTCATAAATCCTAGCCTAGTCTATGCTTATGGTTATAATCCCATTTGGGCTGTCTTTGTTACGTGAATGAGGTAAGATCAGTGAAGGGTGTGTCTTGAGTCAATCTCTTTTTATATAAAAGAGATTAAACAAGCAAGCAAGAGAAGCAGAGATGGCGGAAGACTGATGCCAAGCTACATGGGGATCTCCAAGAAACCAGGAAACAGAAGCTGAAGAGACAAGGACCTTCCTCCAGAGCCAAGAGAGAGAGAAAGCCTTCCCCTAGAGCCAGTGCCCTGAATTCGGACTTCCAGCCTCCTCAACTGTGAGAAAATAAACTTGTTTATTAAAGCCATCAACTTGTGGTATTTCTGTTATAGCAGCACTAGGTAACTAAGACAGGGGCCTACCTGGAATCACTTCCCCAACTGGATGGGCTGGATAACAGGTGTGGCAGGCAGAACAAGGGAACAATGGTCCCCAGAGATGGCCACATCCTAATCCCCGGAACCTGTGAATATGCTAGGCTACATGGCAAAGGGAATTACCATACGGTGGCAGATGGAATTAAGGTTGCTAAGTACCTGGCCTTAAAAAAAGGAGATGGGCCAAGAATACCCAAGTGGACCCAATATAATCACAGGAGCACCTAAAAGTGGAAGAGGGAGGTGGCAGGTGAGAGTGATACGAGCTCCACCGCTGTTTCCAGCTTTGAAGATGAAGGAAGAAAGCCACGAGCCATGGAATGCAGCCATGGCCTCTAGCAACTGGAAAGGGCAAGGAAACTATTCTTCCCTAGAGCCTCCAGAAATGAACCAGCCCTGCCAACACTTTGATTTTAGCTCAGTGAGACCCATGTCAGAACTATGAGCTACAGAACTGCAAGATAATATGTTTGTGTTGCTTTCAGCCACTCAGTTTGTGGTAATTTGTTATAGCAGCAAAGAAAACTAATACAACAGGTGACCGGGGACACAGGCTATCATCCTTCCTTTGCCTGGTGAGGACTTGGGTGGTCCAGGGAAGGGCAGCTTTATCTGAAGACACCCTGGCTTGAAGACACTGACTCCCAAAGGCAGTGGGGGGACAACTCAAGGGCAGGGCCGGGGCAGGCTATGTGGGGTGAGGAGGGTGGCATGGAAGCAGGAGGCTCAAAGGACCACTGCCTTCTTCCTTCCAATCTAATCTTGGGATTGCAGACAAACATGGTGGTAACAGGTGGTGTCATAACGCCTGCTGTGTCAGGACCACACCTGCTCTCCACTCCCAGCCACTGAGCGGCACAGTAATGGGCTGTGCGTGGATCCACCTTAGCACTGTTCAGCCGTAGTCAAGAGTCCTACCTTCCAGAATGTTCTTTTTTAAAAATATTTTATTTTTGGTGAAAATATACACAGCAAAACCTACTCCTATTCCAGTTTCTGTACATAATGTTCAGTGACATTGGCCATAATCTTCACGTGTCAACATTCTTGCTATTTCTATTCTAGTTGTTTTCACTCCCATTAACTTAAACTCCCTGCCCTCCAACCCTCTCATCTGTGCTTTAAAATAGCTGCTTATGTAGATCATTTTTTCAATAAAGGACATAATACTCAAGGGTGACAATCTTTTCTTTTTGAACTAGATTGTTACTTAAAGGTGACTTCAGGGGATAGTTTCCATTCAAGGTTTAAAGATAACTCAGAGTCAGAGTCTCAGGGGCTCCTCCAGCCTCAACAGGTCCATTAAGTTTGGATTCTTGAAGAATCTGCAGTTCTGTTCCACATTCTTCTCCCTTTCTATCAGGATCCATCTATTGTGCCCAGATCAGAACATTCGGTAGTGGTAGCCAAGCACCATCTAGTTTCAGAAGGATCATAACAACAAAGAAGTAGCTCTGAGCACTGTTCTTGGGGGTGGTGGGAGGGGTTTAGGTATCCCCATGTAGGAGGCATGAAGGCCCCACCATGCACTGGCTGGGTGAGCTTCCTGTGCCACTTAACTCCTCTGGGTGCCTATTCTATAAAAGTGTGACATTTATAGAGTATGTGTTGGTCCACTTGCGCTGTATCTGTTCCAGTCCTCCAAATTTAGGAATCAATGAGTTGGAGCTTCTCAGAAGCCTTCTCTGTAGCCACAGGAGGCACTATCTTAAGTCAGTGACTCATCGGGCATCAGGTAACTGGGCTAAGAAAAGCCATCCCCTGAGCTCATCTCCCCCACTGGAGATAAACAATTACTTAAGATTTCTAGAAATACTCAGACCACTCATAGCTGGCTCCACAAACTGGCTCCTCTTGTAAAGTGTTAGCCCCTTGTAATTCTTCAGCCTTCTTTGAGTCTTCACTCACCCTTCCTGTGAGTGGCCCTTGGGCCCAGAGCCAGGAGCACTCTGGGAGGCGTGACCAGGAAAGGAGAGGGGCATCTAGGATTCCACCCACATCCCCTCCTTGTCCCGTGTGCCCCTTTCATGGCACACACTCCACTAACGCGACACCAACCGGGAGGAGCAGCTCCTGCTTCAACATCAGCAGACAGCAGGGGCCTGCTCTGAAGGTTTGAAGGTGGGGAAAGAGCTGACATTACCCCTCGGGTCCTGAGTCAGATGGGCCCCAGAGGGCAGCAAGGGCCCCAAGAAGGCACCTCTCACCAGCTGGCCCGCCAAGGCCACATCCAGCAGTCTCTCTGGGAATATAAAGTGAAAGGCACTGCATCCACGCTCGGAGCCAGCCATCAAGGAGCTTCCCGCCCAGGCCTGCAGCCCATGGGAGGGGTCCCCTGCTTTAGGCTGTGTCTCTGTGAGCGCATGCGGAGCTGGCGTCCCTGGTGCCAGGCACACGCACGCTGGATGGGGGCCGGCCTGCAGTCAGGAGACAGAGCAAGGCGACCTGACCCGGGAGGGGATGAGGCTTCCAGTGCTGGCCTTGCGAGCCCTTCACCGCCAGTGGAATGGCCCAGGGACAGGACAGGCACAGACACCAGCAGAAAGAGGGCAGAGTTTGCCACCTCCCTACTGAGCAGCTCCCCAGGTGACAGCCGCCTGATCTCTCAAACGTGCTGGGCAGGTGTGAGAAGTGTGGCACAGTAGGGTAGCCTGGCACCCCTGCGGGTGGGACCACCACTGCCCTCTGGGGTGAGGCTGACATCTGGCTTCTCCCTGCATCTGGGGTGACTCCTGGCTCCTGCCACCTCCCCTGCCCCTAAGGCAATGGCTCTGGAAGTGAGGTGGGCACCCACATGCCTCAGACACGTGGCCCCCTGACACAGCTGAGAAGATGGCCATCAGGCCCAGAAACCAGCTCCCTCTGCCACACGGAGGAGACAGCTCCAACCCTTCCCCGGAGTGCTGCTGCTGGGACAGAAGCAGAGCCCCCTCCAGGCAGCCCCCCTCCCCGGGTCCACGGTGCGGTCATTACCATATTCACCAAAGCGCAGGGACTCCCACTGCTGCCACTCCACCAGGACGCTGACGGCCCGCACGCCCACATAGATGAGCAGCATGCCCACGGTGGCGTCCAGAAGAAAGTTGATGAGGTACCTGGGAGGAGAGGACAGGTCGGCATGGTCAGGAAGGGCCACCAGGGAGCTAAGCCCTCAGTGTGGGGCTTGCCAGGCCAGAGGTCAAGGCCGCTGTAGGGCTGGGCTGAGAAGCTGACTGGCACAGCCAGCAGTTTGTGTGGCCTTGTTCTGGGGGCAGGCAGCCTTCAGGGTGCCGCTGTGGGAGGCTGTAGCTCTCTCTAAAGCCTTCCCACGACAAGGTGCTAGTGCTTATCAAGGAGGGGTGGAGGAAGGACAGAACTTAGAGACCCTCAACCGTTTCTGCCAAGTGAAGACACAGTAGCTGCAACAGCCAAGGAGATCAACAGAAACAACAGCATCGATTTAAAAAACAAGCTGATGGTCATTCTGCTCGCTCCATTGCGGTATACCGCGTATGGCCCCCCAACAGTGCTGCCGCCAGGGTTTCTCAGACCAGAGAGAGCAGGGCCACGGGGACCTCGTGCACCCAGGGCTCAGAGTGTGCCACAGGGTCAAGTGCGCATAAACGCTTATACAGTTTAAAGAGAGAGCTCTGCTCTCCACTGGAAAAGGCAAGAAAACTGGTGGAAAAAAAGGAAAAGGGTCAGGATAGAATGCCCACAAGGCCTCTGTGTTCTTATAAGGTCTGTTTCCATTTGTCTGACTAATCCTTCTTTTTCCTCGAGGGCCCTGCACCCAGAAACCTGCCAGACAGCATAAGTTGTTGCAAGCCCATCTGGGAAGTATGAGGAGGAGGAGCGTTCTTGTGGACCCCAGAACAGCATCCTGACACCCTTCCTGGCCCTGCTCCTGACGGACGACTCTGGGCCCATGTGTGTGAGGATACCAGGTCTACTAAGCACCACTGACCACAGGCTCTCTGTTAAACCACAGGGCTCTGAAACCCCTCCAGATAAGCTCCAGGTCACCACAGGACCAGTCGTGAGCTTTCAAGGTGCTGAGGTGTGAGGCATTTTATGTGGACACACAGCCTCCCCCAGCCCGAGCCTTGGTGATGTGCACAGTGCGCTCTGGTGCCTGAGGGAAAGAACTTGGCTCTGCTCGGGGCCCTGGTGGCCGGCAGTCAGGGAGGGAGGGAGGGAGAGAGAGAGGCAGATTTCTCCCACCTACCTTTCCTCTTTGAAATCACAAGGGGTCACTCTCAGACCAGAGACGGAAGGAAGACCATCGGCCTCCAAGGCAATTTCTCCACAAGCTTACGGCAGAGCTCTGCTCCGGGCTATGCAGCTCTCAGATACTTAAATTTAATTGCTTTGGAGTGGTTCTCACATCTGAGACCCAGCCTGAAAACAACAAGGACACCTGATGGACAAACGTGCTGGTCCACTGATTCACTCACTAGGTATTCACTGAGCCTGCTCTGAGGCATGCCCTGGGAAGAAAGACAGGAAATACTATCCTCTGTCCCAAGTCTCAGTACAGCACGGTGAGCCCGGCAAGCAGCAGAGCACCATGTGGGCCCTGGAGCCAGACTGTCTGGGTTCAAATCCCCGCTCCATCACTGCCTGGCTGTGTGAACTCTAGCTAGCTACAGAACCTCTCTGTGCCTTAGTTACCCCAAATGTAAAATGAGGATAATGAAAGTATCTATACCGTAAGGCTTTTGTGAGGATAAATGAGTCAGTATATGTAAACTTTTTAGAACCATGCCTGGCACTTACTAAGCACTATACGAGTGTGTTGTTAGATTCACCCCTCAAAGTCACAGAACGCTGGATGTCACAAAAGCTTGATTCCAATCCTGAGCAGCATCCCTAGCCTGGGGTCCCTCCAACCACAGGAAGCAGCTCAGTCCCCTGTTCGTACGTTTCTCTTCTCCCTGAGCTGAAACCTGTTTTCCCTTCTAGGTCTGCTGTCTCCCAAGATGCCCGAGGTCCTGCCCAACCCCTTCTCCCTATCCAGGAAGAGTCCCAGGGCAAGCCCAGCCCAACACAGGCTCCTCCACGTGGCTTGGGACGGCGCCACACTCGGCAGCAGTACCTACTCTGCCCTCCTGGGCTCCCACCAGGCAGCTCCTCCAGCGATGCTGGGGCTCTCATGCCTGCACCAAGTTCTAACAACAACAATCCTCCAGCTAACTGTTAATGTCTTCACTGACCATTGCCCCTAGGGTTTCCAACAAGCATTTATACTCATCACTTCACGGAACTTTTACAGTAATCCCATGATGCTGGCAGGGTACACAGGACAGATGGGGAAACTGAGGCCCAGAGGAGTCAGCCACGCTCCCACAGTTCCGCCTCTCAGTTGAGTGCTCTCTCACTATGCCACGCTCCATCTCGGGCCTTTTCTCCCCACAGCTGTCAACAGCCCCTAGTGATGCATTTTCCAGCCTGTTCTCCATCCTTGCCAATGCCTTCTTAAAGCCTTGTCCTCCTCTTTCTGCAGCTGTGTGATGCAGGTGCTGAAGGGGAAGCGACGCGGCCCCAGCTGCACCAGGAGTTAGGTCTCCTCACCCCAGAGCATCCTGGGTGAGAGCTGGCTGCCAGCCTGCCTCAGCCATCAGCATCGGGATGATTCACCAGAGGGTGACACAAGCTCGCTGCAGGGCTCAGGGGTCCGAGGGACAAGACCCTTTCCTAGCTACCTTCCTTGTGGGACAGTGCCTTTCCAGTCCCCTGGTTTGGGGCTATCCCCAAACCAGCTCAACACATCATGACCATCCAGACCCGAAGGGAAGACCCTGGAGAGGGAGACTTCACAACTCTCCTCTGAAATCTGGGTCTGGACTAAACCTCAAAACGGCAAACTGTCACTCAAGAGAAGCTTGAAGGTATCTTCCGGTCCAAATGATCCTGAATACACACTAAGGCTCCTGACAAGGGATTCACAGCCCTCATCTTGCTCTCCTTCGGGGGCAGGGTGGGGCAGAGCAGGGCTGGGGAACACTTCAGGCAGAGGGCAGTGTGAGCAAAGCACAGAGAAAGGAGACAGCTGGGGGCTGGGGGAAGCCAGGAGCTGTCCAGTGTGGCTGGAGTGCCAAGTGTGAGGCAGGAAGGCTAGGAGACAGAGCCAGGACAAGGTAGGTGAGCCCACTCTGCCACTCCATCTGCCAAGGAGGGACCACCCGAGTGCCAGCAGCAAGCAGGACAGCATATCATGGCGCAGTTCTGGTTTCAGACAGATTGTTCTGGGGGCCATGTGGAAGGCAGACTGCACGGACAAGGCAGAACCACCCATGGACTTCAGATCACAGAGGTCAACAATGGTCATCACCACAGAGGAGCCACCGTGTGTCCTGTTCCAGCACAGAGATACTCCTTCACAGCGTTATCCCAGCGCGCCAGGGGCTGCATGGACACTGGTACTAGAAAGCCAAACAGGAGTACATAGCATGGCTAGCAGGAAGCCAATGCTCAGGGCAACTGTCACTGTGCAAAGCCCAAGAGCCAATCAACAGCTGTGTAGTGGTGCTCATAGGCGACACGCACAGGGTGACCCCTCAGAGGAGCACAGGGGAGCAGGTGAGTTGGGGGTGCCTGGTGGCCGGCGATGTTTGCACTCAAAATGGGGTACTCACAGAGAACAAGGGTCCTCTTCGGTGAGATCTGCTAAGTATACATTCGCAAAGTGGATGAACAGCATTCCTATGGCTTGTTTGGAAGTGTCTAAAAACCTGGAAAAAATAGAACCATCACTTGTTATCGCTCTGACAAGCGGGTAGTAGCCAATCTGGGGGGAAATGACATGTCTGAAGCAGGAAAAAAAACCACTGGGGAGGCCCCAACCTTCCAATTACTAGTCCCTTCTCCCTGGGGTAGTCAGGACTAACTGAGGCTTGGCATTTCAGATACATCTCAATACCTGTCACTAACACTACCTCTGAAATCCCCAAAAGGCCACTGATTAATGATATTTAAAATATGTGTATTTTTCTTTTTCTTTACTTCAAAGGACTCCATCACTGCTTTGTGAAGAAGTCCAAGCTGCCTGTTTTAATAAGCTCCCACTCAGCTTCACTCACAATCAGCAAATTACGTGCAAAGGTAACAAGACTTGCACAAACCAGGTACTGCATTTGAAACCGAAACTAATTTCAGCCGCTGCCATTTAAACACTGGGCTGGATCAGGGGTAGGCAAACTTTTTCTGTAAACGGCCAAGGGGTAAATATTTTAGGTTTTGTGGGTGTGGTGCGATACATCACTTTTGTGTGGCCTTTCTCAGCATGGTCTTGTAACCAATTACGTGGGTGGGACTGTGCAAATAGGATAATTGTGGCCCACCAAGGGGATTAGTCAGTTTTGCTTTTAAAAGAGAGCCAATTCCAGAGCAATGGTAAGATCCCACCACCACCGACGAAGAACAGCCAGAAGCCAGCATATCCTTTGGACCTGGAATCCCTGCAATGAGAAGCTTCTGGAACCAGGAGACAGAGAGACAAAGGGAGACAGCTGTAACACTGTAGGCAGCGAAAAGTGGCGGCAGAGAGCCGGCAGCAGGAGACCGTGTGGTGGGCTTCCCGGCCCACAGAGAGAGGAGGCTGAGTGCCTTTGGGCAGAGGCTGAGGGCCAAGGAGAGGCATGCCTGTGAGCACGGCTGGGAAGAGCCTGTCTAGATTGAAGAACTATATCCTGAGTGTTCCTGAACCTGAACTGTAACCTGTTACTTCCCTAATAAACCCCGTGACTGTGAGCACGGTCTGTGAGTTCTGTGTGGCAACTGCAAGGAATTATCTAACGCAGCAGAGAAGTAGAGAGTGCCAAGGAAGTGACGGCTGGTGTCAGAATTGGTAAAGATGGCGGAGAGAGGAGGCATGTCTCATCTCCGCCTCATGGGAATCTGCCTTGGGCTGTTGATCTTGAATCTCCCTCCTTCTTGTGAAGTTAGAAGCGGTCAGACACCGCCCCTGCGCCATTTTTACATTGGGCCATGTGGTCTCTGTCGCTACTACTAAGCTCTGCTGCTACAGGGCAATAGCAGCTGTAGACAGTACCATTCCAACAACACTTTATTTATAAAAACAGATGGCAGGCCAGATTTGGACTGCTGGCTGTAGTTTGCCAACCCCTGGACTGGATGACAGGAGTTTCAAAGAAACCAACAAGGTTGTTAATCTTTAAGATACCTTGTCACCCTGTGTTCATGAGGAGACAGTGTGGTGAGGATAACGATGCGTGCCTTCAGTTTCTCCTCTGCCATGAAACCCTGGAGACAACGCGCAAGCTTGTGGCTGCAGGACCTTTTGATCGTGGCTGTTTCTCTGCCTCCCAGGCTGGGTGTCAGAGTGGGGCCAGGCCACTTAAGGGGAGCATATGGATGACAAGCATGAAGTCTCAGGATTGGAAAGATTATCCAGATCAACCCTGAGACCAAGGCTTGAAAATCATTTCCTAAAATCACTGGGAAGTAGAAGTCACTAAAGGACCAGTGACTGGTTGCTGTAGAGTCGCTCCAATGCATAGCAACCCCATGTGTGTTAGAGAAGAACTGTGCTCCACAGGATTTTCAGTGGCTGATTTTTTTAGAAACAGACTGTCAGGCCTTTCTTCTGAGGCACCTATGTGTGGACTCATACCTCCAAGCTTTTGGTTAGCAGTCTAGAGTGTTAACCATTCACACCACCCAGGGACTCACTGAAGGACAATGTGTGTAAAACAGAGTGCCCCAAATCTAAGTTTTCACCGGGTCCCTCCGTGGCACTGAGGAAGGAGTCATATGTTCTAAAGCTAAATACCCAGATTTGAGAAAGAAACCAACTGGGGAGGGGGGAATAAACAGAAGAATTCTGAACATCTAGCAGTAGTACACTAAGAATCAATCAAGTATATGCCTGACATTTTACAAACGGCCCTTTATCATAGTGATTTTCGGAACATTTTCTTTGGAGGGGAGAATGGCTGTTTTACCAGGACAGGTGCAAGTGTAAGGCAGCCCCCCAAGGGGAGATTTCCTGTGGGCACACTGCTGTCCTCAAGAGCTAGCTGTCTCCTTACAAGCAAAAAAAATTTTTTTTTTTTTTTAGATTTTGTCTTTGGAACCTATCCTGAAGCATTTTTTTATGAAAGGAAGAGCTGTGCCACAGGCTTATCCCAGGACTGTGAAAGGCTAGTTTAGGGAGAGGAGCATTTACACGGTACATTTGACTAATCTCAAATTTGGATTATTTTTTGCTTAAGGATATAGACTAGAGAATCCGAGTTTAAACATAATCTACCAACAGGAAGACACAGTCAAAGGGGCCTAATGTGTTTGTATTATCTTCCATCTTCCAAAACCAGAAAGCAGGGTGATGATAAAATAAAGGCAGGGCTCAAGGGTTATCTGGAGAAGCAGACGTAGTTTCCTATGACACAAGGTTCCTGACAATCAACTCAGCTAAGGGATTCCAGACTCTTCATGTTTTGTGTAACTGACCACATTATACCCACTCCTCCCAAACCCCCAAATAGTCAAAAGCATGCTAGGAATGAGTTAACACTTAAATACATACCATATCCTCCATGGACGCCTTTCATGCTTTGGTTCTCTGAAGCGTTTGACTGAAAGAAAAGGCAGACATTCAGTAGCTTTCCAAACCAATAGCATGAGGCCAAATGCACATCACAAGCTGGTGTATCAGTTCACTCAGAGTGTTTACACTAAAAAGTGAAGGTCTTTTCTCCTTTAACATGAGACATTATACAACAAGCCCAGTGAAGGCCACAGAGACCCTGTATTACTGATGACCATTACAGATGCTTCAGAAGTGGATACTTATGAAGGATGACCCCTTGCACTCTGTGCAAAACTGTATTTTCTTCTTCCTCATAACAAGGTTCTCTCACATAAGTACTGGAAACAACAAAGGGGAATGTACCGACGTCTAATTTCAAGGTATGCTCTATCCAAGCATAAAGCTATCCATCCGTCCACCCACCCACTAAAACATCTACTGAGTGCCTAGTCCAAGCCTGGCACCAAAGATACAAGGTAAAGTCAGCTGTCTAGCAGGGGCAGACACATAACGAGATAGTGTGAGGAGTACTAGAGAAGCACTGAGCCTGAGGTGGGATGAAGGCTCCAGGGCAGGATGACCAATCCTACCTGCCTGGCAGAAAAGCAGTGGTCAGGAGAGGCTGCACTGAGGGGAGACGGCCAAGCCAGGTCCTGACGTCTGAGTACGAGTTTGGCAAGTGGACCACGGAGGGGAGAGAAGATACATTCTGGGCAAACATGACGAGCACAGGGCAGGAACATCACACAGCAGAGTGCGTCTGGCACAGTTTGAAGGGCTTTAAAGCAGGATTTGAGATGAGGGAACAGTAGGTGACAAGGAAGACAAATTGAGCTGAGGTCAAATGAGGAAGGGTCTTGGGTTAAGAGGCCAAGGGAAAAGGAAAGGAAAAGCCAGGGAAGAGTTCTAAGCAGAGGCAAAGACATGGCTGGTCTTGTGTTTGAGCAAAGTGGCTCTGTTACTTGTGTAAATGATGGATTCCTGGGGGTAGAGAGGACTGAGGAAAGACACTGGCTGTGGTCACAGCACTAGAGAGCGGTACTTCCAGTCACGGGATAGTAGGCAGGAGTAGGGCACTCATTCAGCAGCCTGATCAACTCCGGATGGCAAAAGACGCGTCAGGTTCACACCTTCGGCTCAGGTCTGCAGACAGCCATTTGGACAAAAGGAAACAAAATGTTTCGAAGCTTCCTTGAAACCCCAGGCAGAGTATTTCCACAAAGGTTCTATCTACTGAAAATGCTGCATGTGTGAGGGTCCCCCAAGCAAGAGTGCTGAGGAAAAAACCCACGGACGCAAACCCATGGAAGATGCCTTGTTAAGACCCAACCTCTGGCAGAGGCCCGAGCTGCAAATGAGGGTGCAGGAGAGGGAGGAGGAGGGAGAAAATGGCACCAAATCAACCTGCTTCTCCAAAGCTAGGGCTGCCTGTATGTAAAAATGGAAGAACAAGTCTGATGTTCAGAGAAACATTTCGATAGACCAAAAAACAAGTGGAATTGTAAGGAGGGCTCTCATTTTGTTGGCACATCACAGAACCAAAACACTGATAATGCCAAAGAATGTGGAGTTGAGGCCAAGAGGTTCAGCTCGTCCGAATGACCCTCAAAAGCAGAAGGCTTCCTTCCCACGAGCAAGCCAGTTCTCACTGAGGGACTAGGGGCTCAGGAAGGAGAGGGGGAGGACACTGGACCAGGACAAAATCATCTGGATTCTGGGAACGCCTCCACTCAGGACCAGAGCTACCTTCCTGCTCATTTGTTTTTCTGTTCCCATCAGCATAAAATAAAGACATCAGAACATATCCCAAGGAGAATGTCCTTGTCCTGAGGACATACATGCTGAAGTCTCAGAACAGCTGCAATTTACTTTCAAATGGTTTAGGGGGAAAAAAACCATTAAATATTATATAATACATAGTAATCATAATAATATAATAAATATACTATAAATTACATAATCATATTACACAATAATTCTAAAATAAATGTAATAATTAGAATATATTAATGTATTTTATATATTGTATATATAAATTAAGAGGAAGAGAAGCAAACGTGGCAACACAAAATTGGTGAACCGAGGTGAAGGATATTTGGGCATTCATTAAACTATTATTTACACTTTTCTGTAGGTTTAAAAATTCAAAATAAAAAGTTGGGGGAAAATATACTCAAAAAGAATGAACTAGTGTAACCATTCAGAGGCCAATCTGGCAGTATCTATAAAAACGTTAAATGCCTGTGTCCCTTTAACCTGCAATGCTACTGCCAGGTATGTATTCTACAGGTATTAGTGTAGGCACGTGCTGAGATGTAACTGCAACATTGTCATAACAACCCAGAAGCAAATCAATGCCTGTCAATGTGGGCTTGGGTAACTACAGGACAGTACGTGCACACGATGTAATGCTACGTAGTTGCTAATAAGAATAAGGTAGCTCTATATTGACTGATACAGAAAGATCTCCAAATAACGTTGTTAATAAGTTGCAGAATAAAATGCCTCCCATGATTCTGTTCACATCTATTTCAAAGGATATGTATTTACGCCTGTATACACACGTTTTTTTCCCAGAAGAACCCATAAACAACTATTAACATACGTTACCTCTGATGAAAGGAATTATGGATCAGGGATTCGACAGTAGGCTTTTACCATCATTGTGAATGGTTTAAACATTCTTCCATATTCATATCACTTTTATTTCAAAAATTAAAAAAAAAAAAAAGCAAACATCTCAGAGACTCGAGCTAATGCAGCAGCATGGGACACAGGAGCACCGTGTGAGTTGCAGTGGGCTCTGGGACAGGAAGTGGAGGCGCGGGGTGTGCATGCCGGTCTGTGCTGTGGGAGCAATCACACACAGGATCACCGCTGACAGAACTCAGGAGTCAGGTTCCTCTGGGGAACAGAAGGGTGGATTCTGTCTTCTTCCTCTCCATCTCCCACCCCCCCTTCCCTAGAATATTTCAGAGTCAAAAAAAAAATTTTTTTTTTAAAGGAAAAAGAAATATTGAGAGCTACTCCAGATTTAATTTGGTAGGGGGAAAAACCTGCTGATCCATCTAGTCGTGTTTTATTGGGGACCTACTGTGTGACAAGCACTGTTGTAGGTGCTGGAGATTTGGCAGCAGATGGAGTAGACAAAACCTTTGCCTTCCTCATATTCTTGTGAGGGGAGAGAATGATGCAGCGTATCAGTGACAAATCCTGTCTACGGTGACACTAAAGCAGCAAAGTAGAGAGGAGGGCGGGAAGCGGGGTTTGCAGCTGTAAATGAGGAGGGTGGGGACGCCTTCACCAAAAGGGGAAGTGAAGAACGCTGGGGGTGAGTCAAAAGATCTCTGGGGAATAGCCATCTGGGCAGAGGAGAAGGCTGAGGACAGTGAGTGGTGGAGAGGGTGGGGGGTGAGGTCAGACCTCCCAGGCCTTCCAACCACCGTGAGCGCTCGGCTTTTCCCGCAGAAACTAGGGGTGGCTGCAGGGCTTCAAGCAGAGGCTGCTGTACTGAGACTAGCCTGAAGGGGGTGGCAGTGGGAGCAGGAGACCAGTCAGCACCATAACTCAGGGGAGAAAAGTCGGTAGCTTGACTGGGGAGTGACAGCAGGGGTTAGGTTCTGGTTGTATTTTAAAAGTTGAGCTGAGAGGATTTGCTGACAAAGCGGATGTAGGGTGTGAGAGAAAGCGAATAGTCGAAGATGACTCCAGAGGTGGGAAATTACACCGTGCCACCCTGTTTTTTAGTGGTAGTAGCGTGGTAAACTGGGGGCACACAAGACTTTTCTGAGGGTAACAAACGAGAAGTTGCCTTTGAGTCCCTCATGGGCAGAGAGCCAGGTACCCAGTACCAAGGCGACAAGCCAGCTCCCTGTGGGGGCCTGGCAGCAGCTCCCTCGGAAGCCATACCAAGTGGCCCAGGCATAGCTTATCTTTTTGAACTGATGGTGTTTCTGTGGGATAGAAAGAACTCTGATGGAGCAAGATGTCAAAGTGAAGCAATGCATTCTTTCTAAACACATCCACTGACCATCCCCTGAGGCAGAGGGCTGGCCAAGGAGGAAGCAGGCACACACCTCACGTGTAGGTCATGATCCTCCAGACAAGCCACACCGGAGCTGAGTCAAAGGCTGAGTCAAGCAGTGCCTGAAAGAGCCCCTAGTGGGCAAAGGAAGGGGCAGAAAACTAGTAGATGGAGACCAACAGAAAACGGAGGCCCGTTGGAGGCTGCCGCACTCTTGGTGCCTGACTCCTGGACACAGGTCCCACTGCATTCTTTTAATGATGATGGAAGCCAACCACCTCCCTAGCCGCCTTTATGTCCATATGTCCCAAGAACAGGTGTGGGGTCCCATCACCCTGCAGGGGAGTAGTGGTCAGGAGCCTGGGCTTCAGAGCCAGACAGATGTGGTTTTTAATCTGTCTCTGCTTTCTCGCTGCGACTTTAAATAACTTACTTAACCTCTCTAAGTTCATTTTCTTAAGTGTAAAAAAAAAAAAGAAGAGGAGGGTAGGACTGCTATGACCTACGAGGTTATTGTCTGGATTACATTAGAGAAGACAGATGAGAGGGGCCAACACAGAACAGGGGCTGAGGAAAGCGAACCCCGTTCTGCCATCCCTGCCCTGGACCCTGTCTGCCCTCACCTCCTTTCTGCATCCACTCTGCCCAGGCCTGGGGCTGAGCCAGCCCCTGTCCTGGTTTATGACCCCCCACAGTAGCCGCCTTCCCTCCCCACTCCTCCAGGTGGCTCAGGGGCCTCGTGTAGCTTCTAATCACTCACTCCTGGGACTCCTCAACCCTGCTCTCCTCTGCTGGGCATCCTCCCAGGGCTCTGGAGAGCTCCTCGTGGGCTCTCTCTACCTCCCTCCTTCCTCTGGCCCCTGGGGAGAAGTCCTCCTCCCAAGCCTTCTATGCCAAGGGCTCACCAGCATCTTCCCTCAGCCCTGGCCTCCCAGTGGTGCTCCACTGCACTGTGGCCCTGTCTGCTGGCCCCTCAGTCACACTGTCTCCCTGCCCAGTCTGCCAGTCCTACCCAGCTTCACCATTTCTGTTTATAAAATGGCAGTGTGCTTGCCTCTGGGGTGACTTCTCCTCCCTCTCACTCAGCTGTCGATTTCCTTGCCAATTCTGCAATAGAAGAGCCTCTGGATGGGGCCCTTTCCCTATTTCTACCACCAAACTAGTCCAGGCCCTCAGGACTGCTTTCCTGTGCTAATGAAACCGCCACCGAACAGGCCTCCATGCCCCTGGTCTCTCTGCTTGCCTTACCCACCCACCTACCCACCTACACTGAGCACTCACTCTGTCCTGGGGATCCAACAACAGACAATACCGACACAGTCTTTACCCTCGAGAGCTTTCAGTCTGATTGCACTGCACACCTCTAACTTGCCTAAAACATAGCTCCCACCCTACCCCATCTTTCTCATATTTGAATTAAAACACATCTTTTGGAAGAGGTGAATACACAAAGAGCGTATAAAATTCAAAGAGTACAAAACATACTCAGTGAAAAACTCCCTCCCATCTGAAACTTCCAGTACCTCCATTTCCCTTCTCAGTGCTACCCACTGTTAGCTGAATCTTACATATCTCTCCAAGACAGATGTTTCAGGGAAGTACAATGATGTATAAGTGTCTCTTTAAGTGAAGAGAGAGAGAGGGAGGAATGGTCGCTTGACCCTTGTGGCTCTCACTGAAAACTCTCCTGGAGCACGTCTCACCTACTGTACAGGTGGCTCTCCCCTATTAGAGGCATGTGGCATCCCACGGCGTGGCTGTGCCATCTCTGATTCACTGCACCAGCACTGCTCAGTGACTGTCCTTACCATGTGCTGTCCCTGCCTGTGTGAGTCTGTATCTGTAGGACAGATTACTAGAGATGGACTTGCTATGTCAAAGGTTCTGTGCGGCTTATATGTCACACTGCTCTCCATAAGGTCATTCCAGTCCACACTCCACCAACACCGAATGAGTGCTCATTTCCCCACATCCTTGCCAGCATGGACTATTAGCAAACTTTCTTGTCTTGCCACTTTGAGAGCTGAAAAGCCACAACTTGACCGTCTTGGCATGGCTGCAGTCTGCATGAACCTGGTTGCTGGGTGCTCAGGCACCTGCAGCTCAGGCTTACCACCACCCAGCAACTGGAGTGGGACTTGCAGGCTCCCAGCCCTGCCCAACCCCTGCCCCTCTTGACTGACATGAGCCTGCAGCTCCTCCCACTCCCCCGGGCTCTCATGTGCCTCTGGGCCTTGCTTGGCTCACACCCTCCCCTGAGGACTTCAGGGCACAGTGCTCACTCTTCTAGAAGTTTTGTGCTGTTTCTGTCACACAACAGAAAGGCGATTATGAATTATCCAATTCTGTCTGTTTTGCTCCAGCAGGCATGTCACTGATTGCTCATATAATGCTTTGTCATTCAGTTTTCTACACACAACACTTAGAGCTGCTGACTGGTGTGAGTCACCGTTCAGAGGGCAGGGACCTCTTCAGAGCCCAGCCCAGACGGGTGCTCCACATGTACTTGCTAAGTGGCAGAAGGAAGCTGTGATTTTACATACAAGGGTGTCATTTCATGTCATGAGGAGAGAGATATAAGAGGTGACATTAAGTCAAGAAACACAGAAGTTAGAAGGGAAATAATATCTCTGCAGCAGCTGCAGTCCTGTTTATGACAAGCTGCTCACTACACACTACATACTACGTACTTCTCACTGCACACTGCAAACTGCTAACTATGCACTGCAAACTGCAAACTACGCACTGCACCGCACTCACTGATCACTGTGCACTGCACGCTGCTCACTGGAAACCGCTCACCGTGCACCACTCACTTCTCACTGCACGCTGTGAACTGCTCACCGTGCTCTACTCGCTGCGCACTGCTCACTCCACACTGGAAACTGCTCACCACTCACTTCTCACTGCGCACTGCTCGCTGTGCACTGTGAGCCGATCACGGTGCACAGCACAATGCACACTGCAAGTGGCTACTCACAGCGCACTGCAAGCTGATCACTGCATGCTATGCACTGCTCACTGCCTGCTGCACACTGCGGACTATACACTATACTGTGCAAACATCGCACTGTGGACTTCTCACTGCACACTGTATATTTCTCACTGCGCACTGCTCGCTGCACACCACACACTGCACGCTGGGCACTGCAAACATCTCACTATGCACTGCATACATTTCACTGCACACTGCTCACTGTGCGCAACAAACATCTCAGTGTGCACTGCAAACATCTCACTGCACACTGCGCACTGCACACAGCAAACATCTCACTGCACACTGCTCACCATGCACTGCATGCTGCACACATCTCACTGTGCACTGCACACTGCGTACTGTGAACATCCCACTGCACACTATGCACTGCGCTCTGCAAACATCTCACTGCCCACTGTCCGCTGCATGCTGCAAACATCTCACTGCACACTGCAAGCTACTCACTATACACTGCACAGGGTGAGCAATTCAGTGTGCGCTGCACAGTATGCAGTGAGCAGTTTGCTGTGTGCAAGGCAATGTGCAGTGAGCCATGTGCAGTGTGTAGGGCGCAGTTCCCAGTAAGCAGTGAATGGTGTACGATGTTCAGTGCACAATGAGTAGAGTGCAGTGCATGGGGTGGTTTGCAGTGTGCATTGTGCAGTGCACAGTGTTCAATTCACAGTGGGCAGTTCACAGTATGCAGTGGGCAGTTTGCAGTGCACAGCAAGCAGTTTGCAGTGTGCGCTGTGGAGCAACGCACAGCGAGCATTTGTAGTGTGCAGTGAGCACTGCACAGTAAGCAGCATGCAGTGAGCTGTGCGCAGTGCACAGTGAACAGTTTGCAGTGCACAGTGAGTAGTGTGCAGTTAGCAGTTTGCAGTGCACCATGAGCAGTTTACAGAGCAGTGAGCAGTGTGCAGTAAGCAGTTTGCAGTGCACAGGGAGCAGTGTGCACAGCAGTGAACAGTGTGCAGTCAACAGTATGAAGTGAGCAGTTTGCATTATGCAGTGCTCAGTAAGCAGTTTTTGCAGTGATAAGCAGAGAGCAGTGCACCGTGAGCAGAAAGGGAACAGTCATAAAATGACTTTAAAAATTCTTTCACAAATAGCAGTGAGGAATCCGTGGGTGGATTTATGACTTTGGCTCTGTTGTTGCTGGTGTTTTTGCCACATCTTAACATAAAACAAAAATCCTCATAATTAGTAACATCATGATAAATGGAGAAAAGATTGAAGTTGTCAAGGATTTGATTTTACTTGGATCCACAATCAACGCCCGTGGAAACAGCAGTCAAGAAATCAAACGTATTGCACTGGGCAAATCTGCTACAAAAGACCTCTTTAAAGTGTTGAAAAGCAGAGATGTCACCTTGAGGACTAAGGTGTACTTGACCCAAGCCATAATATCTTCCATCACCTCGCACACACGTGAAAGCTGGACCATGAATGAGGACTGAAGAAAAATTGGTGCCTTTGAATTGTAGTGTTGGCGAAGAATATTGAACATACCATGGACTGCAAGAAGAATGAACAAATCTGTCTTGGAAGAAGTACAGCCAGAGTGCTCCCTGGAAGTGAGGATGGTGAGACTTCGTCTCATGTACTTTGGACATGTTATCAGGAGGGACCAGTCCCTGGAGAAGTACATCATGCTTGGTTAAAGTAGAGGGTCAGCAAAAAAGAGGAAGACCCTCAGCGAGATGGACACAGTGGCTGCAACAATGGGTTCAAACATAGCAACGATTGTGAGGATGGCGCAGGATGAAGCAGTGTTTCGTTCTGTTGTGCATAGGGTCACTCTAAGTCGGAACAGACTCGATATTATCTAAACAACAATTTGTGCGAAAAACAAGAACATCATCAGGTTCTCTAGTCTGGTTGTTCATACAGTCTAGCAGCTGGGAGGATGGGACTGGGATTCTCCAAGACTAATCTCCAACCCACAGATCTGATGTTTGTTGAGCACTTTTTATGGGCAAAGCACTCTGCTTTCACTTTAGTCTGGAAACAAGGAAGACCCATGTGAACAATGAAAATACACAGAAAATAAAATAGCAATAAAAGAAAAAAGACAAGCACAGTCACAAAGCAATCAATGAATAGGTACAGGTTATAGGTCCTAGGAGGCAAGATTAGGGAAACATCGCTGGTACCCTGGAGTTACCTCCTCTTGGAGAAGACTTGAGCTGTCCTGGAAAGAAGCTGGGCTTGGAGCTGGGGGAGAGGGTGAATGGTACTTTGTGTGGAAGAAAATGCATGAGCAAAGAAGATATGGAGCATGTCGTGGTGGCTCTGGCGGAAGCCTGAGTGGCAAGGCAGGGCAAGCCAGGAGGGCAGATCTCCTCCTGCCTCGTCCACAGCAGGGCCTGGTGCACAGAGAAGCCCAGGAGACATGGAAGGACTGCCAGGAAAGAGGGCTCAAGATGAACTGCCGAAGGACTCCAAAGACCAAGCGCAGAGGGCAGGTTTCTTTTTTTCTTTTAAATAATTTGTTATTTTTCTTGTTGTTGAGAATATACACAGCAAAACATACACAAATTCAACCATTTCTACATGTACAATTCAATGACATTGATTACATTCTTCAAATTGTGCAACACTTCTTCTCTGAGCTGTTCCTCCGCCGCTGTTAACACAAACTCACTGCCCAAGGTTCCTATCTAATCTTTTGAGTTCCTGTTGTCGATTTGATCCCAAATAGATGAATCTTAAAAGAGCAAAATGCTCAAGGCAGACATTCTTTACTAGTTAATCTAAACTACTGTTTGGTTTTAAGAAGACTCCAGGGGATATTTTTTAAGGTTTAAACATGATCTCAGGGCAATAGTTTCAGGAGTTCATTCTGTTCTGAATTTCCCCCTTTTTTGATCAGGATTCTTACAGATCTGCACTATCCAGTTCTCCTGGTCTCATGGCAGAGGAGGCAGCTGTTCATGGAGTCAATTAGCCACATATTCCATTTCCTCCTCCTACTGCTGACTCTCCTTCCTCTGTTGCTCCAGGTTAATAGAGACCAACTCTTGTACCCAGAATGGTTATTTGCAAGCTTTTAAGATGCCAGGCACTACATAATAAACCAGGAGGTAAAACAGAAGCACTAATTGTGTTATTAGGCCAATTAACTGGGATGTCCCATGAAACCATGACCCTAACCCTCCAAACCAAGAAACCAAATCCTATGAGGTGTTTGGTTGTTCAGAAGCAGCCTTAGCAGCTATTCTTTTTGTTGTTGTTGTAAATATATTTATCACACAACTTCTGCCTGTTCATTTTTTTACAGGTGTACGACTTATGGACACCAATTAATCGGATGTGCAACTCTACTCTTAATCAAGGCAATTTTTCCATCACTACAAACTGAAACTCAGTACTCCATAAGCAATAACCCTCCCTCTTACCCTCTCTCCTGCCCCTGGTAACCACTAATAAAACTTTGGTCTCTATATATTTGCCTGTTCTTGTCTTTTTAAATAAATGAGGTCATACAATATTTGTCGTTTCATGATTGACTTATTTCACTCAGCATAATATCTTCCAGCTCCATCCATACTGTAGCATGTACCAAGACTTCATTTCCCCTACTGGTTGAGTAGTATTCCACTGTATGTACGTACCACATTTTGTTTATCCATTCATCTGCTGATGGGCGTTTAGGTTGCTTCCACCTTTTGTCTATTATGAATAGTGCTGCAGTGAACATTGGTGTATGAGTATCTGTTTGAGTCTCTACTTTCAAGTCTTTTGGGTATACAGCCGTTCTTTGGTATCGACGGAAGACTGGTTCCAGGACCCCCAACGGATGCCAAAATTCACAGATACACAAGTACCTTATATAAAATGGCGTATTTGCATATAACCTATGCACATCCTCCTTTATATTTTAAATCATCTCTAGACTATTTACAATGCCTAGTACAATGTAAATGCTATGGAAATACTTATAGTGTATTGTTTAGGGGCTAGTGATAAGAAAAGTCTGTACATGTTTGCGATCATCAACCATCGTAGATCTAACTACATAGTACACACCAGCAACAATGCCACTTTTATTTTTAAAGAATATTTTTGATCTGAACCTGCAGGAGGCTGACTATATACCTAGGAGTGGAATTTCTGGGTCATATGGTAGTTCTATTTTTAGTTTTTCGAGGAACTGCCACATCGTTTTCCACAATGGCTGTATACCATTTTCCATTCCCACCAGCAACAGATAAGGGTTCCAGTTTCCCTACATCCTCGCCAACATTTGTTTTCCTTTTTTAATCACCTTAGCTATCTGAATGAGTAGTTTCTTTTATAAGGCTCAGCACAAGGCTGGTTCCTATGAGGCGGAAGTTAAAGATGTCCAAAATGTCCAACTTTTCCAAATTGTTGTACCACTCTATCATCTCTAACATCAACTACTGCTCTTCCCCTCAGTGCTTCCTCTCCCATCTTTGGTTCCGTAATTGGCTACAATGCCTCACAGAACTCACGAACCATCAAGGAAATAACTCATGTGTTTCTGGAGGCTGGAAAGTCCCAAATCTGTGGGTCAGGCATCAGGCTGGAGGCTTCTCCTGACTCATGTGGTTGCAGGGGCTAACGAACTGGCTGGTAAGATGACAGCCTGCTGGCTCAGAAGGCTGTGGAAGCTGTTGAATCAGGTCAGATGATAGGCTGCTGGCTCAAGTTCCAAGAACTGGAGGCCAGATGGTGACAAGACAGACATAGGATCCAGAGCAAGAAAGGGAACTTTGCCAGAGCATTCACATATACTGGATGCAGACCATACCCTCAAGGATTCTCCCCTTACTTGAGCAAGGTAGTGCAAGGGTGTGACTTGAATAAGGTGGGTAAGGGTGGTGACTGGGGTAAGGGTAGTGACTTGAGTCACACCCTCTAGTGAGGCAGTGACTCAAAATACATCCCATCCTAATCCTGCCTCATTAACATAATGGCCAACTCACTCCCAAATGGGACCATAACCACAGACATAGAGGCTAGAATTCATAACACATCACAAAATGGAGGATAATTACATCAGACCACAAAATGGAGGACGACTACATCATTACACAATGGTCAAATTTCATCATTACATAGCTGCCAAACCACTGAAAATCACGGCCCAGTCAAGCTGACATATAACCTTAACCATCACAGGTTCTATACACCTTATTTGCACTAGCAGCAAGCTATCCAATCCCTTGGTGGACCACAAATACCTTATTTACATAGTCCCACCCAATCATTGTACAGGAGTCACAAAGGCTATGGCTAGAAGGGCCATATTAAATAATTCACTGCACTGCACCATCCTAGTGGGAGTGAGATGGTATCTCACTGTCGTTTCAAATTGCATTTCTCTCATGACTAATGACATAGAGCATCTTTTCATGTGTTTGGTGGCCATTTGAATGTTCTCTTCAATGAAATGTTCATTCAAGTCCTTTGCCAATTTTATGATTGGGTTATTTGTCTTTTTGTTGTTAAGGTGTCAAAGTTTTATACATAGTTTGGTTACAGAAGATATTCTCCCAGTCAGTAGCTTGTCTTTTCACTTTATGGTAAAGTCTTTTGATGAACAGAAGTTTTTTATTTTTATGAGGTCCCATTTATTTATCTTTTGCTATTCATACTTTTGTTATTATATTAGCTAATTCAAGAAAGGACACATCATCTGATTCAAAAAACACTGTGCAACGAGATACCCTTTTGTCATACTCAGAGTCCCTGGGTGGTACAAACAGTTAACCTGCTTGGCTGCTAACTGAAAGGTTGGAGGATAGAGTCCACCCAGAGGTACTTCGGAAGAGAGGCCAGGCGATCTACTTCTGAAAACTCAGCTATTAAAAACTCTGTGAAGCACAGTTCTACTCTGACACACAAGGGGTTGCCATGAGTCAGAGTCAACTCAATAGCAACTGGTTTGGTCATCCCACTCTAATAGGAAAAGCAGGTTGGTGCTGCTGCCCCATGAGCTGGCTGACTGGACGCCCACAGTAAAGAGTGCTGCAGTCAGGACTCAGGGGTGCTCCTACATGGGGTACCAAGGAGCGCTGATTGACTGTGTCTCCTCTTACCCAGGACAACTGGTAGAAGACTGGGGAGGTGGATACGGAGGATTTAGCACCTTTCAACAATCCCAGGGGTGTCCCTCTCCTCCCTCCCATCCCAGGCCTTTGTGCTAGCCTAAGCGCCCAGGCCCTAGACCTTTCCCAATCCCAGACAACCTGCCAAACCTGCCCACCCTAATCCTGCTCCCTCCGTGGTTTCGTTGGGAAGCAACTCAGTCAACTACCGCAGCCTCTTGCCCAACAGGATAGTGACTCGTGACAGCTTCACATGCTCAAAAACAAGGCATTTCAATGGTGAGGTTTCAGGCACCAAAAATGGTTAATGGAGAAGCTATCTTTGAAGAGGGACCTTCTTCAACTATACCAGGTAGCTGAACGTCCACATGCTGGTCCAGTTGTGAGGCCGTGATCCTCTGATTAGATGACTCAGTTAACCCCTGCAGAGAGAACACAGACCCTAGGCTGCCTTTGCTCACTACAATCCAGAAACATCTGGTTCTGAGTGGGAACAATGGCAAATGCTATCAACAAACACCTATGGGGCACTGCAACCTTCAGGCTTGAGCCAAAGGAAACCACCAAGGACACTGGCTTTCAAACTCACTCCTCTGGCCCACTGCCTAGCCTTCTCCTGGGGCAAAGACAGTGGAGGAGCAGCTCCAAAGGCCACTGTCAATGTCCAACTCACAATCACACTGTGTTCATGTAATGAGACTATTGCTTATTTGTACACACGAACGTCAGTCTCCATACCGCTGTCAGTGGGTCTTCTTAAAGTATAAATCAATACGTGCTACAACAGGGAAGAACCTTAAAAACATTATGTGGAGTGAAGTAAGTCAGACACAAAAGGACAAATATTGTGTAATCCCACTTACGTGAAATATCTAGAATAGGCAAACACATAGAGACCGAAGTTTACTAGTGGTTACCAGAGGCTGAGGGGGAGGGGATAAGGAGTTATTGCTTCAGGGGTGCTGAGTTACTGTCCGGAGAGAGCTAAGACTTTTGGAAATAGATAGCAATGATGGTTGTACATTGTCACTGAATTGAACCCTTAAAAATGGTTAAATTGGCAAATTTTTGTTATATATATTTTTAACACAATAAAAAAATTTGTTTTATTGCCAACAACGTTATTAGGTGTGTTAGAATACAAAAAAAGAAACAAATGATTGTAATAATCCTTTATATCATACGTAGCACATTTCAGGTTTCAAATTTTCAAAAATAATTTCTTCTAGTCAGTGAAGTGGGTTGGGAAAGTATTATCACAGTTTTACAGGTGAGGAGATGGAAACCCACAGATTAAATGCCTGAGGTCACATTAAGGTCACAAAGACAGTAAGAGATAGAGATAAAACTAGAGCTTCCTTCTCTTCAAGTCTAAAATTCTTGTTGGTAGAAAAAGTTTAAGAATATTTTTGAAGACTACAGTCAAATACATGCACATCAGTGAAGCATTTACAGCTGCTTGTGCCATGAGTTGGAATCAATCCGACAGCAGTGGGTTTGGTTTTGTTTGTTTGTGCCATGGTAATGGATGAGTGCTATGACTAGAAAATGGACATGATGAAGACTGAACCGTCTAGCAGATATGGGAGTCTCTGAACTCCTCTTCAGTCCCATCCAGACTGGGAAGATAGCATCAGGTGTTGGGGGAGAATCAACACTAACAAAAACAATGCTAAGGATCACAATTGCCATTCATACCTGCGTTATAGTTCTCAAGAGATTTTAATGTGTATTTTCTCACTTGGGTCTCACATTCTCCCTATAAATTATCAACTTGAGCCCAAATCATGAACCCATAAATTCAAAACTCATATGGAAATATACAGAATGTGTGAAAAAAGATTTTTGACTAAATTTTGGAATTCTATTATAGCCCTTTTTGAAACTTGAAATAGTCACAAATTGATGTGGAGATTTTTTAACATACAGTCCAAAACTATCTGATGCTTCTTCCACTGAGAGGGCGGACTTATGTTCCCTTCCCTTGAATCTGGGCTCTGTGTCTGCTTTGGTTTTGGTAGTTTCTGGACCAGGCTTTAAGAAACTGGCAGCTCCTACTTCTATTTCTTAAGACACCTACAATAAAATTTTTTTAAAAATACATAAATTATGTCACCCTTCACCCCCTCTCCATTTTAAACTCCCATGGCACATACATTTGTCCAAACACAAACTTTATACTTACGATCTGTGCATTTTATTGTATATAAATGATACCTCCATAAATTTTTTTAAAAAAAACCCTCTCCCATGTCCTCCCCCAGTAGTAAAACACAGGTTTCCTCTCACAGCCCAGGTACATGTGACTGAGCGCCCAGCCTACTTCTCTAACCTCCCCTGGCCACTCAGCCACAGTGGCCTCTGTTCTGGCACCACAAATACCAAGCTCCTTCCTGCTCCATCACTTTCTGCTTGTGCTGTACCTTCCGTCTACAACCCTTCTCCCAGTTTATCAAGGGGCTGGCTCCTCCTTTTCTCAACTGCCTCAGCACCCAGGTCTCCTCCTCGGAGGCCTCTCCCGGCCCCTCCTCTACAGGTGTGCACATCCCACCTGGCCCCCGTCCTGCCATCTCAGTTCCCGGTTTTATTTTCTTCACTAACCCTTCTCAGAAAGTCATATGTGTTTTCTTGATTATCGTCTTCTCCCCCGTAGAAAGCAAGCTCTTCTGTTTTGCTTACCCCTGTCTTCCTAGCACCTAGAGGGTACCTGGTTTGCAACAGGTAGCTAAACAATTATTTACTGGACAAAGGAATCCATTCAGTCTGTCATACGAGATGTATCTGTGTATTGTCCAGGGCTGGGGTTTGTGAATAACTGAGGGGAGCGTGTGCAGCGAGACGCGATTCCACTACTGTGCACGGCTCCAAGCGGGCTTGCTGTCATGCTTACTTGTGACATCACTGGGACACATATTCAGAGCTGAGAAGCTGAAAACACAGAGGATGTGAGAGAGGGAAGGGACCCAGCACAACCCCCTCATTCCACACATGGGAGACTAACACCTAGAGAAGGACAGGGAACCCAATGTCACTGCAAGAAGATGAGCAGCATATACGTTCAGTTCAGTTCAGTTCCATGAATTTTCCCTGTGGGTTCTCCCAGAAGTTGAGCTGGGAAGCCGCTCATCAGGGCCTAGTTCAGGGCATGAGGCACTTAGCTCCCCACAAAAGGACTACAAAGGCTTAGCTCTCTTTTTGGTTTTGGACAAAGTACACTGCCAGCAAGACTGCCAGGGGACAACTACCCAAAACTTCTCTTCCTTCTAACTAACCATGAGGCAGGATGAACTGGCCCATCCAGTTCTCAAGCAAGAACCAAATAATCTGGGTTTGTGACCAGCTGAAATGCTCATGAAAATTTGTGGGGAAGGACTTGGCTTTTTCTGGACCAGATGCAAGCCTGGGTTCTAAGTTAGCCAGCTTTAATCCTCCTACATGGAGGCTCAGCCAAAGGTTGAGAGAAGTGAAGGCAAAAAAAGCTCAACTGTGTAGCTGACAAATACTCTTAACTCTAAACACAGGGCCTCCTTAGAACCAGCTCCTCCCGGGAGCAAGGCTGTGGTGCCATCTGTTAACGTTAACCTTGTAGGAGTGAGAGGGGCATTACATTGTGTGTGTTCCATAGAGGATTCTGTTAATGCTAAGAAATATGAATGGCTGATAAATACATGAGAAAATGCTAAATCTCCATAATACTGATTTCAACAACACAAATTAATAATTTTTGGGGGGTCCAGATTAGCAATGAAGTGGGTACTCTTAAACTATGGAGCCTTGGTGGCGCAATGGTTAAGCGCTTGGCTGCTAACTAAAAGGCTGGCGGTTCGAAGCCACCAGCCACTCTGCAGGAGAAAAGACCTGGCAATCTACTCCCTTAAAGATTTTAGCCTGGGAAACCCTACGGAGCAGTTCTACTCTGTCCCATAGGGTCACCATGAGTTGGAATTGACGCTGGTAAACTCCTGGTGGAAATGTAAATTGGACAAGGGCTTGGTAAATGTGGGGATGTGGATGGGTAACCCTCATCTCTAGAACCATCTAGGTAAAAGGGGACATTAAACTGGCATCAGGGTGGCTGCGGTAAACCAAGCCTTTTGGGACCCAGGGACGCTGGAGGCAGAGATGTTAGAGACGCTGCTCTGAGGGCCCTGGACACCAACTCCACTTTCCCCGCGGGAGGGGTGCCCAGGAGGCAGAGTCTGACTTAAGAACCAAGAGGAGCTGGAGGTCTGTAGACACTTCCTACACGGGCTTGGTTACTAGTGTTAAGTTCTTCCTGAATACTGATGGAGGCTCTGAGTACAAACGGGCTGTCCTGGAAGGACCCTATCCTGTGAGCCAGTGTCCCTGGGCAGCTGGGGACCCTTTAGGTCCTGGAACTCAGAGATACGCTGCTCCCGCTCTGTTGCCACTGCACTTCTAATCCATATCCCTGGCTAAGCACATTTAGGGATCTCCTCTAATCGCAGGGTAGACGGAGATTTTCTTTCTATCAATCCACGCATCGCTTGAAAGGTCGCAGCAGGTATTCTGGCGATATCTATTATGATTTTAAATGTTTATACACTGTGACCCAGAAACTCCACTTCTAGCATTTTATTTTATTGTTATATTCACACCAATGCTCAAAGTCTGCGAAAGAGAGCATTCACTGCAGCAGTGTCTATAATAGTGGAGAATGCAGAAACCACCCAAACGTCCCTCAACGGAGGTTAAAAAGTGAGGTGGAGAACTGCACGCTTGCAGTGGGTGGATTTTATGGCTCGCATTTAACACCTCTATGAAGCTGTTCACAAAAAATGAGGCAGATCTATCTTTACTGAAATGGAAAAATGCCCATGTTAAAATGGGGGGAGAAAGCAAGTCACCAAAACAGTAATGTGTAGTATGAACCAATTTTTATTTTTAAAATGATATATACATACAGAAATCTGGGGGGACACACAATAGCCTGTTAACCTGTCTTTTTCACAGACTTTTGGGCATTTGTGTCAGCTATGGTTAGCTCTCTGTTGCTGCTTGCTGTCAAGTCCATTTCGACTCACAGCAACCCTATAGGACAGAGTAGAACTGCCCCGTAGGGTTTCCTAGGCTGTAATGTTTACAGAAGCAGATCGCCAGGTCTTTTCTTCCACGGAGCAGCTGGTGGGTTCAAACTGCCAACCTTTCGGTTAGCATCTGAGCACTTAACCATTGCACCATCGGGGGTCCTTTTGGCTAGCTCTCTAGAGTAAAGAATTACAGGGAACTTTTACTTTATATATTACACATTTCCATAATGTTTCAGTTGTTTACAGTGAGCATGTATTACTTCTGTAGTAAGAAAAAAAAAGTCTAAAAGAGCTTATTTGGGAAAAAAGGTTCTGCTACTAAAAACAATTAAAAACAACAAAATTACAGGGTCAGTGAAAAACAGGAAGACCCTCAACAAGCTGCGCTGACACAGTGGCTGCAACAATGGGCTCAAACCCAGCAACGACTGTGAGGATGGCGCAGGACTGGGCAGTCTTTCGTTCTGTTGTACCTAGGGTCGTTGTAAGTCGGAATCGACCCGACGGTACCTAACAACAACCACAAATTACAATTTTGTATACTAGGTAATTAAACTCAACTCATTTAGAAAATTTCCTTCCGAGAAAAAAGGTTCCAGCAGGGAGAACTCCCTAGAGCTGGAAAACCCGTTACTCCAGCGCGTTCTTAGTCCAAATCAAGGAGGACTGGAGTCAGTTGGCGCCACCATCCCTGGTGGATAAAGGTCCCACTGTGATCCTGTCAGCCAGGCCAGGGGCTCCCCTCACACCTGAAGCTAGCACACAGAAGTTACAATGAAATGTTAATTGTATATATACTGAATTTTTTAGGTGTCCCTAGTTTCAATGCTTTTTACAAATTGAACCAACTTGACTTGTACACCAATGTTCACTGCAGCATTATTTACAGCAGCAAAAAGGTAGAAACAACCCAGGGTCCATCAACAGATCAACAAAATGTGGTGTAGCCATACAATGGAGTATTATTTAGCCATAAAGAGAAATGAAGTTCTGATACTTGCTGATATGGATGAACCCTGAAAACCTTACGCTAAGTGAAGTAAGTCAGACACAGAAGGACAAATGCTGTAAGATCCCACTTATATGAGATATGCAGAACAGACAAATGTGTATTCGTGGTTACCAGGGACTGGAACAGGATGGCGGGCAGGAAGTTACTGCTGAAGATTACTGAGTTTCTCTCTGGGGTGATGAAAGGCTTTTGGAAACTGACAGTGGTGATGGTTGTACAACATGGTGAATGTAATAATGCCACTGACTTACACACTGAAAGATGAGTAGACACACTGAAAAATGAGTAGACACACTGAAAAATGAGTAGAGTGGCAAATCTTCTGTAATATACCTTTTACCACAATTAACATTTTTAAAAAATTAATCAATTGTTAGATAAGAGGCGTTTGACTAAAAAAGACTGACCTTCACTGCAACCTCATGGCTAGCTGAACAGAAAAGGACCTGCCAGAGTGTCTGCATTTCTCGGAAGTCACATCAGCAGCCCCTGGCCCAAGCCCACCACAAAAGCCACAACTCTGCTCAGGCAGCATGGAACCTTGGCTCCCTGCTTCCTGTGGTCAGGAGACACCCCTACCCCTGTCACACAGTGGAAGCTGCAAATCGGAGGTGGGATTTTCATCCCTGTACCCCAGGCTCCCAACAGGATTCCAGCTGCTTAGGGTCATTCAAACTCGGAGAACAGAACGTATAATGTATACAGGGAGGGGTCCTTGTGATGTTTGAATCTGGGAGGAAAGGGTGGAGATCTGGCTGTATTTCTACCTACCGAGAGTTAAACGCAGAAGCCAAAGGACTGGGCACAAAGTTTCCAACTTACTTACCTGGGTCATTCAACTCCAAGAATTTCACTGGGGTTAAAACCCAAATGTAGTGTGTTTCATTCACAAACACAGACGACTCCACAGGTGGTAAATCTGTGGGTTATGTGCCATCCCCTACAGTAGCGAAGGTGCCCCAGCCCCCACGAGAACACGGCCGCATTCCTGAGCAGCTGACGCCTCTGGTCGGCAGTGTGACGGTGACTGGCCAGGCCAGGCTCACACGCGACATGGCCTCCAACAGCACTCTGCTTCACCTTCAAAGACAAATCGCTGTGTCCCTGCCATCTAAACTCAATATGCATTGCCCAGTCCACTGAGTTCCTATGAAGATTTTGAAAGCCTAATCAGATAAAATGTCATCACCACCATCAGTAATACTGACAGCTCCATGCATTCAATATAAACTAACTCAATCACTCCTCACACCAACCCTTGGAGGTGGACAGTATCATCCCAATCCTCAGATGAAGAAACTGATGCTCCGAGCAGTGAAAGAACTTACCAAAGCCCCACAGGTGGCCAGAGGTGGAGCCAGGACCAGAGCCCAGGACTGTGGATTCTCAATGGCCAGGTGCAGCCTCGGGGCTGACTGAGCCTGGCCTCTTGGCACAAAATGTAAAACTGTGAACTCAAACATCTATATGCAATCCAAACAGCATTATCAAAAGTCAAAAAAAGCCTCTAAAAGAAAATCTACTTAGAAAATTTAAATATAAGATAGAAAAACAATTCAAGAATGTTATTCTATGCTGAAGGTGGCTGGTGTCTACATCTGTAACACATACATGCCCTAAAATTGGCCACAGAGGTCCACGGTGCAGGAAGGAGGCCACACTGGCCGTGGCTGCTCCTGCCACCACTCGGCCTCCCTCAGCACAGCTCGGGCTCTGGGTGACCCTGCACCTGCCTCTGCCAGACCTGGCCCCACAGATGGGCGCAGGAAGGAAGAAAGCCCTGGGTTTACTCTTACTAAGAGCGTATGACATCCCCCCGACCATCTCTACGTGCTCCAGCCCCCTCTCATCAGCTGCTGTTCTAGGCCGTTCTTGGGTCATCAAGGCCAAGTAGGCACAAAGTTAGGAAGGTCGGTTCACAAGTGGGAAGACTGCCCTTTCTCATGCCATAGTCGAGAACAAGCTCCCTGGACAAACACAGGAGTGCAAGTGACTGAAGCAGCACCAAGCCCAGGTGGGAGAGGGGAGAGAGCAGAGGCTGGGAAGCAGGAAGGACATGGGGTTCTTGTCACGGGTTCGTGGCCTTCGACCTGCGGGAAAGTCTCAGGCAAGCCACTCAGTCACTCCAGTTTCTCCACATGGAGTCTTGAATTAAGTGATCCATATTTTTTCTGATCCTAATAACCAGTGATATGATGTGAGCGCTTCTACTTCCCCAGGATTGTCTGCTGCGGAAGCCGGTCAGCCAAGGTGGGCCTCAGCGGGCTAACATTTACTTAGCACCTAGCATGAAGCACCAGGCCCTATGCTAAGCACATTAAACCAGTTGCTGTCGAGTCAATTCTAATTCATGGTGATCCCATTTGTGTCAGAGTACAGCTGTGCTCCATAGGGTTTTCAGTGGCTGATTTTTCTGAAGTAGATTGCCAGGCCTTTCTTCCAAGTTGCCTCTGGGTGGACTCGAACCTCTAACCTATCAGTTAACAGCCAAGTTAGTTAACTGACCACCCAGGGACTCGCTAAGCACATTACCTCGTTTAATTCTCACAATAACCTAACAAGACAGGTAACATCATCTCCCTCATTTTGAGGACAAGAAATAATCTCAGAGGGAAAAAGTCCTCTGGAGTGAGGTCACACAGCTTATCAGCGGTACAGCCAGGGCTCAGATTCAGGCCGTTTGATGCTGGTGCCCATGCACGTGACAAGCAGCTACACCACCTCTGTTCCCTGGCCTGGGAGACTTTCCCTGCCTGCCTAGTTATCCTGACAGCCTTCTTAAATGCACTTGTGAACTGACGGCACTGGACAGGAACATCTCCACTCTTTCCCAAGGGCGTTCATCTAAAACCAAGAGAAACCGGCTTGTTACAAAGCTACACAAAGAGAACACGCAGAAGCCCGTGTTCAGAGGACTGGTTCCTGTTCCTAGTGTTTCAGAAGGCCACGTGTTCCAACCTTCTCAGCAAACAAGAGCCAGTGTGCCTCTGTGCCTTGGGAGGAGGTGGTGGGACAGGTGACGCTGGCCTTCAGAGGGACTCCGCGGCTGTGTAAGAGTGGGGATGTCACAGTAGCACCATCTGGCATTGTGAGGGTGCTACATATTTACCCAAGTGAAGAACCCTCCTCTGGGGCACAGCAGGCTTCGCCTTCATGTTACTGAGCAAAGTCAATTAATAAGCACCCTTAGCCGAACAATTCATGGAAGACCAGTTCTTTTCTTGGCACCACAGTATAAAACTACTTTTAAGACCTTTTCCCCAGCTCCTCAGCCCAGTGAAGCAGGCACCCGGTCTTCTCTTTTCAAACAATGCAAGCTGTGTAACCAACCAGCATCTGAGCAGAAGTGACAGAATTCCTTTCCCTAGGCCCAAGACCTGGCAAGAATCAGGGTGGCAAGAGGCAGTGCAGCAGAAAACAGCCAAGGAAGCCTTAACTTTACGATGGTAATCCCAAAGGAGGCTTAGGACCTTAAGCAAAGAAATCATCAGCCACCTATGGGTTAAGGTATCTGTAGCCCTGCTTGGCTGGCAGTGGGAATCCCACCCAGAGTCTGACTGACAGCTTTCCACACGATGGGGTTCCTCCCATAGTGACTTTCACTCTGTGCTTAGAAAAACGGGAGGACCGGGTGAGAGGAGGTCAATGATGAAGGGGTATGGACGCCAGCGTCTTCTGTGCTTGGGAAGAACCGGAGGCCCAGGTGAGAGGAGCACGCACACCACCACACGGGGAAACGCAACGTAAATAAACCAAGACTCTTGGGACTGGGAGCACCAGACTGCCCTAGGAAAGGAGGGGTCTGAGACAAACCGGGATTCCTCCACTCCCAGAACGCCTGCTCACTTTGTCTACTGGCGTGGATCCCTCAAGCTTTCCATCACTGAGGCACTGGAAAAACTCCCATGATGTGGCATGTGGTCATGTGAAGCACTATTAAACTAAGTTCTTCTGTATCCCTTGTCCTATTAAGCAAGCACTCGGCTGCTAACCGAAAAGTCATCAGTTGGAACCCACCAGCGCCTCCATGGGAGAAACACATGGCCATCTGCTTCCATAAAGAGTACAGCCCTGGAAACCCTGTGGGGAAGTTCTACTCTGACCTATAGGCTCGCTATAAGTCAGAATCGGCTTGATGGCAACAGGTTTGGTTTGGTTTTGGTTTTGTCTTGGTTTTGTCCTATTAAGCAGAATGTATAGTGAGTGGCCCCAAGGCACTAAGGCTTGGCAGGTAGCTTGGTTGAAGAGCAAGTCAAAAAGGAGGTCTGCCCCTGCCCTTTCCTTGAGGGCTACGAACCACAGCCACATGTCATGAGGGGAAGCCACAAGGGCATCTAGTCTCTGGAAACGGACGTGCTACTTGATGTTTCTGGGGTGGTCTCACGACTGTGTCATACTTGGTTCCAACCTCCCTAGAAGTCTAGTATGAACATAAATCCATACCCCGGCCCTGCTACTTCTCATTTGAAACAGGCCTGTCTGTGCCAGCTCCTGCTGAGAAAGGTCAGGCCCAGACCATGAGATTCTAGGAAAGAAAAGGAGGCTCAGGGCTCAGCTAGCTCCTACCTGTCCTCAGACCCTCCAACCAGGCAACAGTCCCAGTGAGGGTGTATCAGCCAGGCAATAGTTCACCCAAGAAGTCCAACCAACATGCAGTCTTTGGACTCACTCTTCAACCGCGCTATCTGCAGGAGACTTAGCTAAGCCTCTTACAACACCTGACGCTACGCAAGAGGAGCCAGAGGCTGCAGTGACCACGCAGGTACCCTACAGTCTGCTTGTGCCGCCAACGTGGGTGGGCGAGCACAGAACCCAAAGAAAGCAGAACTAAAATACTCTGTCAACAAACAATCTGATAAAATAACCAGGAGAGCGGTGACTGTGCCTAAGATCATTCTAGGGGAGGGGAAGAGCAGGTGGCTGGGAAAGACCTACTGGGGTGCTCAGGGCAGAGAAGAAAGACTCGGGGAAGCTCTGTACACAGCCAGAACTTGAACACTTCCCCTCTCCTGGCACTTGAGATTAGAGTTCCTTTCTTTGAAAGACAGGTAAAAGGGAAGATCCATCAACTGCCTCCTTACAAAGAAGGTACTGAAACAAAGCCACGCAATTGAGAAGCCTGAAAATGTGTAAAAAGTCACCATGCACAGAATGTGCAGGCTCCATTTCAATTACAAGCCCCCGTTTGACTCTCATGTGTAACTCACAGGCTTATTATGCAACAAAAATAATCTAAAATTCATCTCTGCTCAATAATCCAATGCAGACTGTAAAAGCTCAGATTTCCTACTGGTTAGAGCAATCAGGCTGGCTTGCTAAGGGCAAGGCAAATATAAGAATATGACAAACTGTCCCTCCAGCGCCCTTAAGGCAGAAGAAGTAGCTGACTCCTGTCTTGGATGAGATGTTCTCTGGTGTCTCAGAACCTGTTTCAACTGGTTTCAACAAGAGCCCAGGAAGAATGGCAATGCCACCACCAACCCACTTTGTGGGATCCTGGAAACCCCGCTCACCAAGACCAAATCCAATGGACAAGCTCTCACTTTTCTACCTAACAGTCAGATATACCTGAATCAACCTTCTTTGGCCATTTAGCATACAAGCCTGGAATCGTTACTGGTTCAAGAGATTTGTCTTCCTAAGTAGACTGCACATTCTTGGAGAACAGGGGCCAAGGCTTCTACTTTTCTTGAACTCAGCTTTGCTAATGTTAGTTATCTATTGCTGTGTAACTCGAAAACTTAGTGGCTTAAAACAAGGAACACAATCAGTGCAGCTGAGCGGCTCTGGCTCGGGGTCTCTTGTGAGGTTGCAGTGAGGCCAGGCTGCATCACCTGAAGCACTGACCGGGGTTGAAAGACTCACTTCTGAGAAGGCTCACTCACGTGGCTGCTGGCTGCAGTCCTCAGTTCCTCCCCGAGGGGGCCTTTGCAGAGGGCCTTCCAATGTCCTCAAGACACTGGGGGTAGTTGGCTTCCCCCAGAGCCAGTGATCCAAGAGGGAGCAAGGGAGAAAGTGCTCCCAAGATGGAAGATGTGGTTTTTTTTCTATAACCTAACCTCAGACATGACATACTATCACTTCTGCCACGTTCTACTGATCACATCGACTAACCCTGGTACAATGCGGGAGGAGACTCCACGAGGTTATGAATATCAGGAGTGGTGAGCACTGGGGTCCATTGTGGAGGCTGGCTGCCACATTTGCCATTCCAAGTTCTCAGGAAATCTTTACCAAACAGGAAATGGATAAATCTTTCAAGGGGGAAATTGAAGCTGTTGCTTTGCTTTCAATTCAGTCTTAGTGGACACTCTGATGCTTTCTGTTGACCTGCTAGGTTAACAGTCCTCCGAGGCAGAAAACAAAGGATGAGGCACTGGAAGTAGTCACCACGGTGTTTCTGTCCAACTCTAAAGGAGCTTCCCTATACTACTTCCACAATCAAAAAGGCATTTTAAGCTAAACTCAGTTTCTCACTCATCCAGATAAGGGGACATACTATCAATGCAACGACAAGTCTGCTAACAAGGGAGGCTTGGACCCAGATGATGCCATAGAGGGGTATCAAGGAGAAGGGTTTAGGACCAGGCACTTATAACACAGCAGAGCAGGGAATAGAGAAGATGCTAATAAATAGGAGGCCCATGTGTTACAGAGGAGCCCTGGTGGCACAATGGTTAAGCACTTGGCTGCTAACCAAGAGGTCAGCGGATGATACCTACCAGCCGCTCCTTGGGAGAAAGATGCAGCGGTTTGCTTCTGTAAAGATTTACAGCCTTAGAAACCCTATAGGGTAGTTCTACTCTATCCTGCAGGGTTACTATGAGTTGGAATCAACTTGACAGCAGTGAGTTTGGTTTGGGCTTTGGTGTTACAGAGTAGAACTGGGTTTTCTTGGCTGTAATCTTTTTGGAGGCAGATTGTCAAGGCTTTCTTCCGTGGTGCCTCTGGATGGGTTCAAACCACCAATCTCTAGGTTTGTAGTGGGGTGCAAACCGCTTGTGCCATCTAGGCGGAATCAGCTTGATGGCAACGCGTTTGGTTTGCACATCGTAATTTCCTTCCACGGCCTCTTGGAGACCAAAACCACAGTTGCTGCACTTTTTGCTATCATGATGACAGTAGTTTTTAAAGTTAGAAATGTAACTCAATTTCTCCCCAACTTATATAATTTACTTCCATCAGACTTAACTCTTGAGAATGTAACTAAAGATGTCAGAACTTCTAAAGGGGCCCAGGAGCTGAATCTGAATGGCAGTGTATAAAGACTAGAACAATTTGCCTTCACGAGGTGTGTCATGGATTGAATTATGTCCCCCAAAAATATGTGTATCAGTTTGGCTGGGCCATGATTCCCAGTGTTGTGTGGTTGTCCTCCATTTTATGATTGTAATTTTATGTTAAAGAGGATTAGGGTGGGATTGTAATACCCTTACTAAGGCCACATCCCTGATCGAATGTAAAGGGAGTTTCCCTAGGGTGTGGCCTGCACCACCTTTTATCTTACAAGAGATGAAAGGGAAGGAAGCAGAGAATTGGGGACCTCATACCACCAAGAAAGAAGCACCTGGAGCAGAGCACGTCCTTTGGACCCAGGGTTCCTGTGTGGAGAAGCTCCTAGTCCAGGGGAAGACTGACGAGAAGGACCTTCCTCCAGAGCCGACAGAGAAAAAGCCTTCCCCTGGAGCTGATACCCTTAATTTGGATTTCCAGCCTCCTTGACTGTGAGAAAATAAATTTCTCTTTGTTAAAGCCATCTACTTGTGGTATTTCTGCTAGAGTGGCACTAGATGCCTAAGACAGGTGCCTTCATCCATTCATCTTTTTTGTGCCTTCATTTATGAAAGCTACTTTTCACTGGTTCTAGAATCCTAAGTTGGCAGGTTTTCTTCCTTTCAGCATTTTAAAAACGTTGTTCCATTGTCTTCTGGCTTGAATACTTTCTGACGAAAAGTCTGTGTTAGTTCTTATGCTTATTTCTTATGCTATGTAACATCTTTTTATCTCTGATTGCAAGTTTCTTTCTATTATTGTTTTTCAACAATTTGATTATGACATGACTTAGAGTGATTTTCGTTGTGTTTATCCTGCTTGGGGATCATTCGGCTTCTTAGATCTATAGGTTTATACTTTTCATTAAATTTGGAAAATATTCAGCCATTATTTCTTCAAATATTTTCTGTCCTTTCATCTCCCTCCCATCCTCTTGGAAATCCAATTACATGTTAGCCTGTTGATATTATTCCATGAGTCACTGAGGCTCTGTTAATTATTTTTTGTCTTTTTTTCTCTCTGCTTCAATTTGTATAGCTTTTGTTGCTTTCTGGTCTATTTTTCTGTAGAGTTAAATCTGTTAAGTCCATCTACTGAATTTTTTTTCTTTATTTTATTGTTGTACTTTAAGTGATTACAATTCAAGTTAGTCTCTCATACAAAAATTTATAGTTACGTGACCCTAATTGCTCCCTACACTGTGACAACACACTCCTCCTTTCTACCCCTGATTTCCCGTGTCCATTGAACTACCTCCTGTCCCTCTACGCCCTCTCATCTCACCTCTGACAGAAGCTGCCCATTTAGTCTCACGTATCTACTTGAGCTAAGAAGCACACTCTTCACGAGTATCATTTTATGTCCCATAGTCCAGTCTAATCTTTGTCTGAAGAGTTGGCTTCGGGAATGGTTTCAGTTCTGGGTTGACAGAGAGTCCGACGGTCATGCTTTCTGGGATTCCTCCAGTCTCAGTCAGACCATTAAGTCTCTGGTCTTTTTAGCAGAATTTGAGTTCTGAACCCCACTTTTCTCCTGCTCCATCAGGGACTCTCTATTGTGTTCCCTGTAGGGGCAGTCATTGGTGGTAGCTGGGCACCATCTAGTTCTTTCTGGCCTCAGGCTGATGCAGTCTCTGGTTTACGTGGCCCTTTCTGTCTCTTGGGCTAATACTTTCCTTGTGACTTTGGTGTTCTTCATTCTCCTTTACTCCAGGTGGGTTGGGACCAACTGATGCATCTTAGATGGCCGCTTGCCAGCTTTTAAGACCCCACATGCCACTCACCAAAGTAGAATGCAGAATATTTTCTTAATAAACTTTGTTATGCCAATTGACCTAGATGTCCCCCGAAACCGTGGTCCCCAGACCCCCGCCCCTGCTACTCTGTCCCTCAAAGTGTTTGGTGGTATTCAGGAAACTTCTTAGCTTTGGTTTAGTCCAGTTGTGCTGACTTCCCCTATAGTGTTTGCTGTCCTTCCCTTCATCTAATTTTTGTCTACTATCTAGTTAGTGAATAACCCTCTCCCTCCCTCCCCACCCTCATAACCATCAAAGAATTGTTTTCTTCTGTGTTTAAACCTTTTCTTGAGTTCTTGTAATAGTGGTCTTATACAATATTTGTCCTTCTGTGACGAACTAAATTCACTCAGCATGATGCCTTCCAGATTCCTCCAAGTTTTGTTTCACAGATTCACTGTTGTTCTTTGTTGTTGCGTAGTATTCCATGGTGTGAATATACCATAATTTGTTTATCCATTCATCCACTGATGGGCACCTAGATTGTTTCCATCTTTTTGCTGTCGTGAACTGTGCTGCAATGAACGTGGGTGTGCATATATCTATTCGTGTGACAGCTTTTATTTCTCTAGGATATATTTCAAGGAGCAGGACTGCTGGATCGTATGGTACTTCTATTTCCAGCTTTTTAAGGAAGCACCAAATAGATTTCCAAAGTGGTTGTACCATTTTACATTCCCACCAACAGTAGGTAAATGTTCCAGTCTCTCCACAACCTCTCCAACAATTATTGTTTTGTGTTTTTTGGATTAATGCTAGCCTTGTTGAGGTAAGATGGTATCTCATTGTAGTTTTGCTTTCATTTCTCTAATGGCTAATGATCAGAAGCATTTCTTCATGTGTCTGTTAGTCGCCTGAACGTCTTCTTTGGCGAAGTGCCTGTTCATATCCTTTGCTCATTTTTTAATTGGGTTATTGTCTTTTTTTTGTTGAGGTTTTGCAGTATCTTATAGATGTTAGAGATTAGACACTGAATGGATTTGTCGTAACCAAAATTTTTTCCCCAGTCTGTAGGTTGTCTTTTGACTCTTTTGGTGAAGTCTTTTGATGAGCATAAGTGTTTGATTTTTAGGAGCTCCCAGTTATCTAGTTTCTTTTCTGGTATTTGTGCATTGTTACTTCTGGTTCATATTCTGTTTATTCCATGTGTTAGGGCTCCTAGCATTGTCTCTATTTTTTCTTCCATGAGCTTTATCGTTTTCGATTTTATATTTAGGTCTTTGATCCATTTTGAGTTAGTTTTTGTGCATGGTGTGAGGTATGGGTCTTGTTTCAGTTTTTTGCAGATGGATGTCCAGTTATGCCAGCACCATTTGTTAAAGAGACTGTCTTTTCGCCATTTAATGGACTTTGGGCCTTTGTCAAATATCAGCTGCTCACAGGTGGATGAATTTATGTCTGGATTCTCAATTCTGTTCCATTGGTCTATGTATCTGTTGTTGTATCAGTACCAGGCTGTTCTGACCACCGTAGTGGTATAATAGGTTCTAAAATCAGGTAGTGTGAGGCCTCCCACTTTGTTCTTCTTCTTGAGTAATGTTTTACTTATTTGGGGCCTCTTCCCTTTCCATATGAAGTTGATGATTTGTTTCTCCATCTCATTAAAAAATGCTGTTGGAATTTGAATCGGGATTGCATTGTATCTGTAGATCACTTTGGGTAGAACTGACATTTTCACAATGTTGAGTCTACCTATCCACGAGCAAGGTATGTTTTTCCGCTTATGCAGGTCTCTTTTCATTTCTTGCAGTAGCGTCTTGTAGTTTTCATTGTTTAGGTCTTTTATGTCTCTGGTTAGATTTATTACTGAGTATTTTATCTTCTTGGGGGCTTCTGTAAATGGTACTGATTTGGTGATTTCCTCTTCGAGGTTCTCTTTGTTGGTGTAGAGGAATCCAACTGATTTTTGTATGTTTATCTTGTATCCCGATACTCTGTTGAAATTTTCTATTAGTTCCAGTAGTTTTCTTGTGGATTCTTTGGGGTTTTCTAAGATCATATCATCTGCAAATAGAGATACCTTTACTTCTTCCTTACCAATTTGGATGCCCTTTCTTTCTTTTCCTAGCCTAACTGCTCTGGCTAGGACCTCAGCACAATGTTGAATAAGAGTGGTGAATAATGGCATTCTTGTCTGGTTCCCGTTCTCAAGCAGAATGCTTTCAAACTCTCTCCATTCAGTATGATGCTGGCTGTTGGCTTTGTACAAATACCCTTAATTATGTTGAGGAATTTCCTTTCTATGCCTTTTTTGTTGAGCCTTTTTATCATGAATGGGTGTTGGACTTTGTCAAATGCCTTTTCTGCATTGACTGATAAGATCATGTGGTTCTTGTCTTTAGTGTTATTAATGTGATAGATTACGTTGTTTTTCTAATGTTGAACCATCCCTGCATACCTGGTGTAAATCCCACTTGATCATGGTGAATTGATTTTTTGATATGTTGCTGAATTCTATCGGCTAGAAGTTTGTGGAGGATTTTTGCGTCAATGTTCACAAGGGATATTGGTCTGCCATCTACTGAATTTTTTTTAAAAATTGCAATTTCAGCTCTAGAAGTTCCATTTGGTTCATTTTTATATTTTCCTTTTACTGCTCATTGGGATCCTGCTTTTCTTTAAAACCCTGAGGATATTTATCATAGTTATTGTACTGTCATTTTCTGCTGATTCTATTATCTCTGTAATTTCTGGGTCTATTTATATTGACTGAACACTCTCCTGATTATGTGTCACAATTTACTGCTTCTTCACATACCTGATTTTTTCTTGGGTGCTAAACATTATGACTGTTACATTGTTAAGTACTTAGATTTTGTTGTCTTCCTTTAAAGAGTACTGAAGTCTGTTTGGACAAACAGTTACGTTTGTAGAGTAGCTTGATCATTTCAAGGCTTCCCACCACTGCTGCCCTTTTTCTTTTAAGCCAATTTTAAGGTATAATTTACATACCAAAAATGCTTGCATATTAAACATATAGTTCAATGAGTTTTTGGAAAAGTGTACACTGATATAACCTCACTACAATCAATATATAGAAATTTCCATTACCCCAAAAAGTTATCTCATGACCCTTTGTAGTCGTTCCCACCACACCACCCCAACCTCAGCCCAAACCAAAAAATAAAATAACCGTTGCCAATGAGTTGATTCCGACTCATAGCGACCCTATGTACAACAGAAAAAAACACTGCCCCGTCCTGCGCCATCCTCTGAATCCTTGTTATGCTTGAGCCCATTGTTGCAGCCAGTGTATCAATCCATCATGTTGAGGGTCTTCCTCTTTTTCGCTGACCCTCTACTTTACCAAGCATGATGTCCTTCTCCTGGAGCTGATCCCTTGTGATAACACGTCCAAAGTATGTGAGACATAGTCTCAGCATCCTTGCTTCTAAGGAGCATTCTGGCTGTATTTCTTCTAAGACAGATTTGTTCGTTCTTTTGGCAGTCCATGGTACATTCAATATTCTTTGCCTACACCATAATTCAAAGGCATCAATTCTTCTTTCATCTTCCTTATTCACTGTCCAGCTTTTGCATGCATATGGACTGAATTTTGTCCCCATAGAAATGTGTGTCAACTTGGCTAGTCCATGATTCCCACTATCGTGTGACTGTCCACCATTTTGTCATCTGATGTGATTTTCGTATATGTTGTAAATCCTACCTCTATGATGTTAATGAGGTGGGATTAGCAGCAGTTCTGTTAATGAGGCAGGACTCAGTCTACAAGATTAGGTTGTGTCTTAAGTCAACCTCTTTTGAGATATAAAAGAGAAAAGTGAGCAGAGAGACATGGGGACCTCCTAACACCAAGAAAGTAGTGTCAGGAGCAGAACACGTCTTTTGGACCCAGGATCCCTGTGCGGAGAAGCTCCTAGATGATAGGAAGATTGACGACAAGGACTTCTCCCCAAAGCCGACAGAGAAAGCCTTTCCTTGGAGCTGGAGCCCTGAATTTGGACTTCCAGCCTCCTAGACTGTGAGAGAATAAATTTCTGTTTGTTAAAGCCATCCACTTGTGGTACTTCTGTTATAGCAGCACTAGATGACTAAGACATGAGGTGACTGAAAACACCATGGCTTGGGCCAGGCACATCTTAATCTTCAAGGTGAGATCTTTGATTTTTAGCACCTTAAAGAGGTCTTTTGCAGAAGATTTGCCCAATGCAATGTGTCGTTTGATGTCTTGACTGCTGCTTCCATGAGCGTTGATTGTTGGTCCAAGTAAAATGAAATCCTTGTCAACTTCAATCCTGGCTTTAAGGTGAATTAAGTAGATTTTTTACTATCGTCTGTAAATGCGAAATAGTCGATAAGTGAGGAGTAGATGTAATGAGGTGAGCCTTATGATCTTCCCTACAACTGTCTGCCTAGAGGTAATGTCCAGATCTCAGAGTTATAAGGAAGAATCCAAGCAGAGCCCAGTGGTCTTGCCGAATTCTGAAGACAAAGAGAAAAGTTAGGGGGAGGCCAAAGCAGTTGGAATTTGCAGGGCAAAATATGGAGAAAAGAGAGAGACCTACAACAGAGGAAAAGGTCTGGACTTCCGCTTAGGGGTCTCCTCCAGTCTTTGGCTTGACACTAACTGCATGCATAGGGTGAAACTCATGAGGCAAAGTGAAGAACAGCTGCTGGGAAGCTATAAGATGAACTATTTCCAGGACTGGAGTATGTCTGAGTTCTTTCCAGTCCGAGTGGAGTGATCTTGTTGAACACCTGGGTTATTCAGTAGACTTGTCAAAAGAGTCATGCCTTAACAGTAGGGCTTATCTAGCCTTAGAGGAAAGGTATATAGCTTAAAAAGGAGACTTGATATCACACACAAGAAACTAACTAGAAATGGGTTACAGATCTAAACATGGAAAGAAGTGAAAACTACTTATGGAAGAAAATATAAAAGAAATATCTTTGTGACCTTGGGGTAGACAAAGATTTCTTAGGATACAAAAAGCTTGAGTCATAAAAAAAATTTTTTTTTATAAACTGGACTTCATCTAAATTAAACTCTGCTTTTCAAAACATAATGTTAAGAAAATGAAAACACAAGGCACAGACTGGGAGAAAGTATTTACAATATAAATATCTGACAAAGTGGCTATATCCAGAATATGTAAAGAACTCCTACAACTCAGTAAAAAGACAAACAACTCAATTTAAAAATGGATAAAGGATCTGAATAGACATTACTCCAAAGAAGATACACAAATGGCTGATAAGCTCATGAAAAGATGTTCAATGAGTGAAATTCAAATTAAAGAATGATGAAATACCACCATACAACTGTAAAAATGACAAAGTTAAAAAGGCTGACAATACCAAGAATTAAAAAGGATGTGGAGCACCTGGAACTCTGATTTATTACTGGTGGGAATGTAAAATGATACACCCACTTTGGAAAACTGTTACAAAGTTTCTGATAAAATAACACACGTACCATAGGTATTTACCCAAGAGAAAGGAAAATATAGGGCCACAAAACACTTCCATGAATATTCATAGCAACTGTATTCATAATTGCTACAAACAGGAAACAATCCAAATGTCCATCAACACATAAGGAGGTAAACAAATTGTGGTATGTTCATACAATAGAAGACATGTCAGAAAAAAAAGAAATGAACTACTGATACATGCGACAACATGGTTGAATCTCAAAAAATATGCTGAACAGAAGAAGCCATATATAAAAGAGCATGTACTGTATGACTTCATTTAAATGAAATTCTAGAAAAGGGATATCTAATCTATAGTGACAGAAAGCAGATTAGTGGTTGCCTTGGACAAAGGAAGACCCTCAACAAGAAGGACTGACACAGTGGCGGCAATAATGGGCTCCAGCATAACAACAATTGTGAGGATGGCACAGGACCAGGCAGTGTTTCATAGGGTCACTATGAGTCGGAACCAACTCGACGGCACCTAACAACAAGAACAAAGCCAGGTAAGGACCCATGTGTTTTGAGTGAGAGAGTGCCTTCCTCCTGAGCCCCAAGTCCTTGATCTTCCCCGTCTTAGGCTGGGTTCTCTAGAGAAGCAAAACCAGTGAAGCATATATATATATATATATATATATACATAAATACAGATAGAGAGAGAGAGAGAGAGGGAGGTACATATCAAGAAAATGGCTCATGTGGTTGTAGAGGCTGGGAAGTCCCAAATTTGTGGGTCAGGCTGGAGGCTCCTCCTGACGTATGTAGCGGCAGGGGCTGGCGAACCCAAGATCCAGACCAGGGAGGCTGACGAATCCCAAGATCAGCAGGTAAGCTACAATCAAGTCCCAAGAACCAGAGGTCAGACAAACGGGAGCCAGCTGCAGGATCTAGAGCAAGCAAAAGCCAGCAAGCCTTGTCAGAAAGTCTCCCTATATTGGATGCAGGCTACACCCCTAAGGAAACTGTTCCAACTCACTGGCCACTCAGAGCAGATCCCATCATGGAGGTGATCACATAATATCAGATCTCATCATGGAAGTGATTGCATCATTATACAACAGCCAAACTACATCATAACTGCCAAACCACTGAAAATTATGGCCCAGCCAAACTGACACACAATCTTAACCATCACACCTCCCATCACACCTCTCTCTCTAGCCTTGGATTCGAATAAAGTTAAAAGAGAAAAAGGCAGGACGCTGGGGCCTCGAGCCATTAACCTGCATGAGTACTCCTGGGCCTCACCGAATTCACGCAGGCTGCAGGCTGGTGGTGGAGCTGTGGCTTCAGGCTGCGAGTCTGCGAGAAGGCAGCAGAGAGGTGTAGACGGGACGCGTAGCAGTCATTTCGCCTCAGACTCCGAGATCCACCATTTGTGCGCTTGGAGGCGCTGTAGGCAGCAGGTGACAGTCCTGGGTGGGTGGGCATTTCCGTGGAGAGAAAGAACTTCATGTGAGTTGAGGTAAGCAGGTCTCCTCATGGCTGCAAATCCTGACCCAGTCTGCTCTGCCTGTGGTTTGAAATGGCACAAGCCGACCTGCCCACCGAAAAACTGAAGATGCTGCTGACAGTGGCTGCAGGGGAGGAAGGAGCCCCTGGGGGCCACCTTGGAGATGACTCCTGGAGCCTGAGGAGCATCTGGTGGCTGAAGTTTGGTGTAACGCCTGATTTTCACATAACGATCTGGTCTTTAGAACCTAACCACGTCAACAAGTGAGGAGCGGGTGTATTTCCTTTCTCTCAGGGATCACTATTCTGAGCTGCCTGCTATCCAATGTCTGAAAACAGCTGTTTATATATTTTGGCCTGTTTTCTGGTTGTTTATAACAGAAGAGAAAGTTCCATACCAGTTATTCATTCATGTGCAAAAGTCTCTTCATCTCCTTTTGCACGGGCTTAAATGTTAAATTTATCCATGTAGGAAAAATCCCTCTGGCTTCAATGACAAGCCCTGCTAGATTCCAATCTCAAAATGGAAAGCCTTTGGCTTTTTCCTGTTCCCTGTATCATGCTGAGAAAGAAGACTGCCGAGATGCTCTCAGAGAAAAACCGAGCAGATGAGGGATGGCGGGAACCCAGTGGTGTTGAAGAGCTCCATACACAGAGGAGAGAGGAGGCCCACAGATGTTAGAAAGCAGTGTCCCCGTGTCACATGCTGCACACGAACGCTGAACATGGCAGACAGGCAGTGCGGTGGAGGGGAGGAAGCCCCAGCATTGGAATGCGACCCGCCAGGTTTGAACTCCAGTTTTGCACTTAGTGGCTGCCACAACCTCAGACAAGTCAATTTCCCTTTCTGTGCCTCAGAGGTATAAAGCAGGATATCAGTACCAACCTCAGGGGGCTAATGTGAGGAGTAAATCAGTTAACATATGCAAAGCACTCACAGGGCTTGGCATAGAATGAGTGCTCTACAAATATGACTCAGTACTGTCACCAGATTGTTACCAGATCAAAATCTGGCCAAAGCACGGTCTGTCTCTATTTATGGCTCCCATCTTCCAACCAGAGAACGCTTTTCAAGGAAGACTGAAAATAGGTCCTATATTTACATAGTCTCAAAATATCTCCCCACAGGCTACTTATTAATTAAAAAGGGAAAATTGTTACTTTACAGGGAGAGACTCAAGTCATTAAAGAGAACTTCACCAACACCGGGACAAACCAACATCAGATGCCTCAGGATGTGACACATTAAGGGGACCACCGCACTACTTAAGTAGCATCCCTGCCAAAAACATGTAACCTGAATGCAATCACGAGAAAACGCCAGGCAAACACAATCTGGACATTCTACAAAATCAATGGCCTGTATACTTGAAAAATGTCAAGGCTAAGGAAGACTAAAAAAGAAGGCTGAGCAACTGTTTCAGACTAAAGGAGAATAAAGAGATATGGTAACTAGATGCAACATGTAACCTTGGACCAGGAAAAAATAGCTATGTATTTGGGTAACTGATAAAGTTTGAATACGGACTGTGGATTAATAATATCATATTAATGTTATATTTTGAGTTTCGATAACTGTACTGTGGTTATATAAAAGAGAACACCCATGTCTTTGAAATACATGCTGAAGTATTTCGTAGTTAAAGAAAAGGAAAGGAAAAAGACCCCAGTCTCCTCCCACCTCCCAAGACGCGACTGCTCTCTTCATGGCCAGCCCCCATTAGGGAGTGAACTGCTTGCTGCCTGTGGACTTGAGCACTTGGCCAGTTATCACCACTTGTACACCATGTGCCAGCCAAGCCAGACCCAAGCACAGTAAAAGGCAGGGCAAGCAGAGACCTAACCTGTACAGTACAGGCTGTATGTTCCAACGACTTCAAAGTAGAACAACCATAGGGCTAAGGTCATGAGGGGAAGTTTCTTGGAAGATGGGTAGGAAGTGGCTAAGTGGGGAGGAAAGAGGAAAGCATTTGGGGGTGAGGGGAGGAGGAGACAGGAGTGGGTTTGGCAGGTGCAGGGGGCCAGGAGACAACAGCCTGTGGCATCTAGCTGTATCCCAGCATCTGATAGCCTGGCTGCTCTCCTTGGCCCAGGCTGCAAGGGGACCTTGGTGACTGGAGTATCCACAGAACTACAGTGACAGACAGGTGCAGCAGCCCAGGACTGGTTGTCCTGCAAGACACCAGGGCACTGTCTCAGTCCTAGGCTAAGAAGGGCCCGCCCATAACACTACAGGCAGCTACAGCCAGTGGGAGCGAGGACCAAGGAGCCTCGAGATGGTTCAGAGGTTCAAATGTAATGGAGCCTGAGCTAGCAAACATCCTCAGACAGTGTAAGAGCCTTTTATATCCCCCTCCGCTCATCCCTGCCCCCCCACCCCATGCCCTTATGTCTCACATCATCTCAGACCAAAATTCAGCCTGTGGCATGTCCACACAGGCCTGCCCAAGGACTCCATTACCAGGAGAACAAGATCTCACCATAAAGCGGCTGCACCCAGAATCCTGTCCCACCCCCAGCAGTGACACTTGAACCCAGCTCCACAGCAAGACTACAGCTTGCTCACTGCATAGTTCCCTGAAGATTTTTACCTATTTAGGATACTAGTAAATTATCTACTTAAGTACACACTGAAGAAAACCCATACGTAACCTGCCCAGCAGACTGACAGGCCATTTAATTCCTGTTTTACTCAACCTTCATGTAATAGAAGCAAATTTTTTTCCCCGTTCACTGATGAGATTTCTCACAGAGGAATCTGGGGATAGAATTATAAAACCAGGGCTTTTGACAGAAAAGACATCTTCATTTAAGTCTGCCCACTCTGTGTCTACAGGACCTCAACACACACTCATAGTGAGCCTCTCCCGGGATGCTGGGTCATAGTTCACTGACGAGTGCAGACCGAGGGCGGAGGCAGTGGTGCAAAACTCAGACTTCCAATCTGAAGTCTGCTGCCTCCGAAACCCCAATGTCAAAACTCCAGCAGGGGAGGAGCAGCCACATCTGTAATATATGCATTTCAGAACATTCTGTGAGTGTCTCCTCCACACTCCACTCCGCTTTCCATGCGTGGGTTTGACACACTGGGTGCTACAGGCAGCCTCCCTCTCTACACTCTCGCTCTGCTAACGCTCGCTGTAGCGCCCTGCAATTATTTTAACCCACAACTCACTACCCAAACAGAAAACCTGCGCTAATGCTCTGATGCATTTGTCCCGGTGATCCACCAGGCCGGCCATGTTGCATGGGAGCCTGGCAAGAGGAGGCAGTGTGTGCTGTAGCTGTTTTTCAACTGTCCTAGTAGGAGCAGGTCTTGTGCTTGTATCACTTATTTAAATGTGTTGCATTACTTCCTCATCTCTCTATATCATTTCATATTATTAAGTGAAAATGTCATCTAACAAAATGCAAAAGCCTGTGAAGAAAGTAAATGAGCTTAAGAAGCCTAGAAAAGCCCACAGGCTACAACAAAAGCTGGAAATTATAAGCATTTTGAGAAAGGTGAATGTATGAAAGTTATAGGGTTGGCCCCGAATGTGTTCTGACCTACTGTGCATACATGTGTGAATACAAAAATAAAGAACAAGCATGAGAGCGCTTGACACGTATCACTGGCCAAGGAAAAGCCAAGTCTTCTGAAGAAATGTTAAGCCAAGAAAACACTGGCCCCAGTCTTTTCTTACTTCCTCTACTGTCCCCTTCCTCCATGCCACCCTGCCCCATGCCTCTGCCTGTCTGCCACGTTATCACCGCCACCGTCTCTCTCAGAAGGCACTGGGAAAAGGTCACAAGGTCCCCTTTTCTCCTCCTGCAGCCAAAAGATACAGACACTATCTGCCCCTCAGGGGTGGGCCCATGAGGTCTAAAAGGGACAGCATGATAAAGCTCCTTTAAAAGAAAGAGTCCCAAAAAAATAATTCAAACAGAGCATTAGGCAAATACAGACCCTGACTTGCTGCCCAACAATTCACCATTCTCTGTATGTGCAAGCTGTAGAAGGGAGGCCAAAAGTGGACAAGCAAGGCTCTCTGGAACCTCTCTAAGCATACTGCCTCTTTTTCTGGGATCTCCCAGCCCCAAAGTCTCCCATGTGTCCCCTGATCCAGCCTCCCAAAACTGACCACCCTGCCAGTTACTAACTACAGGGGACCTGTGCCCTCAGCACTCCCTCTGAGAGCCCCTCACACCTCCTTCACCTTCAGCGTGCACTCACATGGAATTCCCTCCAGGAGGAAAGGCCTCAGCTCTTTGTCCAGGCAGCGCCTAGGGCCACAGATGGCAAATTTACACAGTCCACTGTTGTCATACTTTGGAGGCAACATACTGACCTTCTCATTCATTCTGTTAGTGTTAATATGAGAGAGTGCTGAGTGATACACAAACTGAACAGATGAAGTGGTTCTCAAACAGGCAATTTCGCCCCACCCCACTCCAAGGGACGTTCGGCAATGTCTGGAGACATTTCTGGTTATCACATCTGGGGAGGGGATGCTACTGGCATTGAGGTCAGAGATGCTGCTAAACATCCTACAACACCCAGGCCAGTTCCCACAACAAAGAATTATCTAGTCCAAAATACTGTCAAGTGGAGAAACCTTAGAAATCAGATGGAAAATTATCTAGCAGTGAAGTAATTTAAAAGAGACTCACCAACCACTTCTACACACTCATGAGGTTTGAGCAATTAACTACTCTCCTTACAATGATATAGCACCAAGGAAAGAAATTCCATGAAAACTGGCAAGCAACCAGAAACCACCCAAAAATCAAAACAAACAAAAAACTCCACCAAATCCGTTGCCATCGAGTCGATTCCAACTCATAGTGACTCTGAAGGACAGAGTGGAACTGTCACATAAGACTTCCAAGGAGCAGTTGATGGATTCAAACCGCTGACCTTTTGCTTAGCAGCGAGCTCTTAACTACTGCACCACCAGGGCTCCTGAAACCACCCAGGGCCCTGGAAATCCCTTCCTCACCAATTAGTCAAAGGACTCACAAACTCCCTTCCCCTGCTGCTCAGGGAGGGCCTCCCTCTTGCCTCAGGCCTCAGGCCCTAAAGTAGGAGTGCCATTCCTGGCACAGCTGGGAAAACCTTCCAGAGGTCCAGGCCGGAGGAGCAAACCTGAGATACAACTCGGACATGCATGAGTCACTATGCATGTAGGAGCTACGTCTTATTAGCAAGTCACTATAAATTTATATTTTTAATGCTAATAATAATCCATAAAACAATCTGAAGCCCCAGACAATACTTTGGACATAAAAAGAATTATTAAGAAAAAAATGAGAATTATTCAGACAGAAAAAAATAAGGTAGAATAGCCACGGATACAGAAGTAATCAGAAAGTGCACTTGCGTGGAAAGAAGGCAGCGCAGGGGTTGGAGGGGGGGAAGGCAGGAAGAGAGGCAGGGGCTAAGAGCTTGGCGGTGTCTGGAGTCTGAGGGACCAGGCTTGCATTTCAGCTCTGCCACCTACTAACCAGGAGACCTGTTTAAGACACTTCACCTGCTCGCTGTGCTTGTTTATAGAATGGAAACAACCCCTTCCCTACAGGGTTCCTGTGAAGCACACCAGTGCTTGACAGAGCTGGCACACGAGGGACTCAGTGAGGAGCCAGCCGCAGGGAAGGAGGCTCGAGTGGCCAGTGCCACCACCTACCACCATGGTCGGGCCTGGGGCAAGGTAAGCCTCAAGGACTGCGATGCAGGGTTTTCACCTGTAGGTGGGGTGGTACCAGTCCACCCACTGCCCTCTCAAGCCCACTCAAGGCTCTGTAGGTGAAGACTCCAGCCAGCAGGGTTATGAAAAGGAAGGGGATGATTACATATACCGTAGTACAGCCACAGGGTTTTGGTATGTGCTAATTTGGAATTCACAATCTAAGAGCTCGGCTGCTAACCAAAAGGCGGGCAGTTCGAATCCATCAGCTGCTCCTATAGGGTCGCTATAAGTCGGAACCAACTCGACGGCACCTAACAACAACATGCCGGTTGGGTTAGTTTTTTGTTTTGTTTAACTATTGTGTAGTCTATGAAAAGAGGGTTAAAGGTACAGAGCTTGAGTAAACAAGATAGAAAGGGAGATGTTTAACCTAATTCAGAAAACAAGTGACTCGGGCACTTGTGAAATATTCTGCAAGGAGACTCACGAATGCAAATACTGTAATAACAATGATGACATCACCCTACTGCACACACACACATATGTAAGAGGGCCTAATGTGGGCCTGGAGTCCCTGGGTGGTGCAAACAGTTAAGGTGCTTGACAGCTAACTGAAAGGTTGGAGGTTCGAGTCCACTCACAGGCATCTCAGAAGAAAATCCTGGCAATCTACTTCCAGAAGATCAGCCGTTGAAAACTCTACGTAGGACAGTTCTACTCTGACACACATGAGGTTGCCATGGGTCAGGGTCGACTCGATGGCAAATGGTTTTAACATGTGCCTATGAATACAGTGGTGCTTTCATGGTAGAATTCTCACCTTCCATGTAGGAAAGCTAGGTTCCATTTATGGTCAATGCACCTCATACGCAGCCACCATCTGTCAGAGGAGGCTTATGTGTTGCTATGATGCTGAACAGGTTTCAGCAGAGCTTCCAAACTAGGAAGAAATGCCTGGCAACCTATTTTCAAAAATCAGCCAGTGAAACTCCATGGATCACAATGGTCCAATCCACAACCAGCTGTGGAGATGGCACAGGATCAGGCAGCCTTTCGTTCCGTTGTGCTTGAGGCTGCCATGAGTTGGGGGCGACTTGACTGCAGCTAACAAAAAAAAAATATGTGCCTGGCACTGAACAGTTTCCTTATAGACATTTTATCTAATCTCCACAGCCTCAAAAAGAGAAATTATTATTCCCATTTTACTGGGGAGGAAACAGAAGAGGCTTCGAGAAATGTGCAGGTTGCTCAAGGCCACTATGTGGCAGAAGCAGAAATGGAAGCCAGGTCGGACTGGCTCCAGAGCCAGGGATCCTGCTATTTTTAACCACTCATAAAACTCCTCCAACACGACATCATCTTCGCGCAAATAGTACACTAATTGCAAAGGATTTTAAACAGCTCATTAAAGCAGTAGAGGCTTGCTAGGGCCTAGAGGAAAACATCTGGCAAACAGAGACATTTAAAAATCTAAAAAATGCATTTCATTAAATTATTCTACAACTCAGATTGTCCCCTAGTTCAGACAACTCCCTCTTGCCCGATTTTATTCCAAATTAATGAAGTTTTATAATAAATAAAGCAGTAGATCACCATTACAGATAAACGCTACTGGACAAATCAACATTTAGGAAACCTGAAAACTTTCTAAAACTAAAGACCCTGAACAGCCAGGATGCTGACACTGATCACAGTGCTTTCCCCTTGGGGCACACCAGTCTGGGACAGAGAAAGGCACCTTCTTCCTCTGCCTTGGCTGGCACACCAGAGGGAGGAAAGGAAGCTGATGTTTACTGAGCATGTGCTGGGTGCCAGGCCCAGACAGGGGCTGTAACTCAGGAGCTCCAGCTCCCATCAGCCCTCAGTGTGATTCGTTAAGCTAACAGGAGGAGGTGATCACTGGGTGAAAGGTTATTGGGGAACAGGATAGTCACACCAACTCAGGGTATCACTACCACAGAGACAATTTATTAATCGTAAAGAGGAAAACAGACCTTTAGAAGGGTGAGATTTAGAGGCCCCCAAACAAGTAATGGACATTATTATTGTTACTAGTGAGACAGCCTGTCCTCACAAGCCTCCCAGTGCAATGTAGAATGACGCACACAGCAGCACCGACAGAGCACTCCTGCCACAAAAAAGGTTAATCTGAACCTAATTCCTCATCCAGACCAAACTCCCATTTTACGGGAAACACAGGTTCAGAAAAACAACTCAAACACCGCAACAAGCAAACACCCAGACAACTCCAGAATGTGGCACATTCTATAAAACGGGTCAGAACTCTTCAAAACTCAATGTCATTTACGCAGAGTGAAATAAGTCAGTCACTAAAGGGCAAATACTGTGTGACCTCACATACATGAAGAAGGCAAATGTATAGAGACCAAAGTTTATTAGTGGATACCAGGGGTAGGAGAGAGGGGGTAAAGGGGAGTCTTTGCTTAGGGGACTCTGAGCTTCTGTTAATGGTGGCAGAATAATTTGGAAAGTGGATAATGGTGACATTTGCACAACAGGATGAAATAATATCACTGAACTGTACAAGTAAAAAATATTGACTTGGTAATATATATTTACCACAATAAAGCAATAAAAAATGTTCAACCCTGTTACCTTGCCCACTGCCATCGAGTCGATTCCGACTCGTAGTGACCCTATAGGACAGAGTAGAACTGCCCCATATGGTTTCCAAGAAGCGGCTGGTGGATTCAAACTGCTGACTTTTTGGTTAGCAGCCGAACTCTTAACTACTGTGCCATCAGGGCTCCTTGTTACCTTAGACATACTAAAAATAAAAAGCTTTGTAATGTTTTCACCTCACAACAAAACAAACAAACAAAAAAACTCTCAATGTCTACTCTTTAAACGCTGAACCGAAACTAGCTCAAGGCCACCTTTTAGCTAAATAACAGACCGACTCACAAAATAAAGAGTATCACCCGTGAGCACTGTGCTTCTTTAAGAAAAAATCACCTAAGTGAGACCAAACGGTCAACAATTACTTAAAAACAAAAGATAAGAATGTAAGAGGGCAGGGAAACTAGATTGATGGCAATGAACAGCCAGAACGGAAATACTGAGAATGTTCATGAATTATGAAAAACGCAACCAATGCACTGAACAATTTGTGTAGGAATTGTTGAACGTGAACCTAAACTGCTGTGTAAACTGTCACTGAAAACACAACAGTATATTATTAAACAAACAAACAAAAACCTCAATGCCACTTAAAAAAAAAAAAACAAAAAACTGTGCCTGCATGTGTAGGGGGAGATTCTTGTAGAGTAAAAGTGACTTAAACACATAACCAAATGTAATGTGTGCACATTGATAGGATCTCAGTTTTTAAAAAATCCAGCTGTAAAAGACTTGTGACATCTGAGGAAATGTGAATATGGACTGGAAACTGGATGAAATCATATGGAATTATTATTACTTTTCTTAGGTGTGACAATGGAAATACAGTTATGTAGGAGACTGTCTTTACTCTCAGGAGACGGACCGGGAGTGCTGAGGGGTAAAGCGTGAGGATGGCTGCAACTTACCTTCAAATGGCTCGGCAAAAATTTTAAAAGTGTAACGGGATAAAGGAAATGTCACAAAATTTGAATAATTACAGAATCTCGATGGAGAGTAGACAGGGGTTCATTGCATTTATTTTTAATCTTTTTTTAATATTTTGACATTTTTCAAGATGAAATCTGGGATAGGATAGGGAGGGGATCCTAGGAAAGGGTGACCCACCACAAGTGTATGTGCAGAACACACGGGGAGCCAGTTGACCAGGACAGAGAACACCAGCAACTCTTATTCGACATCAAGATTTCAAAGCTGGGTGGACTGGTCTGTGGTTTTACCGTGGGCCTCAGGAAAAAAGCTATCACTTCTCAACGCCAGCAGTGTTTTCCTAAAACACAGACACCTTCTCCCAGCTGGCTGGTCCCTATATCTGTAACACGAAAATTGGCTGGCAGATTTAGCCAAGCTCTCAAAATGCTTGTTTGTTAAAGACTAATTCTCTCAACATTTCAGCCCAGAACCCTGACTGCGCACGGTGAAGGAGGCTTGAGTTTCCTTTGCATGCACACATCCAGAGAGTAAACACCTGCAAATGCCAACATACACACGGGCCGTAAGTGACCTCTGGCTGACAGCTGGGCACCGGCTTACAGCTGGGGGACTGCCCTGCACTGGAACAGCCTGCTGAGCTCCAGGGCTGCTTGGCTCTGTTCCGCTGTGATTCCAGTCTGAGTGACTTCATGGAGTCACAGACTATGGATAAAGCCACCAAAGCAAGAGCAACCGCTTGGCAGACAGATCATGACAAAGCCCACCTATTTAAAGCGTTTCTTTCTACTCAGACACCCAATGGCTTCTAGTGACATCCTAGAACACCTAGCATGGGAAGTACCTTTAGAAATGTGTCTCTGAGTTTGTTCAGCATTCCCTGTACACGGAGGGTCCTTAGCTGGAGCCTCTGGAAGGCCTGTGGACTTAGCAAAGCGGTGCTGACATTGGGACATGCCCACAGAGGGTGGCCTGAACTGAGCCAGCCTGCAAACTCCACACACTGAGGCAAGAAGTCTATCAGAGAGAGGATGAGAAATGCTTTTGAGAATCAAAATCCTCCCCAAGATAGGATCCTATATGAGAAGTCTTCCTCCTGGGCACAAACCCCCAGGTAGAAAACACAGCAATACGGTAAGTAGAGAAAAAGTGATTTTCTGGGAGGATTCATCCATATTAGGGATATGAAGTGATGAGAATTACCTCAGTCTGTCTGGCCCAGAAATGGGTCCATCCTACAGAACAGAGCTGGTCCAACAGGAAAGACAAACAGTACCTGCAGTCAGGACTGGGGAAGTGTCAGAGAAGAAGGGCACCGAGTCCACCACTTAGGGGGACAAAAGCACTGGGAGGGAGAGATGGTCACCTCAGAGAAGACGGGGACTGCTGGTGTCAACTGCTCAGGAGAGATGGGTGACATCTAAACTACGCTTGAAGAAGAAAATGATGGAACTGTTGAATATAGAGTGGCCCGTTCTTAACAAACCAAGACCTCCCTCCAGAGCTGCAAGATGGACACTCTTGTCATGGGACCCTGGCGTTCTCGACCATAAGACTCCCCCCAAGGAGCTCCTCAGAGTAAGGATGCAGAGTCTGACCGTGTGACGGCTAACACCTGGGACAAAGCCAAATGGCTCATAGATGTACTTCCTTGAGACCAACTCCACCTCCTTTCCTTATCCTCAGCAAAAAAAACCAAAGCTGTTGCTGCTGAGTCAATTCCGACTCATGGTAACCCCATGTATTACAGCGCAGAACTGTTCCATAGGGTTTTCTTGGCTGTAATCTTCATGGAAGCTGATCACCAGGACTTTCTTCCACAGCACTGCCAGGTGAGTTTGAACAGCCAGCCTTTAGGTTATTAGATGAGCACAAACTGTTCACGCCACCCAGGGGCCCTTTCCCCAGCAAAGTCTATCCCAAAATGTAAAGCAGCTCCCTAAGGATTTCCTCTTTTCCCCAGCAGTTCAAAAGACAAAAGACCCATAGTTCTATTTCAACAGACCGATGGAGTTTAAAAGATAAGAAAGGTTCTTCCCTGATTGAAATCAGATTCCAGTCAGAATAAGTCTCCTTGCCCAGCTCCCACAGTCCTGTCCCCTGGCCCGCTCTGTCAGTTTCTACGTGGGGGAATGAGGCTCTATTCTCATCCCCATTTCTGTGTCCAGGGGAGACCAGCTTTAGTCTTCCCATAACTCCTACCCTACATCATTCCAGGACCTACTGCCCATTTCCACAAGCTCCTTTCATGTTAAGCCAAGTCTTACACTGAGCAAGAGTTCACTTTCCATTCCAGTCTTTGCCTACAGAAAGTAGCAACCACAAGTGGGATTTGTATACGAGCACATGAGTGACTGTGATAAATAAAGAGGTGAGTACATCTCTGAAGACTTGCAGGGCCAGCACTGCCATGCTGAACACATTCAACCCGGCATGCTTCTCAGCTGCAAGCAACTGCCCCTCTCTGTATCACAAGGGTCAAACCCTAGGGAATAAGTCAGGCCATCGGCATCAATCAAATCCATGAAAACAGCCAGAGTTAGGCTAGGAAATGTCAGGATAGGGAACAAAATAAAAATGAAGCCTGCAGTTCCTTTAGAGAGAAAGGAAGGCCAGTTGGAGGCAAGAGAGGTGGGACGGGAGTGAAGACCCACTCACGATGTCTTGAACACACACACATACAGTCCATGCACCCGAGCAGGCAGCTGATTTTGGCTAAGTCATCACAAATTATTACCGTGGGAACAAATGGGTATTTCTTCAGCAGGAAAAAATAGCAAAGCAAGTAGGGACTAAAAAGGAAAAGAAAAAATGACAACTCTCCATAGTGGGGGCACTTTCTGTGAGACTTATCAAGGCCAGGCAACTACAAGAAGTAGTGTCCAAGATCAGAGGCTCTTCAGAGCTATCGAACGCCTTGGAGAATTCATCCACAGAAACCCGACGTTATAATCAAGCAAAGGCTGCCAACTCCAACAACTGGACTCTACAAGACATATGCACACAGCTGCAGGATCGCTCCCCAGTACCAAGCAGCATACTTTCTGCAGGGTCTCCCCACTCTGCCCACGTGAGCATAGTGGGGAAGTTCCATCATTTTTGGAACTGATGCCTCTGTACAGATAGTTCTAAGCCTTCCTTCCTCCAAAATACAATCACACGGGCACTCGTAGGCCTACAAGACAATCAAAGCTTCTTGTTACTAACAAGGGGAAGGACCTGCACTAAGAAAACAACACAACCCTCCACCGGACAGCACACATGACAACAGGGTGGAACTTCTAGTTTTTCAGAAGGGCCATCTGGGGCTTCCTTCTCCATCATGAAACTCCCCTGGTAGGGCGTGGTGACTTAGCATGGGGATTCTGAGACCTCCCCAGGCCTTCTGAGCCTCCTTTTCCATTAAGCCACTAGTTTGCCCAAGTCTAGTGGAAAAGAACTTGAAATATAAATAATAAAAGTGGGTTGGGAAAGGGAACAGCCAGTGGAGGCTCTTAGGAAACCTAACCGGAAAAGCTTGGGACAGAGATGGAACAGGTGGGCCTGCGCGGGGAGAAAGGAGAGGCGACGGTATGGCGAAGAAAGTAGTTTGGGTGGCTCCTGTCCCGACCAAAAGGGAAAATAACGCTAAGGGAAAAGGTGCACCCTGAGAAAGGGGTGCTGGGAAACGAAATGCACGGATCTACCAATCCAGGTATTGCGAGGGATGCAAAGTGGCCGGATTTAAACGGTAAAGGGAGGCGGTAAATTCTTCAGGAGTGAAAGAGCTGAAAAAGACTCAGCATCGGACTAGGGATTTAGGGATGTGAGCTCAACGAACAAAAAGCAGGCTAAGAAGACCCCTGAGAGGGCGCAGGGAGGGGGATGCTACCTACGGGGGTCATGGTCCCAGGCTGGGAAGTGGAGTAACCTTAATTCACGATGACAAGATGGGAGGAGGGCGAGTTTTAGGCGGGCACCTCAGAAGAGAGATGTGGGAGTGTGTGTACGGGAGGGGCAGGGGTGACCCGTGGCTAGAGGCTGCAGCAATAAGGCGAGGGGCTCAGGACTCCGGGGCTAGTCTGGGAATGCCCAGCCTGGGGTTACGGGAGAAGAAGGCACCTCTCCCAAAGGACCCGGGTCCCCAGGCCTGAACTCTCCAAGCTAGAGGGTTCCCTAGGCGGGGCTGGGCCCGTGGCTCGTCGCGCAGGCCCTCAGGAGGGGCGGGGGTCCCGGACTCACGCATCAACGTGCTGAAGGCCACGACGCCGAGCAGCCCCTGCAGGAAGATGCCGAAACTGTGCATGAGCGCGCCGCTCTCGCAGCGGCCCGCCCCGGACGCGACCGTGGAGGGCGGACCGCCTGGCAGCCCGCGGCTTGAGTTCCCGGCGAGGCCCCGCATGGCGGGCCCGGCCGGAGGGGCACGGGGCGCCGCGGCCCGCCCGCCCTCGCTGCCAGCCCGGGCCGCGCCACGGAACCCGGAGCCAGGAGCCGGGAGCCGGAGCCGGTACCTCCGCCCGGCCGCCGACTCGGCGCCGCGCGTAACCCGACGTCTGAGATCGCGGCGCTTGATTGGTTCAGCCCAGCGCGTGGGCGGGCCCCTGTTCTCTCTCAAGAGGCGGGGCTCCGGCCCGCAGGAGAGGGCGGGGTCGTGGGTGCCGACCCACAGGTAGGACCGACCAGGTGAGCTGGACTTCGCCGCCGGGCCGGGAATGCGGATCTCCCGGTTAGGAGAGCAGGAGCAGGGGCAGTCTGTGGTTAAATTCTTCCCTCCCAGGTAAATCCCTCATCCTTTGGAGAGTTTATTAAAAATTCTCTTGGATCCCACCCTCAGAGAGTACTCGGTAGTCGTGGCGTGGGGCCCGATAATCTGCATTTTTAATAAGCAGCCTGGTTATTCTGAAGCAGGTAGTTGAGGAAAATAAGACTGCACACAGGCGTCTTCCTCCCAACCCAGACCTTCAGCGTCCTTCTATTTTGTTTCCTGTTAGTCCCAATGTCCCGGGTCAAGGTTCATTAATTAAGGCCCCACGTCGACCTTCCCCCCCTAAACTTAAACGGTCACTCCAATCGCATTCATTACAAATATGTAAGTTTTATACTGAAAACATGGTATTCACATATCCCCACTGTGTTCACTGAGGGAGTACAAGTACACGCGTTTTGAACGTGATTCGTAAAAGAAAGCCAAATGGCTGATACTTGCCAGAGTCTCCAGCATCCCCCTCCGCACACACATTTATTCCCATCTAACCCTCTCTCTGACTTCGCGGAACTTGCTCTCTGCCTCTACCAGGGCCCCTAGTTCCTATTCTCTCATCTTCTCTGCAGACACTCCTTGTTGGCGCTCCAGAGCCCTTGACCTTCCTGTTGCATCCACCTAGTGTTGGTGTACACATGGTATTATTCCGGTACATGTATTGGGCTACACTTGCTGTACAATAAATACCACCTCTAGGGAAAATTTTCCCTAAGAAATTCCAATTACATGAAAGAGAGTTAAGCACTAATCACAAGCTTTCTTGGTTAACAGGAATATTAACCTGATTACAAAGCATAAAAATGCTGCCAGCTCCCTACAGTCAATTTTCTGGCCATTCTCTGACTTACAATGCACTTTCGCATCTCTGTGCCTTGATGTGGCATTCTAGTTGCACGGAATACTGTTCCCTTTTCACTGCTCCATGAAGTGCTACACATTCTCCCAGGCCCACATGACCTCCGTCTTCCCCTCTGTGCTCCCATTACTTTGTATGTGCTGCCCCACTAGAACTTTTCAGATGGCTAAATGAGGAGGCGGTACCCATGGCTCTCACTCACAGCTGGGCGTGAGCCTCCTGAGGGCAGGAACTGGTTTTTATTCACCTTTGAATCCAACATAGTGCCTGGTACAGAGAACATGCAACAAAATGCTTTTTAAGTTAAAATGAATTTTAATTTATAAAATTTAAAACTCTCCACAAGTATTGACCATGGGCGAATACAATAAATCAAATTAAGAAAATAAATGGGCAAGGACAAATTGCATTTACGGTCTTTAAGTCTAAGAAGGGATCTTATAGGGATGCTCAACAGTTACAGTCCATGTTCAGAGGGAACCAAACAAGAGGATGTGTAGTTAAAGCAGAAGAGACTGTGGTTGGGCATAAGGAGACCATAATTGCTTAAAGACACAGAAAGCTCAAGAGAAATTGCACACAGAGCTGAACAAATGAAATTTTTGGCAATGCACTGCTCTGCACAGCCAGATGTGGAGGGATCCTTAAGGCCGTTGCTGCTGTACCCTGGCAAATGGGGAGGAACAAGAAGCAGCCTTCAGATCAGGGGCAAAATCCCCAATGCCAGGAGCAAAGTCACTGCTGGAAAATCCGCTTCTTCCTATCTTTCCTAAATTAGAATAAAAAAGTACCTAAGCCCAGAGGGGAAAGGAACAGACAGCAGGAGAGGGAGGAGAATTCTAGAAAGCTTCATTCTATTAAAGTAAGAAGGAACTTTCTCCTTCACGCAAAGATGATTCTCTAGGCCCCAGTGGAAAGATTTGAGAAGGATTTATTCTGACCAAGATGCCTTCCTTGCTGTCAAATCTGCACAGATGAAGTTAAACATAGCTGAAGATGTGTTTTAGTTTTCTTACCACCACTTACAAACTGTCATAGTATACCACAAGTTTATATACACTCTTATTTACCAAAAACAAAACAAAAAACCACACAAAATATTCATCCAAAAAAGGTTTGTTTGTTTTTTTTAATCCTTTGAAGTTATACCATCAAACTTGTTGGGAGTCATTTTACTAGATATTCTTATGCGTATTTCGCCTTAAGTGTGTTTTATCTTCAATGCATAACTTTTCAAATTAAGGGAAAGAACAGCAAGCAGGAAGGATACAATGCAATATGCATTTCACTGTGTTCCAAACAAGCGATTTAAAAAAAAAAAAAAAAGAGGCAAAATACATTAAACAAAGTGCATCAGTTCCAATGAGTCAGTATTAGAAAGAGGCCTGAGGACAGTCTGGAACCAGCCAGGAGGAGTCCCTCCCTGGCAGGCCTCTGATTGTCTTTTGAGAATATTCAACCAAAACAAGAGAGAGAGAGAGAGAGAAAAGGGAAGAAGGAAAATGAGCACTTAAAAGCTCAAGAGAAACACTGAAACTACCTTCTCCAGAGACTTCTTACAAAGGAGCTAAGGAACTGCCCAGCTGTAACTTTGCCTCAACTTCATAACCTCTCTCAGTCATCTACTTTTTGACTTGATTTGCCCCAAAAGCCCACCCTCATCCTTTCAGCACTATTTATCCACCTCCATTCACTAAGCTAGGCATGCGGTTAAATTGACTAAACCGTGTAGAAGCCTGAGGTTTCCACACATCTTGACAACAGGCACCCCGTCAGCACCGATGGCACCATTTCACTAGTCAGCATCATCCTTTGCCTCCAGAATTAGCTGGAGATCCGCACCTCTCAGGGTCAGGACTTTACTCCTGGTGTTGAAGACTTGTCCAGCAAGGCTGTGGCTTATTTCTCTTTTAAAACAGTCCGTTGTGATGGGCCATAGCACCAGTACAGACCCAACCGGTGTGTTAAGTTAGCAAAGGCATAAAGGGAGGGAGTTTTAGGCCTACTTCTCCAACCCCCTCAACCCCCACTCCATGTTTTGCCAGTTCTTGTGAAAATCTAAGACTTTCAAGAAACAGTGCAATCAAGAAAATCAATCTCCAGTGCATTTACCCCCAAGGCTGCCCTCAGAAACCAGGTTACCCATGTTATCTGGAACAAGCACTGAGGGGAAAACCCCAAGGGAGCGGGCTTAGAACCAGATCTGTTTGGATTGGGCTTTGAGTTTAGAACTCTTCTGCCAAAACTACAGGGCCATACTTGGTTTATTTGGATAAAACCAATTTCCAAAATACGTACATTCTCACATAAGGGGTGGGAGTCATCAAAATTCATTAGCAAAACATTTTAAAGTGAATAAAGGAAGAATTATACACTCACTCCTCACTTATCAACATGGTTAGGTTCCAAAAACCAGGTCATTAGGCAAAAATTGGCATTATATGAAAATGGAGGATGACATCATATCACAAAATAGAGGATAACTACATCATTTACATAACTGCCAAACCACTGAGAATCATGGCCCAGCTAAGGTGACACATAACCTTAACCATCACAGCCAGATTACTCTCGCCGTGTACGTTGGCATTCCTTACTGCCACACATACGCCGTTAATGCGCAGAACAGTTGGATAGTAGATGTTTTACTATTGTTGTAAATGTGAAATGTCGGATAACGAGCTAGTCAATAAGTGAGGAGTAGGTGTAATTGCATGAAAGTGGCTGATTTCTTTTTGGTTTTGCTGGAGGCCCCTGTCCTACAGAATTTCTGAGCCAGCACCATGACCATGACACATGGTTACTTACAGTGGACCCAGGACCAGAGAAACTCAAATTTAAAAAGGGGGCAACTGGTCCCCACCAAGATTTAGGCTTCATTTCTGTTAGTGGTGTCTTCTCCATCAGCTTCATAAGGCCAACAAACTTCCTATGGTAACACAGAACACTTCTGAACTTATTCACACACACACACACACACATACACTCACTCACACAAGCAACATCCCAATACCACAGTTCAAACCCTAGGTGTGTCTCCACTGTTGGGGCTTAGTTCCTAACAACTCTCTCAGAGCTTCTGTGGAAAGAAATTAAAACAGTAAATGGCATCTTAAATATAACAGTCTTTGGTGACAGGTGCTAAGTTAAGTGTAAGTGCTTGTGACAGTTTTGCTAGTGAACGTCCCCATCTAGATAAATCTTACCTACTGCTAACAATTCCTGATGTTCTGTGTGTCTCCCGGAAATACTTTCTAACTTGAGAGAGAGGAATGGTTCTGAGTCCTTCCCCACCTAAGGCCTTCCTATAAACTCTATTCAGGTATCATGTTAGCTACTGAATTGGTAGTGAAGAGGAAGTAAGATATAACCAAGTCCTCAGGAAACTGTGGTGCAATGCTCTCTCTCTCACAGTGAGATTTATCTGACTTCCAGAAGAAGCACATGAAGGCCAAGGTCTGAACTGGTTTTCTGTGTCTGCCTCTATCATAACTCAATAAGTATTTGCCAAGAAGCTCATCTCTTCCAGAGATTGGTAAGTACCTTTCCATGACCTCATGTATCTACAAGGTAGATGCTGGGAGCCACCTACATTGCAAAAGAAAGGCAGATAGGGTAGAAGCTACAGGCCCCCACTAATGCATCCCTGCATTAGCCACTTCAACTCTGCCTCAACTGAGAGGGATGGAAGGGGTTTACAGTGAAAAATACCATAATCCCCAGAAACCCACATAATAGTCAAAAAGTCACAGAAAATCTGCATGTGCAGTGAAAACATTTGCCTAATACACTGACAAAGCAGCCAGCTTTTCAAGGACCAAGAGGATGATAACAGTCCGTTAACCCGTTTCCAATTTGTCAGTTTAGGATCAAAAATGAATCATGGGAACCTTTCTGACCTCATGCAAACTAGGGGCAGGGGAGCAACTGCAGGGGAAATCCAGATAAATGCAGTCCCCTTACAACAGACCTCTCATAAATTTAAGAGATTGTCTTCTGGAAAAAACAAAGTGCATGCTTCTATGTGCAACATGCAGATGTTTTTACCCCAACATGGTGGGCTATGAAAATCTGTTTATGAATCATAAGAATCAGATTGTCATTGCTGTCCAGCCCAATCCTAGCAGCTTTGAGGCAAATGGAATCTAAATTTTACACTTAAAAAATGCCCTGTGCCAAATTCCCAAGCAATTATCCTCCCTTATGTAATATTTGGAGCCCTGGTGGCACAGTGGTTAAGAGCTGCAGCAAGATACAGCTGCTAACCAAAAGGTTGGCAGTTCGAATCCATCAGCCGCTCCTTGGAAATGCTATGAGGCAGTTCTACCTTGTCCTATAGGGTTGCTATGAGTCAGAATCGACTCAACAGCAATGGGTTTGGTTTTTTTGGGTTTTATGTAATATTTGGGGGTAGAGGCTGGAGGGATATAAGTTTTCTTTAATGCAGCTGGCCTGATGAACTATCATTAGGAAAATGCAATAAATATTAAGAGAAATCCATCCCACTTACATATTCAATCTAGAACCAGCCTCTCCCTCTAGGAAAAAGTCGAGCTTGAGTAATCACAGTACAGATAGGAGTATGAATGAGTATTGGAAGCCTGTTCGGCCTGGACTCTACCCTGACCAGAGACTACTTAGGGCCATGTGTTTCTGCTTTCAGGAGCTTTGTCCTCTCACCTGTGAGGGGAGGCAGTTTTAAATTCTGGAGTTTCTATAGAAGTCGAAAGAGAAGCAAAATAACACACTTACTGCCGTTGAGTTGGGTAAATTCCCTCCTACAGGAATTCTCTCTTATCTTCCTAAATAAGACAGTAATATGAAGCCCTAAACATTAATTCCAGAATTTTTTGTTCCACTGATCTTCTTTCAGGGACCCTCTTTGCCTTAATGTCTTGACTGCTGAGCTCTCAGGAAATTTTAAGATCGCCACCACTCCCGACCCCCATCCCCAAAATGTCTGCCTGCTTAGTGCTAACTGTTCCCATGCTTCTTATATATGCTTCCCTTCCATGGGCATGGAATTAATCAAATTTTTGAAAATTGGATCTCTGAGTAAGTTCACACCAGCTGCTCTTTGGAAACCCTACAGGGCAGTTCTACCCTGTCCTATAGGGTTGCTATAAGTTGGAATCAACTCGATGGCAACGGGTTTGGTTTTTGAAGTTCAAACATTTTAAACTTTTACTTAAATGAAGATTCTTTCCAGATATATCTGGTAGTAATCTAAGCAAAGAGTTGATACTTTAATAATGGTTTGGTTGGGGGGCTTCCGTTAAGGTGGTTCATGAATTATCCAATAAGGAGAGAACCCAGATTACAGACTTTTGCCTAAAAACAGGCAGGGGAGGGAAAGAGGTGAAAGGAAAGGGGGAAAACCACAGTCAGTTTAAATATGTAACAACACAGTGAAACCTGTGGGAGCCGGAACTCCATGGGCCTGCCTTGTTTCTCTGGCTCTCCCAAGTTTTCTGCCTTTGACACGGTGCAGTCTTACCACTTTTCTCTCTCTCCTTTTAGTGGAAAATACTTGAGTTTTCCTTCTCTGTCAGGTTTCTACCTTACACAGATTCCGGCTTTTGCAGGTTTTACTGTATTACTTTATATTTGTATAGCAGTTTAGAATTTACCCAGTTTGCAGCTTTAAATATTTTCAAGTCTTGAAGAGGAATGATTAAATTATAATTTGCTGGTGACTGGTAGTGCAGTAGATAAAGCGATCGACTGCTAACCGAAAGGTCAGCAGTTCAAAACCACCAGTGGCTCCATGGGAGAAAGATGTGGCAGTCTGCGTCTGTAAAGATTTACAGCCTTGGAAACCCTACAGGGTTGCTATGAGTCAGAATCGACTCGACAGAGTGGGAGGATAATCCAAAAAAGCACTCAGCAAAGCAAACCGTTTAAGAGAGGCAATCTATATGTGTGTCTTTCCTCATTCCTCGTGGCTGGAACAGTACAGCAAGTGCTCTTATTTTGTAACAGCTGGCAGTGCCAATCACTAGTGACAATTTGCCAGGCATTTCATGTCAACTTGAGTTATGTCATAAAAAAAACACCTGAAAGAATACTGAGTTGTTGAGTGGGGATCCTCAGACTGTAGGTTACATTCAATGTAAAGGTTTAACTGAAGGAAAGCATGAACATGGCTCAGCAAAGACGTTTCTGGAATTCTTAACCACTGCTCAACTTTTATCTAGCCACTGAGGACACTGCTACAGAAACCCCATGCTTTGTATCACCCTCAAAGCATGTGTTCTCTGTTGTGTTCCTATACCATCTACCTGGAGACTCCAAGAAAGATGGGGGAACAGGCTTTACTGTGGGTCCAGGAAACACGTACCAATTGTCACCCAAAGTAAGGACTCTAGAAATGACACAGAGTTAGACAAACAACTATAGAGGAAAGTGAAGACAAAATAAAAGCCACTGAAGTCCCTTTGAGACCTAATGGGGAGACAGCAATTCAACTGAAATAGCAACGATCTTTTGAGATGCTACTCAGAACAAGCACGCCAAGCTGAGTGAAGATGGAAGAAAAACAGTAGAGTTCTTAGATTAAGTCAGTTCAGGAATTGGTGTTAAGTGCCCACATAAAGTAAGAAAACTGTTTTTTTTCCTCCAACTTCTGTCATAATTTTAGCATTCATGTTGCTTAAAAATGGCATCACACAAAAAGCCTCATACAAAGGCTGTAAGCTCAATTATCAACAGAGGTAGTCAACAAAGGAACTCCCAGGAATTAATTTTAAGACGATCAAAGTGTGACTGTACATTCAAAACCCTCGAGCCACATAATCATCCCCAAAATGAACTGTTTTAATTTAAAAAGCTTAAAAACACAATGACAACGAAGCACTGATGTGCCTCGGGCACAGTCCCAAATCAGTGTTGTCTTAAAGCTACGTCCTCTCTTTCCAAGCAAGAGAAAGCAGAGAACAAAGTTCAGTCTACAATGGGAAGGAAAAGGATGAGAAGAAAACAACCAAAAGGGTGCTTTCCAGCCTAGAGTCTTCTTCGTTTTCAGCCCACACCACTGGAAATGCTTATTCTTCTTATTTGAGTCTTTCCAGCCTAGAGTCTTCTTTGTTTTCAGCCCACACCACTGGAAATGCTTATTCTTCTTATATGAGTCTTTTCCTCATAGGCTTTATTTTTTCAAAACTGCAATCTGCTGAATGATAGATGCCCACATCTCCACTGGCAGAAGAGCCACTTCTGTGCACAGTTTTTGCTTCCTCAGTGTGGGTCCTCCTTCCCTGAAAGTGCAAAGAGAGCAAGCGACACCTGCAGGGCCCAGAGCCCAGGACCATTTCAGCTCCACTTCTAGAGCAGGGTGAAGGCTTCGCTGCATTTGTGCTTCAAAGATCCAGTTCACTTTGGTTGTCCTTCTCAGTTGGCAAACTGCTCATAAAAAGCAAACTTGATCCTCTCTATGTGATGGCAAAGTTTAATGGCGGGGCCCAATTTTAACTCCATGCACTCCTGAACAGTGGGAAGGGTAAGAAGCAACAGGGCCTGCCCATCAATCTCCTGTTAAGGCATAAAATACAAATTATCTATGATGTGCACATGAATGGCAGCTCAGTCATGACAATCCCAGTTCACTTTGGCTTTGTCAAATCTGAGTCCCTGTGCTTTGCTTTTATTACTTTTTCCCTTTAAACAAGTGCTACACATTCCCTTTTAGAGGCCTCTCCTAATGCTCCATTCTAGAGAATCTTCAGAATTAACAATAAAGTTTTACCAAGGATAAGAATCCGTTCTACACAGTTTTTTCTCTGCAGAAATGTAGTAAGCTAATTACCCCTGTAACTGGCAATTAATCGTGCCAAAAGAAACATCTTTTTAGAGGGCTCTTTGTAAATCCAAGAGAAAATACTAACCATAAGCCTCAGCGTTTTCCTACTCTATAACATCCATGAAAGCCTAACACTAAGTTCTTCAAAGATGTACAGTTTTGAACCTCCCCAATTGTCAAAACAAAGTTTATTTCAATATTTAAACGTGCAAGACCATTTGTTTCAGAAAACTTGCCTTAAAATTGAGCACCAGAGCCTAACCCACTGCAGATGTTAATATTTTTTTTAAAAAAGCAAATTATTATTTTGGAATAGATCAGGACAATAAGCATAATGTATTTGATTTTAAGCCATTTAAATATTTGGGGGATGGAGTCAAATTCTTATTAAAAAATGGGACTGTAATGATAATCTGCTTCAACTATAGAGTTCCCTGAAACGGGAACTCATTTTTTTCTTTTGTATTGAAATGTTTTTCCTAAGACTTGTAAATAAGTCATTGACTACTATTACACCTGTAGTCCTTTGCTGAAGAGACACATAACTGAGAATTAAAGGTGTCCAGCATTACCTGGTCTAGGAATATTCTTGCTAATGGAGCACAGTCAGTGGATCTGATGAACCGCACGACATCCGCCACGCTCCACTTCAGGGGGTTACTGTCCAGGTGAAGCCTTTCAGCAACTTCAATTCTTATTTCCTTCATTCCCCACAACGAAATCAAACGGTATAAAAGCTATTTTATTCTACAAACATCTCTCTATATAAATTTGTTAATCCTTCAAGTTGGTATTTAAAATGGTTTTAGGCCATGATTTCTCCCGGCAAGGAGGGAAGAGGCTCACACACATTAAGTACTCAGGAAGTGTTGGGTCTTTTATAATGAAAAATACCAATGGGAAAGAATTTATCTCAAAGTTTTAGCACAAATAATTTAGACAATTTAAAAGAGAAAAGTACTTTTTAAAAATCTCTCATTTGTTCCCTGGTCTATTTCAACTCTCTGGTAGGGTGCTGAAGTGAACAGATGAGAGATGGCCTAACTATACATCGTCGGGAGAAGTCATTTGTTGCTTCTCTTCACAGGCCCTTTTTAAAACAGCAAACCATATATAAACTGTAACTTAACTGCCATTCTTCTAGTGTGTGTATATACACATATTATATAATGTACACACAGGTACATAGGAACTATACTAAAAAATGGCCTAACTAGAATGAAAAGAATAAGGAATGTATTTCTAAAAAGCTATATATATAAAATGAAAAATACTTTTTTTAAAAAGCAGTTTTCCCTAAATGCAATGACAGCCCACAAACAAGCTAGCAGTGACAATTTTTTTTTTTTTTTTTTTTTACTTCAAACAAGCAGCCACTCCCCATGATCTCCATATAACCCTTCACACACAAGTAAGTCACTGCATTTGGAATAATTTTAAGAGCGACCCAGGAAATTCCACTTAAGCCCGTATTGAAAGCAGTGGAATGCCAGCATCACTAACAATTATATTCTAGAAGGGGAAAACGGAAAAGCCTATCTTTACAGTGGGTACCTTTGGTGAAGGAGGTTTATTCTCATCATCAGAGAAGGAAAAAGTGCGCAGCTCCCTTTTCCTCCTGTCGCTGTCTGGAGGCAGCGACGTGGATATCTCACTCTGAGTGGGAGAGGAGGAGCATGACTTCTTCTCTGACATTTCGGACTCTTCCTGTAGCTCGTCCTGCTGCTCAGATATACTGCCCTCACTGAGGGAATCGTCATCCCCTTCATCTGGGTCATCTTCATCTTCACCCCCACTTGCCTGGAGGAAAAGGAGAGAATTCTCATTGAAATGCAGTTCCTGAGCCACGAATCATCTCCCACGGCTAGAGATCTGAATTAGAAAGACCTGCAGGTATTCCGTCTCTGTCCACATTGTAAAGCAGTGGGCACCTGGCGTCTAGACAGTACAGGTCTACACAGATCATACCTGGGGAGAGCCCGCTGGGGTATTATCAACAGATGTTGACAAGTGTTTCTTCTTATGAACAAAAACATTCTTCCGTCTCTTTCTCCTCTTACTGGCTTTTTTTAGGACACACGCTAAGTTACTATGCCCACCAGGTGGCCTCCCAATTCTTTTATTTTTCTTCTTTCCGTAATAGTGTGCTAAATGTGGATGACAAAGAAAAATAAAGTCGCTTTATTATTTTCATGCATCTCAAAACCACAAGCGACTCTACTGGCACAGCAGAAAAACCGGTGTACTGAATTTTATTGAGGCCTAAACGCTATACAGTGGAATGAACAGATCTTAAGTGTAGAGTTTGATTAGTGCTGGCAAACGCATAAATCCAAGGAATCCTCCCCTGTCCAGACAGAGAACACTTCCATCAACTTAGAAAGTCCCCTCATGCCCCTTCCCAGTCAGTCACTCCCCCTCACCAGAAGCAACCACTATTCTCATTTCTGTCACCACAGATTGGTCTTGCCTCATCTGTGGAACCACACAGCAGGTACTCTTACGTATAGCTTCTTTCACTCAGCATAATGTTTCTGAGCTTCATCTGTGCTGTTGTGTGTATCAGGAGTTCGTTCCTTTTTATTGAGGGGTAGTATTTCATGGTATGAATGTGCCAATTTATCCATTGTCCTGTTGATGAGCACCTGGGCTGTTTCCAGGTGTTGACTGTTAATGAAGCTGTAATAAACATTCTCGTACAAGGCTTTTTTGTGGACATGTTTTCACTTCCCTTGGATGAATACCTAGGAATGGAATTACTAGATCATAGGGTAGATGTATGGTTAACTTTTAAAGAAACTGCCAGTTTTCCAAAATGGTTATATAATTTTACACTCCAGCAATATATGAGAGACCTAGTTGCTCTATATCTTTGCCAACACATGGGACTGTCAGTCTTTCTCATTTTAGTTATTCTAGTGGGTATAGTATTTTTCATTATGATTTTAATTTGCATTTCCCTGATCACTAATGATACTACTTTTTCATGTGCTCACTGGCCGTTTGTATATCTGTATACTTTATTCAAGTCTTACTAATTTTTCAAAATGGCTTCATTTCTTTCTTTTTGTTTTTTTAGATATAATTCACATAAAATTTTATGTAGACATAGATTAACGATTTTATGTCTACATCTGATGTACAATGCAGTGGTTTTGAGTACACTCACTATGCTGTGCAACTATCACCACTATCTAATTCCAGAACGTTTTGTTTCTCTTTTTATTATTGTGTTGTGAGAGTTCCTTGTTAGATGTATGTGTTGAGCATATTTTCTCCAAGTCTGTGTGGCTGGTCCTTCTCTCTTTTTTAAACAGTATCATCTTAAGAGCAGAAGTTTTTTGTAATTTTGATGATGTTTAATTTACTCGTTTTTTTCCTTTTTGGTTAGTATATTTTTGTGTCTTATCTAAGGAATATTTGCTACCCCAAGAACTTGAGGATATTGTCTTTGTTTTCTTCTAGAAGTCTTATAGTTTTCACTTTTACATTAGGCCATGATCCATCTAGAATGAATTTTTTTAGACAGGGTAAGGTAGAGCCAAGGTTTTTTGGTTTTGTTGTTTCAATTTGGATATCCAGTTGTACCAGTGCCATTTGCTGAAAAGATTCCCTTTTCCCACCGAATTTCTTTGACCCCCTTGTTGAAAATCACTTAACCATATAAGTGTGGCTATATTTCTGGACTCTCTATTCTGTTCCATTGCTTTATCTGACTAGCCTTTCATAAATACCACCCTATTTTGATTATTGTAGATTTATGCTACACCTTGAAATCAAACACAATAAATCTTGCAACTTTATTCTTCTTTTTCAAGATTGTTTTGGCTATTCTAGATCATTTGCATTTTCATATAAATTTTAGGAATGGAGAGAATTACAAAAATGAAACACATATAGTCTAGCTCTGAGTTATGTATTAAAATAGTATCAAAATATAGTTTTCTGCAAAAGAAAATTCTAAGGATGTAAATCTGTTTGACATCATTCAAATAACTCAAATAACTGAGAAAAATTATAATGGCTCTTTTTCCTAAAATCTAAGCTAATTTGGACTATATCATTGTGAAAAATAAATTCAGACAAAAAACATAATAAAATCCACACATCTTTCAAAGGCTCAAAGTGGTGTACTTATTTAGGTACTTATATGAATAGTATATTGTACTTTTGCTCTTAATAACTGCAATTCGCTAAACCAAATGCTGAATGTGATAAAATAATGAGCTAAGATGATCGCTGTCCTTAGGAATTTACAATCCAATAAATATAAACAGAAACTAGAGGGTTAACTCTTACATGATTTTTTAATTCAAATACTGATTAGAAATCTCATCATGTGAAAGAGGACCCTGCTACTCAAAGTGTGGATCTTGGGTCAGCAGCATCAGCAGCATCTGGGAGCTTAGTGGCAATGCAGACCCTCAGGCCCCAGGCCCCCACAAACCTGATGAATCAGAACCTCCATTTCAACAAGACCCTCAGGTGATCACAGGCAAGATAAAGTTTTAAGAGGCAAAGAATTAGAGATCTCTAAATAAAATCTTTCAGATCTAACAAGGTTAAATCCTCTTCTGGATACATTCTTCCAGGTGACATCAGGGCTTGTAGGATTCAAGAAAAAGACAGGATCAGAATTTAGTCTCTGGGTGACAAGGCCTTGACAAGACTCCATATTAGAAACGTCATTCTGTATGCCTAAATTTTTTTTCCTTTTGAGGTTTCACAAAGGAGAAGATAAACAATAAGATGAACAGGTATTGTTAGGACAGTTAGGAGTGGGGTTAAGCAACTACCTCCCCTCTCCTACTATTTACGCCTCCCTAACCACCCTAGCTCCTTTGCGGCTCCTTACAGACAACAAGCACACTCCCGCCTCAGGCTGTGCCCTTGCTGCCCCCTACCCACAACACTTGCACCCAGAGGGCTGCACGGCTGGCCCTACTGCTTCCTTCAGGTTGTTACCTGTCAGGAAGACTTCTCTGACTACACGTATGAGCAGCACCCCGCCTCCTGGCCCTCCCTCGCTTTCCCACTCTTCTGCCTCACCTTGCTTCATTTTTCTCCAGAGTACTGATCTCTCTACATTTGTTCACTGGCTTCTTATCTGTTTCCTACATTAGAATGTATGCTCCATGAGGACAGGGATTTTGTTTTCTTTACTGCTGTATCCCACTGCTAGAACAACGGTAGCTCACAATCGGCAGGTAATAAATACCTGCCAAATGTATTAAAGGAATATACATAGCCTAGTAGATGTTACAGACATTATATATACAGGTTATATATAGAAGCGGACAAACTAGGGCCTGTGGCCTGTTTTTGTATGGCCCTCAAGCTAAAATTTATTTTATTTTATTTTAATTTTAAAGTTTTGTTTAAAAAAAGTAATAAAACAAAGACTATGCAACAGAGACCATATGGCCCACAGCCTAATATTTATTATCTAGCCCTTTAGGGAAAAGTCTGCCAAACTCTGCTATATATGAATATGTGCAAAATAACAAAAATTTCCAGGATGTAAGGTATGGTCAGCTGCTACAGTTAACAAATTTAAAAAACATATGACTCACTGTATTTGGTCTTTGTAAGTACAGAGCAGTTCTCAGAACATTTATCTAGAACCATCCGCGGCCCAAAGAGGTTAGGACAGCATTCCAGTTTGATACAGGTTTGCCGGCAGAATTCAGTCACCCGATCGGCTGTTTTCACTATCTCAACGGTAGCCCGATAACTCTTTCCTTTGTATCTGTCATTGGAAGAAATCAAATGCCAAGTTTACTGGGCTAGTGATTACTCAGAGAAAAACCATGCATATTAATAGACCTGAAAAGTTCTTTGTTTTTCAGTTTGAGGACCTGGAAAACAATCATTTATGCAAGTCAAATTTATAATCTGCTAAGCTGTGACAAATAAAGAATAGAAATTAGCAAAATAAGATTCCTGCTTTCTGTTCCTAAGGTTAAGGTTTTCAAACAGTAACTTCTCCACTAGCTATTACTGAAAGAAAGGTGCCTCTTCATTGCATTTTTCTTTACCCTAGGGCAGCCTGCCTCAGGGTGGGGTTCACAGACCCCCAACCTAGCAACCGGCATCTGTCTGTCTGACACTATCAGGTTAGAAAGCAAGAGTGAATGATTACCAACTTCCATGGTAATATGGAAGAGTAATTTTATGTCTCTTGAATCTAATAAAAAATCATGCTTGTATTTTACATTTCATATTTCTAGAATTCATTTTTAGCATATTTTATCGAAGTATTGGTCCACAACAGGATGAAAATTTACAAAAGAAAAGAAACCTGGTCCTTCATCACAGCTAAATGAAGAAGCACTGCCCTAGAGAACGTTAAGTATTCTAGTATCACCCACAGAGCATATTCTGTAACCTGTTTAAGAGTAAGAATACAGAGCAGAGTAGCCCACTCACTTGGCTTTTAGGACTTCCCCACATCCATGCCACACAGAGTCCTTGTCCAGCTGCAGCTCCCGAAGGACGCGACTGGGTTTGTAGGCTGCATTGATAAGTAAAGTGAGGACCTGAGCTCCGTTTTTAAAGCAGACATACGGGTTGGGAAGGAGAGAAAAAGACCATTAGAACCACAGCACTCTTGCCAGCTGTTAGAATGTTAGGGCTACTTAGGAGATTCATTCATTCTAGTCATTTTAATTAACAAATATTAACAAAATAATAATAACAAAGATATAACAGCTGCCCAAAGATGCAAATAAGATAACTTGAGCCCCTCTTAAATAAGCATTCAAAACAGTATCGTAAGAAAGAAACAGGCACCATGAATTTCCAGTTACTCTAGCACATGATTCCAAGGCCTTTTCCAGTCGCGGTACACACAGTCAATTATAGTTGCTTGGGACACTGTGTAGACGGCTGAGCCTCCCTGTGGCTGCAGTCTGGCCCAGAAGCTCTGGCTGCCCCAGACCCTGCCTTGCCTCCCTGAGGTCTTCCTCACATCGTTACCCTCAGTACAGCACACTGGCTGGGAAGCTTTGCGAGTCCAGCAGGTGTGTAGCTTTATCATGGCCCCAGGTTAATGCCCCACCACCTCTTGGTCTTAGACTTATCTCCCATTCACTCCTGTAGAGTTCTCATGTGGTTTCTGATAGAAGACCTTTCTACACTGACAGAGGTGACCCTGTAACGTGAAGAACTGCTTAGGTCAATGTCCCCTAGGCAGTAAAGATAATCACATGCACAGTGCACTGTCCAATACGTGAGAAAAGTTAGTAACTTCTGATAAAACCTAGAGTTGTCACACAGCATGCGGATCCCTGTATGAATGAATCTATGAGACTGTTGTGAAATTCTCACGTTCTTTTGTTCTAGGCCAGAACCTTACCTCTCTGAGGACCAGAACACAGTTCCCAGGTCCCACACATTGAGGCAGCTCAGCGATTCTTCCTTTGTTAAGATATGGCCCTGAGAAGCAACGGTGGTTGAAATATATCTTTGGACAGCAATATTTTCCGTTAATCATAACTGGGAAATGAAGAGAAACAAATATGCAGAACAGAGTCATTTTCCACTCCATGTTTGCAAAGTTGGATTACTGGGAAAAAACCAACCATACCTACCCATTACATAAAGTCTGAGAGTGCCCTTGAAATATACTTACAATAACTCTATTATAGGGTTTATCACTCTGCTGAAATCAAGATTATGTCCTGAATTTCATCCCGATTAACTCCTGGGTTAATGTTACATTGTTCCAGAGCCCTATACCTCTATCAATAATGGAAGTGGAAGGATTTACTTCAAGGACCCATGATGGCTCCTGGCAATCAGTGATTGCTCTGCATTCAAAAACCAACTCTTCAATAATCCATTGTGGAATATTTCTAGGGACTGATGGCAAATATTATCCAGAACTACAGTCTGTCTCCTTCTAACCACCAAGGTAGTATGTTGGCAGCCTTCGATGCTGCAGGTGCCCTCCTGTCTCTGGGATTCCTCAGGGGGCTATAAGTGTACTGTGACCATGCCTCTAAGTTCTTCTGGTGCTCTGGAGTGTAACTAGCCTAGAGACCCCTCTCCTCAACGACTCTGGGCTTAAGTAACCTTTAATTCTACTTGTTCAACCTGTTTCTAGTTAGATCACTCTCCTTGTTAGAGAAGTAGATAACCTTGCAAATAGTAACTGAGGACTGCTTTCCCCTACCACTTCAGAACATTACAATTTTTATCCAATACCTCGAAACACAGCTTTAAAATGTCTTTGCCTTTACTATCTATAGCATTTTTCATAAACTTCTGCTTACGCTGAATTTTGTCTTTCCTACAGGCTTCTGTCATCAGGCTACGTAGACCTTATACTAATGTACTTTTGAACACGGAGCTCATCAGAGAACTCCATGCTGTACTTTCTTCAAGAACTACCTCCTTTTCCCTTCTCTAGAGCTACACTGTCCAATAAGGTAGCTACTAGTCACATAAAAAAACTTGTTGCCACTGAGTCAATTCCAGCTCATGGTGATGTCAGGTATTACAGAGTAGAACTGCTCCACAGGGTCTTGGCTGTAATCTTTACAGAAGTAGGTTGCCAGGCCTTTCTTCTACAGCACCACTGGGTGGGTTCCAATCACCAGTCTTTAGGTTAGCAGTCTAGTGCAAACTGCTTGTACCACTCAGGGACCTACTAGTCACATAGGGCTATTTAAATTCAAATGTAAATAAAATTAAATAAAAAATTTAGCTTCTTAGTTACACTAGTCAGATATCAAGTGCTCCATAGCTATGTGTGGCTAGTGGCTGCTGTATTGGACAGTGCGGATACAGAACATTCCCATCATTATGGAGAGTTCTATTGCAGGCAACGCTCTAGCGGGTATTTTAAAGTAACAAAATCTGAAACAGAGTTCTAGATTATGCTGAATCATCTCAAACATTTGGCACATGTGGACCATCATTTTGCAGAAATTTCTTTAAAAAGACTCATTACAACTCGGGGGAATTTTGATTGAAGTATCGTATATCATATATACATATATATACCTATGGAAGTTTACAAATCATCAGTGCACAGCCAGATAAATCTTCAAACTGAATACAACGATGTCAGTAACACCCAGATCAGCAAACAGCGTATTATCAGAAGCACGCTTTCCCCCAAACGGTGAAAGCATAAATTAGTTTTGCCCGTTTTTGAACTTCAGATAGACGAGATCACACAGTATGTACTGTCTGGTGTCTGGCGTCTCTCACTCAGTGTTACATTTATGAGATTCACCCATGTTGGCGTGTACAGCTGTAGTTACTTCGTTCTTATCGCTGAGCTCACCTCACTGCCTGAGCCAGGATGCTAAGCATTACCCGACCAGCAAGGGGAAGGCAAGAGAAGTCCCAGGGCGAGACCACTGGGCCCATGCCTTAGGCCTCCAGCAAGGCTCCCTGTCTCACTTTACCAGGCAATGCCTGGGACAATCTGCTTTTCCAATGCCTTTTTCTTAATTGTGAAACATACATAAAAAGTTGTGTATGTCATGAAAAGGGTTTAAAAAAACAAACATCCTCCTCTCAACCATCAGCTTCAGAAAGAGCACTTCCTGGAAAGCCTCAAGTTCTTTATCTAACTCAGGGATGACAACACAGACTTCTAGAGCCCAGGCACACAATAGGTGATTAGTAAAGAACAGCTGCGATTATTACAAATGGACAGAAATGTCAGCTTAGAGATGACTGTTAAACTAAATGCACCTTAGACAATTTTAATTCTTTTTTTTTTTTTTTTTTCAGTAGTGAGTGGAATTTAATCAACAGAGCACCCTCCTGAAAACACTGGGATGTGCTATTAAAATCAGTTGTCATTAATTCTGTTCTGTAGCCAAAAGCTAAATGAAAATAAAGCAATTGGCTTTAATTGACTCCACTGGCAAAGATGGCGTGAAAATTATGTTGCTTAACATTGTAATTTTTTTTTTTAAATTGAACTTCAGGTGAAGCCTTACAGAACAAATAGTTTCTCGTGAAACAGTAGTACACATACTGTTTTATGACATTGGTTAACAACCCCACAACATGTCAACCCTCTAACTTCTCAACCTTTTTTTCTGGTGAAAATATACATAGCCAAAGATACACCTTTTCAAAAATTTCTACATGCACAGTTCAGTGACATTGACTACGCTCTTCCAATTGTGCTGCTATTCTCACTAAAGATGAAGGCTTATAGAACCAAATAATTTCTCATTTAACAGTTACTGTAAATGTTGCCCTATGACAATGGTTAACAATCTCACAACACATCAACAATATCCTTACTCAACCCTGGGTTCCCTATCACCAGCTTCCTTGTCCCCTTCTGCCTTCTGGCCCTTGTCACTGGACTACTGTACCTCATTAGTCCCATTTGGTTTTACAGGGCTGTCCACTCCCAGGCTGAACAGTGAACCTCGGAGATAACTTCACCACTGGGCTAAAAGGGTGTCTGGGGGCCATACTCTCGGTGTTTCTCCAGTCTCCTTTAGGCCAGTAAATCTGGTCTTTTTTTTGTGAGTTAGAATTATGTTCTACATCCTTCTCCGGCTCTGTCCAGAACCCTCTGTTGTGATCCTGGTCAGAGCAGTCAGTGGTGGTAGCCGGGCACCATCTAGCTGTACTGGACTCAGTCTGGTGGAGGTCTTGGTAGCTGTGGACCATTAATCCTTCGGACTGATCTTTTCCTTGTATCCTGTTCTCTTCATTCTCCCTTGATCCCGAAGGGATGAGACCAGTGGAGTATCTTAGATGGCCACTCACGGGCTTTTAAGACCCCAGACGCTACTCACCAAGGTAGAATGTAGAACACTGTCTTCATAAACTGTGTTATGCCAGTTGAGCTAGATGTTCCCCGAGACCATGGTCCCCACAGCCCTCCGCCCAGCAATTCAGTCCCTCAGGGAGTTTGGATGGGTCTATGGGGCTTCCATGACCTTTCCTTGTACAAGTTGTGCTGGTTTCCCCTGTATTGTGTACAGACAGTTTTAATTCTTTAAGGGGCCCCGGTGGCACAACGGTCAAGCACTTGATTGCTAACTGAAAGGTTGGTGGTCCAAACCCACCCAACCTGCTCTGCAGGAGAAAGACCTGGCAATCTGCTCCCATAAGGATTACAGCTAGAAAACCCTATGGGGCATCCTACTTTGTCACACTGGGTCACACTGGGTCACTATGAGTTGAGAATCGACTCTACGGCACCTAACAACAAGGGTGCTCTTTACCGTAAGATTACATATGCTTATACCTGAGTCTGCGGAGTTCAGCTCCTGATTCTTCAGGCCCTCATGGACAGCCCTCGAGGATGGGATCCTGGGTCAAGAAAACACAGCAGAACAGTGAGATAATACTCGAAGTGAGTAAAGCACGAAGGCTGGTTCTTTTCAAATCTAAGAAGAAAAGAAATATGGCAGATTGAAAAATCCATAATAATGGAAGGTACTTCCTTACTCCACATACAGGGTCTGATGAGCCAACAGACAGTCTGTAGACAGTATTGTGATACTGCATGTTCAAATGAACTTTATTTTCATTCATGTGAGCAATAAATTTATATTTATAGTCTTTCTTGTGGGATTCTTAAACCACAAGTAAACTATTCATTTTTTCAATAGTCATAAAATGGAACATCTTCTTCCATCAGTTTTAAAGATAAATTATATTATGAAAACCAGAGACTAAAAAAGGCTAATTTTTTTTTTTTAAGAATGCTTCCTGACTATACTTTGGATTAATCTGGACAAATAAGTCAAAGAAAAATCTAAGGTCAGTTTTTTTTTGTCAATTTTTTGTCTAACTTCTTGGAACCCTGGTGGCTTAGTGGTTAAGCGCTAGCCAAAAGGTTGGTAGTTCGAACCCACTAGCCACTCTGTGGGAGAAAGATGTAGCAGTCTACTTCTGTAAAGATTATAGCCTTGGAAACCTTACAGGGCAGTTCTACTCTGTCCAATAGGGTCGCCATGAGTCGGAATTGACTCGACGGCAGAGGGTCTAACTTCTCTATCATATTTAGGCCGAGAGAACTCCGTGGCCTTTCTGTCCATTGCTGTTGGCAGTTTCATGACTCACAAAGCTACAAAGGCAGCTATAGAGTATATAGAAATCAAAACGCAAATGTTTAAACACACACATGTATATACAGAAACCTGTGTATTTTTAAGGTTTGAAGGCACCACTTATTAACTGCTTCTCAGAGCGGCATGTGAAGGTATGCTGAGACACAAAGCCACTCCTTTGCGCGTGTCTTCTCTTTTAGATTGCTGTCTTCTACCTCAAGTTTTTTTCACTGCGACAAATCATATCCTGATTTACAACTTTTGCTTTCACTTAACAAACACCAGCACGGGGACTTTTATTCTCTTCCCTTTTATTCAAATGCCTTCAGGCTCTAAAAGAAAAAGGAAACTCAATTGGGGGAACCTCTGACGAATGCATTTTACCCTTTTGTATATAATGACATTTTAGAAAGTGCATACACTGTAAGGGGACGTGTATAAACTATCAAAAGTAAAATTAAAGAATTAGGCTTCCATCTGAGAAAATAACAGATGAAGAAATATACTCTCTGAAACAGTTATTTCTCTTTCTAGATATTCTAACTTTCAAATGTCAAACATACTATTACATTACTTACTGTTTTTCTGGTGGAACCACTGCAATTTTCCTCTGTTTATATACTGTAGGAAGAAAACAAAAATATAAATGCCAAGAAAAATAACAATACAAAGGAAAAGTTACATATGCATTAAGCTTACATTAGCATATTTAAAACCTAGTTCTGTGTATATTTAACTATTGTTGTTAGTTGCTGTCGAGTTGATTCCAACTCACGGTGACTCCCTGTGTGCAGAGTACAACTGCTCCATAGGGTTTTCAAGGCTGGGACCTTTTGGAAGCAGATGGCCAGGCCTGTCTTCCAAGGCACCTCTGGGTGGGTTCGCACTGCTAACCCTTTAGTTAATCATCTAGCGCTTAACTGTTTGTGCCACCCAGGACTCCATATTTAACTAGCGAGTACTATAAATTAGTGGCGTGTGAATATCTAGACTAAGCACATTTTCTGGGTAGGAGTCTTTATACAAAGAGCAAAACTAGTATTTCCAAGGCTCCCTGGGTCAGTCAACTGCTATCAATATTTTGTAAGCAGGAATAAATATTCAAAAGAAAAACTAATACAATGTTCATAGGGCCTGGAAGGTCTCCTTTTGTTTTCTTTAAGGGAAGCAGAGGATGGCATGCATGCTGAATTTGGTGCCCAATGGTACAGGATGCTCACAGTAGTCCCTGCTGGCATCTGAATGCAACCGCATGAGTGCGAACTGCCCAACTGAGCCCTACCCACGTTCCTAACCAACATAGTTGGAACGAAGTACTGATACAGGCTACAGTATGGATTAGCCTTGAAACATTATGCTAAGCGAAAGATGCCAGCCACGAAAGACTACACACTGTATGATTCCATCTATACGAACGTCCAGAACAGGCAAGTCTAAAGAGACAGGAAGTAGATTAGTGGTTGCCTCAGAGTACAGGAGAGGGGAGTGGAGGAGAAAGGTAGTGATTCCTAATGGATGCAGGGTTTTTTCTTGGGGTGGTAAAAAATGTTTTAAAATTAGACAGTGGTAATGGTTGCACAACTCTGTGAATGTACTAGAAACTCTACTGAATTGTATACTTTAAAAGAGCAGATTTTATGGTGTGTAAGTTATATCTCAATAAAGTTGTTTTATGGGATGGGATGTCACTTCCAAGATTAGATTTTAAAAAGACTCAGGCTTGCATCTTGCTCAACATCTCTTGCTCTCTCGCTTGCTCTCCCTAAGGGAAGTCAGCTGCCATGCTGTGAGGGGCCCTATGGAGAGGCCCACATGGCAAGGAACCGTAGGAAGCCTCCGCCGACAGTTAGCGAGGAACTGAGGCCCTCAGTCCAACACTCAGGATGAACTGACTCTTGCCAGCAGCACCTGAGTAAGCAAGCCTCCCCTAGTAGGGCCTGGAGATAACCCCAGCCTTGCCTGACGCCTTGACTGCACTTTGGGAGCGTCCGGGATTCAAAGGACCCAGCTAAGCTGCACACAGATTTCTGACCCACAGAAACTGTAAGATAATAAATGCTTGATGCAGTACATAATTTCCTACGCAGGAAAAGATAACCAGAACGTCATTTTGTTCCTCTGCAGTGTCTGGATTCATCCTAAGTGGTAGCAGCGACACAACAAATTATTTCACAATCAGTCATCTGACCGAGAAATAGCTGGATACCTCGTGCTCGGCGAGGAGCGCTGAGGGGGTGGCCGTTGGTTTCACACCAGCCCAAAGGAAATATATCCATGGACTCCACACTCACAATACACTCAGGTATGGGCTTCTTAGAACCTATTGCAATTTAAAAAAATAAATATATACATATTTTTAGACCATCAAATCAACTTCTTCATAACCTACTTCACAGACAACATTCTACTGCTGCAATAATGCAGGCACAGAGTCTCGAGTAGTTTCCTTTCACACAGAAGTCTAACTTTTTCTTGTGTGATAAGTATGAAAGAAAAACAGTGAAGTGTCCCCCAAGAGTACTGATACAAGGACCTAAATGGGTAGTAAGTATACAGGGTGACCCTTAGCCAGGGAACAGCAAATAAACTATGGAACTGGCATCATTCAGACAGTCAACAAACATCATAGTCAATTCCTTGAAATCACTGGAAACCAAAAGGCAAAAGTGACCATTCTACTCGATGAGAACGTTAGTTCTGGTCCTCCGGGAATAAGCCAGAAAGTAGACCAGTGAATTCAAATCAGGCAGTGATGCATGCAAGTTGCTCAGCAGCGGTTGCATAAAAGTGTACATCCAATATCGTCCTTGACATCTGTATTAAATGCCAGTTCTACAAATCAGGAACAGGAGATGCCCTCTCAAGAGTCTGGCCATTTGGCAGCAGGATCAGAAAGGAAGCCAGGCCACACGCAGTCACTGCAGCATGGAGTACTCACACAGCGGCTTCCGTCCACAAACCTGTCCAATCACTGACCATCACTTTTAGTATAACACATCCTTTCTACTTTACACACTTTTGGTTCTATTGGTCTGGGGGCAACCAAAATATCATCTCTTGAATAAGCTAGGTACTATTGCTCATGTGCGTATATTCTGGTCACATCAAAATCTATGCTGTTCGACTTGTACTTCCTCTTTCAACAAAATAGGGGAACCTGTAGTGAAGGCTTTTTGTTCACATTCATTTCCTAAAATTTGAAAATCAAGGGCATGAAAATAAATTTTTAGCTTAGCATCTTGCATTGCAAATTAGAAGACGCTTAACAAGACCCCTATTCAGCTAACTAACTCAGTAAGTTTAACGTGCCACATTACAGAAGTGCACAGGAAAAGCGAAGGAGAGGGGTCACAGGAAGCCTTCTTGAGGGGCTGCCGCCTACCTTCCAGCTGGAGCCACAGGTAGGCACCTCTCACTGCAGTGATGGTGGAAATGCACACTTCTTCGGGCAGAAGAGGGTTCACTGCCTCAAGCTTCATGTTCTCCTTAAATTCATGCTCAGGAACTGACTAGCATGTAAATGAATCAGATCAGATACACACTCAGTATTAACTCACATGCTCAGCTGGGAGACCTTTTTTTTTTTTTAATTTTAATTTTAATTTTTTTCTATATCCAGGCATTTATTTGTTTATTTATTTTTTTTGTACTTCAGGTGAAGGTTTACAGAACAAATAGTTTCTCATGAAACAGTAGTACACATATTCTTTTATGACATTGTTTAACAACCATATGACATGTCAACCCTCTCCCTTCTCAACATTTTTTTTTGGTGAAAATATACATAACCAAAGATACACCATTTCAAAAATTTCTACATGCACAGTTCAGTGACATTGATTACATTCTTCCAGTTGTGCTGCTATTCTCACTTTAGATAAAGGTTTACAGAACAAAATAGTTTCTCATTAAACAGTTAGTACACATGTTGCCCTATGACAATGGTTAACAACCTCACAACACATCAACACTTATCCTTACTCAACCTTTAGTTCCCTATCACCAGCTTTCCTGTCCCCTTCTGCCTTCTAGTCCTTGTCCCTGGACTGCTGTGCCTCATTAGTCCCATTTGGTTTTATGGGGCTATCCACTCTCCGGCTGAACGGTGAACCTCAGAAATGACTTCACCACTGAGCTAAAAGGGTGTCTGGGGGCCACACTCTTGGGGTTTTTCCAGTCTCCTTTAGGCCAGTAAATCTGGTCTCTTTTTGTGTGTGTGTGAGTTAGAATTTTGTTCTACATCCTTCTCCAGTTCTGTCCTGAACCCTCTGGTGTGATCCAGGTCAGAGCAGTCAGTGGTGGTAGCCAGGCACCATCTAGCTGTACTGGACTCAGTCCAGTGAAGGCCTTGGTAGCTGTGGTCCATTAGTCATTTGGACTAATCTTTCCCTTGTATCCTGTTCTCTTCACACTCCCTTGCTCCCGAAGGGATGAGATCAGTGGAGTATCTTAGATGGCTGCTCACAGGCTTTTAAGACCCCAGACACTACTCACCAAGGTAGAATGTAGAAAATTGCCTTTATAAACTGTGTTATGCCAATTGAGCTAGATGTTCCCCAAGACCATGGTCCCCACAGCCCTCCGCCCTCAGCTGGGAGACCTTTTGCAAGTAGTGTCTCACACACTAAATTCACACTTTAAAGTTATAGTTTTATTTTGTTTTGTTTCTTAATGAAACAAAGGAAAAACGTCTGTCTCCGTTGGTGTTACAGGCAGTACGGTTTTTGAGGTTAGATATTCCTGCATTATTGGGAGCTATGGGACCCTGGACAAACTGTATAACCTCTTTTTGCCTCAGTCGTCTGTCAGATGAAGTAGAAAACACCTATCTCACTGGGCTGTTATGAGGTTTAAATGGAATAAGGTTCCTAAGGCTCTGTGCTCTGAATTAAGTGGCTTTCAGCCACTGTTAGTTCACTTCCCCTTCCCTAAAGGGCCCTATTCTACAATAAACTGCCTAGTGTCTACTTGTATGTGTATCATGAAAGGCATTCAGGATAAATAATCCTTATGAACAGGGAGAAAGGGTCCTTTAAAATGTATGTTTAAAAAGTTTGCAGTTTCTGGATCAAGATGGAGAAATGAAGATCTGTATCTGATTGTTCTCTCTTCTGACAACCTAGTTTTTTGCTTGTTTTTTTGTTTTTTTTAAGACATAAACCCACCGGATAGATATAACAGGAGATAATGACATTTTATAAGCTAAAATTTATCAGAGTCTGGTAGTAACCAACTTAGCAGATCAAAGACAGGTGAATCTAAGCTGGCAGTGAGGAAAGCTAAGAGCTGATAGTACCAAGTCCTAGGGAACTGGAGGTGGAGGAGAAATAGAATAAGGATTTACTGAAACATTTAGGAAGCACTTAGATCATGCCATCACTTCTCCACCCCACACCCCAGGGCAACTGTCCCTTCCCCTCCACTACAGTAGGTGAAATTTATCCTCTAGGAGGTAAAATACAAGATCCCTGGGCAAGGAGACACGAGGAACTGTTGAGGGCATTCATGAAGTACCAAAACAGAGGTTAACATATGGAATGCTGGGATGCCCAGCCCTTAGCTCCTACTTATCCACTAGAACTCCAGCAGCCAGGCCTCTACCCTCCAGGCAGGGGACTGAAGAGACTTCTTGTGATAATCTGATCAGCCCAAGAGAAACACATAAAGATATGGATTGAGGTTTCCCCAACAAACAGCCAACCAAATCCCACCCTACAGGGAAGTTCACCGTTGACAAGCCCTGCCCACATGCTCAGAGTTTCCAGTCAGCTTTTAGTTGTTGTTAAGTTCTCCGTTCTTTAACCAAGGATCACCAGACTTCTAAGGTTATGAAAGCTAAAAACCAAAACAAAACAGACAAAACAAGCAACTCGGAGAAAGCAGAGATCTTGCGAGAAGAAAATTTCCCAAAAGGGGAAAGCAAAAAAAACCCAAACCCATTACTGTCAAGTCGATGTCGACTCGTAGCTACCCTATAGGACAGAGTGGAACTGCCCCATAGGGTTTCCAAGGAGCAGCCGGTGGATTTGAACTGCCAACCTTTTGGTTAGCAGCCAAGCTCTTAACCACTGTGCCACCGGGGCTCCCCTAAAAGGGGAGGAGGTGTTTAATTAACATCCTCAGAGAGATAAGAAAAACAAATGCATCCTTTAAACAATAATAGCATGCTAGTAAAAATACAGAAATATTCAGAAAAAAATAGTTCTGGAAAATAAAAAAGCTGATATCAAAAACTCAAAAGAAGGGTTGAAAGATAGTTTAGGAAATCTTTCAGAAAGCAAAGCAAAAAGACTAAGAAACAGAAAACAGGAGGAAAAAGACAAAAGAAGTAGAGGCTTGGTCCAGAGGATCAACATCCAAATAACAGGCATTCCAGAAAGGTAGGCAAGAAATGGAGGGAAGGAAACTAAAGAAGTGATTCATGAAAATGTCCCAGCATAGAAGGTCTGGGACACTCAGTGCCCACTGAGAACCCAGCACACTGGATGAAAACAGGCCCACATCAAGACTCGTCACTGTGAACATGGTGACAAAGAGGTTCTACAACCTTCCAGGGAGGGAGAATAAGAAAGTAGATCTACAAAAGATAAAGAGTAAAGATGGCTTTGAATTTCTCGACAGCAACACTGGCAAGCAGATCAATGCTTTCAAAATTTGAAATAAAATAACTTCCAACCTAAAGTTTCCATACTGAGCCAAACTATCAGTCAAGTTAGTAGAATAAAGCCATTTACCTCCCTTGTGCCCTGTCACAGGAAGGTACTGAAAGATGGGATCCACCAAAACCAAGGAGAAACCAAGAAAGAGGAGGCCATGAGATATATGAAACAGAAACCCCAAATCATAAGAAAGGGGAGAAGGAATTCCTCGGGTGACAGTGAAGGACAGTCACAGGAGTAAACCTACATGACAAGCCTAGAGAACAACCAGACCAGAGAGAGAGGGAATGGAGGGGGCTAGAAGGGATGTCTCTAAGAAAAATGTGAGAAACGACAGATTCCTGATGTGCTTGCCTCTGTGGAAAACAGTAATGAGAGGGTACTGGGACGTGTGGAAAGAACTAACAATCGACTCAAAGAAAATTAAGTAAATGAAAAGCAAAGCAATTATTAACTTGAGGACAAATAAAAAGGAAACATAACCATCAAATAGTGCTTAGCTGTGAATAATATTTAAATGCATATAATAATGTAAACAGTCAATCTAGATCTAACCAAAAATTGTAATAGAACTCTAACAGGAAGGAGAGGTAGTTAAGGCAGAGGGGAAAGATAATGTAAAATAGCTAAATTCTCACCACAATACAGAACCAACAGATATGCCTAAAATTAATGACTCAAAACATAGCAGCATATTATTTAGAAAATGAAGAAGTATAAATACCAGAATTATAGTGAGAAGAGAAAGTAGTTACTTACGGGAAGGGAAAAGTGTCAGGGGTGGGAGGGGAGAACAGTGGAGAGGGATAGGACCATTTTTTCTCCACTTAATATTTCAACATTTTTCCATATTATTGAACCATCAACAATAATTTTAACTAAAATTTCAAATTCATATGATTTCAGCTAATAAGAAACTTTTAAAACAGATTAACTTTTACAGTAAATGCACTTTTCTTTGAACCATTTTATTATAACCAATAAGGTGCTACTTTGGGTTGAGTGAAATGATTTACTTAATTGTAATGCTCATAAAAAGCAAGGGAAGCACAACAGTCACCGGCAGCCCGAGATAGTGGCTGTGAGGGGACAGGGGCTCTCACCGAAGGGAAGCACCTCTGGGGAGCAGCTTCAGCACCACACTGTTTGAGGTAGTCAGCCCAATCAAAGTCCTGGCTCGGGTAGCCTAGATGGGACGAAAGAACAGTGATTCACACCACACGTGCCTATAGGACAGAGTAGAACTGCCCCATAGGGTTTCCAAGGCAGTAATCTTTATGGAAGCAGATTACCAGGTCTTTTCTCCTTCTAAGCAGCCAGGTAGGTTTGAACTGCAGACCTTTCACTTAGCACCTCAGTGCTTAACCACTGCATTACCAGGGCTCCTTAGAGGGAGAAAGGCACCCTATAAATCCAAAGCATTGATAGTTTTATAAAATAGAGTAACTCTGGTCAAACTATAACAGTACAACAAAATTCTCTGGATAAATTTTAAAACTTTCAAGTTTCAAACAAGACACCTATTTTGAGCAATATTTTATATGGTTAGTTTCTGACAATTTACCAAAACAATTTTAGATAGTACAACTGGATTTGACTTATACGTATAAATTCAGTCTTATGATCAATTCTATTACGACTTCGGCTTTGAAGGAAAAGAGGTAGAAACTATTTTTCTTTAATAAAGATATTTCCTTCAACATCTTAGTTGGTACAATTCTCTTAGCTGAAAGGCTGTTCATTTTGTTTTCAGATTCATGTTCTACAGAAGCTCAGTGTTCTTAAAACCAGAATCATGAAGTCATTTCAGAAAAAGGTTTGAGTTTAACTCTTGGCTGAAGTCTACGAGGTTCTTGAGAGAAACACCTCCCATCGGACGCCCTTACTCAGCACTACTGTGTGTGAGGAGCTGGGCCCACTCCACTGTGTCTGAGCTGCGCTCTGGCCCTGCAGAGTTTACGAGCTCACAGAGTGGGCCACTCAAGACTCTGACATCCTGCAGCCAAAAAGCCCCTGCAATCACCTTCCCTGCCCAACTCAAACTAGCACCATGTTCTCCCTCTGGCCCCACCTCAATTCCTGACAGGAAATTATCTGTGATTTTTCACTTACATAATCTACTCCTTCCCTCCATCTACAAAGACAGTCGAGTTGTCTACAATAATGCTAAAACCTTCAGTATCTTTAATGATTGTTTTTTATTTTCACATAAAGGCAGCAAGCAGGATAAAGAACTTGGGATGGATGTCCGGAGCCTTCCTGCAGAGCAAGAACTTCCTCCTGTAGGTGTCACCCCCTCAGCCCCCACTCTGTTCACTGACGGAGGAGCCTGAGATATTCTGTTTTCCCCTACTCGCTCCTTGAAGGAACAGACTGTGTTATACTCATTTTTGTCTCCCCAGTGACAAGCCCAATGCCTGGCTCACAGTGAGCACTCAATAAATGTTTGTTCAATGCACAAAGGCTAAATTAGCAGACAGAAGGTCCTGCAGTTTACGACCCCCTGTTAACACAAAAGAGCACCTTCCAGCCCAGTGGTCCAGCAGGCACCATTAAGAAAGTGAAGCTGTGCTTTACCAACAGCCTCATAATACAGTGTACATGGATCGTCAATCAAATGATCGGATTTGCTGATATAAAAATCAGATACACATCTGACACTTTAAATTTTCCAGATACTTTTAACTTAAAAAATATAAAAAATTTCAATGAAGCTCAACTAAGTTATATTTAAGAGCCTTGATTACAGGGTCTAGTATTGTATCTTGCAAAATTGCAAACACCAGGAAAAGGAGCCATTACCTCCCTACTTACAGCCTCTCTGAGTCCTACTCTTGTCCATAAACCTCCCTCTGAAGCCTGAAGGGTCTCCTTCTATGATGAGGTTCAGAAACCTAAAAATGATCAATAATCTGCCTCTAGCTCCAGCCCTAATGCCTCTTCTCATGAGCCAGCTCCCAACACGCACTGTGCGTCCTACCCCACCCACCTGTGACCTCCCAAGAGGCTCCAGATGGAATGAACTAAAGAACCAGCACAGAACTCCAGGCTTGAAGCTGGCATTCCAGGTTTTAGGACGATGTATTTGTCAAGGTAGGAGAATTGAACCCACTTTATGTAACAGTGTTTTAGCTTGACATATAACTTGTGGTAGGCTGGGGTATGAGGCAAGAGAGGACAAAAGAGCCGGGTAATTCCATCTGGTAAATCTTGTTTCAGGGAAGAGTTCCCAATGGACAATTCAGACAAGAACTAGAAACGCACCAGGAGGGGGGCTGATGTGTAAACCATTCTTCAGACTCCACTGCACAGGGAAAATACCAGGACTGTCGCCGTGGCACACAAAAGACCGCCGGGCGTGAGTCTCTGGTCGCAAATCATCCATTTCCACCAGGAAGTACTTCTCATCAAAAACCTGTGCAGAGAATTTCACAGATGAAACAAACAAAGGGTTTTATGTACATGTGTGTAAATATATGTCTCTCCATTGGCATAGGCAGGCAGGTTACAAAAGTTCATGACTACACTGGGTACTAATAATAATACCAAGCACTCAATAAATGTTAGCTCTGTGTCAGGTACTGTTTTAATTAAATGCTTTTCATGTTATTAATTTAATTTTAATCTTCTTAACAATCTAATAATGTAGGTACCATTATCAATCTCATTTTGCAGGTAAAGAAACTGAGTTTAAAGAAAGGTTAAATAGCTTGCCCAAGGTTACATGGTCAGGAAGAAACAGAACCTGGACTCAAACCCAAAGATTTAGTTTAAGCTTGGTGACTGGTTGGCTATGCTAGTCCGTTCGTTTTTCACATCCGAGCCCAGCTTCAAAAGCCAAAGAGAGGGTTATAATGAGCCTCTTCTGCCTCCTTACCACCCCACATCCCCTAAGACCCCACAGGCAGCCTTCTGACCCCACTTGCAAGTTCAGCATCCCTCCTTGCTCTGAGAACAATCTTCTCTCAAAGTAAAGAAAAGTTAAGTCTCCACAGGCCAGACAACAGCATCCAGACGATTCCTCTAAGTGCACTCTGACTTTCGGTTCTACTGTCAGTAAATGGGCTTCTGCTCGAGCCCTAAACTGAACTCCACTTCTTTATGCTTCAGTTCTAGTAAGTGAATATCTGGGCCTTGACAACCTGCCCAGTTCTTATATGGTGACTACTGACTGGACACACTGTCTTCCTTTTGTCAGTCTTCCAAAAGACGGAAGTCTGAATCCAGACTATCTGGCTGGAGCCGTCCTACCACCAGATCTTCTGACACTTACTGCCTGCTCCTCTAGGCTCAGCTGAGCCCTGCCCCGGGTCGGACACTGATGACACTGCCGGCCTCCGTATTTTCAGATCCCGTGGCCTACCTGCTGGTTAAACCTCCTCCAGGTAGGTGCTCCTAGGCCTGCCCTAAAGAATGCCCCCCACCACTAGTGCCCAGGTCCTAGTCCCCATTTTACCTTAATAACAGTCGCAGGAGAGATCCCAAAAGGAGCCCAGGGGTCCACAGCTTCTAATTTCATGTTTACAGAGAAAGCATGAGTGCCAATCACTTGTTTGTCCTGAAATGCAAACACCAAGATGGGATAAAACTACAGTATTTTCACAATAATTTTATACTCAGATATAGCTGAATATGACTCTAATTAATGAAAATGGTTGAACTGTGCAGCTTCTGGTAAATAATCTAATCCTGTCATTTTCTTCTCTGGAAAAAACTCTTCAGGAAAAAAAACACACAGAAAAAGTCTGTGAAAGTCCTCCTACACGCTACATTTTGAACACAAGGGGGATGGGGAGGAAAAAACAAATCTACTTTATAACAAGTTACGGCTATGTCATTAAGAGTGGAAAGGAAAAGGTTCAAAATGCTTTACGGGTGCTGTTAGAGGAATAAAAAGCTGACCATCACTTCAGCCTGAAAGCCCCCTCCCTCCTCCAGAGGCCCCAGAACTCTCGCTTCTCTCTTCTCCCCACATTGCTTCATGCAATGTGAGGGGATAAACACCGACCTATCACATGTTTTGTTCTGACCTTAAATAAGTAAGACGGTAATGGCTCTTCCTCTTCCTCTCTCACTTTGGCCAAGATCTCTTGCCACTCGGCTTCCTTTTTCAGATGTCTGATGGCTTTAGCAAAACAAGGCAGGATGCTTTAGATGATGAAAAAACCTACGCTCTTCTCAAGCGCTCTGAGAGGGCCCACATAAGCAAACACAGTCACTCTCCACCAGGAAAAGGAAAGGGCTCGAGTCCATTTACAGCTATCTTCACTCAAAGGACCTGCGCCATAACCTCGTACTGTCTGCTCTGGTCAAGGCCTCAGAGACCGAGTTTTGTGAAAACGCCTTACAGCAAGATCGTAAGGATTGCTGTAGTCCATAAAATAATAGAACATAAAATCCCAGTTGGGACCCATGATGATAATGCAAATTGATTTAAAAAAATAACCCGAGTTACACATTTTTGGAATTTCTTTAAATCAATAATTTGCTGTGAACCCAAATCTGTTCTACTACTATACCTATCTGAATGCTAACAAGAGAATTCTTCTTTAATTTTATCAAGGGGTCAGTACGGGTAGGGGCAGAAGTCTGTGAGGTATATCAATATGTGTGGCAAATTATAAAAGCAATAAAACCAAAAGAAAAATAGGTACTTAACTCCACGTAATTTTTTTCTGCAGTATGTCTATTATGTGAACTAACAAAGGCTTTCAGAATATACAGGATAATGCACTTTCCAGTCTCATAGATATTATTAATAACATAACAAAAATATAATAATTAAAAGAAAAATGGTATATTACTCTTCACCTAATGGGGGCTGAAGCTCATATCCCTGTTGAGTGGCCCAACCAACGTGATGAAGAAACGGATCCAAGTAATACAACCAGTGTTCAAAATTGTCAGAGCTTTGAAGTCCTTCGTACCGCAGCTTCAGTCTTCCCCCAATGTTTTCTACTACAGTAACAATCCAAGTGCTTAATGAGTCCTGGAAAGCCTGACATTCTAGCCGGGAACCTGGAGCAATGAGATCTAAAGGATTCCTCCCATTACGAAGCTGTAGGTAAGAAAGGGAAATGGTTAAAGAAGAGAAGTTGACTTAATGTAAAGGAGCCCTGGTGGTGCAATGGTTAAATGCTCGGCAGTTCGAACCCACCCACCTCCTCCGAGGAGCAAGGAGAGGAGCGACAAAGACCTTGAGATCTGCTTCTGTGAAGTTTACAGCCTCGAAAACCCTACAGGGCAGTTCTACTCTGTCACACAGGGTCGCTTATAAGTCAAAAATCGACTCAACGGCATGTAACAACAATATTTTTTTTAAAAAGTCAAGTTTTAAATGATCAAAAAGTAGCCTTTATATCAGATCTGTTCAAAAACCAGTGACTCTGAATTGCCAAATATCATACAAGCCTCTTACGATATCATTTCTAGGTGATATGAAAATGTTTATCTTAAAGAAAATTTACCTATAATGCAATAAAACTATTCTACTGGATCTCTAACTCTAGGGCTATGTTAGTTTCATTTAGTAAGAATTTTTAAATATCATCATTACTTATTCTCTGATTATAAAAGTAAATACGGTGTTAGTTTTTATATTTAGATCCTTGATCCATTTTGAGTTAGTTTTTGTATATGGTGTGAGGTACTGGTCTGTCTTCATTCTTTTGCACATAGAAACCCAGTTGTCCCAGAACCATTTATTAAAGAGGCTGTTTTTCCCCATTTGATGGACTTAGCACCCTTGTCGAAGATTAACTGACCACAGATGTGTACGCTTAACTCTGGGCTCTCAATTCTATTCCATTTGTCTGTATATCTACCATCATCCCCTGAAGTCTTCTTTGAACCAAAAAAAACAGCTTATCTTAATTAGTAAAGTATGCCTGCTTTGAGCATTGTGCTCTTTTAAAGAACTACATAAGATTAAATTGACAATAACAACTCAAAAGTTTGGCTGGAAAGCTTAGGGGGCAGTGAGTTTACAATCAGGTGGTGGAATAACTTGGAAAAGGATAGTGAGAATGGCAGCACAACCTGAAGAATGGAATCAATGTCACCGAATTGTACCTGTAGGAACTGCTGAAATGGTGTATCTTTGGCTGTTTGGACATTCACCAAAACAATTTTTTTTAAAAAGAAAATATGATCATCTTTAAAGAAAAAAACCAAACATGCCAAAAGTCAAAGTCCACTATAATCTCACCTCTGAGAAAGAACCATGAAAAACACTTGGGCATACTCTTGGAGATTGGGTTTTCTACACACAAGCCAACATCCATTTCTGTTTGTCTCTCTCTCCTATTTTTTTGAAAAATGGGATCACTGTATATTGTTTTTTCACTTTGTGTTCTTCACCTAATACATGATAAGTATCTTTCGAACCACCCACCTTTCAGTTAGCATCCGAGAACTTAACCCCTGCACTACCAGGGCTCCTTAAAGAACTCTTATAGCTCAATACTAAAAAGACAAATAACCCAATTAAAAAATGGGCAGACACATTTCTCCAAAGAAGATATACAAAATGGCCAATAAGTACATGAAAAGATGCTAAACATCATCAGTTGTTAAGGAAATGAAACTCAAAACCACAATGAGATATTACTTCACACATTAGGACGGTTATAACCAAAAAGATGATAACAAGTATTGGCAAGGATGTGGGGAAATCAGAACCTTCAAACATTGCCTGATGTGAATGTAAAATAGTAAATGAATGTTCACAATAGCATTACTCATTATAACTAAAAAATGGAAACAACTCAAATGTGCATCAACTGATGAATGGGTAAATATAATGTGGTATACTCATACAGTGGAATATTATTTAGCAGTAAAAAAAAGAAATAATGATACATGCTATAACACGGATAAACCTTGAAAATATTATGTAAAGTGAAAGAAGCCAGTCACAAACACCACATATTGTATGATTCTATTTATATGAAATGTCAAGAACAGGCAAATTTATAGCCACAGAATGTAGATAAGTAGTTGCTTAGGTCTGGGGATGAAGACAGGAAAGGAGATTGACTGCTAATGGGTACAGGGTTTCTTTTCAAGGAGATGACAGTGTCTTAAAATTAGATTGGGATGATGGCCGCACAACCCTGTGAATATACTAAAAAGCATTACATTGTACACTTTAAATAGGTGTATTGTATGACTGTGAATTACATCTCAATAAAGCTGTTTTTAAAGAGGATTTGCATGGCAGTCTCTGCAATTAAAAAATAATAATAAAGGCATTTGAACCCAGCATTTCACATATGCCACAGGGTGTTACTGACATGACGGAACGCGACAAGAAATAACTTAGAAATGTCATAACCAATAAAGTCATTTCACAAAAAAAAAAAACAATCTACTCTAACAAACCCAATAGCTACACTAATTTGAAAGAACTGCTGAAAGCAGGTAGGAGGTAGGACTACCTGCAATAGGTTCAGTCTCTTCTGAGCAAAAGAAAAGACAGTTTTAAGTCACCTGGTGCAGGAGTCACAAATGCCCACCCAGAAGGGCTGGTCAGGATGGACACAAGGAAGCAAACCCAGTGAGAGCCTGCCCACCTAGAATCAACTCCAGAATAAGAGCCCAAAGAGGCCACATTTTCCAACTATATAAAAGAACCTGGAAAACTGGCATCTCATGTGTTAGCAACTAATTCAGAAAATTTTTAGGCACTGGGCAAGCTACCAGTTTGTAACCTCTGAGGGTAAGTTAATTTAGCCAGTAAAGCAGAACCCTCTCAAAACCTATCCCTATATCTCTAGTAATAATGCCTGTTTGCAAAGGAGTGGTAAATGAGCAACCGATTTTAAGATTCCTTGGACTGGAGATATCCCTGAAGATTAGACAGGTTTCCCACACTGCTTGTGTATGTAGTAATACTCACGCCCTCCAGCAGCGGGACAGGGGGACTGCATGCTCCCGTGAGGGTCTGCCGCAGAAATGCAGCCCAGTCAGACACTTTATCTCTGATGCCTGCAGGAGGAGATAAAGGGACAATCACTCACACCATCAACCAAAGAACACCAGAAACCAAACTGCTTCTTAATCCAGTGCAAATGGTTTGGAGGTGTGTTTGTTACGCTAAGAATCCAATGTATTGTTTCTCCTTTGAAAGCTTAAAAAAAAAAAAAGGCCAAATGATCAAAATTCTCTATCAAAGACAGAGCTATTTCCTGATCAGCTCAGTAGCAGTTGTATACAAAACAAAGAGAATAGGCCCATTCCCTGTTACTATAATTTTATCCAAAAAGTACCTACTCTATTTTTTATTATGGAGATTTTCAAACATACACAGAAGTAGAGAAACTAACATAATGAATCTCCACGTACCCTAGCTTCAACAACTGTCACCTCACAGCCAATCCGTTTCAATTAGACCAGGAGTTAGCAAAACACAGCCTGTGGGCTAAATCCAACCCAGAGCTGCTTTTGTAAATAAAGTCTTATTGGACCACAGCCATGCCCATTTGTTTACATATTGTCTATGGCTGTTTTCACACTATACAGGCAGAGCTGAGTAGCTGTGACAGAGACTGTATGGCCTGTAAAGTCTAAAATATCTGCTATCTGGCCCTTTACAGCTAGTTTGCCAATGGTTTATATCTTCCCACACACCCTCATCCAAAAAACCAGTTGCCCTCAAGTCAACTCCAACTCATGGCAAACTCATGTGTGTCAGGGTAGAAGTGTGCTACATTGGGTTTTCAATGGCTGATGTTTCAGAAGTAGATCACCAGGCCTTTCTTCTGAGGTGACTTTGGGTCAACTTGAACCTCCAACCTTTTGGTTAGCAGCTGAGAGAGTTAACAGTTGGCACAACCCAGGGACTGCCCACCCCAACCCAGCCCTGGGTTATTTTGAAGCAACTTCCAGATAGCATACAATATCATCCATATATATTTCAGTATGGAATCCTGGGGGTGCAATGGTTAAGCGTTAGGCTGCTAACCAAAAGGCTGGCAGTTGGAATCCACAGCCGCTCCTTGGAAACCCTATGGGGCGGTTCTACTCTGTCCTACAGGGTCGCAATGAGTAGGAATCAACTCGATGGCCAAACAACTCTTTTTACCACAATAGCATCATTACACCTTTAACATTTTTTAAAATAATTCCTTAATATCACATATGCGTCCAGTGTTCAAATTTGTCTCGTAAATTATTTTTTAAATCTGTTTGATCAAATCAAGATCCAAGTAAGAGCCACACATTGCAAACTGTTGACATTATCTCGTCTCTTCTAATCTGTAGGCTCTCTGTCCTTTCTCCCTTCCACCCTCAACCCTCACTCTATCTTTTTCTTGCAGCATATTTGTTCAAAAACTAAGTCTTTTGTCCTAAATAGAGAGTTTTTCAGAGTCTGGTTTTCCTAGCTGCCTCTCTATGGTGACCAGCTGTCCCACTGTTCCCTGTATTTTCTATAAATCAGTATTTAGAGCCAGAGGTTTGATCAAATTCTGGTGTGACTTTTTTTTTTTTTGGCAAGATACTTCATAAGTAGAGTTGTATCTTTCCATCAAGAGGTATGTAAGGTCTGGTTGTCTCTCCTTATATAATTGTCAGCAGCTTTTAATGGTCACTGCATACATCCAATAATGCACTAGGAGCTAAAAATGGTGATATTCTAATTCTAGCACTCCCTCTTCATTTACTAACCAGGATACTTCTATAAAGAAAAACTTTTCTTCATCAACTATTTGATTACTCTGGGCATAGTTCATAAAAAGAAGGCAGGATACATGCTTGGTTCTGTTTATTCTTTCCCTGTATTTACCAGCTTTCAAAATTATGAGTTGGTTCCCTAGCATCTTCCAAAGGTGATGAAAGAAGGCGTTGTTTAGAAGTTTCTTTATGAAGGCATAAATTAAAACACATACAATGTGTTTCAAACCATTGCAGCTGTTGTCCTTGTTGATGAGCAGACTGTCCCACCTTTAACCAGAGGGAGTCTCTTCAGGGTGGCTCCTGAGTCCTTTTGACATGATCCTAGTAAGTACTCACTGATACCTTTTTTACTTTTTTGGTATGAAAAGATGTTCCCGGCTCATCTTAGACATTTCTGGCCCCCTTCTCGAATTGGCTACTTCCCTAAGGAGCCCTAATTCCTTTCAGTAAAAAAATGGTATTTAGAGATCATAATTAGGGTGTTGAAGGTGCTCACTGCTCCTGGGTTAGTCAATGTTTCTAGGCCTTTTCAGTGTCCAGAACTAGTAAATATTTTCTTCTTTTTTTACAAAAGATAAATCACATCCAGAGTTCATACTGATACTTCTAATACAAATTCAGGTAGATGGTGTTTTTTATGTAACCTCATCTATCTAAGCCCTATATCCTCTCTCCTGTGCTGAAAATACTAATTCTCAATTACACCAATTTAATTATTCATTTGTTTTACCATACAATACACAAACAACAGTTTCAAAATAATATCAACTCTACCACCAACAACAGGATTACTGAAAACAGCTTAAGTTTTTTTTGCAACTTCTTTTGCCCTTAGGGTATATCCCTAGTAGGGGTTTACATTCAAATTACCATATTTTAAAGTTACTGAAATAGTTCCTCTCTGCATGGTTATTCCATAACCTCCATACACAGTTGCACTGCTTTGTTTGATTGTTTTTTTGTTTTTTAGGAACTGCTTTTTTAAACTTTAGTTTAGTTTTATAGCTGTATAAAACATTTACATGGTTTAAAACTCAAATCGACAAAATATGGTACATTCAGAAAAATCTACCTTCTATCCTTGTCTGCTTCACTCTACTCCCTTCTTTCCTCACAGGTAGCTTTTGAAAATGATTTTATTTTGCAAAAAAATAAGTCCACACACATACACTCATATGCTCTCCTCCTCCTCAGTTCTGTACACATTTTCCTTTTATACACACACACACACACACACACACACACACATATATAAAAACAATATATCCTGGGTATACAATTCCTTGGTTGTATATAAATGGTCCTCATTTCTTTTTACCACTTACAGTAACTTTTACTGTTATAAAATACCCTTTTTTTTTTTTTTTTTGGTCTCTTGTAATGCTTTCTGATCTGAATTCCTCCTTTGTCAGATATCAGGACTGAAATTCCTGTTTTCTTCTTCAATTTGCATTTGTCTGTGTATCTTTGTTCACCTTTTTATTTTTACCCTTTCAGAATCTCTCTGTTTAGTATATCTCCTCTACACAGCACAGAACTGGATTTTGTATTGTGAGCCAATCTGATTTTTTTTTACTTTTAATAGGAGAGTAGATCAACATTTCTCGGTATTATCTATATGGCCTCAATTCTATCATATTGTTAAATTTATTATATAGTCTTTCACTATTCTATTGTATCTGCACACACACTTTCTCTTTTTAAATCTATCGTTTGGCATTTTGAAAGGTTTATATTTTATTCTACTGGTTACCTTTATACTAATACCTTTATATAAAATTTTTAGCCCTCTCTATTTTCAATAAACAATACTGAAATTAGCTATAATGTTTTCTTTTTTCTCCTCTCCTTCAGCATCTCATTTTAGATAATATCCTTTTATTCTCAGTTAACACTTAAAAGGCAATTAGTTAAATTACACCAAAATAAAGCTGCTTTAGAAAAAAGAAAGGCATTAAGTGAGCTTATAAAACTATTCACATCCTCTCCCCACTGTTGTTCCATATTTTTCATAGTTATACTTTATCTACATTGTCAGAGCATGTAGTCAATATGCACTATACCAAAACCAGCTGCCATTGAGTCAACTCTGACTCCTGTTAATGACCCCCATGTGTGTCAGAATAGAACTGTGCTCCAGAGGGGTTTCAACTGCTGATTTTTTGGAAGTATATTGCCAGGCCTTTCTTAGAGGTGCCTCTGGGTGGACTGAAATCTACACCTGTTCGGTTAGCAGCCGAGCATGTTAACTGTACTACCCAGGGACTCCAGTATATACTCTACTGTCTCCCTTATAACCATCATTTAGTCTAAGCTGTACATCTACATATGTATCTACTATTTCACTACCAGTTCTTACGCTGATGTTTCTTCATTCATTTTGGTCTTCTGAAGTTTATTCTCTAGTAGGTTCCTTAGGAAGGGCTCATGAGAACAATATTCCTTGAGTCCTTACGTGTTTATAACAATTTGCATATATGGTCTTTATATCCGAAGTTCAGTTTGGCTAAACAGAAAATCTTTAGTTCATTTTTTCTTTCACTGAATTTCTTAAATGTTAACCCATTGTCTTCTGGCATGAAGCACTGCTGTCAATAAGTCTGATGACAACCTTGTTTTCCTTTCCTTACAAGAAACTGGGTCTTTTTGCCTAAATGACTAAGAGATTACTTTTTGCTTTAAAATTCAACAATTTTATTAGAATATATTGATGTAGTAGTTCTCATTTGATTTTCTCAGGTACACGGTTGGCCTTTTCAATGTGCATTTCAAATCCTCTTTTATTTCGGTAAAGTTTTATCAAAATATAGTACTTATAAGACTTTAGAATTCTTCAGGGACTTCTATTTTATAAATGTTAAATCATTTTGCCTATTTATATCATTTTTCTCAAATCATTTTTATCTCTATTTCTTTTTGATTTCAAAAGTTTTTCTCTTTATCTACTATTTCTCTTCAGATATTATCCATGGTGTTGATTCATTCTTGTGCTCGTTTTAATTTACCTTTCATTTCTATCTTCTTGAAAATTCCTAGTTCTTGCTTAAGTTTTACCTTTTCTCTTTTCAAATCTTCTTTTCCTCCAATCTCATTCTTTAATTTTTCTTTTATTTATGCTTTTTTTTAACTGCTTCTATCATTGTTACTGGAGCCCTGGTGGCACAGTAGTTAAGAGCTCGGCTGCTAACCAAAAGACTGGCAGTTTGAATCCACCAATCACTCCTTGGAAACCCTATGGGGCAGTTCTACTCTGTCTTATAGGGTCGCTATGAGTCCCAATCAACTTGACAGCAACAGGTTTTTTTGGGGTTTATCGTTGTTACCAATTTATTTTAGCTTGTTTTGAAATATTTTTATCTGATACAGTGTTCATCTCTTTTTTGGTTGTTTCTCTGGAAGAACATCATCCTCTCCTTTTTCTTTTTATCTTATGATAGCCTGGTATGGGATTCGACTTAAGTCTTTTCTGTTGCTCATGTTTAAATGAGACGAATCTTCCTATACTCTTAGGATGAGATGGTGGGCCAGGCAGCTTTGCTGTTTGTACAGCTCCCACTTATATTGTTTTTCACAAAGTGTTAAAAATATATATATATGGTCTGTTAGAAGCCCACAGGCACTATAGCATCCTAACACCCAGATCTTCATTTCTAAATAGATTCTCCACTAAAAGAAACCAGGACTTCTTGAGAAAATGGCTGATTTCAGGGTTGGGGCAGGTAAAGGCTTCTTGAGCCAGAAAGTAAGAAACTGTTCAAAGAATGAGGACATGTCAAAGGACACAATAGATGGCTTTAAGGGTACCCACTGACCAAATCCAGGACCAGCTGAGCATCAAAATAAATAATGATAGTACTGAATAAAGTAAGAATCCATGAATCCACATTGACAGACAGACAGACATAAATGAGAAAGGAAAGCTCTTTCTGTACTAGGAAAGACAATTAAGAAAGTAGAAGGAATTAAAAAAACACCATTTGGTAACCATTACAGTAACAGTAATAATTATAATTTATAGAAATTATCAATTGATGCTAAAAATACTGGGTGCAAGTTTGAGAAGTAATGGGATGTTTACATAGATAGTCTCAAAAGTATCTTCCCACAAGATAATAATTAATTAAAAAGGGGAAAAGAGTAATTTTACTGTGGAAAAACCTGGCATATACTACCTCAGTTAGGTGATGAAAATTAGTATCACCAGTAATAGGACAAATCAGCAGTACGTGTCTCCTGATACCAGGCACTAAAAGGACACAGAACCACTGCTGTGTTTTTCTACCAAAAGCGCACAACCTGAATCTAAGTAAACATTGTTATTGTTGTCAGTTGCCACTGAGTTGATTCCGACTCATGGCAGCCCCATCTGTGTAGCGTTGAACTGCTCCATAAGATTTTCAAGGCTGTGACCTTTTGGAAGCAGATCGCCGGGCCTTCTTTCAAGGAGCTTCTAGGTGGGTTTGAACCGCCAGACTTTCAGTTGAGTACTTAGTCGTTTGTGCCATCCAGAGCCTCCTCAGGAAAACATTAGACAAATTGCAGGACATGCTACAAAATAACTGGCCTGTACTCTTAAAAAATATCAAGACCAAGAAAGGCAAAGAAAGGTTAAGAAGACTAAAGAGACAGGACAACCAAATGCAATGTGTGCTTCTGGACTGGATCATGGATCAGGAAAAGAAATAGGACCTAATATATCTTTCAAAAATATCGAAGTCACGAAAGTCAAAGAAAGTCTGAGGGACTGTTCTAGATTAAAGGAAATGTGGACAACCGAATGCAATACAAGATCCTAGATTTTCCTTTAGTAAAAAATATACTGGGAGAACTGGTTAAAACAGAATAAAGCTTGAAGATTAAATATTAGTATTATATCAAAGTTAATTTTCCTGATTTTCATATTGTACTATGCTTATGAATGTCCTTGTTTTTAGGAATACACTGAATAAAAGGGCACCATGTCTACAACTGACTCTCAAATGGTTTAGAAAAACTGTGTGTGTGTGTGTGTGTGTGTGTGTGTGTGTGTGGAGAAAGAGAGAAGGATAATGTAAATGTGGTAAAATGTCAGCATTTGGGGAAACAGTCTCTAGGAATTTTCTACACTATTTTTGCAATTTCTGTATACCCGAAATTATGCCAAAATAAGAAGTTAAAAGAAAAACATATAAGGTCTGGTATTTTCTTAAATCTTAAGTCTCTACTCCCCTTTCATCTGATCCTTCTCTTTCTTTTGCCCTTACTGTCTCTGTCCTGCTTAATTTGGATTCTACTCCCAGTAGGCTCCTTCCTAGAAGAGGGCTTCAGCTGGTTCACTGTAAGAGTTCATAGGGCCAGACTGCTTGGGACTGAGAAGGAGGAGGGCAATAGAAATAGAAACAGAACCAACAGCACAGTAATCTGGCCCAGTGTGCTTAAAGACAACCAGCCCTCCAAGTCTCAAATTCAAAGAGCTTCGCAGTCTTACAGGATGACAGGAAACTGACAGTCCCTGTGATAAACCTGAGGCTCTTCAGAGCCCAGAAAACAACTTTAACAAATAGGGAAATGTGTATTTTTTTAACAAAATATTTTCATTCAAAATGTCAACATATAACAGTTGAATAAACCTATATGCTTGGGAGATGTCCACATCTCAAGACTGTGGACAGCTAAAACTTTCCTGCAACAATATCACCATCATGTTTTGATAGGAAGTATTTTCTGACCTTCCGGGGCTTCGAGGGTCTTCTTATTCTGCTCACACCATCCAATGGGGTAGAGGTCTGTCTTCCTGATGTCACACCAGAAGTCTGCTTTCCGGTCCTCCCCGTAGCCATCATAGCGGAGGAGGAGCAACTGCTCGCAGGCGGTAATGACAGTGGCAACCCAGTAGGTTTCAGGATCTGCCTTCACAGCCACCTCCAGTTTCATCCCAGGAGCAAATCCATTCTGCAGACGTGTGTCCACCTGAGCAGGGAAATGTTATTAACCATCGGACAAGTATCTCACATATATTTCTTTGGTCAAATTCTTTTTTTAAGATTTAACACTTCTAAAGTACTAAATGCAGTAGAATCTTATTAAGGGAAACCTGAGAAATTCCAATTCTAACTCACAGGAGTGATCCAAACAAAACAGAGGAATAGCAATGCTCTCTCTGTTCCATCTGGCACTGAAGAAAAGGAATTTTAATAGAACTCAATACTTTCACCAAAGCAGTCTATTATGATTACATAAAATGTTTTCTATAAAGCATACAATCATTAAATGTTCACCATTTTAACAGCCTTCAACATGTTAAGAGTGATTTCTAGACCATTCAGAAGAAAATTTATGAAACTGAAAAGGGGCAAAAATAAGCTATGATGACAGTAAATTAGTGTAATATGTACCATATGTAGGGATCCATACTTCCCAGTTTGCCAAAAGCAGTCTGTGTTTACACCTGTTATCCTTAATAATTAGCAATGTTCCCTTTCTCTCTCAAAAATGCCCAACTTAGATGATAAATTATATGGTCACAAAGGTATGGGTTCCAATTCTGGAAGTATTTTATGTGTATGCTAAAATTAATGAGTAAATACACTGTGGACAATAGGGGCTAGGTTTCTCACTGTAGGAGAAATAAGTTACAAATAAAGAAAAAGACCAGAATGAATCATGTGGTGTTGGCCTGGAATCAGAGGTATTAGAATGAGCTCATGATGACAGACAAGACAGACAGACAGGCAGGCAGGCAGGCAGGCATATACACATAAAGTATGAACATGTACGTGTACGTTAAATATACATATAAAAACCCACTGACACTGAGTTGATTTCGGCTCATAGCGACCCTACAGGACAGAGCAGAACTGCCTCGTAGGGTTTCCAAGGCTATAATCTTTCTCCCGCGGAGTGGCTGGTAGATTTGAACTGCCAACCTTTTGGTTATACATAATACGTATTTCCTAGCTCTATGAATTGAGAGGCCCTAGAAGTAATGAGGAGCCCTGGTGGTACAATGGTTAAGTGCTCGGCTGCTAACTGAAAAGTCAGCAGTTCAAACCCACCAATGGTGGGAGAGAAGACCTAGCGATTTGCTCCCATAAATATTATAGCCTAGGAAACCCTATGGGGTAGTTCTATTCTGTCATATAGAGTTGCTATGAGTCAAAATCAATTTGATGACACACAACAACAAGAAGTAATAAAGGGGTCCCTGGGTGGCGCAAACACTTAAGCACTCAACTACTAGCCAAAAGGTTGGCGCTTCAAACCCACCCAGAGGTAGCTCAGAAGACAGGGCTGGCAATCTGCTTCCGACAGGTCACAGCCTTGAAAACCCTATGGAGTTCTACTCTACACATGAGATCGCCATGAGTCAGAAGCAACAAGTAATGATACCTCAGTACCAAAAAACCAAACCAAACCCATTGCCCTTGAGTCAATTCCAACTCACAGTGACCCTACAGGATAGAGTAGAACTGCCCATAGAGTTTCCAAGTCTTTACAGAAGCAGACTGCCACCTCTTTCTCCCATGGAGCAGCTGGGAGGTTCAAACTGCCAACCTTTTGGTTAGCAGCCGAGCATTTAGCAAGTTTAGTGTCTTGGTTTCTTTATTTTTTTAATTGTATTTTTTGGTGAAAGTTTACACAGCATATTAGGTTCCCATTTAACAATTCCTATACATACTGTTCAGTGCCATTGGTTACATTTTTCACAATGTGCCAGCATTCTCATCATTTCCACTCTGGTTGTTCTGCTTCCATTCATCTAGCTTCTCTGTGACCTCCCTCCCCCCTTACCTTCTCATTTTTGCTTTATGGTAAATATTGACCGTTTGGTCTCATACAGATGATTATTTAAAGGAGCACAGTACTCATGGGTGGTATTGTTTATTTTTTAAGCCAGTCTATTACTTGGCTGAAAAGTGACCTCCAGGAGTGGGTTCAGTTCCGAGTGTAAAGTTCTAAATACCATCTTCTTAAAAAAAAAAAAAAAAGCTCCATGGAGAAATGACAATACGAGACTGGCATATCTTGTGATGTTCAAAAAATGAAATGCTCAAAATATGATAGAGGCATGTCGAAAGGACACTGGAAACAACTTGAAGGATCTCCCAATGGCTGTATCTGTGACAATCTCAGCAATAAAATAATGATAGTAATGGATTATATAACCCATAAATTTAAATAAATATCCATGAGTCCATACCTGACATACTTCAAAAGTGACAAGGTTATGAAAGACAAAAGGAGGAATTATTACACGCTGGAAGAGACTATGGAGACATGACAATTGGATGCAATGTGGGAATCAATAATTTCCCTTTATATATCATGAGATTTTGCTCCTTTGTTCTGCTTACTGTGGTGAATTACACTGGCTGATTTTTAAAGCATCTTGCATTCCTGAATAACCAACTTGTTATAGATATATTATCCTTTTCAAATACAGCTACATTCAGTTTGATCTTAGTTTGTATATGGATTGTTTTACTTCTACATGAGTGTCTGTAATATTCATTTTTCGTAATATTCTTATTAGGTTTTGTTACCACAGTTATGCTGATTTCAAAACAAGTTGGAGGCTATTTCTCTTTTTGCAACCTTTGAAAGAGTTTGTGTAAAACTGGAACTTTTTTTTCTTTAAATATCTCGAAAACTTTACTGGTGAAGTCATCCAGGCCTACAGTATTTTCTTTGTAGAAAGCTTGCTAACCACTGATTCAATTTCTTTAATATTTATAAAATTTTTCTATTTCTTCTAGTATCTATTTTGTTACACTGTTTTTCTAAGAATGTATTCATTTCATCCTAAGTTTCACAGTTAATAGCATAAAATGCAGTATTTTCTTGGTGGGAAGCTTGCTAAACTACAGATTCAATTTCTTTAATATTTATAAAATTTTTCTATTTCCTCTAGTATCGATTTTGTTTTCTAAGAATGTGTTCATCTAAAATTTCATATTAGCATAAAACTTTCAGGAAATTTTTCATAGAATTCTGTATGTTTTTTTAATACATGCAGACTCTAATGATTTGACTTTTTTCATTTCTAATATTGGCTATTTCTGCCTTTTTCTTTTTTTTGATCAGTGTTGGCAAGATATTATCAATTAATTAGTGTTTTCAAACAATCAACTTCCAGCTTTGTTGTTCCTCTCTATTTTATATTTCATTTATTTCCCATCTTCATAATTTCTTTCTACTTTAATATTAATGTACTTAAAAAAAAACTTCTTAGGATAAATCAGCCAAGGTTCATTGATTTTTCAGCTTTTCTTTTTCTTCTTGTATGTAAGGCTATACAGGGTTCCCATTAATCACAGCTTCAGATGAATATCACAAGTCTGATGTGTAGTATTTGAATTACTAATTCAGTTCAAAATATTTTTAAATCTCCACTGTGAACTCTTCCTTAAACCACAGGTTATTTAAAAGCTATTTCTAAATTTCCAAACAAATGGGGATTTTCTACTTATCTAAACCATATACTTTCAATACTTTAAAATTATCAAGACTTGTCTAATATGGCCCAGCAATTTTTATAAATGTTATATGTACTTAAAAAGAATACAGATTCTGCAGTTGTTGGGTAATATGTTCCATATACATCCAATCAGGTCAAGTTTGTTTATCTTTTTCAAATTCTCTATATTCTTACTCATTTTTTGTCTGATTATTCTATCAGCTACTGTGGAAAAAGTGTGCTCAGATCTTCCAAGATGGAATATTTATCTACTTCTCTTTGTAATTCTGTCAATTTTTTGTTTTATATATTTTGAGGCTACCTTATTAGGTGTATACAAATTTACGAATCTTCCTGGTGAATTTAATTTTTTTTTTTTTTTTAAATCATTGTGAAGCTTCTCTGTTTATCTATAGTAGCAGTTGGAAAACATTTTCTGAATAGGGCCTGATAGTAAATAATTTAGGCTATGTGGGCCATTTGGTCTCTGTCGCAATTACTGAACTCTGTTTTCCAGCACAAAAGCAGTCAAACACAATACCTAAATGAATGATTGTGGCTATATCCAAAAAAATCTTTATTCACAAAAACAGGCAGTGGGCCAAATCTGGTGACAGGTCATAGTTTGCTAACCTTTATCTATAGTAATAGTTTTTGTCCTAAAGTCTACTTTGTTGGTATTATTGCAGCTACATCACCTTTATTTTGGATTGTATTTACAAAATATATCTTTTCAACCCTGTCTTTCAAAACTTTAATCTGGTGCCATCGAGTCAATTCCTACTCACAGTGACCCTATAGGACAGAGGAGGACTGCTCCATAGGGTTTCCAAGGCCATAATCTTTACAGAAGCTGACTGCCACATCTTCCTCCCGCAGAGTGGCTGGTGGGTTCAAACTGATGACCTTTTGGTTAGCAGTCAAGTGCTTAACCACTGTGCCACCAGGGCTCCTTCTTCAAAGTTTTAGTACCTGTTATTTTAGAGGTATTTCTTATAAGCAGCATATAGTTGGATTTTGTGGTGTTTTATATAGTCTGATGATCCTTGCTTTTAAATTGGAGGATTCAGTCCATTTATATTTAATTCAATTAACAGACTATTTTGGGGGTATATCTGCCATTTTATTTTTGCCTTCTATTTGTCATAAATCTAATTTTTAATAAATATAAGATTATTCAGGGTTATCTACTTCTTCCTGAGAGAACTTTGGCAGTTTGTATCTTTCAAAGAATTTGTCCATTTTATCTAAGTTGTCAAGCTTATGAGCAAAGAGTTGTTTGTAATATACCCTTATTATCCTTTTAATGTCTGTAGAGTCTGTAGTGATGTCCCCTCTTTTTCCCTGATCATTGTATTATTTGTCTCCTCTCTTTTTTTCTGGGTAGTCTGCATAGAGGTTTGTCAGTTTATTGATCTTATCAAAAACCAACTTTTCTTTTCACTGATATTCTCTACTGTTTTTCCCTTGTCAATAACAACTGATATTTACTTTTACCTTTTTTATTCACTTTTTTCTGTTTTACTTGGGTTTAATTTGTTCTTCTTTTTCTAGTTTCTTAATCTGGAAGCTTAAATCATTAATTTGAGACCTTACATCTTTTTTAATATAAGCATTTAATATATTTATTTCCCTCTCAGCACTGCATTAGCTGCATCCCACAAATTTTGATACATTGAGTATTCATTTTCATTCAATTAAAACGACTTTCTAATTTCTCTTGTGGTTTCTCTTTGACTCATTAAGTGTTGTTTAATTTCAAAATATATGGGGATTTTCTGGACATGTTTCTATTATTAACTTCTAGTTTGGTTCTAACATAGTCTGATGATTTGCAATGATTTCAATTCTTTTAAATGTTTTAAGGTTTGCTTTATAATCCAGAATGTGGTCTATCTTGTTAAATGTTCCACATGCATTTAAAAACTTTTTTTTTTTTTTTTTTTTTGTATTCTGCTGCTAGGTGTTCTATAAACATCACTTTGATAATGTTGGTTGATAGTGTTATTTAGAACTTCTATATCCTTGTTGATTTTAGGCATACTTGTTTTATCTGCTACTGAGAGAGGACTACTGAAATTTCTAACTATAACTGCAGATGGGTCTAGTTTTCTTTTCAGTTCTATAGTTTTTGCTTTGCATATTTTGAATCTGTTGTTAGATGCATATACATTTAGGACTGTAATGTCTTCATGATGAACTGATCTTTTATCGTTATATAATGTCTCTCCTTATCCCTGGTAACAGTTGTTGTTCTGAAGTCTACTTCTTCTCATAATATTTTTTGATCAGTGTTTGCACTGCATATCTTTCTCCATCTTCCTACTTTAAACTTACCTATGCGTTTATATTTAAAGTGTGTTTATGTAAACAGCATATAGTTGGATCTTGTTTTTTTAATCAGATGTGACAATATCTGTCTTTTAATTGGTGTGCTAAGGCTATTTATACTTATTTATTCATGTGGTTGGATTAAACTCTAAATATTGCTACTGGTTTTCTATATACCATCTCCATTTTTTCTTTTTCTGTCTTCTATCATTTAATGAAGAAGCCCTGGTGGTGCAATGGTTAAGTGCTCAGCTGCTAACTGTGGTTCAAACCTACCAGCGGCTCCACGAGAGAAAAGACCTGGCGATCTGCTCCCATAAAGACTTCAGCCAACAAAACCTATGGGGCAGTTGTACTTCGTCCTGTAGGGTCACAATGAGTCGAAATCGACTCGATGGCACACAACAACATTATTTAATGAATATTTTTTTATTCCATTTTATCTCAACTATTGGCTTATTATTTTTACTTCTATTTTGAAAAATTTTAATGTGGTTCAAGGGTTTAAAATATGCCCAGGCTACTTACAAATAATAGTATACTGCTTTACATGTAGTGTAAAAGCTTTACAACCGTACACTCCCAAATCTTCCCTCCCATCCTTATGCTATTATAGTCATGCATTTTATTTTTGCATACACTATAAGCACACAATACATAGCTAATTTTCCTTCACAGTTATCTTTCAAAAATATTAAAAATAAGGGAAAAATGAAATTTATACCTGTTTTCATTTACACCATTTCCATTGTTCTCTGTTAAGATCCAAGTTTCTATCTAGTATCAAATTCCTTCTCCCTAAGAATTTCCTTTATTACAATTTTTAATGGTAAAAATACATATAACAAAACTTTTGCCATTTCAACATTTTTTTAAGTGTACAATTCAGTGACATTATGTTCATTATGTTGAGTAACCATCACCACTATTCATTTACAAATTTTTCCATCACCCTTAACACAAACTCAGTGCCCCCTAAGCATTGACTTCCCCTTACCCCCTCCCTCCGCCCCAGTAACCACTAACAAACTTTGGTCTCTGTACATTTGCCTATTCTAGATATTTCATATAAGTGGGATCATACTGTATTTGTCCTTTAGTGACTGACTTATTTCACTCAGCACAAAGTTTTCAAGGTTCATCCATATTGTAGCATGTACCAGGACTTTATTTCTCTTTATGGTTGGAGTCGTGGTGGCGCAGTGGTTAAGAGCTCAGGCTGCTAACCAAAAGGATGGCAGTTCGAATCCACCAGCCGCTCCTTGGAAACCCTATGGGGGCAGTTATACTCTGTCCTATAGGGTCACTATCAGTTGGAATCAACTCAATGGCAGTGGGTTTTGTTTTGTTTTTTATGGTCAAGCAATATTCCATTCCACCACCTGTCTGTCAGTTATACTGTGAATGGCCTGTGTGTTACGGTGACAACGGAAGCTGTGTCATCAGTATTTCAAGTAGCAGCAGGATCACCCACGGTGGCCAGGCTGCAGGAGATCTTCCAGCCTAAGACAGACTAGAAAGAAAGGCATGGCAATCTACATTCGAAAATTAGCCAGTGAAAACCTTACCGATCACAGAGTATTGTCTAGGACTTTGATCTGGTTACTTTGAATACAGCATCAGGAGGGAACAATTTGCTGCATAAGGGCATCACGTTTAGCAAAGTGGAGGCCAGCAATCATGAAGATGTAAGGGGATGAGCCAACATTTTGTTCTATTATATATGGGGTCACCATGAGTCAGAGCCGACTCATCTGCAACTACAACAATATTCCATTGAATGTATGTACCACATTTTGTTTATTCATCTGTTGATGGACATTTAGGCTGTTTCCACCTTTTGACTATTATGAATACTGCTGCAATAAACATCAGTGTACAACTATCTGTTTGCTATCAATTCTTCTGGGTATAGACCTAGAAATGGAATTTCTGGGTCATATGGTAATTCTATGTTTAACTTTTTGAGAAATCACCAAACAGTTTTCCACAGCAGCTGTACCATTTACAATCCCACCAGCAGTTAATGAGGATTCCAGTGTTTCCACATCCTCACTAAAACCTGTTGTTTTCCTTTTTTTTAATGACAGCCATCTTAGTAGGAAGTGAAGTGATATGTCATTGTGGTTTTGGTTTGCATCTCCCTAATGACTAATGAGGTCGCTAGGTGGTGCTAATGGTTTGCGCTCAACTCCTAACCTAAAGGTCGGGGGGAGGGGGGGTTAAACCCACCGAGTGGTACAGCAGAAGACAGGCTTGGCGATCTGCTTCTTTAATTTCTTTCAGGAATGTGTAACAGTTTTCAGTGTGCAAGTCTTTCGTTCTCTTTGGTTAAATTTATTCCTAGTATTTATTCTTTTAGCTGCTATTGTAAATGGAATTGTTTCTTTAATTTCCTTTTCAGAATGCTCATTGCTGATGTATAGAAATCCAATGGATTTCTGTGTGTTGATCTTATATCCGGCTACTTTGATGAATTCATTTATTAGCTCTAATAGCTTTCTTGTTGTTGATTTTTGTTCATTCCATACAAATGAATTTCTAATTTTAGATATTTACATCTTCTCTCTTTCTTTGTTATTCTAGCTAAAGCTTTGTCGATTTATTTTTTCAAGAACAACTTCTGGTTTCGTTATTCTCTCTCTTGTTTTTCTATTCTCTATTTCATTTATGTCTGCTCTGATCTTTGTTATTTCCTTCCTTCTAATAGCTTTGGTTTGCTCTTCTTTTTAGTCCCTCAAATTGTAAAGTTAGGTTGTTGATTTGAGATCTTTCTTCCTTTTTAATGCAGGTATTTACTGCTATAGATTTTCCTTTAAGCATTGATTTCACTGCATCCTCTAAGTTTTGGTATGTTGTGCTTTTATTTTCATTCAATCCTAAGTATTTACTGATTTCTCTCTTGATTTCTTCCTTAATCCACTGGTTGTTTAATAGTATGCTGTTTAATTTCCACATATTTGTGTATTTTCCAGTTTTCCTTCTGTTATTAATTTCTAGTTTCATTCCATCATGGTCAGAGGAGAAGATGTGCATGATTTAAATCTTTTTAGATTTATTGAGATTTGCTTTGTAACCTAACATATGGTCTATCCTGGAGAAAGATTCATGTGCACTGGAGAAGAATATATATACTGTGCTGTTGTTGGATGGACTATACTACATATGTCCGTTAGGTCTAGTTGGTTAAAGGCATTGTTGAAATCTTCTATTCGTTTACTGATCTACTTTACAGATGTTCCGTCCATTATTGAAAGTGATATATTAAAGTCTCCAACTATTATTGTAGAACTGTCTATTGACTCCTTCAATTCTGTCAGTGTTTGCGTTATATATTTTGGGACTCTGATGTTAAGTGCATATATATTTATGACTGTTACATTGTTTTCATGAATTGACTTTTTATCATTATATAATATCCTTCTTTGTCTCTTATAACCAATTTTGACTTATAGTGTATTTTGTTAGATATTAAAGTTACCACCCCAGCTCTCTTTTGGTTACTATTTGCATGGAGTATTTTTTTCCCATCCTTTCCCTTTCAACATATTTGTGACTCTGGGCCTAAGATGTGTCTCTTATTGACATCATATATTTGGATGTTTTTTTTTTTTTTTAATCCATTCTGCCACTATGACTTTTGACTGGATCATTTAATCCATTTACATTCACAGTAATTACCAATAAGGAAGCATTTGCTTCTGCCATTTTGTTATTTGTTTTTTGTGTCTTATACTTTCTGTGCCCTTATTTCTTCCAGTACTGCCAACATTTGTGTTGTTGGTTTTTTTATAGTGGTCCATTTTGATCCCCTTCTCCTTTTCTTTTCTGTATATTTTTTCAGATATTTTCTTTATGGTTAACATGAGGATTACATTTAACATCTCACATTTATAATAACCCTTTAAAATTAATACCAATTTAACTTTAGTAACATATACTCTATACTGCTCCTTCCTCTCCCACCCATTTATGTTGTTGTTATGACCTATTACATTTTTATACAACACGTGCCCTCTAACATAATGTCATGGACTGAATTATGTCCCCCCAGAAATGTGTCAGTTTGGCTGGGCCATGATTCCTGGTACTGTGTGGTTTTCCTATGTGTTGTAAATTCTGCCTCTATGATGTTAAAGAGGGAGGAGGGGTGGCAGTTGTGTTAGTAAGGCAGGACTCAATCTACAAGACTGGATTGTGTCCTGAGGCAATCTCTTGAAATATAAAAGACAGAAGTGAGCAGAAAGACAGGGGGACCTCATACCATCAAGAAAGCAGTGCCGGGAGCAGAGAATGTCCTTTGGACCACGGTCCCTGCACAGAGAAGCTCCTAGTCTGGGGGAACACTGTAGAGAAGAAGGCCGACAGAGAGAAAGCCCTCCCCTAGAGCTGATGCCCTGAATTTGGACTTTTAGCCTACTTGATTGTGAAGAAATAAATTTCTCCTTGTTAAAGCCATCCACTTGTGGTATTTCCGTTATAGCAGCAGTAGATGACTAAAACACATAAATTTATACTTACCATATTTTTACGCAAACGCCTTCTGTGTTCTGCTGCTGCCTGCGCCCTCCTCCCGTGAGATATTTTCATAAACATGCTATGCTAATTTTTTTTTTTAAACAGCAACACATGGAAGATGATTGACATGGTGATGCTCGTGAGGGTGTCTCATGGACGGAGGGTGCAGGTGGCAAATAAATGCAGAGGGCGCACATTTTCTGCATAAAAGTACAGTATTTTTATACGTTTACCATTATATAGCATGAATGACATAACAACTAGAATTACCAATCAAAAATACCTTTAAACTGGCCCTTATATTTGCCAATAAAATTACTCTTAATGGAGATCTTTTTTTACTTTGTATGGCTTAGAGTTACTGTCTAATAACCTTTCCTTTCTATCTGAAGGTCTCTCTTTAGTACTTTCTGTAAGGAAGTCTGTAAGGGAGGTAATGACCTCCCTCAGCTTTTATTTTGGAATTTCTTAATTTTTCTCTCATTCCTGAAGGACGGTTTTGCCGGATATGATATTCTTGATAACAGTTCTTTCTTTTGGCACTTTAAATATGCCATTCCACTGCCTTCTGGCCTCCAAGGTTTCTGAGGAGACACTGTCACTTAATCTTAAGCATCCTTAGTACGTGACAACTTGCTTCTCTATTACTGCTTTCAGGATTCTTTGTCTTTACTTTTTGAGAGCTTGATTATAATGTATATTTGTGTGGACCTCTTTGGGTTTATCCTACTTGGAATTCATTGAGCTTCTTGCATTTATAGATTGATTTGGAAAGTTTTCTGCCATTATTTCTTTAAATATTCTTTTCCTCTACTTCCTTCTGGGATTCCTATGTTGCATATGTTAGTTCACTTGATACTGTCCAACATTTCCATTAAGCTATGCTCAGCAGTCTTGAGCCTTCTCTCTTGTTACTCTTCAGATGCCATAATTTCAATGACCTTATATTTTAGTTCCCTGATTCTTTCTTCTGCCAGTTCAAATCTGCTGCTAAGTCCTACCAATGAGTGTTCATTTCAGTTATTATATCTTTTAGTTCCAGTATTTCTATTTGGTTTCTTTTTCTATTGTCTGTTTCTTTATTTATGTTCTCATTTGTTCATGCACTGTTTTCTGAATTTCCTTTAGTTCTTTGTCTTCCTTTAGTTTTTTTTAGTTTAATATTGTTGTATTATATTTTTCCAGTCTGTTCATTATCTGGGTTTCCAAAGGGATGCTTTCGTCCCTTTTGCCTTGTTCTTTTGAATGGGCCATCATTTCAAGTTCCTTTGTGTGCCTTGTGATCTCTTGTTGAATCTGGGACATTAGAATGTTATAAAGTGTTAATTAGCTTTATCAATTCCCCCGTATACATGGTGAATTCAAAAGCACTAATTTCTGACAAAACACTTAGGCAGGCGTAGTCCTCCAGTTTTGTTCACTGCTCCTGCCCTTACCCTGTGAGACCTCTGATTCAGGCGAGACTGACATTTCAGTCCTTCAGCAATTCCCAAATGAATCTGAAAACACACACTGATCAATGTGCCCTTAGCCAGGCACAGGCTCCAGTCCTTGCTCATTGCTCCCTCCCCTGCTCTGTGAGGTTTATGATTCAGGCCCGACCAAGGCCCCAGAACTTCAGGCCACACCTCGACCAGTAAGAATATACATCCTGAACAGTCTGCCAGGAAGATCTGCCCCCATTTCCTTCAGAGCCAGAGATGTGGGCCCTTCTTAGTACACAGGAGAGCTATGGGTCAGCTAGAACTGCCACATCAGGAGGGGGAAAGGTGGGAACAGTGGAAGAAGAGGTCTTTCTACCATTTGAAATTCAACTTCATCTTTTTTCAGTTTGCAGCTCCATTCTGCTGTCCTTTCCATTTTCAGGATTCTTACAGGGTACAGATTTCTAGTTGTTTTTGTTGGTGGTTTTGTGGGGAGGGTTGGGATCCTAGACCTGCTCATGTTGTCATCTTCCAAGCACCCTTCCCTTTAATATTTTTTTTGCAGGGCAGGTCTCCTGGTAATTAATTCTTTCAGGTTTCATTTTCCTGAAAACAATCTTTATTTCTGCTTCATTTTTGGAAATTTTCACTGAGCATGGAATTCTGGATTGACAGATTTCTTCTTTCAACACTTTAAAGATGTAACTCCACAGTCTACTGGCTTGCATGATTTGCTATAATTAATATCTTTGTTCCTTTGTATGTGTCTTTTTCTCTCTAACTGGCTTCAAGATTTTCTCTTCTTCTTTGGTTTTCAGTAAAATGATGTGCTTAGGTGGATTCTGTCTTTTTGTTTGCTTGTCTGTTTAGTCTCTGAGCTTCTTAAATCTGTGGTATGAAGTCTTTCTTTAGAAAATTTTTGCCATTATCTCTTCAAATATCTTTTCCTCTCTCCTCTTTCTCCTTCTGAGATTCCAATTACATATATGTTAGACTTCTTGATATTGTCCCACAGCTGTGGAGTATTCTGCTCTGTGTCGTCTCCACTCTTTTTTATCTCTACATTTCAGTTTGGGTAATTTCTATTGACCTATCTTCAAGTTCACTGATCTTCCGATGATCCTATCAAAGGCATTTATCAACTCTGTTACCAAGGCTTTTCATTTCTATTATTTCCATTTGATTCCTTCTAATAGCCTCCATCTCTCTGCTGTAATTTCCTTTCTGTCCATGCATGTTGCCCACCTATCCCACTAGAGTTTTCAACACATTATAGTTATTTCAAATTCTCTAATATTTCTAACATCCGGGTCATATCCAAGTCTGGTTATGCTGATTGCTTTGTTTCTTAACAATGTGCTGTTTTTATCTTGCTTCTTTATGTGCCTTATAATGTTTGGTTGAAAGCTAAGCACCCTGTGTAGTATTTATGCCTGGAAATGGGTATGTTTCTTCATTTTTTAGGTTTTCGTATGGGGAGAGGGGTGAGTTGAAACAATTTAATCACAAGTGGAGCTGGATTCGGGTGTTGATATTGCTATGATTATTCACAGTACACTACAGATTTCAAATTCCCATAGCCTTATCTAGTTTTTAGGATGTAGGCTCCTTTGCCAGAGAGTTTTTCTCAATATCTTCTACTCCACCCTCAGCTTTAGGTCCTCTCTTTGTGCTTGTACTCAAAGAAGGTCTCCATGCTATTGCCTCTCCCCAGCAACAGAATGCTCTTACTCCGCATTTTTTAACCTGGTAGTTAAGAGCATGAGAGGATGGGTTTTTTCTGAGGTTCAGTTTCAGTCTTAGGTAGGCTTTGAGTCCCTGGGTCTTGTGAGTGGGAACTTCCGAGAGATCCTATCCCTCTCCCCACTGTAGGAGATCACTAATGCTTTCAGTCCATGTATTCTTGCACCTCTCCCAGGAAAAAAAAAAAAAAACTCTTTTTTTTCTTTCTGTTCTGTCCCCCTCACTACAATAGGTCTTCACCTATACCCTGAGGTTGATAGAGTTTGCACCCTTTCCCCCATCAGCTTATCAGCTTAAAGCTTTTGTTCTGGAGGATCCAGGTGGGGCCTAGTTCCTGTCCCGTAGAGAGTGCTGTTCCATCATAAGGCATGCACCATGAGAAAGGCTTTTTCACTCTTAGACCCTTCCTCCCCGCAAATCTGGTTTATCTGTAAGTCCTTTTTCAGCCCTGACTTCCCTCCTTATCAAGTCTTTGTTTCAGACTAGGGCCTATAAAACCCTTGCCAGCAGCCAGCACATCCATCTCCATTGTTCCAAACAAGAGACTGGAGATCTGAGTTCTACACCAAATTTGTTTGTGATCTGCTAGCTATAGGCTTCCTTTCTCAGCATCTTCCTGCACCCATGCTTGATTTTCACTATATTTGGCAATCCTTTACCATATGCTGTGATCAAATATTACAAATTTGAAAAAAATTGTAAAAAATTACAAATTTGAAAAAAATTACAATTTTTTGTAATTCTGTAAAATTTTGTTTAAAAATTACAAATATTTCCTATATTTTACAATGTCAGAATATACATTTGTTTCTCAATCTCCTTGTTACTTTGTCATTCGAAAAGGAAAATTAGAATCTGTTTCTTTAAAATGATGTTTTTAAAACCAGAATTCTGGTAAGAGAATTTGTTCTCCATTTTTACTTTACTGTAAATAAATAAGCATATGTGAATATATATGAGAGTAGGAATAACATTTGAAGAAGAATTCAAATGTATTACATAACTGCTAAAAGGCTCTCCTATTTCTACCATGCTAAAAAACAAACTGAAAACAATTACATATGCTTAACCAATGCAATATAAAATTACATCTTTACTGGAAATGTACAATTCTTGCCATTTCAACTTAAGAGAGAAATAAATAATAATCGAAAAGGGCAACTAATATGACTGGGTTTTTACATGAAGACAAACTAAAAATAGCAGGACTCTTCAACTTATAAAGACACCGACTAAAAGAATATGATCCAGCTTCACAAAATCATGGACTATACTGAGTGTCTTCACAAATCCTAGAACTTATTTCATGGTGAACATGAAATAAGTAGTTTTAGAATCAACAAATTTAGGAGTTTTAATAAGCAAGAGTTAAGGGTGAACAGGTTAAAAAAGCAGGTCTAGATATATTAACACACACACACACACACACACACATATATTTTACATTCTAAAGCTGCCACATAGCTGTGCCTTGATTAAAAAACAAACCCTGGACTATTAGGGAATAAAATTGAGCTGCACATGCCACTAATATTACCCAATGACTCTGCTCCATTATCCAATAATTTCAATTCATGTAAACTTTAAGAGCAAGGATCATTGTTTTACCAACTGAAGGGAAGCAAATAACATTATTGAAATTACTTTCAATGAGCAAACCAAGTCATAAAATCCTATAAAGTGAAATACAAGAAAATAAACCATTTTCTTCAATTTATGAGGTTTTTTGACAAAATAAAGCAATATCCAAGAATGGTAAAAAAGATAAGCCCTGCACTAAGTGGCAGAAAATATACAAAACTAAGAAAGACTGTAGAATAAGTCAAGTTCTCTTAATGAGGGTAGTAGACGGAGGGAAAAGAGAAAAACATTCCAATGCTTTCAAGTGCCCCAACTTAAAGTAACTCAAAACTCTCTAATGACACTACATGATTCAAAGGAAAGGAATATAACCAGTAAAACAAATACAGTTATTGCTTACATGTTTAAAAGACCCATAGGGAACTGCTGTGGATCCTGTGTCTTCTAGATAATCTTCCCAGCTTAATTCCACTTCTTCCACACCAGATCCAGTATCTGGAATTAAAAACAAAAACAGGTGAACCCAATCAAAGAAAATTCAAGGCACAAAAGCATAAACTAGCAAACCTAACTTACAGAATTTACTTCATGTTAAGTTGATTGATTTTACACAGAAGAATTAAGAGTTCTTTTTAAATGATAGGTTCCCTTCATGCACTGATTTTAATGAATCTCAACAGTGCAGTACTATGACAGGCTGTTTCCTGCTGGGATACGATCTGGAGGTCACTCAAATGGATCACGTAAAGCTGATGTGAGTGTAAACTACTGCAATCATTTTAAAGTGCAATTTAGTATCTAACGCCATGTATTTAAGATGTTTAACAGGCATATCAAACAAATTTTCAACCTGATCTGCCTTAGCATCATCCAACTGAGTAAATTATACCACTAGTCAATCTTTTGCCTCAATCCAAAAAATGTGGAGTTGTTCTTGATTTCCTTCCTTTCTTTCATGCCTATAGGGTTAATTTTACCCAAAGAATTTGGTCTTTGTCCTTGGTCCTGAGAGATAACCTCCAAAACCCTGGAACTTCCCCAGTGACTGAGGTTTCTTAGAGGAGGGCTCCAAACCACATCTATCTAATAGGTTAAGCTGATGAGGTGACTCAGGTAGGGACTGGCCATATCAGAAAAGATTCACCACGTGTTATCAGCTGACCTCAGAGACGGAGAGGAGGGCACGATTCAATCAGTCCTGCCTACGTGATACAGCCCCAATAAAGGCACTAGACACAGCAGCTCCATGGGCTTCCTGGTTGGTGACAGGTATCAACGCACGCAGGAGAGTAGCAAGTTCCTTTTTGGTACATGGAAGCCTCACATTAGAAACCCTCTCAGACTTGCCCTCTGCATCTCTTCATTTGCATTCTTTTTGCTATAATACAAGTGTAATTGTAAGTATGGCGAGTTCTGTGAGTCATTCTACCAAATTATTGAACCTCAAGGAGTAGCAGGAAACAGCAGGTCAGAAGTGATAGGGGCCTGGTAACTCCTGAGCTTCTAGCTGGTATCCTGAGTAGGTACAGAAAACCCTCGAATTTGTAGACAGCAGGTCAAAAGTGAGGGTCTTGTGGGGATCATCAAGTTTGCAGCTGGTGTCTGAAGTCCTGGGCAGACTTGACAGTCTAGATAGCTCTGCCCTTTAACAAGATCTGACCGAGCTCTGGTGGTTAGGGTCAGAGGAATAAGTACTGCATCATGCAGCTGGTGTCAGAATTGAACAGAATAGAACTGAATTGATTGAATTCATTCATTTTGTGTAAGAAATGGACAGACTGCATTGATTTCCTAATCGTTAGTGTCAGAGATGCAGGATTTGAGATTTGATTTTTACATTAACTTACACCCAATCTACTAGAAAATTCAGTAGGTACTATACTACATCTTTAAAACATCTCAAATCTAATCACTTCTTAACATATCTATTGCTACCTCTCTACCCCAAAGCGTAACCATAATATTTTCACCTTTCAATCACACTTAAAATAAAATCTAAAATCCTGGGAGACTACAAGGTCCTATGTGATTTGGCCCCTGGCTACCTACCCTTCCACCTCGTCCCCAGCCACTCTCCCATGGCTCACTACACTCAGGTGACAGGTCCTTGCCACTGTTCTCTAATCATGGTCGTTCTCCAAAGCCTTCACATTTGCTGCTCCCTCAAAGACTCTTCCCCCAGAGTATCTAATTCCTTCATTTAAGTTTCTACTCAAATGTCACCTCTTCAAAAAGTTCTTTCATCAGCATCCAACTAAAATAGAAATTCCAGGGCCCTGCTTTCATTTTCTTCATAGCATTCATTCCTGCCCAACAGTATACCATATGTCTATTTATCTCTTCCATTAGATCATAAACTCCACGAAGGCAGGAACTTTCTTTTGGTCACTCCTATATGTCTGTCACTTAGACTGTTAAGTACCTGGTATACTGTACAGACAATAAATATTTGTTGAATGAGCAAAGATTCAGATACTCCATAATCTAATAATCCCAATTCATGTAAACTGTAAGACAAGGTTCATTGTTTTGCCAATTGATGTATCCCCACTGTCCAGAACAATGCTTGGCACACAGTTGGTAAATGAGTAAAGGGAAACCCAGGCTTCATACACACACAGGAAGACAGATACAAGAATGTTCACCACAGCAATGTTTTCAGTAACAACAACTGGGAAGAATCACTAGGAGAACAGATAAATTATGGTAATCCCACTATAAAATATTACAAAATATTACTATACAGGCATACCTCGTAGATATTGCAGGTTCAGTTCCAGACCATTGCAATAAAGCAAGTATCGCAATAAAGCAAGTCACATGAATTTTCTGTTTCCCAGTGCATATAAAAGTTATGTTTACATTATTCTGTAGTCTATGAGGACCCCTGGTGGCACAGTGGTTAAGAACTTGGCTGCTCACCAAAAAGGTCAGCAGTTTGACTCCACCAGCTGCTCCTTGGAAACTCTATGGAGCAGATCTACTCTGTCCTGTAGGGTCACTATGAGTCGGAATGAATTCGACGGCAATGGGTTTCGCAGTCTATCAAGTTTGCAACAGCATTATGTCTAAAAAAAACAATGTCTACACCTTAATTAAAAAAAAATACTTTATTGCTAAAAAATGCTAACCATCATCTGAGACCTCAGTGAGTCGTAATCTTTTTGCTGGTGGAGGGTCTTGCCTCAGTGTTGATGGCTGCTGATGGATCAGGATGATGGTTGCTGAAGACTGGAATGGCTGTGGCAATTTCTTAAAATAAGACAACCAATTAACTATTCCTTTCATGGAAGATTTCTCTGTACAATATGATACTGTTTGATAGCATTTTACCCCCAGTAGAACTTCTTTCAAAATTGTAGTTAGTCCTCTCAAACCCTAAAGCTGCTTTATCAACTAAATTAATGTGATATTCTAAATCCTTGGTTGTCATTTCAACAAGGCTTACAGCATCTTCACCAGGAGTAGATTCCATCTCAAGAAACCGCTTTCTTTGCTCATTCATAAGAAGCAACTCCTCATCCGTTAAACTTTTATCATGAGATTGCAGCAATTCAGTCACATCTTCAGGCTCCACTTCTAATTCTAGTTCTCTTGCTATTTCCACCACATCTGCAGTGACTTCCTTCACTGAAGTCCTGAACCCCTCAAAGTCATCCATGAAGGTTGGAATCAACTTCTTCCAAACTCTTGCCAATGTTGATATTTTGACCTCCTCCCATGAATCACAAATGTTCTTAATGACATCTAGAATGGTGAATTCTTTCCAGAAAGTTTTCAATTTACTTTGCTTAGATCCATCAGAGGAATCAGTATCTGTGGCAGCTACAGCCTTATGAAATGTATTTTTTAAATAAGACTTGAAAGTCAAAATTACTCCTTGATCCAGGGGCTGCAGAATGGATGTTACGTTAGCAGGCATGAAAACAACATTAATCTTCTTGTACATCTCCATCAGAGTTCTTGGGTGACCAGGTGCATTGTCAATGAGCAGTAATATTTTGAAAGGAATCTTTTTCTCTGAGAGTATGTCTCAACAGCGGGCTTAAAATATTCAGTAAACCATGTTGTAAACAGATATGCTGTCATCCAGGCTTTGTTGTTCCACTTACAGAGCACAGGTAGACGAGATTTAGCATAATTATTACAGGCCCTAGGATTTTCCGAACGGTAAACAAGCACTGGCTTCAACTTAAAGTCACCAGCTGCATTAGCCCCTAACAAGAGAGTCAGCCTGTCCTTTGAAGTTTTGAAGCCAGGCATCGACTTCTCCTCTCTGACAGTCCTAGTTATCTTCTTCCAATACAAGGCTGTTTCATCCACACTGAAAATCTGTCGTTTATTGTAGCCACCTTCATCAATTAGCTAGATCTTCTGGATAACATGTTGCTTACCTTGCACTTTTATGTTATACAGATGGCTTCTTTCCTTAAACCTCATGAGCCAACATCTGCTGGCTTCAAACTTCTTCTGAAGCTTCCTCACCTCTCTCAGCCTTCACATAACTGAAGAGAATTAGGTCCTTGCTCTAGATTAGATTAGGCTTTGGCTTAAGGGAATGTTGTGGCTGGCTTGATCTTCTATTCAGACCATTAAAACTTTCTCCATATACCAGCAATAAGGCTGCTCTCCTTTCTTATCATTCATGTGTTCACTGGAGTAGCACTGTTAATCTCCTTCAAGAGTTTTTCCTTTGCATTCACATCTTGGCTAACTGTCTGGTGCAAGAGGCCTAGCTTTCAGCCTAGCTCAGCTTTCAATATGCCTTCCTCACTGTCTTGGCCATCTAGTGCTGCTATAACAGAAATACCACAAATGGATGGCTTTAACAAAGAGAAATTTATTTTTTCACACTCTAGTATGCTAGAAGTCCAAACTCAGGGTGTCAGCTCCAAGGGAAGGCTTTCTCTCTCTGTTGGCTCTGGAGGAAGATTCTTGTCACCAATCTTCCCTTGAACTAGGAGCTTCTCCACGCAGGAAGCCTGGGTCCAAAGGACGTGCTCTGCTTCACGTGCTGCTTTCTTGGTGGTACGAGGTCTTTGTGTCTCTCTGTTCACTTCTCCCTTTTATATCTCAAAAGAGACTGGCTTAAGACACAATCTAATCTTATAGATCTCGTCAATATAACTGCCGCTAATCCATCTCATTAACTTCATAGTGATAGGATTCTCAACACATAGGAAAATCACATCGGATGACAAAATGGTACACAATCACACAATACTGGGAATCAGGACCCAGCCTAATTGATACACATATTTTTGGTGGACACAATTCAATCCGTGACACTCACTAAGCTTAATAATTTCTAGCTTTTGATTTAAAGTGGGAGACGTGTGACTCTTCCTTTTACTTGAACACTTAGAGGCCACTGTAGGATTATTAATTGGTCTACTTTCAATATTGTCACGTCTCAGGGAATAAGAAGATCTGAGGAAAGGTAGAGAGATGGGAGAACGGCCAGTCAGTGGCGCAGTCAGAATACACACAGCACTTATCGATTAAGTTCACCGTCTTAAAGGGGTGTGGTTTGCGGCACCTCAAAACAATAATAGTAACATCAAAGGTCACTGATCACAAATCACCGTAACAGATATAATAATCATGAAAAAGTTTGAAATATTGCAAGAATTACCAAAATGTGACACAGAGACACAAAGAGAGCACGTGCTGTTGGAAAAATGGCACCAATGGGCTTGCTCGACACAGGGTTGTCACAAAGCTTCAATTTGTAAAAAACGCTGTATCTGTGAAGCGCAATAAACCGAAGTATGCCTGTATAACAGTTGAAATGAATGAACTAGTATTGACATAGATAAATCTAAAAAAAAAAGTCATGTAAAAAAGGTAAGTACAGAATGAAAAGCACAGCAGGATAGAATTTAGGTTTCAAAACAACACTTTGCAGTATAATGTTTATGAATACACGTATACTAATAAAAGTATAAAAACAAGTATGGGAAGAATATTCATCACCTTCAACACTGTTGTCTCTTGGGATGGAGAAAAAAGCCAGGATTAGGTGGAAGCTGCAAAGAAGGCTTAAACTATTATGCTTCTTTAAAAAAAAATGGAAACAAATACTGGGCAATACTAACATTTATTAAGTCATCTCAGGGTAGACACATGGGTGTTTGTTATATTGTTTTCCATACATTTTTATGTGTTTTGAAATTCTTCATTAAAAATACAGCAAACCAACAAAGACTGCATGGGGAACATCTCAGAGGCACAGTTGAGTAGAAAGTCAATTTCTATTACTAAAACAGAACAGAGTTAGGCATTCATGGCCCTTAACAGGGACTCTAGTCTCACAAACAGCTTGCTAATTTAAAAATAAACAACAACAAAAATTACGAATTAAGGACTAAAATCTCTCATATATTGAAAACTACTGAAAACCGAGAAGAAACAAGACTAGTCATCTGATGAAAAATGAGCAAAATATATGAAAAGAAAGTTCACAAAAAAGAAGTGCAAACTGTCCTTAAACACATGAAAATATGTGAAAATTGACTCACAGTAAGAGAAATGCAAATTAAAACTACTACACTCATATATCAGTTTGGAAAAAAATCCAAAGTTTGACAACATATCCTGTGGCCAGGCTGTACTTAAAAAGCAGGTAACGTATAATGATACAACACCTCTGAAGGAGAAGTTGGCAATATCTAGCAGAATTGCATATGCATTTACCTTTTGATCCAGCAATCCCACTTCTAGGAATCTATCCCAAAGATATGCTGCCAAAAATACAAAAAGACATATATACAAGGCTCTTCATTGCATCAAGACTGGAAACAACCCAAGTGTCAATTAATAGGGAGCTGGTTGAATAAACTATGGCATAACTACCTAATGCAGTACTGTACAACTATAAAAAGAAATGAGGTCAGTCTCTATATACTGATGTGGAATAATCTCCAGAATCTATTAAGTGGTAACACTAAACTACAGAGCAGTTTTCATTGTATCCCTCCTTTTTCTATAAGGTGAGGAAGATACAAATATTAATACGTATCTTTAAATATACATACATATTTGTTTATATTTTTTAAATGAGCAATGGAAAAATAAATTAAAAAGTAATAAAACTGATAGTGTATATGGAGAAGGAGAAGAAGGACATATAATATCAGGTTGAACGTACAAATATGCCTTGTTACATAATTTTGTCTTTGGAACAATGTAGTTACTTCGCATAAATTTAGAAACACAAATCAAAAAGAAAAAAAATTATAAAAATAAAAAATGAGTGGAAATAAATAAGCCTAACTGCTGGTGGCAAAGTCACAAAGAAAAAAGGATTCCTTTAAGTCATGTTAACATGCAAACTCTAGAGGGATATATTTAGAGGCAAAAAGAACCACAAAGAAATCTTAAACTACACTCTGTTATCTTTTTATATTTGGAATGCTGGTATTTTGAAATAATTATAGGTATATGAAGGGATAAAAACAAGTAATGGTATCAATATCATTAAAAATCACCACTTTTCCAAAAGGAGAAGGAATACAAGGATAAAATCACAGAAGTAAAAATCCTGGTAATTTTAAGTCAAAATTGTAAATGTTAATAAAAAATCATGATTTTCTTTTCACTTCAAAATATGTGCATTTTCTAGCTGTGCCTATGGATAAGACCAAAAGGAATGACAACCTAGTATCATCGAGTACCCAGGAACTCACACTGTGATCTCAAAAACTGTATCTACTAAAAAAGAAAAAGAGCTCCCCAGAGCAATGGCTGATTGCAAACTTGGGACAGGAAATGCACAAGAGGTATCTGGGAACCTTATTGTGCCAGAAAGCATGGAAGCCATCAAAGATTGATGACATCATATCAAAAGAACACAGGGACCAATTTGAAAGGTCTCCCAGTGGTATAGGATGGGGCAAGGTGATAATGAAATAAATGATGACTGCAAAGGAACCCTGGTGGTGCAGTGGTCAAGCGATCGGCTGCTAACCGAAAGATCAAAGATTGGAACTTACCAGCCATTCCACAAGACAGAGATGTGGCAATCTGCTTCCATAAAGATTTACAGCCTTAGAAACTCTAGGGGGCAGTTCTACTCTGTCCTACAGGGTCACTATGAGTTGGAATCAACTTGACAGCAACGGGTTTAACAGGCAATGGATTCAAACTCATCAAATGTGTCTGTGTGTGTGTGTGTGTGTGTGTGTGTGTGTGTGTGTGTGTCTGTGTCTGTGTATTACTTATTTAAATCTATGAGTTAATAATAATATTTAAAACAAAAGAAAACATATTGACTCCTGAAATGGTGGAGTATGTCACTAAACCCAATGTCCCACAAAAGCAACAAAAATACTGGCAAAACAATGAAAATTAACCATTTGAAAACACTGGAAATTAATCAAAGGCACAGAACAAACTGAAAGTCTTCATTCAAGACAACCTATTGAACCTCTGTAAGAACAGCAGGGTCTGTGGCATTTTAAGTTGAGGCTATTCCCATCTGTCATCCTTCCCCAGCTCAGTGGTACAACAGCCATGAAAAGCCAGCAGCCTCAAGCAACCAGAGAGGATTGACCTCTTTTGGAACACTGTTAAAAGCTCCATCCCCAGATCACAGTCTATATGCTGGCCAAATCAGTAGCTTCTAGAAAAGTTCCATACTCAGAACACTGTTGCTACTTAATTTGTCTCAGAACTTAACTGTGTTTAAAAAAAAAAAAAGTATCCCCAGGACATTACCAAAAACAATCTGCTAGTAACATTGCAGCTACCTAAGGCTGTGATTTCAGTTGGAGCAAACAAGAGCCCAACCAAAAATCTAAAAGGAAGACCTAGAGAACTAAAAGGCCATTTGAAACGACATACTCTTGAGGATTTAGAAGGTTCTGCACATGTGCAGAGCTGTGCACATACCAGAAACCCTGGTGGCACAGTGGTTAAGTGCTACAGCTGCTGACCAAAAGGTCAGCAGTTCGAATCTACCAGGCACCCCTTGGAAACTCTATGGGGCAGTTCTACTCTGTCCTATAGGGTCTCTATGAGTTAGAATTGACTCAGTGGCGATGGGTTTGGTTTCTTTCAGGTACATAAACCCAGGGAAGACTTGGAAAAGGAAAAGGAACCAGTCATTAACCTCTGGCTGACCTTGAGGCCCTGAGCAAGCAAGAAGTAAAAGCTAAAGCTGAGTTATAAACCACCTGAGGACTGAAGGCATGCTTTCACACACAGATCCATCTGGCAAAGGGTGGAAGACTACTGGTTTAAGGCATTTAAGGAAATCTTCCAGCTGATCATTGGATGGCCACTAAATCATACTGACCCAAGGATAACCCACGGGAAGCCAGGCTTAAAAATAAAAAGGACTTCAAAAAAAAAAAAAGCTAGCAGAGAACTCAATAGACACACACTGCAAGGAACACAAAAATCTATGAAATTAATCAAGGCAAGTCACTAAACAAATAAGCAGTTATAAGAAAAAAAAAAACTAACAAATCAATAACAACAAAACTTGAAGTGAGTGGTATCTGATACTAGAATCATTACACTCCATTATCTTAAATGTCCAGTTCTCAACAACAACAACAAAAAATTATAAGATATGCAAAGAAACAGAAGAGTATAGCTCATACACAGGAAAACAAGAAGCCAACAGAAAATGTCCCTGAGAGGGACCCAGATGTTGGACTTGAAAAGAAAGACTTTAAATAAGCTATTTTAAATATGTTCAAAGAACCAAAGGAAACTATGTTTAAAGAATTAAAGAAAAATGTGACAATCATTTCTCACTAAATAAAGAATTTCAGTAAAGAGAAATAATAAAAATGAACCAAGTGAAAATTCTGGAGGTAAAAAGTACCATAACCGATTTGAAAATTTGTTAGAGGGGCTCAACAACAGATCTGAGCTCACAGGAGAAAAAATAAATATAGATCAATAGAGATTATCCACTATGAGAAACAGAGGAGGAAAAAATGAAGAAAAATGAACAATAAATAAATAAAATTATAAAAAAATTGAACAGAGCCTCATAAACCTGTGGGACACTACCTCGCCTACCAACATATGCATAATGGGAGACCCAGAAGAAGAAGAGAAAGAGAAAGAGGCAGAAAAAAATATATGTGAAGAAATAATGGCTAAAACTGACCTAAATTTGATTTTTAAAAAATAATAAACATCCAAAAAGTTCAATGAACTCCAAGTAGAATAAACACAAAGAGATCAACATGTACTCATAGCATAATCAAACTGAAAACAGTCAAAGATAAAAAGAAAATTTGAAAGCAGTAAGAGAAAAACAGCTTATTACATACAAGGAATCCTAAATAAGATCAACAGCTGACTTCTTATCTGAAAATATGGAGCCACAGGCAGTGGGATGCCATATACAAAGCCCTGAAAGAAAAGAACTGTCAACCAAGAATTCGATATCCGACAAAACTATCCTCCAAAAATAAAAATATTTCCAGATAAACAAAGACTGAGAGACTTCACCAACAGCACACCTGCCCTACCAGAAATACTAAAGGGAGTCCTTCTGTCTGAAAAGAAAGGACACAAGATGGTAACTCAATTCACAAGAAGAAATAAAAAACACTGGCGATATTAATTACACAGGTAAATATATAAAACAGTACAGACATATTTTAAAACACATTTCTTCTAACTGATTTAAAAGACAACTGCATAAAACAATAATTACTAATATGTGTTAATGAGATTATAATATATAAAGCTAACACAAAGTGTAACAAAAATAGCACAAAAGAGGAGAGAAGGGTAGGGAGCTATACTGCAGCAAAGTTTCTCTACACTATTGGAACTAAGTTAGTATTAATCTGAATTAGATTGTTTTAAGATTTATATTGTAATCCCCAGAGCAACTACTAACAAAATAAAAATTTAGTTGTTTTCTTAGTAGTTGCTCTGGGAATTACCCAGATACCAAAACCAGACAAAGATATCACAAGAAAAGAATACTACAAACTAATATCTACTATGGAGCCTTGGTGGCATAGCGGTTAAGAGCCTGGCTGCTAATTGAAATGTCAGCAGTTCGAATCCACCAGTCACTCCTTGGAAACTCTATGGGGCAGTTCTACTCTGTCCTACAGAGTTGCTCAACAAAACACTAACAAACCAAACCTACCAACAAATAAAAAGGATTATACTGAGTGGTGAAGTGGGATTTACACCAGGAATGCAAGTGTCTTAGTCATCTAGTGCTGCTCTAACAGAAGTACCACAAGTGGATGGCTTCAGAAATTTATTCTCTCACAGTCTAGTAAGCTGCAAGTCCAAATTCAGGGCATCAGCTCCAGGAGAAGGCTTTCTCTCTCTGTCGGCTCTGGAGGAAGGTCCTTGAGATGCACCAGTCTTCCTTTGGTCTGGAAGCATCTCAGCACAGGAACCCCAGGTCCAAAGGATGCGCTCTGCTCCTGCCACTGCCTTCTTGGTGGTATGAGGTTCCCTTGTGTCTCTGCTTGCTTCTCTCCTTTATATCTCAAAAGAGATTGGATCAAGACACTACCTAATCTTGTAAACCTCATCAGTATAACCTCATCACAGTGATAGAATTTACAACACATAAGGAGATCACATATAACCTCAACATAGTGATAGGGTTTACCACACATAAGGAAATCACATTGGATTACACAAGCATACAATACTGGGAATCATGACCCAGCCAAGCTGCTACACACATTTTTGGGGGGATACAATTCAATCCATGACAGCAAGGTTGGTTCAACACATGAAAATCAGTCAATGTAAAATACCATATTAATAGAACAAGGGTCAAAAACCACATGGTCACCTCAATAGACACAGAAAAAGCATTTGACAAAATCTTTCATGATAAAAACACACAACAAACTGGGAACAGAAGATGCGGTAGGCTGAATAATGGTTCCTAAAGACATCTATGTCCAAATCCCCCCAAAACCTGTGGAAATGTCACCTTATGTGGCAAAAAGGACTTTGCAAAAGGGATTAAGTCAAGGATCCTGAGATAGAGACATCATTCTGCATTATCCCAGTGAGCCCAACATAATCACAAGGGTTCTCATAAGAGGGAGGCAGGAGGGTCAGAGTCAGAGAAGGCAATGTGACAACAGAAGCAGAGGGAAAGAAAACTAAGTGATGATGGAAGCAGAGTGAGAGAAAATATGAGGATGGAAGCGTAGGTCGAAGTGACACAGGACCACAAGCCATGAAATGTGGCATCCTTTAGAAAGGAAAAGGCAATGAAATGGATTCTTCCCTAGAGCCTCTAAAAGGAATGAGATCTTGCCAACTCATTTTGGACTTCTGACCTCCAGAACTATAATAAATCTGCATTGTTTTAAGCCATTAAGTTTGTGGAAATTTGTTAAAACAGCAACAGGAAACTAATGCAGTAGTGTCCTTCCTCAGCCTCATTAAGAGCATCTACGAAAAGGTTACAGCTAACATCATTCTTCATGGTAAACAACTGAAAGCTTTCCCCCTAAGATCAGGGACAAGATCAGGATGTCCGTTCTTGCCACTTCTATTCAACATTGTACTGGAGGTTCTCTCCAGGGCAACTAACATCCACAGTGGAAAGAAAGAAGTAAAACTACCTCTTCTTTGGCATGATCTTGTATATAGAAAAATCTAAGAAATTCATACACACGCGCACGCACACACACACACACACACACACACACAAAAAAAAGTATTAGAGCTAATAAATGAATTCAGCAAGGTTGCAGGATACAAGATCAACATATGAAAATCAACTGTAATACTAGCAATGAATAATTTGAAAATGAAATTAAGAAAATAGTTCCATTTACAATAGCATCGAAAAGAACAAAATACTTAGGAATAAAGTTAACAAAGGAAGTGCAAGGCTAGTACACCAAAAACCACAAAACATTGTTGAAAGACATTAAAGACAACCTAAATAAGTGGAAAAAACATTCCATGGTAATGGACTGGAAGACTTAATATTGTTAAGATGGCAATACTCCCTGTATTAGCTTCCTAGTGCTGCCGAAACAAAACAGCACAAACTGTGTGGCTTGTAAGAACAGAAATGTATTACCTCTCAGCTCTGGAGGCTAGCAGTCCAAATTCAGGGTGTTGGCAGGGCTGTGTACTCTCTGAAGGCATTAGGGGAAACTCCTTTCTTGTCTCTCCTAGCTTCTGGTAAGTCTAGGTATTCCTTGGCTTGCAGCTGCAGCATAACTCTGTGGTCACATGGCCAATATCCCTCTGTATCTGTATCTTTTCGTATTTTGTAAGGACACCACTGAAAGTAGATTTAAGGAGCCCGGGTAGCTCAATGGTTAAGTGCTCAGCTGCTAATTGAAAGGCTGGCAGTTCAAATCCACCCAGCAGCTCCATAAGAGAAAGACCTGGAGATCTGCTCCCATAAAGATCACAGCCTAGAAAACCCTATGGGGCAGTGCTACTCTGTCACATGGGGTTGCTATGAGTCTAAATTGACTCAAAGGCACCTAACAACAAGCGTAGATTAGGACCCACGGTACTCTAGCATGACACGTTAACTAGTAACATCTTCAAACCCCTATTTACAAACAAGGTCATGTTCACAGGAACCAGAGGTTAGGACTTCAATGAATCTTTTTAAGGGGTCACAATTCAATCCATAACACTCTAAAATGTGTCTATAGACTTAACACAATCCCTATCAAAATCCCAGCTTCCTTCTTTGGAGAAATTAACAAGCTGATTCTAAAATTCATGTGGAAATACAAGAGACCCAGAATAGCTAAAATAATCTGAAAAACAAGAATAAAGTTAAAAGACTCACACTTTCCAATTTAAAAATTCACTACAAAGCTTTTGTAATCAAAATAGCATGGAACTGGCATAAGGATAGGCCTGTAGATGAATGGAATAGAACTGACAGCCCAGAAATAAACCCTAATGTTTCTGAGTCATTGATTTTGACAAGGGTTCCATGACAATTCAGTGGGGAAAGAACAGTCTTTTCAACAAATGGTGGTGGTACTACTAGATATCCATGTGAAAAAGAATGAATTTGGACTACTACTTTATACTATATACAAAAAGTAACTCAAAATGGACCGGAGACCAAGAAAACACTGGGGTAAATCTTCATGACCCTGAATCAGGCAACAGTTTCCTAGATGTGCCACCAAAAGCACAGCAAAAACAGAAAAAAAAGTAGATAAGTTAGAATAAATTAACATTTGTGCTCCAAAGGGCATCATCAAAAAGTGGAAAGATAATCCACAGAATGAAAGAAAATGTCTACAAACCATATATCTGATAGGAAACTTAAATGTAGAATATACAAAGAACTCTTAGAACTCAACAATAAAAAGACGAATAACCCAATCAAAAAATGGGCAGAAGATCTGAATAGACTTTTCTTTAAAGAAGGTATACAAATGGCCAAAAAGCACACAAAAAGATGCTCAACATCATTAGTCATTAGGTAAATGCATATGAAAACTACAGTAAGACACAACTTCACAACCACTAGGATGACTATAATCAAAAAGACAGACAACGGCACGTGTTGGCAAGGATATGGAGAAACTGGGACATTCATAAATTGTTAATGGAATGTAAAATGATGCAGCTGCTTTGGAAGTGTCTGGCAGTTCCTCAAAAAGTTAAACAGAGTTATCATATGACCAAGCAATTCCACTCTTATGTATATATCAAAGAGAACCCAAAACAGGTTTTCAAACAAAAACTTGTACCTCAAAGTTCATAGAAGCTCTACTGACAATAGCCAAAAGGTAGAAACAATGCAAATGTTCATCAACTGATGAACAAATAAACAAAATGTGGTGTATCTCTATAATGGAATATTACTCTGCCATAAAAAGGAGTGAAGTATGGCATGGATGAACTACCACAGGAATGAACCTCAAAAAATTTATGCTAAATGAAAAAAGCTAGACACAAAAGGTCACAAATCATATGACTCCATTTATATATATCCAGAAAAGGTAAATCCAATGAGACAGAAAGTAGATTAATGGTTGCCAGGGGCTGGACAGAGCAGGAAATGGGGAATGACTGCTAATGATTTCTATTTGGGGTGATGAAAATGTTCTAGAATTAGTGTTGGTGGCCGTACAACTTATGAATTTAGAATACATCCACTCTAAAAGGGCAATGAGCTCACTACACATCTATCAGAATGGCTAATGACAATACCAGTAACAGAAAGGTTGCGAAGAAACTGGATCTATCATACATTGCTGGTCAGCATGTAAAACAGAACAGCCACTCTGAAAAACAGTTTGGCAGTTTCTTTACTAAACATATGTTTACCATACAACTTAGCAATCATACTCCTAGGAATTCATGCTAGAAAAATGAAATCTTAGGTACACAATAGTTCATAGCAGTCTGATTAGCAGTAGCCAAGAAGTGGAAACAACCAAATGTACTACAATAGAGGAATGGCTAAACTAACTGTGGTACATCCATGGAATGCTTCTCAGCTGCACACAGGAACGAACCACTGATATGTGCAAGAACTGAAATGGATCTGAAAGGCATTATTTTGAGTGAAAAAAGCCAATCTCAAAAGGTCACATATTGTATGATTCTATTTATGTAACATTCTCAAAATGACAAAATTACAGAGATGGGGAACAGATTAATGGTTGCCTGGGTTCAGGGATGATGAGGAGGAGCAGGACAGGTGTGATTATAAATGGACAGTACACGGGAGTTTTCTGTGGTGATGGAATACTTCTGTATCTTGATTGAGGGTGGTTACAGTAATCTACACCTGTGGTTAAATGACATAGAACTACACATACTTTATACCAAAGTCAATTTCCTGGTCTTGATATCGTACGATAGTCGTAACTAATGGGAGAAACCGAGTGAAGGGTACATGAGAACTGTCAGTACTGTATCTTTGCAACTTCCTGGGCATCTATAATTATTTTTAAATAATTAGAAAATAACTGTCAAAATTAACATGTTATTTTAAAAAGAGAAGCCTGTTCATAAAAGCTATTTATTTTCTCACTGCAACACTGTAACCACCCCCTAGGGCCAGTTTCTTTACCAGGTACAGAGATGGTGATAGCTCGTGCCTTCGAAGAACTTACAGTTCAGTGTTAGAAAGACAAGTCAGACAATATAATGTGGGTAAATACGTAATTCTGCACCCCAAGGAATGAATTCTTCTCAGCAAAACCAATACCTGCATCAAGCTGCTGCTCCCCGTTCATTTCCACAGCATACAGGCTATATCCTCCCCAAACAAAGGAAAGGCCTTGTGGTTCTGCTAGGATCTGATGATTACTTGCAGGTCTCAAGCGTCTGTTCAACGGTCATTCAAGGGTCCAAATGAAAGTGCTGAAAAATCAAAAAGAACACATAAACAGCCTGAAGCCCAAGCATTCATTCATAAGACATGGTACTCAACTTGGTTGAGAAGGTAGATTAACATGACTGCTTTTCTTCACTCCTTACTCGTCTAAATTCCCGTTTCCTTACCACCTGTAGCAAATCCAAAGGTGACGGCTGAGTCTTACTTATAAATAGATAAAAGTAACAACACACTGGCAGAATAAATAGGATTAGAGAAAAAAACTGACTTTTTTTCTAATTTTGAAGATTACACATTGTATAGCTATCAAAATTAACATTTTTCTAAATTGAAGGTTATATATTGTATAGCTATCAAAATCTTGATATTTAAAAATCAGCAAATTAAGATATATAAGAATCTTTACCCTTTAAACTTAGATTTACAATACTTAGTGTCATAATTTCTATCCACAATAACCAATTCCTAATGACTTCCTGGGGGGAAAACGTTAGCTTTCAATGTTGTGTCTTACCAAATGAATTAGATTCAAGATATAGTATTACTTTAACTGATTTTCCATTTCACTTATCTAGATTATCATGCAGAATCAAAACGTAGCAACTATATTAGCGTCTACAATTACACTTATAAAGAGAACCCCTCCAAAATGAGCTCTAACTCATTTATTCTTTTTTATACAGCTGTATTAAGACATAATTCACATACCATAAAATTTCCCATTTTATGTATAAAATTCAATCAGTTTTAGTAAACTTGCAGAGTTGTGTAACCATCACCACAATCCAATTTTAGAACATTTCCATCGACCCAAAAAGAAACCTCTTGTCCATCTGCAATCCTTCCCCATTTCCACCCCTTGCCTCAGGCAACCACTTATCTACCTTCTGTTTGTAGAACCAAGAACCAGAACCAGTTGGCATGGAGTTGACACCAACTCATGGTGATCCCATGAGCCTCAGAGCAGAACTGTGCTCCATGGGTTTTCAGAGGTTGATCACCAAGCTTTTCTTCTGAGGTGCCAGTGGGTGGACTCGAACATCCGACCTTCTGGTTAGCTGCCAAGTGCATTAACCTTTACCATTTGCACCATCCAAGGGGACTCCTCTGTTGGTAGAGATTTTACCCGTCCTGCACATTTCACATAAACGGTACCATACAATATGTGGGCTTTTGTGTCTAGCTGCTTTCACTTAGCATAATGCTTTTGAGGTTCAACCAGGCTGCAGTATGTATGAGCCTATTTCTTCTTGCTTTACGTATTTTACAACAATCTAAGATATTGCCTTTGTATGTGCCTAATACAGTATTAGAAAGAGTACATCAAAGGGGAAAAAGGAGCTGCTACAGGAAGGCACGACGTGAACTAAGTACAAGGGCAACAAGACTGAAAAGTATAAAAGTAGATCAGGTAATTAGCAGCCACAGGTGTAAGAGGTGACATTCTGGAGGATCAAGTGACTCCACACCTGTCAGGGTTTGAATGTGTATTAGAGCTCCCGGTAATCAATTCTCATTAAAAAACAAAACAAAACTTCAATCACTACAAAAAGTTAGTTTAAACTAATATACCCATTGAAAAGGTACACACTACCTAAAGTGCAAGAGCTTCAAACAGGTAATAGGAACACCTAGGTTCTTGTTCCAGCTCTACTGATAACTAGCTATGCAATCTTATACAGACCATGTCATGTCAATTGCTTTATCTGTAAAATGAGTAGGTAGGACTACCTAGTCTGTAAGGTCTTTTTCAGATTTTAAAATTTCATAATGAGCACAAATTTTTAATAACTTAAAATTATGGGTATCCCATTTGAGATAACTTAATTATCCCAAATCATATTATAGAGCATAAGCATTGAAGCCCACACTTTCACAGATAGAAACAATCGAATAGAAACTTGGCAGTGACACTTGAAGCCTCTAAATATGCTCCCTTCTCAGGAGCCCTGGTGGCACAACAGTTAAGCACTCTGCTGCTAACCTAAAGGTTGGTGGTTTGAAACCACCCAGCAGCTCCCCAGGAGAAAGATCTGGCTATCTGCTTCCATAAAGATTTAAACCAAAAAACCAAACCCATTGCCATCGAGTCGATTCTGGCTCATAGCAACCTCATAGGGTTTCCAAGGCTGTAAATCTTTACAGAAGCAGACATCTTTCTCCCGCAGAGCAGCTGGTGGTTTTGAATCACCGACTTTCTGGTTAGCAGTCAAGTTACTTTGACCACTGAGCCACCAGGGCTCCTGTCAAGATGACAGCCTAGAAAACCCTGTGGGGTAGTTCTGCTCTGTCACAGGGGTCGCTGCTAAGTCAAAAATCAACTCAACAGCCCTAACAATAACACAACATAATACCACGAGCTAGTAAATATGCTCCCTTCTCTCCGTTTACTTTTCTACCCCAAGTCTAAAATGTGCCACTCCACCTACAATTCAAATGCCAGCTCACTGCCATCTATTCTAGAGGCTGGGGGTAAAGAATTCAAGAGAGACATGGTTCCTTTTTCCATGAAGCTTATTTTCTATTAGGAGGGTGACAGACAGAAACTAAGCCAAGAATTAAAAATAATTAAAGTGCTTTTAAGGAAAAGTCCTGAGTGCTAAGACAGAATATAATGGCAGGCCTAACCTAAACTGGAGCTCTAGTGGCACAGTGGTTAAGAGCTCAGCTGCTAACCAAAGGGTCGGCAGTTTAAATCCACCAGCCGCTCCTTGGAAATCCTATGAGACAGTTCTACTCTGTCCTATAGATAGGGTCACTATGAGTCAGAATTGACTCGATGACAAAAGGTTTTTTGTTTTTTTAACTTAAACTGGGGCAGCATAGGTGGAGCAAACAGTTAAGCACTCAACTATTAGCTGAAAGGTTGATAGTTCAAACCCAACCAGAAGCACCTCAGAAGACAGCCCTGGGAATCAACTTCCAAAGGTCACAGCCTTGAAAACCCTATGGAGCGCTGCTCTACTCCACACACATGGGGTCGCCATGAGACAGGATCAACTCAACAGCAAATGGTTGGTTACTGGTATACTAGGAAATATGAGTCCCTAGGTGGCGCAAACAGTTAACATGCACACTGCTAATCAAAGGTTGTGGTTCAAGTCCACACAGAGGCACAGCAGAGGAAAAGCCTAGCGATCTACTTCTGAAAAATCAGCTACTGAAAACCCTATGGAGCACAGTTTCACTCTGAATGGATTCAAGGGCAATGGGTTTGGTTTTCATTTTTTTTTAATTAGGAAATACCCCATAACCATTAAAAGGTGTTTAAGTAGATCCATAAAAGTATACAGAAACATTATCCACGTTGCTGAGTGTAAAAAGCAAGTGAAGAACAATATTATTTATATTAACTTTTTTAAACATCCAAGTCCATTGCTTACTTGGCTATGTGATGTTGAACAAACGACTGGGCCTATTTGTGCCAGTTGCCTCATTTGTAAAAGGGAGATAACAGTACTGTCCCTATTTTAAAGGACTGCTATAAGGATTGAGATAATTCACAAAAAGCACATAGCACAGAGCTACCTACGCTGTAAATGCTGAGTTAATGTTAACTATTATGCAATGTCAACAGGCTCAAGTGCCTACGGCACTAATTTAGTGAATCATCTCTACACAGAAAGTCTTGACATTTCAACACAGGATTAATGGAACAACGCTAGTGCTAAATAAGTATCTATTGGTTCACTAGACTTTGAAGACATCATTCACTGTTTACGTACATAAACTCTCGGAGTGTGCTAGAATATTTTGTGCAAAGAAGCCACAAGGTGTAAAAAAAAATAATAACAATGAAGATGATAAATACATACAGGTTCAATGCAAAAGATGTAAGGTAGAAAGAATGCAAGTGTTATGTAGCTGAAAGCTGAAGCTGTGACGTGTTTTCAGTCTTACAACATCACTTAGATTTTAGCCGATGAGCAATCAGTTCATCATCTTAATAGGATCATGAGAAATAAACTGATGAAGGCTTTTGCTGTGGAACATCTGTTAGATCTCTCTCTTTATTGCTAGCTTGCTGTCTTTTCATGCCGTGAGGAAAAAAAACAAGCAAAATATCCAGGGGCCTAGTATATGGAAATTTAATTCACTTTTCATTTATTTCCTGTTTATATTAAACACTTTTACTGTCTTTGTTTATTTTGCAGTTGATTTTTATACTATAAATTCCCTTGTGGTGGCCAGAACACATCAAGAGTTATTTATTTTTAGATAAAGTTCACATGAACTGATTTGGACCTTGCTCATCTTATTTACAATGTATTAGTGAACTAAACAGGTGCCCAGTTATTTGCAGGGAGTTCTAGTAAGACATACTGAAGCCAGGAGAGATTTTAAACACTTGTAAGAAGTAAATAAAAAATTAAAAAGCAAAGCTAATTGGACATAACAAGCTTTGACGTTAAACATAAAAAAACTGAACTAAAATGAAAGCTGTCATGGACTGAACTGTGTCCCCCAAAAATATCTGTATCATTTTGGCTAGGCCATGATTCCCAGTATTGTGTGGTTGTCCACCATTTTGTGATTTGATGTAATTTTCCTATGTGTTGTAAATCTTAATCTCTGCCTGTGGTTAATGAGGCAAGATTAAATTATGTTAAAGAGCATTAGGTCAGGATACAACACCCTTACTCAGGTCACAGCCCTGATACAATGTAAGGGGAGTTACCCTGGGGTGTGGCCTGCATCACCTTTTACCTTACAAGAGATAAAAGGAGAGAGAAGTGAGTAGAGAGATGAGGACCCTTCCTACCACCAATAAGAAAAGCTGGGAGCAGAGCCTATCCTTTGGACCTAGGGTCCCTGTGCTGAGAAACTCCTAGACCAGGGGAAGGCTGATGACAAGGACCTTCTCCCAGAGCTGACAGAGAGAGAGCCTTCCCCTGGAGCTGGCACCCGGAATTCGGACGTCTAGCCTCCTAGACTGTGAGAGAATAAATTCCTGTTTGTTAAAGCCATCCACTTGTGGTATTTCTGTTATAGCAGCACTATATAACTAAGACAAAACCCAACAGATGTTTACTTCTCATTCAGAAAAGTCCAGACAGGTGATTCTGATCAGCAGGCAACTCTCTTCCAAAGAAAATCAAATTGAATTAGCTATTTCATTTTTAATGATCCATCAATATAAAATAAAACCACCATGGAATAATTACCTTTTAAATGGATCTTTTAAAAGATCTAAAAATCATCTTAACAATAGTCATACCATGCTTTCCCCTTCCATCTTTTTTTTAGTGTACACACACTGTCCATACTCTAAGCCTTTACTACCTGGCTTCATGTTAGTGCACTTTATTTTCAAGGCTAAGATAAAACATCAAGTAAGAGTCTTACATGGGAAAGTAATAATAACACAAGACAGATTTCTGTAGGAGGGATTCTCAGACAAATGATTTAACATGTCTGACATAAATAACTTAAGAAGAATGATGGCAACTCAGCTCTAAAGACAGACAATATCAATGGTGGTTGTAAGAAAATACTTTAATTCAATAAATATTTACCAGGCAGGTAACAGGAAAATTCCCATGGAATATTTGACTTTGCATTCCTATTCCTCAACTTGATAGCAATCCAACAAATGCCAAGTTCAGCAATAATGTCAGGTACGCTGTTAAATATGGTAAATGCAAAGAATTCAGTAAATCAGATGCTCTGTGTTCGGCCAATCTGCAAAGTTAACTCTGTTCTTGACAGTAAAGATCAGTGGCAGAGTCACTCTATTTTCTGTTCCCCAACAAGTGCAGATTTCTGTTGGCCTTTCACTCTCCACAATGAAGCAGTCAGTTATCACTCCCTGACTTTGTACACTTCCTAACTGGCAGACAACCTAAACTAAATGCTGTGCTTCCATCTGTCAGATGTCAATATAACTTGATTATTAGGAGTAAATCTTCAATTGTTTCATTGAATTTTTTGTTGGAGTTGTTTTTATTGTTTTTAACCCCCTGCTACATGTCTGACTAGGGAGCTAAAAAGTAATAAATTAAATCTGATGAAGTCAAAGTTTTCGAGTATTGTAACAGACAAATCTTAGCCACTCACACCATCTAAGTTAGATCCGACCCTACCTTAACATTTTCATGATTATGTAAACCCAACATAGGGCATATTTGTCTCAGATGAACAAACTGGCACTTATGAATTTATAAAACCACTACAAGTTTTCAAAAAAACCTAGAACTCAAGAATACCTGGACTTAAAAAAAAAAAAGGTCAAATTATAGGGCCAATATTTTTAAAGGATTATTTTGAACCAAAAATTGTTAAATAAAAGATGGCACAAACATACAGTGTAAATACTACATGGCCATTACAAATTGTCCTAGAGAAATGTTTTTTCTTTCCAATCTAAATCTCAACATGATGAGCTAATTTTAAAATTCATCTGAAAGAGAAACCGTACAATCCAGTTGAGACACTTTTGTACAAGATGATATATGATAAGGCAAGTTCCTTCTATCAAAACATTAAAATAGTACAGTACTAGCATAAGAAAAGACAAATACAGCAATAAAGTAGAATGAGGTTGAGAAACAGACCCATTTATACAAGAGTACAGTACGTGATAAAGATGGCATTCTATTTTTATCACAAAGGATGAACAAATAAATAGTGTTAAAGACCTGGCTATCCATTTTAGGGGGAAAAGTTAGATCCTTACTTCATGCTGTCATATAAATAAGCTTGAGGTGAATTAAAACAAAACATGAAAAACAAGATCCCAGACAAACTAAAAGAGAATATGGTTATAATTTTGAGACAGCATAGACTTCCTTAATCAAGGAAGACATAAATATATATATACATATATATATACATTTGACGACACAAACATGTAAAATTTGTGATTTGCAAAAGGACATCGTAAACGACTTTAAACAGACCAGAAGAAAATATTTCCAGCATATATAACAAAGAATAGCCATAATAACAGAAAGTGCCTATAAATCAATAAAGCAAAAAAAACAAAACCTAATAAGAAAAAAAAAGTCAGATATGTATAGGAATTTTACTGAAATACAAACCAAAAATCATATAAAAATATGCTCAACCTCAACAACTAAAATGAGATTTTATCCAGATTGGCAAATATGAAAGGTTAATAATATCCAGTGTGAGTCAAGATCCAGAGAAATGGGTACTGTTGTTACCAGGTAAAGAGTAAATGGATACAGCCCTTTCAGAGAGAAATTCTACTCTATCAAAAATTTTAACATGCATTCTCTACACCCCAACAATTCTACTTCTAGTATTTATTCAAGAAAAATGCCCAGAGAAAAAAAAGAAATAAGCATCGTAACAACTCAAAGAAAGAGATTAAACTGTCCCCACGTCCTCCCTAGCAGTTACCGCTGGGGAGAGTGAGACGTGAGGACAGAAATGAGTAAAAGAGAATTTTTGCTTTACCTGCATTTGTTGAAATTTTTTTAATGATGAAAATGTACTCATATGCTTACTTACAACGTTTAAAATTTTTAAGAAAAACAAAACACTTTATTGATGTGAAAAGTTACTTATCCTATCGACAAATATTTACTGAACACCCACTATGTGCCAGGTCTAATCAAAATTCTAGGAATTTATCATTGAAGAAAACAGACCCAAATCTCTGCCCTCATGGAGCTTACATTTTAGTGATAGGGAAAAGGATAGTATTTTTTCTAAACGTGGTAAGAGATAACGCCAGGTAGGGGTGATGGCATACACTGAAAGCTAAATAGGCTTCACGGAGAAGATCTGAACTTTTGGACAAAGACTTGAAGGAGATGTCTGAGGTCAGAATATTCAGGCAGAGGAAAAAAACCAACACAAGAGCCCTAAAGTGAGAGCATATGAGCTGTGTTCTAGGAATAGCAAGGAAGCCAGGGCAGCTGGGGCCACATAAGCAAGAAAGAGTACTAAAAGATGAAGCTAGAGAGATGTCAACCTCAGACAGTTTGTTATATCCCCAACCCCTTTTGTGGGTGTTCCCTACCTACAGACCTTAAGGGACCATAATATCTACCCACTCTATCCCCCTCTTCTGGGGATATGATAAAACATAAAGGCAATGCTAGAGGGATTGATTGTAAAACAATGCAGCCACTCTGGGAAAATCTGGTCCTTCCTCATAACCATAGTCAACACATGACCCAGCAATCCTACTCCTAGGTATATTCCCAAAAGAAATGAAAATATATGTCCACACAAAAACTGTACAGAAATGTTACAGCAGCATTATTCATAATAGTCAATAAATGGGAACAACTCAAATATCCATCAACTGATGGATAAATAAAATGTGATATATCCATACAATAGAACATTACTCAGTCACGGAAAGTAATGAAATACTGATATGTGCATTATATGGATGAACCTTGAAAGCATTATCCTAAGTGAAAGAAGCCAGTCACAAAAAGCCACGTATTGTATGATTCCATTTATATGAAATGTCCAGGACAGGCAAGTCTATAGAGACAGAAGGTACATTAGTGGTTGTCAAGGGCTGGGGGGAGAGGATAACAGGGGGGTGACTGTAAATGTATATAGGGTGTCGTGGCGGGGGGGATACTGAAACATTCTAAAATCAAACTGTGATGACAGTTACATAACTTTGTGAATACTCTGAAAACCACTGATCTGGACACTTTAAATAGATTAATTTTATGGTATGTGAAACATATCTCAATAAACTTGTACAAATATACACGTATAGTCAAGGACACAGGTGTGCTTTTTAAAAATACCATCATCCCATTTTCAAATACAGAAACCTATGGTTTAAAAAAGACAAGCAATCTAGGTTTTCATTAGGATATGCAACAGAACTAGGAAGGAAATAATTTGGTTGTTATTAAATAATAATATTAGTTAAGTTAACGCTGTGCTTTAGCATACAAACCCTAAACTTCAGTTGCTTAACCCAACAGATGTTTATTTCTCATTCAGAAAAGTCCAGACAGGTGATTCTGATCAGTGGGCAACTCCCCTCCATGTGGTAACTCACGAAGCCAAGTTCCTTCCATCTCATAGCTCTGCCATCTTCAATACAGGCTTCCCAAATCACTAAGTATAGAGGGATCGCTTGTGGGAGGTTCTCCTAGGTCAAGCCTAGAAGTGGCACATCCCTTCCACTCACATTCCACTGGCTAAAACTCAGTCACATGACCCCATCAAACCACAAGGGAGACCGGGAAATATAATGTGATACTATCCACCATTAGTAAGCAGAGTGTTTAGAATTAGTGTTATCATTTTCTAGAACTTACACTGAATATCAGTTATTTTATTTAAAGAAATATCTATGAATCAATAGCAGTGATTGTGTGAACTGCCATGGAATTGCTTTCTCAATTAGTCAGTAATTATTTACTGAGCACATACTGTCTGCCACACACCGCTCTAGGTGAACACAACAGAAGAGGGGGAAAAACAAAAACCTGCCCTCATGAAGCTCACAATCAGTGTGGCAGGACAAGCAACCAAGAAAAGAAAATACATGTATATGTTGGATGAAAATGAACACCAGGGAAGACAAAACTGAGCGGGAAGGAGGGCAGGGAGAGCCACTCGGAATGGTGTGATCAAGGTCTTAATGACGGGGTGATACGAACCAACACCTGAGGGAAGTGAGGAAGTGAACCATACGGGTATCCAGTGAACACTCCAGGCGAAGAACACAAAGTGCAAAGATCCTGAAGCGGGAGCTTGGGTGGCACGTTTGAGGCCACCGTGGCTGAGCAGAACAAGAGACAGAGATGCTAGGAGATGAGCTCAGGGAGGCACCAGAGAGCCAGATTATAAACCAGGGGCAGGCTGCTGTCCTGTCACATTTTACCTTCACCAAGATTCTGGCTTTTGAGAAGCCACTGGAGGATTTTGAGCAGAGGAAGGATATAACTTGACCTATCTTTTAAGAGGATCGCTCTGCAGCTGTGTTAAAAATAGAGGGTAAGTGGGCAAGAATAGAAGCAGGAAAACCAACTGAAAAGCTCTTGGAACAACCCAGGTGAGAGGGGCTAGTGGCTAAGTCCAGGGTAGAGCAGTGAAAACGTGGAGAAGGGCAGAAGGTAGATTGGCTGTGGGATGTGAGACGAAGAAATGTTCCTGGGCTGACTCTTAAGTTTTTGGCCTAAGCAACTGGAAGGACGGAGATGCCACTTATTGAAAAGAGGAAGTCTGAAGGAGGAGTAGTTTAAAGAAGAAAAATCAAGAGTTCCAATGCAAGAAAAGACAATATGATTACCTCCTTTACTATTAAAGGTGGTTGCTCTTTGAGTTTTCAGGAACATTTTTTTCAATCAACAAAAGTATAGTTATTACATCCCTTATGTGTATAGTGTTACCAAATTAAAACTGTTTTTATATGCTGTGCTTCATCTGAAAATCATTTATCTTTAAGGTGGCTAGAATGGGCTCAATTCTCATTTTATACCTTGGGAACCTTCTTGTCACCTTCAATCCCACTCTCACATTTTACCTTTGCCAAGTTTACTAATCAGGCACGCAGCATTTCCCCATGCCAATTTAATAACTTACGTTGTTTTCTTATTTAAAACCCCAAGTTCAACACCTACAAACTGTTCATAAAATGCACTTTAATGTCAAATTTTCTAAGTCTTCTTTTAACACATAGCTTTCACAAATTTGAGGCATAAATAATAAAAAACCTATCCCTACTATAACAAGGCTGGAAATCTTCCTGCCGACCAACTCACCAATCACTGGTCCACAGTTGCTAAGTATGGCCACTCCACAGCCCTGTTTCCCCAGCAATTACTAACTGCTGTTGCTGTTAGGTGATGTCGAGTCAGTTTCGACTCATAGCGACCCTACGTACAACAGAACGAAACACTGCCTGGTCCTGCACCATCCTCACAATCACTGCTATGCTTGGGTCCATCATTGCAGCCACTGTGCCAATCCATCTCATTGAGGGTCCTCCTCTCTTTCCTTGACCCTCTACTTTAACAAGCATGATGATGTCCTTCTCCAGGAACTGGTCTCTCCTGATAACATGTCCAAAGTACATGAGACTAAGTCTTGCCATCCTCGCTTCTAAGAAGCATTCTGGCTGTACTTCTTCCAAGACAGACTTATTCTAATTAATTACTAATTAGTACCAGGATATTGATACCAAGATTACTAAATCATGGTTTTGAAATTATCTTTCACTGTACCAAAAATATGACAGAATCATTTAAAAATCATTTCTTTATCCTTACATTATCTTTTAATGTAAAGATATAACATTAAATATCCCTCCAGAGTTTAAATATGACCACATTTTTTGATTAATTAAAGACTTTATTTATGGGCACCTGTAAAACGAACATATGTTGAAATGGTCAATATGTCTTTGTTCTGATTAAACAAGGAGGCGTTTGATTAATCAACACAGACACCACCAAAATATACACTATAAATGGCACTGTAGAAGGATTACAGGAAGAAACTATGTTTGGCCATGAAAAAGCCTCAAAACTATTCTGTAATTTTATGGTTGCTGTTTCTACGCCTTTTTATATCAAGTCACAGATCAGAAACTTCATTCCAACTTGGCAAACGCTTGTTAATCATTTTTCAAGAAAAAAGTAAAGAAGTAATATTTGAGTACCTACTATGTATGTGTCTGTTCTTATATGTTAATTTGGTACACAGAACAGTGCCAAATACATGATAAGCCTGATATGTTTCACTAAATTTTATTTAATCCTAACTATTCTATTTAACTCGTACATGACAACCCCATTCTACAGATCAGTCAACTGAGGTTCAGAGAGGTTAAATAATTTGTCAGTTCATACAGTCAGGAAGCAGCAGGGACAGTGTTTGAACCCTAGTCTGATTCTAGAGCCTGAATTCCTCTAATCTTCCAGACTGTGGAGTATCTCCTATACCATGAAGCAGTGGCCCTAGATGATTTATACTCTTGTAATTTTATTCATTCATTTATTCAACTTCAAGGTTTTATATTGTCCTACTAGAATGGTGAGTAACTAGCAATCTGGATAGCACCTAGAATAGGTGTTGCCATCTATGAACTTCTTCTAAAATGTAATTCTAGTAGGTTCTTCTTCTTGTTGTTGTTAGGGGCCGTCAAGTTGGTTCCAGCTCATAGCAACCCTACAGGATAGAGTAGAACTGCCCCATAGGGTTTCCAAGGAGCGACTGGTGGATTCAAACTGCCGACCTTTTTGGTTAGCAGCTGTAGCTCACCATAGCTCTTAACCCACTGTGCCACCAGACCTCATCAGTAGGTTCTTAAACTAGATTAAGTCATATGAAAGGATAAAAGCCTAATTTAAAAAAAAAAAACAACTCTGAATTACTGAGGACTTATAAAAAGAAATACAGTGTTCTTATTCTTTATAAGAAATGATAATCAAACTAACCTCCGAAAAAGTATTTCCAAAGAAGGTGATTAATAAGACTTTTGCTTAAAGGATTAAAATTATTAAAGTTTGTCCTTGAAGAGCTAAAAATCCTCACTCATGTACTCCTTTGAAAAATCACCTGTATGAGACCAAACAGTCAACAATTACTTTAAAACAAACATGAGAATGTAAGGGGGCAAAGAAACTAGATTAATGGAAACAAAACAATTAAAACGGGAACAATAATGTTCACCCATTGTGAAGAATGTAACCTACGTCACTGAACAACTTGTGCAGACATTACTGAATGGGAACCTAAAATGCTGTGTAAACCTTCACCAAGAACACAATAAAATGTTATTTAAAAAAAAAAAAAATCCCCATTTTATTCTCATACACACTTAGAAACTACTTTCTTCACAGCACAGTACAAGGTTAAGCCCAGTCCAGGTTCAACGCCCTCTACTAGTAGCCCAGTAAGCCATTCTCTCTACCCCTTCTTCCTTGCCACCAAACCCCACACTTGTTCATAATGCATTATGACCCATCAGCCAATCTCATTCTTATTTGTCAAATAATTGTGTCTCCAAACCTTCCTTGTGACCCAGCTCTGGCCAAACAGGGGAAGAGAAAGTTCGCTGGAGAGCTTCTGGGAAATATATTTTTCATTCCCAATAAAAGGCAAGATAGTTTCAGAATGTCTCGAGTCTTTTTAATATCACTCAATGTTCATCTTACAGTGGCAATTCCCACAACTAAGGTCTGCAAATATATCTCATTAAAATTGAAAGGCTTGGAGGCTACAGGCTATATGTATTCTACTTCTTTGAGGGCCTTTGCAGTGCTAGATGTGGGCATCCACCAGAATGCAGGCTCTATAAGGGCATGCATTCACTCAACAAATATTTACTGAATGCCTGTTATGTTCCAGGCTCCGTGCTGGGCCTGGGGTACTGTAATGAACAAATCAGACCAAAATTCCTGCTTCTATAGCACAGTAAGTTTAATCAAAACTTGTTGAGTTAATGAATAAATTCAAATGACTACTGAACTAAAACTTCGGTAGAATAAACTATTTCTAAATTGTAAAAGAGTAAATTTAGCTTAAACTAATATCCATATAATTGTATATGCTGTCGCTCCTGGACCAACCAGTTTTTGCTTTACAGCTAAAAAAATATATATTTTTTTATCTCTGACACTACAGAACATTTAATGTAAAAAGGGTTGGCAGGTAACTATACTTACTATAAGCAAACTGGAGAACTTCTAATTTCTCCACAAAAAATATGTGTGCAAATTGAAAGGGAAAAGTGCTTCTTCAGTATTAATTTTGCTGTAATACCTCTAAGGAATACGTTTAAAGAGTACATCAAATATACAGAAGTAGTCAATGGAGATTTAAATCAAAATTCAAAATTTGATTTCTGGCACAAAAAAAAAAACTGTTGTAGGAGGTAAAAAGGGAAAGCAGGGTAGCAAAAAAAAAAAAAAATTAACATTTCTAATTATTCATGATTTTGATATCCTTCTTCCCCTATTCTCTCTCCAACTACCATGATCAAGAAAAATGAGTTATATGACTATAATTCTGACACCTGGTTGGCTGGCCCAAAAACCTCAGACCACCGATCAAATTTAAATTCAGCAACAAGGGAGTCTGGCAATGGGACAAATTAATACTTAAAAAGACTCATAAGAAAGACTAATCAGAAATACTATCTATTTTAACTGTAAAAGCTCAGCTACAGACAGAATAAAACAGAAACCTGAAATAAAGTCCTCCCAGTGCTTAGGGTTAAGGCACTGAGCACAGACCAAAGGGATCCCGAAGTTCTAAGCAGGCCTACAGAGCTACTTAATTGTCTTTATCTCCCAAGCAGCTGTGCTCATTCAGTACAGGCAGCACCACCACCACCAGATGCCGCTGAGCCGATTGATTCCAACTTGGTGATCCCACGTATGTCAGAGTAGAACTATGCTCCCTAGGATCGTCGTCTTCTTTTTTTCTCATAGGGTTTTCATGGCTGAATTATCAGAAGTAAACTGCCAGGATTTATTCCAAGGCGCTGCTGAGGGGACCCAAGAACGTTAACCGTTTCCACCACCCAGGCAGCCTCCTAAAAAGTAAAACCAGGGGAGGGGGAGAAAAGAAGGTCTGAAAACTCCCTGGAGAAATCAGAAAGAGAGGCCAATTAAAGGAGATATTAAGTGTACATACACATGCCAGAAAAAAGGATGGCAAAGGACCGGGCAGTGTTTGGTCTGTTGTACGTAGGGTCGCTATGAGTCAGAACCGACTCAACAGCACCTAACGACAGCAGCAACATCACACTAGACCAAAATAAACCTCTGTTCTGGCATTCCACACTTTCTTCCCTACTAAACTTCTAGTTGCCTTAGATGTGATATTTTGTCTGCAAATTCTCTTGGATGTGAACCACTGTGAAACCACTGGAAGCAACATAAAAGCCAATCATATTTTATTAAAAACAAACTATTCTCTAGTTTTCTTGGTTCAAAGGTTAGGGGGTCACGGTTTCGTAGGCCTCTCCAGTCAACTGGCCTAATATTGTTTTTAAAGTTTCTGCTCTACCTCCTAGTTCAGTGAGTAGTGCCTGGGGTCTTAAAGCTTACGAGCTGCCACCCAAGATACAACAACTGGTCTCTATTCGCCTGGAACAGCATAGGAAAAAAGGAGACCCAGGAACAGGAGAAGGAAATGGTCTGCAGATCTAACTGCCTCCATGAACTACTACTGCCTCCTCTGCCATGAGACCAGAAGAAATGGATGGTGCCCGGCTACCATTACAGAACATTTTGATCAAGGACCCAATAGATGGATTGTTTCTATTGGAACAGAACTTGAAATTCTTATTGGAAATCAGACTTACTGGATACACTGAGACTGGGGGAACCCCTGAATCTATTGCCTAGAAACAACTTTTAAGCCTTGAACCAAAAGTATCTCATGAAGTCATCTTTAAACCACAATTTAGCTCAATTAATAAAGAAGTTCATCTTGAGCACTGCACTCTTTTAAAGAGCTACCTGTATGAGATTAAACAGACGACAGTAACTCTAAAACACAGATGAGAACTTTAAGGGGCAGAAAGTCTAAGTAAACGGCAGTGGAACAACAAAGGCAGAGATACATAGATGAGAACTTTAAGGGGCAGGGAGTCTAAGTAAATGGCGGTGGAACAACAAAGGCAGAGATAAGGAGAAACAGTGACATGATATGAAGTAGGTAACCATTGTCAATGAGCCCTACATATAAACATTGTTGAATGAGAGCATGTTTTGTTATGTATATTTTCACACACAAAAAAAACTATTCTCTTCAGGACAGTGAAAAGGTAACTGAAGTTTAATATTGGGTATAACTAAATTTGTTCTCCCTAAAGTTCAGCATAGTTAATATCTTAAAAATGATCACTAAGCAAAACCAGTACAGGTACCTAGAAGAGAATCCAGTCTTTGACTTTGCACTTTTGTTTCTATCAGTGGGGCAAAATATTTCTCCTGATAGTGAACAATAATAAAACTCACACGCTGGAGAATGGAAACTACTAATATACCAGAGTAACCATAAAAAGAGACCCAGTTTACTGGTGGTGCAACGCTTAAGCACATGGTTACTAAACAGAAGTTCTGTTGTTCAAACCTACCAGCCACTCCGTGGGAGAAAATACCTGGCGATCTGTTCCCGTAAAGATTACAGCCTAGGAAACCCTACGGGGCAGTTGTACTCTGTCATATAGGGTTGCTAGAAAGTAAAGTAGAGGGTCAGCGAAAAAGAGGAAGACTTACAACAAGATGGACTGACACAGTGGCTACAACGATGGGCTCAAACATAGCAACAGTTGTGAAGATGGTGCGTGACCAGGGAGTGTTTTGTTGTGTTGTACAAAAGGTTGCTATGAGCTGGAACTGACTCAACAGCACCTTAGTTATCTAGTGCTGCTATAACAGAAATACCACAAGTGGGTGGCTTTAACAAACAAATTTATTTTCTCACAGTTTAGGAAGCTAGAAGTCCAAATTCAGGGCACCAGCTCCAGGGGAAGGTTTCTCTCTCTGTCAGCTCTAGGGGAAGGTCCTTGTCATTAATCTTCCCTGGTCTAGAAGCGTCTCAGCGCAGGGACCCCAGGTCCAAAGGACTCACTCTACTCCTGGTGCTTCTTTCTAGGTGGTATGAGGTCCCTCTCGGTCTGCTCACTTCTCTCTCCTTTTATCTCTTATAAGATAAAAAGGTGATACAGGCCACACCCCAGGGAAACTCCTCTTACATTGGATCAGGGCTATGACCTGAGTAAGGGTGTTGCATCCCACCCTAATCCTCTTTAATATAACCTAATCTTGCCTCATTGACATCATAGAGGTTAGGGTTTACAACACATAGGATAGTCACATCAGATCACAAAATGGTGAACAACCACACAGTACTGGGAATCACGGCCTACCAAAGTTGACACACATTTTTGGGGGACACAGTACAATCCATAACAGAACCTAACAACAACAACATGAGTCAGAACCAACTCAATAGCACACAACACCACCACCAACAACACTTACTAGCTCAGTTTACTTATCTGTTAAATAGGGAATATACATACTGTGAAGGGTTGCTATGATGACTAAAAGATAATTCACATAAAATACAGCTCCATACTAATAGCAAGTACCTAATAAATTTTAGTTATTAGATTATTATTAGAAATATATCTAAACCTCATTCCCATGCAACCATGTCTTCCCAGACAAGGAAATTAGATGTCATAAATGTTGGAGGCTATTAAATCTAGACTACAACTTTCAAATGTACAGGAAGTTTAATAAAAAAAAAAGATAAGTGGTTAACGTAGCCCTCTAAAGGGGAGAAAATCAAGATGTTTGAATGATCCACACTATACCAACAGTAACTGGGAAGTCCTGGTGAAGAAGCATGTAGTCTCCAGGCCCAGGCTGCTGGTATGAGTCCCTGCTGCCTGGCCTGCTTGCTGTGGGACCTTGGGCAAGTTACTTAAGCAGTTTGTGCCTCAGTGTCCTCATCTGTAAAATGGAGATGTTAACAGTAGTACCTATCTCATAAAGTTGCTCTGATTAATCAATCAATGCATGTAAAATGTTTATAGCATGGTAAGCCTTCAAAGAATATTAGCTATTATTACTTTAACTCTGTGCTTGTGGCACAGTGGTTAAGTGCTTGGCTACTAACCAAAAGGTCAGTAGTTTGAACTCACCAACGGCTCCTCGGGAGAAAGATGTGGCAGTCTGTTTCCATAAAGATTTACAGGCTTGGAAAGCCTATGGGACACAGCAGAAGTGCCCCACAGGGTAGCTATGAGTCGGGATCGAGTTGCCAGCAACAGGCTTGGTTTTTGGTTTATTACTTTAACAAGCCTCTTGCTAGAACAAATAACCAGTAACCAACCAGTTACCACTAAGTCGATTCTGATTCATGGCAACTGCAGGTGTGTTCTGGTCAATGGCTGATTCTTCGGAAGTAGGTCACCAGGCCTTTCTGCCAAGGTGCCCCTGGATGGACTAGAACCTACATCCTTTCTGTTAGCAGCCTAGTGCTGTCAACCGTTAGAACTACCCAGGGCCTCCGAATGAATAAACAGAGCTATAATTTCAAAGATGATTTCCAACCCATAAGGTCTAGAGACATTCTTTTTTTTTCCAACTAAAAATCCTTCTAACCCCTCCTAGCAAAGTTATACAGTACACAATTTTTTTAAATTAAAGTATATTCTTTATTAAATCTTTGATGGAATGACACTAATTTTAGAGAACAGTCAAAAGGCTAAAAATGTATCAGTGTGATAAACAGAAACCTCAGAATCAGCTGGAAATCTCATAAACAAAGCCCTTGCCCAAGGGAGTAAGAGGCTCTACCTCCCCCTAGACACCAGAGGCAGTGACTGACATCTCGAGACCCCCGGGAGGCTGCCTTTTGTCCTATCACTCTTCAAACTTTAACTCCCAGTCTCTCTTCTCAAAGGCTTCACATTTGGACAGATCATAAGGAAGGATGCTTTGGGAGTTTTGCTGCTTTGTTTTGTTACTTTAAACATACAGGCATTTTTTAAAGATTCCTGGATTGTACTTGGATTTTAAAGATTTCTGGATTGTAGTCTCGTGTGCTGTAAAATTAATTCATCAGAATTTTTTAAGAGTTTAGGGCCCTAAAAGAAGGAGACTACCAGTTGTAAATGCCAAAGACCTTCAGACAGACTTCTTGTTGCGTGACATGGACAGAGGAGAACTGCCCCCATGGGGTTTCCTAGGCTGTAATCTTTTTGAGAGCAGATTGCCAAGTCTTTTCTCCCTTGGAGCCACTAGTGGGTTCCAACCGTCGACCTTTCAGTTAACAACCAAGCTCTTAACCACTGCGCCACCAGGGCTCCATTCATACAGACTACTACTTCTCAAAACCATTGTATGCATTCATACCAAAGATCAGATAAAAACCAGTCCCTCGATAAGTCTCCCAACTACAGGGTAACACTGCTCCCTGGGGCACCCCCAGGAAACAGTGGCCAGCACATCACGGTCCGCAAACCAACAAAGTATGCTGAATATCTAATAATGATGATATAAGAAATAAGTATGTTATTTAGAAAATCATAAATTATTTAGAAAATACAACAACTCTTTGGTAGCTTTCAAAATAAGTATTCCCAGAAAAGGAATAAATCTTTGGTTATTACTAAAGACACTCTGTAAAATAATTCAGTACAGAAAGTTAAATAGGCATAAGGAAAAAAAAAGCCTAAATTAACGCTAATTAGCAAAGAATCTAATTAAACTCCCGCGGAAGCTGTGAAGCCACAACCCAAAGTGGCAGAACAACCATCTACTTAACTGTTAGAGCTACAGCGCAGCAGCACACCTGCTGGCCTTCTGCTTGGTCAGAGTTAAGAGCTTAGCTGCAGCCTGTCTGTTATTTGCTTTCAAAAAATTTCAATACCCACATATATTAATCCATACAGTCAATACCCTTCTGAAAACTAGAAGTGTCTATATTAAATATATAGACATTTTTGGTAAATTTTCTATACACCTTTTAACCAAAAAAAAACTATTCCTCCTTCTCCACTTGTATATTCTCAAAAAATTATTTGGTTTATTTCCTACCATTAAATTATTATTTTGGTAAACGTAAATACAATACTACATAGGTTGCTAGTTTTCTAAGATTAGCACTTACGAATTCCACTTTATAACGCTTAGTACACAATTACCTATATAATTTTCAAACCTTAACAATACTGACTATATCATACTAATTTGCATATTTTATAAGAAAAAATAGTTCATAAAATATAAAACTTTTAGCAGTCCTGGACAAAACTATAATTGCAACAGAGACAGGTGCCTGAAGTCATCAAAACAAGCTGAAAAGAACTCTAAACACCACAATTTTGCAAACTAACAATACAAAAGGTAGACCTGAGGCAAACAACTGGTTATCAATGTCTCTTTCAGAGGGAAAGAAATGCCCAGCACCATCTATGAAAACTGTTCTGACTTACATTCCAAAGGCCAATCTTTTTCTTCTTTCTCTTTTTAGGATTTTTTTTTGGGGGGTGGGGTGGGGTAGGGGGAGGGAGTAAAGTTGTTATCTTAAATTGTTGTATTTAAAGTGATCAAAAAATAAATGAGCTTCGTTGGTCAAAACACAGCCACTTCCACCAGGGTGAGTCCAGTACAACTAGATGGTGCCCGGCTATCACCACTGCCTGCTCTGACAGGGATCAAAACACAGGGCCCTGGACAGAGCTGGAGAAAATGTAGAACAAAATTCTAACTCACAAAAAAAAAGACCAGACTTGCTGGCCTGACAGATCCCGGAGAAACCCCGAGAATATGGCCTCCGGACATCCTTTTAGCTCAGTAATGAAGTCATTCCCGAGGTTCACCCTTTAGCCAAAGATCAGACAGCCCCATAAAACAAAATGAGACTAATGGGGCACAACAGCCCAGCGACAAGGACTAGACGGTAGGAGGGGACAGCAAAGCTGGTAACAGGGAACCCAAGGTCGAGAAGAGAGTGTTGACATGTCGTGGGGTTGTTAACCAATGTCATAAAACAATATGTGTACTAACTGTTTAATGAGAAACTATTTGTTCTGTAAACCTTCATTTTTAAAGTACAATTAAAAAAAAACAAAAACACAGCCACTCACTCAAGAAAAACATCATCACAACAGTAAAAACAACTCAAAGCACACACATACTAAATCATTAACATGTTTTTTAAATTCTCATTTTTCCTCAGTATTTTCTTATAGGATTAAATTATTATTCCCTGCTAAAGTACAAAAGATAATTCAACTCAGTTGTTTAAACTCACACTAAATGCCTCCAAAAAAGATGATCACAGGTTTAGCCAAATCAAGTTTGGAATTTCATGACACACGGCTAGCTAACAGACAAGACAGTCCTTCCTGACTTGGAAACCCAAATCCAGTGCCTCAAGATGTTTAATGTCAAACGTAACTATCAAAGTCTTTAAGCTTACTTTGATTCCTCTCGGAGCAATCTTTAAAGGAAAAACAAATCAATAAGGCATTCAAACACCAGAGTATTGCTCTTCCCTGAATTTTTCACAAAATGTCAAACAAATTCAGACTGATAGACAATTAGACACCAAAGAGCTACCTTAATGAAAAAGTCATGTCCTTCCCTGCCAAAATAAAAGAAAAAGTTTACCCAACTTTAACAAATACTATGATTAGAACTAAACATCACGAAGTTTTGGCCTTGCGAATTTAGATATTGGGCACGCTTGTGAAACATGCTGTGGTGTAATGCGTTGCTTTTTGTGTGGCCTTTCTAGCCATGGTCTTGTAACTCCCACCCAGGTGACTGGTGGGACTGTGTGATAGAGAAATTGTGGCCCACCAAGGGGATTGGTCGGTCTTGCCATCCTGCTGGGCTTGAAATGAGCCACCCTAGAGGTGGGAAAGAGAGGAGCCCCACCAACATCAAGAAAGGACAGACTGGCAGGAGAGACCAGCAGGAGACAGCAAAGAGTGCTTCCTGGTCCACGGAGCAAGAAAGCTGAGTGCCTACTGGCAGAAACTGAGGGCCAGGGAGACGCCTACACCTGACCCACGAATTTGGGACTTGCCAGCCTCCACAACCATGTGAGCCATTTTCTTTAAACGGTTCATGAGTTCTTTGAGACGTTGCAGCGAATTAGGGAGCCCAAAGACCGGAGGGCGAGTACTGAGGGGAGAGGGAGCAGTTGATGTTAGAGATGCTGGAGTGGTACAGCAGCTTGGAAAAGTTGGACATTTGGGACATCTTTAACCTGCCCCTCATAGAAACCAGCTTTGTGCTGATCCTTATAAAAGAAATCATTAGCTTACAAGCAAATAAACCTAATAAACACTACTGTGGAGCTGCCTGATCAACCTGGCAATTTTAGAGGGATCTTGGTGCAGTGAGGTGAACTATGAAGAGAATAAAACAAACTTTCTACTTCATTCAAATGACGAGTAGTGAAGTTCAACATATAAACATTCTTGGGTTCAGTGGAAGAACTCTCGCCTTCCATGTGAGAGACCCAGGTTCGATTACCAGCCAATGCACCTCATGTGCAGCTACCACCTGTCTGTCAGTGGAGGCCTGCGCATTGCTATGATGCTGAAAGGGTTTCAGTGGAGCTTTCAGACTAAGACAGACTGGGAAGAAAGGCCTGGAGATCTACTTCTAAAAAATCAGCCAGTGAAAGCCCTATGGATCATAACAGTCTGATCTCATTGTGCCTAGAGTCGCCATGAGTCAGAGGCTGACTGGACAGCAGCTAACAACAACATGCTTACATTACTGACTCATTTTTAAACATTTACTTGATGCTGTCGGCATCCATACCTAGGATTGTATCTTTACATGTGTTAAAATCAACTGCTGAACTGCTTTTTTTAATCTTTCTGTTTCACTGAATAACTGAGGTTGGGTGAATCTAAAAGTTAGAAGAAGCTTGAACAGGTCATCTAGTCTAATGGTCTTCAACCATTTTGTGGCACACACCATTCCCATGCCCAGCAATCCCACAAATAACAACATGTGGTGTTTCTCTAGCAAGTTTCTTCCCCATTCATCCCTGAGGAGGAGGTTGTCCATTCTGTGCTCAAATATCAATGACACAGTGACAAGAAAACTCCCACAACCACCTTCTAGGACAATTTATTCCACTTCTGAGCAGCTCCACCACCAAGTCTGTCCCGTAACTGCCCCCAAGTCCTTTAACTGCCCCATTGCTTCTACCCACTGGGTTTGCCCACTCAACAAGTCTGTGCCTTCACTCACTCAGGGGTCCTTCACACAGCTAACAGTTCATTCAAATGTTCCTCCTAAGATAGGTCCTCACCATCCTACTCTCTCCTCTGAAACTCAACATTTCCATTTATCTGTATTCTAAAAACAGAAGTGAGATGGGAAGGCAGAGAGGGTTAGGAGCAGGTTGAATGGACATGGGGAATTGGGTGGAAGGGAGAAGTGTGCTGTCACAGTATGGGGAGAGCAATTAGAGTCACATAACAATCTATGTATACATTTTTGTATGGGAAAAAATTAAAAAAACAAAAACAATACAAAAGAATAAATCAAATCTTAAAATGATTTTGATTTCTGCTTTACATAGTCTACTTCTTTGAATAGGGAAGATATTTCAAAGATAAGTCTGTTCAGTTAATTAGACTTTGATACTGAGATCTTGGTTAAAAACCCACTGCCATCCAGTCCATTTGGACTCATAGCAACCCTATAGGACAGAGGAGGACAGCCCCATAGGGTTTCCAAGGCTGTAAAGCTTTACGGATGCAGACTGCCACATCTTTCTCAAGTGGAGCAAGCTGGTGGGCTCGAACCGTTGACCTCTTGGTTAGCAGCCAAGCGCTTTGACCACTGCACCAGCAGGGCTAGAGATTTTAATAATGGGACTTAATGGCACAAAGGACACTGTTCCTTCCCCAATACATTTCCTTAAATTTAACCATCATTTCATAAAAGCACAGTACCTTTCAGAAAGAGAACTAAGGGAAACCATGAATGATTGACTGGCAGACCCCACAACATAAATGGAAAATAACTAAAAGCACATTCCCATGTGGAATTCAATTCTCCCTCTTCAAAATTCCCACAGAATTTTGTGAGACCCTCTAAAATAGCACCTACTCTAGAATGACTCGTGCCCACCAGCTCCTCAGCACCCAGGCCTGCCTCAGTCTTCCTCTATAATCTGACACCAAGCCTGACAGCAGGAAGCTTCTAACTTGTTTCTGCTAAATGGAAGTGGCTGGGAGCAATTCTGTCATCTATATAGATAAAATTCTAGTTTCAACTCTCAGTATTTCTTACAATCATTCTTCACCTAAAAAGAGTGCCAAGAAAACTAAAATAATTATTGAAAGTATCCCAACTCTGAAAATCTGATGCCTTACTAATTTGGAAAAAAAAAAAAAAAGGTATTTCAAAAATATCACATAAATAGGAGGGATAAAAGAGTCAAAAAACAGTTTCTAAGCAAAAGCTTTAATGGTGGTAAACCCCAACTAAAATCCCTTAACAACATGTCATTTTTGCACTTCAGCTCATATGCTAAATAGACATGTTTAGTTACAGACTTCTTGGGCGGTTTATTTTATTTGTACCAAAGTTATTACATCTGATACCATTATGTTATACATAAAAGTCCATTTTATAACAAATTATATTAAAAATTGACCTGTTATACATCCGGCACAGACTAGCTATTCTGCTGCACTGTTTGAACGCCTGCTACATTCACAGCAGTTACTCCCAAAACACATAATCTTGATGCTGTTATTGGTGGGTGCCATCAAGTGGCTTTAACTCATAATGACCCCATTACACAGCAGAACTGCCCTCTAGGATTTTCTAGGCTGTAATCTTTATGGGAGCAGATCACCGGGTCTTTCTCGCACAGAGCCATGGGATAGGTTCAAACCACTAACCTTCTGATTAGCAGTCGATCACTTAACCATTGCACCACCAGAGCTCCCAGTCTTGATGTGCTGGCACTAAATTTCTTCACCTTCAAGGACTAATCCTAGGCTAACCAACTAGTGTACAGACTGTCTGTACCTCCAGCCCCATCCATACACTCAGCTCTGACCATTCTAAGCATTTACTACTGATAGCTCCAGTTAGGAGGTGCATCTACTTACAAAACACAACCAAGTAACTAAGTTACTGTGACATTAGATTAGTGCTAAAAACAAAAGCAAGGACAGTCCCCCCCACCCCGTCTCCCCCCACCACCCCCTCAAAGAAATCATCCCATTAGGGAAGAATTCTGAACACAAAATTAACAACTAAGAGACGGAAAGAAAAAAAATTATACTATTAAAAGTTCAATAAAATTTATGTCAACTTTATAACTTTTCTCTTTCACACTTGAGATCAAGGAAAAAACAGAATCCTTTTATAACATAACAAAGCGACATTTAAGAGAGCACAACATCATAAATCAAAACTGCAAAAAAAAAAGCAAATGATTATCATACACTCATTACAAAATACAATGCTGGGGCAAGATGAGGTCAAGCTTGCAATCTGCTCTTATAAAGCAACAATTCTGGATACAGCCTATGCCTACAAAGCAGGTCTTTAAGAAAAGCCAAGCAGAACACTTTTATAAAGAGTTTTCAAGAGAAGTGCTTGTTCATAAGCCATTACTGAGGAGAAAAAAAAAAAGCTTCAATCTGCTAATTAGCTGCAATTCTGTTTATATGCCAGTTCAAACAGGGAAACGGTGAATTAGAAAAATAACTACCCCAAACGACTTGTTACTAGACTCACTGCATTTGCAACTAAAGAGATCACATACAACTACACCACTGAGATAAGGGGAAGTTTCTTTTTACAAAAGTATTCCAGCTAATAAACGATGAAGGAATGGCAGAAACCCTAATAAATTAATGAATCTAGGTGTCTGTCATGGATTGAATTATGTCCCCCCAAAAATGTGTGTATCAATTTGGCTGGGCCATGATTCCCAGTATTGTGTGGTTGTCCTTCATTTTGTGATTGTGAGTTTATGTTACAGAGGATTAGGGTGGGATTTTAACACCCTTACTAAGGTCATACCCTGATCCAATGTAAAGGGAGTTTCCCTGGGGTGTGGCCTGTACAACCTTTTATCTTACAAGAGATAAAAGGGAAGGAAAGCAAGCAGAGAGTTGGGGACCTCATACCACCAAGAAAGCAGTGCCGGGAGCAGAGCGCGTCCTTTGGACCCAGGATTCCTACACAGAGAAGCTCCTAGTCCAGGGGAAGATTGGTAAGAAGGACCTTCCTCCAGAGCCGACAGAGAAAGCCTTTCCCTGGAGCTGATGCCCTGAATTTGGACTTCTAGCCTACTAGACTGTGAGAAAATAAATTTCTCTTCGTTAAAGGCATCCACTTGACAGCAGCACTAGATGACTACAACAGTGTTGATCATCAATAGCAGCTAACATCACCAAACAGGAGACAACCTGAAATTATGTGTCCCCTGATGGAAGAACACAACTATGGAACAGTCTTGCTATTATGGACTGAACCGTGTCCCCCAAAAATATGTGCTGTAAATCCTAACCACTATGCCTATGGTTATAATCCCATTTGGGAATGGGTTATATTAATGAGGCAGGATTAGTGCAGGGTTGTGTCTTGAGTTAATTTCTTCTGAGATATAAAGGAGTTTAAACAAGCAAGTGAAAGAAGAAGAGATGGGGAAAGGGAGATGCCATGCCACATGAAGATTGCCCAGGAGCAAAAGCTCAGAAGAGACGAGGACTCTCCTCCAGAGCTGGCAGAGAAAGAAAGCCTTTCCCTAGAGCCAGCACCTTATTTGGACTTCTGTCCTCCCAAACTGTGAGAAAATAAATTTCTGTTTGTTAAAGCCATCTACTTGTGGTATATCTGTTACAGCAGCACTAAGTAACTAAGACACTTGCCAAACAGGAAAAAACAAAAAAAAATCAAAACCTGAATCTGATCAACCATCCAGATCCAACAGAGAAGAGAGAGGAACACATTAAACACCACCAAGGGGATGCAATCAGTAAAATCCAAATTTGGGAAATTCTACAAGACAACAAACTACTTGATTGCATCAAGTAAATAAACTGCAAGGAAAAAAGAGAGAGAAGAGACAGAGAGGGACACTAAGATTTAAAAAAATCTAAGATGAAATTTAAAAAATTATTTTAAAAAATCCTATTCACTATAGCATTAAAAAAGAATACTTAGGAATAAATTTAACAAAAACGTACAAGACCTGTGCAGTGCAGTGAATCACTTTCATACGGCCTTTCTAGTCATGATCTTGTAACTCCCACAAAATGACTGGCTGAGCCAAAACCTTGCAAAGGATTGGTCAATTTACTACACAAATAGTGACTTGAAAACTCACCCAACAGGACTGAGCCCCTTTCAGTCCAGTTAGGGGACTGGTTGGTTTTATCATCCTGCTAGGCTTATGTAAGGGCCAGTCCCACAGAGATTTAGAGCAGAGGGGACCTCACTAACATCAAGAAGAGTCTGGAGCAAAGCACATCCTTTGGACCTGTGGTACCTGTGCTGAGAAGCTCCTAGATCCAGAAGAGAGAGCTGTCACACTGAAGACAGCAGATTAAGCACCTTCAGGTAGGAGGCTTGCTAGAGGAGCCGGGTGCCTCTGGGCAAAGCCAGCAGAGCTAAAAGGGTTAAAACCACTTGTCCAAACAGGGCAGAGGCCTGAGTGTGCCCCGTGCAGGCACTGCTTGCCTCCCCCTGGGGCAGCATGGCAGGAGCAGGCCCAGGTAGCACCGTGGTAGCCAGAGGCAGCGATGACATAAAGACAGCAACTGACCTGAACCACAGCATGCCAGCTCAGTGACGTAAGAATGGATATGGGTAATTTGGGGAAGGGTAAGCAGCTCCCCTTAGACAATCTGTTGTTTACTGTTTGCTGTCTATAAATAGTAATAATGGCTTCCACTTTGCCAACATGGCGTAAGTATCTCATGTGTCCAGCTTGATCAGAGATGAATGCAGCACCCATGTAACAGCTGATGTCACTTGGTGTACGTGCCTCATTCCTAGCAGTCTTTTGGCTGCCTGGAAGTTTAAGGCACAGCCTGTCTGCTTCTGCAATACAGATAGACAGGCATGCAATCTGTACACTGAAAACTACAAAACACTGTTGAGTGAGCATAAAGAAGATCTAAATAAATGGAGAGACATACCATGTTCACGGACCGGAAGACTCAAAGATGTTAAGGTAATCCAGTGGGAAAAAGATAGTATTTTCAACCAATGGTATGGGAAAAAATAGATATCCTTATGTTTGACCTCTACTTCACACAATACATAAAAACTCAAAATGGATCACAGATCTGAATGTAAAAGGAAAAATTATAAAATATCTAGAAAAAGCATAAGAGCCAATCTTCTGACCTTGGGTTAGGTAAAGAGTTTTTAGATATTACACAAAAAAGCACAAACAATAAAAGAAAAATTGACAAAGTGGGACTATATCAAAGTATAAAACTTTTGCTCTTCAAAGACACCATTAAGAAAAAGAAAAAATAAGCCACAGACTGAAAGAAAATATTTGCAAAACATGTATCTGATAAAGAACTTATATATAAAAACTCCTACAACTCAATAAAAAGATGAAAAATTCAATTTAAAAAAATGGGCAAAAGATCTGAACAGACATTTCAACAAACAACATACATGAACTGCAAATAAGAACATGAAAAGATGTTCAATATCATTAGTTATTAGGGAAATGAAAATTAAAACCACAATGAAATACCATTACATACCAACTAAAATGGCTAAAATCAGAAAGACTGACAATACCAAGTGTTAATAATCATGTGGAGAAACTGGAGCCCTCACATCATGCTGGTGGGAGTGTAAAATGATAAAGCGACTTGGTAAACACTTTGGAAGTATCTTAAAAAAGTAAAATATACACTTACCATACAACCCAGCAATTCCACTCTTGGGTTTCTACTAAAGAGAAATGAAAACATGTCCATACAAAGACTTATACACAAATGTTCATTGCTGTGAGTTGGACATATCAGAAAAATAATTCACCATGATCAAGTGGGATTTATACCAGGTATGCAGGGATGGTTCAACATTAGAAAAACAATCAATGTACTCCAACACATAAATAAAACAAAAGACAAGAACCACATGATCTTATCAATCGATGCAGAAAAGGCATTTGACAAACTCCAACATCCATTCTTGATAAAAACTCTCAACAAAATAGGAATAGAAGGGAAATTCCTCAACATAATTAAGGGCATTTATATATACAAAGCCAACAGCCAGCATCATCCTAAATGGAGAGACTTTGAAAGCATTCCCCTTGAGAACGGGAAGCAGACAAGGATGCCCTTTATCACCACTCTTATTCAACACTGTGCTGGAGCTCCTAGGCAGAGCAATTAGGCTAGAAAAAGAAATACAGGGCATCCAAACTGGTAAGGAAGAAATAAAGGTATCTCTGTTTGCAGATGATATGATCTTATACAAAGAACACCCCAAAGAATCCACAAGAAAACTAGTGGAACTAATAGAAGATTTCAGCAAAGTCGGGATACAAGATAAACATACAAAAATCATTTGGATTCCTTTACACCAACAAACAGAACCTCGAAGAGGAAATCACCAAATCAATACCATTTACAATAGCCCCTAAGAAGATAAAATACTTAGGAATAAATCTAACCAGAGACGTAAAAGACCGATACAATGAAAACTACAAGACACTACCGTAAGAAACCAAGAGACCTGCATAAGTGGAAAAACATACCTTGCTCACGGATAGGTAGACTCAACATTGAGAAAATGTCAATTCTACCCAAAGCGATCTACAGATACAATGCAATCCCGATCCAAATTCCAACAGCATTTTTTAATGAGATGGAGAAACAAATCACCAACTTCATATGGAAAGGGAAGAGGCCCCCAATAAGTAAAGCATTACTCAAGAAGAACAAAGTGGGAAGCCTCACACTACCCGATTTTAGAACCTATTATACCACCATGGTAGTCAAAACAGCCTGATACTGGTACAACAACAGATACATAGACCAATGGAACAGAATTGAGAATCCAGACATAAATTCACCCACCTGTGAGCAGCTGATATTTGACAAAGGCCCAAAGTCCGTTAACTGGGGAAAAGACAGTCTCTTTAACAAATGGTGCTGGCATAACTGGATATCCATCTGCAGAAAACTGAAACAAGACCCATACCTCACACCATGCACAAAAACTAACTCAAAATGTATCAAAAATTTAAATATAAAATTGAAAACAATTAAGACGATGGAAGAAAAAACAGGGACAACGTTAGGAGCCCTAATACAAGGCATAAACACAATACGAACCATAAGTAACAATGCACAAGCACCAGAAGACAGACTAGACAACTGGGAGCTCCTAAAAATCAAATACTTATGCTCATCAAAAGACTTCACCAAGAATCAAAAGACAGGCTACAGACTGGGAAAAAGATTTTAGCTACGACAAATCCAATCAGTGTCTTATCTCTAAAATCTACAAGATACTGCACAACCTCAACAACAAAAAGACAAATGACCCAATTAAAAAATGGGCAAAGGATATGAACAGGCACTTCAGCAAAGAAGATATTCAGGCAGCTAACAGACACATGAAGACACGCTCACAATCATTAGCCATTAGAGAAATGCAAATCAAAACTACAATGAGATATCATCTCACCCAAACAAGGCTAGCATTAATCCAAAAAACACAAAACAATAAACGCTGGAGAGACTGTGGAGAGACTGGAACACTTATATACCGTTGGTGGGAACGTATAAAATGGTACAACCACTTTGGAAATCAATCTGGTGCTTCCTTAAAAAGCTAGAACTAGAAGTACCGTACGATCCAGCTATCCCGCTCCTTGGAATATATCCAAGAGAGATAAGAGCCATCACACGAATAGATATATGCACACCCATGTTCATTGCAGCACTGTTCACAATAGCAAAAAGATGGAAACAGCCTAGGTGCCCATCAACAGATGAATGGATAAACAAATTATGGTATATCCACACAATGGAATACTACCCAACGATGAAGAACAATGATGAAGCTGTGAAACATCCTACAACAGGGAGGAATATGGAGGTCATTATGCTGAGTGAATTTAGTCAGTTACAGAAGGACAAAAATTGTATAAGACCACTATTATAAGAACTAAAGAAAAGGTTTAAACACAGACGAAAACATTCTTTGATGGTTACAAGGGTGGAGAGGGAGGGTAAGGGTTATTTACTAACTAGATAGTAGATAAGAGTTATCTTAGGTGAAGGGAAAGACAGCACACACTACAGAGGAAGTCAGCACAACTGGACTAAACCAAAGCTAAGAAGTTTCCTGAATACAACCAAACACTTTGAGGGACAGAGTAGTAGGGGTAGGGGTCTGAGGACCATGATTTCAGGGGATATCTAGGTCAACTGGCATAACAAAGCTTATTAAGAAAATGTTCTGCATCCTACTTTGGTGAGTGGCATGTGAGGCCTTAAAAGCTAATGAGTGGCCATCTAAGATGCATCAATTGGCCCCAACCCACATGGAGCAAAGGAGAATGAAGAACACCAAAGACACAAGGAAAGTATTAGCCCAAGACACAGAAAGGGCCACATAAACCAGAGACTTCATCAGCCTGAGACCAGAAGAACTAGATGGTGCCCAGCTACCACCAATGACCACCCTGACTGGGAACACAACAGAGAGTCCCTGATGGAGCATGAGAAAGGTGGGGTACAGAACTCAAATTCTAGTAAGAAGACCAGACTTAATGATCTGACTGAGACTTGAGGAATCCCGGAAAGCACGGTCCCTGGATTCTCTATCAGCCTAGAACTAAAACAATTTCTGAGGCCAATTCTTCAGACAGGGATTGGACTGGACTGTGGGACATAAAAGTGATACTCGTGAGGAGTGTGCCTCTTAGCTCAAGTAGATACAAGAGACTAAATGGGTAGCTTCAGTCCAGAGGTGAGATGGAAAGGCAGAGAGGGTTACGAGCTGGTGAATGGACACGGGAAATCAGCGGTGGAAAGGAGAAGTGTGCTGTCATAGTATGGGGAGAGCAGTTAGGGTCACATAACAATGCATGTATAAATTTTTATATGGGAGACTAACCTGAAATGTAAACTTCATTTAAACTACAACGATAAAAAAATTAAAAGAAAAAAAAGAAGACTATGGCCCATTCTCATTTTTGAGTATCAGTGAAAATATCCTAAATAAAATAAATATTAGCAATAAAAATCAAGCACCATATTTAAAAAAAAAAAAAGATGCAGCGAGGAAGGCAAAATTGTGCACGTGTGTTAGAGAGGAAAGAACAGCTGAACCCAGCCAGTCATGTGCTGATAATTGTGGAAACCGAGTCACGGGATAGTCTCTCTTCTGCATCTGTCTGAATATCGTTATAATAAAAAGTAAACCATAAAATAAAATTATAGTGGTAAAGGTATAGTGATAAAGCAGGCTTCTCGGAGGTTACAACACAGAGGCAGTACCATCATCATTAATAGTTTTAAACACAGAAATAAAACAGGTGCACAGTAACGACATAATGATATTCACGGACGCCAGCACTCTGCTGAAGAAAACAGCTGCATTTCATTAGCGTGATAGGCGATTCTCGTGACTAATATCCAAAATTAATACACTGTATATTTTAGAGGTCTTTCTGAAAAATCAATGATCCTCAACAAGCATATACTGACTTTAAGGTCATCACTGTCACTGGGAAATTTCCAATTCCTGACAATTCTTTTCTTCAACAACATATTCTCTCGGCAGTGAATGTTGAAGCTAGAGTAGTAAGGAAAAAGGGGGTCAATGGAAGTCTATCTTTTGAAGTTCGAGGTATAATATGGGATCTTAACTCAAAAAGAAGCAGTATCACCAATTATCAGATCACATTTGGTTACTGAAACATAAGTTCAGAGTTGCTCCTGTTTTATATTCTCACTGCATGAGGTACTTTTGCCTTCATAGCCTGCATGGGCATTTCCTTATTGCTGCCTGTTGTTCCATATTCCTTTTTATAACTGTTAGTCTCTAGACTACTAGATTGGAAGCTCCATGAGAGCAAGCAGGGACCATGTGGGTTTTTGCTCACTCTTATATCCCTACTGCCTTACATGGATAAGTGAAAGAATAAGGGCACACTCCCTCTCCCACGTGTGTTCCAATGATAATAAAAAGCTTTTTCCAACCAAAAGTGGTTTTGTGTTTTGTTTTGTTTTAAATGACTGCTCTGACAATGAAAAAGTTTCAAAAATTATAATACCTCCCTCTTAGCACATCCTGGGTGGTGCAAATAGTTAAGTGCTCAGCTACTAACTGAAATGCTGACAGTCTGAATCCACCTAGAGGTGTCTCGGAAGAAACACCTGGCGATCTATGTCTGAAAGATCACAGTCACCGAAAACCTTATGGAGTACAGTTTTACTCTGACAAGCACAGACTTGCCATGAGTTGGTACTGACTCCGCCGCAACTGGTTTGGATTTTGTTTTTTGGCACTTCCTAGACAAAAAGACCTCTGTTTTTCCCCTAAGTAAGGGGAAAGAAAAAATGCACAAAAAGGAGTATCAGGCTGCCCGCCATATTCCCAACAGTATCAGAAAGTCATTCTAAGTAATATATTAAAGACACAAAAAAGGTTAACATTTGGTAATCATTTTTTCAAAAACTTCTATTTTCTTGCAGAATGGGAAGGATGCCAAGATAAATGACTGTGCATATGAGCACTCAGAGTGCCCAGGTTGACAAATGGTGGCCTACAGCATGTGCCGGAAGCAAAGAAATGGCCCAAGAATGATGGGAACACGAAGACATCAGTGAGAGAGGGCTCGCACTGGCCAAATCTGGGACAACTGAAGCATAAATATAAATAATCAGAGTAACAGATTAGAGCTTATTGAACAAAAATGGAAAGCATGAGCCCATACTGATATAAATGAGTAAGTCAATAAGGAATGGGATAGTTACACAGTTTCAAAGTACTTACCCACAAAATACTAATTAACTACAAAAGGAAGAAGTAATTTAGTGGAGAAACCTGTGCAGATACCACCTTAAGCAGCCCATCATCAGAAATAGGACAAATTGAAATTATATGCCACCTGATAGGATGCAATGAAAAGCATATAGCAAAGTTTTTGTGATACTCCTGCCAAAGATGCATATTCTAAGTTTAATCATGAGAAAACATCAGACAAACCTAAACTGAGGGATGTTCTCCAAAATACCTGGCTTGTAATCTCTGTGTCAAGACCATGAAAGTTAAAAGAAAGGCTGAAGAAGACCTGGCAATTAAATGCAATGCATGGTTCTGAACCAGATCCTTTTGCTATTACCAAAAAATAAGCGGAGAAAACTTTATTGGGACCACTGGTCAAACTCCATTGGAGCTTGAGGAGTAGTTGATGATAATAATGTATCAGTGTTAATTTACTGACTTTGATGGTTGTACTGTAGTTATCTGACTAGAGTTGGATAATTTGAATTGGATGCTGAGACTTTGTCTCATATCCTTTGGACATGTTATCAGGAAGGACCAGTCCCTGGAGAAGGACACCATGCTTGGTGGGGTGGAGGGTCAGCAAAAAATAGGAAGACCCTCAATGAGATGGACTGACACAGTGGCTGACACAATAGGCTCATACACAGCAATGATTCTGAGGATGGTGCAGGAGTGGGCAGTGTTTCATTCTGTTGTACACAGGGTCGCTATGATGGCAGAGGGTCGCTATGACAGCACCTAACAGGAACACTGTAGTTACCGAGGAAAATATCCTTATTGCAGGAAATACACACTAGGGTGGTGTTCTAGAGTGATGGGGCAGTAGGTGGTCAACTCACTGTCCAAGGATCTCAAAATATATTTTCATCCACTGTACTTTTCTGTTTTTGATGGTTTTTAAATTTTTTCTGTTTCTAACTATTTTGAAATTTTAAACAACATTTAATAAATGAGTAGTATCTCTCCAAAATAAGAGTAATGCAGATACAACCTAAATACATACATACATATTCTTTTCAACAAGGATGTTCTCACTGTAGGAAAAAGAGTACTAAATGAGTCTTTCACTTTTTGCTGAACTTTGATAGTAAGTTGCCCACCTGATGGAGAAGCTGTGTGAAATAATGTTGCATAACAAAAAACAAAAACAAAAAACAGGCTTTACCATGTATTAACCTTGACTTCAAACTCTAGATCACCACATACAAATTTCATGAACTTGGGAACGATTTTTCACCTTCTTGAACCGCAATAGCCTAACTTATAGAGTGAGGATACCACCTTTTTTTACAAAGTGGCTCAAAGAATGAAATAAGATGGTGTATTTGACAATGCCTTCCAGATAATAAGAATTCAAAACTAGTTCTCTCCCACTTCAAAATCTATTTAGTTTGCATCTAGTCAATACGTTTACTTCTTAGTAAGCCATTGTTTTCCTAACATCAAACAATTTTTCAAGTTGGATGGATATTAAAGATCCTTCACTATAACACCTTCACTTCACAGGGAAACTGAGCACCAACAAGACGAAGTGGCTTGACCAAGTCACCCAACTCGTCATAGTTCAGCCTGGCCCTGGACTACACAAGGCCGAGGAGAATCATCTTCTGTCCTAGAGAAACCAGCACTGGTTTGGGCTCCAAGCACCAGAACATGCTCTCAATTCATCTTCACAGAACTATGAAGCAAGTCTTACCGTGACTTTACAGTGAGGAAACCAAGGCTCAGGCAAGATTAAGAACCAGAATTACTCAGAATTCAGGTCTCTCTAACTCCAAAGTTCATCAATTTTCCACAAAATGCTATAAACATATATCTCTATATGTCATTTCCAAACATGATTATGCGGTTTTTCTGTACACTATGCACTCAAGTAATTACTCCCTTACTCCCACCATATCCAAACTGCTATCACTGTAAAAGAGAAATTATTTAACCCACAGGTCTTTGTTCATCAGCATCCTCAGCAATTTATAATCTTTTTAATTTCCTCTATTGCATGTTCTGTGTTTTGCTTGATTTCCTTCCTAATTTCTTGAAGAGTTCATATATTAATCTTTTGTATTCTGCCTCTGATAATTCCAAGAAATTTTCCTCCTCTGGAAAATTTCTAGATTCTTTATTTTGGCAGCTTGCTGAGGCCATCATTCATTGCCTCTTTATGTGATTTGATATTGACTGTTGTCTCCAAGCCATCAATAAGTTATCGTATTTATTTATTTTATGTTTGCTTACTGTGTCCTAGCTTCTTGTTTTGTTTTGATATGCCCAAATAGGCTGCTCGTATGAACTAGTTTGATTATTGGCACCTCTGAAGCTCTTACGTCCTGTCACCAGGTGGTTTAGATCTGTTACTTGGTATGTGAGCTCAAGAGTCCACCCACTCCTCCAATGGATTCAGCTCAGGTGCCCAGGTAGATAGCCAACAAGTGTGTGATGTAGGCTCTCACAGTCCTAGACAGGCATGGGTGATTGGTGTAAGCACAGGCATCTGGCTGCAGCATGGGGACACACTGAGCAAGGCAGAGGGCTGACAGCCGTCCCTGAGTGTCCAGGAGGAGGGCATGTCCCTGTTCCCTAGAGTGTGTAGGTGGGTGGGTTTTGTAGCCAGACTATGATCACCTAATGCTGTTGGCTGTAAGGACTGGGGGGGGGGGGGGCACCTATTATTCATGGCCCCTATTGCAGGTGGCTAGCTGGTGTGGGTGGAGCAACCACTCCTCAGGTCCCTGATGTGGGTAGATGAAGACCCTGCTTAATGGGCACAGCAGTGTCAAATGTCAAGAACCTGCCACTTCACAGCTGAAACAGTTGAAGTTAGAGTTCCAGTATATACCCTGTTGCACTGAGGTAATGAGGGCCTATACTGTTGAGATGGGCCCACACAAGTCTATATAGGGGTAAAGGCACTCAAAGTCCATGGATCCCTTATGTCTGTGCCTAGACAAAGGAGCGGTGCCTACTCTGGGTTCCTTGCTTAGGGGAGCTGGCAGTTTATTTTTTCCCATTTGTTAATTTGTTCACTCTCCAAGGCAGGGAGAATGGCACCAGGTGTGTGACAGATCCTACTTCCAGCCCAGGAGACTCGGCAACTGCTGAAGCCGGTCTGGGACCCAGTGCAGAGCAGGGAGCGGGGAGGTAAATGGGAGAGAGGATTTTCCCTAAGGGGGGTGTTTTTGATCCGTGCAGTAGGCCGTACGCAAGGACTTATTTTTTGCCAACGGCTGGCTGTCACTGGTTCTGGGTGGTCGTGTAGACTCTCTGGTACTGGGTCGCTCCCAGTGCAGAAGATGCACCTCCCAAGCACTGCCGCTAGCCTGCCTCACCACTAGCTGCTCAGGCCTGAAGGGTGCAGGCTCTCGCCAGGTCAGGTCTGGCTACTCCTTGCTGCTTCGGAACCATCTCTCCCTCTCCATGCCACTCAGTCCAGTTCCTCAATTCTGCCTTTGATGTTCAGGGCTCCCAGACTGCCATATATAATCGAATCACTTGTTTTTTTTGGGTCTTTGTTGTAAGAGGGTCCACCGGAAGCGTCTGACTACTCCGCCATCTTGGCCCCACCCCTTGGCAATTTATTATAATCCTATCCACTCCCCTAACCTGACCTGCTTACTACAAATCAGTAACACTGCAAAATTGCCTACACTGTCTTCCTACCTTCAGTAGTTTCTCTGATTCCTACTGTTTAGAACAAAGTTCTTAACCTGGAGTCTTAGGGTCCATGAAGAGAGTTCAGGCGTCCATGAATTTGGATGAAAGTTTTTATATTAATTTTCACTGACCTCTAATTGAAATAAAGATTTTCTTCAAATATGAGTGTAGGTAACAAATAACAGTAACATTAGCAGTAACTGTAATTCTGTCACTATAGAAGACACACACATTTTCATATCATATTACCGATGCTGCAGATACATATAATTGATTGCCTTTTTAACCCTATGTGTTCTATTTCATATATTTAAAACCATTACTCTAAGAATGGATCCCACAGGCTTCACTAGCTTACCAAAAGGGTACATGAATCCAAAAGTTTAAAATCCCTTGATTTTGAACAACAAAGTTGTAAATCTGCTCAGAATTTGAGAGAATACAGGGTTTGGTGCTGGATAATACAACCTCTTCCAAAAACCAAATATAATCCCTAACTGAGTAAATCTGGCTTTTAAACACATGAATCACTTATTCATTCAACAAGTACTTACTTGGTTCCTACTCTGTGCTCCACTATGTAGAGGCTACAAAGATAAAATAGTCTCCCTTTGCCCCCACTAGTAAAAATGGTGACAAAAGCAAGCAACCACAAAGAAAATGCAGAAATTTTTCTGTACTGAAGGAGAAGAACAAAAGAAACTTTGAGGACTCAAACAATGGGGAGATTCTCTCTTTACCATCAAGCAAACAAAGTTCCTCTGGGTAAAGGAAGAAGAATCAGAAAGCTATTCTAGCTTTCAATTGCTCCTGCAGCATGGAGTGCAGGGGGTACCAGAAACCCTGAACCATCTAACTTAGAGGAGGACAAAGGGAGACAAAGATACCAAAAGGGAGACACAAGGAGGGCTGCCTAGCTGGGAAAAGCAGCTCCTGGGTCCTGGTTTCACCCCCTGTGGGGCTGGTGAGCCCCTACAAAGTCCAGGGGAAAAAAAAAAAAAACAAACCCTCTGCCATCGAGTTGATTCTGACTCATGAAGCCTCTACAAAGCAAGATGTCTGGAGGGGGAAGAGGGGAAATGGCAGAAAGAAAATTACACAAAAAGAAATTTTCTTAATATTCTTTACCTAGTGAAAATGGAGAAGCCGCACAAGCAGGTAAGTGTAGAGCCATGACTCAAAGTAAAATGACATTCACTTAATTTGTACGATCAAAATAGTATGGCTGCCTCTGACAACATTTTATTTATAGCGTAGTATTTGTTCTAGAGTAGTTAAAAGTGGCTAATGAGCATCTCTCTATATATAGAACTTAACTTATTAAACGAGATGTTTAAATAAGATAATTTGCTCAAAGCTTCCCCACTGAATTTTAATTCCACAATATTTATTATAACCTATCAACAAAATGACACCAGGTAAACGATAAAACCACCCCAGGAAAAGACTACGAACCTTATAAACATCTATTTTATAGTCTTACCTCCCAAACTGTCTTCTAGCATTTACCAGCACAATCAGAGACCAGCACGTTTACCAGGCTGTCTGACCAACCTTCTAGCAACTCGCCCCCACCTACTCCTGAGCACTCCTTTGTCCCTGGCACTACCCCAGGGCTGGGGGGCAGGATACAAAGTTCAGTCTTGCCCTGAAGGATTTTACAGTTAGGAGACAGAGTCACCAGGGGAATTTTTTTTTTTTTTTTTTTTGATTGTTGAACCTTGAGTGAAACTTTACAATTTGTCATGGATTGAATTGTGTCCCCAAAAAAATGTGTGTAGCAACTTGGCTAGGTCATGATTCCCAGTATTCTATGATTGTGTTATCTGATGTGATTTCCTTATGTGTTGTAAACTCTACCACTATGATGAGATTATATGGGATCTCCTCATGTGTTGTAAATTCTATCACTGTGATGAGTTTATACTGATGAGGTGGACAAGATTAGTGTCTTAATGCAATCTCTTTTGAGATATAAAAGAGAGAAGCGAGCAGAGATACATGGGAACCTCATACCAGCAAGAAAGCAGTGCTGGGAGCAGAGGGTGTTTGGACCTGAGGTTCCTGCACGTGGACTTTCCTCCAGAGCCGACAGAGAAAGCGGTCCCCTGGAGCTGATGCCCTGAATTTGTACTTGTAGCCTACTGGACTGTGAGAGAACAAATTTCTCTTTGTTAAAACCATCCACTTGTGGTATTTCTGTTGGAGCAGCACTAGATGACTAAGACACAATTCAAATTAGTCTCCCATACAAAAATTTATACATACACTGTTATGTGACCCTAATTGCTCTCCCTATATACTGTGACAGCACATTCCTCCTTTCCATCCCTGAATTCCCGTGTCCAGCTCCTGACCCTCTCTGCCTTCTCATCTCACCTCCAGACACGTGCTGCCCATTTAGTCTCATGTATCTACTTGACCTAAGCAGCACAACCTTCACGAGTATCATTTTATGTCCCATAGGCCAGTCTAATCTTCGACTAAAGAGCTGGCCTCGGGAATGTTTTCAGTGCTGAGCTGACAGAGACTCCGAAGGCCATGCTTTCTGGGGTTCCTCCAGTCAGTCAAACCATTAAATCTGGTCTTTTTACTAGAATTTGAGTTCTGCACCCCACTTTTCTCATACTCCATCAGGGACTCTCTGTCGTGTTCCTGTCATGGCGGTCGTTGGTGGTAGCCGGGCACCATCTAGTTCTTCTGGTGTCAGGCTGACGCAGTCTCCAGTTTATGTGGCCCTTTCTGTCTCTTGGTGTCATGGTTTGAATTATGTCCCCCCAAAAATGTGTATATCAATTTGGCTGGGCCACAATTCCCAGAATTGTGTGGTTGTCCTCCATTTTGTGATTGTAATTTTATGTTAAAGAGGATTGGGGGGGATTGTAACACCACCCTTACCCAGGTCACATCCCTGATCCAATGTAAAGGGAGTTTCCCTGGAGTGTGGCCTAAACCACCTTTGATCTCTCAAGAGATAAAAGGGAAGCAAGCAGAGGGAGGGGACCTCATACCACCAAGAAAGCAGTGCCAGGAGCAGAGCGCATCTTTTGGACCTGGGGTCCCTGCGCAGAGAAGCTCCTAGTCCAGGGGAACACCGATGAGAATGCCGACAGAGAGAAAGATTTCCCCTGGAGCTGATGCCCTGAATTTGGGCTTTTAGCCTACTTTATTGTGAAGAAATAAATTTCTCCTTGTTAAAGCCATCCACTTCTGGTATTTCTGTTAGAGCAGCACTAGATGACTGAGACACTTGGGCTAGTGACTTTGGTGTTCTTCATTCTCCTTTGCTCCAGGTGGGTTGGGACCAATTAATGCATCTTAGATGGCCGCTTGCTAGCTTTTAAGACCCCAGAGGCCACTCACCAAAGTAGGATGCAGAACATTTTCTTAATAGTCTTTGTTATGCCATATGACCTAGATGTCCCCTGAAAGCATGGTCCCCAGACCTTTGCCCCTGCTACTCTGTCCTTCAAAGTGTTTGGCTGTATTCAGGAAACTTCTTAGCTTTAGTTTAGTCCAGCTGTGCTGACCTCCCCTGTAGTGTGTGCTGTCCTTCCCACTAGGGGAATTTTTGAAATGTAAGGCATTAAAAAATTAGCTGCACCGCATCGACAGATGAATGGATAAACAAACTCTGGTTTACAAATAAACAATGGAGTACTACAACGATAAAGATCAATGATGAATCTGCGAAGCATCTCACAATGTGGATGAATCTGGAGGGCATTATGCTGAGTGAAATAAGTCAATCACAAAAGGACAAATAATGAGACCACTACTCTAAAAACTCATGAAAAGGCTTACACAAAAAGAAACTATCCTTGATAGTTACGAAGGGAGGGGAGGGGTGAGGGTAGAAAAACACTAACTAGACAACAGATAAGTGGTAACTTCGGTGAAGGGTAAGACAGTACACAATACTGGGGAAGCCAGCACAACCTGTTCAGATAAAGGTCATGGAAGCTCCATGGACAAATCCAAACTCCCTGAGGGACCGAACTGCTGGGCTGAGGGCTGTGGGGACCATGGTCTCAGGAAACATCTAGCTCAACTGGCATAACACAATTTATAAGGAAAATGTTCTACATTCTACTTTGGTTGAGTAGCATCTGGGGTCTTCAAAGCCTCTAAGTGGCCATCTAAGATACTCCACAGGTGTCACCCCTTCAGGAGCAAGGGAAAATGAAGAAAACTAAAGACACATGGGAAAGATTAGTCCAAAGGACTAATAGACCACAACTACCACGGCCTCCACCAGACTGAGTCCAATACAACTAGATGGTGCCTGGCTACCACCACTGACTGCTCTGACAGGGATCACAATAGAGGGTCCCGGACAGAGCTGGAGAAAAATGTAGAACAAAATTCTAACTCAAAAAAAGACCAGACTTACTGGCCTGACAGAGACTAGAGAAACCCTGAGTGTATGGCCCCCAGATACTCTTCTAGCTCAGTAATGTTAAGTCACTCCAGAGGTTCACCTTTTAGCCAAAGATTAGACAGATCCATAGGACAAAATGAAACTAAAGGGGCGCATCAGCCCAGGGGCAAGGACTAGAAGGCAGGAGGGGACAGAAAAGCTCGTAATAGGGAACCCAAGGTAGAGAAGGGAGAGTACTGACACGTCATGGGGTTGTTAACCAATGTCATAAAACAATATATGTACTAACTGTTTAATGAGAAGCTAGTTTGTTCTGTAAACCTTCATCTAAAGTACAATTTAAAAAAAAACTGTTATTTTAGGGAAAAAAAAAATTAGCTGCACAAATAAGCGTGGGCCAAAATAGCTACAAACAGCTTCACCAAAAGTGAGCCATGAACCTCATTTTGAAGAGTGAACAGAACCTTGGAAAGGAAGTGCAAAGTACAGAAAACACCCCAGCAAGGCAAGCAGCATGGATAAGGCACAAAAGTGGACAAGAGCCTGGCATCAACTGTGTGCATGTGCGTGCATGTGTGTCCATGCAGCAGGGAGCATGAAGACAAGGCCACAAAGAAGAGCGCAATAGTTATATAACACACAAACGGCACCAAACAGGAAAGACTGGAGGAGTGCTACATTTTAAGGTTTATCTGTCAACTGACCGATGCAGTTAAAGGATAGTTAGGGTGAGGGGCAGATCCAGCAGGAAGGTGCTGGACCAGACGAGGAATGAAGGGCTAAGAGCTTGACCCAGAGTAGCAGCATCAGAATGGTGAGGAAAGAGTGACCGTAAGAGACATTTTTCTCCTTTTATTTATTTATTTATTTTATTTATTTTTATTTTTTGATTGTTGTGCTTTAAGTGAAAGTTTACATTTCAGGTTAGTTTCTCATACAAAAATTTATACATATATTGTTATGTGACCCTAGTTGCTCTCCCTATACTGTGACAGCAGACTCCTCCTTTCCACACCAGATTTCCCGTGTCCATTCAGCCAGCTCCTGACCCCCTCTGCCTTCTCATCTCACCTCCGGACAGGAGCTGCCCATTTAGTCTCATGTATCTACTTGACCTAAGAGGCACACTCTTCACAAGTATCATTTTATGTCCCATAGTCCAGTCTAATCTTCGTCTAAGAGACATTTCAAAGTAGGAAATGACAGAAAAATCAAAGATGACTCCAAATCTTAGCATGTAAAAGGTCAAATAAATGGTGGCACCACTGATAGTACTGGGATAGTAGCGAAGAAGAACCGAGGCTTGGGCTTGGAAGGAAGAGTCAAAGACTGGTGTGCTCCGTTGTGACTACATGGACGCTGGGGTAAGAGAGGGTATTCCAGGTGAAGAAGTCCTGAGGGAGTCGTAAAACCAGTGTTGTCAGATGACAGAGGTTGCAACAGGCTAAGCTGTGGATTTATGAGTCAACAGGCAGTTAGCTACAAACAGAAAAACCCAAGCAGAAATGAACAGAGAATGAAAAAAAGGAGGCCACAAAGAGGGGGAAAGGAACTAATGCTTTTTGAGCATCTACGTGCCAGTCACTATATGAGTCACTTTGTACGTATGAAGCAGAGAAGAAACCGAGAGGTAAGAAACCAAGGAAGCGTCGTCTCAAAGAGGAGTGAACCCTCAGCAAAGCCAACTATGAAAAGAAGTTCAAGGGAGAATGGAGACTGAGAAAAGGGTGCTGGACTTGCCAATGACGAGATTACTGGCAACCTCTGGGAAAGATTTCCAGCTGTGTGGTGGAAGCAGAGGCTGTGATGTGGGTGGCTGAGAAGAGAATGGGTGAATACAAAGCAAATGAAATGAACGAGAGGCTTGTATTTAGATATTTGGGCGGCATATGAACAAGAATCTATGGCAGCTAAAAAAGGCAGCAATGTCATGCACTTCTCATGATTCTTTTACTAATTAGAAAAATACTCTGACCAACAAATCTAAAAGCTAAAGGTAAATATAACAAATTAACATATACTGATTGGATTATATTCCACCTTCTCTGCAGGGAAAAAATAACATCTTTCAAAACTAAGTGCTAAATAAAAAGAGAACCCACAGATTGGGAAAAATTGTTGGCTACAACATATCCCACAAGCATCTAATGTCTAAAATCTATAGAATACTCCAACACTTCAACAACAAAAAGACAAATAACCCAATTAAAAAAATGAGCAAAGGATATGTACAGACACTTTACTGAAGAAGACATTCAGGCAGCTGACAGATACATGAGGGAATGCTCGTGATCATTAGCCATTAGACAAACGTAAATCAAAACTACAATGAGATACCATCTCACCCCAACATTACTGGCACTAATCAAAAAAACAGAAAATAACAAATGTTGGAGAGGTTGCAGGGAGTCTGGAACTCTTATGCATTGCTGGTAGGAATGAAAAATGGTACATCCAGAACTGAAAACGATATGGCGCCTCCTTAAAAAGCTGTAAGTAGAAATACCATATGATCCAGCAATCCCACTCCTAGGAATCTATCCTAGAGAAATAAGAGCTGTCACACTAATAGACATATGCACACCCATGTTCAGTGTAGCATTACTCACAATAGCAAAAAGATAGAAACAACCTAAGTGCCCATCAACAGTTGAATGAATAGACAAACTATGGTACATATGCACAATGGAATACTACACAACAATAAAGAACAATGATGAACCGACAAAACACTTCACAACAGGTGATTCTGGATGGCATTATGCTGAGTGAAATAAGTCAATCACAAAGGACAAACATTGTATGAGACCACTATTATAAAAACTCAAGAAAAGATTTACACACAGAAAAAACAATCTTTGATGGTTACAAGGGAGGGGAGGGGTTGGGGGAATCACTAACTAGATAGTAGACAAGCGTTAACCTTGGTGAAGGGAAAGACAACACACAATATAGGGGAAGTTGGCACAACCTGACCTAGGCAAAGTCACAGAAGCTTCCTAGACACATCCAAACACCTTGAGGGATGGAGTTACTGCGGCTGAGGGCTGGGGACCATGGTCTGGGGGGACATCTAGGTCTACCGGCATAACATAGTTCATAAAGAAAATGTTCTACATCCTACTTTGGTGAGTAGCGTCTGGGTTCCTAAAAGCTTGTGAGCAGCCATCTAAGATACATCTATTGGTCCCAGCACGTTCAGAGCAAAGGAGAATGAAGAAAACCAAAGACACGAGGAAAAATATCAGTCCAAAGGACTAATGGACCACAACTACCACAGCATCCACCAGCCTGAGCCCAGAAGAACAAGATGGTGCCCAGCTACCACCACCGACTGCTCTGACAGGGATCACAATACAGGGTCCTGGGCAGAGCAGGAGAAAAACGTAAAACAAAATTCTAATTCACAGGAAGAGACCAGACTTATGGGTCTGACGGTAACTGGAGGAACCCCCAAGACTACAGCTCCCAGACACCCTGCTAACTTGGAACTGAAGCCACTCCTGAAGTCTACCTTTCAGCCAAAGATTAGATAGGCCTATAAAACAATAACACACATGAGGAACGTGCTCTTAATTCAATAATCTATGTAAGACCACATGAGCAACACCTGCACAAAAAGCAAAGACAAGAAGGCAGGAAGGGACAGGAAAACTGGACGAATGGACACTGAGACCCCAGGATAGAAAGGGAAAGGCGGAGAGCGCGGACACATTGTAGGGATTGCAATTAATGTCACAAAACAACCAGTGTATAAAATTTTTTAATGAAAAACTACTTGTGCTGTAAACTTTCACCTAAAACACAAGAATTTTTTTTTTTTAAAAAGTGAGTGTTACTGCTGACAACAGCAAAAAGATGAAAACAACCTAGGTGCCCATCAACAGACGAGCGGATAAAAAAATTATGGTATATTCACAGCGGAAAACTACGCAATGATAAAGAATAATGATGAATCTGTGAAACATCTCATAACACGGATGAATCTGGAAGGCATTATGCTGAGTGCAATTAGTCAGTCACATAAAGACAAATATTGTATAAGACTACTATTATAAGAACTCAAGAAAAGCTTTAAACACAGAAGAAAACATTCTTTGATGGTTACAAGGGTGGGGAGTGAGGGAGAGGGTTATTCACTAACTAGATAGTAGACAAGAATTATCTTAGGTGAAGGAAGGACAACACACACTACAAGGGAAGTCAGCACAACTGGACTAAACCAAAAGCTAAGAAGTTTCCTGAATACAACCAAACACTTCGAGGGATAGAGTAGCAGGGGTGGGGGTCTGAGGACCATGATTTCAGGGGATATCTAGGTCAATCGGCATAACAAAGTTTATTAAGAAAAGGTTCTGCATCCCACTTTGGTCAGTGGCATCCGGGGGTCTTAAAAGCTAGTGAGCGGCCATCTTAAGATGCATCAATTGGTCCCAACCCACCTGGAGCAAAGGAGAATGAAGACCACCAAAGACACAAGGAAAATATTAGTCCAAGAGACAGAAAGAGTCACATAAACCAGAGACACCATCAGCCTGAGACCAGAAGAACTAGATGGTGCCCGGCTACCACTGACAGGGAACACAACAGAGTCCCTGATGGAGCAGGAGAAAAATGAGGTACAGAACTCAAATTCTAGTAAAAAGACCAGACTTAATGGTCTGACTGAGACTGGAGGGACCCCGGAAGACATGGCCCCTGGACTCTCTGTTAGCCCAAAACCAAAACCATGCCCAAAACCAACTCTTCAGACAAAGATTAGACTGGACTATGGGACATAAAATGATCCTGGTGAATAGTGTGCTTCTTAGCTCAAGTAGATACATGAGACTAAATGGGAAGCTGCTGTCTGGAGTCGAGATGAGAAGGCAGAAAGGGACAGGAGCTGGTGAATGGACACGGGAAATCAGGGGTGGAAAGGAGGAACGTGCTGTCACAGTATGGGGAGAGCAACTAGGGTCACATAGCAGTGTGTGTATAAATTTTTGTGTGAGAAACTAACTTGAACTGTAAATTTTCATTTAAAGCACAATTTAAAAAAAACTGAGTGCTAAAGAGACTAACACAAAAATACAAATTTTTATGCTATAAAAATAACTGATATTTCACACTTAACCTTTCTCAAATCCTAAGCCTTGTTTTTACAAACTAAATATCCAAAAGACCATTCACAATCATGTAGAAATCTGCTTTTGCGATTGAAGTGCTACAGCATTTGGCTGTAACGTTGGCAAAAATTCCACTGTTTCACTGGAAAACTATTTCTCCATCTGCTTCCAGTGATGAGCCTTAAATGGAGACCGTCCAGCCCATTCATGAAACTTACCAAGTTACAACATATACATTAGTCTGTACTCAGAATGACAAAGGTACTCACTCTTCAATCCCTTCATCTGAAGAATAAACTCTACTGCACAGGGGACCATAAGTAACCAATAAACCTAGGGTGGGCAGAATATGACATCTTGGGTTCATCTCTCGGTAGGAGGTATGGGTGAGTTGTTCATAGCTGGCCAGAGGCAAGCTTTCTGCTAAATTCACTTTCCTGTCCACTGCTGTTGCAGAATTTTACGATACTGAACCCCTTGTAAGAACTATGCCACCAGACAAAAGAATTCTGGACAACAGGTTCCTTATGGATTCTTAAATTCGTTCAAAATGCAACAGACACTTACTGTACTTAATAAGTCATTAACTGGCTTCTTTAAAGAAGGATGCAAACCTCACGTATTACAGGGATGACCTAATACCATTTTCCCTTACAGAAAAAAGAGCAGTTTTCTTAATGAAGGACATAAAGTGATTTTTATGTAAAAGGATAAAAAATACAACATGAAATTTATGATCATTTCCTTCTGCCTTTATCAGAAACATTCTTACAAATTGCTGTTGCAAAAAAATTTGCATTTTTTTTTTAGGATATGATCTTGACTTTAAAAATCTTCTCCTGTGAGGAATTTCTTAATTATTACTATATACCTTTAAATAGCAGAAGAACCTAGAATTGGTGAAAACTGTGCAACTCCTAAGAAAATTAATTTAAAATTGCATCAATTTTTTTCACATTCTAGGAAATTATTATAACTAAGTATATTACTATATTACTCGTTTTTTCTTTTGATAAAATGTTCTCATAATTTTGTTACTATTAGATAATAATCAGTTAATTAGTAGCCATAATTACTTCCAGAAGGTACATGGCTTATTACAGAGGATCATTTTCTTTAAAAACCGTCCTACAGTGGGGGAGGAAGAGAGCTGACACCTGAGTGCTCATTGTGCCAGACACCACGTGACATCATGCCTCACCGTTCCCTCCACCCTTGGAAGTATCCCCCAGTTTAAAGGTCAGGAAATGGAGGCTTAACAGAATTATTTAACTTGCCCCAATTCACATGGTTAGGAAGTGACAACCAAATCCACAACCTAAGTTCTCTCACCACCACACCACACTGCCTTTCACAAACAAAACCTTTACACACAGGCTTTTTCCTAAATGCACGTCCTCGCCTTTCAGCATTTCCTCTTACCGCATGTTCCAAAGCCTTAATTCAGTAAAGCAGACAGACCACTCCTAAGAAAATTTTTAGAACCACCACCCAAAGAATCAGTTGATAGCAAATACGAAATACATCTGAGAGCTGTTACCTGTAGCAGGGCTTCCTTTGTAAAGAGCTCTAGGGAACAATAATACATCTAGTCTACCTTATAAATTGCACAACTATTTTATAATACTCTTTATTTCCACATCACAAAATCAGATCATATCACAAAATCTTTATTTTCATATCACAAAATCTTTATTTTCACATCACAAAATCTCCAAGGAACACTGAGAGGAAGGCCAGAGAAGCTGAGACAAGGATTTTCCCCCAGAGCCTTCCCCTAGAGCCAGCACCCTGAATTCAGACTTCTAGCTTCCTAAACTGTGAGAAAATACATTTCTGTTTGTTAAAGCCACCCATTTGTGGTATTCTATTATAGCAGCACTAAGAAACTAAGACACAGAGCCACCATTTCATACCCAGCAGAATGACTATAATTTAAAAACAGAGAGAGAATAACAAGTGTTAGCGGAGATTTAGAGAGAATGGAACATTCAAGCATTGCTGGTGGGAATGTAAAATGGTGCAGCCACTGTGGAAAAGTTTGGTAGTTCCTCAACATGTTAAACATAGACTTACCATAAGACCCAGCAATTCCACACCAAAGAGAAATAAAACAAAAACACATGTCCACAGAAAAACTTCTACACAAATGTTCACAGCAGCATTATCCATAATAGCCAAAAAGTGGAAGCAACACAAATATCCATCAACTGATAAATAAAATGTGGTATAGCCATACAATGGAACAGTATTCAGAAATAAAAAGGAATGAAGTACTGATACATGCTACAACATGGATGAACCTTGAAAACATTATGCTGAGTGAAAGCAGACAAGCACAAAAGGTCACATATTATACAATTCCATTTATATGAAATGTCCAGAACAGGCAAATCTACAGAGACCAACAGTAGACTAGTGGTGGCAGGTGGGGGATGGGGGGCACAGGGAGGAGGAACAGGGATGACTGCTAATGGGTACAAGGTTTCTTTTCAGAGTAATGACAATGTTCTAATATTAGATTATGGTGATGGTTGCATAACTCTGTAAATATACTAAAAAAAATCACTGAATTGTATACTTTATAAATAGGTAAACTTTATGGTATGTAAATAAAATCTCAATAGATGTATTAAAAAATAATAAACAAAAAAATAAAGCTCACAATTTTCTGTTTTCATTTTTCTGCCTAAGACGGCATGGCACACAGTGGGGAAAATGTATTTCACCAAAAACAATACACTTGTTTTTCTTTGATTTAGCATACTATCTTTCTAATATCCTATTTTTAGCAGTAAAACAAAATATGGTTCCATGGGGCTTTCTAACTTCCTGAACACAGTCATTAACTAAGGACAAAAAATAAAAATCATTAACACTTTAGGCTCAGTTCAAAAGTAGGAGCAAAGCTCAGGGCGCTATCAGACAGCAGCCCCTCTGTACTTGGTACTCTCCTAACGCGTACAGTCACAGCCTTGATGGGTCCATGCCAATCTTCAGGGATCACCTCAAACCAGAGATCTGAGCTTGGCCTAGCACCAGTCTGTTCATAGGGCTGAGGCCGGGATGAGCGTATACCCAATTTTTAAAGCAGATAACGTCCAACTTTCCCAAAGTGGTGGTACCAATTCGCACCCACCAACAGTGAGCCAGAGCTCCACTGGCTCCACAGACTCACTTCCTAGAGTCGGGCTTTTTAATTTTTTACAAATTCGATCAGTGCGCAACAGCATCTCACTGTGTTTTAATTTGCATTTCCCTAATTAAGGTGAGACTGAGCACCTTTTCTTATTTATTGACAATTGGATTTCTTCTTTTGGGAAGTACCTGTTCAAGTCTTCTATCCATTTTTCTACTGGGCTGTCTTTTTAACTTACTGATCTGAAGGAGCGCTTTATATATTGTCACTGTTATAGATGATTAAAATATATTCTTCTACACTGTGGTTCATTTTTAAAATTCTTTTTATGGTGTCTCTTGAGGACAGTTTTAATTTTAACGTAGTCCTATTTATCAGTCTTCCTCTTTACGGTTGGCGCTTTTCACAGCTTATTTATTTCATTCCTCCCCATGCTGAGGTCACCAAGATCTTCTCTTATATATCTGCTAAAAGTTTTCTAGTTTTGCTTTTCACATTCAGGACTTTAATATGCCTGATATGAGGGAAAGGTCCAATTCCATTTTCCATATGGAAAACTGCGTATTAGGAACTAGATCTGAATCCAATACCTGGACTCTTAAGCTCCAAGTAGAATAGGAAACTAATGAGATCCTCCTTTTGTTGAGGACCTACTATGCCAGGTACTATGCTGAGTACTTTATATACATTATACAAATATACAATAATTCTGCAAAGTATATTATTACTATTTCCCATCTCACAAACAAAGAAACCAACACTAAGAAACAAGCCCAACCAGGTAGAAGATAAAGATCCATGTCTGTCTAATCCAATGCCTGTGTTCTTTCTACTATACCACACTGTTTTAAGTAAGAATTCGATCTATGGATAAAAGAGGAAACATTTGCATTTTGAGGATGCTACAGTCACTTTCTCCTCCAGGTCCGGTAATACAGTGATGCTTATTTTAATACTTTGTTTATTCATTCACTCAACAGATAATTACTGAATGTCTACTACCTGCCAGGCATTGTTCCAGACTCTGGGGATGAACCAGTGAATAAAACAAAGTCCCTAGTCTCTTGGGGCTTATATATATATATATATATTTATATATATATATATACACATACACACACACACACACACACACACACACACACACACACACACACACACACACACACACACACACACACACACACACACACACACACACACACACACACACAGATATACACATATATGGAGCCCTGGTGGCGCAGTAGTTAAGCCTTCAGCTGCTAACCAAAAGGTCGGCAGTTCAAACCCACCAGCCAGTCCTTGGGATTGGTCAGGTTTATATATATACATGCATTTTTTTAATACATTTTTATCATGCTTTAGGTGAAGGTTTGCAGAGTAAATCAGCTTCCCAATCGATAATTTATATACAGATTGTTTTGTGACATTGGCTGCAATCCCTGCAATACGTCAGCACTCTCCCCATTACCACCCTGAGTTCCTTGTTTCCATTCATCAGGTTTTCCTGCCCCTTCCTGCCTTCTCATCTTTGCTTTGGGGTAGATGTTGCCTTTTGGTCTCATATGAATGACTGTTCTAAGGAGCACTTTCCTCACGAATGTTAGTGTTTATTTTATAGGCCTGTCTATTATCTGCGTGAAAGGTTATCTCCATCTCTGGGAATGGCTTCACTTCCCAGTTAGAGTGGTGTCTAAGGGCCATAGCCTCAGGGGGTTCCTCCAGTTTCTATCAGACCACTAAGTCTGATCTTTTTTTTTTTTTTTAATGAATTTAAGTTTTGTTCTACATTTTTTTCACACTCTAACTGGGACTTTTTATTGTGATCCCAGTCAAAGCAGTCAGCGGTGGTAGCCGGGCACAACCTAGTTCTTCTGGTCTCAGGCTAGTGGAGGCTGTGGTTCCTGTGGTCCATTAATCCTTTGGACTATTGCTTCTTTGAGTCTTTGGTTTTCTTCACTCTCCTTTGCTCCTAATGGAAAGAGACCAATAGTTCTATCTTAGATGGCTGTTCACAAGCTTTTAAGATTCCAGATGCTACTCACCGAAGCAGGATGTAGAACATTGTCTTTATGAACTGTTATGTCAATTGACCTAGATGTCCCCCGAGTCTATGGTCCTTAGCCTTCAAGCTTTTGGGGCTTATATTCTAACCTGATCGTAAGTGTCCTTCCACATCTATTCTGCATGACTTAGTCTTCCACTTAATAAAGAAACTACTCCTCAAAGAGAGTGACAGCTCAGCAACGTGTTACATTGTCATGCAGTAAGGCTGAATTCAAATAGCAACTTGCAGAAATCCCAGCGTTCACACTGAGAGAACCTCATGAATAAAGCACCCCCACGCTTCTTTCCTTCTTTGCAATTTATACCTTCACTTTTCAAGAAATGTTATCAATACTTCGAAAGTAATTACCTTAACAAATGAACATGACTTCTTGTAAGCATCTATATACATCTTGTGCTATTTCTAAACTCTTTTCTGTTTCAACTTTAAAACATGTTTTTCAGTGTATGGTCAGTAGTAATAAACTTCGGCTTCTTCATTTCTTTAATACAAACTAGCTATCTATGCATACTAATAAAACAGTAAAAGGACTAGGTGAGAAAAAGTTAATTTTACATTCTTTCATAAGTTAATTATGAAAACCAATGTGAGAATGCCAAAAACTTAATTTTTCTACTCCCATCCTTCAGACAAAGGAAAGTCCCTTCCCTCAGTCTCTAGATCCCACCCGTTTCATCTACTTACTCCAGAGCATAGAACCTTCTCTCCTACATCCCTCTCTACTGGATTATTCCCATCAGAGCAATACACAAATATGTTCTAATGCTGCCATCTCAATAATAACAGAAAATCTCTCTGGACACCCCTCATGCTCTCCAAGCACTTCTTTTCTCTGTTGCCCCTTCACAGTCAGGTGTCTCAGAAGCTTGTCTACATATGCCATTTCCTCACTTCCTCTCCAGTCTGGCTTCAATCTCCACTAACTCACTGACAGTGCTCTTGTCTAGGTCACCAATGACCTTCCTATAGCCAAGTTCAATGGCTTCCTCTCTTATCTTACTAGGCCCCCCATTCTACACAGTAAAATGCTCATCTCCTCAAAGCATTTTCTTCTCTCAGCCACTGTGACACTACTCTCCTGGTTTTCCCTTTTCCTGTTTAGCCAATTCCTCTAAGTTTCCTTTGCTGGCTCCTTCAGCATTACCAACCTCTAAATGTTGGAATTCCTCAGGGCTTGCTGCTGAGTCCTCTCCTTTATCTGCCATGCATATGTGGCATTCTCTTCCTAGATGATGTCACTGTTATCAGTAAAAAATTGCTATCATTGCTGCCAAGGCTGTCAATATTATAAGGACTCACTCATTGAGCTCCAGGCTCATATACCCAACTCCTCATGTGGAATCTCCATTTTAATGTTGCATAGGCAACCAAAACTGAATTCTAATTTTGCTTCCAAACTCAACTCTCCCCAGACTTACTACTCAAGCCAAAAACTTAGAAACCATACTCAATAGCTCCCTCACCCTCACCCTGCACATGCAATCCATCAGCAAGCCCTGTTGAGACCACTGCCATCAGGTATCTTGAAATCAAGCACTTCTCTCCATTTTTACTGTCATCATCCTAGTCCAAGCCACCTGGAATGTTGCAGGGGCCTCAAACTGTCTCCCCCTTCCACACTTGCAAGTCCATGCTCCACAGAGCAGACAGACATCTTTTTAAAAAGCAAAGCAGATCACGTCACAATCCTACTTCAAGACTTTCAAAAGCTTCCTAAATAATAAACTCCAAGCTCCTTACAGGACCCGCAAGGCCCTGAATGATCTGGCCCCTACTTACCACTCCATCTTCTTTCCAGTCATAAGCCCTCTATCGGTTCCTAATTCACCACAGACTCCTTCCCACCTCAGGACCTTTGCAAGTGCTATCTCCTCTGCCGAGAGTATTCTTCCATGTCTGCTTTTCACACTTCACATCTTAGTTTAAAAGTCACCAGCACATAAAAATTTTTCCTAATCATCCTCATGAGTGTGTCCCCACCTTATTCTCCAACATATCGCTCAGATTTCCTGCCTTGACTTATCACAATTACTATATTTTATTTATTTCCTTACTGGCTTATTACCTCCCTACCTTCCGGCAATATAAGCTTCGGTCTAGTCTGGGTTATATATGCAGTGCCAATTAGTATTTGTAGAAATGAGTGAGGGAAAGAACAAACAAATCAAGGACAGAAGAAACAGAAAGAAAACAGAGAAAAAAAGGACACATTTCTAATCTATATCTAGGTTTCTACCTAGAGTTTTATAATCCAGATTTTTCCACACTATAAGTGAAAGTAGAGGTTCCCCATCAGCCAAGTTGTACCGAACAGTAATAGTCTATATATAACTTAACCTATTCATCAAGTACAGAGATAGCAGCAATCTGTTTATTTCACACTCAGTGTATTTCTATTGAAAGGTCAAATTCAGTTATGCTTTTCTGCAACCCATCTGGAGAGGGACTAGAGTACGCCTAAATCTGTCAGTGTAAATCAGGAGAAAACAACTTTGCTTAACACCAAGAGGAGGAAGAGAGAATATAAACTCCAAGGGCTTTATGGTGAAACTCAAGAGCAAAATGTCTGTAGAACAGCAAATTGTTAAAGCTGGGTGGGGGGTAAATGCGGTTCATCATACTATTATCTCTAGTTTTGTATATGTGTGAAATTTTCCATAACAGAAAGTTAAATAAATCAAAGTAAATGCCTCCAAGAACTAGAAAGAAAATAAGGATCACTGGGTCAGGTACACTCTATTGCCACTTGGAGATTTAATTTACACAAGTTAACAGTTTGTGAAAGTGTCTTCATAACAATATCAGCTCATTCCTGGACATTCCCCAGGACACAAGAAGCGGGACAGCCCTTTCACCTCTCTGACTACTGCCTTCCAGCCGCAGCACCCTGAGCCCAGCACCTTTCTACGGGAGTCTCCAATAACCACGACCTAAACACAGCGCAGTTTCAGGGGAGGAATAAAATCATTTAAAGGGGGAAAGGAATGGAAGCATGCAAGAGGGAAAAATAATCTTTGCTTAAATTCAAACCGAACATTTTCCCTGAGAATTCTGATTCGGTAATATGTCTCTTGAAAGTGGCACATCAAATCCAAGAATGAACTTACAGAAGACTAGATACAAATACGCCAGAGCCAGCATCTCCCACTGAGTCTCTCCTCTCAAGGATTCCCCACGGTATTCCAGAACTTCTGGACAGCATAAAATGTTACGGCTGTCACTGGTGAAAACTAAGCCCTCTTTTAACTAGGTGACACAAAGAACAGAAGAATTGAAGGTGCTCTGGCAATTGTTGGGTTTTTTGGTTTTCTGTTTGTTTTTGTTTTTGTTTTGCGATAGAAATACCCTAGTCTATGAGAAAAGAAAAATAACAGTCTGTTTTCAGTTTGCTTGGGTTTGAAGAAAATAATTTTTAAATGTATTAAGAAATTAAGGGACTACAGCAAGCCACGACTTTAAGAAATCAGTTATATCCTTGCAAGTGAATCCATCACTTATGCGACAGATCCATACCAGGACATGGAAGATCCATTTTATTTATGTTTACAAGTAGCACAAGGATCATCCTTAAACAGAAATAATTAGCACTCCAGAAATGCAAACTAACCTGATAAGTGAAATAAGCTGGTACTTGAACATAAACTGCTCAATCATCAAAAACACAATAAATTACTTCATTTCTAAGAAAAGAAAAAAATGATTGAACTTCATAAAAATTAAGTCATGGCAGAATTCTAAATTTTTTCATGTAATTACTGGCATAGCTTTCTTTTTCTTTTTCTTTTTTTTTTTTTTTGGAGGTTGGGACGGTATGCAGGAGGTGGTTTCTTGGTCTATCGATGACAGACCTTCACTCACATCCAGGAAACTTACACCCAACCTGAGTCCCTGGGCCAGTCTTCACTAGGCCTAGGGAAGTGAGGAAAAAGGTAAGGGGAGCAAAGGTATTGTCTTAGTTATCTAATGCTACTATAACAGAAACACCACCAGTGGATGGCTTTAACAAACAGAAATTTATTCTCTCACTGTATAGGAAGAAAGAAGTCCGAATTCAGGGCACCAACTCCAGGGGAAGTCTTTCTCTCTGTTGGCTCTGGGGGAAGGTCCTTGTCATCAATCTTCCCTTGGTCTAGGAGTTTCTCAGCACAGGGACCCCAGGTCCAAAGGACGTGTTCTGCTCCTGGCTCTTCTTGCTTGGTGTAATGAGGTTCCTCTCCTCTCTGCTTGCTTCTCTTTTTTATATCTCAAGAGATTAACTCAAGATACAACCTAATCCTATAGATTGTATCCTGCCTCATTAACATAACTGCCTCTAATCCTGCCTCTTCCACATCATAGAAGTTAGGATTCACAACACATAGAGCAATTACATCAGATCACAAAATGGAAGACAACCACACAATACTGGGAATCATGGCCTAGTCAAGATGACACACATTTTGGGAGGACACAATTCAATCCATAACAGTACCAATGCCTATCATTTCCAATATTTTCTCCCTCAATCTTGAGAGAGTAAAAATATTATCATCTCTAATCAAAAAAAACTTAAATGTTCTGCTGTGTATATTCTCAACAAAAATTAATTATTATAAAAAATAAGCTTATTAATGATACATTCATGTCATAAGCCATGAAAAGCTCTGGACATGAATATAGCTAGCAATCTGCAAGTATATTTAGACTTTGTTGTCCCTGTTCATAAAGTGAAAAAAGAAAGGGAGAAGAGAAGGAACAAGAGTCTGGGGAATGGGGGAGGGAAGCTAGGGATGATTTTGGTAGCAAAGGGAGGAACACGTAATCAGAGGTACCATAAGAACAAGCCTGTCACGTCTTAAGACCCTGTAAATGACAGTGGTCTCTGAGTAACCACTCCATAATTAGATCAGGAGAGGCCACTTATAATCCTTTAGGTGACAGAGATCTAATTTGGGACACAATTGGGCCTAGACAGATTTACTGAACTCACGGAAACGAGCACTTAATCACACTAAGAGATCACAGCCACAGTGGAGATATGTTTCCTGTCATGTTCCATTTCTAGAAGCTGAGTTCAGTTTGTGGTTCAATACATGGATATGACTAGGCTAAGTCAGGATTTAATTCTTAAATTTCTTTTGTTTCACTGGGGATGTCAGATCTTACCCTGTGCTATTACTTGGTGTCACAGTCCAAACTACTCAGTTTAACTTGCCCTACATCTATGTTTATCTCCACGAAGGAATAAATACCACCTGTGCTGGGTGGCACATATGGTTAAGTGCTCAGCTACTAACCAAAAGGTTGGCAGTTCGAATCCACCCAGAAGCACCTCGGAAGAAGGGCCTGGAGATCTACTTCTGAAAGATCATAGCCATCGAAAACCCTTTGGATCACAGTTCTACTCTGACACACATGAGGTCACCATGAGTCAGAACTGACTCGACAGCAACAGGTTTGGCTTTGGTGCTACGTAGTATATACTGGTACTCAATCCCCCATTTACCCTTCTAGACTCTCCCTAGAATCACCAGGCCTAAAATGTACATTTCCCAAACCCCCTTTGTCAGCTGTACTCCCATGAGGTTCTGGCAACGACACTGGCAGGACTATAGGTTCCCCCTTGCTGGCAGAGAACTCTAGCAGCATTGGTGGAAATGGGGATTTACGGGCTCTGGGTGCCACCACCTTCCCCCTTTTGCTCCTAGCCCTTACTTTTATAACCAATTCCTAGAATTATACCCCCCTTTTGATTGAAAGGAAACCCTGGTGGTGTAGTGGTTAAGAGCTACAGCTGCTAACCAAAAGGTTGGCAGTCCAAATCCACCAGGCGCTCCTTGGAAACCCTATGGGGCAGTTCTACCCTGTCCTATAGAGTCGCTGAGTCAGAATCGACTTGACAGCAATCGGTTTGGGTTTTTTTTTTTGGTTTTTTGATCGAAATACCTGGTTTTCTGACTAGACACTGATGGATAAGATGGCCTACCAAATTCAAAACTTATATAATCCAAGGGCTACACTATGAAACATCCATCCATCCATCCATCCGTCAACCGATTTTTACTGAGCACCTACTGTAGGCCACACCCTGTTCTAGGTGTTGGGGATATAGCAGTAAACAACATAGAAAAAATTCCTGCCCTTCAGGAACTTACATTCTAGTGGAAGAGAGAGATAAATACATAAAATACATAGTGTGTTGGACAATAAGTGCTAAGGAGAAAAATAAATTAATAAAGCTCAGGGCAGGGACATGAAATGATGGAGGGGACTAAAATTTTAGATACAGAGAGTTCACTAAAGTCATGTTTGGGAAAAGACCCTAAAGAAGTGAGGAAGCTAGTCATGTGCACACGCGCACGCTCACTGTCGTGGAGTCGGTTCCAACTCACAGTGACCCTCCAGGACAGCAAAGAACTGCCCCATGGGGTTTTCAAGACTGTAATCTTTATGGAAGCAGACTGCCACATCTTTCTCTCATGGAGCAGCTGGTGGGTCCAATTGCCAACCTTTCGGTTAGCGCCACCAGGACTCCTGCACACATGTATAGGAAGAGCATTTCTGGCAGCAGGAACAGCATATGCAAAGGCCCTACAGAAGAAAGCTCTCTGGCTTGTGGGAGAATAGGAGGGGTCCTCAGTGGCTGGAGCAGACATGGAGGAGGGAGTCTGAGAGGCAGAGAGGCCAGGCCATGGGAGCCTTGACGGCTACAGGAAAGGCTTGAGCTTCAGTGGTAGATTCTCAGCAGAAGACTGACATCAGCTGACTTAGCTGCTAACAGGATCTCTCTGCATTAAGAGCAGGCTGCAGTGTGCAAGGGCAGAAGTGGAGGACCCTCTAAGAGGCTACTACAACAATCCAAATGAGACTAATAGGATCAAAGTCCACCACGCATCTGTCACTTTGTCATACTGTGTTGGCTTGTGTGTTGCTGTGATGCTGGAAGCTATGCCACCGGTATTTCAAATACCAGCAGGGTCACCCACGGTGGACAGGTTTCAGCAGCTCTTCCAGACTAAAACAGACTAGAAAGAAGGACCTGGCAGTCTACTTCTGAAAAAACTGGCCAGTAAAAACCAAAATTCTCCAGGAGGACCAAAGTGGTGGCAGTGAAGATGCTCAGCAGTCAAATTCTGAATGTATTTTGAATTCCTACCTGATCCTTAACAAGTCAGGAGCTGGTCCCTGAATCTTGCTGGAATTCACATCAACAGAAATTTCTATGGGGATTCTACCAGGTGAGATTATAATGGCTTTAGTCAAAGATAAATAATTTAACATTCTGCAATAGTCAATAAAGAGAAAAACTAATGTGTAACATGCTGGAATTATAAAAATTTTAATATTTTATAGAAATATTAAAAAACAATATAGAAATATAGAAGTGTCTACAAAGTAAATCGCATTTTTATTTATCAAATTAGAGATAAAAACATGGAAACTAGATTAATGGAAATGAAACAACCAGAACGGAAATAATGAAAATGTTGTGAAGAATGTAACCAGTGTCCCTGAACATTTTGTGTAGAAACCGCTGAATGGGAACCTAAACTGCTCTGCAAACATTCACTGAAAACACAATAAAATATTATTTTTTTAAAAATTAGAGCTAAAGTATAACCTTATCAACTCTATTTCATAAGAGGAATAAAATATAAAAACAAAGAGTAATAAAATATACCACATGTAAATTTTCTAAAGAGCAATGAGAAATTCTAGAACTAGAAGGAATCTGGGAGCCCCACTCCCCTCATTCCCCCCTCCTTCATTTTTGGAGTAAGGTAATAAAGCCCAGATATAAATGAAGCTTGGTGCTTCTTCAAGCATCAAAACATGTTTTAATAGTGTGATGTGAATATTTCTAAAATACATTTTTTCTTCCCTATTTACAGACTATATGAAGAACAACGCGGCATCAGGATTGGAGGAAGACTCATTAACAACCTGCGTTACGCAGATGACACAACCTTGCTTGCTGAAAGTGAAGAGGACTTCAAGCACTTACCGAAGAAGCGCGAAGACCACAGCCTTCAGTACGGGTTACACCTCAACATAAAGAAAACAAAAATTCTCAATAACGGACCAATAAGCAACATCATGATAAACGGAGAAAATACTGAACTTGTCAAGGATTTCATTTTACTTGGATCCACAATCGACGATCATGGAAGCAGCAGTCAAAAAATCAAATGATGCATTGCACTGGGAAAATGTGCTGCAAAAGACCTCTTTAAAGTGTTGAAAAACAAAGATGTCACTTTAAGGACTACAGTGTCCCTGACTCAAGCCATGACATTTTCAGTCACCTCATATGCATGCGAAAGCTGCACAATGAATAAGGAAGACTGAAGAAGAACTGATGCATTTGAATTATGGTGTTGGTGAAGGATACTGAATATACCATGGACTGCCAAAGAATGAAACCTGTCCGGGAAGAAGTACAGCCAGAATGCTCATTAGAAGCAAGGGCTGCGAGACTTTATCTCACATACTTTGGACATGTTATCACGAGGGACCAGTCCCTGGAGAAGGACATCACGCTTGGTAAAATAGAAGTCAGCAAAAAAGAGAAAGACCCTCAATGAGATGGACTGACACAGTGGCTGCAACGAGGGGCTCAAGCATAACAACAATTGTGAGGATGGCGCAGGACAGGGCAGTGTTTTGTTCTGTTATATACAGGGTCGCTATGAGTCAGAACCGACTCTGAAGCGCCTAACATCTTCTTAAAGCAGAGACTCCTGAACACACTTTAACTTTTCCTTGCTATCTTTAGCCTCTCTAAAGAACCATTATGCCCAGGCTGATATAATGCTGGACTTTACTAACTGCTCCTGCAGCTATACAACCCCAGCGATCTCTACTATCTCCCTCCTAGTTGTGGTGTCTGCTCTAGAGAAGGTCAGAAAATAGTTAAGAATCATACATAAACGGAAGTGAGACTGAGTAAGAACCAAAGAAGAAAAACCATCAGCTTGGTGCAAGAGCTTTATAACAATTATTGCCAGCATTTGGAAATCAACTTTGCTTGCTCATGTGTTGGGCTGTGTTCTAAAGGGCTACTATTACTCCCAAATGGATGTATGGATAGGTGATGTATGTACAGTCCTTTAGAAAAAGTTCTACCCTAAAACACAATTAATCACTTTTGAGAAAGCATAAAGTTTAAAATTTCTTAAAGAGAAATTAATTTTCTGACTAAATATTAACACTATAAATATCACTACATAAAAAAGCAAATTGCCAAGGTAATGTTTATGTCTCAAGCAACAGCTTAAAAGTATAAACAAAAAAGCAATAAGCTGTAATAAAAGGGCACTTCATTTCTTCCAAAACCTGCCACCCAACCAAAATTCTCCAGTAGGCTAACATGAACTAATTTTTGGGTTCCTTTCCTACCATTCTAGCATAATTAGTTTAGTTTTTTAAATTAATGACTTTTTAAAAATTTAAGTTAATCACAGAATCATAAACCAAAATATCAAATGACTCACATACAAGCACTCAGCACAATGACCCACCCTCAGCAATTTAAGACTAAATAAGGGAGCTCAGCTGGAAGCAGCAGTCAAGAATCAAACGAACACTGCATTGGGCAAATCTGCTGCAAAAGACCTCTTTAAAGTGTTAAAGAGGTCTGACATGTCTGTTGGTTTGTCTTACTGGGTGGCTTGCATGTTGCTGTGATGCTGGAAGCTATGCCACCGGTATTTCAAATACCAGCAGGGTCACCCATGGTGGACATGTTTCAGCCAGACTAAGACAAACTAGGAAGAAGGAATTGGTAGTCTATTTCTGAAAAAATTAGCCAGTGAAAACCTTATGAATAGCAGCGGAACATTGCCTGATACAGTGCCGGAAGATGAGCCCCTGAGATTGGAAGGCACTCAAACTACCACTGGGGAAGGGCTGCCTCCTCAAACTAGAGTAGACCTTAATAATGCAGATGGAGTCTAGCTTTGGGGACCTTCATTTGCTGAGGTCGTAAGACTCTAATCAGGAAGAAACAGCCGCAACATCCATTAATAACAGGAACGTAGAATGTACGAAGTATGAATCTAAGAAAATTAAAAGTCGTCAAAAATGAAATGGAACACATAAATATCGATATCCTAGCTATTAGTGAGCTGAAATGGACTGGTATTGGCCATTCTCAATCAGACAATCATATGGTCTACTATGCCAGGAATGACAAATTAAAGAGGAATGGCTTGCATTCATCGTCAAAAAGAACATTTCAAGATCTATCCTGAAATACAACACTGTAAGTGATAGGATAATATCCATATGCCTACAAGGAAGACCAGTTAATATGACTGACTGTTATTCAAATTTACCCACCAACCACTAATGCCAAAGATGAGGAAACTGAAGACTTTTACCAACTTCTGCAGTCTGAAATTGATCGAACATGCAATCAGGATGCATTGATAATTACTGGTGATTGGAATGTGAAAGTTGGAAACAAAGAAGAAGGAAAATATGGCCTTGGTGACAGAAACAATGCTAGAGATCGCATGACAGAATTCTGCAAGACCAACAACTTCTTCATTGCAAATACTTTTTTTTCAACAACATAAACAGTGACTATACTCATGGGCCTCACCAAATGGAAAATGCAGGAATCAAATCGACTACATCTGTGGAAAGAGACTATGGGAAAGCTCAGTATCATCAGTCAGAACAAGGCCAGGGGCTGGCTACAAAACAGACCATCAACTGCTCATATCCAAGTTGAAGCTGAAGAAAATTAAAACAAGTCCACAAGAGCCAGAACACGACCTTGAGTATATCCCACCTTAATTTGGAGACCATCTCAAGAACAGATTTGACACACTGAACACTAATGATCAAAGACCAGACAAGTTGTGGGATGACATCAAGGATGTCATACATGAAGAAAGCAAAAGGTCATTAAAAATACAGGAAAGAAAGAAAAAACCAAAATGGATGTCAGAAGAGACTCTGAAACTTGCTCTTGAACACAGAGTAGCTAAAGCTAACAGAAAAAATAATAAAGTAAAAGAGCTGAACAGAAGATTTCAAAGGGCGGCTAGAGAAGACAAAGTAAAGGATTATAATGAAATGTGCAAAGACCTGGAGTTAGAAAACCAAAAGGGAAGAACATGCTCTGCATTTCTCAAGCTGAAAGAGCTGAATAAAAAATTCAAGCCTCCAGCTGCAATTCTGGAAGATTCTATGGGGAAAATAGTGAACAACGCAGGAAGCATCAAAAGAAGATGGTAGGAATACACAGAGTCACTGTACCAAAAAGAACTAGTCAATGTTCAACCATTTCAGGAGGCAGCAGGTGATCAAGAACTGATCGTACTGAAGGAAGTCCAAGCTGCACTAAAGGCACTGGCGAAAAACAAGACCCTGGGAATTGACGGAATACCAACTGAGATGTTTCAACAAACAGACGCAGCGCTGGAGGCGCTCATTCGTCCATGCCAAGAAATCTGGAAGACAGCTACCTGGCCAGCCAACTGGAAGAGATCCATACTTGTACCCACTCCAAAGAAAGGTGAGCCAACCAAATGCAGAAATTATCGAACAGTACCATTAATATCGCACACAAGTAAAATTTTGCTGAAGATCATTCAAAAACAGCTGTAGTAATACACTGACAGGGAACTGCCAGAAATTCAAGCCAGATTCAGAAGAGGACGTGGAATGAGGGATACCATTGCTGATGTTAGATGGATTTTGGCTGAAAACAAAGAACACTGAAAGATGTTTACCTGTGTTTTATTCAACTGTGTGGATCATAACAAATTATGGATAGCAATGTGAAGAATGGGAATTCCAGAACACTTAATTGTGCTCATGCAGAACCTGTACGTAGACCAAGAGGTAGTCGTTCAAACAGAACAAGGGGATACTGTGTGGTTTAAAATCATGAAACGTGTGTGTCAGGGTTGTATCCTTTCACCATACTTAATCTGTGTGCTGACTAAATAATCCACGAGACTGGACTATATGAAGAACATGGCATCAGGACCGGAGGAAGATTCACTAATAACCTGCGATATGCAGATAACACAACCTTGCTTGCTGAAAGTAAGAGGACCTGAAGCACATACTGACGAAGACCAAAGACTACAGCCTTCAGTATGGATTACCCCTCAACATAGAGAAAACAAAAATTCTCAATAACGGACCAACAACCAACATCATGATAAATGGAGAAAATACTGAACTTGTCAAGGATTTCATTTTACTTGGATCCACAATCAACGACCACGAAAGCAGCAGTCAAGAAATCAAATCTGCTGCAACAGACTTCTTTGAAGTGTTGAAAAGCAAAGATGTCACTTTGAGGACTAAGGTGTGCCTGACCCAAGCCATGGTATTTTCAATCACCTCATATACATGTGAAAACTGGACAATGAATAAGGAAGACAGAAGAAGAACTGATGCCTTTGAATTATGGTGTTGGTGAAGAATATTAAATATACCATGGACTGCTAGAAGAACAAGCGAGTCTGTCTTGGAAGAAGTACAGCTAGAGCATTCCTTGGAAGTGAGAATGGCAAGACTTCATCTCATGTCTCTTGGATGTGTTATCAGGAGGGGCCAGTCCTTGGAGAAGGATATCATGCTTGGTAAAATAGAGGGTCGGTGAAAAAGAAGATCCTCAACAAGATGGATTGCCACAGAGGCAGCAACAATGGGTTCCAACATAGCAATGACTGTGAGGATGGCACAGAACCAGGCAGTGTTTTGTTCTGTTGTACACAGGGTTGCTATGAGTCGGAACCGACTCAGCGGCACCTAACAACAACAAATGATTCAAACTTCCTAAACTTACCTCAGCCAAAAATCAGTTCAGTAAAAATCTAGAGGATTTTTTCCCCACAGCTTCAAACTTTCCAAAAGTTCTCCATTTCCAGGCAAGATGGCAGGATTGGGGGGGGTAGGGGGAGAGTTGGTAGAGAACGCCTAAGCCTGTCCAACCCTCTCCCACCTCTGTAGATGCCTCCTCCTGGCCTCAGGGACCCCAGGTCCTCATCCAGATACTTCCACCACAGTTAACAACAATGGTAGAGGGAAGTGCATACACTGGATTCAATTCTGAAGCTCAATCTGAGGCTCACACACCTACAAATAATAACAGGTTCTCATCAGGCACACGAGTGCAAAGGAAGTGGGGCTGCCCCACCCCACGCCCACACAGAACCAGACAGCATATTGCCTCTTTGTCACTACTACCACGAAAAGTAAAGCAAATGAGTTGAGCAAATACCCGCCAATTTGATTTTTATTAATGCAAATGCCTTTGTAGAAGATCTAAAGATATGCAGTTATCTTGGAAAACGTGATGATATAAGTTAATATGACAAAGATAATGAAATTAAGGAAAGAAGTTTTACCAACATAAAAAATTAATCAAAACAGACACTCCAAGCAGAAAAATATGACAAATAGTGACTTCTCATTAAAGGGAGGGAAAAAAAAAAAAAAAAGCAAAAAAGTGCACGTTCAGAACTAAAGTCTAACATTATACAAAAATTTCCAGAATCAGGAAAAAAAACATTATTTCTTATATCACTTACAAGTGCAGGAAAGGAGGCCAAAAAGGGCTAGAGGTGGACAGGGAACAAATCACAAAAGGCACTGTAGGTAACAGCACGAAGTCTGAATGTTATCCTAATTGCTATGGAAAGCCACTGTGGGCTCTAAGCCTGGGAGTGACATGATCGGATCTGATTAAGCATAATCATTTCTTGTTTAGAACACAATACATTTTCGAGGAGAAACAGTGTTATAAACAGAGATGCTGCAGAACTGCTTCTATGGCTTTGCTGGGCTGTAATTTATCTAATGTCTACTCCATGCTAGGCTGTGTGCAAGGTACTGATGAGGAACAGAACTGGGTCTCTGACCTTGAGCTCACAGTCTGCTAGAGATGAGAAACACTGAACAAATAATTACAATTTTAATATTTATAAGAGTGAAAAATGTAGAATGCTGTAAGCGTCTGGCATCCGGGGCACAGGGTGGGTGGTCCAGCCAGAGGAACCGAGAAGGGAAGACTCCACAGGAATCCTGGGTCTCCAGGACAAACCTCGTGGAAGCATTTCCCCAAGTGCCACACCCAAACCACTGGCGGCATACAAGACAACTTAGGGGCTCCCCAAAGACTCTTCCTTTGAAAGTATTTATACAGGATCATTAAGGCGGAATGAGAAGAAGAGTTAACGTACAGAACCTGCGAAGTTGCACTTACAGGTATTGCTTCTAACAAGGCTCTCCCGTGACCTTCGATAATTTGGCTTTTGTGCAGCATCACAAACGCAGTTGTCCAAACATCACTTCAACAAGTGGGTCTATGCGCTATTCAAGACGTGCATGTGTGTACGTGTGAGTAAGACAGACAGAGACCCACTGTGAACTGGGGTTAAAAACATTTTTTTTTTGCAGCCATTTTTATTTTCCCCTAAGTTTTTATTGAAAATTTCAAACATATGGAGTCTTTCAAAGAATACTACAATGTACACCCAAATACCCTCCACTTAGATTCAAAAATTATTAAAATTTTCCTGATTTGCTTTATCTCTATACATATGCACATATATATGTATATTTTAAGAACTATTTGGAAGTGCTCATGATGTCACAATACCTCATCTCCAAACGCTCCAGTATGCATCTCCCCAAAATAAGGACATTCTCCTGCATTACCAGCATGCCATTATCACATTTTTAAAAATCAACAACTCCTTAACATCACTTAATATCAGGTACATAGTTCTTTTAAGAATTTAACTACAAAGGGCTTTGTCAGGAACCTTATTGAAAAAATGTGTTTTCATAAATTGATTAGCCTTACTTGTGTTTCATTCATTTTATTTTTAATGTAATAATAGTTTATAAAATTTAAGTTAAAAAGTTTAAGTTTTCAGAAGTCATTTTTTAAACTACTAAGAGAATAACTGTGGTCGTCAAACACAGCAGAAACTGAAAATGGTCGTGAATGACTGACATTTTGGGAGCACTGCCTTACTGAAAGAGCTCGGCTGCTAACCAAAAGGTTGGCAGTTCTAATCCACAAGCCACTCCTTGGAAACTCTATGGGGCAGTTCTACTCTATCCTTTAGGGTCGCTATGAGATGGAATCAACTCGACAACATCGGGTTTGGTTTTAGGTCTGCCTTCCTGAAAGGACACTCTAGGCAGAGAGAGCGTCGTATATGAAAAGGTTTACCGAAGAGTGAGGGTTCAGCACGGCTGGAGTGGAGGACATGTGGAAAAGGGAGAAGCGCTGGCCAGGTGGAGTGGAAATGTGCTCTTCAAGGATTCTGTATGCCTACCACCCTGTTGGTAGGAGGATTTTTACTTGCTGAAATCAAGTTTGTTTTATAGTGTGCTGGATGGACTGAAAAAAGGAGGAGATAGAGAATCACCTGGAAGCAACAGAACCAACTTTACATTTTTCATTGCAAATATATTTTAGTTATATTATGGGCTGAATAAACCTGCTGTACTGGTAAATGAACAACACAAAAACAGTAAGACTAGACAAAGATTATCTTGAATGTTCCTACTGTAGAAAGGCACCTTAGGAAGAGGGAGATATAGTCAGTATCTTATGCAAATTCTGAAAGGAGCCCTTAGGCGCTTTTGAAGGCTTCAGCATTTGATGGAGCTGGCTCTTTTTAATACCTAGTTTCACTTTCCAAAAATGGCTTTCCTCTTCCTTGGCAAGACTCACCAGTGGCACTAATTTTATGGTTATCAGTCACAGTCATGAAAGATAAAAACCTCCAGAGGCAAATCAATGGGAAAGAGGTGGGATGCAGAACAGATAAGGTCATTTTCAAACACTGCAGACTGCCCTCAGGGCAGCACCGCAGGCAGCTCCGGAGCCCCACGTGCACCGAACCCACCCACTGGGAAGGGCTATCCGGATAGCCAGCTGCCTACTTGGCCTCAGAGGAGGAGCAGGGCAAGGCTGGGAGGCCCGGCAGGCAGGACAGGATGCTAAGCCTTCACCCTTTCCACCAGAAGAACTCTGGTTTTGTTTGCTTTACGTATTGCGCTTCCTAGAAAGATTTCATTTGAACAAAGGACTCCATAGCTTTAAAAACGTTTGAAAACCAAGGAGTCAGAACTGCACGTTCTCAAGTCAAAGGCTGGGTTGTTCAAGAATAAGACCCTGAGTTCCACAGGAATGCTGCTGGGAGACAAAACAAATATCAGCCCTGAGGAGAAATGTAAAAAAAAAAAGAAAGAAAAGAAACCTAGGCAGACAGGCTTGCTAGAGGGTTAGCAGTTTAGGGTAAAATAAGGGATTCTGTTTTGACCTGTGGATGTTGAAGTGCCAGTGGGGCAACCAAACTGGAAAGGCTCAACAGGCGGAGGACATGCAGATATGGAGCTCAGCAGAAAGGTTTAGGAGCACACAGGGGCAAGTGAAGCCTAAATGTGGATGAAGCCACTAAGAGAGACGCAAGAGAGAAACAAGAGTGGGTCTGAAAAGGTCACAGAGGGCAAGGAGACAGGAGCTCCTCAAGCAGCCCTGTCTGGGGCTATCAAGGGCCACTTCAGGAGGAGACCCTAAATCCAGGGTAGCCTCATCCAGGGCAGAGGAGACATAGGCGAGACTGGTTGGGGGTAGTGTTTTAGAGCAAAATCCACAGAAGTCTAAGGGGCAAGAGTACAGAGTATTGGCTAGGGAGTAACTGAAGAATTAGACAATGGGTCTAGGCCTGAAGAGCTTGGGACTCTGGGAGAAAAAGGTCACAGTGAGGTCAAAGATGAAGCACAGAAAGAGGCGGAAAGTCTCTGGAGGAGGCTGTGGAAAAAGAATACCATACCAGAACCTAAGATTTCACCAGTGAAGCTGTTCTGGAAAGAGCTCCTTTCAGACAAAGTTAATAGGAAACCAAACTCAGGGCAAAGGTCAATGGTAACAGGCAGAAGCAGGGTGGGCAGTGTCTTCAGAGCCCTGTCCTGCCTACAGAGCCCTGGATCTGTCTATAGGAGTCAAGCAGCCCTCCTGCACCACATGTTGCACAGAAAGGAGACCATCCCTAGAAGGGAAGGATAGAAAAGCCCACCCTAGCCCTTCACCTTCCTTGTCAGAGCCACTCCTGATAACAAGGACAGAGAGAATCATTTAAAGTTTCTCTCAGTTCACCAGGGGCCCTATGTATACTTCTAGATATCAGGGACACATGATATCAAGGAGCAGATCTAAGCTTGATTCCCAATTAGTGTACAGTGTTACTTGTATTAATAATAACAACTACTATCTATATTTTGGAGCCCTGGTGGCGCAGTGATTAGGCATTCGACTGCTAACCAAAAGGTCGGCAGTTCGAGTCTACCAACTGCTCCTTGGAAACCCTATGGGGCAGTTCTACTCTGTCCTATACGGTCATTATGAGTCGGAATCAACTCGACACCAACAGGTTTGGATTCGGTATGTGTATTTTCAGTGCAAATATAACTCATTATTGAAGACTGAAAACCCAAGTTTAAAAGGTAAACAAAATAAAAATAACAACAACAAAAAAAAAAAAAAACTCATTGCCATCTAGACGATTCAATTCATAGCAACCCTATACGAAAGAGAAGGACTGCCCCATGGGGTTTCCAAAGCTGTAAATCTTTACAGAAACTGACTGCCACATCTTTTTCCCGCAGAGTGGCTGGTGGGTTCGAACCACTGACCTTTGGGTTAGTAGCCAAGTGTTTAATCACTGTGCCACTGGGGCTCCTAAACAAAATAAAAATAATAAACATTTATTACACTAAGAGTCAAGGGGTTCAGAAGCTTTAATATATCAAAAACAACCATACCAGAAGGAAGGGAAAAAAGTTACCCATACTTCTAGCTTTAGCTAGACCACCTAGACCTCCTCATTTTGCTCAATATTAAAAAATGAAAAACCAATCAAAAGGACACTATATTCCTAGAAAGAACACCTACCTGTTAAAATGTTTTAAAAAAAGATGCCTCTCGTAACAATTACCTTAGAAACTCCAATTAGTATTTTAAAAATTAGCAAACTGACCCCTGTATATAAACTGGGCTTTTCAAAATATCTAACTGACAATTCAGGAGGCTCACTGAGACACAGTGGGGACAGAATGCAGTAAGAGCGCTATGAACTATTACAACAATATCTTGCCAAATAAACAGATACTTTCAGAAAAGCCCCACTAATTCTAGGAAACAATTAATCAGTCTCATTTTCTTAAGAACCGATCAGGAATTTTAGGCACAATGACAATCGGGCTTCATGACATTCACTGTCAAGTCTTCAACGGTTTCATTGAAAATAAGGGCCGAAAGTGCTCTTGTGGAGGAGGGGGTAGTGGCGGTCAAGGGGGTGCCTCCCCGCTGTGGTAACAGTGTGCAGGAAACTCACCCCATGTTGACTATACTAACACAGGCATTAAAAATAATGGGAAAAAAATGTATTCCTTTTAAGCAGCTCTGAAAGCACATACTTGCTCAACTCTCGTAATCCTTAATTCTGTCAAACCTACTTTCTCCTCATCTATGGCTAGACATCTATATTTCACAAATACACAGTTAAATATAATAAACCAAAAATATCAAGCATTATGTGGTATCTTATGTGAGCTACTGAGCCTCTTTAAAATACTCCCTAGTATTCCATTAATACAGAAACGAGAGTGAAGCGTGGCAAAACTTCAACTAACAGGGCAGCTGGGGAATAAGTCATTGAATAATCATGCTTTTCAGAAAACTGAAGAGTCATTTACAACTTTGAATGCACAAACGTCTTTGGTTAACCATTCTTTAGAATGCTTTATAAAGCAGACATACGCATCCCTAACCCATAGTATGTGGTCTTTTCCTGGTAACTAGGGCTCCAGGGTGAACACTAGGGATTACACAATAAGATGGTATCCTAACACCCACAAGGCTCACTGTCCCTACCTAATAAAACCCCAAACTGTATCGACCTTTGCTATGATACTGTTCCTGTCTTCTGTCCTGTTGTCACTTTCTCCTTCGACCTCTCTTTTGTTCTAATAACCAAGTGTGTCAGAACTGTATCTAAGAAAAGGTGCCTGGCTCTCACAGCTCTGTGGGGCACCTACAGAGCTCTTCCAAGGGAGGTAAATGAGTCCTAGCCCACTGGATGCTAAGATCTCTATTTCACCTGCTGCAAAAGTCTTTTTAAATTTTTACTTTCTCGTTGTTTACTATGTTCTAGACAGGTGATGTGTTATGTGCATCTGTGTTATCATCATCTAATCATTCCAAGAAGGAGCCCTGGTGATGCAATGGTCAAGCACTTAGCTGCTAACGGAAAGATGAGTGGTTTGAACTCACCAGTAGCTCAGCAGGAGAAAAGACCCGGCGATCTGCTCCCATAAAGATCACAGCCTAAGAAACCCTATAGGGCAGTTCTACTCTGTCCTACAGAGTCTCTATGAGTTGTAATCGACTTGACGGCACCTAACAACAACAATCATTCCAAGAAGGTTATTTTATGACACATGTAAAAAATGAGCCACAGTGATATCTTAAAATTATTATTCCTCATTACTATACACTATTTTTCAAATGGAAAAAGCATGATTTATAGAAGCCATCCATAAGAACATTAGTAAAAATTCAAAGACAGGAAAGTACCCTAGTCTGGTAGCCCAGTATGTGAAAAGAAAAGAAAAACCAGTGGCAACTCACAGGCCTCCTCAACACTGAGCAAATGCTTCATTGTAGCCACCTCAAATAATTTTCAATAACTATTCAGGGTATAAAACATAATAATTTGGAGTTCAAATCAAAGTGCTTGTTAGTTAACACTTTTAAATTGAATTTTGGCAGGGAAAATTCTTGGAGGATTTTAATAACCACTGAATTTCTCATTCCATCTCAAGTTGTCATTCCAAATATGTGACTGTCTTGCACTTGCCAGCTGTCAACAAACCACCTTCTCTCTCTCATTCATCCAAGACCCTCCCCAAACACCATCTCAGGCCAGAACCCAACCTTCCAGACCAAGCAGGTACTCCCACTGCCCTGACCACCCCAAACCAGTCTAGTAATTAACCTTTCTCTAGACTAAAACATCAAAAAGGAACCCTACATGCAGCACCTGTACACCATGTTAGAAATGCCACCTTATGACCTTTTCCTGCAGAGTGAAGGGCTTGGCCCATGGAATTTACTCAACTGCCAGACCACATAATTCAGCAGGGAGTTAAAATGAGTCTCCATTCGAACACAAAGGAGCCCTGGTGGCACAATGGTTATGCACACAGCTGCTAACCAAAAGGTCGGCGGTTCAAACCCGCCGTTCATTCCGCAGGAGAAGAGACCTGGTGATCTGCTCCTGTAAAGACCACAGCCTAGGAAACCCTATGGGTCAGTTCCAGTGTGTTCTACAGGGTCACTATGAGTCAGAATTAACTCAACAGCACACAACAACACTGTAACACAATACAGAAATTACATTTTTTGTTTTTAAATAGTTCTTGGGTGATCATTTAAAGACAAAAAAAAAGCTGAATAAGGTTATAAACATTCTCTTGAATAAAAGAGACTAGAAAAAATAATTACAGAAATCTTCAGGTGTCTCGCATAATAGAAAAAGGTTTACAATCAATTTTTTATAACTTCTGTAATAAAGTCATATATTTTTTCTATTAATAACTTGTCTTTCTTCTTATCTTCCCTCTCACTTTTGTAAAATTTAAACGTGAATCTGCAACAACCTGACTACATCCTTTCTGTTTTACACGATTCTCCAATGGGGCTAGTACCACCTGAAGAATGGTAAAGTCATCTCAAAATCCCATTCCCTGAAGTCTAATGGCTCAAAATCTCCTAGGTAACCAAACTCCCCAGAGGTTTTCATTCAATTTAACAACCTTGTATCTACAGAAATATTTTTTTTCCAAATACAAAATAGATAACAAATGCTATTTACTGAAAGAAAAATACCCTGCCATAACAAAGCTGGACCATTTACTGACTATATGTTCTTTTATTCTTATTTAAATTATTTTGAAATACTGGTTATCAGCCAAATACTTCCAGAAAGTCAAGATTCTGGAAATTATAATAAGATAGAATTTTTTTTTTATATAAAAAGTAGTTAGCATTCAAATGCCTATCTGCTTAACGGTCGTCTGCTTTGTAGATTGCATTCACTCACTTAATGTAAACATAACATGAAGTTATTTTTTTAAAAAAAAGTTTGAACAGTTCACATCATCTACAGACTTTAGAGTAAAATGGTGTCTGCTTCTGTACCATCATTTGATACCTAAGCCCAGTCTAGTTCTCACCGTGAAATCAAAAATACCCTACAAAAGCAACAAGATTATGGATAGGCAAAACATTTTTCAAGGAAAAAATCAGAGTTCATAGAAAAACAAATATCAAAAGAGGAAACTGCCTTCCATGTGTATTTTCTGTTTCTCATTTTGCATCCCTTTAAGTTGCATCTCTTAAAAAATTGGTAAGCCAAAAAACTGAAAAAGAAGCCACATACAAAAAAAAAAAAATCAGTAGTAACTGAATCATCAATTACTCTCTTGGCTAATAAGGCACTCTTGAGTCTAGCTGTTGGCCAGTCACAGACAACCAGAATCATTTCACAAAAGAAAAACTCAAAACATTGTCAACTATTCCTCATATATCCCTACCACAGGCCTTAGATGGCTCCCAACTTCCTATCACTAAGATGTCCTTGAAATAAAAAAAAGACAGGCTTTTGTGAGGAACTAACAAAATAAGAATGTACTTACAACAAATAACTCCTCTCCTTCAGCAGTAGAAACAAGGGTAGAAGACACTAAAAGGCACTTGGGAAGGATAAGGGAATTGTTGCAGTATTGTTTCAGCAGAGAACATAAAAAAGCCACCTTTCTAAAGATCATAATATAAAAAAGGATCCAATGTTGAGATAAAAAAAAAATCACACCTGACATCATCTTTAGTTACCTTTTGTTTTCGCTCCCATTGTTTCAGTTTTCATGGTTTGATAAACCAGGAGACTATCCTGCATATACAAATCAAGCTCTTTGCTGTCATTTGAAGGCTTTTAATGCTTTATATCCACCTTCTTCAATTCACTGAACTTTAAAAAATCAATTTTTACATGCTCTTTTTCAGGAGATTCTAGGTTTTAAGAAACCGGTTCATCTACTGACACCTTAAATTCTGACTTGGGAAAATTCATGAGTCATCTTTCAAACCTAAGGTTTGCAAATATACCTGTACTCTAAAAATGGGGAGTAATAGATTAAAACCGTGTCTGTGAACCAAGAATTTCCAAGAACCACAGACCCAAACTCTGACTAAGAAGTCTCTCAGGTCAGAATTTTCAGTTATTGCAGACAATAAAAACCCTAAGAATCATTATGAAATCATAGGGTCATGACTAAGATGACTGCATCTCCTGGTTTATACCCGTTGTCCGTCAGTTTACTCATTAATAGTGCCCCCCTCCACCCTCAAAACGGTTCTGGTTTGAGGCTCAAGAAGTCAAAAGAGTAGTTGCCTTGAGGAGAAGGGAGGTGTTTACTGAATGGGAAAAGATACAAAGGGAGCCCTTTGGGGAGCTGAAAATGTTCTGCATCTTGATCTGATTGTGGTTATCAGAGCATATATGTATGTAAAACGTCACTGAGTGTGCTCTTAAGATCTTACTGTAACTTACACTCAATAAAAAAGTAAATATAATTTTTAAAACACATTCAAATACATTTTTAAGTGTCCTTGTTCAGATAATAAATTATATAATCATCCTGGGCATAGCTGACCAAGATGTTTTTTCCAAATATATTTTAACAAAGATGCATAATGTGAGGACTTTTATGTAGAACTTTTCAAAAATTAGACTGATTTTTTAAAATTTTTTTAAAAATAAAAGTTGCCAAACTTTAGAACTGAAAGCACACTGAATAATGATCTATTCGTTCCCTAATTTTGCAAACAGAAAATCAATTCTAAAAGGGTAAGAAAGGTACCCTGAATAAGGTAACTAGAGAATGACAAGGGTAGTAACAGAACTGTTTTCTGATCTTAGGCCACTCCCTTCCTACGAGGCCGTTACTTTTCTGACATTGCAAACAAATCAGAACTTTGAATCTACCTGTGGCCTGGAAAGATTCAACCCATTCCTAGAAACACCAGGTCAACAGGCCCCAAAGCGTCCTCACGAAGACACACACATCTCCCTTCATCCTCTCAAGACAATTGCTTAATTAACAGTTACATTTTCAGGCATTTTACTTCAAATACCAAAAAATAAGTATAACATCTTTAAAAATGCGGTTCAAGAGGAAAAGGCACGTGCAGGGATTGCCAAAACCCATCTAGGTTCCTTTCAAACCTCTTTGATGGTTAGTTACTTGGTTCTCAAAAATATATTGCTGCTAAATAGAACTCACAAAACATCACTTGGGGCCATTAACCAGTATTGCTTTGAGTGACCCGCTGGGAATAATCCCCACTTGGTAAACTCTGCCTTTTGACTGGAGTTGTCTCTCTCCCCTTCGCGATTATTCAACGCCAGAACCCCATTCCTTGACCATAACACCTGTACGTGACCTGCGCATTACAGTTTAGTTTTAGACCCCACCTGAACAACTGACATTTTGTGGAAAACTTTAACATATATCCTTTCCGCGGATATTTATTTCTGTTCTCACAAGGCGTTTCTGCTCCCCACAAAGCAGGCCCTGCTTTTCAGGACACTCTGCTCGCCTCTCCACTGCTTCCTTTTCAGTGTCCGAAACAAGACTTTACGAACAGAAATGAAAACGGTCACGCATCTCCAGGGTGGCATGGCAGGTCGGGACAATAAACAGGTCCGCTTGGGGTCAGGCAGCGAACGCGGCGAGCCCCCTGCCCGCTCGCACGCTGCGCGAGGGAGGCCCCGCGGACTTCACAACGCCCGAAGCAACCGGTTGCGGTAGCCGCTATGCGCCTCGCAGCAGCGCAGCAGTCACCTCGGCACAGCGAAGTTCGGCCTGACCGCGCGGGCGGCGCGCCCCCGGGCCCCGCTGCGAGTTCGCGCCTCGGCCCCGGAGCGAGCCCGGGGGGCGGGTCCGCAGGGGCTCGGCGGGCGGGAGCGCGGGGCGGGGCGCGCGGCGCAGGGAGGGGCACACGGCAGGCCCAGCGTGCCGGGAACTTGGGTGCCCGCCTGTTCCGCGGCCCGGACACTTTCCTTTCACGCCTCCAGCGGGCTGACGCGCGCTGCCGGGCCGGCACTGACGGCCGCCGCCGCCGCTCTCCGCCGCGGCGAGGCGCCCAGGCGCGCTCCTGCAGCCCGGGCGGCCGGCGCGCGGGGGCGCGCGGGGGCGCGGGCGCGCGCGGGCGCCGCGCTACCCCCGCCCCGCCCCCGCCCCCAACGTGCCACCGCCGCCCGTTGGCGCCTCAGCCCGCGCGCCCGCCACCCGGCGATTTTCCGTTGGCAAAGTTGCGCGGCCGCCTCGAGGGGGGACGCCGCGCCGTCCCCCGCCTCGGCGCCGCCGCCGCCCGTTCAGGCCGCCGCGCGGGAAGGCCCAGCCGGCGGCCCGCTTTTTTACCTGCCGGGAGTTTTCGCGCGCGCGCTAGCTCAATCGCTCGCTTTTTTCCTCTCGCGCTGGTTCTCTTTCTTTCTTTCCTTCTTTTTGCTTCCCCGCGCGGGCGCTTTTTCCGCTCGCGCCGCCCGCGCTCGCCCGCTCGCGCCCTCCTTCCTGCTGGGCTCGGCGGAGCGGGCGGCCGGCAGCTCTCCCCGCCCCCCTCCACCCGCGCTCCGGCGGAGGCGGCGGCGGCGCTCCGCGCTCCGACTCATTCCAATATGGCACGGGCGCAGGGCGCATGCGCCCGCGCCCCCCCCAACCCCCCCCCCCCCCCCCGCAAGCTCCGCGGTCCTCCCGGCTGCTCGCGCTCCTGGCGACGGGCGCGTGGGGCCCCCGGCCCGGGCACTCCTCGCCCGCCCGCCCGCGCGTCTTCCCGCCGGGCGGTCCGGGGGCACGGGAGGAGGCTAGAGTCCGGCACTGCCAGCCGTCCGCAGCGCTGCCAGCCACCCGCGCCCGCAGCCCCTCGCGCCTCCAGCCCGCAACTCGCCGCGGATGCCTGGGAGGCCGTGGCGCCGGGCACGCGGCGTCTCCTCGGGGCCCCGACGGCGTAGTGGCCCCGAGCGGACGGGCCCCGACGGAGAGACGCGTACCCGGGGACCAGCGCCCGCCCTGGCCCTGCTGTGACCGGGAGGGAAGGGCCCTCGCCTCACCCCGCGCTGTAGACGGATCCGCTGGGAGCCCGCTGGCGTCCCCGGGTCGGTCCTGGCGTCCGGGCCGAGGCGAAGCGCGCCGCTGTCGCCCGCACGTCACTGCCGCGGGCACGAAGGCATTAGCGGAGGAGCGGACGGAGCGCGGCCCGGCCGCAGATGGGCGCGCGTGGTGGCCGCGGGTGCTGCGCCCGCTATCTGGCCCACGTCGGGGTCGGGCGCATTCTTTTCGACTTGGAATGGCCCCCCAAGTGGCCCCTGTGTGCGAAATCCGACCCAGGTCCTCGGCGAACCCGGTGTCCCTAGGCTTCCGCAGGAGGCGCCCTGAAAATCCGAGTTCTCCTTGCCGCTCCGGACCCCAGCGAGGGCTCTGGACCGCTGCCGACTACCGGCTTTAGAGCCGGGGCTTCGGGTCGACAGAAGCTCCAGGGTGGTTGCAAGCCGGCCCCGCAGCCCGAGGTGCCTAGGGGTGGTCGCACTCCCCGGCAGCCCCCCTTCCCTAGCGAGCACAGGTGCCCGTGGGACATCCCCCCCACATACCTGCGCCAGAAAATTCCCGTCTAAGGGGAGTCTCCCTGCGCCACCCCCACCCCCACCCTCCAGACTCCCTGGCCCGGGGTAGGTCTTGGAGTGGGTGGGGAGGGCTCTTCCTATTCAGGACCGAAGAGGCGACCCCGCCACGAGATGGAGGTCGGGAGTACCCACAGTGTGCCAGGCACCCGCCCAGGCCACCTCCAGCTGCCCTCACCACCGCACCGGGAATGTTGCTTCATTTTACAGACTTGCTCGAAGTCATGCTGCTGGCTGGATTTGAATCCAGGTTTTGCTTTTTGTTTTTGTTTTCTTTTTAAAACTACCACCGAAAAGACAATATGACTAGCAAAGGGCGAAAGAAAAATGTAAAAAGAATAGAGTATCCATAATACTACTAAAGAATGCAGCTTTTCAGGCGGAAGCCCTTCCACATGTGTACATGTTTTTACATAGTTGTATTCTCTTGCGTTTTGCTACTCTTACTAACATTTTTCTTTTGTTCACATGATTCATTTTTAAGGTGTGCAGGTATCCTCATCCATTCACTTAGTCCCCTAATATAGTATATTTTGGTTCTTTACAGTTGTTTGCTGATATATTCTTGAATTCTGCACTTGGGACAAATTCCTAGGAGTTGAATAACCAGGTGGAAGGCACCTGGTCCTGCCCTGCAGTGCCATATGACTTTCTCAAAGAGCTGCCCTCACTCTACCACTTCCAAGGAATAAGAGTAAGGAGTTCAATACACATTTCTAGGCATTTGGTACCAGGTTTTCCCCTACTTTAGTACTGTCTATTGGTAGTTCAAGGTTACTTTAATTAGCATTTCTTAGATGACTTTCAAAAATGAATGTTTTTCCGTGCGTTTACTATCCCTATTCCCCCTTCTGTGAATGAACTTTTCGAATCCATTCATCTGTTGGGGACTTGAACTTCTAACTTTGAACTAGCTTTTTTTTTATATTACAGATATTACTCCTTTGTCATCATTGATGCAGATATTTCCCAGTGTTATTCACATTCGTTTTATTTTAATGCTCAGTCTGTCATTCTAGTCCTTTGTGATATTTTTATTGCTTCAGCGCCGACAAAGTGAGCTTTCCTCCACCCATCTGATAATCTATTTTCTGCTAGTTTTCCTACAATTCCATTTTATATTTAATTCTTGGATGGTTATCCGTCTGCAGTTTATCACACTGTGTGGAGTAAAATATTTAACTCACCAGCGCTGTAACCGGTTGTTATCTGCTTATGCAGACGTCGTTTATTAAATAATTCTTCCCTTTCCCTTCGTTCAGTCAAACCTACTTTTTGGTTAGGTTTTACATTAGGATTGTGATTTTGGCTAATCTATTTCCGAATTTTCCATTTCCTTCCAAAGACCTTGGTTTGAGCAAATACTACAGGGACATAAATACCGGTTCTTGGAAATAGGCTCTCACATCTGACAGGGCTAAGACTCCCCTTCGTGGGGTCTTTTTTTGTTTTGTTTTTGTTTTTAACCACAAATGAAAAGAGAATGTGGCAATTCACTTGGTATCCACACTAGTTTATATCTGGGGATAGACCACCCAGGTTCAGCACTTTCCTGTGATCTTAGCAAATTACTTATTCCTCTAGGCCTCAGGGTCCCGGTCTATAACACGGGGATAACAGTAACACCTGCCTCACAAACTCCAGGCCTGGCACACAGTAAATGCTTACTAAACGTCAATTATTGTCGTTGCCGATATTTTTAGTTCCCAAAACCTCGTCTTGCGATTTTGCATGAAGTTGCATTAAGCCTATGAATTAACTTGAACAGATGGAATATTCTGTAACACTGCACTTTACTAACCAGGACGTGCTATCTTTCAGGGTATTCAGATATTTTTAATCTCACAGACAAAACCAGGTAGGTCCCCTGTGAACTGCAGCCTCTCTCCACCGCTCCCCTTCGTGACCCCTAAGGAAAAGGAAGATCAGAGAGCCATCAGGAATGGTTGAAAACTATCGTTTGAGCTTCTTCCTTGCACTGGGCCCTGAGTGGCTGAGTGCATACACGTGATGGCCTGTAAGCATCCCGCAGGGTAGTGGAGGCGTCCCCAGTGAACAAATAGCAAACCAGGGCCTTCCAAGTCACCCTTAGCGAGAGGCAGAGCTAGGCCATGAACCAGGTGTGCCAGCTCCTCAACCACCCTGCTGCTTCGAAATTCAGGTGGCAAGTTATTCACAGAAGAGGCAGCCACCAGCAGAGCATGGAGCCAGGGTAACCTGTGGAAAACTGACTTCCTGTCATGGCACACCCCAGCCTGAAAGCCTCTCAAGGCTCCCCATTGCACTTTGAGTAAGTCCAAAAGCCTTACTTTGGCCTACAAGGCTGGCCCTGCCCACCCTCCAGACTCACCTGCCGTCACTCGCCTGCCTTGCTAACTGCATTTCAGCTGCACCTGTCTCCATTCCATAACTGTGCTAAGGTCCTTCCCACCTCAGGGCCCTTGCACATGCTGTTCCCACTGCCTGGCACGATCTCCACCTTCTCATTGTTCTGGTATTTAAAAGAGACCTTCCCTACCCACCCCATCTAAATAGATTCTCTCTCTCTTTCCCCTAGCTGTTTCCTTCACAGTTAGGTATAATTTATACCTGTATTTGTCTGTCATTTGTTTTGGTTCTGTCCCCTCTCTACCCCCCACAGACAGACATCAGTTTCCCTGAGTGCAGAGATGTGCCTATCTTGTTCACCGGGAGGCCAGCCCTTTCCCTAATCGGACAATGACCCCGAGAGGCAGTGGATGGATGAGAGGGTGACTAGCAGGTCACCTGGCAGCATCCAAGACCAGAGGCTGGCACACCCAGTCTCTGGCCATTCCCAATTTGGCCTCCCTTCCTGCCAGCTCTGTGGGGTAAAGGTTATGGTTCCCATCCTCACTGACCAAGGGGCCAGTGTTTAGTCATTCCACAGGGACCTTGGTCCCCTGGAGCCTTGCCTGCTACTTCCAAGCAGGCCTGCTTTCTGGGGGTGAGCATCAAATCTGGGTCCTGTCCTGGGTGAGAACATGAAGTCAAGGCCTGGACCCCAGGGACTGGCAGAGCCCTGGGCCAGGACATGGGGCCATTTTCAACCTAAGAACTTAATTAAGTTCCATAGCCTGCCAAGCCCTGTTGTCAGCAATCAGCGGCGTGCCATTGCCACTGACCAGCCAGCTCCCTTCAATCAGCCCAAGTGAAGCGAGCCATGTAATGATTCCCTGTGACTAATTACCAGAGTGGTCAAATGATCACCACCAAAAAACCACTGCTCACACCACGCTGCTGTCTGCTGAGCCCAGCTGGGTATGCTGGCTCACTGCCCTGCAGGTACTGGCTTCTGCCATGTGTCCCCACAATACCTCCCTGCCCATCTCCATCTTGGCTCTTGCAAATCCCCAAGACATCCCTCTTCCCTAGGCTATGTTGTAAGGGAAAAAGCACTGGGCTTGAAGACAGACACTTTGGGGGCAAGCCCAGATTTAACCATTGCTTCTCTGTGGGATCTTCATGGGACCTGCTCTGTGGGCCCCTTTACCTCTCCGGGCCTTGTTTCCTCATCTCTGCAAAATGGGGATGAAGGCCGTCTACCTTACTGGGCTTTGAGAATCCAAGGAGATGATGTTTGTAAACACTCTTCGCAAACTGTAAAACACAACAGAATTATGAAAAATAATTGTTCTTCTCTGCTTCATCCTTCAATCCTTCACGGACTGATTCCAATGCCATCTCCTCTGAGAGCCCCCCAGGATTGCTCCACTGCCTTCTCTGTCTACCTAGACCACTTAGCTTGCTTTTCCTCAGTTGCCTACCCTGGGTCAGGCACAGACCACTCTTCCCCCTTCTCCACCCAAGAGTGCCACAAGCCCAGGGCCATGCCTCGTTAATCCCCAGGGATTCTTCTCTGCCTTCACAGCCCTCTCTTCCCGATTTATAGGAAAATAAGCTGATGAGCACAACGTTCTCAATTTTCTATTATTGTGCCTTGCACTTTTAAACCTTTTCACACCTTCAACTTCTTATCTGTTAATAAGAGCTCATCAACACCAAGCAAGTGACCGAGGGCCCTCAGCAAGGCGTGGGAAAACAGGGAGCAGCTCCTGGGGCTGACACCCCTGCTGATCGTGTACTGCCTATGTGGCTGAGACAAGCTCTCCAGCCATGGTTTCTGCCAGGCCAAGTGTCCCTGGTGTGTGTGCTATCCCGAAGACATACATGTTCACAGAATTCCATGGAGAACCTTGGTGTCCAGGGCATCTCTCCTTAGCCTGGGGATAACACAGAGGTACTGGGATCTAGCTGGAAAGGAGCTGGAGTGGGGACAGCACAGAAGGGGGCAGGGAGCGAAGGTGTAGAAGGTGGTGCTGAGTGACAGCGGCAGGTTCGGGAGCCACAGAGACCAAAGGTTTGGAATCAGAGGGCCCAGGAGGAGAGGAGGGGGAGGCAGGGCAGACCCCTGACCCTGGCTGTGCACCGAAACCAGCTGAGGGACTCAGCACAAACCACTTCCGGTGAAGCTATGCCTGCTAAGAGAGTAAATGCGCTCGAGCTTTTTCCATAGAGCCCGCTGGGAGTCTGGTCCCCGGGGCTGAATCTGGCTGTCCCGTTAACAAGGTGTCAAACCTGGGTGGCGGATTCCTGGCCACAAAACAAGTACACCGTGTTGATTACCTCTAAGGTCCTGTCCAGATTTGAAATCCTGGGACCTGGGAGCTAGGCGACTGGTAGAAGTTGCTGGAACATTAAGCATTTAAAAGGGCTCATTTCACTAGAACCACCCTCAAATCACCAACAGGCAAATAGTTCAATCCTGCAGCGTTGTGACAGAAAGCAGATTAGTGGTTTCCAGGGGCTGGAAGGGGGTTGAGTGGGGAGTGACTGCTAACGGGTATGGGGTTTCTTTTGGGGGTGAAGGAAACGTTCTGGCATTAGACAGTGGTGGTGGCTGCACAACTTTAAATATACTAAAAACAATGGAATCATTATAAAGGGGGTGGATTTTACGGTATGTGAATTATAACCTAATTGTTTCAATTATATGAGAAAAGAAAAGTCTTCAGTGATGGGTAAAGAAAGCACAAACCTTTGTGCCCAGTGCCGCCCATACAGTGCTTTGCTTAGCCAGCTCAGTGGAGTTTTTTTCAAGATGTTTTTTTAAATTGAGGTGTAATTTTCATACAATAAAATGTACCCATTTGAAGTGTATACTTCCCAGTGCTGACACCGCCACACAGTCACCCCAGAAAGTTCCTTCCAGAGACTGTCCCCAACCCAGGCAATCCCTGCTCTGATTTCTATCTCCAGAGATTAGTTTTGGCTGTTTTTTAAAGTTTTATCATAAAAGTAACACTCATTTGTGTCTATTCTTGAGATTCATCGGTGTTGTTTCGGGTATCAGAAGATTGTTGTTCTTCTCTTTCTTTAATGTTCAACCACTCCTCATTTCTGGTTAAATAATATTTCAAAGGGCCCTGCATGGTGCAAGCAGTTTGCACTCAGCTGGTAACCAAAAGATTCGCGTTTTGAACCCACCCATCAGCACCGAGGAAGAAACAGGCCTGGCCATCTGCTTCCGTAAAGATCACAGCCAAGAAAACTCTATGGAGCAGTTCAACTCTGTAACACATGGGGTCTCCTAACTCACAAATCAACAACAAAATCAGTAACAAATAATATTATTTCAATCACACACGGTGCCCAGGGCATGGAAATTCAGACGCTCTCTATTCTACTGATCTTCCAAATACTGTGCCCATTAAAAAAAAAAAAAATGCTGCTTAATGGTGACCCTGTGTGTGTCACAGTAGAACTGTGCTCCATAGGGTTTTCAGTGGCTGGTTTTTTGGAAGCAGATTATCAAGCCTTTCTTCCAAGATGCCTCTGGGTGGACTCGAACCTCCAACCTTTTGGTTAGCAGCCCAGTGCGGGAGTTTTGAGCATACGCCCTCCAGTATGCTTATTTACGTTTAAATCATATCATTTTATACACATATACTATTCTAATAAAATATTACGTACATTATAAAGCATACACAAAATATAGAAATTTTTGAAGGAAGAAATAAAGATGAGATGAACACTACTTTTAAAGAATATAATCAATTATATATGGAGTATAATCATTTTGACCCTCACAAAATATTATCAAATAATTTTAAAGAAAATAACAATATTAATACTATTTTTTTTTATTGTACTTTAGGTGAAGGTTTACAGAACAAACAGTTCGTAGTATTAATATTTTTAATGAGAGAAATGTGATTGGAAATGTTTCTAGTTTTTTACAGTGTTGCTGAGGTATGACTGAAGTACAATAAATTGCATATATTTAAAGTGTACAATTTGATCAGTTTTGACATATGAATATACTCATGAAATTATCACCATAATCAAGAAAACATTTCATGAGCCGGAAAGGTTTTTTCATGCCCCTTTGCAGTCTGTCTCTCCCTCCTGATCTGCTTTTTGTCACTGTAGATTAGTTTGCATTTTATAGAATTTTACATAAGTGGAAGTTTTTGCCTCTCATGCCGCATTTTGAGATCTATCCATGTTGTGTCGTGTAGCCTTTTTCTTTCTGAGTAGTATTCCATTGTATGGATATACAACAATTTGTTCGTCCGTTGCCTTACTGGTGGACATTTGGGTTGTTTCCAGTTTGGAGCTATTATGAATAACGCTGCTGTAAACATTCATGTGTAAGTCTTTCTGTGGACATGTGTTTTCATTCTACTTAACAGCTACACACACACACACACACACACAATATTTTTTAATAATGACTTTAATGGGGCCTTTAGTCCTCAGCATTCCCTGTGGTCCTCTATCCACCCTCTTTGAAAGCCAGGTTGAGAAGAAGCAAGCATCCAGGCTTCACCCAAGAGAGGCTGATTGCAAGAGCAGGGGCGCAGGTCAGGGCTGAGGGACTGGCATTTGGAACCAGGACACCAAGGTTCCCTATGCTGACCAAGGGCTCCTCTCCATAGCTGTCTGCAGCCCAGGGGCCAGGAGGGAACAGAGAGCAGAGCCAGTGCATACATAGAACATTCTCCAAGCCTCATGGCCCTCCTGGAGAGGCTAAGGTGGGAGGTTTGTGAAGAAGGCTGGCATCAGGCCCTTGGAAGAGACTTGACAAGCCCACCCAGGAGAGGAGAGGGTAAAGGAAAATAGGACCATCCACCCTCCCTGTGTATTCCCCGAGGCGACCTGCTGGGCTGGGGCAAGCGCCTTCTCTCCATACACTGCCTGCTCACTATGTGTTCTCCACCTGTCCTGTACCCTTACCCCTCTCCCTGTGCTGCTTTTTGCCCTATTTTTATTAAGGTATAACTTACATACAATAGCTGTTAGGATATCGATGTGAATCTATAAAACATTAACAAGGACATTTTAACATGCTTATTTGATGCCTGAAGGGCAGCTTAATCTCCCTCATTAACAAGAGCCTCAGTTACCTGGCTGGGCTTACAGTTAGATGAGTGGTGCCTCCCCGAGACCCCCAACTTGATCCCCACACATCAGCCCTGGGTGGTCTTGGGAGGAAGGAGATTTCTGTATGGAAGAGACAAAATCAGGGAAAATGCAGATGGACCTTGCTTTACTCGGTAGCTTTGTACAAAGTAAAATGTGGTCAATTGGATCCTATTTTTCTCATTTACTTTCTTTATAATTGCTGGGATGTGTGACCTTCATTCCTGATGGATCTCGCTGCTAAGGTCTCCAGTTTCTATTTCTCCATCATCTCTATCCAGTCATTCTGTCGGGTCTTGAATAAAAAAAAAAAACAAGGCAATCTCTTAGTGTCCTGATATCAATCACTTTAGCCTGAAAATCCTCTGGCTCATAACACCTGGTCTGTTGAAGGTTGGGCACCGCGCTCAAAGATGGCTGGACGTTCTCTCAGCTCTAAGATTTAGGATGGAGCTCTGAACAAACTTGTAAATATTTCAGAGAAGTTTTCAAGTGTCTTCTCTAGCAGCAGTTGTTGGGTGCTGTCGAGTCAGTTCCGACTCATAGTGACCCTACAGGACAGAGTAAAACTGCCCTGTAGGGTTTTCTAGGCTGCAGTTTTTATGGGGAGCCCAGGTGGTGCAGTGGTGAAGAGCTTGGCTGCTAACCAAAAGGTCAGCTGTTCGAATCCACAAGCCACTCCATATGGGGCAGTTCTACTCTGTCCCATAGAGTTGCTGTAAGTCAGAATTAACTGGATGACAATGGGATTAATCTTTATGGAAGCAGATTGCCAATTCATAATCCTGCAGAGCTGCTGGATGGGTTTGAACTACCAACCTTTTGATTGGCGGGCAAGAACTTAACCTGAAATCACCCCTCCATCCATCCTTCATTGATCTCTGCTGTGTGCCTGTACCTGCTGGCCTGAGGTTACAGACATGCTGTGACACAGTGGGTCCTCAGCTGAGTGAAGCCCTCCCTAGGGATGGTTCACTGAGAGGGGAGCAGAGAAAAGTCCTCTTTCCAAGGAGAGGAAGGCTGAGCTCCACCCCTGAGCTGGAAGCAAGAAACCTGAGTGGTTGCCCAGCTCTGCTCATGACCCTAGAGGCGGAGCCCCTTCTCTCCCTAGGCCTTGCTTTTCCTCTCTGTGCAGTGGGGGGATGCAGAGGGGCTCAACAGGTCTTGCCAGTGCCTTCGTGCTGGGTCATGTGATAGACCCAGTATGGCAGCTGGGGAGGGGCTGCCAGAGATAGGCAGCCTTGGCAGGAGGTGCAGGGCTCCCTGCAGACAGTGACTGTCTTGTCCGCCATTCCTGGCAGGACATCAGCACCCAGACGATTAAATAAGGGCATGTGGTGCCTGACTTGTAGTCTGTGCTCAGCAAATGTGAGTTCCCTGAGGGGAACTGCACCTGCCTGCATCAGTTGGACCCCTCCTTTGCAGCAGGACTCTGAGCCTGACCCTCCAAGCTCCTGAAGAATGCCTGCCACTCCCAGCAGCCAGGCCCACCTCTGGGTGGGGCAGTGAGGTGGGCCCTCTGAGTCAACTGAGGGTCCAGAACAGGGGGACGTCCAAAGTCTCAGCCAGGCTTGAGACTCTGCCCAGTGTGGGGGGTGAGTAGTTCCTGGCCCGGGCAGCCCCACCTCTGCCCTTGACCAGAGAGACAGGAGGCCTCAGGCCCCAGGGCTGCGAGGCAGAGGAATGAGGAAAACGCAGGGGGCTGGGCTGCCCACCTGGCTGCAGCTCTTGAGGAGGTTACGTGGTGAGAGCAAGAGGAGCAACTGGAACTCTCAGACATTGCTGTTGGCAGTTCTTACAAAGTGAAACACACACCCTATAACCCGGTTATTCTGCTCTTAGGTATTTACCCAAGAGAAATAAAAATATATGTCCGCACACAAAGACTTGCACAAAAATTCATAGCAGCTCTGTTTGCAATAGCCCCAAACTGAAAACAACTCCAATGTCCATCAACAGGAGAACAGATGAACAAATTAGTATATCCATACAATAGACCACTACTCGGCGGTTAAAAGGAATGAGCGACTGGTACACACATGGATGAATCTAAAAAATAGGCTGAGCAAAAGAAGCCAGACACAAAAGAGAACATGCTGTGTGATTACATTTATACGAAGTTCTAGAACAGGCAAAACTAATCTCTGATGATAGAGAACCAAATAGTGGTTACTTCCCGGATGGGGATATTGACTGGGAATTTTCTGGGGTGATGAACATCAGTCAGGCTCATGGATACAAGGGTGTCCATAAATGTGAACCTTATCGAGTGGCACGTTGATGATTGGTGCACTTCACTGAATATAAGCCATTCTTTAGTAAGAAAAATAAGCCTCCAGGGTGTGCTCGGAAATGAGGAGCCTCTTGGGAGTGGCAGCTGCATGCTAGCACTCTCTTTGTTCCGCTCACCCTGCAGGAGCCTGCCTGGGAACTGATCAGGGACCAGTAGCGAACCCCACCGGCTGAAGAATGGGGCCATAAACATTAAATAGCAATTCACAGCATGGTGACTTTGGAGGCTTTTATCGCCAGTATGCCACCCCTCTCTGTCAACTCATAAATATACCTCCGATTACTGAATTTCGGCAGGTCACGGCCTGACCAGCCAAGTCACGACCCCAAATGAGCCAGACCACCTGTCACAGCTGGATCCTGGACTTTTCTGAGGTCTCAGAGTTGCCTGTTCAGGGTGGGGCATGAAGTCCACAGGGGCAGATCTTGCTCCAGGCTCAGCCCAGCCCCCTCCTGAGGGTCAGGCCTAGTGCAGGGGGAGGCCCAGGTTGACCTTAGCAGATCTTCAAATGTGCACCCAATATGGGCCAAATTGGGTTCCCCTTTTTTCTGTCCTGCTTCTCCTCATGCCCAGCCTGTCTACTTTTCCCTCCTCTAAGCACCAGCCCTGCCTCAGACTCCCCTCACCTGCTAACCTCTGAGCACCTGCTCTGAAGGAGAACCCACCCCCAGGAAGTCACTCCACATCCCATGCCAAGGCACACTCATCCACATGTGGAAACACACACGTGCACGCCCACATGTGCATACACGCACACACACCGGGAAGATCCACAGCAACAAGCACGGACTTACAGACGTGCCCAGGTGCCCACAGAGACCTACACAGACGGACACTTAAACAACTGGTGCCATGAGAACAGCCATCACTTATTGGTTACACTGCTCACTTTCTAATAAAAAATGCTTATTGTGCATTTCATCTGAGGGTAGCACCGTGTTAGATGGCTCAGCCGGGTGTGGATTCATTTCATCCTCACCACTACCCTATACAGGAGGCCGTGCCCACTTTACAGAAGATAAAATGGAGGCCTGGGTTAGACATTAGACATTCTCCAACATCTGACTCTTGCTCCCACCACACATAACCCCCTAAAGAGCTATGACCAGGTGGGCAGCTCGGCCCCCTGCCTTCCCACTCACATCCTCATTCCTCTGCCCAGCAGCTCTAGGGCCTGAGGCCTCCTGCCTCTCTGGTCAAGGGCAGAGGTGGAGCTGCCCAGGCCAGGAACTGCTCACTCCCCACTGGGCAGAATCTCAGGCCTGGCTGAAGAGCAAGGTCAAAGCAAGGACTCAAAGGCAAGGCCTTAACTCGCATGGCTGCAGACATGGCCTTCATGAGGCCCAGCAGGGCTGCCATTGGTCACTGTTATGAATTGGATTGTGTTCCCCCAAATTGTGTGTCAACTTGGCTAGGCCACGATTCCCAGTATTGTGTGGTTGTCCTCCATTTTGTGATCTGATGTAATTTTCCCATGTGTTGTAAATCCTAACCTCTATGTTGTTAATGAGGCAGGATTACAAGCAGTTATGTTTATGAGGAAGGATATAGTCTACAGGATTAGGTTGTATCTTGAGTCAGTCTCTTTTGAGATATAAAAGAGAGCATACAGAGAGGAGAGGGAACTTATACCACCAAGAAAGAAGAGCCAGGAGTGGAGCACATCCTTTGGACCCAGGGTCCCTGCGCTGAGAAGCTCCTAGACCAGGGGAAGATTGTTAACAAGGACCTTCCTCCAGAACGGGCAGGGAGAGAAAGCCTTCCCCTGGAGCTGGCACCCTGAATTTGGACTTCTAGCCTCCTAGACTGTGGGAGAATAAATTTCTGTTTGTTAAAGCCACCCACTTGTGGTATTTCTGTTACAGCAGCACTGGATAGCTAAGACAGTCCCTTTAATTGGTACCAGCTTCCTAGGTTTAGGAGCCCTGGCAGCACAGTGGTTAAGAGCACAGCTGCTAAACAAAAGGTCAGCAGTTCGAATCCACCAGCTGCTCCTTGGAAACCCTATGGGGCATACTCTGTCCTATAGGGTCATTATGAATCGGAATCAACTTGACGGCAACAGGTATTTTCCAGTCCCACGTTTAGTACCACTCTGGCACCAAGTGGCCCTCAATGCATAGTGGCTATGGCATTGCCCGTGGGCTCCTTGCACAGCTCCTCCAGCCCAGGGCAGGGGTGGGTATGTGCCCTAGGCAGCTGTTCCTGGGCTTTACTCTTGGCCAGGTCTGGATGAGGCACGTAAGCCCCTGCCTGCGGGAGCCCAGGTGCAAAGAGGCAGCCAGGTTCCTGCCACAGCAGCCAGAGGTGCTGTGGGTGTGCACACACACACTCACATCAGTAAGGTCCAATAGGGTGTCTGTGTGTGTGATGACAGTCCAGAGGCGTAACCAGGGTATGGCAGGTATTGCACTGACCCGGGGTGTGTGGCGCCACTGAGCAGTTTCTATGAACCAGGTATACCCCGTGGCATAGCTGCAGAAAATGGCGCCTGTGGCAAGCACTGAACTTGCGCCCCATCCAAACAGCTGACCCCCCTCCGTTAGATAACTTTATCGTAGTATCAGCTCAAAAATGCAAGTCAAGCTCATTCATCTTTTAATTAACACATCAGCATGCTTGAGGAAGGACGTGTGGCTGTACCACCACGTACTCAGGGCCAGTGCAATACCCTAGATACGCCACTGGCATGACCAGGGCACAGGAAGACAACGCTGTGCGGTGAGTCAGAACACAGGCTGGAACCCTGATACAACACTTGCTGTGGGACCTCGGGCAAATGACAGCCTCTCTGAACCTCAGTTTCCTCATCTGCAAAAGCGGGGTGATCCCAGCAGCATCGACCCCACAGAGTTTTTGAGGTGCCTGGCTCACAGTCAGCCTTTAGCCCTCAGGAAATGTCTGTCCTGACTTGGACTCAGCACATAGGGTGCCATTAAGGTGAGATCTTCCCTGCCTCAGTTTCCCCACTGAATATGGAGGAGGCTAGAGGGCCTACTCTTATAACTGCTCCTGTGCCACTGATGGTCAATGCAGGAGCCAGGCACAATCCCTGTGGGCTCTGGCTTGGGCTCTAGAGATGAAAGCCTCATGGCTCAGGGAGGTCTTGTGGGGCCCAAGACCCAGGTGAACTCACAGCTGGGTTCCCAGCCTCTTGCTGCACCCTGCTAGCAGCCGTGAGGCTGTCACCTGCAATGGCAGCGCAGCCGGGTGCCTGCAACTCCATCGTCTCTTGCCGGCCCTGGTCACAGGCTCATCATCTCTTTGGAGGAAACACGCGAGAGGGCCCTGCCCTCTAGTGGCCAGCAGCGGCGGGCCTCTCCTCTCAGGGCTCTGGGCCTTGGGGGGACCCACCACCCACTACCTTCCCTGGTGCCTGCTTCACAGAGGCTGCCTCTGAGACTGCTTCCAGGAGCCAGCACCCAGGAATCTGCATCCCTGAGCGCCTTTGATCCCTAAAGTCCCACTTCCAGATGTGAGCCCCCATCTCGAGGTTCTGGGTGGTCCTAGGCGGGGCCACAGGATCTGAGTCCAGTAAGAGGGAGGCTTGGTTGTGCCCTGAATGAGGCCATTCATGGTCGATGGTCAACATGAGCATGACTGAGAGCCAGGGCAGGGTCAGGGAGCACCTGAGCTCTGGGATAGGGGTGTGCCTCTGCCCAGGCTTGGGGGGTGGGGCTCTCCATGTTCTCCCATTACAGCCTCTACCATCAGACGGCACCAGGGCCCACGGTGGGGGGAGCATCACAGGAGTGGGGAACCTTGCCTAGGGTTTGGCACAAAAGGTGCTTTGCCTCTGGACACCCTCATCTCTCCCCCAAGTGGAAGGAGGCAGAGAACCTGGGGGAAGAGGGGAAACCCCACCTCTCTAAGAAGGGCCTCTGGACCTCTGTCCCTGGAGGATGGACTCTGAGGAAAGCAGTGCACCCAGAGTCAGGTAAGGCAAGTCTTTCCATCACTGAATCACAGGCTGAGGCTGGGACGAGGGTCAGTGAGAGGCTCAGGAGCCCCTAGTCCCTCTGTCCCTCTCTTGACAGGCCCTTCATCCCTGGGTCTGAAAACTTGTAAAAACCTATGGATTCAGTGGTGAACAAGGTGGGTTGGTCCTGCGCTGGGGGAGGAGGTGGCCAGTGACAGGCACCTAGAGAGCAGGGCCCAGGCTCGAAGGCTAAGCTGCACACGAATACATGCACACAATGCTCAGAAGGAGCCCCGTGCAACCCCACCAAAGACCCACAGGGGACCCTGCACCTCTGGGGAGGGGCTCAGAGGGAGCCCCGTGCAACCCTGCCCCAGCCCCACAGGGGACCCTGCACCTCTGGGGAAGGGCCTGTTCCAGGAAGCAGGTGCCTCTAGGTTCTGACAAAGACATCAGAGCTTCAACCTTTCCTCTCCCCTGCCCCTCCCCACTTCCTGCTCCCAATTAGCACTAATTGGACAAATGGGAGAACCCATAGACCTTGAAGCAAGAGCAGTCAGCTCTGCAGGGGCCCAGGGAGGCAGCCCCCATCAGGGGCCAGGTGAGCCAGGTGAGGGATGGGCCTTGGGGTCCCTGTCTCTCTGAAGGGTATCAGGTGACAGGGTCACATCTGCCAGGGGCCCCCATGGACCCTCTGGGAGATGGGAGCTGCCCCCAGGGCCAGACCAGGAGCAGGAGGAGCCTGACAACACTCCTGTCTCAGCCTGGCATCTGAGGCCCCCACACACTGCCATCTGACCTCTCGTTTCCTCTGCTCCCAGTTCTCACTCTTCACACCACTCATTCATTCCCGCCTGCATGGGGATCTATGGAGCCCCTCCTGGGGCCAGGCCCTGGGACCACAGAGATGGACATGTCAGACTCAGCTGGTCAGGAGGGCGTCGGAGGCCCTGCTGAGGGGCCAGAACCTTGTCCTGGGGGCCCAAGAACACATGATCAGAGGCAGGCCAGGGACAAGGCAGGTCTTGAGCAGCCCTCTCCCCTACCACCCACCCCACCCAGGCCTGAGCCTAGGTTGGCAGAGGCCACGTGGGGCAGCTCATCGGGCTGGCTCTAGGCAGGCAGCTTGTGTGCTTGTGAATGGAACGAATAGCCAGTCCTCCTCCTTGGTGTGGCTATGGTTGGCATTCTCTGGGTGAGGGGCCTCAAGTCCTTAGGTTGGGCTCAAAGGGATGTGCCAGGCTGTGTCCTCATCCTTGACCAGGCCTGTGGGCAGAAGCTCTGCAGGAGGGCCTAGGATCTCAGGGTGGAGAAGCAGCAGGCTCCATATCCAAGGTGCTCTGGGACAGGGCTGACCCTTGGGGACAAGGGGGAACTGGTCCTCAACAAGGGGCTGGCTCTGGGCCATGAATGCTTGGGTAGCCTGGGCCCCAGGCTGGCCAGCCCCTTTGCAGTACACCACATGCTCAGGCCCTCAGCCTCGAGCTGGGGTGGCTGGCCCAGTGCAGGTGTGTCCAGCCTGCCTCCCACTCCCGAGCACATCCCCGCCAGGGAGACAGAAGCTCCGCTCTTCTCCTCTCCTTTTCCCACCTTGGAGACCAACCCGGTCCTGGGCAATTTGGTGTTGCCATGACAACCGTACACTTTCTTCTTCCCTATTTAGCAGATTTAATCTGAGTTGCAGATTAAATCCTGGTGAGTTGTCTGTTTAGAAAGCATGTGGGTCTTCCATCTCCCAAGTGCTCCTGATGCCCTAGTCTCTGGTTGGCTGAGGTGCATGAGACAGGCCCTGCACTCACTCTCTGTGCCCCTGGGTTGCCTGGGCCCAGTGGCAGAGCCCTAGACTTGCCTAGGAGGTCTTGTAGGAGCACAGAACATGAGGCTTCTGAGGGGAGCAGGGCCCCCTCCCCTGGAAGAAGGAGCGGACGCGATGAGCAGAGAAGCCTGCCTTGGCTGTTCTACTTCCCTTCTATTTACTCGGAGGCTTTTTACTCCTGAGTTCTCCATTCAGTCGGGCTGGTTAATGGGATTCTCTGGGGCGAAGGCTGGAGCATCAGCGACTTTACTGACACACACAGCGGAATTGCTTCTTGGGAAGCCATCACCTGTGACAGAGCACACTCAGTGGCTAAGCCCGGTGCAGCCCGTGGAGGCATGGAGCCTGGAGGGCCAGGGCCTGTTGCCTGCTTCTTCTCCCAGGGACACCGAGCACCACTGCTGCTCCAGGACCTTCCTGGCCTCTGCGGTGGGAAAGACCGTCAGCTGAACGACCAAGTGACAGGCTGCCATGATGTCATAGTGAATACTGACCACTGGCTGGGTACCTGGCATTGTGTGGAGGTATTTTCAGATGTGGAACCCAAGCGAGAAGAGGGGTCCAGCATAGGGGCCGGGGGTCCCTCGTCCTGGGCTCCAAGCTGGCTGGTCATGAACTCAGAGTGTGTCCTAGGTGGCTCTTCTCCAACCCAGGCTCCCTAAGGAGTGCAGTCAGGGCTGAGAGGAAGTGACCTGCTTCTGATAGAGCAAGTGTCCACTTTCAGGGCTCACGGGCAACAGAACGCAGAAGGAGGCCAGGTTCTTAGAGGTCTGTGTCAGGACATTCTCTGCAACACAGTTTACAATATAGCAAAAAACTAGAAACAACCTTAAACAGTGTACCATGTAGCCTTAAAAAAGAACACTGCAGCGGGCAGTGTGAGCAGGGTAACATGTATGTGCTACACTTGGAGTGAAAAGTAGCCACGGGACAGGATGTGGAGGCCAGTGTTTCTGCAACGACCTACAGAGCACTGGGGACCCCAGGATAATTTATAATTTACAACGTATAACTTAACATCAAGGAATACATACACCACAGTATCGGGAGATAAAACAGTACGTAGATGGATTTGAAACCCCACTGTGGCTTTGGCTCTGGTCTAGCTCCCCTCCCTGAACATGGGCCAGGCGTCGGCCTCGAGGTGCACAGGCCGCTTGCTCTCCAGCTCTCCACTCTGCCCCAAAGAACTGCTGCACGGCAACTTCTCTTGACCCCTACAGAGGCTCTGGGGCAACACTGGGCAGGGGTTAGAGCCTTCTGTAGATGGAGAAAACGTAAAGCCATCCCCAGGGTCTCAGGAAGAGATGAAGGCAGGGTTAGGATCAGAATGGGACTCTACGGCTCTCCAGCTCTGTTGACTGTCTGAATCAACAGCTGGTGCGCGGGCCCAGACGGAGGTGAAATGGTCGATAAAACATCAAGCCGTAAAGGCAACCAAGCAGCCCTCGCAGAGCTGTTGGCGGGGCTCCCACAGATGCTGATGGAAGCGGGAGAGGCCTGGAGCAGTGGGCTGTGTGGATCAGAACCAGGCACATCCCAGACTGTGGCTCTTTGAAGAGCAGGAGGAGGAGGAAGGCCTGGTGGACCCTCACCACTCAGATACAATCCAGATGTCAAATGTCAACAGCTTCACACCTTCCCCGTGGATCAGCACCAGGCCCAGACATGTCTGGTGTCTCCCTGCTGTCCAGGAGTCCTAACTGTGGGCAGGATATGCATCCCTTCTTACGAAAACTCCACCTTAAGAGTAGCACTAAGACCGGGCCCTCTGCGGGTCCTAAGTTCTGGCTTTACTCTTCCTCACAGCTGCTTCTGAAAGGAGAAAGCCAGCTGGTCTGACCCTGGCACTCTTCATCCCTGTCCCGGAGGAGAAGAACAACAAGCGAAAACAGAATTGGCAGAGGTTTAAGTCTGAGGGATGACTGGGGAGACAATTTGTTGCCTTTTTTTGGGGTGAGGAGGAAAACTCAAGGGTCGGGAGCAGCCTGAGATGCACAGGCTCCAGGTGAGGACACTGGCAAACCGGTGAGTGAAGCTGTGTGGGTCAGGAGTGTCCTCGCAGCCCGCCGTGACCCAGGCCTGGAAATGCCGAGGCCAGGGGAGCCTGGGAGACAGTCTGCCCTGCAGTGGCCTGTAAGCACTGCCTGGTGAGGGTGGACAGGGGCAGGCCTTGCAGGCCAGTGTCCATGGCCGCCCACCCACGTGGCAAGACCAACTCAGGCCTTACCATTTTCTTCAGAAGCTGCCGACAGCAGCTGGCACTGCCTGGACAAAGCCACATTCTCTTCCATCACCAGGGCCCTTCTTTCTTTCTGCTTTAACCCAAGGCTGCTGGGAGATCTAAACAATCTAAATTGCTGAGGCAATTTCTGAAATTGCTGAAAACCGCTTAACAAGCATCTGAAGCATCCCTTATTGTTCGGGGGAGGCACTCAGACTGTGCCCAAAAGAGGCCATTTGCTGGTGGCTAGTGGCCCTCCCCAGAGCTGTGGCTTTGCTTCCAAGGGCCTGACCACTGGGGGTTTCCAAGATGAAGGCGGCCTCAGACCCACATCCAGACGCCCGGCTTGGCATAGTCCCCCCGCCCGCTGTCCTCACCCGTCTGAGCTCCTCCTGGGTTAGCTGGGCTGAAGCTGGCCTTTCACTTCCTCCTCTCCTGCAGCTTTGCCTTCAAGGCCAAGGGAAAGACAAGTTTCCATCGAAGGAAAAAGACTCTCAACAACATTCATGCAGCTTCTATGGATTGGGGTTAGGCAGGGAGGAGGGAGCAGGCAGGGGGTGAAACAAACGTTCCCTGGGGCCCCAGTCCCCCTGTAACACTCTGTGACAGACTTATAATTCCACTCACAGAGCAAACACTGGCTGGCACTAGGCAGCCGCAGCTCAGTGCGTTACTTACATTCTCTGGTTTAATCCTTGCCACACCCTATGAGGCAAGTGCTATTATGCCCATTTTTATTTATGTATTTATTTTCTGATAATGTTTCCTTTTGTTTTATTGGTCATTTGCATATTTTCTTGTGTGTGTGTGTGTGATTTAGGTGAAAGTTTACATAGCAAATTAGTTTCTAACTAAACAGTTAATACACAAATTGTTTCATGATATTGGTTGCAAACCTCACCATGTGTCAATACCCTCCCCTTCTCCACCCCAGGTTCCCTGTTTCCATCTGTACAGTTTTCCTGTCCCTTCCTGACTTCTCTTTGCTTCTGCGCTGGTGTGCCCATTAGTCTTGTGTACATGATTGAACTATGAAGCACATCCCTCATATGTGTTATTGTTGCCCCTATAAACCTGTCTAATCTTTGGCTCCCCCACGTGTCTGTCAGTTTGTTGTACTGTGGGGGCTTGCATGTTGCTGTGATGCTGGAAGCTATGCCACCAGTATTCAAATACCAGCAGGATCACCTATGGTGGACAGGTTTCAGTTGAGCTTCCAGACTAAGACTGACTAGGAAGAAGGACTCGGCAATCTACTTCTGAAAATAATTAGCCAGTGAAAACCTTATGAATAGCAGTGGAACACTGTCTGATACAGTGCCAGAAGATGAACCCCTCAGATTAGAAGGCATAGAAGGCACTCAAAATATGACTAGGGAAGAGCTGCCTCCTCAAAGTAGAGTCGACCTTAATGATGTGGATGGAGTCTAGCTTTCGGGACTTTCATTTGCTGAGGTGGCACGACTCAAAACGAGAAGAAACAGCTGCAAACATCCATTAATAATCGGAACCTGGAATGTACAAAGTATGAATCTAGGAAAATTGGAAATTGTCAAAAATGAAATGGAACACATAAACATCAATATCCTAGGCATTAATGAGCTGAAATGGACTGGTATTGGCCATTTTGAATCTGACAATCATACGGTTTACTATGCCGGGAATGACAATGTGAAGAGGAATGGTGTCGCATTCATCGTCAAAAACAACAGTTCAAGATCTATCTTGAAGTACAACGCTGTCAGTGATAGGATAATATCCATACTCCTACAAGGAAGACCAGTTAATACGACTATTATTCAAACTTATGCACCAACCACTAAGGCCAAAGATGAAGAAATTTAAGATTTTTACCAACTTCTGCAGTCTGAAATTGATAGAACATGCAATCACGATGCATTAATAATTACTGGTGATTGGAATGTGAATGTTGGAAACAAAGAAGAAGGACTGGTAGTTGGAAAATACGGCCTTGGTGATAGAAATGATGATGGAGATCGTATGATTGAATTTTGCAAGACCAAGGACTTCTTCACTGCAAATACCTTTTTTCACCAACATAAACGGTGACTATACACACGGACCTCACCAGATGGAATACACAGTAATCAAATCAACTACATCTGTGGAAAGAGACAATGGAAAAGCTTAATACCACCAGTCAGAACAAGGCCAGGGGCTGACTGCGGATCAGACCATCAATTACTCATATGCAAGTTCAAGTTGAAACTGAAGAAAATTGGAACTAAGACCATGTTTTAGTTATCTAGCGCTGCTACAACAGAAATACCACAAGTGGATGGCTTTAACAAAGAGAAATTTATTTCTTCACAGTAAAGTAGGCTAAAAGTCTGGATTCAGGGCGTCAGCTTCAGCAGAAGGCTTTCTCTGTCGGCCTTCTCATCAATGTTCCCCCGGATTAGGAGCTTCTCTGCACAGGACACCGGTCCAAAGGACGCGCTCTGCTCCAGGCACTGTTTTCTTGATGGTATGCGGTCCCCCTGTCTCACTGCTCACTTCTGTCTTTTAGCTCTCAAGAGATTGCCTCAGGACACAATCCAATCTTGTAAACTGAGTCCTGCCTCACTAACACAACTGCCACCCATCCTCCCTCATTAACATCATAGAGGCAGGATTTACAACATATAGGAAAATCACACAATACTGGGAATCATGGCCCAGCCAAACTGATACACACATTTTTGGGGGGACATAATTCAATCCATGACAGACCACGAGAGCCAAAGTATGACCTTGAGTATATCCCACCTGAATTTAAAGACCATCTCAAGAATAGATTTGACATGTTGAACACTAACGACTGAAGACCAGATGAGTTGTGGAATAACATCAAGGACATCATACATGAAGAAAGAAAGAGGTCATTAAAAAGACAGGAGAGAAAGAAAAGACATAAATGGAGGTCAGAAGAGACTCTGAAACTTGCTCTTGAACATACAGTAGCTAAAGCGAACAGAAGAAATGATGAAGTAAAAGGGCTGAACAGATTTCAAAGGGCTGCTTGAGAAGGCAAAGTATTATGATGACATGTGCAAAGACCTGGAGATAGAAAACCAAAAGGGAGGAACACACTCAGCATTTCTCAAGCTGAAAGAACTAAAGAAAAAATTCAAGCCTCGAGTTGCAATACCGAAGGATTCTACGGGGAAAATATTAAACGACACAGGAGGCATCAAAAGAAGATGGAAGGAATACACAGAGTCACTATACCAAAAAGAATTGGTCAGCATTCAACCATTTCAGGAGGTAACATATAATCAGGAACCGATGGTACTGAAGGAAGCAGTTCAAGCTGCACTGAAGATGTTGTTGAAAAACAAGCTCTGGGAATAGATGGAATACCAATTGAAATGTTTCAGCAATCAGATGCAGCACTAGAAGTGCTCATTCATCTATGCCAAGAAATTTGGAAGACAGCTACCTGGCCAACAGACTGGAAGAGATCGTATTTATGCCTATTTCCAAGAAAGGTGATCCAACTGAACGCAGAAATTATCGAACAATATCATCAATATCACATGCAAGCAAAATTTTGCTGAAGATCATTCAAAAGCAGCTGCAGCAATATATCGACAGAGAACTGCTAGAAATTCAAGCCAGATTCAAAGAAGATGTGAACCAGCGATATCATTGCTGATGTCAGATGGATACTGGCTGAAAGCAGAGAATACAGAAAGATGTTTACCTGTGTTTTATTGACTATGCTAAGGCATTCGACTATGTGGATTATAACAAATTATGGATAACATTGTGGAGAATGGGAACTCCGGAACACTTAATTGTGCTCATGAGGAATCTGTACATGGATCAAGAGGCAGTCGTTCAAACAGAACAAGAGGATACTTCATAGTTTAAAGTCAGGAAAGGTGTGCGTCAGGGTCGTATCCTTTCACCATACCTATTCGATCTGTATGCTGAGCAAATAATCTGAGAAGCTGGACCATATGAAGAAGAATAGGGCATCAGGATTGCAGGAAGACTCATTAACAACCTGGGTTATGCAGATGATACAACCTTGCTTGCTGAAAGTGAAGAGGACTTGAAGCACTTACTGATGAAGATCAAAGACCACAGCCCTCAGTATGGATTACACCTCAACATAAAGAAAACAAAAATCCTCACAACTGCACCAATAAGCAACATCATAATAAACAGAGAAAACACTGAACTTGTCAAGGATTTCATTTTACTTGGATTCACAATCAACACCCATGGAAGCAGCAGCCAAGAAATCAAAAGACGCACTGCACTGGGCAAATCTGCTGAAAAGACCTCTTTAAAGTGTTGAAAAGCAAAGAGGTTACCTTGAGGATTAAGGTGTGCCTGACCCAAGCCATGGTGTTTTCAATTGCCTCATACACATGTGAAAGCTGGACAATGAATAAGGAAGACCGAAGAAGAACTGACGTCTTTGAATTGTGGTATTGGCAAAGAATATTGAGTATACCATGGACTGCCAAAAGAATGAACAAATCTGTCTTCGAGGAGGTACAACCAGAATGCTCCTTGGAAGCAAGGATGGTGAGATTACGTCTCACGTACTTTGGACATGTTATCAGGAGGGATCAGTCCCTAGAGAAGGACATCATGCTTGGTAAGATAGAGGGTTGGTGAAAAAGAGTAAGACCCTCAACGAGATGGATTGACACAGTGGCTGCAACAATGGGCTCAAGCATAGCAACGATTGTGAGAAAGGCGCAGGACCCGGCAGTGTTTCATTCTGTTGTGCACAAGGTTGTCATGAGTCAGAATCATCTTGACGGCACCTAACAACAACAACTATCTTTGGCTGAAGGGTGAACCACAGGAGTGACTTCAGTACTGAGTTAAAAGGGTGTCCGGGAGCCATACTCTTGGGGTTTCTCCAGTCTCTGTCGGACCAGCAAGCCTGGTCTGTTTTTTTTTTTGTGTGTGTGTGTGAATTAGAATTTTGTTCTACATTTTTATCCTGCTCTGTCGGGGACCCTCTATTGTGATCCCTGCCAGAGCAGTCGGTGGTGGTAACTGGGCACCATCTAGTTGTTCTGGGCTCAGTCTGGAGGGGGTTGTGGTAGTTGTGGTCCATTAGTCCTTTGGACTAATCGTTCCCTTGTGTCTTTGGTCTTCTTCATTCTCCTTTGCTGCAGCTGGGATGGGACCAGTAGATGTATTATGCCCTGCCCATTTTCAGATGAGTAAACTGAGGCTCAGAGAGATTCGGCACCTTGCTCATACTTACTGGACTCTGCAAGGCAGGCTAGTAACAGATGAGGAAACTGAGGCATAGACAGGAGAGATCTCCTGCCCATGGCTACAAACTGAGAAAGTGGACCTAAAAGGCCCAAAGTTGGCTGCCTTCCCACTCCCTGGTGGTGTCACCTGTGGTCAAAGACACCAGCAGATGGAGGCTCTGGGGTAAGATAATTTTTTCAGATAAACAACAACAACCCAAACAAAGAAACATTCGTTTTCTTGGCTTGAGAATGCAACATTTTTTTTTTTTATTGTGCTTTAACTGAAAGTTTACAGTTCAAGTTAGTTTCTCATACAAAAATTTATACACACATGGTTATGTGACCCTAGTTGCTCTCCCTATAATGTGACAGCACACTCCTCCTTTCCACCCCAGATTTCCCATGTCTGTTCAACCAGCTCCTGTCCCTTTCTGCTTTCTCATCTCGCCTCCAGACAGGAGCAGCCCATTTAGTCTCATGTATCTACTTGAGCTAAGAAGCACACTTTCACAAGTATAATTTTATGTCTTATAGTCCAGTCTAATCTTTGTCTGAAGAGTTGACTTTGGGAATGGTTTTAGTTTTAGGCTAACAGAGACTCCAGGGGCCATGTCTTCCAGGGTCCCTCCAGTCTCACTCAGACCCTTAAGTCTGGTCTTTTTACTAGAATTTGAGTTTTGCACCCCACTTTTCTCCTGCTGTCAGGGACTCCCTGTTGCATTCCCTGTCAGGGCAGTCATTGGTAGTAGCCGGGCATCATCTAGTTCTTCTGGTCTCAGGCTGATGAAGTCTCTGGTTTATGGGGCCCTTTCTGTCTCTTGGGCTAATATTTTCCTTGTGTCTTTAGTGGTTTTCATTCTCCTTTGCTCCAGGTGGGTTGGGACCAATTGATGCATCTTAGGTGGCCGCTCACTAGCTTTTAAGACCCTAGACACCACTCACCAAAGTGGGATGCAGAACATTTTCTCAATAAGCCTTGTTATGCCAATTGACCTAGATGTCCCCTGAAACCATGGTCCCCAGACCCCTGCCCCTGCTACTCTGCCCCTCGAAGTGTTTGGCTGAATTCAGGAAACTTCTTAGCTTTGATTTAGTCCAGTTGTGCTGACTTCCCCTGTAATGTGTGTTGTCCTTCCCTTCACCTAAGATAATTCTTGTCTACTATCTAGTTAGTGAACAGCACCCCCCTATCCTTGTAACCATCAAAGAATGTTTTCTTCTGTGTTTAAACCTTTTCTTGAGTTCTTATAATAGTGGTCTCATACAATTTTTGGCCTTTTGCGACCGACTAATTTACTCAGCATAATGCCTTCCAGATTCATCTATGTTACAACACGTGTTGCAGATTCACTGTTGTTCTTTATCGTTGCGTAGTATTCCATTGTGTGAATATACCATAATTTGTTTATCCATTCATCTGTTGATGAGCACCTACATTGTTTCCATCTTTTTGCTATAGTGAACAGTGCTACAATGAACATGGGTGTGCCTATATCTATTCATGTGATGGCTCTTATTTCTCCAGGATATATTCCGAGGAGTATGACTGCTGAACTGTATGGTACTTCTATTTCTAGCTTTTTAAGGAAGCACCAAATCGATTTCCAAAGTGGTTGTACCATTTTACATTCCCACCAGCAGTGTATAAGTGTTCCAGTCTCTCCACAACCTCTCCAGCATTTATTATTTGGTGTTTTTTATGTTAATGCTAGCCTTGTTGGGGTGAGATGATATCTCATTGTAGTTTTGATTTGCATTTCTCTAATGGCTAATGACTGTGAGCATTTCCTCATATGTCTGCGAGCCACCTGAGTGTCTTCTTTGGTGAAGTGCCTGTTCATATCGTTTGCCCATTTTTTAATCGGCTCTTTTGTCTTTTTGTGGTTGAGGTTTTGCAGTATCTTGTAGATTTTAGAGATTAGATGCTGATCGGATTTGTCATAGCCAAAAACTCTTTCCCAGTCTGTAGGTTGTCTTTTGACTCTTTTGGTGAAGCTTTTGATGAGCATAAGTGTTTGATGTTTAGGAGCCCCCAGTTATCTAGTTTCTCTTCTCATGTTTGTGCCTTGTTAGTAATGTTTTGTATTCTGTTTATGCCATGAACATAAAAATTTTTTGCCAGCTTTATTTCTCTCAAATATTTCTTATTCATGCTAATAATGCCTGTGCAAAACAATTTCCTTAATTCTTTAAGATGGGATGAAGATTGAGATGGGGGGAAACTACAGGGACAAATAAGTCAAGGAAGTTTGGGAATAGAGTTTAAAACAATCAAATCCTGTGGATTCCAAACATTTTTTTTTTTTTAAACAAGAATTCTTCTTTCTAGCAAACTCTTATACAAATCTCCAAATCCCAAAGTGGATAAAAATGGTGCTGCTCCAGTTGAAGCAGGCGCAAGGGTTGGGAGCCCCCTCAATCCCCTCAGAGGATAGCCCTTTGGTTTCCTCAGGGTCACGATGTTAAAACCACAGATCCAACACCCCCCACTGCCACCACTGGTTTAATATAGGGCAGAACTGAGCCTGGAGGATCAGAAATCAGGCAGACCTGGGTATGATCCCAGTTGTGCCACTTTCTTCCTAGCTGTGTGGCCCTGGGCAAATCAAGCCACTTTTCTGTACCTCAGTTTCCTCACCTATAACATGTAGACAACAAATAGTCGGGGCTGTTGTGAAGATTTTGCAGCTATTACATGTGAAGTGTGTCCTCACAAAGTACCTGGCTCAGTATTTCATAACTGGTGGACTGAGGAAGGGTCTTGTTCAAGGTCACCCAGGAAGTTAGAAAAAGGATGCCACACCAGGGTATAACCGATGGCATGTACTGACATAACGCGCCATCTAGAAAACTAAACACAGCAGAACGAAGCCCTGCTCATGTACCTCAAAAGGCAGGTGTGGATGTGCGTGGATTTCTGCAGTGACAGTGCAGATGGAAGAAACTCCGGAGGCACGCTGCTTCTGGGGTTCTTCCAGCCAGAGCCTGGCTCTGGGCCTGCGTTTGCAAGTCTGCTGCAGGAGGAGCAGAGAGGAAGGATGAGTCGCCGGGGTCCTCGGGCGTCATGTCCACCAGCCCCATCAGGGGCCAGAGCTCCAGATGATTTTGCTCACGGTTACAAGAGAAAAATGCAAGCAGCTCTGTCCCTTCTGTAGCCCCGTAGAGCCTGACATCTGCATACCTGCAAGAACATCCTCTTGTCATGGGAGACATCCACTTAGGGATCTCAGAAAGCAGGCAGGGAAGAAATGAGGCTCCAGCTTGTTCAGAAACATAAAAATAAACTATGTTAACGTGGCTTGCTCATGAAATGACTGTGCTGATGTCCCAGGGGAGACAAACGAGAAAGAAAAAGCTATTTTAGTGCCATTCTCTAGTTTGGATGGGATTCCATGCGGAGGACCACACTCATGTTTTTATTCTGAAAGCTTTGATTCTCCTGGGTCTTTGTGGTTCTCCCTGCGTGGTCTGTGCCAGGCTGATCAGGGCCAGACAAGAGTGCCCTTGATAGACAGGGGAGGCTGGAGTTGATCAACTCCAGGGTTTTCAACACGCACCTATTGAAAGGTCTGAGGCCCCTATGTCAGGCGACTTCCCTCTCTGAGTTGTGTCGTAATTCTTCTGGGAACAGCAGGTGGAAACTGAAAGGCCTCCTGACAGGGGCTTTCTGGCACCTGTATGCCATTCACCCTGGTATCAGCTTTCGGGATTTCCGAAACGAAGCACACAAAGAAGTGAGTTAGGAGTAGGTGAACTGAGAACGAAACCAACGCTGCCCACAGTGAGTCATGCTTTCGTTTCTGACTTCCCCCTTCCCTCCTGCCCAACGTGGCTGCGTGGAAGCCACATGCTATTTGTTCCACATAATTGGAAAGTGTGTCAGGATCTCCCAGACATGGACCTGAAACATGCTGCTCGGCTGTTGCCTCCAACGTGACTAATGCAGTTGTGTCTGAATGAGTCACTGCTCACGGACTTCACTGACGGCATCGGAGCCCTGATCCAAGGCCCTAAACTTGTGATCTGTCAGTGTAGATGAGATTAAAAGTGAGGAGCTGGTGGGAGGGAAGGGCCAGGAGTTGCCAATTTTTCAGGTCCCTTTCCTACTGAGCAAGGAGCCCTGGTGGCGCAGTGGTTAAGCACTTCGCTACTAACCAAAAGGTTGGCAGCTCGAACCCACCAGCCACTCCAATGCAGAAAGATGCAGCAGTCTGCTCCCGTAAAGATTACAGGCTTGGAAACCCCATGGGGAAGTTCGACTCTGTCCTATAGGGTTGCTATGAGTCGGAATCGACTCCATGGCAGTGGGTCTGGTGTTTCCTGCTGAACACTGTGACCCAGGTGGCCTTTGCCAAATGGATTTGTCAGGTCAGGGCAACACTGTGACAGGAGAGTCAAGAGGGTTAACTTTGGGACACATTTATTAGAGGGAAGGAGGAAATGAAACAAACACATAGTGGTCTAGAATGTCCCTTCACAAGTCACTGTATGTCACAGCCCTCATGTACCTCCTCTGTGGCTGAAGGGTCACCCTGCCCAGCCCCCACCTTGTGACAGCTGACAGGGCTGGGGTGCTCACCTGACTCTAGGGCAGCCCATCCACTGGCTCACTTACAAGCCATGATCTACAGTAGCTGCCCTCTAAAGATGAGCTGGGCCAGTGCCATTTCTCCTTCAGGGGCTTAGAACTCAGAACACAGCCTGAAGCTGAAAGTGGAGGGGGCCGGGCTGGAGATAAAAGAGGTAGTGAAAATGACTGTCTTGTCAATGCAGGAACTTGGGCCTCTACCTTGAGAGGAGCACCTGGTTCTGGGCCCTTCTCTTCTCACTACCCACCAGTCTGACCACCCCCTGTTGGAGCCCCAGGAGAGGTGAGAAGCTCCCAGCATGAAGGCTGGAGGGGCGTAGACAGGCCCGGGAGCTGCGACATGCCTGGCCCCTGCCAGCCTCATAGGCACCTGCTTGTTCCTCCTAATACCTCTTCCTTCCTTCCCAAGTTCCCAGGGCCTTTGCTCATTCAGCCTCACAAGCGCAGCATCAAGGGCCCTTCAACTCTTCAGAGACCTACAGAAATCACTGGGACAGAAACAGAATTCACTGGCTCCTAAACACAAACAGAAAGTTTCAAAAGTGGTGTTAAAACGTCTGTAGACAATAACATCATGTCAATTCTTGTATACTTATACACTCGTTATGCTCAACGTGGGACATGGGTGTACTGTAATACATTTGAACAGCTATGGGGTAGGGTCTCCAAAAGCGTGCCAAGCCTGCAGAGGCTGGGACAGAGTTATGGGGGCACTGACTCTGCACAAGGCCTTTCACATGAAAGGAAAGGCCTAATGCCCTACATCTCAATTTCGGCACTTTGCATTGCACCACACTGTCCAAGAAGGATGGAGAAGTCTACAGGCAAAGAATCAACTGCATTTTGTAGACAGAGGCACCAGCAGTTCCTGCTAATTCATCTGGAGGATAATTAAGAAGTATTTATAAAACTTCCTTTACTATGTCCCTAACGGAGATTCAATTACATGAAGAGCCCATTGTTCCAATTTTGCTCTGATACTGGTTAAAAATGAATGACACTAAATAGTGGGATTGATTACACCAAGGTAATTGGGTACCAACTGATGATACAAATCTTCCCTCTCCCCAAATTCTTAAAAAAAAAAAAAAAAAAAACCCATCATTTCTGCTACCAATGAAAGTCAATTAGCAAGTGAAGTATTCACAACAGTAAGGGCTAATTCACCCAGGTACAATAAATAACAGTAAAACAATACATTTTCATCTGCATCTGATTGGCTTAAAAGTCTCATTTCCAAATTAAATATGAGTCTCAGTCCCTCCCAGGGCACTCATGGAATATTCAGCAAGTAGAAGCGCTATTTCAGAGCAGTGTTCCTGTTCAGTCACTCCTTCCAGCTCTCTGTGTTTCACTGCCAAGGAATTTCTAGGGAGCTTCTGACATTTATGTCTCAGCTCATCTTCTCCCCATACTGGGACCTTTCTGAAGGCTCCACCAGCCTCCTGGGTTCATTTGTTTTCCAGAATCCTTCCTTAAGACCACTGAGAACCTTACAAGCAGCATCCTGGGCCCGTGATCCTTCTCAGGGGCCTGGTTTAATGGTGGGCCAGCTCCCAAAGGGTCTCAAGACTGAGCTCCTGGTTGGAACCCTCACCAACAAGCTCCTCTGGTTGGGCACCCAAGGATGCACCCTCCACATCTGTCATGGTTTGAATTATGTCCCCCCAAAAATGTGTGTATCAATTTGGCTGGGCCATGATTCCCAGAATTGTGTGGTTGCCCTCCATTTTGTGATTGTAATTTTATGTTAAAGAGGATTAGGGTGGAATTGTACCACCACCCTCACCCAGGTCACATCCCTGATTCAATGTAAAGGGAGTTTCTCTAGGGTGTGGCCTGCACCACCTTTTATTTTACAAGAGATAAAAGGAAAGGGAAGCAAGAAGAGAGGGGGACCTCATACCACCAAGAAAGAAGCACCAGGAGCAGAGGGCGTCCTTTGGACCTGAGGTTCCTGTGCAGAGATGCTCCTGGTCCAGGGGGGAAGACTGATGATGACGAGGACCTTCCTCCAGAACCGACAGAGAGAGAAAGCCTTCCCCTGGAGCTGATGCCCTGAATTTGGACTTCTAGCCTACAAGACTGTGAGAGAATAAACTTCTCTTTATGAAAGCCATCCACTTGTGGTATTCCTGTTAAGCAGCACTAGATAACTAAGACAATTTCCTCTTTACTCTGCCATCAGTGCCAGGTATCACCCCTCCACCTCCGGCCAGGCCTCCCCAAACAGCAGGGTTTTGTAAGTATGTGAGTTTCTCCTGCTCTTGTTCTTTCTCTTCTTGGGTTCCTGCCCCACTGTCAGTCATGGCTCTTCCCAGATGGTTGGCTCCCCGTTGCCTCCTTATAACTGAATTCCATCCATCCCAGAGGCCACCTGGCAGTGTTCAGAGCTCCCTACCTTCTGGGCTTGTGCAGCCTCTTGCCTGAGCTACCCCCTTCAGGTCCTGGATGCTCCCGCTCCCCCTTCTTTCTCAACATCAAAAGCTGCTCAGGAAAGACTTCCCAGTAGGGTTATTTTACATCGTAAGTGTGAATGAGCCATGGAGTCCTTCTCTGGGGGTCTGAATTTCCAGTCTCCTCTCCAATTATGGAAGAACAGCCTTTGATCCCAGAGAAAGGAAATCCAAGCACCTAACCGAGGAAGATGTAAGGGTGGACCCCCTAAACTCATGCTGCCTGGCCACCCCTTGCCCTACAAGCCCCTGAAACTAGTCCTGGCCTGTCAAAGAATGGCTGCTTAGTAAAGAAATGACTCAGAGAGGAGCAGGTCAGACAGAAACAATGGGAGAGGAAAGTGCAATAAGCAGTGGGGAACTCTGCTTGCGGGGGAAGGGGAAAGGGGCGGGGGAAGGGGAAAGGGGCGAGGGAAGTGCCAGGCCTTTCAATCCCAGAAACACGAGGAAACTGGCCTTCTCTTTCAAAGTCAGTCATCACAAACTCAAGCTATCTGTTGTACTCAAATGGTTCTACGCTCAAGCTATTTGCCCACCTTCCTTAGGAAACTTGAGTCTTTTTTCTTTTTGAGGGAGGGGGTATAAAAGAAGATCGATCCATACAAAAACATGAAGAAAATAATTTATTCATTTTAAAACCAGGGAACTGACATGAAACTAGCAACATGAAAAAAAGAGAGGAGAAAGGAAAAGCCTGGCTTAACTGAGTAGTGAGTGGCAGGACCCGTCAGCACCTCCAGAGCCCGAGTCGCCGTTCAGCAAGCACCTAGGAGCACAGCAACTTCCACTCGATGATGGGCCGCCGGGCCAAGTCTCAGGTCACCAACAGCAATACTATTATTCCCACCACCAAAGACATCTTCGTTTCATAAAGAATGTGTCTCAGAGATTGGTTTCCATGGGGAAGTGGCCTTAACTGGTATTTGAAGATAAGGTGTGAATCTCCCCCAAAATCCTTCTTGGGTAAAGTGAGGCAGCCTGGCAGACATGCATGCAAGAGTCCCGAGGTAACAGGTGTGGCTCTGGGGGGTGGGGTGCAGGAGCCACAGCAGAGGTAGCGAGGAGGCGGAGCAGCGTCCTCTGAGAACTGTAAAGGGCCTGTTGCCAGAGTGCTGCTGGCCCAGGAGGCAGATCCTGGCAATGGGAAAACACCCGTGCCACTCAGCCACGGCAACTACTCTTCCTTTAGACAGGGAAACAGGACACGGAAGGAGTCCTGGGCTGCTGTCCCAGCTGGCCAGCTTCCAAGGCTGCAGAGGAGCTGGCCCTGACCGCAGCAGCCCTGTGCTAAAAGCAGTGCGAGGTGGACCGCACAGGGATGAGAAGGAGGGCATGCTGTCAGACGCAGAGCCTCCCTCCACCCACACCAGGGGAACCTTGGTGCTCTGCTCGCCAAGGGGCTGAGAAGGCAGGAGTGCTGCCCTGCAACAGCGGCTCTCTTCCAGAACAGAAAATGGACCCAGTGAGGATGTGCACGCCTGAGCCCTGACGCTGAAGAGGACAGCAGGGCCTGACAGTGCTTCTTCAACCTTGGTGACATCATGGTCACGTGGGCTTGCCAGAAAAGCTGATCCCAGAGCCCTGTCCGCACAGATGCAGACTCTGAGGTCTGGAGTGGTCCTGGGAACCTACATTTCTAACTTGTAATTCAGGTGACTCCGAGGCAGGCAGCCTGAGGATCATGCTTTGAGTTTGGGGTCAAGTGGGTATGGGGTGGGCGGCAGATTTTCAGCGGTGGGGAAAGTGGTCCACAGCAGTAGAGGAAGGGCTTGTGAGGGCTGAAGGCCCATTTCTGTGCACTCGGAACAGAGAGGGCATGGGAGGGATGCTTTACTGCGCTGAAACAATGCTCGGTGAGCTCACTTACAGGGTGCAGGGTGCAGAGTGCAGGGAGGTGAGGCTTAGCCTGGGCTCACACCGCGGCCTGGAGGGCCAGACCCCCAGGTCTGCCATGCTTGTCTTAGGGCTGGAATTCAGTTGTATCGACCCGTGCTGGAAGCAGTGGGTCAGTGGGAGGCGCTGGACTCAGGGATACTCGCTGTATAGAATTTGACCCTGTCTATTTCATCCTGGTTAAAAAAAGATCCATCTAAACAACTTTAGTTGTCGACCGTGCCATTTCCATGTGAGAAGGTATGGCCAGCTGCAAAGCAGCATTCCCTTCAAGGGACAAAGTAGTTCACTTTGGATCACAACATCCTCCAAAACCATCTTTTGGATGGCCAGGTCAGGGTCTTCACCCACCCTTCAATCAACAAAAGCTGAGGCCCCTCTGGGTAAGGCACTGTGCTGGTCGGGGGACACAGCGGTGAACATGGCGGGCCTGATTCTCCTAAGCTAACTCTAGGAAATCTGAGCTGGAAAACGTCACTTTTTCATTTCTTAGATTTCTCGCTGAGAAGCATTTTTCCTTCTCTAAAAGCCCAGACCACAGCACTGACACGGGGAAAGCCACACTCCAGGGCCACTCTTTGTTCCTGCTCTGTGAAAAGTGTCAGGTCTCCTTCTGCTTTCAAGTAACAGATTGAGTATTCCACCACCGGTAAAATAGCTACGTCTTTTTTTCTGGGCCAGATGATTATTAACTAGTTTGTTGGAGCAGACAGTTCCAAAGGTTAATCACACCCAAAAGGAATTAATCCATTAATAAAAAAGAAAAATGCTGATAAGAAAAAGAACTGTATCTTTATACATGAGACTAAACGGGCAGCTCCTGTCCGGAGGTGAGATGAGAAGGCAGAGAGGGTCAGGAGCTGGTTGAACGGACATGGGAATCAGGGGTGGAAAGGAGTGTGCTGTCACAGTATAGGGAGAGCAACTAGAGTCACATTAACAATGTGTGTATAAATTTTTGTATGAGAGACTAACTTGAAATGGAAACTTTCACTTAAACTACAACAATAAACAAAATAAATAAAAATAACTGTATCTTTAAATGGGTCTTTCGTTAATTTAAAAATAAGAATCCTCACCTGTGTTTAAGACTTCAGATGGACAGGAGGGTTCAGCCAGTGGTTCCCTCGGATGCCTCACTTGGCTGGGTTGGTCTCTCTCCACTGCAGACCCCTCAGTGGGGCTCTTCTGTGCAGAAAATGTGTCCTCCCACAAAACCGCCCCACAACTGGTCTAAGCACCACAGGCATCCATGTATCCTCGACATCACATTGATTTGTCAGTGGGTCTGGACACACCTAACTGAGTCCTAAGAAAGTGGATCAGCTTGGTCTCCGTGCAGAATGCCATCCCAAGAGTCGCTCCCAAACAGAAGGCCCCCACAGCAACATGTGCCAGCCTGGCTGGCCAGCCCTGCTCACAGCAGAGGAACACCTGAGGGAATAAACCATTGTCATTGCCATGGTCTCTGGCTGTGCCCTGGCTCTTCCATCCATACCTCCCTTCACTGGGGCAAACCAGGGAAGGCAGAGGCCCTACTGCTCTAGTTTCCAATTCAGATAAAAGACATAATTACTGTATACTGGGAGCCAACTTTGTTCCTACTGGTGACCCTGTTTCATCACAGAGTCTATGGTAAGATGCTGCCCCAGAGACCTAGGGGAAGGGAGAGGAGGAGGCAAACAGTTGGTTCAGGCAGAGCAGGAAGGGGAAGCCTAGAGGCAGGGACAGTGGACTGCCTGCAAATGCATGTGGTGTGAAGGCCGCAGGGAGTCTCACCTCTGAAATACCAGTAATGCCACCGCTGAGGGCGAATGCCCCAAGGAGGACTGGTGACAGGTACAGGCCAGCCAGGGGCCGGTGGGGGCTCTCTCGGTAGTAGCGGTGGATAAAGTAAAGGCTCTGTGTGATCCGAATGCCCATGTTAAGGCAGTTGGCCAAGATGAAGCCCAGGCTACCACACCAGTTGGTCAGGAGACAGGAGAACACCAGGAAAGAGGACGACAGGGCCAGCATCGTGAAATTGTACCTGGGGAGAGGGAGACAAGAACAGTGGGTATATGGTCCCAAGACAGCATCGCCACAAAAAAAATTTATTTAAGTGGCTGTGAACATGAACTCACAGAAAAGAACCTTGGAGATCCTATAATCCAGTTGGTTTTAATAACATTGAAAATTATATGGATAACATGAAAATGTCATTGTCCTTGGAGTTTAAGCCATAAAGTCATAAACTTCTGAAGTCACCACCACCCAACTCCAAGTGGCAACAATTAATAAAACTGATAGCTAACTTACGCCAATTCAAGCAGGGACAAATTCAACACTACAGCCTCCTTGATGTGGCCATTTGGGAGGAGCTGATCATGATGAGGCCAGCTGCTTTCCACCACAAGGGGGCTCTGTGGCTGCTGAGCTTCCCAGAAGGCACAGTGGACAACCTTAGAGGCATAATCCACTTCAGGAAAACATGGGAATTTGAAAAATGCAATTAAAATACCACTTTCTCAATCAATGAAAAATTATTAGTCAGTGACAATAATGACTATTCTATAAGGTCTGGTTCACATAACCAGTAAATTATTTATGAATGCTGATTTCTCCATGCCCCTAAGAAGACACTAGACTTAAAATCAGACCTATCAGAAGATGGCTGGCCAAGGATGTCCACTGCAGCAACAACGCAAGCATCTTGCAATGGGAGTTGGTTAAATACAGCAGGGCACAGCCACACAGTGTAGCCTCTACAGCCCTACAAAGGAGGGTGCTGGTCTCTTACGTGCCAACGTGAGAAAACTACACTCATCCTTCAGTTAACAGTTATGGAGTCCAACTCCATGTTGGGCACTCAACGGCCAACAAATCGGACAAAGAAGCTGTCGTTCTTGGGCCTTTACGCCACTGTCCCCTCTGCGTGGCAGACTCTGCCCCCATCTTTTCATGGCAGACTCTTCTTGGTCATCCAGGCCTCAGCTTAAATGCTAGCTCCTCAGAGGGGCCTGTCCAGATTACCCAATATAAAAGGGTCCCACCCTCACCACATAGCCCTGTTTCAGTTCTCTGCACATCACATGAAATGTCTTATTTATTCACTTGCTCACTATCTGCTTCCCCCACTAGAATGTCAGCTCTCCAGGAGAGGAGGGATCTCGTCTGTCTTGTTCACTGCTGTCTTTCCAGAGCTTAAAATAATGCCTGTTAGAGAGTTTAAAAACAAAACAAAACACCAAACCATTGCCGTCGAGTCGATTCTGACTCGTAGTGACCCTACAGGACAGAGTAGAACTGCCCCATAGGGCTTCCAAGGAGCGGCTGGTGGATTCAACCTGCTGAGCTCGCCATAGCTCTTAACCACTGCGCCACTAGATGCTCAAAAAATATTTGTTGAGTGAACAAAAGAAAATGGGACATCCTTAACAAAACAGAACAAAAATTCTTCAATAGGGCATAATGAAACGTCCACCACCATATTCTAAAATACTCAGTATGAGGTTATCAAAAAAAAAAAAGAAACAGCTTGTAATTCAAAGGAAGTTCTACTATTTCACATCTAACCAATGCCCTATTTTTATTTAGAAAAAACACTGGTTAACCAGAATTTGGTTTAGTAAAAGTCCGTGTTTTTATCAATGTTTTATTGTTAATTCAGAATCTGAAATGTCCAATGCAAAATCATCTCTATCAATCATAACATTTAACTAAGCTACCCGATTCTACAATAAAAACCCTTACTAGAGTTTTTACGTCTGGTTAAATTCATAGAGATGAAAAAATACCAGGGTCTGTGAGTAGCTCAGGGGCTCCGTGTGCTCAGAACAGGGCCAGGGGCTTGGGGCCCAGACAGAACTAGGGCTGGTATGTTTAATACATGTCTGAAGACTGTGCTTAAAGTCACATTTTAATCTTAGGAGAAGTGACTACCCAAGATGAGAACTGCATTAGAAGGTGCTCTGCCTTTTCTCTGTGTTGACTAATACCCTGAAAATAATTTTTCCAGATGTTTATATGCTGTCAAAATTCCATTACAACTGACTTAAAAGGTTGTTTCCTTTGGTTTGATGTAACAGAAGAGGAAAGAAAGCAACTAGCCACTGTTTATACTCCCTCATGATTTGGTTGTAAAATATACTTTTTAAACATTTTAAATGGGCTTAGTGTTGACTTTCTCCCTCAATGCTAATGCTGAGTTAGCGTAATAAAATTTCTTTTAAAGAAACAGACTCCTAGTCCTGGGCTCTTTCTACTGTGCCACAGCGTCTCACTTAGCAAGTTTTATGTTGTATTAAAAATCATTCAGTGTTAGATGAAGCTTTCAAATAAAAAAATATTTTCTTTTTAAGAGTTAAATAGACCTTTTCATCCATTTAAAAAAAAAAAAGAATGGAGTTACAGATCTATACCTATAAATTTAACTATTGGAAGAAAAAAAAAAATCTAAACTATTATTTTAAAACTATGGGTTGCAACCTACTAGTAGGTTAGAAATCAATCTAGTGAGTCATTTTGGAAAAATGAAGTAGAACAGAATACAAATCGTCAGTGCATCCTAAGCTGGGTAATTACCACTTTGTGCACCTTTTGTTCTTTCAGTTACATACATCTAAGAGTTAATACGTCACAGTGCTCAATGTATTTTTTGCTGTGAAAGCTGGTATTGGCCAGCGGTTCCCAAAGTCCTAACTCTCATCAGAATCCCTAGGAGCTGTGTAATAAAACAGATTTCCTGGCCCAAGCCCCCTAAAATTCTAACTCAGTTGGTCTGGAAGGAGTTTCTGAGGGGCATCTGATTGATCTGGGCTGGAACTTGCTGGTCTGGACTCTAGTTCTCAACCACTGTGTCCCCAAGCTTCTACGTGAGCCAGCTCCAGGCAGGAAGCAGATAGAGGCTGCCTCAGTAAGAGGAAGGGCTCCCCAACTCTTTGAGCTACCCCTTCCAGGCCCACCCCACCACTGGGCCTCTAAGGCGTTACAGAGGCACCATGAAAACCCTCGAGGGACCCAGGGCTCAAGGGGCCACTCGCACATCGCCTTCACCCACCCTCTCTTCTCTCTTCTTTCCCCCCATCAGCTCTGCCCTCCTTTACCTTATCCTACAGTGATAGCCCTAAGATACTGCGGCTGCTTTTTGGCATTTGGAACAAGAAGCAGATGAGCCTAGGTGTGGGACAGAGGCTCTTAGCCAGGACTGCTCATCAGAATCACTAAGGGGCTTTGAAATCATGCACATGTGTGCAGGGGGTCCCTGTTGATTCCATAGGAGCGGTGGCAGAGAGAGCGGTGGAGGTAGGGTGGGCAGGAATCTGCCTTTTTAACAAGCTCCATGAGGGATTTTGACCCATAGCCAGGGTTAACAATCACTGGCTGAGGCTATAGGGCAGGGTCCTGACCCAGTCAATGGATGGGAAAAAAGGTGGCAAAATGTGTATGCGCATTTGGGCCTCTCTCTGAGGAAAGGGGTCACAGAAGCCTTGAGTTTCCCAAGGACATACAAATAGGTTGAGGGCCACTCTTTGGGGGTACTGAGCAAAGAGCTGGAGGAACAGAAGTCTAGCTTGTCTAGCGACTGACTCTGTACCCCTTCAGGGTGGATATTTCTCCCTCTGTAAAGCGAGGCTAAGAGTAGCTATTGCCTCCAGCTCCACGTAGGGGGTGTGAACTGAAAGTGCCTCTGCAGTGGTGATCCCCGTGGGGGGAGGGGGTGGGGCACCACGCTGGGGGTCTAAAGGTTTACCTCTAAAAGAGCTATATGTAAAAGTGCATTCGGAATAAATAGAAAAAGATGGGCAAGTTGTTTCATTTTGCCTGAAGGCCATGATTAAAGGTGCACCTTCCAGGATACATACCTGTCGACCTCCTCTTTGCTCATGGCAGCAAATGTGAAACACTCAGTCACTCCGTTGATGGCAAGTAGGAGGACGTAGACACAGTAGGAACGCAGCAAAACAGGACCTAGAAGGAAACAACCCACCAAGACTCTCCAGAGCCCAAATGGAGGTCCACATGCACCCTCAGCTCTGCTGAGTGCTCAAAGAACACCAGAACCCCGTCATCAACCCTGCTGGTATCAGCGGGCCAACTGCATGCTCGAGCCTATGGTCTTAATTAACTAGAAGGTGTCCCAACATTCCATGGCACTGACTAAAATAAACAGCTAGAAACAAAAGGACAATTAGGAATAAACGTACAGATCTCTTGCTTAACAACTAAAAACTTACCTGGCCAGTGAACGAATCTTGCTTTTTAACCAGCATGAAGAGGCCTGCTAGTCTGAACATTCAAAGCCATTAATGGCCATGCATGTTAAGAGAACCTCAGTTGAACAGGTCCTGAGGAAAAGACCTTGGGTAAAAGCCCAGAGCCCAAGGCCAGCAGGAAACTACTGACACAGAAAGAACATCCAAATACGCAGTGAGAACCAGAGCCTGTAATGTTATTCTCTTCCCTTAAGATGAAGTAATGCTGCTCTACAGCTAACAAACAAGCTTTGGACAAGTCTACTAACAAAAGAACGAGGGCCTTCAAAATGGGATTGATCCTCTTTATCCAGAGGGCCATTTTCAAGAGTTAATGTCTCTAATAAACATGCATCCGACCATGCAGCAACTCCACTCCTAGGTATACATCCAGCAGAAATGAACGTACGTGTTCACAAAAACACTTGTACAAAAACATACATAACAGCTTTATTCAGAATAGCCAAAACTGCCCATCAACAGGAGAAAAGATAAATATGCTATCGCCCATCCATACAAAAAAAAATACTTCTTAGCAATAAAAGGGAAAAAAATGACTGATCCAGGCAAAGACATGGATGAATCTCAAACACCCTGAGGGAAAGCAGCCAAACAAAAATGTATATTATATGCTGTATGATTTCATTTATATGAAAAAAAATTTTTTTTTAAACCAAAGCTAATATATGGTGATAAAAATCAGAGATGTGAGTGCCTCTGATTTGCCACTCACAGGTAGGGCTGAGTCACAGTGTATATTTGTCAAAACACATCAAACTAAGTTATACCTTAATTAAAAAAAAGTAACTGGGCAACATTTCATTCTGTTGTACATGGGGCAGCTATGAAACGAAACAGACTCTACAGCACCTAACAACAACAAAGGAAAAACCTAACCACTATAAGAAGGGGGGTTGAAGTTCCAGACTCAGAGTCTAGGACTCATTCATGATTTACGAAAGCTGTTTAATATGAAAGATTCCTGTGCTGTGGGGAATCCAAATAGTTTTACAGCAGTCACAAAGTTGCAAAATGAATACTAACAGAGCAGCCCTGACGCATAACAGGAAAGCATTCTCCATGGCCTTCTCTTGGATTCCACATTTTATCGTTGCATTTCAGTTTCTCAGGCTGCTGCAGAAAGCAGCCTGGCCCCCACCCGCATGAGGGAAGACTCCAGTAGAGGAGGCGGGACCAGGCTCTGCCCCGAGGGCTCAGCTACGGTCAGCCTGCTTCCTGCTTCTCTCCATCCTCCTGGCAGAAGTGGAGAATGGAGGCTCTTCTCATCTGCACATCTCACCTGGTAACTGAGAGCTAATGGCATGTGTGGGACCATCTGAAGGCAGATAGTGAGTTGCTTTTAAGCATGGAGAACAAACTCTTGCATGAAACAGTGGTTGAAGTAGACAGTGGTGCAAGTAGAATGGTTTTGAGTGCATTTTGGGGAAAGATGTTGAAATTGGGGAATTTAAGGATGGAACCTTAAACCATGGATTGAATTGAGGGGATAGAGAAGAATAAAAGGTTTTGAAAAGTAAAGTAAAGGAGTAAGAGAAAAGCAACTAAAAGATAAATGTGTGAAATCTTAGGGAAGTTCAATGAATATTTTATTTTTCTTAAAGATAGAAAAGCTAAGTGTGAGAAAGCTCTTTCCCTTACAAAGCCCCTAATTAAATCTTAGGGAAGTTCAGTGAATGTTTATATTTTTCATAAAGATGGAAAAGCTAAGTGTGATAAAAGTCTTTGACTTACAAAGCCTATATATAATCCTAATCCCAAACAATGCAAAGCAAAATCATACCCCAACACAAAAGCTTGTCCACACTATGTTCAAGTTCACAACTTAAACATGGTCAGCACAGAGGACAGAGGATCTAAGAGGACCATACAGATCACAGGTAAGTCCACTTCAAGAGGACAAAGTCAAACATGGACTTGGGGAAACTGAGAACAGCAGCGTTGTAAGTTCCACTTTCAAAACTAAGGTGGTGGAGCTGAGCCACAGAAAGCTGTCGTTCTTTTCTGATTAAGCTGGGAAGACTTTCTGGAGAAAGTCAAGTTTTACGAAGTACTTCAGTGATCAAAAAAAGACTGGGGGTTGGGGGTGGCAGAGTTAATACTTTCTGGCACAGGAAAGGCACGCAGATAGGCAGCACCAGTCCGAAGAGTCAGTAGTGGGACAAGGAGACCAGGGAAGGAAAGCCAGCAGGCACCATAAGAGATGCACTGACCCCATCAAGAAGCACCATGGGCCTTACAGAGAGCCAGAAGTTTGGTCAAAATGAGAAGCAGTCACAATGAGAAGACAAATGCTAAACAACCCTGCTGGGGTGGACAGCGACACGGATGGGACTCTGGGTCAGATGAGATGAAAGTGGTCCTGTAGACCCTGAAGTGACACACCAAGCACACAATCTTTTAAGACACTGACAAACCAGAATCATTCTCAAGACTCTGCTCTTTCTCTAAAGATGAGACTGAGAGAGCATCTTTTTGAGTCCAAAATTGTTAACTACTCTGACGTTAAACCATTAGGGACAGAACATATTACCCTAGAACTCAACTAACAATGGCTCTTCCAATGGATAAATTTATTATCAATACTCAAAACTGGCACCAGCAGCTCATGTACATAGAAGGACTACACAATTAGTTTGTTTATATCTTGTCTATGACTAATTAGTCTACCAGGTGAACATTATAATGATGGGACAGCCCTCTCCCCACATAATGTCCTACGATTATGTTACATTAAAGCTTGCTCCTTGGTGATTGCCTTTCTAGAGGGGCAGAGCTGCTATGAAATAGTTGAGTCCCCAGTCTCTGAACATAAACTTACTAATGGCTTCCTAATGAGGCTTCCCTCCAGTTGCCTGATCCAAATGTACTTCTCACAGAAGCCCCAGAGAGCTGCAAACCATGCCACTGGTTTCACAGCAGGTGTTTCTCCGAACTTAATGACCTTTGCTTTATTGCAGAAACTTGGCCCCTCTCCCCCTAATACCAAAAGTTTGGGTCCCATTATAATGGAGACAAAACACGTCAATGAATTTGTAAAATGGCATTTGACAGAGCCCTTCACATTGACATGGAGCAGCAGAAAAAGTCTTCAGGGTTCTTGTTCTAGTGACCTGAGGAATTAAAAAGATTTTTGCTGAACCCAAGATGAACCACTGCAAATGGACTGCCAGCCTACAGCCTGATGCGATTTCAAATTGGTGACTTCCTCAAGGCCTAGATTCTGGGCTGGGAGGTAAAGCAGGTGCTGTGAGACACCCAGTGGTCTGGGCATCGGGTGTTTCGAAGTCAGACACATTCAACACTTTTCTCCTTCAAAACTAAGAGTCACTAGATTAAACATACCATTTTATTTGCCAAGATCAATTCTATTCCCTGCAAATGGCTCTGGGTTATTCTTCAGAGGCTTTTGTGTATCAGGCCGTGAGATTTAGGTGGCATTTACTGTCTTCAGATGTGTTTAGTACCAAGCAGAGACTCATTCGAGCCTGCTCTCTGCCTTCCTCCCTCATCCCAGAGGGAGAGTGGGAAAATGCTTGACAAAACACATTTTAGGCCTAAGAGAAAAGCGAATGGCAGGCCGGAGTCATAACAACTTCTCCAAGAGGTTGAGGAAGTGCATGGCCTGGTGCCAAAGCCCGTGACTGCACCCTGAGCACGGGTCTGACCTTACGTGAGGGGAACAGTCCCACAACCCCAACCACCAGGCCTTTTTCCCTCCACTGACATAGATCTCAACTTGTATGGGCAGAAGTTCTGGAATTTCATAAGACTCTTCTATTTCTACTCAGAAATTAGAACAAATCCATCAAAACTCTTGTGCATACCTGATCCTGCGCTAAGCATGGCCCCTCCATAGATGTCCAAAGCCAGCTGAGAATAGGCAAAGCCAAACACAGTGATGGTCAGGCCAGTCAGCAGGGCCAGTTTGAGCAGGGACTCCAAAACAATGGCGGCCACAGCAAGGTCCTCCTGGGGCCAGGGGAAGAGGGAAGGAAGTTGCATGAATCATGAGCTAAAAGAAAACTCCCTTCTCCCTTCACTGTTCAGCAGATCTCCCTTTCAACTGTGTGAAGGGCATCGCCGCTTTTCTGAAGCCTGTTTGTTTCTACCTCTATCCTCAAACGAAGGAAAAGACAGCATGTGCCTCCTTAGGAAGTGGGGGAGGCTTGGTTTTTAACTCATTTAGGATAAATTATTTCAAATGTTGCTTAGGAAACACTTGCTTTTTCCCGATATTTATTCTTAACTGGGCAGAGGTTTCAATATATGTTAGTTGGCTCTGTCAGAGCGCTTCTCCTGACAAACGTCTCAACATTCTGGTGTTACCATCAATCCACGCTTAGGAAAATATTTCTAAATCAGACAGAGAGCCAGACTAGCTCATTTTGAGATACTGTGCATAGATATACTTCGCAAACTGTCTTCTAAGACATGTAAGAGGCCAACCTAGCTTGCTTTAATTAGAAGATGTCAGACATTTTCAATGGCTTTAGAAAAAGTGACGTTTCTACAACCAAATACTCCTGGATCAAAATCTCTCCCTCTGTGTTAGCCAACCAGAGCATGGAGATTCTCACAGTCAGAATATGGCTCTGGACTCTCACGGTCCTGGAGATGCTTAAACAATCGGTGCGGTGAGTGAAACCACATGAGCACGTCCCTTCCTCCTGTGCCCTAGGTTAGCCCTTCTCCAACCTCTGCATCCTGGGCTCACCCTGAGGTTCTCAAGCATCCGAGGATATGGGACAGCAACTTCATTCTTACACCTAAGACTAGACCACAGAAAGGTCTGCACTGCACAGGGGACAGCCACAGACACAAGCTGCCCAAGGTAGAAGTTCTGAGGGCTGCGTCAAGAATAAGGTCACAAAGAGGGACGAAGGGGTGAGAAGAAAGGAGCAGCCAGGAAATAAAGAGAAGGCCGTGGAAGAAGTGAGTTGAGGGTCCTGCCACATTCAGAATATGACAGAAGAAAGAAACCTAGAAGGCAATTTCAGCTCACACAGAAGGGAAACAGGCTCCTCCACACTTCTGTCTGTTCATCTCACAGTTAGAGAGAGAATTCAACTGAGAGACAATGACCTAAGAACCAAGACTACCTGCTTCTGAAGTGTGGCGCCCTTTTCCCTCTCCAGCACCTTGGCAAAGAATACGTAAAAACTCTCCTCTATCGGCTGGAATATCAATCTGGCCACAAGGGAGCCAAGATTATTCACTATATCATATATACCTATAAAACAAAAAGGAAGAGACAACAGTCATACTGGGGTTTCCATTTTAATTTTCACAGCACTATTAAAATTTTATTTTCTGATTAATCTTTTAATTAAACTTTTTATTTTAAGGTAATTGTAGATTCATATGCAGTTGTAAGAAATTACAGTACAGTACCCTTCGTCTAGTTTCCCCGAATGGTAACATCTTGCAAAACCATAGCCCAATAACACAACCAGGACACCAACAGTGATACAGTCAAGATACAGAAAGGTTCTGTCATCATAAGAATCCACAGTACTTCTTCATAAAACTCATTAATGCAAAGTTGACTTTTTTCTATTTTTACTTCTACTACTTTAGGATTATATTAAAAACAAAGGTAAGAAAATGTTCAGAGAAAAAAGTCTGTCTGGAGCATTATGCTCCTTTAAGATCTATATGGGATCAAATTGACAACAGCAACTCGAAAGATGAGATAGGAAACTTAGGGGGCAGTGAGTTTATGATAATGGGGGAGGAACAACTCAGAAAAGGAGGGTGAGAATGGCTGCACAACTTGAAGAACGTGAACAATGTCACTGAATTGTATGTGCAGAAATTGTTGAATTGGTGTATGTTTTGTTGTGTATACTCTCAACAACAAAAACAAAGTAAATAAGACCAGATTTACTGGCCTAAAGGAGACTGGAGAAACCTCAAGAGTATGGCCCCCAGACACCCTTTCAGCTCAGAGGTGAAGTTACCTTCGAGGTTCACTGTTCAGCCTGGGAGTGGACAGCCCAGTAAAACTAAATGAGACTAATGAGGTACAGGAGTCCAGTGACAAGGGCCAGAAGGCAGAGGGGGAGTAGGAAGCTGATGATAAGGAACACAAGTTGAGTAAGGATACTGTTGATGTGTTGTGAGATTGTTAACCACTATTATAGGGCAACATTTGTAGTAACTGTTAAATGGGAGGCTATTTTGTCCTGTAAGCCTTCATCTTGGGTGAGAATGGCAGCACAATTGGAAGAGCATAGTCAATGTCACTTAAATGTGTACGTAAAAAGTTTTGAAATGGTGTATCTTTGGCTATGTGTATTTTCACCAAAAAAAAAAAAAAGCTGAGAATTCAGAGGGTTAAAATGTTGTGGGGTTGTTAACCAAAGTCATAAAACAGCATGTGTACTACTGTTACATGAGAAACTGTTTGTTCTATAAGCCTTCACCTGAAGTACAATAAAATATTAAAAAAAAAAAAAAAAAAGTAAATAAAATTAAAAATAAATATTGAAAGAGACTTATCTAGCTACATCTTCCTTTGTGGTAAGATCCTAGCATCTTCCACCCCTCAACGTGGGCACCAGAGTTCTGCAGGAAGTAGGAGAGAGGGCAGGGGATCTCAACAGAGAACCTGCCACCCAAGTCACATTAGACGGGATAGTCAGCACACTGCATAAATTTACAAAGACCTACAAGTAACAGTTTTCAGGAACTGAAAGTTTCATTGTCATTAAATATATCAAACTACAGAGAAAAGTATTAGGAAGTATCTATTAGTGGTATTCACTTTTAATTAAAACACCATAGAATTTCAACTTACCCTGATCTCCAAAATTTAACACATTCAAAAATGTCATCACATATCGCTCTCCTATAAATGGAAAAGCAAAATAATTCATCATTTAAATGCACATTAATTTCTTGTTTCCTTTTCTCTTACCATCTATCAACTTTTCCAGTTGATAAATATTCTCAAATGAAAAATACTGAAATAATCTGTTAAAAGACATATTCCTTGTCTTAATGTTGATTTCCAATACTCTCAAAAGTTCTAAGGGAGGTCAGATAATCTGAGTGCAAATTCTGTGATACGAAAGGTCCCTGAGCGTGTGCACATGCTCATCAAAACGGTCTTCCTGGGGTGGCGAGATCTCTGCAGAGGCTGCCAAAGCTCTGGAGCCCCAATTCGATTCAGGTCTAAGACAGTCTGAATGCCTTCAAGGTGGAGACACCAGCCCAGAGTCCCACCCCTGCTGGCTTCTATGAATTACCATCTTCCTATTATCCATGAGTGAAAAGCATTGGCCACTATGGAGATGGAGCCCGTGACCCTACAGGGTAAATTCTCGCCTCCTAGTGAACAGCTCAATCGTTTCTGTGGAAGGAAAGCATGGAGAGACTAGAAGCAGAGATTATCTCCTCTTAACTGTCTCCTCAGTCCTTGCCTCTGCAGGCCCTCCCAGGCATTGGCTCACACTGCTGCACTAGCCCCCATCTGAATCTCCATGTCTGCTCTGCCACTGCTCTGATCCGTCCTCACTGCTAACAGTTCCATCTCTGACAAATACAGATCTGATTAAGTTAATCCTGCTTTCACACCTTTAAATGACTCAACTCTTAGTGTTTGCATAAAAGTCCAGGCTCCTTAATTCTGCATTTGAGGAGTCCTGGTGGTGCAGTGGTTAACAGCTCAGGCTGCTAACCAAAAGGTTGGCAATTTGAATCCACCAGCCGCTCCCTGGAAACCCTCTGGGGCAGTTCTATTCTGTCACATAAGGTCTCTATGAGTTGAATTGACTTGACGGCAATGGGTTTTGATGGTGAATAGAGAAGTCCTGGTGGCGCAGTGGATTAAGCACTTGGCTGCTAACCAAAAGACCGGTGGTTCAAATCCCCCAGTGGCTCTGTGGGAGAAAGATGTGGCAGTATGCTCCCGTAAAGATTACAGCGTTAGTGACACTATGAGTCAGCTCTACTCTGTCCTACAGGTCGCTATGAGTCAGAATCGACAGGTTTGGTTTGGTTTTTTTTGGGGGGGGGTGGTGAATGGTTAAGTACTTAGCTGCTAACCAAAAGGTTGGCAGTTCAAACCCAACCAGCGGCCTCACCGGAGAAAGACCTGGCAATCTGCTTCCATAAAGATTATCGCCAAGAAAACCCTATAGGGCACTTCTACTCTGTCACAGGAGGTTGCTATGAGTCAGAACCGACTCAACAGCACCCAACAACAACAACACCACAAAGTGACCCCAAGCCATCTTTCTGGCCTGCCTTCACCCATCTGGCCCCCACCTCCCACCATCACGTCGGCATCCTCCCCTGCACCCTGCCAGATTTAGTCCCTCCGGCAGCTGGGTCGGGCTGGGCTGCCAATTCAGTAAGGCTCGGGGCCTGTGCTCTAGTCGTTCCCACCACCTAGCACGGCGTTTCTGCAGGGACCTCCCTGTCTTCTGGCGCTACAGCCTATCCTTCCCGAATCTGTTAAGCTCCTGGAAGCAAGAGGGCACTCAAGGGACGCCTGGCAACTGAGTTAGGGTCCTGAGGACAGCCCTCACAGCCCTGCCTCAGAGTTAACCACACATAAATGTCTGCGTCTCTGGGGAGAGACTGAGCTCCCTGAGGCCAGGGCCTGGGACTCATTCACCTCTGTATTCTCAACTGCTGGCATGCTGTGTTCAGTAAATGCAGGCCAGAAGGTAATCACATATACACTTTTGCTACTACAAAGAATGATTTCAACCTTTTTAGAGCTGCAGGCTTTAAAGATTAAGAAAAAGAACCTGGGGTGGGGAGTCCCTGGTCAAGCCCCTTACTTCACAGGTGAGGAGGTGGAGGACCTGAGAGGCTGGCTAGCACCAGGCCCTTTTTCAATGTCCTTCTGCCACTTAGGAGGCCAGGCCAGGGTGGCCCCAAGCGTGGAGCCAGCACCACACTCAGGCCTAGCTCTGAGGTAGAGGGGGCAACCTTAAACCTGCTGCTGCACACACGTCTACCGACTGCAATCCAGACAACCAACTTAGGGCCGTCGCTTGGACTAGATCCATTTCCCCGAACTCATTAAAACTGCTCTTAAAACTTTGGGAGGAAAAAAAGAAGTGCACACAAGCAACCGTCCTTCCAAAACTTCCTCCGCTGATTTACATGTTTTAACAATAACGTGAACTATCACAACACACAATTTCGCCAGTCACCTTCTGTTGTTGCTTTTCTTTTTCTCTTTCTCTTTCTCAACAGACACTTGTTGAATACCTAGTAATGTGCCAGGCCCCAGGCAGGATGCTGGGGAGACAGTGGTGAATGGCACAGGCGTTGCTTTCAAGGAGCTTACAGTTAAGGCGCTTTCACTCTGCCATCCCAAGACAACCAACCTTTACTTTCCCCAGAAGTCTTCTGAACAGTTTCGCTTTTGTAGCAGCAACCTTTTGGGCTCAAGTTGGAAACACACGCTTTCAAAGCTCAGAGAGCCCTCAGACACCTTCTGGTCTAGTCCCTCAGTTTGTAGGCAGGGAAAGCAAGGAATAGAGGGAGTTGCTTCCCTTTGGATGCATGATTAACCAAAAACATCAACAGAGGAGGAAAAAGAAAAATACTAAAATAATAATAGCAATGGTTGTATCAGAATGCCAGGATTATAGATTATTTTTTCTAATTTTCCAGAATTTTTGGAATGGGGTTGTATTACTTTTAAAATTAAAAGATAATTTTTAATTAAAATTAAAAGATTTTTTAAAATCTGTTCAGTAATAGAGATGTAGATGGACCAAACCAAAAAAAAACCAATGTCATTGCCATCGAATAGATTTCTGACTCATAGTGATCCCACTGGACAGAGCAGAACTGCCCCACAGGGTTTCCAAGGAGTGGCTGGTAGATTCCAATTGCAGACCTTTTGGTTAGCAGCCAAGCTCTTAACCACTGTGCTACCTACCAGTGCTCCAAGCAGATGTACAGACATAGGAAATTTGTATATAGAAACTACTACCTTCAGCAATTTACAGCTACCTTAAACCTCATTCTCTGAACCGCAGCTGGATCTAAATAAACCAACACACATATATATAAAACTACATGTACTTTCAGCTTCTTGCTGGCCCTCTGCATCAAAAGCTCCTCCAAAATACCAAACTATCACATGGGTGAATCTTGTTGTTTAGAATATAAAACAATAAAAATGTGGCTCTTAAAAGAGTTAAAAAAAAAAAAGACAATGTATATAAAAAGCTATGACAGGACAATGAAATTATGGATAGTTTTCCCTATTTTTCAAATTTCCTGTAATTAGATTCTGACTTATAGCAACCCTATAGGACAGAGTAGAACTACCCCATAGGGTTTCCAAGGAGTGGCTGATGGGTTTGAACTGCCGACCTCTTAAAGTTAGCAGCCGATCTCTTAACCACTGTGCCACCAGGGCTCCAATTAGATATAATACTTATATAATAAATTTATTAAAATGATATGAGGTTTTGGAGTTGAGACTTGGATTCAGATTAAGCTGTTACTCATTACTGTAGGACCTTGAAGAAGTTATGTGACCTCACTGACGTTCAGTTTCCTCATCCATAATAAATGGGGACTACATCTTTCTTACAAGGCTGTGGAGAGAAAAGTAAACATAAGTAAAACATAAAACTAACTAAATGCTAGTTTCCCTCCCCTTACTTCAAAAGCTCTCATTTATGAGGTCCCTCTGCCCAAGGGGTCTAGGCTGCAGGTGGTCTGATCCAGGTAATCAGCAATCCTGTGAAATCCCCTCGTTTATACCATGGTTTCCTGACTGCTCAGAGAAATCCTTCTTCTACTTACCTTCTGTCAAAATCTGTTTCAAGAAAGACTGTTTGAAAAAACTCAAAGTCAATTTGGCCTCTTTCCAATTTACAAAAGCCTGTAAGAGGAAACAAAACAAATCAACCAACAGAACAAAACATCCCAGGCGTTTCAAACCTAAGAACACAACGCTACATGAGAGGTAAACTCATTCTGGCCCCTAAGTCCCAGCTTGGACACATCCCCACTAATGCTTCATTTAATGCTAAGCATACAGAAGTCATCCAACAAATACTGGGAAAGAATTTACGTGGCATTGTTTATACTGCATTGCTAAACAGGAAGACAAAGTTTTTAGGTATAAGAGCCTCCTTGTAAGATCCGTACCATGAGATCTCTAAAGAAAAACTGCTGCTGTTCCCTCAGCTTCCTCCCCACCCCCACTCCCTTTGGGGGACCCTCCTCTATCAGGCAGGCATCCTGGATTCCAGAAGGTTCAGTCTAGGTGTTAGGCTCTTAATTCCAGGGTACTTGCATTTTCAAAAGTTCTGATTAACCCAAAGTGATGACTTTTGAATAGTGGGATTTCAAGGAGCTCTTTGGTAGAGGAGGGTCTTCCAGGAACCTTTCAAACTGACTCACAAAGGTCAAGTCCACGCCACCTCTCTTGCAGGATCAGCCATGGAAGTTAGCCTACCGGCAGGTCTGAAACCTACTCCAGTCACATGGGACCCAACTCTTGGCCCAATGCCCATCTATGTAGAGCAGTGCTATCTAATACAAATATAAATTAGGTCACGTTTTAAATTTTCCAGTAGCCACATTGAACAGTAAAAAGAAACAGGTGATGTTAATTTTAACATATTTTATTTAACCCAAAATATTATTATTTCAACATATAATCAATGTAAAAAAAAAAATGAGAGATATTTTACACTTTTTTTTCATACAAAGTCTTTGAAATCCAGTGTCTTTTGCACTTACAGTACGCCTCAATTCGGAGTAGCCACATTCCAAATACTATATAGCCATACAAGGCAACCATTTAGGACAGGGCAAGTCTAGAGTACCCAAAAGGAAAGGGCATCTGCAGCCCTGAGTCTCCTGACCCCTTGGTTTCTGAACCTTTCTTCAGATATTGGGAAGACGTGACTGAATCCTCCCAAACTACACTGCCCTCATGACATCACTGAACGTGGAGCAGTTGCCAGGGGTAGATCAGTCCAGGAGTAAATCTTCCTCAATGAGAGGGAAGTCGGGACACAACGTATAAAACAGGCCACAGTTCCCGTCTCCAGAACAAAGAGCACCAGACTGCTTAGCACCACCAGGGGGCACTGCGGACCACGTCATCCCGTTATGCCGATTCCACCCACAGTTGGCTTTAGGGGAGATGTGGGCACAGCACCTTTCCTCTCACACATAGCCCTAAGGGATGGTGGCCCTCTGACGGTCTGTGCAGCAGTGCCCTGCTCTTTATTTCAAAGGAAGCAAAAAATTGCAGCTTGCCCATGAGGCTTCTGTGAAGCCTACTTGCTGGTAAGTTGTAAATGGGTTTGGGAAGATGACTGAGCTCTTTAAAGCTTTTTAGGAGAGTAAAATCATGACAGTGTATCTGATCTGAAAGCTTGTACTTGTGGATTCATTTCTCCTAATGCCTTCAACTTAAACAGACCCATGGTTCAGAAAGAATAGCCACACCACTTCCTATCTCCAAAATGCTCATTAAAGACATGGAGGCAGGAAGTGAGATCTGATTTTGGGTTTCTTCTCAGAGGCATCTGCTAAGTGGAAGAAAAGAGGAAGCACATTTTTGGGGCTTTTACCACCCAGCTCAGAGAGGATTTATCACTTGAAATGGTCAAACGAGGTCTATTTTGCAAGAACTAAATTGGTAGGTACAGCTGAGCCAGTCTAAGCAGCTGTGAATTTCTCCAGAATCCCCTGAACAATGCACCATTTCAGTGCCCCATTGTACTGATGGGGAAACTGAAGCTTGGAAGGAGAAAAGTGGTAGACAGTAACTCTGCGGAAGGTCTGGAATAAGAACTGAGAAGCTTGTCCTGTATTAACCTGAGCCATTTCCACTTCCCAAACTCTTCTGACTCAGGATGATTCTATCAGCCACATCCTTAGCACACACTGACCCAGAGTTACTGGGAGTCTGGAGCCATGGTCCTGTCCCCTTGCCCTCCATCACCTCTACCACCCCACACAGCACCCCTTCCTCTCCCTCTTGTTCCACCTACCCAGGCTGCTCTGGGGCTATCAATTATGTTCTAGCTTTGTCTGTCCCCCCATTTCCATCCATCATCCCCCTGTCCTTATCACTTTTCATCTGTATGATTGTGACAGCCTCCTAATGAGCTTTCTCACTTCTAACCTTTTCTCTAACCTATCCTTCTCATTGTAGGGTTTGGACTTTGGAGTCAGAGAGCATATGGCTCAAATTGCAGCTCCATTATTAGTGCTAAGGCCGGGGGCAAGATACTTAACTTTGCTAAGACTTGGTTTCCTCATCTGCAAAACGAGAAAAGAAGGTCTAACTCATGAAGCTGAGAATTGAATAAGTGAAAAGGAGACACTCAATAAATCTGTAATAGATGGTAAGCTCCTTAACATAGGCAATTAGATGATGGCCCTGTTCAAAAACCTTTCATCAAACTGCATCCTTTGCCATGAGACCAGAAGAACTAGATAGTGCCTGACTACCATTACAGAACATTTTGATCAAAGACTCTGTAGAAGAATCTTGATCAAAAGAGGGAAAATGAGAATAGAATTTCCAATTCTCATGGACTCCAGACTTTTTGGAACCATGGAGGATGGATGAACTCACAAAACTATTGCTCTGAGATAATCTTTAAACCTTAAACCAAAAATATCCCCTGAAGTCTTCTTAAAACCAAACATTAGTTTAGCTTAACTAGTAAAAAAAAATGTCTGCCTTGAGCATTATGCTCTTTTAAGAACTATCTATATGAGCTCAAAGTGACAACAGCATCTAAAAAGATTAGACAGGACCCTTAGGGGGCAGTGAGTTTACGTTAATGCCGGAGGAACAACTCAGAAAAGGAGGGTGAGAACGGTTGCACAACTCAAAGAATGTCATCGATGTTACTGAATTGTACATGTAGAAACGGTTGAACTGGTGTATGTTTTGTGGTGTATATTCTCAACAATAACAGCAAAACAAAATAAAAACAGAAAAACAACAACAAAAAATAAATAAAACCCTCCACTGCCCCTGAATTAAGTCTAAATCCTTCGGCACAGCACTGAGGCCACCACTAACTGGCCCCAGCCCAGAAAGGTAGGTTTACTTGCCTCCACAACCTCCTTCTACTTTTGCTTCCTCTCCCTTTCCCAACTGTCCAGCCATCCTAAGTACCCAGTCATCTCTGTATCCTCCAATTCCAACACAGTGATGGGCATATAACAGGCCTGAGCAAGTTTCCTTCCTTCCTGCAGCCGTTTAAGTGTCCATTGCCACCACCCATACACATTTCACCTCTGCCCACCCATGTGTCAAGGTCAGCCCAAAAGCAGCTTCCTCCATGAAGCCTTCCTGGATGCTCGCAGTTGGAATTCATCAGTCCCTCCCCGGTGCTTCTGTTTGGATAACACTGTACACACACTGCCCTGCACTATGGTTAGCTGAGCGCACACCTTATCTCCCCACCACAATGGGGCAAGGGCCACACCAGGGTCATGCGTGACTTCACTCGTGGTACCTCATACAGTGCTTCATTCACAGTAATGCTTCGTACATGTTTCTGTATTAAATTCATCAGTTTTACTCAAATATTAACAAATTTCTCATATTAAGTCACTCGTAAGTGTCAAAGGATGGAAAAGGCAGTAACTATATGAAGTATCACTAATTTATTTTAAAGCTAAGCTAAATACACCCAATCGTCACTTATCGACATGGTTAGGTTCCAAAGACCAGGTTGTTATGTGAAAATCAGCATTATGTAAAAATGGAGCATTTTTCTGTTTTCAGACCATCCACTTGTCTGATTCTTTTCATTTAGAAAATATGACCATAAAAATAATAACAGGTAAGATTTACTGATGTGCTCATCACTGTGGCGAGCCCAGTTATGGATTATTCATCTGCAGAGAAGGAGGCTTGGAAAGGACAAAGCTGGATAAAGCCGGGCTCTGTGACTAGAGGGACCATGGCTTAACCACTTCATCTTCCTCCTGTGCCGGGTCAGAGCTTCCCTTGTGGAGCCGCCTCCAGGGCTCCACTCCTACCTCTGCAAGCCCTGCGTTCACGATCCCATAGCCTGCATTCAAGGCCTGGCAAGTCACCAACGCTTGGGGGTTCCTGTGAGGACTCTAGGAGCATCGTGGCACACCCGGCCCCACTGAGGTGGAGGCTTCAGGCACAGTTCAGCTCACTTTGGGATGTCCTTAAACTTGAAAGCATTTCTTCCAAACACACTCTCCGCTGCCGCTTTCTTTCCTCCCTTCCCATCCCACAGCAATTTTGAGGTGCAGGGCCTTGGGTCACACAGGAGCTGGGAACCCAGAATAGGTCCCTGCTGGCTCCATGCTGCCTGCGTGTCCGCCTGGAGGCCGTGGCCACAGAGGAGGCCAACCCCACGTGCAGCGCATCAGCAGGCATGAGGGAGCAGAGGGCATGGGGCAGTATGGCCCAGCTTCCTGGAGACCTTCCTCGAGAGAGGGGACACTTGGCAGCTGCTGCCGCCATGCCTGCTGCCTCGATAATGCAAAAAATAGTCAGATAGTAGATTTTTTTACTATTGTCTTAAATGCAAAATGTCAGGTAACGAGATAGTCGGTAAGTGAGGAGTAGATGTAAGTATTTTTAAAGAAGATGGAATTCTACAAGAATAGGAAGTAAAATCTCCCAGTTTGGTCAAACTGATTTTTATTGTAATTGTTTGACTGGTTTTGTACGAGGGAACCCCCAGTGCAGAAAGCTGCTCCAGGGAGTCAAGATAGGCACGTTGCCTGGGGTGAAGTCTTACGCTGCATTCAGGTTCATCTTCGTGGCTGTCCTCTTTTTAAAAAAGAAACCTGAATAGTGAATTGTTCTATTCAGGACCTCCCAATCTTTAAGTAAACAAGTAACTGCCACGGGCAATAAGTCAGCTTCTTTTGGAAGACCACAGAATATCAAGGCTAAGTACACGGATCAAACTTAACCAGAAGTGGGTTCAAATCCACAGAAAGAAGTTAGACAGAGTGGGTCCAAATCAGCTGTGTAATTTTAGATTAGTCATGTAACGCTTCTGAACCTGTTTTCTCATCTGCAAAATGGGGACAAGAGGATTTATCTCATGGGGTTACTGTGAAGATTAAATGCTAAAATCCTTGTGCAGTGCTTGGCATAAAATATGCATTTAGTCGACGGCAGTTATTGCAAATGGCTTTTGGTCAAAGTTAAAAATTTCTTCATGGAACTCCTGAAGTCTTCGGGGGCCTTCACAGGTTGTGTCTAGAGATAGTCCTGCAGGCTTCAGATCTGTACCCGCCACCTCCCCGAGCCCACAGGAAGCTCCCTGGGGCTCAGGAATCACCTCTCCCACGTGTCTGTATCTCAGGCAGCACCAAGCCCGGTTTGTCTCTGTCTGGCGGCAGGAATGGTGCCACTGTGCATGACAGATATGCACAGCCTTCTCATGATCAGGACTCTGTCCCGGCAGGATGACATGTTCAGGGTAGGCTGCCAGATGAAACTGCTGAGTGCTCACACCAACACCATCAGTGTTTGCCTTACTACGATGTCCTAGTGGGGCTACCCCTGCTCTCAGGACAGCAGCATGGTGGTGGTGACGTTATCAGCTACACTTATGGACACTGACTCTCTGCCAGGCCACAGTGCTAAGCGCCTTACATGCCCTATCTCATAACAACCTTAGGACAGAGGTACTATTATTCTTCCCATTTGATAGATAAGGAAACTGAAGCTCAGAGTTATGAGCCCATCACAAGGTTTAATAAACACTTGATAGACTCTTTTCATCATCCTCTCTCTCTTTGCTTGTATTAACCGTTCAAATGCTCCTTTCCAAAACACTGCTGGAGTATAGGGGCTGCCCAGTGTGAAAAGTTGGCCAGGCTTGGTACAAGTGGGTACTGGGGAGCACTCAGGGGAGGAGGGACTTTTCTGCACTCTCAGATCTGCTCTGTGGGCAGGTGGCAGAAGCTCCAAGCAAGAGAAGCGAGACCAAGTCCTAACCACCTAAGCCTGCAGAATGAGGCACAGTGGTATCCAAAAAGTGTCATGTTGATTTAGGTTAAAGGTAAGAGCTAGTTGATCAGAGTGGAGAATTCTTATCTAACAAATGAGAACATATTTGGCTTTGTTGCACAACATCTGATTTTTCTTGAGAAGTTGTGTAACAGGATTCTGAAATTCTGAGAATGAAGACCCAAATATTTTACTGCTTTTTCAAGTAATCATAAAAGAGGAGTAGGAAGTTCCATCAAATGCTTTACCTCCACTAAGTACAACACAGTCAGTAAGCAAACAAGTATGGGAAGACGGGAAAGTGGGTCAGCCCAGAACGGAGCAGTTCACAAAGCAGCAGAGCCAAGGCAGTGTGGTATAGTACCTCGTGTGCCACTCCAGTCCCGTGTACAGCAGGAAGTAAAAATAAATGGACTGAGAGCTAAGGAGTTGAAAAGAAAAAGATGAAGCCTCACTTCTATACTTCAGCATCTAAAGTTCTCAATGGGACAGATAGGAAGTAGATCACCTGAAAGACTGCTCTGACATGTAGCCAAAGGAACTATGTAGGTGTCGTCCCTGCTTTCTCAACATTTTAGACTGTCTGTGCTAGAGGTCAGTCCAGGGGAAAGCCAACAGACACACCAGAATCGAGAGAGTGGAACACAGCGGTTAGAGCCTATGCTCTGCTGGGATTCAAACTACTCCAGGCTCCCATCCTCACCTTGGACAAGTATTTAATTGCTAAGCCTCAATTCCTCAACGCTAAAATAGACATAACAACAGTGTCAGCCACAGAGCACTGTAAGCATTAAATAAGACATGTGAAGAGTTCAGCATAGGACCTACCACAGTAGTTCTCAACTGGGGGCAGTTTTGCCCCCCAGGGCACATTTGGCAACATCTGGAGACAATTTTGGTTGTTAAACTGGTGGCGAGGGGTACTACGGGCATCTAGTGGGTAGAGATCAGGGATGTCCCTAAACGTCGTAATGTACTGGACAGTCCCCATAACAAAGAATTACCCATCCCGAAATGTCACTAGTGTGAAGACTGAGAAACCCTGACAAAGTACATAGCAATCACTCAATAAATGTGAGCTAGAATAAAATTATCTCTATTATTAGAGCAACAAGCCAGTCATAGTTTCTTTCCCTCAAGGATAACCAGCATCTGTCATTAAAATGATAAAAGACAAAACGCATCACTTACTCTACTTCCTGTAATACTGGGTAACAGATCTGTCATTCTGGAGACAGGAAGAGTTTGTTGCTTGGTGGATTCTGGCGAACCCAGTAACTTCATGAAATAAATAACATAGCAGAGCACCAGAACTGTGGTATAGAAAAGCTGAAAAAAAAATAATGAATTTAAATTAGACTGTTTTGAATATAGGCATAATGAAGATATGCCTACAAATTTGACTTCAAAGGCCAGTCAAGAAACAGCACTATTTCAAAAGCACCTTTTTTTGGGCAATGCCTCACCCTCAGAAAAACAGCACTAAGCACTGGGACCCACCTCCACGGCAGCACCTGGTGGAAAATGTTGCAAATGCTTCACCTAACAGGGAGGACAGGCGTTCTTCTGGCAGGCAGAACATAATTTCCATGCCAGAAACCCACTAGCTCAACAGCCACAACAATGTCGGGTATGTTCTCCAAAGATTTGTATTTAGCCAAAGGAAACGCTCTCCCACCTAGACAGCACCCTGTGAGAATCTATGTGTCCCCAGTGTGCTCATATCCAGGAACTTGCCGTCATCTCAGAAAGGAAACCTGTGACATTTATGATTACAAAGCAGAATTGAGCTCCTGGCTCTCTCCACTCTCCTAGAGTATGTGGGCAGGGCTACTATAGGATGGGGGAGGGAAGGATGCAGCAATAAGAAGGCCCTGCCCCTCCCTCCACCCATCCGGGAGAAGGAGAAAAGACGGCTTCTGGCCAGGAGAAGCTGCACTGGGTTTCGTTTGCAGGTTGGGCAAGAATATTCAAAAGAGCTTCTTCGCAAGCTCCCCCTCTCCTCTTGCCCTCCAGAAAACAGCAGCGCACACTAGCTCCAGAAGGAACCAGCCCTGCAGGCCCCACTTTCTCCCTGGGAACACTGAGGCTGCACTTGTCATGGCACAGCAAGGACAAGGAGTCTCAGCTCAGCTAGTCCAGGCGCCTCGGCTCTCCGCTCCAACCATGCCTGAGGACAGAGCCCACCTACCCTCCTCTCTGGCCTCTAGCCCCTTAAGACTCACACACACTGCCAAATGCCAGCCTCCTCTGTGACAAGGGGCCCTTCCTCCGGGCTCTTCCCTACCTCTCCATTTCCTGCTGACCAGAGCCTATGGGAGACAGTAAAAGCCTATAGTCAGTCTTAATGTGGAGTGTGCTAACTACATGAGCCCCCCCTCTTTTTCTGGTTATTGAGGAAAAATTCACATAACAAAATTCACCATTTTAAAGTATACAATGCAGGGGCTTTTAGTACCATCCCAATGTTGCACAACCATAACCACTATCTAGTTCCAGAATATTTTCATCACCCAAAAGGAAACCCACTAGTAGTCAGTCCCCATTACCCACTCCCCCCAGCCCCTAATCTGTTCTATGCCTCCATGGACTTGACTATTCTGGATACTTTATATAAATGCTATCACACAATATGGGGGCTTTTGTGCCTGGCTTCTTTCACTTAACATAATGTTATCAAGGTTCATCCATGTTGTAGCATATTTCAGTGCTTCATTCCTTTTTATAGCTGAATAATATTCCATTGTGTGGATGTACCACATTTTGTTTATCCATTCATTAGCTGATGGACATTTGGGTTGTTTCCGCCTTTTGGCTATCGTCAATAATGCCGTAATGAACATTGGTGTAGAAATATCTATTTGAATCCCTGCTTTCAATTCTTTTGGCTATATACCTAATTACTTAATGGTGATTCTGTCTAAGTTTTTGAAGAACGATTAAAATGCTTTCCACAGCAGCTGCACCATTTTACAATTCCATCAAGAATGGACAAGTGTTCCAATTCTCCACATCCTTGCCAATACTTGTTATTTTCCACTTAAAAAAAAATTCTAGCCCATCAATGTCACTAAATTGTACGTGTAGAAACTGTTGAATTGGTGTATGTTTTCCTGTGTATATTCTCAACAACAACAACAGAATAAATAAAATTTAGAGAAAAAAATCCTAGCCATTCGAGTGGGTGTAAAGTGCTAACTCACTGTGGGTTTGATTTGCATTTCCCTGATGACTGATGATGTTGAGCATCTTTTTATGTGCTTTTTGGCCAGTTGTGTATCTTCTTTGAAGAAATGTCTATTCAAGTCCTTTGCCCATTTTTTAATTGGACTATTTGTCCTTTTGTCATTGAGTTCTAAGAGTTCTTTATATATTCTGGATTGACCCTTTATTTGACGTATGATACCAAAGCATAAGTGGGGGCAAAGGGCCATTTGTATATCTTTGTTGAAGAAATGTCTATTCAAGTCCTTTGCCTATTTTTTAATTGGACTGTTTGTCTTTTTGTTATTGAGTCCTAAGAGTTCTTTACATATTCTGGACTGAACTGTTTATTTAACATATGATACCATGGTTTAAGTGGGCGCAAAGGGCCAGTTTAAGAAGAAGCCTCGAGGCAGGCAGGACAAAGGGGAATTCCAGGGCCCTGGGCAGGGCTTACCTGCTGCCATGAGGTGTTGTTGGTTCTCTGACCTCTCACATGGACACTGACAGAGAATTTACCAGAGAAGAGCTCTCAGAAGTCATATGACAAAAGAACAAATAAATTCAGATCTGGCCTTGTTGACCTATGAATCACCACATAGCCAGAAAGTCACAATGCAAGCGCCTTTCCCGAGAAGGTCCACCAATAACTGGGCGACTCCATGGCCCTTCTGCCCTGTTAAGAGAGACTGCGTCAGAAGTAATGACTGATGCTGAGAACTGCAGCTCCGGCTCCGATGAAACTCAGCAAAAGTAACCACAGACAACTCCTCTAAAACTTGCAACTGTTTGTAAATTGCTTTTAGGAGGCAGTTCATTCTTGTTTTCTTAATTTTAAATCTAGCTCTTGTGTCTCACAGAAATATTTGTAGTTTTTGCCTGTGACGTGAGAAAGAATTTCACACAAATCACTACTAAGAATCTTCATTTGTCTTCCTACACATTAATAAAAACTACAAATTTCTTTGTACTATGAGATGTTCTAGTAACTATCTGATTTTAGGTTTCACTTTTTAAAATAGCACTTGTACTACAATTATACTTTTATTGTCTGAATAGAACTAGACAATGATGAGATGGAAATGAAACCCAAATGGCAAAGACTGAAAACGGACCTGCTCTGACTGGATCCGTGCCCTCTAGAATTCTGGGAGATTACAATCGAAGTTTAAATGGGCTTGGCGAAGTTTCCTCCTATTCTACAAACAACTGACTGAAACTCAGGGAAAGTACACACATCCAATTTGATTCCCACCCACCCCCTTACTGCCTTTTCTCTCCTCCTTAAGATGTCAAACAATCACAGATCCATTTGGGTGTCTAAGAGGAGTTTTGGATGTTTGACAAAAGAGGCCAAGTGTGTGGCCACCACCAGGCCCCTGGGAGCCCCAGGGTATGGATATTTACATTAGGATGGAAGTGGCAGCCAGAGGAGAAGGGGTCCCAGGCCAGCCTTCTAGTGCTTCCAGCCTTCCCTACCTACATGCATGAAAACTGTGACTGTAAACCACGCAGTAGTGGGGAACAAAAAGAATACACCCGATGGAGAAACAAAGACCTTATACAAAAGATTAAAGGCCATGACTCTTACCTGGGCCAAAGCGAAAATGTACAGTCCCCAGTGAGGCGAGCATAGCACGAGGCAAGCTGTCAGGACACTCTTGAGGATTACTGACAGGCTCTCAGCAATCACCTACAAGACATGGGGAAGGCTTCACTTTACAAACATTATTAACAAATAAAAATGCAACAAATTTAAAACTAGATTTTAAACAAAAAATCCAGCATAGTGGCTTCACTGGGGATGGGGTAGGGCATATGGGTAGACACGATTTACCAGCAGTGTTCTCTTCTTGGGTTGGGTGGAAGGTTCATGAATCTATATTATCACGCTTTAAGATCTACACTTGTTACTTGTATTGTTATAGATTGAACTGTGTCCCTGAAAAATTGTGTTATAAATCCTAACCCCTATACATGTGGATATAATCCCATCTGGGAATAAGATTTTCTTTGTTGTGTTAATGAGGCTATATCAGTATAGGGTGTGTCTTAAGCCAATCACTTTTGAGATATAAAGGAGCATTTTACAGAAGCAAGCAAGGACAAACTGGGAAGACTGATGCAGCATGGAGCTCACCAAGGAACCAAAGGACAAAAGCTGAAAAGAGACAAGGACCTTCTCCCAGAGCCAAAAGACAGAGAAAGCCTTCCCCTAGAGCTGGTGCCCTGAATTCAGACTTCCAGCTCCTAACTGTGAGAAAAGGAGACCTGCTGGTCCAGTGGTTAAGCACTCAACTGCTAGGTTGGTAGTTCGAAGCCAACAGCTGAACCATGGGAGAAAAGACCTGGTGATCTGCTTCGGTAAAGATGTCTGCTAGGAAACCCAGTGGGTCAGTTCTACTCTGTCCTATAGGGTTGCTATGAGTTGGAATTGACTCGATGGTAAACAACAACAACTGTGAGAAAATAAATTTCTTTTTGTTAAAGCCACCCACTTGCGGTATTTCAGTTACAGCAGCACTAGATAACTAAGACATACTCTTTTGTAGGTATCAAATACTATATTTTAAAAGATGCAGAGAAAAGTTAGTATTAGTATCCAACTAAACAGGATCACTAGAAAAACCTGAAAAATTTTTACAGTCTTTCTAAATTCTTATCTAATTATCAATGAGTCGATTCCGACTCATAGTAACCCTATAGGACAGAGAAGAACTGCCCCATAGGGTTTCCAAGAAGCAGTTCGTGGATTCAAACTGCCAGTCTTTTGGTTAGCAGCCGAGCTCTTAACCACTGCGCCACCAGGGCTCCACTAATAGTATGTAGCAGAGGTAAACTTTAGCCCAGCCCATCTGACAAACTTCAAGTGAATGAACTGAACTAATTGTGTTACCTTTTTCCAAATATTCTTTTAGATGCAAGTCTGGAGAAATCATTCTCTTGTATAAAAGTATTTTAAAAAACCACTCCCTGCAGGGAAAGTATTAGCCTAAGAGACAGAAAGGGCCACATAAACCAGAACTTCATCAGCCTGAGACCAGAAGAACTAGATGGTGCCCATCTACCACCAATGAACATCCTGACAGGGAACACAACAGAGAGTCCCTGATGGAGCAGTAGAAGGATGGGATGCGGAACTCAAATTCTAGTAAGAAGACCAGACTTAATGGTCTGACTGAGACTGGAGGCGCCCCAGAAAGCACGGCCCCTGGACTCTCTATCAGCCCAGAACTAAAACAATTTCTGAGGCCAGCTCTTCAGACAGGGATTGGACTGGACTGTGGGACATAAAGTGATACTCATGAAGAGTGTGCCTCTTAGTCAAGTAGATACAAGAGACCAAAGGGGCAGCTTCTGTCCAGAGGTGAGAGGGGAAGGCAGAGAGAGTTAGGAGCTGGTTGAATGTTCATGGGGAATCAGCGGCGGAAAGGAGGAGTGTGCTGTCGCAGAATGGGGTGAGCAATTAGGGTCTCTTAACAATGTATGTTAAAAAAAAAAAAAAAATTGCGTATGGGCGACTAACTTGAAATGTAAACTCCATTTAATCACAATTAAAAAAAAAAAAACACTCCCTTACTCATCATGTTTCCCATTCACAGCAGAAGGCACAGACCTTGAGCTTGACAAACATATGTGCTTGTGCCAGGACCCAGAAGGGCTCTCCCAGAAGTTCCACCACTGCGGCGAGACCAAACAGCACCACTCCAGCTCCATAATAGGGGACAACATTAGGATCAGGCACTTCAAGCAAGCGTAACCAGACCCAGCCCAGGAACAAGGACCAAAACACACCCAGAGGGACTCTGGAAGAAGAAAAAAAAAGTTCTTAATCTGCTAAGTTTAAAATACACATTAGAATAATAACACTGAACAGAAAAGGAATATAAGCATAATAAAAATAGCTACCACTTATTAAGGCCCTTACTATATGCCAGGCACTGTGATTCACTATCTCACTGATACCTCACAATGATCCTCTACCATCGTGCCCATTTAAAAGATGAGGAAACAGAGGTTGATGGGCACTGGATAATTTAGCCAAGGTCATCAACAACCAGTCAAGGGCAGAAACAGGACCCAATCCCAACATGTCTAACCAAAAAGCCTATACTTCTACCCACTGTGTTATACTGGCTCAATAAGCAAAACTCCCAGGGAAAAATGCCTGGTGCCTGTACTTAGAATGACTGACAGACAGTATACAGCTGGCTGTTGCACTCCAAATGACCACAGTCCAGTGCATGATAGCCTTTCACATGTGCACCATAAAGCATGGAAACAAGACTAGGTGGTGGCAGTCATTCCTCTAATAAATGAACACCCACCAGCCCTTATGACAGCCATTTCCATGATGCAACATGGGGTTACGCAAGGGCAGCATTAGGAAGCAACCTCATCTGCCAGCCCTCCCTGCAGGGATCTAACTGCGGAAGAGCCATTGCATTTTTCAATTGACGTACTTGGTCTCCAAGAAAATTCTAAAAGGCTCAGAACTGAAATCAACCTAACAAAAGTGAAGAAAGATATAATGAAACTCCTAAAAGGTTTTCAGAAAATACAAAGCGGTTGTTAAAAGCTCAAAAGATACTACAGGAGGAAAAGACTAAGAATAAAAAAGTACAGCACTGGCCAAGGGGACCGAGAGTCGAGATCAGGAACACCAGAAATAACCTCCAAGAAGGGTAAACGGGGCTAGAAACCTGGTCCGGAAACCCCAACCCCAGAGCCTCCTCTCTGCTCCTGGCCATCCAGAGATAAAACAAGCCAAGAAGCTCCTTCAGCACAGATACTTTTCTCTTCCTGTCACAAGCCTAACTCCCAGAAAGCCACTGGAAAACTGAATCTGGAGTCAACTCAGCTTTTGGCAAATGTTGCTGTTTAACTTACAATTTCCTTTGTGAAACTCTCTCCTACTAAAGCAACTCACGTGAGCCACAGGAGGTTGAGGGTCTGGCTCCAGTCTCGCTGGGCGCCTCCACTTAGACAAGCTCTGCGGAAGGCCTCTCTGGCCAGGAAGATGGTGGTCGAGTAAAGCAATGTTAGCCTGAAAAGGAAATGCAGAAACCAACAAGGTCTCTAGTTTTTTCCTTGAAAGAACTTCTAGGATTTGGCTAGCGTCAGTGAGGAGAAAAAGTCTTGGTTATAGCCCGCTGGTGGCAATATGGAGAGCCGTGGACTCCTACAGAACTCCCTGTTATGGACTGAATTATGTCCCCCAAATATATGTGTTGTAAATCCTAACTTCCATGCCTGTGGTTATAATCCCATTTGCAAATGGGTTGTCTTTGTTATGTTAATGAGACAAGATTAGCATAGGCTATGTCTTGAGTCAATATTTTTTGAGATATAAAAGAGATTAAAACATGCAAGTGGGCAAACTGAGATGGGGGAAGAGAGATGCCAAGCCACATGAAGACAGTCCAGGAATAGAAGCTCAGAAGAGTCAAGGACCTTCCTCCAGAGCTGACAGAGAGAAAAAGCCTTTCCCGAGAGCCCTAGAGCCAGCACCCTTAATTCCGACTTCTAGCCTCCTAAACTGTGAGAAAATAAACTTCTGTATGTTAAAGACACCCACTTGTGGTATTTCTGTTATAACAGCACTAAATAACTAAGAAAATCGCTGACAAGGAGGTATGGGAAAGAGGTATGTGGATAGACCTCTCTAAATGGGCCAAAGAAGTGAAGATATTTGTGTCTCATGTGTGAATGCTCATCAAAGCGTGACCTCGGCAGAGGAGGATTTTAACAATCAAGTGGACAGGGTGAACCATTCTGTGGAAACCAGTCACCCTCTTTCCCCAGCCACTACTGTCATTGCCCAATGGGCTCCTGAACAAAGTGGCCATGGTGGCAGGGATAGAGGTTATGCATGGGCTCAGCAACATGGACTTCCACTCACCAAGGCTGACTTGGCTACAGCCACTGCTGAGTGCCCAATGTGCCAGCAGCAGAGACCAATACTGAGTCCCTGATATGGTACCAATCCTGCTGGCAGGTTGATTACATTGGACCACTTACCAGAAAGGTGGGGTGCTGTTCTAACAGATATCTAAAATGCAGAAGCGGTTTTGTAATTGGGTAATGGGTAGAGGCTGGAAGAGTTTTAAGATGCTTAACAGTAAAAACCTAGATTGCCTTGAAGAGACTGTTGGTAGAATTATGGACGTCAAATGCAATTCTGGTGAGGGTTCAAAAGGAAGTGAGGAGAGCTATAGAGAAAGTTTCTATCATCTTAGAGAATACATACGGTGCCAGCAACAGAACGTTGCTAGAAATGTGGATGGTAAATGTTCTTCTGGTGAGGCTTTAAAAGAAAATGATGAACACTGGAGGAAGGGCGATGCTTTTTTTGCAGTGGCAAAGAACTTGTCTGAATTATGTTCAGATGTTTGGTGGAAGGTAGAACTTGTAAGTGATGAACTTAGATATCTGGCTGAGGAGATTTCTAAGCAAGCTCTTAAAGGGGCCACGTGGTTTCTCCTTGCCACTTACAGTAAAATGCAAAAGGAAAGAGACGGACTTAAAAATAAACTGTGCAAAATTAAAACAAAAATTAAAGATTTGGATAATTCTGTTGTACAAACTAAGGACACATGTCCTAGAATGTTCATGTGGCTACACAATCTTTTGCTAAAGAAATTAAGCCTGTGACTGATGGATCTAACCAACTACCACAGCAGAAAACCCTGATGAGGTTTTCTTCAGCTTAGACTGAAGGGGACAGAGAAAGAACAAAAGGAAAGAATGCTGTCTGCCTCTTGGAATTCTACAGGCAGGAAAGAGGCCAAAGGAGCTCGTATGTGTAATGGAAATGTATACTCTGTGCCTGTTCAACCACTGTACTTTGTAAATAGATAACTTGTAGTCTAGATTTCACAGATGAAGAGGGATTTTGCCCCAGAGTGGAATACGCCTGAAGTCTTACCATATTTGATTTAGATGATTCAGGAGATGAGATTCTGGACTTGGAGTGTGTCTTAGTCATCTAGTGCTGCTATAACAAAAATACCACAAGTGGATGGCTTTAACAAAGACAAGTTTATTTCCTTACAATAAAGTAGGCTAAAAGTCCAAATTCAGGGTGTCAGCTCCAGGCGAAGGCTTTCTCTCTCTGTTGGCCTTCTCATCAATGTTCCCCCAGACTAGGAGCTTGTCCACGCAGGGACCCCGAGTCCAAAGGACATGCTCTGCTTCTGGCATGCTTTCTTGGTGGTATGAGGTCTCCATGTCTCTCTACTCACTTCTCTCTTTTATATCTCAAGAGATTGCCTCAGGACACAATCCAGTCTTGTAGATTTAGTCCCGCCTCACTAACACAACTGCGGCCCATCCTCCCTCATTAACATCATAGAGGCAGGATTTACAACATACAGGAAAATCACACAATACTGGGAATCATGGCCCAGCCAAACTGATACACACATTTTTGGGGGGGGCATAATTCAATCCATGACAGGGTGGATTTAAGACTTCTGGGATGATGTGATGGGGTGAATGTGTTTTGCATGTGGTAAGGACATGAATTCTGGGGACCAAAGGGTGGAATGTTATAGATTGAATTGTTTCCCCAAAATATGTGTTGTAAATCCCAACCTCTATGTCTGTAGCTATAATCCCATTTGCGAATGGGTTGTCTTTGTTATATTAGTGAGGCAGGATTAGTGTAGGGTGTGTCTTGAGTCAGGCTCTCTTGAGATATAAGAGATTAAAACAAGCAAGTGGGCAAGCAGAGATGGTGGAAGAGAGATGCCAAGCCACATGAAGACTGCCCAGGAGCAGAAGCTCAGAAGAGACAAGGACCTTCCACCAGAGCTGACAGAAAGAGAAAGCCTTCCCCTAGAGCCGGCACCCTGAATTCTGCTTCTAGCCTCCTAAACCATGAGAAAATAAATTTCTGCTTGTTAAAGCCACCCATTTGTGGTATTTCTGTTATAGCAGTGCTAGACAACTAAGACACTCCCCACTGGTCTAATTTAGGTGAACAGTAGAGTTAGGAACCAAACAAGGGACACCTGAGTGTGTGTGCCTATAGTGAGTGATGCCCAGGACTAAAACTGCTACAGTGGCCCCCCAAAACCTGCAAGTTTCGTGGCTTTAGGCAGTGGTGGCTCTGATCATGAGGAGAGTAGGACAAAACCACGGCCCCACACAGCAGGGGGAGCTTTTGGTCATACCAGTACTGGTGACCCGATGGCCCCTGTAAGAGAAGCTGAGTCTCTGCCAAGTGGAGGCTCTAGCCGAGAGAATCTTAAGACAGGCAATCAGTCTGGCAACATTCCAGAGGCTGCAACCCAGAGTGGCAAGGCTTGCCTGGGTACCTCCTAGGTGGAAAGCACCAAGGTAGACTTTCCCGCCCCTCAGCAAGGAGTAACTAAGGTTTGCCTTCCTCAACAGGCAGCAGCCCAGGTAAGAATGGCCCAGGGCTAAGGTCTCTGCAGTTACCCAAGGGTCATCTTGCTACACAGTGCTTTTGCCCAACACTGCAAATGAGGAGATCTTAAGCAGATGAGGGTAGGCCAGACAAGGCTGTCAAAGCAGAGACCTACAACTGGGGCAAGGCTGGATGGGGAGAGCCCAAACTGCTTTAAAATCTGAGTTCCTAAGAGGATTTGGCCCTCTTCCTTCCTGCTTTTAAAACACTATTTCTCAAAATATGGTCCATGCTTCAAAATTACCTGAGGAGCTTGTCAAAATGCAGACTCCTAAACCTCTCCTGAGCCCGACCTAGTGCACAGCACCCCATATGATTCTTCTGCTCACCGAAGTTTGAGAACTGCCACTGAGAACAGAACCAAGGGTGTATTGCTGTAAGTGCTAGACGTGAAATCTGTCTGGAACACATTGTCTTGTTTATCAGGACATGAAGACACACCTGAGAAGCTGAGCTATTCCGAGCACCCTCATCATTTCATATACTTTTGTGTCATTTATGAATACAAAATATGTGTGGGTGTCCTTGAGCAGAAAAGAGGAGACTAGAGGAGCCAAGCTGAGTCTGAAAGACAAAGCAAGTCAGCTTTCTAGGAGTCACCAAGAAACTACCAGCAAGAACCCCAGCTCTCATCCTGGTTACAGCATCCCAATCATGGAATCGCTGAGGAGGGAGGAAGGTGGCTGCTCCAGCCCTGCAATTACGCAGCACATCCTCACGAACTATAGAACTCCTGCTTCCTTTGCTGACAGCAGGACAAGAACACAGGATTATACCTGAGACGGGGTTTGCAATGAATTACTCCCACTCGTCTCCTGAGTTCCAAGAGCAGGCAAACCAGAACAGCTGGCAGAAAAATGTGCAGTTGGGAGGCTGCTAATGGAAAACACTCCACCGGCCCATTAAAAGCACCATCACCCCGTCATCTCCCCACCCGAGCACTCTCCTCCTCAGCCCACTGCCAAAACACTCCGCTTCTGGTCAACATGCATGCTTCCAAAATTCGAGGCAGAGGGTTTAAAGTAAACCTGACTAGGGATGGGAGTTGTGGACAGGGCCAGGGTACATCCCTCTTACCTTACATTCACTATACCAACAATTTCCTTGGACAGGAAGCGAAGAATAAATGCATTTAAGACAAAGGTGATCAGTCGGAACACCACCTACAGAAAAAGAACAAACGTGTAAGATCAAGCTATGCTGAAACGTTTACCTCGCTGAGATGAGAACAACGCGGCCGCTCTCCCTAACGTGATATCATGACACAAGCTAGCTTTACTCCCATGGCTCTCTCTAAAATGATCAGCCTGTCTGCTTTTCTTCTGAAATTTCATTCCCTGGGGGCTCTCAGTACTCCTGAGTACCCAGGAAGGCACTTGGAAGTCTCTGTAATTTACTGATGAGAAGAGGGAGACCCCCAGAGATTCAGTGAATTTCTTCAGGTTGGAAGTAGGCACTCCAGGAGGCAGAAAGAGAATTCTAGTTAGTGGTTCCCACTGCCCCTCCCTCTAGCTGAAAGCCACCAGCCTGTGTAGCAATAGCACACACTCAGCAAGCGGGAGCCTGCAGGGTATAGCAGACTCACTAGGAATCCCGGGGTCTAATTCCCCTTTCTTCTCTGCCTGGTAGTATCCAGGGATTACAATAATGACGTTTAATCTCTTTGAACTTCAGGTTTCTCAATTAGAAAATAGAAAAGGCTGTGTTTATTTATTGAATATTTGCCACTTTCCGGAGAGGAGTTGAAATACCTTTTAAACAACAACTGCAACAATAAAAGTAATAAAATATAAAGGGAGAATCTAACTACTGCCATTTGCAGGGGACACATCCTGAGACTTTAAAAACTTGTCAATTCAAGAAAACCACTTGAGCAAGCAGCCATGTAAGATACAATTGGTCTCTTCCTGCCCAGGGCAAAGAAGAGTGAAGAAAACAATTAGTCCAAATGACTAATGGACCATGTGAACCACAGCCTCCACTAGCCTGAGACCATAAGAACCAGATGGTGCCCAGCTACCCCTACCCACCACTCTGACCGAGACCACAATAGTAGGTCATGGACAGAGTGGGAGAGAAATGTAGAACAAAATTCAAAGTCATAAATAAGAGCCGACTTACTGGTCTGATAGAGGCTGGTGGGATCCCCCAGACTATGGCCCTTAGACACCCTTCAAACTTGGAACTGAAATCACTCCCGGAGATTACATTTATAGCCATACAACAGGCCTATAAAGTGAACAATAACACCAGTAAGGAACATACACCTCAGAACAATCAACTGTACGAGACCTAAAGGGCAGCATCTGCCCAAAAGCAAAGCTCAGAAGGACGGTAGGGGCAGGAAGGCTGGGTCAATGGACACGGGGAACCCAGGGAGGAAGAGGGGGGAGTGCTGACACATTCAGGGGTTTGCAACCAGTGTCCTGGAACAAGCTGTGTATAAATCATTGAATGGGAAACTAACTTGCTCTGTAAACGTTCACCTAAATAATAAAATGTTTAAAATAAATAAATAAGAATTAAAAAGAAAACCACCTGAGCAAAGAATTCTCCCCATGAGACCTAGAGAACCTCACGGATGTAATCATATGGGCTGCTAAATGAGGCTGCTGGCTGGGTGCAGCCTCACTCACTAAGAGACACCCCCGGTGCGTCCCAGAAGCACCACGGGTGTAATTCAAGTGCCTGCCAGAGGAAATGACAAATCACTCCGTGTCAAGCACTCTCAGGGTTACCCACGAACAGCTACAATCTGGAAAACTGCAAGTTTGCCAAGAAGCCACTATAGTCTGAAAATCTCCAGGGAAAGGTATGACCAAGAAGGGAGGGTGCATGACACTGTCCCTGAATTGTCACTGAGTGGCAAGTTCTTCAAAGCTAAGATGTCACAATCTTAACCTATTTAGGTCCAAGGTGACCTTCTGAGAGTCCAATGAAAGCTCTGTAGCCTCTCCTTAGAAACATCCACGTATATTCACACACACCAAATTCTGCACTCAGTTCTAGAGGACTGAAGTCAATTCATGGAGCTCTTAATGGAGAAAGCGCTCAGCTGAGTATTGCCTCACTCTTTAGCTATAATTTATTCCATTATCTTCCAATTTTTATAGGTCTCAGTTCCCTCCTCTATCAAATAGGCTACTTATCTCACAGCGTTGGTAACAAGGAGCGAATGAGATGGTACAGGTGAAAGCATTTTTGAAAAATGCATACAGATGAAAGGCATTCACACTTTTACTGTGGTTGGCACAGAGTTAAGGCAAAGAATAAGCTCTGAAATTACTGCAGAATAAAATGTAATTGCAAAGCTACCTCAAGTGTCTGTATCACAATTTAGAAAGCCTGCAGGGCTGAGCTAAAACACTCAAGAAAGCCAAAGATTATGGCTATTAAAAAAGCAAAACAAAACCACATACACACACTTATGTTAACCTCAAAGCCAAAGTTACCACTGTCTAAGAAACAACGTCCCAGGCTATATCCGTATCTCCTAACTGGTTTGAATAAAGGTTTGAGCTAATGAAACTCTGAGGTCACTCATGCTACCTAGTGTTTGTTTGCTCCACACAGAGGCACTTACAAGCAACACAGTCTTCATTTACTTTTGTAAAGGACTTCACAGTTTAAAAAAAGCTCTTTCACATCTTTTAATTATTTGACCTTGCGGGTAGGCCATCTGATTCCTAGTTCAATGTGCTTTCTACTACATTTATTTTCCTTCTGTGAAACCATTCAGGGTAGCAAGGTATCATCAAAGGTTGAACAATCAACATTATGGATAAAGCATTGAACACAAGCAGTTATTTATGTTATGAAATAGAAAAAAAAACTAGGTAAACTTAGGGTTAGATATAAATATGTATCATGATAAGAATAGCTAACATTATTAAAGCACTCTTAATTAGGCACTTCCACCACCTGTCTGTCAGTTTGTCATGCTGTGGTGCCTTGCATGTTGCTGTGATGCTGGAAGCTATGCCACTGGTATTTCAAGTACAGCAGGGTCACCCATGGTGGACAGGTTTCAGCAGGGCTTCCAGACTAAGACAGACTAGGAACAGAGGCCTGGTGATCTACTTCCAAAAAGTAGCCAGTGAAAACCTTATGGCTCACAACAGACATTGTCTGACTCGCTTGCTTTGAACACGTCACGAGGGATCAACTGCTAGAGGAGGACATCATGTTTGGCGAAGCAGAGGGCCAACAAGGGCGTGGAAGAGCCTCCACGAGGTGGACTGGCACAGTAGCCACAATGACGGACTCAGATATGCCTGCGACTGAGGATGACACAGGACCAGGCAAAATTTCACTCTGCTGTACGTAAGGTTGCCATGAGGCAGAGTCAATTCGATGGCAGCTAACAACAATTAAGCAATTACGAATGCTAGGCACTCTTCTACATGCTTTACTTGTCGATTATCGCATTTCATCCCTATACTATTTAAAAAAAATTATTAACCTAATAAAAATAGTTCACATTTATTAAGTCCCTGGGTGGGCAAATGGTTAAGTACTAGACTACTAGTCAAAAGGTTGGTGGTTCGAACCCACGCAGAGACACCTCGGAAGACAGACCTGGATGTCTGCTTCTAAAAGGTCACAGCCTTGAAAACCCTACAGAGCACAGTTCCACACTGCACACATGGGGTTGCCATGAGTCAGAAATGACTTGATGGCAACTAACAACAACAACATTCATTAAGTACTTGTTATGTCCCAGGAAGGAGCCTTGGTGATGCAATGACTAAGCAACTGGCTGCTAACCAAAAAGTCAGCGGTTTCTCCAAAGGAGAAAAGACCTGGCAATCTAATCCTATAAAGATTACTGCCTAGGAAACTCTATGGAGGCAGTTCTACTCTGTCATATGGGGCCAATGAGTCAGAACTGACTGGACAACACACAACAACAACGTGCCAGGCACTTAACAGATATGATTACGGGTCAAAGCCCTGTGAGAAATTTAATCTCCTCTTAGAAAACAAGGGCAGTGTAGGCATTGCATAGCAACCAAATCCCTTGCCCGACAGATTTTGTGCAGAGTCAGAAACAGTGGTGCCCCACTCAAACATGGCAGCCGACCACATCGCTTTGAATGTGTGTTGCTCTCCTCAGTCCTGGCAATAATCCAGTCTCATGCATCAGGCTCCTGAAAGGGCTCACGGCACCTCTTCCAAGTCTCCCACTCCAGGCTTTGACCCATAATTTTTCTCATTCCAGTTATGGTTCTGGATCACCCAAATTTTAAAAATTCAGGTCTGTTCTGATTTCGCTTCGTCAGCTGTTACTGAACCAGTTCAAACATGTTCAAAACTCTGATTTAATCCTCCTAATGACCCTATGAGGCTGAATTATAGTTCTCACTTAAGATGAGGAAACTAACGGCAAGAGAAGTGATTTTCCTAAGGGCAGGCATTTAGCAAGTGGTAAGGCCCAAACTTGAACCCAAGTCTGGCTGGTTCTTTCTCCTAACCTCCATGGGAAACACTGCCTGTCTAAGATAAGGGGGAGGGGAATTCAAGACTTGTGGTGGAGAAAGTTTGAAAGAGTCAAGAATGGGCCATAGAGAAATTAAGTCCCCTGACTTAGAATGACCAGCTTCTAGAGTTGAATCTTTAGATACCATTTGGTCCAACTGGCATATACCATATCCTCTGACAGATGAGAAAAATTAGGGTCAAAAAGGGGAAGTGACTTGTCCAAAAGGAAGATGCAGCCAGCTACTTTAACAGTGTTAAATGCATTTATTTGAATTATCTTAATCAATCCTCACAACCTTATGAGCTAGATACTGTTATTACACCCGTTTTACCAGTGAGGAACTGAGGCTAGCGGATGACGTCGCTTGTCCTGAGTCACCGGTGCAGCAAGCGCATGGTAGAACCAGGATTCCAATCCAGGCTTGCCTGAGCCCAGGTCCTATTGTCTCTCTGAACTCAGTGGGAGTCAGACAGTTTGCGGAAGGTGTTTTGTGGGGCAGGAGTGGGGCATGGAGAAAATGAACCTCTTGTCTTAGAAACAGCAGATTCTAGAGCAGGAAATGCTCCCCTGATACCTGATCTCTCTTTTAGTGCCATATGGGAAAAATAATCCTCAGAAAACGGCTTGTTTGCAGTCTCCCAGCCAGACCTGTGAACACAGATTCCCAACTCCGGCGCCCAGACGCCCCCTCACCACCGCCACCAACTCCTGTCGAACCCTCCGTAGCGGGGTCCACGTCAAGATGTTTGGCCCAGAGCGGGCTCTCAAAGGCCCCAGGGCCACCTCCCCGCGAATCACAGCAGCAGAACAGGCTGGGAGCCGGCCGGGAAGAGAGTACCTGCATGAGGAGACCGGAGGAGGCCAGCCGGGCCGCCTGGCCCAGCACCTCCTGGCTGCCCATCGTCTCGGCACCGGGCTGTCACCCGGAAACGCCGCCGGCTTTGTCGCGGGAAGAGAGCGTCACGGAGTGACACGCTCGCTGATTGGTGACCTTGAGACTTTGGGGGCGGGGCGCGATAAGTTCTGGCCCTTTAAATGGGCCGGGTTCTGGTACGTCAATGCACCTGCGCCAGAGTTTCTGCAGTCTTTCCGTCTGAACTTCGTGCTTTCTGTGCATATCCCTCAGTCCTCCCCTGCCCCAAATAAGTAACTGTGACTAGCATTAATAGAACCCCTCCCCTGAGGCGCTCAGCCCACCAACCAAGAAGCACTAACTTACCGGTCTTCATCTGCCAAAAAGGGAACAAATCCTTACTTGTCTTGTTAATAAGATTTTTGCCATGTGGTCTTCTCTTACAAAACCGCAGCCACAGCCCCCTGAGTTAAGCTGGACAGGATTTGTCCCCACGTTACAGAGGAAGAACTGAAAACCAGAAGTTGAATATAACGTTTTAACGTGTGATCTCGTGTAATCTTTCCTAAAGCACTGTGAATTGGACCCTGTTGTGAGAGATGAGTAAGGTAAGACACAGAGATGTGAAGTGACTTGTTCAATCTAGCCAGGTGCAGTGGACTCCAGGCTTCTGATCCTAAACTCGCAGCTCTTTCCTGCATGTTACCAGTTGTGAGCATAGAGTGAAAGAATGCACTGAAAGTGTTTTGTTAAGATAAAAAGTATCCAATGTAAGTAGTCAGCTGTTGTTTTGTTAGTGTACCTATTATCAAGTGTGCAGGCCATAGGAAACCCAGTCTTTCCCAATCCCTTTTAGACCTTCCATGATTTGATTTCAACCACCTTTTCCAGCACACTCTAGGCTCTAGCCATTTGGGCCCTTTACCATTTCCCAAACAAGCCCTGTGCTACTGGCCTTTGCTCCTGCAGCCCTCTCTGCCCAATGTGTCTTCCCTGACAGCGCACCCCACCCTCCCAGGCCCCACTGTCGTGACTTTCCTGAGTATCCCATAGTCGGCACCCACCCCAAAGCACTTTTTTACCCTTTGATAGCTTTCAGCAGAGTCTGCTTTGCCGTGAATGTATGTCTCTGTCTAAGCAGCCCCTGGGCTCCAAGAAGGCAGGAGCGCAGCCCAGCTAGCTTGTCTCTTGCAGCAGTGGCAGAGAACATTCCTAGGACTCTCATCAATGTCTCCTGACCCATTAGTGCTGCTGCTGCTGCTGCAGGAAGCAGACTGGGCTCGAGGCCTGTGCATTCAACCTTAAAAAGTGAGCCAAGCTCTACCTTAGCGTAGAGGCTGAGAATGTGAGCTTTTTTGTTGTTTGTTTTTTAAGTTGTGGTGAAAACATACACCAATTCAACAGCTTCTACGTGTACAATTCAGTGACATTGATTACATTCTTCAAGATGTACAACCGTTCTCACTATCCTTTTCCAAATCATACCACTGCTAGTAACGTAAACTCACTGCCCCCAAGCCAAAACTCCCCCTTTTCCCTCTCCCACCCCTGATAACCGCTAATAATTTGTCATTTCTATATATTTGCACATTTCATATAATTGAGATCATACAATATTTGTCCTTTTGCAAGTGACAAATTTCATTCAACATCACGTCTTCAAGGTTCATTTATGTCATAGTATGCATCAGGACTTCATTTTTCTTTATGGCTGAGTAATATTCCATTGTGTATATATAGCACATTTTGTTTATCCATTCGTCTGTTGATTGATATTTTGGTGTTTCTACCTTTCGGCTCTTGTGAAAAGTGCTACAATGAACATTGCGTACAGGTTTCTGTTTGCGTTCCTGCTTTCACGTCTTCTGAGGATATACCTAGGATTGGAATTGCTGGGTCATATGGTGGTTCTGTGTTAGAATGTGAGCTTTTAACTATCAGATAGATCTGGACTTGAATCCTCATTCTGCCACTGACTAGCTGGGAGATCTCAGTTTGTTTATTTATTTAATGGGATATTATCTACCCCGTAAGGGTAATCATAAAGACTAAAGCAGACAAAAGTCTTGCCCTCAAGTAGATTAAATTCTATTGGAAGGTAGATTAAAAAATAGAACTCTAATAAGCAAATAATGAAGTTTCACATAAGGATAAGTGCTATGAAAGAATGAAACTGGGTAAGGCAATGGAGGCTTTTGGAGGGAAAGGAGAGATGCTATTCTGGAAGGCAGAACAAGCTGGGTGCCCACCTGGGGGACGAGGATGCCTGAGGAGGAGAGCAAAGCACTGGAGGGCCATGGCCTAGTGATTGGAGTGCCCAAAGCCTTGACCTGGGCAGCCGGTCTACCCCCAGGCTGGTAGCAAGGTGGGTTCCTATTCTGTTTATACCCAGTTAAGCAGGAGCCTCCTCCACAGCTCACCCCTGTAGCAAAACCAGCCAAGAGTTCTTCATGTCCACACACTCGTAAGCCTGGGCATCCAGGCAGGCAGGTCTGGGAGGGCAAGGGGATCATTTCCCTGGGGGCAAAGAAGCCAAAAGGAAGAGCTCTCAGCTAAGTCCAAAAGGCAGAGCCTCCCAGGAGTCCAGGGTACTGACTCTGAGAGGCTCCCTAGTGAGGAGGCAGGGGCCTTTTTCTCTCATTCTGGGAGTTAAGACTTAGCAGGGAGGGACTGAGTGGCCACTTTGTACCCAGAGCCATGCTGGGTGCTGGGGTGGGTGGAGGAGAAGGACCTGTGATGAGAGTCAATGAGTAGTGATCTCTGGTTCTGTGTCAGACACTCATCTGAGTGCTCTACATGCATGTATTAACTCCTCCATCCTTATAACAACCTGTGAGGTAGAGGTAGGCATTACAGACGAGGAAACAGAGGCGTTAAGCAACTTGTTCAAGGCCACACAGCTAGGGAGTGGTCAAGCTGGTATTTGAACACATGTCTTCCTGACTCCATATGCTTAAAGGGCAATGCCCCTGCCCTTAAAAAGTTTCTGGTTCCATGGTGCCCAGCTACCATTACTGAACATTTCAGTCAAAGATTCTATAGAAAAATCCTGATCAAAAGAGGGAAAATGCAAAACAGAATTTCAAATTCTCATGGACTCCAGGCTTTCTGGAGCCATGGAGGCTGGAGGAACCCCTGAAACTATTACCCTGAGATCATCTTTAAACCTTAAACCAAAAATATTCCCTGAAGTATTATTAAAACCAAACAATAGTTTAGTTTAACTAGTAAAAAATGTCTGCCTTCAGTGTTATGCTCTTTTAAGAACTATCTGTATGGGATCAGCATGACAACAGCAACTCTGAAAGATTAGATCAGAACCTTAGGGGGCAATGAGTTTATGTTAATGAGGGCAGAACAACTCAGAAAAGGAGGGTGAGAATTGTTGCACAACTCGAAGAATGTAATCAATGCCATTGAATTGTGCGCGTAGAAATGATTGAATTGGTGTATGTTTTGCTGTGTACATTCTCAGCAACATCGACAACAAACATAAATAAAATTTAAAAACAAAAAAAAAGTTTCTGGTTCTGATGGAGACCTAAGACATATGTAAACCACAGAGACCTATATGGCATTGAGAGGTGGATTCTGGGAGGCCTGGAGTGGTTGAGCTGCAGTGGGTTGAGAGGCAGCCCCTCCTCGGAGCTGGGCCTCTCCAAAGACGTTGACCCTGTTAGAGGTCTTGGCATTAACGGCCTAGCACACTCTGTGGGCTTTGTGTGGAAGACTCGGGTCAGGGCTGGTGGGCACTGGGGACATGAAGGAAATTGTGTCAAAAGAGAGGATGAGGAGGGAGACCAAGTCTCATTCTCAGTGTAACTTCCTGAGCCCCTCACTGACCACCCTGTCTGAGGCAGGCTTCTGCTGTTTTTCACAGTCACACCCACGTTGTTTTCTTCCTGGCACACACCACTACATGCCATTTTCTAAGTGTTTTGACTGTTTACTTGTTTGGCGTCTCTCTGTAGACAGAGTTCTGTCTATTTAGATCAGGGGTCAGCAAGCTGTGACCTGCTGGCTCTGTTTTTGTACAGTCTGCAAGCTAAGAATAGTTTTAACATTTTTAAATGGTTGAAAAAAAATCAAAAGTAAAAGAATATTTTGTGACACGTTATATGAAATTCAAATTCCAGTGTCCATAAAGTTTTATCTGAACACAGCCACACCCATTTGTTTGTATATTGCCCATAGCTAGTTTCTTGCCACAGCAACAGAGTAATTTGGCCTGCAAAGCTGAAAATATTTACTATCTGGTCCTTTAAAAAAAAAGTCTGCCAATCCCTGGTGATCACCGTTGTAGCCCAGCACCTGGCACGGAGCGCGCATTTCGATATTGAGTAAACAAATGAATGGTGAAGGACTAGGAAAGGAAAGAGTTCTTTCCTGGGGGGTCACCTGGTTTGGGGAACACGTGGCCCTTAGAAAATACCAGGCTGTAATTTATGGTCCTCAAAGGAGCTATCCCCCAGGCCTCCACCCTGTCTTCTTCTGCTCACTGTGCCAGGTGGCTCCCTGCCAGGAAAAGCTGACCTGTGCCAGCTATTTTATTACAAAGCTGGAGGGAACTCCCAAGGCTAGTGCCAGAGCACTTAGGCTCCCAGGGCAGCAGGGCAGGGAAGGAGGCTGCCAGCGGGCAGGGAGACAGGGTAAAGGCTATGACAAGCAGGGCCAGGGACCTCAGCTGGGTGGCATGGGTAGAGGCGGAAGAGTTGGGCATGCCCCCACACACCAGCTGGACATGGCCCACACACTAGGTGGCAGGATGTCTTGAGTGAGGTAGCTTCCTGTTACCCGGAGGACCTCCATCAGGGTCACTTCTGGCAGTAGGACCTCAAGCTTCTGTTCCTCAGGCACCCCTGGACGTGAGAACACAGCTGTGATACTATTAGCCCACATTTGTTGAGCCCATACCACGTGCCAGGCACTGTGCTGGGTGCTTAAGTTTCATAATCTCTTTTAACTCCCACATCGACCCACCAGATGGGCAGCGTTATTACCCCCTTTTGCAGACCAGGAAACTGAGGCTCGGAGAGGTTAAGGGACTTGCCTAACAGCTAGTGAATGGTGGAACCAGAATTTGAATCTAGGCAGTGTGGTTCTAAAACTCTTAAACCAAACCATTTGCCATCAAGTTGATTGTGACTCATGGTGACCTCATGTGCATCAGAGTAGAACTGCACTCCATAGGGTTTTCAATGGCTGTGACCTTTTGGAAGTAGATCGCCAGGGCTTTCTTCCAAGGTGCCTCTGGATAGATTTGAACTGCCAACCTTTCTGTTAGTAGGTGAGCTCTTAACCATTTGTGCCACCCAGGAACTCTTCTAAAATCCTAATCAAAGACTAAACCAGAGTGTTTATTGTTAATGCTGTTTCCCAGGCTCCAGCACAGCAGTTCTGATTCAGGAAGGCTAGGGTGGGCTCAGGAATCTGCATTAACCAGCACCCTGATTACATCCTCTGATACAGTGGACCAAGCTGTGAGAAGCCCTGCCTGAGGGTGAATCTTCAGCACCTTGGAGAAGCTGCCTCCTTTGGTGGGCTAGAAGTGTGCCTGGTTATATGCCTAAATCAGGCAAAGCAGGTCCTGAGATCTGCCGCCAGGCTTATCCAGCCTGGAGGGGTCTTGCTCTCAGGATTGGGCCCAGGGCCTAGTGGTCGGGGCAGCAGGGACTGGTGGCGGTGCCTGTGTGAGGGCCTTGGGGAATTCTGTGCTAAGAAGGGTGTACAAGGCAGCCTGTGGTCCTGGGTCTGCATACGTGTCGGTGCTTAGCAACCACAGGGCCCCGGTCTTACCGAGCTCCTCTGGGCCTTGATTTGTGCAGAGGGAAGAGCATTGCCTGTGATACCGAAACATCAGCATGGTTTGTTTCAATTCAGCCTCTGTTTCCAGAGCCACTGCTCCAGGCTGGGCACTGGAAGGAACACAAAAAGCCACAATCTCTGCCCTCCCAGAGCTCAGGTTTCCTTCCAAAGAGAACACAAGAGTGACACCAGGCAAGCTGAGGTGGTAAGAACAGGAAGGGGAACTCAGGAGGGGACAGGTCATACAGAATGAGGTCTTTTGTGTCCAGCTTCTTTGACTGAGAATCAAGTTTTCATGGTTCATTCATGTTGCAGCGTGTATCAGTACTTCATTCCCTTTTATGGCTGCATATTACCCCATAGTATGGATACACCATATTTTGTTTATCCATTCATCCGCTGATGGACATTTGGGTTGGTTCTGCTTTTTGGCTATTATGAGTAATACGGCTGCAAACATTTGTGTAGAAGTTTTTGTGTGGACAGGTGTTCTCATTTCTTTGGGGGTATATACCTAGGGGAGGAATTGCTGGGTCATACGGTAACTCTATGTGTAACCTTTTGAGGAACTTCTGGATTGTTTTCCAAAGCAGCTGTACCATTTTGCATTCCTACCAACAGTGCCTGAGGGTTCCGGTTTCTCCACATCCTCACCAGGACTTGTTATTTTCCATCTGTTTGATTATTGCCGTACTAGTGGGTGTGAAGTGGTGTCTCTCTGGGGTTTTGATTTACATTTCCTTAGTCACTAATGTTGTTGAACATCTTTTTGTTTGTTTATTAGTCACATATAGATCTTCTTTGGAAAAAATGTCTACACATACCCTTTGTCCATTTTTTAATTCTTTTGATTTTAGCCAACGTTTACCGAGCACCTACCATGTGCTGGACATACTGGATGGTGGGGGGCACACAAAGCTGAGGGGCTCTGCTTGAGGTCTGAAGGCTTGCCCTGCTCTGTCTCCCAGGGCTCTCCACCAGAACATGCGTGTGAAGGAAGAGACACTGCTCCGAAAGGGGAGGCACAGATAGTTTCAGAGGTGCTGTCTGTGCATTCCATCCTCCAAGAGGCCTGCCCTGCCATATCAGACACCAGTGTGATCAATACCTGGCCACCAGAGGCTGACCAGGAGTGGCAGCCATGGGCCACCAACAGGACAGGCACCCCCAACAGGGCAGGCACCCCCTAGGTATGCACCCATGGGGTGTCCGACCTTAAACCTGCTACCACCCAGCCAGGGCCAGCTACACAGCCCCTAGTCATCCTCGGGCAGCTCTGCAGGGTGGGTGCTGGACACAGCTAAGACTCTCGGGGTCTGGGCAACAGGAAGACGGAAGGACCCTGCTCTGTACCCACAGCTGTGTGCCTATGCACAACCCTTGACCTCTCTGAGCCTCAATTTTCTTATCTGTGAAATAGGAGAATAATGGCACCTCTCAAGATGGTTATGAAGCTGAAATGATGTGATACCTGAGGACTTCGTACAGATTGAAGCGGAGGAAATGATCACTGATATATCCATGTGCACTGTATTTTGTCACCTGCAAACTGAGAGAGATAGGGTGATCTATAAGGGCCCTTCTCCCTTGTAGAAAAGAGGGGCAAGAAGGAGCCAGCAGTACCCTTAGGTTAGATGGAAGGAGCCTCTGGAGGAGAAGCCACACTGAGTTCAGGGTTAAAAAAAAAAAAAAGTTGCCATCGAGTCTATTCCAACTCATGGTGACCCCATGTATTTCAAAGCAGAACTGCACTCCATAGGAGTTTCAAGACTGTGACCTTTCAGAAGCAGATTGCCAGGCCTTTCTTCCAAGGTGCCTCTGGGTGGGTTTGAACTGCCATCCTTTTGGTTAGTAGTGGAGCGCTTAATCATTTGTGCTATCCAGGGACTCCAGTCAGGGTTACTGACTCAGGCCTCAAAAGTATTTCAGAGGCACAGGCCTGGGCCAGGTAACCAGACCACCCTGGGGAGCCCTTCTGCCTCTGTGGCTCCCTGCTGTCCATCCTGGCTTCACCTCAGCCCTTCCAGCCACGCCACTAGCAGCCAGGAGCCAGTGTGCTGATCTGCCAAGCTCATGGTCGAAGGGAAACATGTTTCCAGATAGAGTGAAAATAGATCCTTCTCCAAATATGCTCATCATGGCTAAGAAAAATAAATAGAACCAAGAGGGAAAGGGAACAGGAACAGTCATCAGATGAGGCCAGGCCCGGGGAGCCCTGGAGGGGGAAGCTGTGGGATGGCAGGGCTTGGACTTATGCAACAAAGGGTGAGTGTGAACGTGTGTGTGAGTGTAAGTGTGTGCACACGAGTGGATGAGTGTGTGTATATGAGTATGTGCATGACTGCATGAGTGGTATACGTGACAATAAATGTATGTGTATAATGTGTACTACTGTTTCATGAGAAACTATTTGTTCTGTAAGCCTTCACCTGAAGTACAATAAAATATAAAAAATAAAATAAATGTATGTGTATATGAGTGTGGATGTGCATGTGTGTGTGAGTGTGGATGTGAGTAAGTTGTGTGTGCATATGTGACAGTGTATGTTTGCAAGCTGAGTGTGAGCATGTGTATGAGAGACTGTAAGTATGAGAGTATGTGAGCATGTGCAAGTGTGAATGTGTGTGAGTGCATAAGCATGTGTGCGTGTGAATAACTGCATGCTTGTGAATACGTGTGAGCTTGTGTAGATACAAGTGAGTGTGTATGTGACCGTGTGTACAAATGAGTGTGTGAGCATGTGAACATGTATAAATGCAAATGTGTGTGACTGTGTGTCCATGCAAGTGTGTATGTGGGCATGTGTGTGTATGTGAGAGCAAGTATGTGTGAAAGCATGTGTGCAAGCACATGTGATCATGTGTCCACCTGTGTTGTGTGGTAAGCGTGTATGTGTGAGTGTATGCATGCAGGTGTAAAAGTGTACATTTGCAGGCTGCATATGTGCATGCATGTGTGAGCATGTGTGTGTACTCCTGTGTGTGGTATGATGAATGTATGTACGTGCCCCGAGTCACATGCCATGGGAGGCGGCCCCAAGCAAAGGTAGTCGCTCATGGCCCAGACACAGCCAATCTGAGCACATATTTCAAAACAGACCCAGCTGCATTTGTCATGGGGACTTCCTGCTACCTGGTGGCCAAGGCTACTTCCTAGAGTCATGGAATCCCTTGGAGACATGGAATGTCAGAGCCTAAAGGGGTCTGGGAGCCGATCTCCCAAAGGCCCCATGGTACAAATGGGGAGACTGAGGCCCAGGTCACACAGCTGCTCAGGACAGGGCCAGGCCTGGAACTCGGGCCTCCTGCATCTTGATCCAGTGTTCTTCTCAGGCCTCCCACGAAGATACACCTTCTGCTTCCCTGGTCATTCATTCAATCATTCATTCATTCAACAAATACTTACTGAGTAAATATTAAGTGCTAGATACCAGCTGTAAGATACAAAGGGGTTGGCAACCAGTGTCACAAAACAATTTGTATATTGTTTAATGAGAAACTAATTTGCTCTGTAAACTTTCACCTAAACCAAACCCATTGCTGTCGAGTAGATTCCAACTCCTAGCGACCCTGTAGGACAGAGTAGAACTGCCACGTAGAGTTTCCAAGGAGCACCTAGTGGATTCAAACTGCTGACCTTTTGGTTAGCAGCTGTAGCTCTTAACCACTGTGCCACCAGGTTTCACTGAAAGCACACTTAAAAAATATATATATATACAAATATATATACAGACAAGGACTCTGACTCAAGGAACTTTCCTCCTGGTGCAGGGAGATGGACCAGAAACCAGTAATGATGTTATAATTCAAGATCCTGATAAGTGCTTTGCAGTCAGGAAGGCTGGGTGACGGGATCCGGAGGCCGCCTTCAGCAGCGGTGGCCAGGGAGGGCCTCTGCACAGTGACGCTGGAGCTCAGGTCAGGGTGGGGGAGCCAGCTCCTCACAGCTGATATCCAGACCCGTTTCCTTAAGACCTCGTAGGGGCTGGCGGATGGTCAGAAGTGCCACTCCACTCATTCTATTCTGATGGGAAGTGATCTGTGGTGTCACTACGGGTGATGTGGACCACACTGGGTGACACTGTCAGAGGAGGTGACGCCAAAATGGGTGTCTAAAATTTTTGTGCAGTGTTTCAGCATGAATTTGTTGTTTTTTATAAAAATATCCCTGTCATTAATTATAACAACAAAAACACTTTTCATAAGCCCAGCTTACATGTATCAATATACCTACAAGGCTAAAACTCTGTACTAATTTACGTTTTCAACCCTCTAATGCACTCCTGTCAGAGCTGTCATTATTACCCAATTACAATGATGCTTTGAATCACGTGGTTTTGTCTGCACTGCGCTACAAGCACACGCTGTTGTTTTTGCCTTAGGAAATGGGCATTGATGTCACCCCCATTTTATAGATGAGGAAAGTGAGGCCCCATTGAAATAACTTACGTAAGGTCACCAAGAAGGGTCAGAGCTTCCATTTACACCCAGGACTGAGTGACCTCAAAGGCCAGAGCCCCTGAGCACACACCCATCCCCTCCTGCCTGCCTAAACTTCATGGCTCACTGATGTGGACCCTCCTCAGGAAGGGCTGCCCTGGCCCCCTGGGATTATCCCCACCTGCCCTTGGAGCCTGTACCAACTCAGGCCTCATGACCTGCAGTGTGGCCCTGAGCTTTACTTCCATTTGCACTGGCCGCAAGCAACCTGATTGTCCTAACAGCACTTACTACGTGCCAGGAGCACTGGGCCCTTTCCGCGCATACTCTTCGCGGTAACTCTTGTGTTGTTGCATGCCATCAAGTCAATTCCAACTCACAACAACCCTATTGGACAGAGTAGAATTGCCCCATAGGGTTTTCTTGGCTGTAATCTTTACAGGAGCAGATCGCCAGGTCTTTTATCCCATGGAGTGGCTGGTGGGTTCGAACCACCAACCTTTTGGTTAGCAGCGGAGCACTTAACCATTGGGCGCGCTGGGATTATTTATCTCATTTTATAGCTCAGGGGTGTAAAGGGACTGGCTCGAGGTCATGCAACTGTAGGAGGGGACCAGGTAACCCGGCCCCCGTGCCTCATGGTCCCCCATGCCTCCCCAGAGGTAACCACCAGTGTGTCTTGGGGCTTATTGGAACGTCAGGAGGTGCTACAAAGAGCTCAGCCTGTTTCACCACATTTAAGCTTCAATCAGTGACCTCCTTCCGCCACAGCCTTGTCCTGTGTAGGTTTCAAATTCATTCCTCAGCAATGCTCCAAACGACAGAAAATCCCCAGCCTTTGGGTTCACTCCCAAACATTTGAAACCGCAAATGTTGAAATGGTAAATGCTAAGGGTTCTCCACGTCTACATCTCAGAGCTGTGAGAGAATAAATACGAAATAGCACCGCACCGTCTTAGGGTAGGGATCCTGGACAAGTGATTTGACCTTTCAGAGCCTCAGTTTCCCGATCTGTAAAATGGGCTTATATAATAATACCCACCTCACAGGGTTGGATTCAGGTAAAACCAAGATAGCATGTATGCAAGTACCCATCATAGTGCCTGCCTGGCACACAGTAAGTGCTCCGCAAAGACTTGTGGATCCATTGGTTGGTTGAAAGCTAGCCTCAAGTCCCTGCAGGGCTGGTGATTTTTGGAGTCTAGATAGTGGAATGGAGATCTCAGCTTTCTGGGTTTGCAAGGCATAGCCCATTCCTCAGCCCTCTCCCCAGGTCCCTGGTGTTTGGGCCCAAAAAGTGCCTGGCTCTCCCTGTGGATACTGTAGGGGCAGAGGCCTAGGCCCCAGGCCCCAAAGCTCACAGAGAAGCCCTGCAGAGGAAGCAGCTGGTTTCCCAGCCAGCTGTGCCCCTGGAGCTGCAGCTGAGGGAGGGAAGTGTGTGCTCAATGGGGAAGTTCTCGCAGCAAACACCCAGCTGGGAAACATCCACCAGGCTTCCAGGCTCTGCAGAGGGGGGTCTCCGGGGGTGGTTCATGCAAATCACCCCTCCTCTATTTGTCCCTCTAGCCTGGGGGTGGTAGCGGCTTCTGGCTGGTGCTATTTTATGGGCTGCCTAGCAGTCCCCTGTACGGCTTCTCCACTCTTCTGTCACAGGCATAATCGATTCTCTGAATCCAGTTCTCTCTGTTTGAAATACTTAGAGTAGTTCCTCTTTTCCCATGGGACCTTGAGTCCAGAGAAGTGAGGCCACTTGTCCATGATCACAGGGCTTGCCTGTGGCAGCCCATCCTGTTTCCTTAGTCTCCTGCCCCTTTGGAGATCTGCCTTTCTCACACCAGCTCCATGCCAGCCTTTTGTGCCAGCTTCCCTCTGCTTTGTGGAGTACTGTCTGGGAATGCAGTGAATTTAAGGAACCTCATTAACTGATTCTCACTAAAGTATTAATGACTTATACTTGGGTCACCTAGCAGAAGCTAAAATCACACTGGTCCTGTCTGTAACTACAGAGGAGTTGCAGCCACAACTGGAAACTTCACCTAAGGGGTCTCTCTTCCTGTCTCCTTCCAGTTTCCCTCCAGTATCCCTCCTAGACCAAACCAAGCCACAGGGAAGTGTGGGGAATCCACCCTGCAGGGACTGGCCCCTCTGCCACTGACAAAGATCAGAGCAGATAAAGGGGGAGGAATTTTTCAAGGCAAACAGGCTCAGGATGGGCACACTCCCCTTCTGTGTACCATGGCAAGGAGTTAGACGAGATGGTTTTTGAGTACCGTTGCTCTTTGAAAGTCCACAGAGCTGTGACTCTTAGAGCAAGGACACAAATTTCTCTACGTTCTGGTTGCAATTCTGATCCTGGACGACCTAATTCCTTCACTCTCTGCCCTTAGTGTGCCCACCTGCTCATTGAAGGGGTTGGTCAGGCTGGGGGGCCTTGGAGGCCTTGGAGGAAGACCCTGGGTGTGAAGACTAATTTCTCATGCATATCCAGGTCAAGATTCTCTAGAAGGTCCTCTCAGGAATCTGCTGACCTCACCAGCCCTGCTGACCTCTCTTGTCCATCCTGCTGTTCCAGGCTGGAATCCATCCAGTCCTGTGCCCACTCTCCCTTGAAGCCCAATCTTCATGAGCCCAGGCCCCCGACCCTGGGAGACCAGGAGTGATTCCAGCTGTCAGGGGATCCACCTTCTGCCTGCGCAGAGGGACACATTTCTCCTAAGGGGAGCAGAGGCACCACCTGGCCCAGGCAGGGTCCACTTGAGTTTCTCCCCACATCATGCCTCACCCCACCTCCTTCCCACTGCCTCGGGTTCCTCCTTTCCTCCTCTCCAGAAAGTAGCAGGAGAATGGACCAGTTCCCAGAAGATTTCTAGGAAGACTCCAAGAGAGGCTCAGAACAAGGGAGGCCCGGTCTCCCTCCTATGGAGGCTGAGGTCAGGCCCTTCTAAGTCTCTGTAGGTTTTCGACTCCCAACTTCCCCAGCAGCTTAAAATGCACTCACTTCTCACATTAAAACACCTTTGCGTCACTCAGTAGGAGCTGAGGTGCACTGCAGTTGACAGGTTGTCCTAATATTACACTTTGCAGTCATTTAATTCAACACGTAGAAATTCTGAGCTTCCTGTCATTGAGCTCCAACCCTGCACTCTGTGATCTCAGTCTGCTCCTCAGAGCACCGTACTGTTGCTAACCCCATCTTTCAGGGGAGAAAGCAGGATGAGAGAGGTCCAGCACCTTGCCTGAGGCCACACAGCCAGTGAGTACCAGGGCCATTATCTGTCTCTGCCCCTTACTTGGCCTGGGCCTCTCCCTGTCAGCACCTCTCTCTCCTGCTCCTGATTCCTGGCTCTGCCCTGGGGATCCTGGGGCAGTAGCTTCAGGCCTGTGGGGCACACATCTCACGAGAAGAGGTCAGAGCTGCCTCCCGGCCTGGCCTGTTGGACTGGAGCTCCTCCCCTGGCCCAGTTAGGTGCTTGGCACCAGTGGACTGGGAGTCCTCCCAGGGGTGAGCTGCAGGGCACACAGGTTACCTGCCAGGAACCCGGAGGTAGGAAAACAAACACCATAAATCATCAGGAAGCCCGTGTAAATATTTTATAGTTGGGATGGTAAATAATGCAGCTCCCAGGACATGCCTGACCCAGTTTATCTGTCCCACATCCAACACCCAGGGCTGTCTGTCTGGGCCTCGCTCCTGCCTTGTAGGTGTTAAACAAACTCTACGGCCCAGCACAGGGCGCTTTCACACTCACCATCGGCACTGCCTCGCCTTGCCCAGGCTGCTCCCTCTCCCTGAAACTTCCTTTCACCTTATTGTCACAGCTGCTGTTGAGTCGGCCCCCAACTCACGGTGACCTCATGCACAGCGGAATGAAATGCTGCCCTTCTCCCTCCTGAAAACAGTTGCTGTGGAGTCGATGCCAACTCATGGCAACCCTATTTGTGTCAGAGTAGAACTGTACTCCACAGGGTTTTCAATGACTGATTTTTCAGAAGTAGATCACCAGGCCTTTCTTTCGAGGTGCCTCTGGGTGAACTCAAAACTCCATTTGTACCATCCAGTGGCCAACTGGCTGGTTCATCCTCCCCCTTCAGGAGTCACCTCCTCTAGGTGGGGTCCGGAGCCCCTCTGCCCCCATGGTCCCTCGGTTTCCCACACCTGGCTCTGTTCGCTCTGTGTGGTCGGCCATTCCCTGGTGTCTTGTCTGCTCTCCCTTGGACTGTCAGCTCCAAGAGAGCAATCCCTTCCCTTGAGCACAGAGCTTGGTGTATAGTAGGTGTTTGACAGCATTAAAGGACAGAAGAAATTATCTTGCTTAATCCTTGAAAGAAGCCTGCTAGACAAGTGTTAATGTTTTTAGGATTACTGTTGTCCTTGTTTTACAGATAAGAAATCTGAGGCCCAAGTGGCTTTGCTGGGACTGATCTCCAGCTTGTCTGACCCCAAGGCCAGTGCTTTCTCAATAACCCACTGGCAACACACCTCCTTCCCCTGTTAGACCTCCAGCTTCTTGAGTCAGGACCCTCTCGTTTCTGCTCAGGGAGGCCCTCGACCCCTCCCACAAGCTCTGGCACCTAGAGGGTGCCAGTGCCCATTGTTAGAGTGACTGGAAAAGGCCAGGAAAGGTTGAGATTGTCCTCGACCTGGGAAGGGTGCCCAGTGCATGCCTTGGGAGCAGGCAGGCCACAGGGCAGCCCTGAGAAAACGTGTGGCAAGGGAGGGTCTCAAGTGTTGGATGGAGGTGGCTATGGGGGCACTGTGCTGCAGCAGCCCAGACACCTCCCAGCCAAAGGCACTGCAGCACTTTGGGGCCATGTCCCCTAACCAGGCCATCGCAGCCTTGCAGGAACCTGAGATGAGAAGACAGTTGATCTTGTCTGCCTCCTCCCCATCCTGTGTCAGGTGCTGAGAATGAGGACAAAGAATCCAGGGCACAGGCAGTGCGAGGTGGGACAGGATGAGGACAGCTTTGCACAAGAAGCCTTGGCCCTGACCCTGGCCTCAATCCTGGGCAGGGGGCGGGCTGCAGAAGGGAGGGCAAATGGGTCTCAGCTCATGCGACTGGTTGCCAGTGGCTCCCTGGAGCTGTGTTGAGAAGGATTCTGAGCTGCCTCCCTCCAGGCTCAACAGGAAGTGATGTGATCAATTAGCAATATCTGTCCCAAGCACAGAGCAGCACACTTACTAGGAATTTGCCACTCCCTCCTTCCACCTCTCGTCAGCACTCAGCAGAGTAGGGACTTGGTAAAGGTTTGGGGGTTGATTGTTGATTAATAACGAGGTCAGTGCAGGAGACACATGGACTTACCACTTTCTGTGGAGATGAGAAATATGAACACGTGGCCTCTTTACCATTGTCTCTGCAAAAGCCAGAAAGGGAATCAGGAAGAAGAGAATGGGAGAGAATGACAGATAGCAAGTGAGAAGTAGGTTAGATGTTCGTAAGAACTTCCTGGCAGTATGGACAGAGACCCTGAGCCCAGGGACAGGGACAGCCATGGCTCTGCCCTCACTAGTCAGCAGGGACCAGGAGTTTTCCGGGACAAATTCTAGAGATAAAATCTTGGCCAGGATTAAGGCGGTGTGGCCTTGTGCTGCAGGAGGCTGGACTGAGCCTTCTATGCGTGGCCAACTCAGGCATCTCCACGCCGCCTGGGATGGTGCGAGGGCACACAGTGGTGCTGGGTGAAGCTCCTGTGGGGAGTTCTTGCCCTCACACAGCTTCCCTGAGCAGGCAGGCACCGGCAGGAGGTTCCTTCCAGGCTGAGAAAATTGGGGCAGGCCCTGTGGGGAGGTTGCAAGGCTCTGAGGGTTGAATGTGAGGCAGCCAGACTGTGTGACTCCCCTTGTTTCCCCTCGGCCTCTCGTTTCCCCTTGGACACCTGTGAGATTGACAGCCAGGGTCTGTACAACCTGTCACCATTGGGGATGCACCTCTGGGAGGGGAGCATTCTCCTTTCCCTGCCTGCCCTGACACCTCCTTGCCAGGCACTTGGCTACCCCACCCAGGCCAGCTACCACCATCTCCACCCTTGCTCCTGTGGCTTCAGGGGCAGCCTGAAGTGCAGTGACTGTGAACTCTGGCCTAGGATTCAGAGCAGTCTGGGGTGTGAGTCCATCCTGGCTGTGTGACCATGGGTGTGTCCTTTAACCCCCCCGGTCTCTCAGTTTCTCATACTGTTAAAAGAGGACCCTAGGTGATAGAAATGGTTTGCGCTCAACTACTAACCTAAAAGTTGGTGGTTCAAACTCACCCAGCAGGGCCACAGAAGAAAGTCCTGGCAATCTGCTTCTGTAAAGATTAAAGCTAAGAAAACCCTACAGAGCACAGTTCTACTCTGTAAAACGTAGGGTCGCCATGAGCTGGAATTGACTTGATAGCAACTGATTTGGGTTTTTTGGTTTTAAAACGATGCTAATGATGGTACCCACACTGCAGGAGCTTTGTGGGGACACGGTGAGTTAATGAATGCCAGGTGGTAGCTCAGGGCCTGACAGGTAGTGAGTGCTCAACAGGTGCCTGTGGAATTACTATTCTTACTGTGATTCTGATCTGAGACCAAGTTCACACTCTCCACACCCTCTGCAGAGTCCAGATTCCACCCAGATCCCAAGGGTCCCCAGCCAACATTGGTAGGCAGGTAGGTTGATGGTCAGGGCCCTGGGGCTGGGGACTTTGAATGCTCTAGTCATGAAGGCCTGGGACAGAGGAGGGGCAGGGCAGGGACTCCCTGCAGCCCCTGGGCCAGCCAAGCTCTGAGCTGTGGGCAGAGCCAGCCATCCCAGGCCACCTATAATTACCTTCCGGCAGAGCTCTGCGGCACTGGGCAGGGACAGCAATTTTGAGGTTTTATTTTTGTGTCCAGACAGTGCCCTTGGGCTGCCCCACATTGGCTGGCCACTGCCAGACAGGGGCAAAGGCTGAGCTCCTAGGGGAGGAGATCCTCCAAGGAGACCAACTCTAAGTGCAGAGTCCAGGGGCTCAATAGCCCATGGTCTCCATGACTCTCCTCTGGCTGGGTCCTGGGAGCAGAGACTGCTCTGGGGAGCCTGGGGCAGCTGGGCAAGCTGGAGCTGGGGACCTCTCTGTCCTTGTCCTTTTCCCCTCTGTCCTCCTTCCTTCCTCCCCACAGACACCCAGGCCTTGGTCTCATATGGGAAGATGCTGGCACAACTTCCATCGAGTTGGCTTGGAGCGAGGGTGCCTCAAGGGCAGACCCTGAGCCAGAGCCATCTCTGGAGGCCGCCCACCCCCACCCGCTTACACCGGGCCCTCCCACATGCACTTGCACAGTCATGCTATCCCACCCTGGCCTGTCATGCACACACACATCCTTGCACACCCACCCATGTCAGCGACTGCCAGGGTGACAGTGAAGGAGGTGATGGTGACTATCCACTCAGAACTCCCCCATCCGGAGGCAGCAGGAGAGGTGGCAACTGGGAGTCAGGCCAGAGGCAGGGAGGAGTCCCATGTGCTTGATGCTCATGGACACTGACAGGCGTGAGCAGGTGGACCGCCCCCGACTGCTTCATCATGCGCTGCTGCAGCTCCCGATTCTCTGGTGGTCCTGCTGCTCTGATCCCCCATGGCAAAGCAGGGATGTCACTGGGTCCCCAGGGGGATGACCAGGGCAGGGCCTGCCAGTGCTTCTGGGTACAGGGAGCCCCAGAGGTCCAGACCAACCCGAGCCAGCTAGGCTTCTGTGAAGCCCTTGCCAGATGGAGGCCCAGGACGCTGGGAGGCCAACAAACATGCATTCAGTAGATGTTGCTGATCTCTGTCTGGACACAGGGATGCCACCCTAGGAGAGCTGGTCTTCACTGAGTGCCTACTGTACACCCTGTCCTCACAGGCTGGGAGCTCTGCGTGTGGTGGTGGTGGGGAGTGAGCCAGAGAGGACATGCCCTCAAGGGGGTGACCCTGCAGCTAGGAAAAGAATGAAGACGTACAGGGTAGAAGGCTTAGCCCTACAGGCCCCAAGGTTACTCCCAGAACAATGAGACCACCTCTGTGGAGCCCAGGGGCCCACAGGCACAGGTTCCTGAATGGACAGTGAAGGAAAGGGCAGGTCTTTGAGGCTGCCCAGGGGCCCACTACACACACTCACAGCTCACCCAGGAGTCTGCTGGGCTCACGCTCATGTGCCCTCTCCTGTGGACAGGCCTCGTGCCCCTGGGGCTGGGTGGAATCAGCCTTGGGTGCTGCTTTGGGTGGGGGCAGCTGGGCATGTGGCCAGGTGGGGCATCTTGGGCACTGAGTCTCCACCCATGCATTGTCTGCACCATTACCAGCATGGAGCAGGTCACTCTGGTCACTGCCCTATCGGCCCCAGGAGACACAGGAAGCATGAACAGAACAGTCAAGATGTTGCACTCACTCCTGGCTCCAGGTCTTTGCACTCACTGTTCCCTCTGTTGAGAGGGCCCTTCCTCTGGATCTTCTCCCCTCCAGTTTCTGCCTGGAAAAACCCCTTTTCAAGGCTTAATTTCACATCATCTTCAGCACAGGTCCAAAGACAGGCCCAGCCCTTTGCATAGCATCTAACGCCACTGAGAGTGCGAACCTCCAACTGACCCTTAGGGCACCCACCAGCAATAACTAGTGCTCTGTGAACCCCATGCTCCAGACCCCCAGGCTCACCCCAATTTCCCTAGCATTGGCCTTGGACATAAACAAGTTAATTACTTGCTTCAGGCTATCAGAGTGCTTTCTCTGCCTTTCCCCCACTTCCCACTGAGGAATCCCTTCCTTTCCTTCCTGGCCCAGTTCCGTGACATCTCTTCTGTGGAGCATTCCTTGCTTCCTTAGCACTAGCACAGGGCCAAGCACATAGCAGATGCCTGTTAAATGATTGTCAGATGGAAAAAACACTGAATTATGTTCTATTCTTGGCTCTCTGCTGCAGTCCCTTGCTGGTAACCTGAGCAAGCCGCTCTGCCTCTTGGACCTCTTCTCCCCATTTAGACAATGGAAAGTTTGATGAGATAGTTTGGAGGGCTATTAGCCTTAAGCTTGTACGAGCCTTAGATTTTATGCAGAGGCTTCAGGCTGACTAAGCTTCCCTGCCCCTCCCCAAAAGGTACCCTAATAATAACAAAATTAAATCATAATGACATAAACAGTAATTTGTTGAGCGCTTACTCTGATCCAGACACTGTGCTGGACCCTCCTCTTGTCTATGCTCTATAAGCTTCTGAGGGGCTACTAATATCCCCCGTTTATAGATGGAGGAGTTGATCCCAGAGAGGGGAGGTGACTTGTCCAAGTTCACACAGCTCAGTGGCTGAGCTGCCCTCAAGAAAGCCAGCCCCCAACAGCCCCCGAGGACACCTGACCACAGTTGTTGACCTTCAATGCCGTGCTCCAGCTACAAGGATGGGCACTTTCACTCATTCATGCTCCTGACTGGTTTGTGAGGTGCAGGCTCTGAGGCAGCACCTGGGCTGCCCTGTGGTGCTGCCCTTCGGGCCAACAACCCAGCAGGCCTATGGAAGGGAACCGGGGACCCTGGAGACAGGCGGATTAACCAGTAAGCAAGGTACGCACAGGCTTACTTGTGCTTGCTTACTAATCTGTAGTGCACAATTTCACATGGGTTTCTTCACATCTTTGATGTGGTAAGCACAAGATTAGTAAGTAAGCACAGGTCAGCCAGTGCGTACCTTGCTTATTGGGTAATCCATCCCTGCCTGGAGGGCAGTCACCCAGGCATGGGCAGCAGGGAGGCTCCAGCCCGGTGCCTCTGCAGAGCAGAGGAAAGCAGCTACCTGGCCTCCCAAATCTTGCTGGACTCTACCCCCCTCCTCTGTCAGGACATGGGCCTAAGTCGAGGCTGCCATCTGGGCCCGACCTGAGCAGGTCTCATAAGACATCGGCCTTGTTCCCGTTTCCTGAGAAGTTGTCATGGTGGTGCCCCTTTCAGAAAGGATTTCTGGGCAGCAGAACAGATCCCACCATAGAGTCCATCCTTTCTCTGGGGAAGGGGCAGGAACCCCCTGCAGGCCGAAGAGCCCAGGACACGCAGACAAGCCCTGAGCTCTGGCCTCAGTCTTCACCTACTTCATGTGTGACCACAGGCAGGGCTTCACCCAAGCCTCAGTTTCCTCAGTTGTGGGATGGGATCAGAGTACCTGCTCTACCCCAGGTAGAGGCAGTTAGATAGCAGTTAGTTGGCTCACAGAGTTCCTACGATGGTTATGCAATCAGTGGTGCAAATGGTTAACACGCTCAGCTACTGACTGAAAGGTTGGAGGTTGGAGTTCAGCCAGTGGTGCCTCCTAAGAAAGGCCTGGTGATCTACTCCTGAAAAATCAGCCATTGAAAACCCTATGAAGTGCAGTTCTACTCTGACACGTGGGGTCACCATGAGTCAGAGTCAACTCCATGACAACTGGTAGTAGTAGTAGGTGGCTCATGGTGGTACCTGGGGAAGGTTCCTAGTCAAGGGGCAAGGAGGAGAGTGTGGCCCTCTCCCGTCCATGCTCCCATCAGATCCTCGAGCACACCTGGGGATGAGGGAGCATCAGGGAGGACAGTGATCCTCCACCCCTTCCTCCTCATTACCCTTACTCGGACGGTTAGTCCTTGTGACCACCATGAGCTGGGTCTCTCATCCTCCTCCCATCATGTCTCAGAATCGCTGAGAGCTGAGCCAGGAGCAGAACGGGGCAGTCTAGTGCTCACACTTCACCACCAGGGCCCAGGGCCCCCGACCCCCAAACCCACCCCTCACCCCCGTCACCGCCACCACCTCTGAAGCCTGATTTTCCTCCCAAAAGCGGCTGGGGCTGCACACAGTCTTGGGGGTCTGGTGACCTTGGTCAGTAAGTAACCTCACCTCTCTGAGCCTCACTTTCCTCCTCTGTAAATTGAGGCTGTGCTTACTTTGCTCGTTGCTCCAAACAGTAAACGAGAGGCTGTTTTTAACTGCTTTCCTGTCCCTGGTGGGAATCAGCGTTCCCTACGTGGAAGCCTTATCAGCCTTGTGACAACTTAATCTAGGGCTCTGAACCGGTTCGTTCATGTTCCGAGTTTGAACCCTGCTGATAATTTGCATTTTCACCCCAGATATACTGAATCAGAAACTACATTTTAACAAGATCGCCAAATGATTCTTATGCATAATAAATTTTGAGAACCACTACCCTACTAGTGGTTCTCAGACTTGGTCCCTAACCAGCAGCACGAGCATCCCCTGGGAACTCATTAGAAATGCAAATTCTCAGCAGGGGTTTCAACCGGAATGAACTGGTTCTCAGCCCGGACTTAATCTTTACTGTCCTGTGTTGCCTTTCTTGTGCAGCTGGAGCCTTTGAGGCTGGGAGGAGCAGGAACCTACCAGGATCCCCTGGTGAGCCAGAGTGTGGTAGGACGAGCCCACAGCCTCACGGTGAAGGTTCAGGCATCTTCTCAGGCTCACCCCCATCTGTGCATGTCCATGGGGGACCACGTCAATCTTAGTTCTCCCCTTACACAAGCTCACTTATTTATGCTCACTCAGGCCCACTCCAGCTCAGTAGGAGTTCAGTGGTTAGCCCTACACCCTATACCCAGGACAGGACCCAGGAAGCTGGCCTCACCCCTTAGCTGCTCAGACCAGAGCTCAACTAGAAGACCTAGATCAGTGGTGGAGCCTGAGGGTCCAGGCAATCAAGTCTTGGAAGCTCTGTGGGAGGCAGATTTGGAGGACAGTACCAGCTCCCACATGAGGCCCCATAGGGCAGATGGGACAGGACTGCAGGAGGAATCCTGAGGCCCCTTGGCTGTCCCTTGCTCTTAGTTCTTCCTGTTCACCTAGCCCTGTCTTCTCAGAGAGCTGACGGAGTGTCAGGCTGGGCCTTGGCAGCTGGGCAGGAACAGGGAGAGAGTCAGAGGGACCAGCCCTCAAGTCCTGGCCTGTGCTGTTCCCAGGGGAGAAAGGTCCATTCTATCTGAGCACTACCTAACCTACGTCTGGGGTTTAGAGAAGACTTTCTAGAGGAGGTGGTAACTAAGCTAGGACTTGCCTGAAGACCGAGAAGGAGTTAGCTAGGCACAGTATACCACACAAAGGGAACAGCACAGGCAAAGGCCCAGCAGTGAGAAATTGTGAGATATTGTCTGGTAGGAACTGAAAGAAGTCCTTCTCATTGGATCTCTGAGGCTGGGAAAAGGCAGGAGAGACAGGGGCTAAGTCACACTGCACACTGGGCCCAATGGCCACGTCAGGACTTTGTCCTTTGTCCTGAAAGATCTGTAGCAGGTTTCTGTGGCTGCTATGCAGAGAAAGAATCATCAAGGGGGGGGGGCATGTCCAGAGTAGAGGAGACTGCAGATGTCCAGGCAATAAACACCATTGGTCCAGTCCAGAGTGTTGTCAGTGGGAAGAAATGAATAAGTTGAGCAGTCAGAATGGGGAAACTGAGGCACCAAGGGACAGAGACCTGTGCAAGGTTCCACAGTGGACTAGGCCCTGGCTGGGGTGAGGACCTCCTAGAGATTGTGTGTGGGTGGAGGTGAGCGTTGGTGGCGGGGGACAGAAGCCTGTCCAGCATAGGCCTAGTGGACTCAGCTCAGGGGGTCTGGAACCCTTTCGCTTCTCCCCCTTTGTCTTGGAGCAAGGCCTCTGCCATTTTTTCCTCTGTACCATGTCTGTGCAGTACACATCCACATAGCATCCCCCAACCGTGTCTGTGGCTTGGCTGCCACTGCCTTCACAAAACCCTGGGGACGGTGGAGGCTTCCTTAGGGCCTTGTCCTCTGGATTCCAGTGGCTTTGGGTGGGTGGTGGTGGAGGAAGGGGCTTGAGGAAAAGGAAGGAAGTCCTGAAGGCTTCCAATACCTACTTCCCTCCAAGCATCCTGCCCATCTCGCCCCTCCCCACACACGCACAGACCAGCTAGCACCTAGGTGCACACACACGCACCCAAACTCCCACTCCACAAAGCACGACAACTGCAGTCCTTATGGTCCTGCCCTCAAACCCACCCACACTGCCCCCAAGTTCCCTCCTCAACCTTCCAGTTCTCCCTCCAGAGAAGTACCCCAAGGCTAGGAATAGCCTGCACACAGGGGAGGATACTCCCCACCCCTAGAGGACATGACAGCCGCTCTGCAACATGAGGGAGCTAGGGTAGACATCAAGAGGAACTTCCCAGGTAGCCAAGTTGTGAAACCTGAGAGAAGTTGAAAGGCGAGTTCATCTTCTTTGCAAGGCCCCCAAGCAGGGTCCCAGATCTCTCCTACACCTGGCAGCTCCTATGATCCTGGGCCTGGCATCTGAAGCTGAGGCCTCAGTTCCAGTTCTGTCCTGAGGAAGCCTGGCTAGGCTGGATGTCAGAATCTGGCTGGAGTCTCCACTCCCCTGGCCTAGAAGGGTCATGATTGATGGAAGGCCACATGGGGTTCATCTCAGGACTGTACCCCAGACTTTGACCCAAATGTCCATCCCCCATCAAGAAATTCCACCACCAACCCCCTACCCTGGGATGACTGCCAGGTGCCCACAGGCCCTGAGGGGCTGGCCTGGGAACTGGCTGTGATTCTGGCCCCAAGGGCTCACTATTCCTGCTGCCCAGGCCTGCCTAGTGACCTGGCTGCCTGCCTAGATGCTGTGGCCAATATGGCCACAGCCTGCGCCCACTGAAGCCTGTGGGTGGAGGCAGGGCCCAGGCGTGTGATGCGGTGGGGTCGGCAGCAGCCTGAGGGTGAGACTCCTCTCCCTGGGGAGGTTCTTCCCCAGCCAACCTCTGCCTCTAGCCACCACAGGCTGCTGGGCACTGGGGCAGAGAATGTGGTGGGGGTGGGGGTGGGGTCTATGCCAGGGGAGCTCCCGGTCGCCTGGAAGAGATGAACATGGACAGTGTCACTGCCTGTTGTTAGTGTTGACCAGGGCTGGACCCTCTGTGCCCAGCATCTCCATCTATCCTCAGAGTAGCCCCTAGGGAGGGGGATTTTACAGATGAGGAAATCAAGGCTCAAAGAGGGCTGGCACTTGCTGGGACCACACAGTCAGTTAGCGTGGAGGCTGCAAGCCAGTTCTCACGCTGGAGCTTCTGCACTGTGGTCGGTGCCTCTGAAGAGGCCTTGGGATAGCGGGGATTGGAGTTGGGAGCTCATAGGAAGCGGAGGCGAGCTACTCTATGTTCAAGAGCAAGTTTCAGAGTCTCTTCTGACATCCATCTTGGAACTTTTCTTTGTTTCCTATCTTTTTTTTTTTTTAAATTGTGCTCTAGGTGAAAGTTTACAGAGCAACTTAGTTTCTCATTAAACTAAACCTGTAAAAAACCCATTGCCGTCTTAATACACAAATTATTTCGAGACATTGGTTGCCAATCCTACGTCAACACTCTCTCGTTCTCCGCCCTGGGTTCCCTGTTTCCATTCGTCCAATTTTTCTCTTCTTTTCTGTCTTTTTAATGACCTTTTTCTTTCTTCATGTATGATGTCCTTAATGTCATCCCATAACTCATCTGGTCTTCAGACATTAGTGTTCAGTGTGTCAAAACGATTCTTGAGATGGTCTCCAAATTGAGGTGGGATATACTCAGGGTCGTTCTTTGGCTCTCATGGGATTGTTTTAATTTTCTTCAGCTTCAACTTCAACTTGCGTATGAGCAATTGATGGTCTGTTCCACAGTCGACCCCTGGCCTTGTACTGACTGGTAATATTGAGCTTCTCCATCGTCTCTTTCCACAGATGTAGTCAATTTGACTCCTGTGTATTCCATCCGTGAGATCCGCGTGTATAGTCACTGTTTATGTTGTTGAAAAAAAAGTATTTCCAATGAATAGGTCATTGGTCTTGCAAAATTCTATCATGCGATCTCCAGTGTCATTTCTATCACCAAGGCCATATTTTACAACCACTGAGCCTTCTTTGTTTCCAACTTTCACATTACAATCACCAGCAATTGTCAATGTATCTTGATTAAATATTTGATCAATTTCAGGCTGCAGAAGCTGGTAGAAGTCTTAAGTTTCTTCATCTTTTGCATTAGTGGTAGGTGTATAAATTTGAATAATAGTCGTATTAACTGGCCTTCCTTGTAGGTGCATGGATATCATCCTATCACTGACAGCATTGTACTTCAGGATAGATCTTGAAATGTTCTTTTTGACAATGAAGGAATGTGACACTGTTCCTCTTCAATTTGTCATTCTTGGCATAGTAGACCATATGATTGTCCGATTCAAAATGGCCAGTACCAGTTTATTTCAACTCACTAATGCCTAGGATACCAATCTGTAAGCATTCCATTTCATTTTTGACAACTTCCAATTTTCCTTGATTCATACTTCATACATTCCATGTTCCAATTATTAATGGATGTTTGCAGCTGTTTCTTCTCATTTTGAGTCATGCCACATCAGCAAATGAAGGTCCCAAAAGCTTGACTCCATCCACGTTGTCATTGAGGTTGACTCTACATTGAGGAGGCAGATCTTCCTCAGTTGTATTTTGAGTGCCTTCCAACCTGAGGGGCTCATCTTCTGGCACTGTATCAGACAATGTTCCACTGCTATCCATGAGATTTTCGCTGGCCAGGTTTTTCAGAAGTAGACCTCTATGTCCTTCTTCCTAGTCTGTCTTGGTCTAGAAGCTCCACTGAAATCTGAACAGAAGATTTCAAAGAGCAGCTCAAGAAGACAAAGTAAAATATTATAATAACATGTGCAAAGACCTGGAGTTAGAAAATCAAGAGGAAAGAACACCCTTGGCATTTCTCAATCTGAAAGAACTGAAGAAAAATTCAATCCTTGAGTTGCAATATTGAAGGATTCTATGGGCAAAAATTTGAATAATGCAAGAAGCATTAAAAGAAGATGGAAGGAGTACACAGAGTCACTGTACCAAAAAGAATTGGTCGACGTTCAACCATTTCAGGAGGTAGCATGTGATCAAGAACTGATGGTACTGAAGGAAGAAGTCCAAGCTGCACTAAAGACATTGGTAAAAAAGAAGGCTTCAGGAATTGACCAAATACCAACTGAGATGTTTCAACAAATGGGATGCAGTGCTGGAAGTGCTCACTCGTCTCTGACAAGAAATTTGGAGAGCTACCTGGCCAATCAGCTGCAAGAGATCCATATTTGTGCCCATTCCAAAGAAAGGTGGTACAATAGAATGCAGAAATTATCGAACTATGTCATTAATATCACATGAAGTAAAATGCTGAAGATAATTGTAAGAATGTCATGAGGGCACTGTCTGACCTCCCCTAAATTCACAAGAGGGAAGGAGAAGCAAGATCAATAGCCCAAGGCTGATTCCTATGAGGCTGAGATCAGACATGCCTCCTCTCTTTGCCATCTTTACCAATTCTGTCACCAAGGGTCCCTCCCACAGCACTCTCTACTTCTCTGGCGGGTTCAATAATTCATTGCAATGTCCACAAACAACTCACAGACAATACTCACAATTATGGGGTTTATTAGAGAAGTAACAGTTACAATTCAGGCTCAGGAACACTCAGGATACAGTTCTTCCATCAAGACAGCCTCATCCCTGCCTTGCTCACAGGCGTGCCTCTCGCTGGCCCTCAGCCTGTGCCCAAAGGCACTCAGCTTTCTCTCTATGTGGGCGCAGAAGCCCACCATGCCATCTCCTGCTGCCAGGTCTCTGCCATTGCTTCTCGCTGTCTTTAGTGCTACAGCTCTCTTTCTCAGTCTGTCTCTTGGTTCCAGGAGCTTCTCAGTACAGGGATCCCGGGACCAAAGGATGCACTCTCCACTCCTGGCTGTTCTTCCTCAGCGGTGGTGGGATCCTCTCTTTCCTGCTTCTGGGGTGGCTCATTTCAAACCCAGCGGGATGGCAAAACTGACCAATCCCTTTGGTGGGCCACAATTACCGTATCTGTACAGTCCAGCCCAATCACCTGGGTGGGAATTATAAGACCATAGCGAGAAAGGCCACACAAAAGTGATCCATCACACTGCCAATAATTCAAAAACAGTCGCAGCAATACACCGACAGGGAGCTGCTGGAAATTCAAGCTGGATTCAGAAGAGGATGTGGAACAAGGGATATCATTGCTGATGTCAGATGCATCTTGGCTGAAGGCAGAGAATACCAGAAAGATGTTTACCTGTGTTTTAGTGACTACGCAAAGGCATTCGACTGTGTGGATCATAGCAAATTGTGGATAACATTGCAAGGAATGGAAATTCAAGGACACTTAATTGTGCTCAGGGATGCATTACCCAATAAGCAAGGTATGCCCGGGCCCAATTGTGCCTTTACACCAATATGCAGTGCACAATTTCACCTGTCCCCACCACATCAAAGATGTGGTGAAAACCATGTGAAATTGCTCACCACAGATTAGCAAGTAAATACCTTGCTCAAAGCAAACCGGTGCATACCTTGCTTACTGGTTAATGCACCCCTGATTTTGTGCTCATGCTGAACCTGTGCATAGACCAAAATGCAGTGGTTCGAACAGAACAAGGGGATACTGTGTAGTTTAAAGTCAGGAAAGGTGTGAGTCAGGGTTGTATCCTTTCATCATAGTTATTCAATCTGTATGCTGAGCAGATAATCCAAGAAACTGGACTATATGAAGAAGAACGTGGGCGGCATCAGGATTGGAGGAAGACTAACTAACAACCTGTGATATACAGATGATGCAACCTTGCTTGCTGAAAGTGAAAAGGACTTGAAGCACTTACTGATGAAGATCAAAGACTACAGACTAAAGTTTGGATGACACCTCAACACAGAGAAAACAAAAATCCTCACAACTGGACCAATAAGCAACATCGCGATAGATAGAGAAAATACTGAAGTTGTCAAGGATTTCATTTTACCTGGATCCACAATCAACACCCATGGAAGCAGAAGTCAAAAAATCGAACACTGTATTGCAATGGGCAAATCTGCTGCAAAAAGCGTCTTTGAAGTGTTAAAAAGCAAAGATGTCACCTTGAGGACTAAGGTGCGCATGACCCAAGCCATGGTATTTTCGATCACCTCATGTGCATGTGAAAGCTGGACAGTGAGTAAGGAAGACCAAAGAAGAATCAATGCCTTTGAGTTATGGCATTGGTGAAGAACATTGAATATACTATGGATTGCCAGAAGAATGAACAAATCTGTCTTGGAAGAAGTACAGCCAGAATGCTTCTTAGAAGTAAGGATAGGGTAACTTTGTCTCTATTACTTCGGACATGTTATCAGGAGGGACCAGTTCCTGGAGAAGGACATCATGCTTGGTAAAGTAGAGGGTCAGCAAAAAAGAGGAAGACTCTCAGTGATACAGTGGCTGCAACAATGGGCTCAAACATAGCAACGATGGTGAGGATGGTGCAGGACTGGACAGTGTTGCGTCTTGTTGTGCATAAGGTTGATACGGGTCGGAAGTGACTCAATGGCACCGAACAGCTAACAGGAAGCACAAGACCTCTTTGGTTAGGGGCAGGGATCTGGAAGGCTCCTTGGAGGAGGACCATTTACCTGGGGCCTTGTTAGAATGCTACAAGCTTGATTAGAAGTACAATTCAGGGGCAAAGCACAGCCTGGGCAGAGGCAAGGGCTTGATGCAGCGTGTGTGGGAGGATGGTGAGTCAGTTGGCAGGGGGGTCCTGGTGCCCCACGGCCTCTCACTCCCCAAGGAGGACATGGGGTGGAGGCTGCTGGCTGTGTGCTCAGGCTCTGCTGGTCCAACTGGCCCAACCACTTCTCCCTGGGCACTGCCCACTGCCAAGAGTAGTTGGCAAACTGTGAGTGAAGTCTGGGTCAGAGGCCTAGGATCCCTCCATTCCAGTACCAAGGCAAAAGAATTAAGGGGTCCTGAGTCCCAGGCTGCTCTGCTCAGTTTCTGAATGCCTCATAGCCATGTCCTTCAGAAAGCCTGCCCTGATTGCGTCCTCCCAACAGAACAATTTCTAAGATGCAATAACAGTGTGGAGGGTAGGTGTTTCTGGGCAGCCTGTGAATGAGAGAGACCAGAAAGAGAATATGAAATTAGGGGTGCAGTTATAGGAGATTTCTACTTCTGTAAACTTGTCTTTATCTTCTTTGTCTGCTCTAATGAACTGGAAATATATTACTTTTTCATCAGAACAACCTCCTGTCATCTCCTATCCATGCCCCCTTGTTCTTGAGGTCTTTTCAGAGGCTCCCCGTTGCGGTGCAGGCTGCGGGGTTGTAAATGATCCTCGCATCGGTTGCACAGTCCATGAAATGAGTGTGCTCAGGTCTCCCACACTTTCCTGGACGGAACCAATGGCAGGGGAGGCCGCCGCCTGGCGCCCGGGCCCAGGTGGCCGCACCCCTCCAGCGGCCAGCTGGCTGCCTGACCCGGGAATAGAGCCGGGTCTTTTATACCCGGCTTGCGTCAGCGGCTGGGAGGGCGCCTCCGCCCCCGGCTTGGAAAGGCTTCCCTGGGGCGGGGCGGGGCGGGGCGGGGCGAGGAGGGTGGGAACAGGGCTTGTCTGTACCGGTGCACCGGAGCTGTGCCTGCTGGGCGGAGTGCGCGGCGGCCGCGGGAGAGCGCGGCGGTCTGGGTGGGGATGAGGTCTTTGTGTGGCGCGGGGGACTCTGGTGTGCTGGCGGTCCTACCCATCCTCTCCACCTCGAAAGGCCGCCATCCAGCCCAAGGGCACCCCCATTCCCCAGCTTCCCACGGGTCAAGCTGGGCGCAGTGAGCCATCTCTGCGGAGGCGACTAAGGCGCGGGCAGGTGAGGGGGCTGGTGAGGCCCGGGGCCTGTGGTAACTGAGCCCTCCGGACCCCTAGGTGCCAGAGTCTAGTGTGAGACGTCGGAGCAGGGCGGGTGCGGGCTGAGGGGGGTCCGGGGAAGGGGAACAGACGAATGAGGGTAGAGGAGAGCTGGAAACTCCTAGGGACTCTGTGCCGAGGGGATAGCTGTCACTCCTGACTGCCCCAGACACCAAGGCCCACCTGCCCCCCCACTCCTTTGTTGGGGGCAGGTGGGCAGAGGAGCCAGGAGGGGTTCCCAGCGTAGAGCTGGGGCTGTGCTGGCCTGTGAGAGCCGCGGGACAGCCCTGTGCCCTGCACTCTCTGAAAGCACCTTCCCCTTGTCTATCCAGGTATTTCTCGGATTTCACACAAACATACATTTATTGAGGAAGGAACTTGGAGACCCTTAGCCCACTCTCACCAAGCCTTTATTTGGGAGTTAACAACAACTTGGATTATTGAGTTTTGCTACTAGTGCCTCAGGAGCTTGATCTCTTTGATCTTCTCAACAACCCCATGAGGATGATATTATTATAATCTCCATTGGACAGACCAGGAACTGGAGGCACAGTTAAGTCACAGGTCCATGGCAAAGCCAGGATGTGAACCTGGGCCCTCCAGCCCCCTGACCTGGCACTTCCCTGCCATGTGGCCCTGTCCCCAAGGCCACTGCTTTTCCCACCTGCCCTTACCCTCCTCCCACCCTGTGCCCCAGGCTGATACCCCTGTTGATGACCATCATGGTGGCCCAAGGGTTGGCCTCAGGTTGGACCATGTTGCAGGTGCCCTCTCCACCCTCACTACTCCCAACTGGACCCTTCCAGGCCCTGAAGTCCCCAGAAGTTGCCCAGGTGCATCATCCTGGCTGGCCTGGGCCTCCTGCTCCAGAAACATGAACCCACTCTCCTTCTGGCCAGCCAGTGCTCTGGGTATGATGGGAATGCCTCTGGCAGCCAGAGAGAGCATCAGGGAGGGGATAGGGACACACAGAGACACAGTGAGCGAGAAGCAGAGAGGGGCCCAGTGAGGAAGAGGCTAGGACAAGGACAAGCTCCTGGCAGGGAGCAGCTAGGGCACCCATCCTGCCCACATCTGGATGGACCCCAGGCTGCTTGGCCGAATCCTGGACTTCCTGAGGAGAAGCCTGGGGGCACCCAGGGTTCATGCCTCTGGGCGAGACAGCGGCAGCAGGAGTCAGACTGACCCTCTTCTGGACAGCCCTGGTGGGCACTGAGGGTGGGAGTCTGGACTCTGCCCAGTGCTACCCCTGGATCCACCCATTTCCCTGGCTGCAGACCTGGATGAGGAGGAAGGGAAAATACCACTTCTGGGTGCCTGCTCTGGGCCCAGCCCTGTTTGGGGATTTACCCCCATGTTGCTCAAGGCTTTCGAGAGCTCTTCCACAAATGACAGCCTGTGACTTGGCACAGTGACCATTCCCAGTAAGTCTGGCCAGTGTGGACTGAGCCCCCACTGGGCGCCCACCTTGGCTGAAGCGCTGCACACATCATCTCACTTAATCCTTACTCAGCCCCTGAGATGGGTCTGTCATTAGCCCCCTTTCATAGGTGAGGACTTGAGGCTCAGAGAGGGATGGTCACCTGCCCAGGGTCACGCAGTGTGCAAGTAGCACAGCCAAGACTTGCTCCTAGGCTTCCGTGGGCCCTTCTTCAGTCAATGCCAGGCAGGTTATAGGGGCACAAGCATCTGGAGTGCCCCCTCCCCCAATTCCATCCCTTAGGTACTCAGGAGCAGCTCCAGGGTACAGGATGGCTCCAGCCAAGCTTGGCCCAGACTTCCTGGGCCCCATGCAGGCCGGTTCCCCCTGGGTCCAGGGCTGTCTCTGGAGGGAAGCCCACCTGCATCCTTTCTCTGCCCTGGCCACAGCGTGACCTGCACAGCCTCAGCCCCTCTGCTCCCTCTCTAAGTACACCACACTTCCCCTGGGAGTCTCCAGAGGGGAAAGTCACGGAGGTGCTCGCAGACCCTGAACTTGTGAGTCTGCATAATCCTGAGAGCCAGAAAGATGCTTCCTGGTGTCTAAATCCTTCTTGCTCCTGTAACACCAGCCCAGCTCTAAAGCATGGCTCTCAACAAGAGGTGATTTCACCCACCTGGGGACATTTGGCAATGTTTGGAGACGTTTATGGTTGTGGCAACTTGGAGAATTGCTACTGGAATCTAGTGGGTAGAGGCCAAGAATACCCCCAAATTTCCTACGGTGCACAGGATGACCCCCACAACAAATAATTATTTGTGCCAAAGGTCAGTGGTGCTGAGATTAAGAACCTCCGATTAAAGCATGGGCTTTGGAGACAGGCAGACCTCGGTTTGAATCTTGTTTCTTTCATTTACTGGCTGTGCACCGTTAGGCAAGTGGCTTCACCTCTTTCTGAGCCTCAGTTTGCTCATCACTAAAACTGGCACTGATAGTGGCTCTCAGCTCATGAGGTCCTGAGGGCTGATCAGGGCCTGGCTCTGGGGAAGCACCTGTCAGTGATGGCCACTGTTTTCTTTTCCTTCTTTTCGATTTTCCAAGGTGAACAGCAGGAAGCAAAGGTCTGGTGGCTGGACCTGGAACTCCCCAAAGGTCAATCCTCCCCCGGCAGTCCCTGGCACATTGTGGCCTATTGTTGATGTTGAAGGAGAGACCAAGTTGGCTGTTGTGGACCTGGAGGGAGGAGCCAGAAAGGAAACCTGATCTCAGGTGGGCAAAGGTCACCTGAAGCTCACCTAGCTCATTCTAGCCTCCAGCCCAACCCCAGGGAAGCCAGGGGGTGGGGGTGGGGGCAACCAGGACATGAAACACCCCAATATATATGGCCCTGTCTTAGTCATCTAGCGCTGCTACAACAGAAATACCACAAGTGGATGGTTTTAATGAAGAGAAATTTATTTCCTTACAGTCAAAGTAGGCTAAAAGTCCAAATTCAGGGTGTCAGCTCCAGGGGAAGCCTTTCTCTCCCTGTTGGCCTTCTTCTCTTCAGTGTTCCCCCAGACTAGGAGCTTCTCCGCGCAGGGACCCTGGGTCCAAAGGACACGCTCTGCTCCTGGCACTGCTTTCTTGGTGGTATGAGGTCCCCCTGTCTCTCTGCTCACTTCTTTTATATCTCAAGAGACTGCCTCAGAACACAATACAATCTTGTAGATTGAGTCCTGCCTTACTAACACAACTGCCACCCATCCTCCCTCATTAACATCATAGAGGCAGGATTTACAACATACAGGAAAATCACACAATACCAGGAATCATGGCCCAGCCAAACTGATACACACATTTTTTGGGGGACATAATTCAATCCATGACAGGCCCCTTAGCTCAGGGATAGGACACAGATTCAAAATGGACATCAGAGAGGAGTGGCATTTGAGTGGACACAAGACAAGTAGAGGGGTGAGGGGTGGGGGTGAGAAATGGCGTTTGGGCCCAGGAAACAGCATGTACAAAGGCCTAGAGGTGAGAAGGAGCGAGGCTATTTTCCCAGTGGTAGTCCAGTGTAGCCAGAGGTGTCCAACTTGGTAGAAAAAGCTCATCCTGATGGGATGAGGGACAGGCGTCAGGGCTGGGAACTTGGACTTTATCCGACTTTCAAACTGGGTCCTTCCTCTTCTGATGGTGTAGGGCACCAGCCTCTGCTCCCCCACCCCCCCACCCCCCGCCCCAGCTGCCACACCCCACTTGGGAAGAGTTATTGTTCTTCTATCTTCAGCCCAGACTACCTGACTACCACCTCACTTGCAAAGAGGACTTAGGATCTTCCTCTCTCCCAGGCACTCCATCCCCAGGGGTTTCACTAGACCCTCCCCCCACCATGCCCCTCACGGGCCTGCAGCCCCGCCCCTTTTCTCTACTCACAAGCCCTGACCCCAGCCAGGGGTCCTCCCACCTGAACAACAAACGGTCAGCCCCTCTGTCGGCCAACCCAGCCCCTCCCCTCTCCTGCAGCCCCTCCGTCCCATCTATCCCCCAAGAAGCCCACTTGGTCCAGTCATCCCACCTCTTGTAACAGCCTTTACCACCTTTCCACTCCTTCAGAAGACCCAAGTCTTAGCCATGACCTCTCTCTGCCATGGACCCCTTGCTCAACTCAGGCCTCCTCAGGGATTACCTCCCACTTCCATCCCTTTGGCCTCAGCACGGAAAGCTGTTCAGACCTTTCCTATCCCCTCTAGGTGGTCCCTCAAGAGACCTCGGACCTGGAACCGTCTTCTTTGCCTTTTGGAAAGTGATGTTTCTTTGGATGAGTACAGGGCTAACAGCTTTGAGAGCTTTGCCGGCAGGGCAATGGACTTACTGGGGCCCACTCAGTCCCCAGGCCTTGGGCCCAGAGGACACTCAGTGAATAAATAAATGAGTGAATGAATGAATTATGGCCGACAACCAGGTTCCGTGTTTGGAAAGGAAGCTCGGGCACCTGCGGGGGCAACAGGAGCTTCCTAACGTAAGGGCAGGAGAGCGGTGGACTGGGGCGGGGTAGGTGGGTCCAGGTCGGGGACGCTCCCAGAACCGCTGGGCTAGCAACCGGGACCCGCTAGAGCCTCCTGCCCTGGAGTCTTCCCGGCTCCATCTCTAAGGGCAGGCCTGGCGGGCGCGGAACCCGGCTGCGTCCGCGCTCCAGCCAACAGCAAGAGAAGGATTGAGGTAGGGCAAAACCGGCCAGCTGACCGACGGGGAGTCCCGGGCGTGGGCGTGGGCGCGGGCGCGAGCGCAAGGAGCCAGGGAACCCCCGCCGGCGCCTTTCGGGCCCCAGTGTGCGGGAGTGAATGGGGCGCCCCTTTTGGGCCTGAGCGTCCTCCTTTGTAAAATAGGACACCCTCTGAGATGTCTGCAAGCACTAAAGACGGGCGGAGGGTGAAGTGTGCGAAAGAAGGCAGAGACGCCCAAGACTCCGACCCGCACGGAGGAAGACGGAAAGACTCTAGACCCCGGCCTCGGGGCTGCAGGGGGCGAGGCCTCCGAAGGGCTGGGTCTGTCGGGGGCGGGCCCTGGTGGGCGGGCCCCGCGTGGGGGCGGGGCCGGCCGGCACCTGGGTGAGGTCGCCCCGCCCCGCCCCCTTGCACTTCCGTGTGCGGCGGCACCAGAGCAGGAGGCGGCGATTGCTGGGCGCCCCTGAGCGACCCCCGGCGTCCGCCCGCCGCGCCGAGACCCGGGTCGTGTTTCATTGGCCGCCGGGCCCGCTCGGGTCGGCCCACACCGACCTCCAACCCCTTCGCGCGCCCCAGAGGCGCGCCGGGAGCCAGACCCCAGCCGCCGCGACCCCTGGCGCCTGGCCCGGCGCCCGGAGGTGAGTGAGGGCTGGGCCCCGGCGCGGAATCGGGGCTACCCAAAGGGCGCGCCATCCCTCCCTTCCCCCCGCCCCCCGCCTCCGGTTCCCCTTTCTGAAATCTAGAAACTGAGCCGTAGGCGGCGAAAGTCCCGCCGCGCGCCTAGATCTGCTGGTGCCTCCGTCTCTCCATACGACGGTGGGAGCCGAGGCCCTCTAGTCCTTCGACTGCCGGCTCCTCTACCCGATTGTGTGTCCCCAGCCCCTCTGAGTGTCCCTCACGAATCTCTCTGGGGCTCTCTGTCCGTCGGTCTGTCCCCACTCTTTCTGTGTTCCCCTGTCCGCATCTCCCCAGTCCTGCCTGTCCTTGGTTCTCCGTGTGCCCCATCGCCCCCACTCCTCGCCCCCTCGGTCCTGTCCTCCGGGAGCCGCGCCCTCAGCTCACACCCTCCGCCCCCTCCGCGGCCCCTGCCTGTCTTGCTGCCTCTCATTTTCCACCACGGAGCCGAACTAAGTTAGGCCGCCCGCCGGGCCTCGCCTCCCGCACCTGTGTCCCTCCCTGGCCCGCGCGGCACCTCCTCCTCGCTCTACCTCTTCTTTTCAGCCTCTGCCTCTCTGTCTCACTTCTTCTCTCTTTCAGTCTCTGGACTGGGCGTGGCTTTAGCCTCCACTCCACCTTTCTGCCCCTCTTAACCCCCTCCCTTGGGGGCAGTTGCCTGTTTCATCGGTCCCTGGCCCCTCCCCTGCCCAGGCGCCATCTCCGGCGGGGACCCAGCCAGGTGAGGGAAGGGGACAGCGGGGGCGGGAGCGCCTTCCCGGGCCCAGAGGGAGGCAGGAGATTTGCACTGTCAGAACTGCCCCACTTGCCCAACTCCCCCACCTGGGGAAGGGGAGAGCCCCACTGAGCCTCCCATTTAAACCTGGGGATTTGGCGTGAGTGGGGAGGGGTCCCTTCTCCTCTGACCCCCATCCTGTATGCATGGACCTTGTCTCCTTTGCTAAGTCGCCTGTGTCTGGGCGAGTAGGTATGTTGTGTGTCTAGATCTGCTTGTGTGTTGTCAGTGTTTCTGGGACTTGCCTGTGTGTGTGTCCTTTTTCACGTGTGGGACTTGCCTGTGTATATGTGTGTGTCTGGTTGTGTGCCCTGAGGCTCTGTGTGAGGCCTTTGTAACTGGGTGTGAACCCTGTCTTGGTGTGTTCTTTGTTACTAGACTCGCCCTGTGTGTTGAAGTATGCGTGTATGCATCCCTGTGTGTCTAAAGGGTCCTGAGCTGCACGCTGGGTGTGTCATGGTGACCCACCAGTCATGCATACATTTAAGCTGTTAATTGAGGGAGCCCCTGATATTGGGGTGCCAGTCCACCAGGCTCATGTGTGCATATGAGTGTGTGCATATGAGTGTGTCCGTCTGTCACTGAGCCACTGTAACCAGGCTGACCTGGTCACCAAGGGAGAAGACTGGTCCCTTGGGTTTCCCCCTTCCTTCTGTGGACTGAGCTGGGGTGTGGCAGACAGGCCGGCAGAGGGCGGCTGTGTGTGTGGGGGGGGGGGTAGGCGTGGGTGGGTGTGGGTGTGAGAGAGAGAGATGTGGAGGTGTTTGGTCAGCCACTAGTGTGAGCGATCCGGTGTGTGACAGGGCTGTGGCTGGGGGCGGGTCAGTGGTGGCATGGGGTTACGATGTCCGATGACTGGTGGGAGACTCGCAGTCTGACTATATGAAACTGCAGGTGCGTGTGCTGGGGGAGTGACCGTGATTGTGGGGAACCGAGAGTGCCTGGGTGTGGGTGTCGGTGGAAGGAGGGGGTGTGACAAGGTGTGTGGTGCCTGCGCTCTGGGTAACAGTGCGGGGTGGGGGAGAGAGCGAGAACCCCGGCATGAGCATATGGTGGGCTGCAAGGGTGTGAGTGTGCGCACAGCAGGCCCCAAGCCCAGCCCTGGCTCCTGGGGAGCCTGGGAAGGCTCAACCCCCACCCCTCACCTTCCTCCACTCCCCCAAGTTGACAGACACTGGGGGAAAGTCTTGGGATTTGTAGTGTTGTGACCAAGATCTTGGACTCCAGAACCAGAAAAGACTTGGGCTCCCTTACTTGCTGGACCTCTTAAGAGCAAGAAATTGAGCTCGGCCTAAGGCTCAGTTTCTTTATGTGCAGAATGGAGAAGGTTCCCGTGTTAAGGGTCCTTTATCACAGCCTTGGCCTGTAATGAATATTCAGCACATGTTAAGTCTTATTTGGTGACCTCCCGTCCAGCTGTTTGATTCCCATTCTACTGGGAGCAGGGCTAATGGAAACCCGGAGAGTCACCAACCCATTTCCTGCCTGTGATGTGTCTGTTGATGTTAGCTTCCCACCTCCTTGACCAGGCTGCTTGTGGGAGGAAGCAGAAGCTGATGGAGCCCCTAGCACCCGGCCCTGTTTGTCCCCACCCCTAGTCTCAGCAGCAGCGATGGGGTAGAAGGTGGGGGGGGGGGTCATTCGGAGCTGTGACTGCAGGCCCCTGACACCGTTTAGCTATAAGGTGCCAAACAAGGAAGGAAAAGGTGTTACTATTCATATCTGACACTCCCAATATGAGCCTAGCACAGGACCGGCATGTCACATCATTGGAGCCTCAGAACCACCCAGGGAAGTGTGTACCAGTATTCTCCCCATTTTGAAGATGAGAAAAAATGCTCAGAGGAGTTGCTGGAGGCCACAGGGTAGGGGTGCCCGATTGTACCCTAGGTCCCCCAAGCCTGCAGGGTTAGGAACGGCCTTCTTGTGTGTGTCTGGCGGCCTCCCCGCCAGGCTGGAAACGCTTCGAGGGCAGGAACACAATGTTCCGCGCCCTAGCACAGTGTGGACACGTCATCGTTGCCCAGGAAAAGTTGACCCCAACACCTCATTTCACAGAAAAGCAAACCGAGTCAAGAGAGGCTGGAGGTCTCAGAGCCAGGCAAGGATGAACTGGGCCTGTGTCAGCCATGCTGCGGCTGACCAATGGGGAAAGCCTGTTTGGCTGCACCTCCTGGCTCAGCTGTTTTCTCCTGTCCCTGCAGGTCTGCTGGGAACTGGCCCCAGGTGAGGGCAGCAGGCCAGCTTCTCCTGGTGGTTGTTGCGGGGCAGCGGCAGCACGAGCAAGGACTAGGTGCAAGCAGGAGCTGGGAGCCACAGGTAAGACTAGGTCCTCTTAGGTAGATGGACAGACGGACAGTGTTCAGGGGCAGCCTTCCTCCTTGGGCTCCTCCTCTCCCACTGTAGGACGGGAGTAACGGGGGCTCGCAGAGTCCTTGCTCTGGCGGTGGGACCTGGGGACCCAGAGAAGGCAGTAGCTTGCCCTGCCCACCTGGGGCTCCCTGCCCAGACACTGGCTTCTGGCCTGGGGATAGCTTTGGTCTTGGAGCGTGGAGGCCTGGGACTCACCAGTGGTTTGGGGCAAGGGGTGGTGACACTTTGCTGGTGAGTTAGAGAGAAGGTCATGTGAGCCTAGGGTTAGGAGTGGATGTATCAGCGCTTCCAAGGCCCCTTGTATCTGCCTCAGGCTGTCCATATCATCACACAAGGAAAGGGATTTGCCCTGGCCCCCACAGAGGGTTGGAGGCTGAGCTGAAAATGGAACTGGGTCTTCCAGCTCTTGGCACAGCTGAGCTCTGTTCCATACCCCAGTTCCCTCTCTAAGCCCCCCAGCCTCTCTAGGGCCCCAGGAGGGACTCTATATCCCTCTCCTTGCCCTCCAGATTCAGGGGTGAGCTGGGCAGAGCCTGTAAGGAATGTTGGGGGGGGGGGCTACAGTCTCCCCGAGGCCCCTCGTGAAGTTAGAAACTCCTCCCTTTGCAAACAGCCTCGCCTCCTTCAACCCCCATTGCAATGAGAACAGCCCTGGGAGTTACCCACTCAGTGTCTTGGGTCTCATTGACTCTGAGGGGGTGGAGGGGTTACTGAGGGCACTTGGAACCTGGGAATTGATAGTAGGGGGATAGCAGTGATCTTTCCTCAGGAGCCCACCCTCATCAGCCCCCGACTCCCACCCTTACTGGCTGCGAGGCACCTGCAGGGTCCTAGGTGCCTGGGAGTAGACTGGTGGGATCTGGGCTCCCTGTGCCTGGCTCTGAGGAGCAGGGGTTCAGGGCCCGCCCTCCTGGGGCAGGCGCACAACAAAGACAGGGCCTTCTCTGGGTCTTAAACCTGGTGGGGAGGAAGCAATGTGGCTTGGCTGGCTGTGGGGCCCCTGCTACCTGAGGTCAGATGAACCAGCCTCTCCCAGCTCTGGGCCTCATTCCCTAAGAAGTTCAGTTAATTATTCTTACAGCCAGCCCACTTTAAACTCCCAAACATCACCTAAACCCATTGCCATTAAGTCGATTCCAAGTCATAGCAACCCTGTAGGACACAGTAGAACTGCCCCATAAGGTTTCCAAGGAGCAGCTGGTGGATTTGAACTGCTGACCTTTTGGTTAGCAGCCGAGCTCTTAACCACTGCGCCACCAGGGCTCTGAAACATCACCTAGCTAGCCTGCATAGACATACATGTGCTCACACAGGGATACAGAAATGGAGGCTGTGCTTGGCATGTATGCCTGCAGACACAGACCCACGAGTGCCCACGGCGGGGGGCGAGGGGAAAAGGGGGTTACATACCTGCCTGCACATACATCACACATTTGTACACAGGTGCTCACATGAATGGGCACACTCAGACACACACAGATGCTCTCCCAGTCTCTACCATCATCCGTGCACTCAGACGCCTGCCCAAACACACCACACTGCCTGTTCTGGGGCCAGGAATGGAGGGCCTCTGGTCAGGGTTACAGCCCAGCCAGGCCAGTCTGTTTCTGGCACCTGAGGGTGAGCTTTCAGGTGTAGTTGTGACCACAGGGCCGTGAGGGGGCTGGGCCACACTGGGAGGTGGGCTCTGCCCAGGCATTTAACAAGCCCCCAGGCTGACCAGGGCTTAGTACGGGGGCGCATGGGGTGTGGGGGAAGGCCCTGTCAGCTGTGCTGGCACTGTTTGTAGCTGCTGCCACAGAGGAGGAAGTGGGCTGCCTGTGGTCATGGGGCCAAGGTGCTCAGCAGTGGGTGGGGGGTCCCGTTGGCCCCTCTGTCCCCCTCAGCGTCCATGCCTGGTGGGAGTGGAGTTGCCAGGCTCTGGGGACTGGGAGGCAGGCAGGGTGCTTTTCTCCTAGGGAGGGGGAACCTGTCCACTCTCCAAGGCCTGGGCCCAGGGGAGAGGCCCATCCGTCTAAGGCATTTCTGGAGGCTGACTTCCTCTGAGCTGCCCAGGAAGTGGTTTCAGAATGGGACTGACCAGCCCTCTGTCCATGGCTTGCCCCGCCCCCGCCCCTGCCTTGCCTGCCGAGGGGAGCTGCGGCTGGCCAGCTGGTTAGGCTGACTGACCAGGCTTTCCCCTGCCAGGGCTGGTGGGGCTAGGAGGCAGGCAGGTGGGTCAGGCCTTTTTGGAGGCTCAAGGAGAGGGGCGGAGGCTGAGGCCATGAGGTTCCCTGCAGCCGCCACGCCCCGGCCCCTCCCTTGCTCCAAGCCTGTAAGCTGGGTTCAGAGCATTAACCCTGGCCACAGCCTGGCCTCCCTGTGAGTGGCTGGGCTGCGTCTCTGGAATTAAGCAGCTCCAGGCAGCTGTGCGAACCTGGGCACTTGCCTTTGCGCTCAGCACCTCAGTTTCTCCATCTGATAAATGGGATGTGGTGGTATACAGGAAACAACAGACAATGTATGCAAAGTAGCTAGCACTGGGCCTAGCACACTGTAAGTATTTAATGATGGAAACTGTAGTTATATAAAGTACTTAGCCCCCAGATGATGATGACTGTTCAGAAAAAGGCAAGTGGCACTGAAGCAGGTTATTATTTTCTGACGGGCTGGGGGCTGTCCCAGGGCCAGGTGGCTGCAGAGCTGGCTGAGAAGCCCCGTCTCTGTTTCCCTCATTCCGTCTCGATTCTGCTTCCAGCAGCAGTGCCGAGGACGGGGAGGGGTTCTGTCAGTTCAATAAGTTCCATGTCCTCTGAGGAGAGGCGCCCCAGGATGGCAGCTGTTCCCACTCAGCAGCCCAGCCCCCTCCTGCTCCTCTCCCCCTCACTCCCTTTCAAAGGGAGAAAAATAGATCTCATGACAAATGGATGCAGGGAAGGAAATGCAGTCCACAGCTGCCTGCTGCCCCCTCAGGCCTCCCCTCGGCCGCACTCCGCTGCCCTGGCCCCCTGCAGACCATTGGGCTTGGAGTAGCCAAGGCTGGGAAAAGGGGGTGGGTGGTAAGCCCTGCTACCAACTTGCCTACCCTTTGGAACCCAGGAGTCAGTCTTTGGGCTGGGGACGGAGGTGGGCATCTGGGGCTGATGGAGGCTGGAGGAGCGGTGTGGGAGAGAGCTAGAAATCTCCACATATATACAGTACATACACATATCCTTGGCAGATGGCAGCTGGTGGCAGGGCCCTGCCTGCCCCAGGGACACCTAGAAGGTCAGCCCAGTGAGGGTTGGGCTGAGCTTCGGCCTTCACTGTTCCAGGCCGAGAAACTGGGGTCTTGGGCATTGAAGAGTGGTAATGATGGTAGTGTACTCGGCCGGAGCCGGAAGGCTGGAGGGCTGGAGATCACTGGGGGCTGGGCGGTGAGTGTGAGTGAGGGCATCCTGAAGGTTTAGGAGCAGGACCCCTGCAGTCATCAGAGAGACTGGCTTTGAATCCTTATTTGACGTTTACAAGCTATGTCCTCTTGAGGCAGAGCTGGACTGCTTTGAGCCTCAATTGTCTCGTCTGTGAAATGGGGGGGTTAGGAAGTATCTATCTGAGACCCAAATGATGAGAAGGAGCCGGTGCGTGTATGTGTTGGCGGGGGGCGGTCCAGGAAGACGAACAGCAAGCACAGATGCTCCCAAGTGGGCAGGAACTTGGCTGCTCAGGGAACCAAAAAGGGGTCATTTTGGCTGGGGCAGAGTGAGGGGAGGCAGCGGCCGAGGAGGTCTGAGAGGTAAAGAGGGCAGGTTGGGTGGGGCCGGCCGGCCTCGCAGCCCAGGGGGAGCCGATCAGGGGGGGGGTGGATAACATTGGTTGACTCCGCAGGAAGCGATGAGATCTGCTTAAAAGACATCTCTAGTTGCTGAGGCAGAGAGACTGTGGAGCCAGAGTAGGGGAGAAGAGCAGGGAGCAGGCTGATGCAGAGACCCGGGGAGGGTGACGGTGGCCAGGATGGGGACAGCGGGTGGAGAGAAAAGAGGGTTTCAGGATAGACACGGAGGCAGAAATGGTAGCATTGGTGTGTGGGCAGGAAGGGGAGGATAAAGACCCACCCCCACGTGTCTGGCCTGAGCAACTGGGCGGGCATTGGGGTAGCTAGTAGATGCGGAGCACTTTGGATGGAGGGATGTTTGGGTGCCTCTAGAGACGTCCACATGGTGAGGTCAGGCAGGCAGGTAGACCCATGAGCCTGGAACTCAGGAGAGTCTGGGCTGAGAGCAAAGACCTAGAATGGAAGGAGAGTGCTCAGCAGGCCTTTGGTGGGAAGCTTGAGAGGCCCTGGGTGCAGTGCTGGGCTGGACTGCGTACGAGAGAAGGCCACCAGCTGTCCGGCAAAGGTCCCTGCCACGGTGCCTGTGGAGGGTTGGGCAGGCAGGCTTGTGGTGGCTGAGCCGCTGTTTTCACAACAGCGCCGGAAGCTTTGGATCATGTCTATGGCCATGTTGGGTAAACAGGCATAGCATAGTAGGCAGTCGCCAAGACCCAAGGCCAGATCAGGTGTCTGCTTGGTGTGGAATGTGGGTGCTGGGGGGCAGGGGAGGAGGGTCACAGGGTCCTCGAGTATAAGGGCTGGAGAAAGCATAGAGGTCTCCCATTGTCAAGGCTGGGGACTAAGACCCGGAGATGGGTAGTGGCTGGCTTGGAGTCTGCCAGCTGGTTGCTGATCAGGCTGCCTTCGCCCAGCCTGGGTCTCTTCCCCACCCAGCAGACCAGAGCAGGGTACCCCTCGGCTGGGTGGCTTAAGACAGCCTCTTTCTCACTGATAGAAGGAAGTTCGGGGGCCTCTCTGGTTGCCATGGATGACTGTAGATAGGCAGGTGGGAGAGGGCAAGATGTGAGGCTGACAGTGGTGTTGGCTTCCTTGTGTTGTCACTGCTGTGTGCACTCAGCACAACCCCATGAGCAGAGTGGGATCGTTCCCATTTCATAGGTGAAGACGCCAGGGTAGCTTGACCAAGCTTGCAGGGCACCCAGGTCGGAGCAGATCTGAGCCTAGACCTGTCCAATCCAGCCCAAGGCCGAGCTCTCCAGGCCCTTTGTTTGCTGCTCACTGTGGGATGGCCCTGGTGGCATAGTGGTTAAGAGGCTGCTAACCAAAAGGGTCAGCAGTTCAAATCCACAAGCTGCTGCTTGGAAACCCTAGGGAGCAGTTCTGCTCCGTCCTGTGGGGTCACTATGAGTCAGAATTGACTCGACGGCAACGGGTTTGGTTTGCTTTGGTGGGATGGCTTGCCACACGCCTGCCTCTCTCGAGGCTTTCTCCCAATCCCTAATGTGGGGAGGCACCATCTGGGCCCTGCCCACCTTGTGGAGATGGCAAAAGGGTTATGTGGCCATCTTAACTTCTCCCAAACACAAAGATTGTTCTCAACAATCAGGAATATCATGGGGACTCCCTGTCGGAGGAGGCCTCTATGGATGCACAAACAAAAGAACTGAGAAGAAGGCTTGGGGCCCATCTACCTGGGAGCTGATAGAGGGGCTGTACCCACCCCAGTCACATACCCTTGCTCTGCTAGAGGCCAGCTAGGCAGTTCTGGGTCTAGGACCAGAGGGCCCCATCTGCCTTGTGGCTGCGCCGTTGGCTCTGTGGCTTTGGGCGAACTACTCCACCTCTACTCAACAATTTCTGCCCAGTGAGTCTAGATGCTCAGTAGGGGTTGTGTGTGGATTGCCCAGCATGCCGCCCCCACCCACACAGGTGCAGTCCTGCCTCTCTTTCTGTGCAGTAGGCCTGTAACTGCCACCTGTGACCCCCAAACCTGGTCCTCAGCCTCTGCTGACTTCCCCTCAGAGCCCTTCAGTGGGGAGTGGGCAGAGGCCTGCCCAGCAATGTGCCTGGTCAACCCACTCCTTTCCTTACACACTTTGGACTTTGCTCTGGGCCAGGAGAGACTTTCTCCACCTCCTTCAGCAGGGAGGCCCAGCCCGGCCTGACACCCAGCTGTCTTCCCACCCACTCCTCCTCTCTCCTCTCCCCATCCATTGTGCCCTGGGGACTGTGGTAGAACAAGCTGCATTTGGGCTTGGTTGGCACCAGACTCTAGTCAGGGGTGTGTGGGTCCTTCTGCGCATTTGTCTCTGTGCCTGCCTGGAGTGTCTCTGTCCCCGAGTGCTCATTATGTGCTCGTGCACGTGGTCTCATCGTGCTGTGTGTGCACGTGGAGGGGTTATCAGTGTCCTGTGTGGTCTGTGGACCTAGATGTCTGTTTGACATGAGAGCTGGTGAGCAGGGTTATTTCTCTGTAGTGTTACTGACTCACCTTGGGAGTGTGTATGTGCCGGTGGTCACGGCTGTCTGTGTGTGTCTTGGTGTGACTCTGTGGCTGATTCCATGATTCGCCCTGAGTCCGTGTGTGTGTGTGTGTGTGTGTGTGTGTGTGTGTGTGTGTGTGTGTGTGTGTGTGTGTGTGTGTGTGTGTGTGTGTGTGTGTGTGTGTGTGTGTGTGTGTGTGTGTGTGTCCAGCTTGGAGTGGGGCTCCTCGTGTGTGACTGTGTGTGTCTGGGCCGGTGGGTGTGCCTGTGTATGCACACGTGGATGGGTGTTCTGGGAGAGGCCCTGACGTGCCCCCGTCCCTGGCTGCTCACAGAGGCCCCCTTGTCCTTGTAGGAGCCTGCTCTGGCTCTGCCATGAAGGGGCCTTTGTTCCCATTCAGGGGTACCGGAGCCCTCCCTGTGGCTGAGCCCAGGGCTTCCCTAATCCGTGGACTAACTGGGTGATGCAAGGCGTGTGCCTGGTATGAGCTGTGCCTCCGAGGAGCCTCTACCCTCCCCCCTGTATGCGTGCTGGCAGGGTGGGTGTAATCTGATGACAGCCGGGGTCTCAAGTGCTGCCCCTTATACCCCTGCAGACCCTCTGCTTATGGCAGGATGGGCCTGTGGTGCTGCTCCCCATCCCCCAGACCCCAGTCCTCCTTGACAACCCTGGCCAACAGCGCTCAGCCCCTACTCCACGCCCACCCCCCACATTCACCGCTCCTCGCTGCCTGAATGGCTCATGGTCTTACCCTACTTCTGTAATCACATATTTATGTGACTTTCCCCCACCAGGCTGTGGGCTCCCTGAGGACAGGGCCTGGTGTATCTTAACCTTCTTGGCATTCACAGGCTGGGCCTGAGGAGGGCTGGGGTGACCTGGGGCTGGGGTGACCTGGGGCTGGGCTGGGCCTTTGGGTACAGAATCATGTTGCCACATATGTGTGTTTTCCTGGGAAGACGGCTCACGTCTTCCCAGGATTTTTAGGGTGTTACAACCCCCAAAAAGTAAAATCACACTGCCCCACCTCTGATTCCCTTCTCTGCTTCCCATGGTCTGGGCTGGGGCCAGCAGTAGGCGTTTTGAAATGACCCCAGCGGAGTCTGATGTATAGCCGGGCTGAGAAGACTGAGCTGGAGGCAGACCCCACCCAGACCGCAAAGCCAGGTCCTTGGCATAAGAGCGACCCCACACACCTGCACAGAGTAGCTGGCTTCCAGGGAAGGGTAGGATCCCCCAGGGCCAGCCTTTTGAACTGCCTGGAGGGATAGACAAGAGTTCAGGAGAGGGACGTTCTGGCCGAGGGAAAAGCATCTGCAAAAACCTGGGGCTCGAAAGTGAGGCACGTGTTCATGGAACAGCCAGAGGTGGTGTTCGAGGTGGAGAGAAGGACAGGGCCAGGGTGTGGGGTGCCTGGCACTCCAGGCTGAGGTATGGGCTTTTGTCAAGGGCAGTGGGAGCATGGGAGCTTCCAGGCTGTGGGGAGGCTGGATGAGGGAGGGACCAGTAGTGACAGTGGCCCAGACTGGGAGGTATGGCTGGGGAAGGGGAGGAGTGAGGAATAGCAGAGCTCTGGGGTGGCGGGAATGGGGGAGGAGTCCCTGACAGACGCTGAGGTGCCAGTCCTGGGGAGGAGCAGGCAGTGGGAGCATCCTCTGCCCTGGGACCTAGCCACAGGCTGAGCCACAGCTTCTGGCTCTCCTCCCAGGCCCAGGCTGGTCTCACAGGGGCGGGGCACAGGCCCTGGTGGAGGGGCCTTGGGAGGAGCTCGCTGGCTGCCTGCCTCATTTGTCTCCTGCTCAGCCCATTTCCTGGGTTGTGCAACCCTAGACTTGGTTCTGTCTGGGAAGGTCATCCGGGAGGCCAGCCTCCCAGCCAGGCTCCTACTCGCCTGCCTGCCCAGCCTGGCAGCTTCCGCCACGCCCGGCCCCTATGGCCTGTTGCAACTCTGCCGGGCGGCCTTGCACCCTCCTGCTCCTCACACTGCCTCTCGCCCTCCTTCCCTCCCTCCTGCTGCCCAGGCCTCTTTTCTCCTCATCCCTCCTTCACTCATCTCTCAAGGCCAGTGTGGGCTGACTGGGCTCCCTGAGGCAGGGTCTGCATCCCTAGGAGGGCCTAGGACACTGCCCCCTCTTTGCTGCCACTTGCCACCCAGTCTTGATTGGCAACGGTGGTGCCTTCCATGGCAGGGGACATGGGCTGGCCCCAAGGCCCAGCAGCTGTGTGTGGAAGGGGACTGCGTGAGGTGGCATGTCAGGGACATCCTCTGCTCCCCAACGGTCTGCTCAAGGGAGCCAGACCCCAGACCTACAAGGACCACAGCTGATCTCTGCTTGCCGTCCTTTGACTGACCTCAGCCTGCCATCTGTTGTCGCTTTGGCAGGCGTTTCTGAGGGAGACTCCCTCCATGCTCACGCCCCCACCCCCAAGGCCTCTCCTCTGGCCTCAGTTTATTCTTCTGTCCAGTGAGTTTCACCCTGTGGCCCCTGAGGCAGAACCAAACACCAGGGAAGGACTAGGGTGGAGGGGGACCAGGCTGGGCCTGGGGCCTGCGGGTCCCTCATGGCAGGATGGTGACCTTGGCTTCCCCTCTGCACAGTGAGGAGGTGGTCATGCCAGACTCTGTGGGCCCCTCTTGGAGACATTTTGGCCTGTTGGGTTGTATTTTTCACCTTTAACAAGATCTCTATCAAACAAGTTACATGTGATTATTGTAGAAAAATTAGAAAATGCATTTCTGTTCCCAGTGGTGCCCCTCAGACATGTCCCCTGCCTCAGTCTCCTCTGCTGGCACACACTCATGAGCCCACACATGGATGTACCATGTGTATACTCACCCCTTCAGGGCCACCCTTTGTGCCTGGGGAGCTCTGACTGTCAGGGTCACTGGTCACCTTGAGACCAGCCTCGCATGCTGCCCTGGACTGGCTGGGAGCGGGTTTCCATTTGCCCTGGAGGAGGTGACCTGCCTGCTCTGGCATGGTCTGGTCTTGCCTTGCCTCTGGGCTGTTGGTCTGGGTGGGGTGGGGAGCAGGGTCAGCAGGCCCTCATCCCCAGGCCTGCGACCCAGGGCGGCCAAGCCTTCCTGTGGCCCCAGATCTCTGGACTGGCTCAGGTCTGTGCTCACCCTGCTCTCCCACCCCCGCCACGGGCTGCTGTCCCCAGGTTCAGGGAACCAGAGGCTGCTGGGTCCAGGTGGCTAGGATGGGTGGGGAGGCAGAAAGTGAGGGGTCTGTAACCCCTTCATGCAGAAAGGGAGGGGGCTCCTCGAGTTCAGGTGTGGGACCAGCCTGCAGGGGGTGGGTAGGCAGACCCTGGGCAAGCGAGGGTGTCTGTCCCCTTGACCTCACCTCCCTACCTGTTATCTCTGTTGTGGGGGGCATGTGTGTTTATATGTGCCGTTCCTGGCACATTTATCTGTCTCCATCTCTGCCTCCCTCCCACCTCTCCCTCCCAACATGGCATACTAGAGAGAACAAGGGCTGCAACATCAAATCCTTCTTCCACCCTGTACTGGCAGTGTGACCTTGGACAAGTCACTGAACCTCTCTGAACTTCATTTTCTTCATCAGTAAAATATTAATCTCCCGGGTCTGTGTAGGGATAGTGTGAGCTTATACAAGGCCAGAGCCCAGCATCTGGTACATTGGCTGCCTCAGGAAAGGGCAGTTCTTCTTGTAGGTGGCGAAGATGAGATTCACACCAAGCCTTTGACTCCAAGTCCAGTGCTCTCTGCTTCAGAGGGCTGCCTCCGCTGTGGGCTGCAGAAGTGGAATGGAGCTAGGAGCCCACAGGCAGCCACGGCAGGCCTGACTGGTCCCAGCTGGCTCCAGGGGTGATCCCCGTGGAGCAGAACGCTGTGAGGAGTCCAGCCCCTGCTGCCCCTGTAGCCCTGCAGAGCATCAGTGAGGCTGGGGCTGAGCCAGTGGCCTTCCTTTGGGGCCCGTGGGCCTGAGCCTATTTGCATGGGGGCTATAAATAGCCAGCACACCTTGCTTTTGTGCCATTACTTCAGCCCTTGCCTTCCACCGCTGCTCAGCCACTCTGCGAGGTAGGTAGGCAGACTCTAGCCCCAGAGGGACCGAGGACTTATCTCGAGGTCATGCAGCTGTGGGAGAGGGTGCCTGTTCATGGTGTCTGTCTCCCTCCGTGGATCCGAGTGATACAGTTTGGGGCGCGGACTTTTCCTAGGACTAGTTTTAGTCCTAGGAAGTCGGGGCTGTCTGACCATTTGGTGCGTTGTACCAGGTTTGCTACTGGGTAGCTGGGTCTACCACACAGACCATGGATTCCTCCCTCATGGTGCTGTGGCCTGGCCGTGCAGGGTCGGGACTAGGGCTCCGACCTGCTGTGGTTGTGGTTTTCCCTCCAGTGGCTTCTAACTGTGAACAGCAGCTGCTGCAAGTGTGACCCCAGGGAGCTGGAGGGCAGGCCTGATGGGCGGCCCGAAGCTGGGCAGGGAGGCTAGCCGGGACTCTACCCCTCCCTCCTGGGGCTTCTCTGACCCCTGGCCTCCTCCCCACAGTCCCCGTGGTCCTCACGGCCAGCTCCTCCTGCTGGGTGGGCTGGGATAAGGGGGAGCCTCGTAGCTTGCAGGCCATCTGGGCCAGGCCCTCAGGGGAGGCAGCGGGGAAGAGGAGCTGGCCAGCAGGTGTTTGGAACTCACAGGTGCCTCGGGATGGTGCCGTATGTTCCTAGAGATTTGGTTTCCCTATCTGAGAAATGGGATCAGTTACTGGAACTGTCTTCCAGGCTTTTGGGCAGGTGGAATGGATGCATTGTGAAGGGAGGTGCATAGGTGAGAAGGGATGGGTACTCGAGTGAGAACGGGTGATAGTGATACAAGACCCTTCCCCGAGGCCTGTTGTGTTGATGCTGGCGCTTGACCTATCTCAGTTCTCAGCCTCATGACAACCCCTGAACCAAGGGACCGTTCATTCTTCCTCAGGAAGGTGGGGGTAACTGAGGCTCTGAGAGGCCAAGTGACCTGCCCAGAGTCCCACAGCCAAGAAGTGTTGGCGTTGGGGTCTTGTGCCCAGGCAGCCTGACCATCATTTTGCCACCTGAGGCTGCCCTGACCCCTGTCTCCCCACAGGAGCCCAGGTCGCTCTGAAACATCCTGCTCCTCCTTTGTCCTGCCCCCCTGCCCACTCAGCCCTCATCCTGAGGCACTCAGGAAGTCGGCCACTGCCCCACCTGGGTCTCATGGTTATCCTGTTAGGAAGAGAGTGAGGGGCTTAGCCGTGGCTACTAGGATGCAGATGTGTGGCCTGTGTGTGCTGTGCAGGAGCCAATTATTCTGGACCCCCAGGGAGCACTCACCTGGGTATTCCATGCCTTGGACCACCTGACCAGGCAAGGAGGCAAGAAGAATAAGATGTCTTTTTGCCTGAGGGTGTGGGCACACTCGCCCACACTCACGCACGCTCACAGCCAGGCTCACGCAGCCTTGCACTTCACGTCGACATTTACTGGGTGCCGCCCACTCACAAGGACTCGCAGGCACACGCACTTCTACAGCTCATGCTGACATAGCCACGCTCATGCAGACCCCCTGCATCCACACATGCATCCTCACACGCTTCAACAATGCACACTCACGTGGCTCCAGCCCAGGGAGGAGCCGGCAGCAGCCCACAGTGGCTCTCTGTCTGCCAAGAGGACTGGATGCTGGCCTGGTCCCCAGCACTCGTCACCCACATGGCCAGTCTCAGGGTGAAGGCTGTGGGGCCTGGGCTCTGGCCCAGGTGGGCTCACACACCCACCTTCATTCCCACGAGTAGGATCCAGGCCTGGCAGGGGACATGGTGGGGTCTGCTCTGGCTGCTGGCCTCAAAGGCCTGGCTGGCCCACTGGGCTGGGTGGTTGGCTGAGGTCAGTGTTCCCTGCGAGCTCACCTGGGCTTGATGGCTTACCCTGGCCGCCTTGTGGAGCGGCAGGGAGCCATCCCAGGAGGGGGGCGACTGTTTTGTGTACTCGCACACGTGTGTGTGCTGGGGGTGCGTCTCTGAGTCTGCCCCTGTGTGCAGACCTGTGCTCAGGATTGGTGAGTACATACGCGTGTGTATGGACACAGTGAGCGTTATTCAGCCACAGTTATGGTGCAGCCCACATGTGGGGCTTGGTCCAGGAGCAAGTGTCTGTACAGGTGCGTGAGTGTGCATGCGTGTGCACGCCACAGATGGCAACCTGAGAGGACCCCTGGGGTCACCTCCTGTAGTGGCCTTCGACTTGGGGAATGGTGAGGAACGAGGGAGCGTGGGGGCCCGCCTTTGAGGTTTAAACTATAATTCAGTGTTATGTTCGGTATTAAAATAGTTTTATATTTGGGGGAAAAAATTAGTTTGAGAATGCTGGCACTCTTCCAGGCAGTTGAGAGGCTCTTGACCCAAGGGGCCCGGGTTCAGAGGGTCGGCCACAAGCATGTGGGCAGGGCCTCTCTGCCCTGGCCCACATGCTGTGGGCTCTGAATGAGTAGGATCCCAGCTTTTTGTTCTGGCTCAGCCATTGAAAAAGTGGGAGTGGTCATCTTGGCGCTGTTAATCTGCCTGGGTACTTAACTTAGGAGCAAAAAATAAGTCTTGAAAACCAAGAAGGGCTGCATGGGGCTGGGTGGGGGGAGGAGAGGGTACTGTCCCACCCATCTTGACTGGCAACTACTGGCACTGAGGTGCTGGAGTCCAGCACATACTAGGTACTAGGCGTGCAGTAGGTGCCCAGCAGTCGGATGCTGAGGGAGGCCCTGAGTGACCCCAACTGAATGACTCAGGAGCCACAGACTCAAATTCCTCCAGGGCCCAGGTAGATTTTGGAGAGGAGTGAAAAGGGTACCCTGAGCTAGGGTAGACTGACAGGGGTGCCTGATGAGGGGGGCAGCCATCCTGGTGCCAGCCGGCTGTGGCCCAGCAGGCCTGATGTACCCACATCTCCCACTTCTACCAGGGACGCCACATATCCAGATTTACATAAAACGTCTCAATTTTTAACACTGGCAACTAGGACGAGTGCATTTAGGTGCCATGTGGGCCAAACCCAGTGGTGTGAGAGCTTTCGGGGAGCAGGTACCTGCCTGCCTCCTGTGCCCTGGCTGCCCAGCCTCACCCTGTTGTCTCCACAGCCCCGCCACAGGCCCCACCATGGCACCATTCCTGCGCATTGCTTTCAACTCCTACGAGCTGGGCTCTCTACAGGCCATGGATGAGGCAAACCAGCCCTTCTGTGCCGTGAAGATGAAGGAGGCGCTCAGCACAGGTAGGGCTGGAGGCTGGATCCTGGAGAGATGGGGACAGCCAGTGGGGCTGGGATCGGAGGGGGCTTGACTCATTCCCCAGACCTCTAGGGGCTCCCCCTCCTCGTCCTCGTCTCTGTCCAACCCAGGTGTGGGCAAAAGCAGAGGCCACCAAGTCCCTCTAGGACCTCAAGTGCTGGCTAAATTGAGGCCTCTTTGGGAACTGGGGTGTCTAGCTTCTCTCCCAATGATTGTTTTACTCAATGATTTCTGCACATCCCTCTGTGCCGTGTGTTGAGGATACTGCCATGCTCCAGGACTGACCTGGCTCTCCCCTCCTGGGCTCACAGTCAGGTTGGAGAGATGGATATGTCACCAGGCAGTGAGTCCTGTGATGGTGAAGCTCAGAGGAGCCACCTGTTCCCAGCCTGAGTTCAGTCAGGGAGGGCTTCCTGGAAGAGGCAAATATCTTACACATTCCCTCTTGCTTGTGCTCTCACCTGGTGAACCCATGCTTATCCCTGAGGTCTCAGCTGAGCTGTCCTTTTGTCCAGGAAGCCTTCTGTGACCCCCAGGCTGGGTCAGGCCACCTGACCATGGATGGTTTTAGAACCACAGGCCTTGCTCTATTCAATCTTGTCAGAGCTGTGATTTAACATTTACTTGAGGGATGAGTTGGTTCTCATCCATCTCTGTCTGAGCCTGGGGCTCTGGGAGAACAGGCACTGGGTCCATTTTTCTTCTACCACGTTCCTTGCCTCCCATACCATGGCTGCTATGTGGAGAGCTCTCAGCACGTGTTCAGTGAGTGAATGCAGAGGGAAGATGACTTCCAAGTGGGGCTAAAGGAAGAGGGCACACAGGAGCAAAGGCCTGGGGGTGGGGCCTAGCAAGGTGCCCTAGGGGAGTGCAGGCAGCCCAGTGTACGGGACGCATGTCGTGGGCGAGGTGAGGCTGGTGAGTTCAACATAGTGGTCCCAAGGACACAGGGGAGCCAGAGGGCCCTTCAGGGAGGGAGAGCCAGTCAGATTCTGCCAGGGTTGAAACTGTGGGAGGGCCAGGGAAGGACCGAGGGGCCCACCCTGACCGTGCTTAACGGGCCTCGTTGCAGAGCGTGGAAAGACGCTGGTGCAGAAGAAGCCGACCATGTACCCTGAATGGAAGTCATCATTTGACGCCCACATCTATGAGGGCCGTGTCATCCAGATCGTGCTGATGCGGGCGGCTGAAGACCCCGTGTCCGAGGTGACCGTGGGTGTGTCGGTGCTGGCTGAGCGCTGCAAGAAGAACAACGGCAAGGCCGAGTTCTGGGTGAGGAGCATACGAGCCACAGTCATGCGCGCGTGTTTGCATGTGCATGTGTGTGGGCGTGCGTGTGTGCTGCTGTGCTGAGTGAGCACAGCCACAGGGCCTGTGCTGGCCACGAGGACAGCTCTGCAGCAGGTGGAGCCTGGGCTTGAATCCCGGCTCTGCGGCTTCCCAGATCCTCAGCCTCTCTGAGCCTGTTTCTGCATCTCTAAAAGTCCAGGCCTTGGATCGGTTGTTTAGACAAAGTGAGTCACTATGTGTAAACGGCTCAGTGCAGAGCCTGGCACATGGTGGGTGCTAGAGAGCCAGCCTCCTTCTTGCCATTACTTTTTTCCGTTTTAATGTTTTCAAGGTAGACTATGTACATGGTAGAAGCTTTCAAACTGTACGAAAGGGTGTGTCCCTGCCCCAACACCAGGCCACCAGTCCCCCTTTCTCAGAGGCACCCACTGCCCCACTTTTTTGTGGAACCTTTGCAGATATCCCAGGTCTAAGCAGGCATTTGGGAACAGCAGTTATGGTCTTTAACAGCAGGGAGCTGGGAGAAGCGGAAGGGGAAGGCTGATGGCCCCGCCCACCCACGGGCTGAAGCTGGGAGTCTGCACCTGCATGTCTAATGGCCGTGTGTGGCACGTGTGCCAGGTGACCCCAGGATGCCAGTGCTGGCAGCGCTTCCCTCCTCTCGGGTTATGTGTGGGCTTCTGCAGCCACATGCAACACGAAAAGGCCCCGTGACCATCCATGGTTCTGGTCAGCCTCCAGTGAGGGGTGAAGGGGCTGGGGCAGAAGAGAAGCTGACACAGGGCTGCAGCCACCCCCAGGCAGGCAGGGACACCCCAGGGCTCCTTGCTGCTCTCTCTTTCCACTCCCCGAAGGGAAGATGTCACCACCAGGCCTGGTCCTGGGGTTGGTGAGGGAATTGAGGCTTGGGTCCTGCCATCAGGAGCAGGAGCGTCCAGTCTGTGTGAAAATCAAGCCAAACCCTTTGCCTTCAAGTCGATTCCAACTCACAGTCACCCATGACAGAATAGAGCTGCCCCATAGGGTTTCCAGGGAGTGGCTGGTGGATTCAAACTGCTGACCTTTTGGTTAGTAGCCAAGCTCTTAACCACGTGCCACCAAGGCTTCAAGAAGACTGGAAATGCAGAGCAGAGGGGCCAATCAGGGAGGGCTTCATGGAGAAAACAAGCTTTTACAAATAAAGCCTGAGACCCAGCATGGGGTGTGTTAGTATGCACATATGTCTGTGTCTCCCTGCATGTGTACATGGGGGGACAGGGTGCTTCCATTCTGAGGTCCTCGTTGAGGGGGCATCGGGCTGAGGGTGGGGAGTTTCCCTTATCTTCCCACTCTGTTCCCAGGGCCATGTGGCCAGGCTGGGTGTGGGCTGGATCCTTTCACTTCCCTAAATGTAATAATAACCCTGGGTGAGGGGTAGGGGGCGGGGCTCAGGGGTGGGGCCCTGCCCACTCTGGGCAGCCAGGAGTCCGGCTAGGCCGCCAGGCCTGGCTTGGCCTTGAGGGACCAAACATGGGGCGGGTTCTGAATCTAGCCTGGCCCAGGCCCGTCCTGACTGACCTTTTGTCCCCCCCTCACCCCCACAGCTGGACCTTCAACCCCAGGCCAAGGTGTTGATGTCAGTGCAGTATTTCCTGGAAGACGTGGGTAAGACCCTCCCCACCTGGTCTGGGGACTTAGGGTCCCCTCTGCTAGGTTCAGAGGTCAGAGCCAAGGCCAGGGTTAGGGAAGCAGCCCTCATTGTGGTCTGTCCAGGGCCACCCAGAGAGGGACTGTGGGGATGCTGCCCTCCCAGGGCCTGGGACTCACTTCACCACCCTGTGGCCCCCAGATTGCAAGCTGTCTATTCGGGGTGAGGACGAGGCCAAGTTCCCTACGATGAACCGCCGTGGAGCCATCAAACAGGCCAAAATCCACTACATCAAGAACCATGAGTTCATTGCCACCTTCTTTGGGCAGCCCACCTTCTGTTCTGTGTGCAAGGAATTTGTCTGGTGAGGGCTGGGTGAGCCTGCTCGGGGGCGGTACAGGGCCAGGGAAGGCCCCGACACCAAGGGCTCCCCCTCACTCACCCTGCCTTGGGATTTGCCTTTCAGGGGTCTCAACAAGCAAGGCTACAAATGCAGGCGTAAGTGTCTCCATAGCACGGTTTGTGTGCCTGTCTGTGTGCCGTGGTGCGCAAGCTAGCACCAGTGTGTTCACAGGAATACCTGTGTCCGTGTTGGGATTTTCCATGGTAGAGTGTGTGTGTGTGTGTGTGTGTGTGTGTGAGCTTGCTCCTGCTCACAGGACCCAATTTTCTACATCTCTTCTCAACTCTGTGTTCAGTGACGTCACACTGGTAGCCTAAAGTTGGCCACGATGGGAGTATTTACACCATGGAAATGAGCCAGTGCTACAAATTAGGGCTCTTGTCCTCCAGAGAGCTGGTGCTTTAGGCATTTACTAGCACTCTACTGGCTGCATATGTGCTCCCATTTAGATATGTTTGTCTCTGGATACACACATGTGAGGACATCTTTCTCCACACGGATGTGTGCACAATACGGTGTGGGGTAGTGGTTATGAACACAAGCTCTGGAGCCAGGCTGCCTGTGTTCGAATCCCAGCTCCAGTACTGCCTAGCTGTATGGCCTTACTCTGTGCCTCAGAGGGATAATACAGGCGTTGTGAAGATCAAGCGAGATAAAATATATAAAGCGTGTATATTTTAGTGCTTAGCACGTGGTAAACATTCAATATAAGTAGGCTATTGTCATTATTACATGTGCTGTGTATGTGTGTACAGGTGTCTCCGCTGGGGCATGTCTGTGTATGTACACGGGGAGAGAGCACTTAGGACCTGTTTGCTGTCCTGGGCCATAGGAAAGGGGGCTGTTCCACCTCCAGCTCTCCTCAGTGCAATGCCCCATGCCCCTCACCTCTGCCCCGCTCCCCGCCCATCAGGAGGCCTTGAACCTTCCCCAGTCTCTGAGCCCCTGCAGACCAGCGCATCTTCCCAGCCCCGTCCTCCCCAGGCCCCTCCTGCCAGGGCTGATGGGAGGAGAGAGAAACCCTGCTCAGGCCCAAGGCCTCTGTGAGGGTGAGGGTGTGGGTGGTCAAGGAGAAGGGTGGCTTTGTGTTGCGGGCTGGCCTGGGCCACCAGGCGCCAGCTCATAGACTCTGCCCCCTCCCTGTGCCTTCCCAACCCCCTCCTGTCCTGTCCCTCCTCAAGAATGCAACGCTGCTATCCACAAGAAATGTATCGACAAGATCATCGGCCGGTGCACCGGCACCGCGGCCAACAGCCGGGACACCATGGTGAGGCTGGGCCTGGACAGGGTCCTGGGGATCTGAGAGGCTTGGCTAGGTGGGAGGGATTTGGGCTGTCCACAGCTGTTCCTTGTGGGACTCACCCTCCCTTCCCACTTTTCTTCGCCCTTCCTTGCTTCCCGCCTTGGCTCTCGTGACCTCCGGTCCCCAATGGACCCTTCTCTGGCATCTTTTATCATCCGTGAGGTTTGGGGAAGGTAGGAGCTGAAGAAGGAGCTAGAAATGGCATGTGACCCTTGACCTATGACCCCACCCCCACCCCAGTTCCAGAAAGAACGCTTCAACATCGACATGCCGCACCGCTTCAAGGTGTACAACTACATGAGCCCCACCTTCTGTGACCACTGTGGCAGCCTGCTCTGGGGGCTGGTGAAGCAGGGATTAAAGTGTGCAGGTGTGTGCTGCCGGGGGCTGGGTGGGAGGGGTGCACCCACATGGGGTCTCACTCACTTGAACCTCTTTAACTCCTACCAGCTAACCAACTAACTAACTCGAACACTGAGCTAACTAATGCCGCCTTTGCCCTAAGGAATCCTGTCTGCACCTCGTTCGAGGATGTCACGTGGGTGAGGCCTCTGTGGCCCTCCCTGCTGGCCTGTGTGGCACTGCCGTTTACTTCTGCATGACCACTGGACAGGTGGCCTCACCCCTCTGAGCCTCAGGCTCCTCAAGTGTAAAATGGGGGTGTGAGTATGACCTGGAGAGTCTCTGTGAGGGGCAAGGAGGAGTACACAGAAAGTGCTTGCCCACGGCCTGCCACACAGTAGGGGGCGCTCTGTGGACACTGGTGGCCCCCCTCCCCCGCCCACAGAGTCCCTCATGCTTCACTTGGCTCCCATCTGACAGATGAGAAACAGGAGAACCCTTGAGGGGAAATGACTCGTCTTAGTTGGCCCAGACGTTCTTTGGTGGGCTTAGGGTTAGATCCCATATCTTCTGTTTTTCTTCTTTGAATTATTGAAAGTGCGCTTGATGGCTTCATATACATTTTTTCCTAAAGACGGGAAATCCAGCAGACCCTACCGAACCCTCGTCTTCTGCTCCTTCTTCTGCCCCTGCCTTCGCCCCATCCTGATTGCTGTTCTGACCGCCCCACCTCTCCCTCACCCAGACTGTGGCATGAATGTACACCACAAGTGCCAGAAGAAAGTGGCCAACCTCTGTGGCATCAACCAGAAGCTCTTGGCTGAGGCACTGAACCAAGTCAGCCAGGTGGGCAGGCCCCATGGGGACCCTGGGCCCAGGTCAGTGGGGTGGGAGGGGGTGGTCTTCCTGAGGAACCGTAGTTGGGGGTGTTATACTCAGGACCCCACTTCTGGAAGATCTCAATTCAAGAATTAGGTAGCAGAGGGAGATGGGCTTGTTCTCATGAGAAATTAGTTATCCAAGCAGCTCTTTACTTGAGGATGGACCTGGAGAACCTCAGGGTTGCTTGCTGCAAAACCGTGAGGTGAAACTCTAGAATCAATCAGAAATGAAAGTAACACAAATAAAAATCTATTGAGTAAGTTTTTGGGAAGGTGGGGTTGAATTTACAAACCCTTAGTCTGTAATCATTGCCTTCCAGACTACTGGAAGTTTGCATGTGTGTGTGTGTGTTTGTACCACCTGAGGGTCCGGGCTCTGACCCTGCTGTCCCCCATCAGTATTGAGGGTGGAGTTAGGGTTGGGGGTCCTCCCTTTGGGTTAGGGGTTCTGACGATGGTTTGACTGTCTGACCCTCCCAGTCTCTCTCCCTCCCCAGAGATCCTCCCGCAGGTCGGATTCAGGGTCTTCAGAGCCTGTTGGGATCTACCAGACTTTTGAGAAGAAACCAGGGGTCTCTGGGGATGATGGCCCAGGTGAGATTGGACCATTTCTTGCATTAAAGTCCCCGCTTCCTACCAGGGCACAGGATGGGACGCAGCCTCCTTCCCGCTGTTGAGTGTGACCTAGGAGGAGGTAGCATTCCTGAGGGGGGAGGCCCCGGGCCCCATCTGACTCCTGGACCCAAGGGGCAGAGAATTGTCCAGGCAGGGGCCTGAGTCTAAGCCACCATCTCTTGAACAGACAACAATGGGACCTACGGCAAGATCTGGGAGGGCAGCACCAGGTGTACCATCGAGAACTTCACCTTCCACAAAGTCCTGGGCAAAGGCAGCTTTGGGAAGGTGAGGGGCTGCGTGGCCCTGAGGCAGCCCAAGAGACTGGGCTCAGGAGCGAGGGGCAGCTGCTTCCAGCTCTATCCTGGCTTCTTCCTGGCTAGGTGGGTGGAGGCTGGGAGTCTGTAGGTGGGACCATGACACCCTGGCCTTTGCTTCACCTTCACCCTGGCCATCCACTGTTCCTCTACATCCTCACCCATCCCCTACATCCTCGCCCACTCGCCAGGTGCTGCTTGCAGAGCTGAAGGGCAGAAGGGAGTTCTTCGCTATCAAGGCCCTTAAGAAGGACGTGGTTCTGATCGATGACGACGTGGAGTGCACCATGGTGGAGAAGCGGGTGCTGGCACTCGCCTGGGAGAATCCCTTTCTCACCCATCTGTTTTGCACCTTCCAGACCAAGGTGCCCATCCCTTCCCCTGCCATTGCCCACGGGCACAGCCCCCCTCAGGCCCCTAGAAGCAGGGCAATGTCTCCCCTGCAGACTCTCCAAGGCAAGGCTGTGTCTCCCCCCAGACTCCTTAGAGCAGGGCCTTGTCTTCCTGCACAGACCGCTTAAGGCAGGACCCGAGCCTTCCCCCTGCACACCTGCCCCCAGGGCAGTTGTCCCTCTCAGCCCAGGGCCTGTCTCCCACATTATGTCGGGGCCTGCCCCAGTGGCCCTCATTGAGGGAGCTTCCTGCTATCCTCATGCTTCCTGCCTTCCCCCACCCTAGGACCACCTGTTCTTCGTGATGGAATTCCTCAATGGGGGGGACCTGATGTACCACATCCAGGACAAAGGCCGCTTCGAACTCTACCGCGCCACGTACGTGAGGGCCCTGTGTGGGAAGGGACATCTGGCTCAGAGCCACTGCCGGTCTGCCCTCCATTCCTTCCTCCTTCTCCCTGGAGAAGCCGGCCTGGGTTAGAACTGGGTGGGGGGATTTAGGGGTACACTGGGCCCACCATGCAAGAGGCCATGTGACTGAGTGAGCTCTGACCACGTGCACAGCCCAGGCACGCTGGGTCCCGTCTCCTCCTTGGGCCGTGGCCAGAGCAGCCTCTCAGATGTCCTATCACTTGCATGACACGGAACCCCTGTGTGTGGCCCCCATTTGCACCCCCCCAAATTGTATGTGTATGTGTTATCTATATGAATGTATACACTCTTGTGATAAAGGAGAGAATTCTCTCATTTGCTATCTTGCCTTTATAATTTTCTTTGATGCCTTGGCTGCCAGCCCCCACTTGCCTGATAAGAGATGTGCTTGATCAGACCTAGGTTGCCCGTGGAGCTATTTGTAGCATTTCCTGCCGCTGGGGGTGGGGTTGAGAGCACGGGCAGAAGCAAGGGCTGGCCAGCAGAAATCCTGGAACACCTTGTCTCTCTTGCCCAGGTTTTATGCAGCCGAGATCCTCTGTGGGCTACAGTTTCTACACAGCAGAGGAATCATCTACAGGTGCGGGGTCCGGGAGGTGTCGGGAGGGAAGGTGGCTCCAACCCATCAAGTCCTCTGAATGCTCTGAGCTGGGCCCCGTCTCAGTCTGGAGTCAGTCTGTAGTTGGGTATTTACCAAAACCTCCCAGTCCAGTGTTAGGATGCCTCGTGGCCCCCTGCTGAGGCCAGCACAGCGCCAGGGCCTGGGGGCTCTCTACCTGTCCTCTGAGATGGGTAGGGCTGGGGTAGACAGGGCAGCACTGGCTGTCACAGCACCTGCCCTTTGGACAGGCAGTCTGGGGTTTTTTGTTTTTTTTTTTTTTTTTTTGGCTTTAGTATTTATTTTTTTATTTTCTACACGTAGCATTTAGTCACATTGATTATATTCTTCGAATTGTACGACCGTTCTTATCCTCCTTTTCTGAGTTGTTCCTCTCCATTAACATAAACTCACTGCCCCCTAAGCTTCCTGTCTAATCTGTCAAGTTGCTGTTGTCTATTTGATCCCATGTAGATAGTTCTTAAAACAGCATGATGCTCAAGGCAGACCTTTTTTACTTGTATAGCTAAACTATTGTTTGGTTTTAAGAAGATTTCAGGGGATAATTTTGATTTAAGGTTTAAAGATTATTTCAGGGCAGTAGTTTCAGGGGTTCATCTAGCCTGCATGGCTCCAGGAAGTCTGGAGTCCATGACAATTTGACATTCTGTTCTACATTTTTCCGCTTTTGGTCAGGATTCTTCCATAGCGTCTTCGATCAAAACGTTCATTAATGGTAGCAGGGCACCATCCAGTTCTTCCTGGAGCAGGCAGTCTTGCTCTCAAGCCCCATCTGAGCAGTGTAAACATCCACCAATAGGGACTGGTTTCCATAAATTACCACCCAAGAGATTATGGTCCCATCCCGTTGTGGAATACTACACACCCATGAAGAAGACTGGGGCAGAGCTCTGGGTGCTGCTGTGGGACCATGCCATGATGTACTGTCAAGTAAAAAACCAGTTGGAGGGACAGTGTGTGTGGAATCTGGGATGGAGGTTTAAAAAGTTAGGGGTGAGATACACATTGTGATATGCCCGTACGTGTCTAGGATTGCTCTGAGGCGGGCTGGGGGTTGAGGGCAGACTTTGCAATCTGTGCCCTTTTCTAGTACTTAAACTTGTTACCATGAGTGCATATTATCTACTTAAAGAGCTAATTACTTAAAAATAGACATCGTTCTTACCTTGTGCAGTTAGATAAACCTGAGCCCGAGGGTCACCTCCTTCACTGGCTGGCTGGGGACCCTGGGCAAGTGACGCAACCTCTCTGAGCCTCATTTTGAGTCGGGGAATAGCACAGTATGTGTACAGCATTCACACACAGTAGACGGCTTGCAGGAAGCACATGTTTTTAGCCTCTCTTTCCCCTTCTGCTGCTGCTTCCTCATTTCCTCGCACCCTTGGGGAGAGTCCTGGACTTCCAGGGCTGAGAACGGGGACGTGAGTGGTGTGGCCGGGGAGGAGGGGAAGGGTTCCCTGATGTCTCTCTTTCCCGTCCTGTTCCCTCAGGGACCTCAAACTGGACAACGTGATGCTGGACCAGGATGGCCACATCAAGATCGCCGACTTTGGGATGTGCAAGGAGAACGTATTTGGGGAGAACCGGGCCAGCACCTTCTGCGGCACCCCTGACTACATTGCCCCCGAGGTGAGTTGGGCACCCTCCTGGCCCCCAGTCCACCAGGGTGGGCCAGGGAGGGCTTTTGTCCGACCCGAAGCCTGGAGGATGAGAGGGCCCGGCCGGGCTCATGCTCAGGGCTCCTCTGGGCTCCGGCTGACCTGCTGCTCCCTGCCCAGATCCTGCAGGGCCTAAAGTACTCCTTCTCTGTGGACTGGTGGTCCTTTGGGGTCCTTCTCTATGAGATGCTCATCGGCCAGTCTCCCTTCCATGGTGACGATGAGGACGAACTCTTCGAGTCCATCCGTGTGGACACGCCACATTACCCCCGCTGGATTACCAAGGAGTCCAAGGACATTCTGGAGAAGGTGGGGCCCTGGGCAGGGGTGGGGTGGAGCAGGGGTGGCAGATCCTGGGCCACAGAAATGCCAGCAGCTTTCTGGCTCTGCAATGGCAGCCTCATTGATGCCCCAGTCCTAACATACTGTGATTATTGCTCCTTCACCATGGCCCAGGAGCTCCTATCTGAGTACCATGCATTCAGTCAGCCTGGCTTGGTGATTAAGAGCCCAGGGTTAGGAGGCAGACAGACCTGCGACCAAACCCAGGTTCTGCCCATGACTAGCTGGTGACCCCTTGGGCAGGTCACCTGGCCTCTCTTAAGTCTCAGTCTCCTCACATACAAAATGGGGATAATGAAAGAACCTGCCTCACAGAGTTGTGGGGAAGAGAAAACTGATGTTCAGTTCTGTGCCAGGCAGATAGTAAGCACTCAGTAAACGGGCACTGCTTTTACTCGTAAGTCCCACCTGCCCAGGGCCTGTTGTCTTCGAGCGACTTGGGAGCAGAGCAGGCCAGAGAGGCCTCCCTCAGCCCCAGAGCTTCCTAGGCTGTGGCACTGGGCTGGGCCAAGCCTGTCTTGGCACTCCTGGGCCTGTTGGGGGTTTGCCAGGGCTTCAGTTTCCCATGGCCTTCGGGTGCTAACCAGGGCCCCTGCTGGGTTGCAGCTGTTTGAACGGGACCCATCGAGGAGGCTGGGAGTGACCGGGAACATCAAAATCCACCCCTTCTTCAAGACCATCAACTGGACTCTGCTAGAGAAGCGGCAGATGGAGCCACCCTTCAAGCCCAAAGTGGTATGTGAGCCTGCTTGGGATGGGGCCGCCCATCCCTGTTGCCCCTGCCGTGCTTGCTGGATTGGGCCCTCCTTTGCCCTGTCTCTCCTCTGTGTCACTCATGGCTTCCTCTTCCTTCCAGCAAGCCTGCTCCCCTGACCTCCCCCGGCATCAGTTGCTGCCTCTGCCCTTATTCTCATCCTGTCTCTCCTCGCTCAAGTCATTCAACAAACAGTGGCGATTCTGGGGACTGTGGATCCAGACACCTGTTCAACATACATTCTTTAGTGCAGGGGACTATACTTTGAGAATTGGAGTTAAGGCCTTTGCTCCCTCTTCCCTTCCATCCATCCAGTCCATTTTCCAATAATAAGTGTTTGCAGAGTCCATGTTGTGGGTGGGGCACTGTGTTGGGCTGCGCAGTGACGTGGGAGACCCGGCCCCAGAGCTGGAGAAGTCCCCAGCTAGTAAGAGAGATAAGATGCTTGCACACTGATGATAGTTTGCGATACAAGACAACAGTACGAGAGAAGTCACAAGGCCACACGTGATCAGCTGCTGTTGGGAGGGCCTGTCAGCAGGAGCCCAGGATCCAGAGTAGGGCTAGGGTCTGGGAGGCCCTTTGGGAGGGGTAGGACATGAGCAAGGCTGGTGAGATTAGGCCAGGCAGAGGACAGCTAGGAGGCGTTTCAGGCAGGGGAGCATAGTTTGCACCAAGGCCTGGAATCTGAAGAGGCACCCGTAGGACCAGCAGGAGAGCAAAGGCAGGTTGGGGCCAGAATTCAGAGCACCCTGAATGCCTGAGAAGTTGGGACTCTGTGACCTTCCCTCTGCAACTCTTCTCTGATCACATTTCCTCTAGCCGTTCCCTTTCTCTCCTTTGTTTCCCCTCCTCCACCTGGACACACTGTCCCCGCTGGGTGGCCTGTGTAATGTGCCCACTTTGGTGCTTTGGGCTTACAGCGCACTTTCTCCTACACTGGGATCACAAACTCAAATGCCTGCCAGGCTGGGCGAGTAACTAACCACATGTGTGAAACAGGCCGGGCTGGCTTCAGAAATACGCAGCCTCTCACTTTTGATAGAGACAGGGATAGAATTATTTCTCTGTACTAAGAAAAACAAGGCAGGTACGATCAGTAGCAGCAGTAGACAGTGGGGAGTGGGTGGACCTGTAGCAAGCCGTCCAAAGGGGACTCAGCACCCAGAATGGACATGCCAGGAGGTGAGCCCAGGGCTGCTCTGCTCCGCCAGTTGTCAAAAGAAGCCAGAAATCTGGATTTTTTTAATGTTAGATTGCCCAGTTTTAAAATAGTGGTGCAATGCCATTAAAACAGGTGCTAGCTCTTTTAAGAACTATCTCTATGGGATCAAATTGACAACAGCAACTCAAAAGGTTAGACAGGAACCTTAGGGGGCAGTGGGTTTATGTTAACGAGGGAGGAATAACTCAGAAAAGGAGGGTGAGAATGGTTGCACAACTCTACAAATATAATCAATGTCACTAAATTGCACATGTAGAAATTGTTGAGTTGGTGTATGTTCTGCTGTGTATATTCTCAACAACAACAAATAAAATATTTTTTAGAAAACCCAAAAAGCGAAACAGGTGCTAGTCAAAATGATTGTTTTGGCTCGTTCAGTTTGGCCTGAGGGCCACCAGTGTGAGACCTCTCTATGACCACCTCATTATATCCTCAGGGATGGGGGTCAGCAACCTTTCCTATAAACGGCTCGATGGTGAATGTTTTAGGCTTTGCAGACCAGGTGGTCTCAAAGCAGCCACAGACAGTATGTCAGTGAATGGGCATGGCAGTGTGCTAATAAAACTTTATTTATGGACACTGAAATTTGGATCTCATTTACTTTTCATGTGCCATTAAATATTATTCTTTTGATTTTTTCCAACCATTTAAAAATATAAAAACCATTCTTAGCTTGCAGGCTATACAAAAATAGGTGGCAGGCTGGATTTGGCCCACAGGCTGTAGTTTGCCGGCCCCTGCTAGGGAGGTTGCCCACCCTTTCTTACCCAGCCCCAAAGCGCCCTGCTTGTTCCCCTCATCCCCTTGGGGGAGCAGCATCTGCCTTTCTCCTGTGACTCCTCTCAGGCCCTTGAGAGAGACTTCCTTTTTCTCTCTTTCTTTTTAATACTTTATTTTTGTTGTTGTTGAGAATATGTACAGCAGAACATACACCAATTCAGCAGTTTCTGTATGTGCAATTCAGCGACATTGATTACATTCTTTGAGTTGTGCAGCCATTCTCACCATCCTTTTCCAAACTGTTCTTCCTCCATTAACATAAACTCACTGCTCCCTAAGTTTCCTATCTAATCTTTTGAGTTGCTATAGTCAGTTTGATCCCATATAGATAGTTCTTTAAAAGAGCACAATGTGCAAGGCAGACATTCTTTACTAGTTAAGCTAAACTATTGTTTGGTTTAAAGAAGACTTCAGGGGATGTTTTTGGCTTAAGGTTTAAAGATTATTTCAGGGCAATAGTTTCGGGGCTGCATCCAGCCTCCAAGATTCCAGAAAGTCTGGATTCCATGAGAATTTTCAATTCTGTTCTGCGTTATCCCCCTTTTGATCAGAATTATTTTCTGTAGACTCTTCAATCAAAACATTCAGTAATGGTAGCTGGGCACCATCCAGTTCTTTTGGTCTCATGGCAAAAGAGGCAGTTGTTCACAGGAGCAATTAGAAGCTCCTTTTTCTTTCCTAAATAAGGACAGTTCTGGCCTGGCCCAACCCAACAAGGGATTCTGGCCCTGGGGATTAGGGGTCCAAGGTGTTTAGGAGGTAGCCCCCAGAAATCTAGGAGCATTTGGAAGGCCACTTCTTAGGTCCTGCTCATCCTCCTCTGTCCTCTGCCTGCAGAAGTCACCTGGAGATTACAGCAACTTCGACCAGGAGTTCCTGAATGAGAAGGCACGGCTCTCCTACAGTGACAAGAACCTCATCGACTCCATGGACCAGACGGCATTTGCCGGCTTCTCCTTTGTGAACCCCAAATTCGAGCACCTCTTGGAAAAGTGAGGTCCTTAGACATAGCCCCAACCCACCTTAGCCAGGGAGCCCAGGCCATCCAGTGCCGCGCCTACCCGGCAGAACAGGCTGTGCCCCCACCCCTTCATCTGCACTTACCCCCACCCCCACAATAAGCAACAGTGTGATTGTCGTGACTTCTGCTGCTGGCCCTGCCTCCCACCCCCAAGAGGGGCGTTGGACCCTGCCTGGCTGGGCTCTTGTGGTACTCCCTCTGTGAACTGTGTGTGAATTTGCCTTCCCTCTGCCCTCAGAGGGAAATTGTAAATCCTGTGTTTCATTACTTGAATGTAGTTATCTATTGAAGATATATATATATATATCTAATAGGCTGTATATATTGCTCAGTAGAGAAAAAACATGGGGGACTGGTAATGTGTTGATCTTTTTTAAAAAAATGTATATGACCAAAAAAAAAAAAAAGGAGCACAGGCGATTTGAGCCACCAGGTTCTTTTATTTGTGTGTCTAAATAAACAACGAATGGTACCAGTCTAGATGTCGGGATATGTTTGTCCCAGGAAGCTGGTGGCAGCTGCTCCCACTTCTGGCAGCTCTGTCCCGGAAGCTTACTGAGCTGTTAGCTGCAGAGACAGACCTCCGGGCCTTCATGCAAATGTGTTTGTATTTATGGGTTTCCTGGGGCCCTGGGGCCCGGGACCTAAAGCAGAAGGCTCTCTGGGTGGCTGCAGGGAGCTCTGGATGTCTCTGAGGGGTCATGGGAGGAGGTGGGACCAGCCCCAAATAGCCTGTCTCAGGAGAGAGGGGGCAGTCCGAAGTGCCGAGAGGCGGAAGGCCTGGCTGGGGCCTGAACAGAGGCTTGGAGACTGGCCCCACCCTAGCAGGAGAGATGCGGCGAAGCCTTCAGGTAGGCCTGGATTCAGATCCTTGAGTAGCTGCAAGATGTGGGCCTGTCGTGGAATCGTCTTAAGCCTCAGTTTCCTCATCTGTCCATTGGGGACAAGGCAAGGGGGTAATTGATGTAACGCCACATCTCATTATTGTTTATCCTCTGTTCTTATCGCAGAGGGGTCTCCTCTGAACTCTAGAATCTATTTTCTGGGAGCCCTCGTCCACCTGGGGAGGGGAGCCAAGTGGGAGAAAGAGGTGATAAATGCTGAGTGGCTGGGGCGAGGTGGAGAGGCATGCTCTGAAATGAAGGTGGCGGCCTGAGGAAGCGCAGCCAGGCAGTGCTGGGTGGCTCTCCTGCTTTGCTGGGCACCACATCTCCTCCAGTCTCCCTCCCCACCGCCTCAGTGTCTCCCTACCCTTGGAACCTCCTCCCAGCTTCGCATTTCTTCCTCTCTGCCTCTCTCCCTACCTTCCTCCTTCTGTTCTGCTTACTCTCTGGGGCACAGGTCTCAGGCAGAGGCCCGGCCCTCCGGACCTCTGGTCCAGCCCCTGGAGGTGGGCGAGGTGCCCCTGGCACCTGATTGGCTGGTCCTGGCAGCCAAGCAGCTGATTTCCAGCAAGTACATTTTTCTGGGCTGAGGTACAAGTTTCCACAGCAGGAGAGGGCGAGATGGGGCGGGGCTGGCGCTGGCCAGGAGAGGGGGCTGCAGGACCCCTGCCTGGCTGCCTGCCTGGGACTGCACGGATTGAGGGGGGCCAACTCTCCCTAGAGAGACCAAATGTCCCCTCCCCCATCCAGCCTTGCTCTCTGCAAATACTTGTGGGGTCTCTGCTCTGTGTTGGGCTGGATACTCGCAACAGCAGTGAGCACCCCGAAGTGGTGATCATCCCTTGGGCTTGTAGTCAGGTGGGGGAGACAGCATGGCATGGGCTATGTTGGGGGGCGCTGGGGCTATGGGAGCCCAGCCTTGGGTCCCCCTGTCCTCCACCCCTGCCACCGCACGCACAGGTCCCTACAACCCATATGGAGCCATCCAAAATGGTTTACAACAATAGTGTGTTTGAATTTGGGATGGATGTCTCACCATCCCCCTGCAGTTCCAAGGCAGAGTCTTGCCCCGGAGCTGCCTTCTTCCCCCGTGGAATGGGGGGACTCATAGTCTATCAGCCAGAGGCAGTGGATGGAATATGTTCCCTGGAATCAGAAGCCTGGGATTCAAGCTCCACTCTTCTACTCACTGTGTAACCTTGACCACTTCCTTCATCTGGGCCTCAATTTACTTATCTGTAAAATGGGGCCATGATACTCTGTTGTCTCACAGAGCTCCCAGCTCTAGGGACCCATTACAGAACTGATGTTGGGTGTCTGATGGTGCTGGGGACAGCCCAGGAAAGGACAGGGGCTGGGCCTGTGGGACAGCCTGGGACGGGGAAGCAGTGTGGGGGACGCTGCCAAACTGCTGGAAGGCTGTGCGGCTCCAGGCCTGTTCCCAGTCGTTGGGTGGGCGCTCGGCCTGACCCCGCAGCCTCAGGAAATGCCTTTCGTGGTTGGGCACTGAGCCATACTTTCACTGGGATCTGGGGGTTGAGAAGCAGGCAGGCTGTCCCCTCTTCTCCCACCAAGTAGAAGTGCAAACAAAGTAGTGGGCATTGGCCCCCATTGCAACAGCCTAGTGGAAACCAGGGCCCACCTGAAATGTGTCCTTGACCCTGCACTCTGGTGCAGGACGAGCAGGGGCAGGAGCACGGGCTCTGCTGCCAGACGGCTCTGGGTTCAAATCCTGTGTGTTCCTAGTGTGACCTCGGTGAGTGAATAAAACCCCCAGAACCCCAATTTCCTCAGCTGCTAGATGGAGATAACCGTGATGCTGCTCGTGAACTCCCATGACACAGCAGGTGCTTAGTTAACAGCAGCCACTGTGACCTTCCCTGGGGTGGGACATGCTCACAGTGGACAGCAGGCCTGCCAGCTTCACGCTGGAACCCCGGCCTTCCTTTGGCAGTTTCTATGAAAAGCTAAAATGCGCACACCCCGTGGCCCAGCCATCCCGCCTCTTGGGCAGAGCTACCCGGAGGATCCTAGCCCACAGGCCCCAGAAGGCTGGCCCAGGATGCCCATCACTGCAGACTAATTGGGAAAAACCGGAAGCAAGCAGAACACCCAGCAGTAGGCGAGGTGGTTAAATACTTTCCTGGTGTGAAAAATGGTGCAGAGCCAAGAGATCAGCAGAAAGAGCAAGTTAGAGCATCAAAGACTTGGGGTTCCATCCCTGTGGTTCCATGTGCAAGCCGAGGAAGGTACTCCAAGGTCTGGGAGCACAGGCAGGGGCTGCAGAGACAAGCATGAATGAGTTAACAAATGAACGAATGAATGAACGAAGACTTCCCAGACCCCAGGACCCTTTAAGGCAGTGACTCATTCAGTGTGAACACATACTGATAAAAGACAAGCATCCACCACCACACTGCGTTCTAACCAGCGCATCTCAGCCCTGTTGCATACCGGAATGCAATGCCCAGGCCATCTTCCTCCCCTAATTAAGTGGTGACCTCTGGAGGGGCCTAGCATCAGTATTTTAAAATCTCCTCAGCTGGTCCAATGTGGATCAGGATTGAGACCCAGTTGGTCGAGGCCCAGGAATCTGCATTTTTCCCAGGACTACTGGTGAAGCTGTTATCCTCAGACCACACTTGGCGAACTGTTGCTCTGCGCAGGTCACACTCAGGAAAGTGAAGCCACCTGCCCCAAGACCTGTGCCTTCGAGGTCCCTGCTAATGCTCTGGCCGCAGGCTGAAGACCTGCCGGCCAGGGCACTGTGGAGGAAGGCCGCGGGAGTCTGGGCTGCAGCGTCCTCTGGTGATAAGCAGGCCCCGGAGAAGGGAAGGACAGGAGAAGGCGGGAGGCCACGGCGTGGGAAGAGGCGCCGGCTCTGTGCCAGGTATGTGCTGGGTTCTTAACCCATCTAGAGCCATTCACTCCTTGACCAGAACATCCCAGGAAGGAGGTGCTGGAGGACCATTTACAGCACCTGGTAGATGAGGAGGTTACACAGCTAGGCTTTCTGCTCCAGGGCTCCCCTGGCATTTTTAAGAGGGTTTCTTGCCAGTTGCCATCAAGTCAGCTCCAATGTATGGCGACCCCACGGGTGTCAGTGTCAGAGTAGAGCTGTGCTCCACAGGGTTTGTTGTTTTTTTTTTTTTTTCTTTCAATAGTTTTTTTTTTTGTACTTTAGATGAAGGTTTACAGAGCAAATGAATCTCTCATTAGATAGTACACATACTGTTTTGTGACATTGGTTGCCAACCCCGCAACATGTCACACTCTCTCCTTCTTGACCTTGGGTTCCCCATTACCACCTTTCCTGTCCCCTCCTGACTTCTCGTCCTTGCCCCTGGGCTGATGTGCCCATTTAGTCTTGTTTTGTTTTATGGGCCTGTCTAATCTGGCTGAAGGGTGAACCTGAGGAGTGACTTCAGTACTGAGTTAAAAGGGTATCCTGGGGGCCATACTCTCGGGGTTTCTCCAGTCTCTGTCAGACCAGTAAGTCTGGTCTTTTTTTGTGAGTTTGAATTTTGTTCTGCGTTTTTCTCCAGCTCTGTCCAGGACCCTCTGTTGTGATCCTTGTCAGAGCAGTCAGTGGGGCTGGACTCAGTCTGATGGAGGCTGTGGTACTTGTGGTCCATTAGTCCTTTGGACTAATCTTTCCCTGTGTCTTTGGTTTTCTTCATTCTCCCTTGCTCCAGGTGGGGTGGGACCAGTGGAGTATTTTAGATGGCCGCTCATAAGCTTTTAAGACCCCAGACACTACTCACCAAAGTAGGGTGTAGAACATTTTCTTTATGAAGTATGTTATACCAATTGAGCTAAATGTCCCCCGAGGCCATGGTCCGCAGCCCTCAGCCCAGTAATTCGGTCCCTCAGGGAGTTTTGCTGTGTCTCTGAAGCTTCCATGACCTTGCCTTAGTCAAGTTGTGCTAACTTCCCCATTTACAGTTTTCAATGGCTGATTTTTCAGAAGTAGATCTCCAGGTCTTTCTAACTGCCAGCCTCCCACTTAGCAGCCAAGCTCGTTAATCGTTTGCCTTCCAGGGATTCCAAGAGGGTCTCTAAACAAACAAACAGACAAAAACTATTGCTGTCAAGTCGATTCTGACTCATAGTGACCCCACAGGACAGAGCAGAGCTGCCTCATAGGGTTTCCAAGGAGCGGCTGATGATTCAAACTGCTGACCTTTCAGTTAGCAGCCAAGCTCTTAACCACTGCGCCACCAGGGCTCCATCCCAACATTACAGTCACATTCATTCCTTATCAAGGTGTCAAACTGATTTGAGATGGGAAGTTCCTGTTTTATATATATATATATATAATTTTTATTTATTTTATTGTTGTTGAGAATATACACAGCAAAGCATACACCAATTCAAGTTTCTGCTCGTACCATTTAGTGACATCGATGACATTCTTTGAGTTGTGCAATTCTCACCCCCCTTTTCTGACTTGTTTCTTCTCATTAACATAAACTCACTGCCCCCTAAGGTTCCTAGCTAATCTTCCAAGTTGCTGTTGTCAATTTGATCCCATATAGATAGTTCTTAAAAGAGCATGATGTTAAAGGCAGACATTTTTTACTAGTTAAGCTAAACTATTGTTTGGTTTTAAGAAGACTTCAGGAAATATTTTTGGTTTAAGGTTTAAAGCAGGGCTTGGAACCAGCTCATTCCAGTTCAAACACCTGCTGAGAATTTGCATTTCTACCCCAGAAATATTGAATCAGAATCTACAGTTTAACAAGATCCCCAGGTGATTCTTATGTATAATAATTTTTTTCTCTTTTTTTTTTTTTTAAAAACTAGGCCCAAATGCAATAAGCACATCACAAAGATATACCATATTTTTAAGTAAATAATGCATAATTTCTACATTTGTTTGCCAACCGCGCCCTCCTCTCAAGAGGTATTTTTTTTTTGTTAAACCTTTTCTTGAGTTCTTATAATAGTGGTCTCATACAATATTTGTCTTTTTGCGACTGACTAAATTCACTCAGCATAATGCCTTCCAGATTCATCCATGTTATGTTTTGCGGATTTATCCTTGTTCTTTATCATTGCTTAGTATTCCATTGTGTGAATATACCATAATTTGTTTATCTGTTTGTCTGTTGATGGGCACCTAGGTTGTTTCCATCTTTTTGCTATTGTGAACAGTACTGCCGTGAACATGGGTGTGCATATATCTATTCGTGTGACAGCTCTTACTTCTCTAGGATATACTCCAAGGAACAGGATTGCTGGATCATATGGTACTTCAATTTCTAGCTTTTTAAGGAAGCACCAAATCAGTTTCCAAAGTGGTTTTACCATTTCACATTCCCACCTGAAGTGTATAAGTGTTCCAGTCTCTCCACAATCTCTCCAGCATTTATTATTTTGTGTCTTTTGGATTAATGCTAGCCTTGTTGGGGTGAGAAGTTATCTCATTATAGTTTTGATTTGCATTTCTCTAGGGGCTAATGATCCTGAGCATTTCTTCATGTATCTGTTAGCTGTCTGAATATCTTCTTTGGTGAAGTGCCTGTTCATATCCTTTGCCCATTTTTTAATAGGGTTATTTGTCTTTTTGTTGTTGAAGTTTTGTAGTATCTTGTAGATTTTAGAGATTAGACACTGATTGGATTTGTCATAGCCAAAAATTTCTTCCCAGTCTGTAGGTTGTCTTTTTGCTCTGTTGGTGAAGTCTTTTTTTAAAAAAATGTACTTTAGGTGAAGGTTTACAGAACAGATAGTTTCTCATTATACGGTCAGTATGCATATTGTTTTATGACACTCGTTAACAACCCCACAACATATCAACACTCTCCCTTCTTGAACTTGGAGAACCTTTTTTCTTTTTTGGTGAAAATATACATAGCCAGAGATACACCATTTCAAAAATTTCTACATGTACAATTCAGTGACATTGATTACATTCTTCCAGTTGTGCTGCTATTTTCACTATCCTTTTCCAAATTATTCCATCACCATTATCTTCAACTCACTCCCCCCTAGGCTTCCCATCAAAACTTTTGAGTTGCTGTTGTCAGTTTGATCTCACATAGATAATTCTCTTTCTTTTGTTCTTTAGATGAAGGTTTACAGAATAAAAAAGTTTCTTATTAAACAGTTCGTACACACATTGCTCTATGACAGTGGTTAACAACCCCATAACATGTCAACACTGTCCTTTCTCAACCTAGGGTTCCCTATCACCAGCTTTCCTGTCCCCTCCTGCCTTCTAGTCCTTGTCCCTGGACTGCTGTGCCTCATTAGCCCTATTTTGTTTCATGGGGCTGTCCAATCCCAGGCTGAACAGTGAACCTCGGGAGTGACTTCACCACTGAGCTAAAAGGATGTCCGGGCGCCATACTCTCGGGGTTTCTCCAGTCTCTGTCAGACCAGTGAATCTGGTCTCTTTTTGTGTGTTAGAATTTTGTTCTACATTCTTCTCCAGCTCTGTCCAGGACCCTCTATTTTGATCCCTGTCAGAGCAGTCAGTGGTGGTAGCCAGGCACCATCTAGCTGTACTGGACTCAGTCTGGTGGAGGCCTTGGGAGCTGTGGTCCATTAGTCCTTTGGACTAATCTTTTCCTTGTATCCTGTTCTCTTCATTCTCCCTTGCTCCCAAATGGGTGAGACCAGTGGAGTATCTTAGATGGCTGCTCACAGGCTTTTAAGACCCCAGACGCTACTCACCAAGGTAGAATGCAGAACATTGTCTTTATAAACTGTGTTAAGGCAATTGAGCTAGATGTTCCCCAAGAGCATGGTCCCCGCAGCCCTCCACCCAGCAATTCAGTCCCTTAGGGAGTTTGGATGTGTCTATGGAGCTTCCATGACCTTAATTTGAACAAGTTGTGCTGGCTTCCCCAGTATTGTGTACTGTCTTACCCTTTACCAGAGTTACCACTTATCTATTGTCTATTTAGTATTTCCCCCCAACCCCTCCCATCCCTTGTAACCAACAAAGATTTGTTACTTTTTGTGAGTGAACTTTTTCATGAGTTTTTACAGTAGAGGTCTCATACAATATTTGTCTTTTGTGATTGACTTATTTCACTCAGAGCATAATGTCCTGCAGTTTCATCCATGTTATGAGATGCTTCACAGATTCATCATTGTTCTTTATCGTTGCATAATACTCCATTGTGTATGTACCATGGTTTGTTTATCCATTTTTCTGTTGACAGGCATCTAGGTTGTTTCCATCTTTTTGCTATTGTGAACAGTGCTGCAATGAACATGAGTGTGCATATGTCTATTCATGTGACGGCTCTTATTTCTCTAGGATATATTCCTAGGAATGGGATTGCTGGATTGTATGGTATTTCTATTTCTAGCTTTCCAAGGAAGCGCCATATCATTTTCCAAAATGATTGTGTCATTATGCTTTACCACCAGCAGTGCATAAGAGTTCCGATCTCCCCGGAGCCTCTCCAACATTTGTTATTTCCAGTGTTCTTGATTCGTGAGTGGTTTTTTTTTTTGTGTGGTGCTGACTTTTTCTTCGTTCCTCTTACTCTTCTCTGCTGAATTCCTTTTGTTTGTGGATTTTTTTTTTTCATTTCTTTTGTTTTGTAGGTTTTGTTTTTACTGAGACTTTATGTTTTTTCTCTTTATTTTGATGCGTAGGTTTGTTAACTTTCTTTGTGGTTACCATGAAATTTACCCTTATCTTCCTAGGTTTGAAGCAGTCTATTATTACTTGGTATTGCCTTGCCTTCCTCCCCATTAGAAGGTTCTATACCTACACCATTTATTCCCTCTTTTATTGTTCTGATGTTGTTGTCATTTACAGATTGATTGCTCTGATTCCCTGTTGTATTTCTTTTGGTTTTGGATAGTCCTTGAGAGTTCATTTCCTAGATTTGTATCTGGCTGGTACAATCCTGCGTCCTAGATTCTGCCTGTGAGCTGATGTTGTTTGTTCTCAGAGCAAAGGACTCCCTTTAACAATTCTTGTAAGTTTGGTTTGGTTTTTACATGGTCCCTTAATTTTTGTTTATCTGGAAATGACCTAATTTCACCATCATATTTGAACAAGAGTTTTGCAGGATATATTATTCTTGGCTGGCAATTTTTTCCTTTCAAGGTTTTATATATGTCATCCCATTGCCTCCTTGCCTGCATGGTTTCTGCCAAATAATCTGAGCTTAGTCTTATTGTTTCTCCTCTGTATGTGACTTCTTGTTTTTCTCAAGCTGCTCTCAGGATTCTTTGTTTGTCTTTGGTTTTGGCGAATGTGATTATGATATGCCTTGGTGACTTTCTTTTGGGGTCTATCCTATATGGGGTTCGTTTAGCTTCTTGGATGGTTAGCTTTTCATCTTTCATGATATTGGGGAAGTTTTCTGTCAGCAATTTTTCAATGATCCTCTCTGTGTTTTCTGTTTTCTCCCCCTGTTCTGGAATGCCGATCACTTGCAAATTTTTGCTTTTGATTGTATCCCACAAAATTCTCAGGGTCTCTTCATTTTTCCTCGTTCTTTTTTCTGATTTTTTCTTCAGAGTTGTATCCAAGTGTTTGTCTCCAATTTCACTGATCCTGTCTTCCACTGTTTCAAACCTGCTCCTCGGCCCTTCTATGACACTGTCCATTTCTGAAATCTTGTTTATGTTTTGGATTTCTAATTGTTGTTTTTGTACAATTTCTAGTTGTGAATTTATTATGGCATTTTGTTCCTGCATTATTTTCCTGAATTCTTCCATTTTTTGTCTGTATTTTCCATGAATTTGTCTATTTTTTCCTCATTTTTGTCTGCTTTTTGCTGAAACTCTTGGATAGCTCTGAATATTAGAGATTTGAATTCCCTATCAGGTAGTTCTAGTGTCTTTTCTTCTACTAGAATGTCATCTGGTGTTTTAATTTGGACGCCTAGTGGAACCATCCCATCCTGTTTTTGTAAATGTTTTGGTATTGTCTGCTGTCTTCGGGACATTTGGTAGTTATTTTCCTCGTTTATTGATTGTAGATTTGTTTGTTTCATCCTGCTTTTTTGTTTTATTTGGCTATGTCTGAGCAGGCGGCTGTGTGTTCTTTGTTTTTTGCTTGTCTTTGGGCACGATACTTTTCACCTCCTTCTCCAGTTGGCAGTGTCAGTCGCTCAGATATGGTAAAGCAGGGCAGGTCTAGCTGAAGAGGAGTTGCTGGCATAGGTTGTTTGTGGCACTTACTATGGCCACCAGGGCAGGCTGGTAATCAGTGCAGGGCAGGTTCTGGTAGGTCATGCCTGGGCTGCTTGGTGATGTGATATTCAGCGCACAGTGCAGGTAGGCAGGATGGAGGGGGGAGACTGTGATGTGTGGAGCTAAGATGGGTATGGGAGAGAGGAGAGAGGAATGGAGCCAAAAACATACAAACAAATGAAAAAGAGTGCTAGAGGGACTTGCCATTGGAGTGGAGAGATGAGAGACTATGAAATGGAGAAAAACAAAAAGGAGAAAAAGAAAAGAAAAAATGAATAAATAAAAATTAGAAAGAAAGAAGAAAAGCCAGGCTCCCAGGGATCTCTCTGGTGCGGCTTCGAGGTCTGGGGAAGTTGCTTCCAGGCCGTGAAGTACAGCCCGGCTAGAAGGGGTAGAGGTGTCACTCAGCACCAGGTATTCAGAGGACAGGAAGAGAAGGAAATTATAGAGAGATGAGAAACTGAGTAATGAAGAAAGACAAAAAGGGAAAAAGGGAAAAGAAAACAAAACAAATAAAAAAAGAACAAGAAAAACCCCCAAAGAAGAACAGAAAAAAAAAGCCCCCCAAAAAAACAAGCAAAATGAAATGCTCTCAGGGATCTCTCTGCATGTCTGCGCAAACTGAGGGTGTAGGTCCCAAGCAGCACAGTACTGCCTGACTAGCACAGGCTCCCAATTACAGAAAAGAAAAAGGAAACAAACAAACAAAAAAGCCCTGGGATCCCACCAGTGTGGCAGCATGGGCCGGGAAGCAGTTTCACATTCGGGCGGTGTTTCACAGCCTTTCAGGAAGAAGCAAAGATGGCGCACGGAGCCAGGTATTTGAGAGAAAGGAAGGGGAGGTGGTGAGAGGTAAGGAAGAAATCTAAAGAAGCGGAAAAAAGCAACACCAGCAGCCAACAAATGGCACTTAGGGAGCCGGCCAGTACAGGCAGGTGGAACCCAAGCGACACCAGGGTGAATGTGGTGCTTTTCGGCCAAGATGCTGGCCGCAGGAAGCAGAGGAGGCCGAGTGGGGGTGAAGAAGGTGGGGAGTGGGAAAGTGTATATCACTGGTTACCAGTTGTTCTGTCTCCTGCTGGAAGCTCCATGAAGCTGCTTTCTCATATCCCCTGTTTGCTGATCTCTGATAGGAGTCCAAGATGGCAGATCCGTGCTGTGTTAGCTGATAGGGGACCTCTGCATGTATCTCTCCTCACTCTGTGTTCTTTGTCAGTTTCTTATTCCATTTGGTGCTTGGCTGAGTTCTTTATCCTTCATTTGATGCTTAGGGTTTCAGGATTGCTGTTTTCTTTGTTTCGCTTAGTTTTTCAGATCTTTGCTGTGGAGGGAGAGCGTGGTGCTTCTGTCTATAGAGCCATGTTGCCCGGAAGTCTGTATAATAAATTTTGAGAACCACTGCTCTACTAGTGGTCCTCAGAATTGGTCCCTAACCAGCAGCATTCATATTGCCTGGGAACTTGTTAGAAATAAAAATTCCCAGCAGGGGTTCAAACTGGAATGAACCAGTTTGAAGCCCTGGTTTAAAGCTTATCTCAGGGCAGTAATTTCAGGGGTTCATCCAACCTTCCTGGCTCAAGGAAGTCTGGAGTCCATAATAATTTTACATTCTGTTCTGCATTTTACCCCTTTTGATCAGGATTCTTCTATGGAATCTATGGTCATAATGTTTAGCAATGGTAGCTGGGCACCACGCAGTTCTTCTGGTCTCATGGCAAAGGAGGCAGCTGTTCATGGAGACAATAAGCCACACATTCCATTTCCTCCTTCTATTCCTGACTCTCCTTCTTCCTCTGTTGTTCCAGGTGAACAGAGAAAAATTGTGACTTGGATGGCCGCTTGTAAACTTTTAAGACCCCAGACACTATGCATTGAACTAGGAGGTAGAACAGAAGTACTAAACATGTTATTAGGCCAATTAACTGGGATGTCCCATGAAACCATGACCTTAAACCTCCAAACCAAGGAACCAAATCCCATGAGGTTTTTGGTTGTACATAAGCAGACTCAGCAGCTACTCTTTCTTTTTTTTTTCTCGTTATTGTAAATATATCTATCACAATTTTTACCAATTCAACTTTTTACAGCTGGAGAACTTATTGACAGCAATTACAATAATCAGCTGTGCAACCCTTAATCAACAAGATAGTTCTATCACTGTTAACCCCATCCTGCCCCTGGTAACTACTAATAAACTTTGGTCTCTATACGTTTGCTTTTTCTTGTCTTTTTATGTAAGTGAGGTTATACAATATTTGTCCTTTTGTGATTGACTTATTTCACTCAGCATAATATCTTCCAGCTCCATCCGTACTGTAGCAGGTATCAAGATTTCATTTCTCCTGCTGGCTGGGTAATATTCTATTGCACGTATGTACTGCTTTTTGTTTATCTGTTCATCTGTTGATGGGCATTTAGGTTGTTTCCACTTTTGGCTATTGTGAATAGTGCTGCAGTGAACATTGGTCTACAAGTCTCTGTTGGAGTCTCTGCTTTCAAGTCTTTTGAGTATGTACCTAGGAGTGGAATTGCTGGGCCGTACAATAGTTCTATTTTTAGTTTTTTAAGGAATTGTTTTTTGTTTTTTTTAATTGTGGTGAATATATACATGTAAGAAAACATTTGTCATTTCAGTGTTTTGTTTACATGTACAATTTAGTGACTTTAATTGTGTTCATCATGGTGTGCAATCATCCCTATCAACAGGTTTTATAGCAGGAAATAAAGGGGTGTCAGGCATTTGCCAGGGTGGGAGGGGCTAGTGGGTCTCCAGGACTTTCTACTGCCACCGTTGGCAGGTAGGAGGTCTGCTCCTGTGAAGCCCGCCATGCTCCCTGCCTCCTCCACCCCCTCTAGGCTGGCTTTCCTGTTGGATGATGGGACCTCTGGCTCCCTCCTACCCCATGACTGTGCCCAGCAGATGACCCCAGCCAGGTGAGGTAAGCCCAGACAGGTGAGGCGAGAGGCTAGAGAGCTGGTCTGTTTCCTCTGAGTCCTGAACACCTTCCCAGGCACCTTAACTGAAAGCACAAGACCTGGGAACAAAGATGGAGAAGGGGGACAAAGACAGGCCCCCAAAAGTGGAAGCCAGGCCTGAGTCAGCCCAGCCCAGGTCGGGCCAGACTTGTAAGCTTTGGACCACGTGTTGGGTTCTTACCCAGGGTTTCTCATCATCTGACTGAATCCAGCCCTTGTTGGCTGTAGCCCTGCTGATTTAAGTCTTCGGAACTTTGATGCCAACTCCCAAATAAAGCTTCCTAAATTTCTTCTCTTTTCCTCCTGTGAAATACATACTTGGAAAGCCCTGACATTAGCTCAGCTCAGATATACTGTGCAAAGCCCAAAACCTTTGGGGAAGTTTTTTTTTTTTCTCAAAAGAAAAAAAAGGAGGGAAGTTTAACTTTCTTCTGGTTTCACCTGTGACGGTGGATGCACGCGCTTTGAGTTGGCCAGGCAGTGCTGGGTTCTGTTGCCGATTTCATACATTCCTTCATGAAACAGGTGCCTGCAGTATGCATATATCACACACTGTGTGTCGCTCCAGAGCTGTAACAGTGAACACTCTGCTTAATGCTTTACCTCTGTTGTCCCCTGTAATCCCCTCAATGACTCCATGCAGAAACAACTGCCACTCTCCCCATTTTTCGAGGGAGCAAACTGAGGCTCTGAGAGGTTGTAGAATTTGCCTAAGGTCCCAGGGACACTTGGCTCTGGGCTGGGCCCTCTCAGCCCCCAGTCTAGAAGCGGGCTTACCTGCGAAGTTTCCCACAGGGATGAGCACAGACAGCCTTCCACAGTCTCCTGGACTTTCTCAGGGGCAGTCAGGGAGGGGAGAAGGCGCTGGCCCCTCGTCCTGGTCCTCAGAGGCCCCAGGAGGAGAGACGGTGGGCCCGCGGGGAAGGAGAGCGGGAGGTAGCTAGGATGGAGCACAGGCAGGCTGACTTACAGTTGGAAGGACCTTTGGAGATCATGATGCAGTCCCTTCATTTCACAGTGGGGAAACTGAGGCCAGAGAGGGGAAGGGGCTGGGCAAGGGCCACACAGGTAAGCAGTGGCAGGGACGTAGTGAGACCCTCAAGGGGGTAGCAAGGTGTGTTCCCAACACTCCTCTTCCCTGTGGGGTGGAAGCCTGGCTCCTCCTTGTGCCCACTGTGGGCTGGCACTGTGGCTGCACACGGCAGGTGGTCGGTAAATGTTGATGAACGAGCAAAAGCAAGCAAGCAGGTGAGCAGGAACAGTGTCCACTGGGCACTTAATACACACCTGGCACAGCCCCGCCCCTGCTCTCCACACCCCTCTCCTGCTCTGACATGGGGAGGGGGCAAGGGAAAGGAGTAGGAAAAAGCAGGGTGGGTTGCCAGTCCTACCTTGTGACATTAACAACAGCACAAGGTTGATCAAGGCCTCACCCACTGCTGTCGAGTTGATTCTGACTCATAGCGACCCTATAGGACAGAGTAGAATTGCCCCATAGGGCTTCCAAAGCTGTGATCTTTATGGAAGCAGGTGGCCACATCTATCTCCCATGGAGTGGCTGGTGGGTTCGAACTGCGGACCTTTCTATCAGCAGCCAAGCACTTTAACAACCGCGCAACCCGGGCTCCTTGGTCAAGGCCCAACTGGTGGGTGGTGGGGCCCCACCTGTCTGAGGGTGGGACCTGTTTCAAGAGCAAGAGAGCCGCAGTGTGTCCCAGCCCATTAGAATCCTGCCATCAATAGTACCGGCAACGCCTCTCTGAGCCACTTTCTGGGTTTAGAAACAATTAAGTCAACTAGGCATGCTTCACATCAATAGTAAGTTAAAAATAACGAACATCACAAAAGGCTTGCATTGAATTAAAAATGGATTTTATTAGCCTATTGTTCTTGAATGCCATGTTTGGAAACAAAGTATAGTTTAAAAAATAAATAAAAAGATTGTCTTTAAACCCTGGTTCAGGCTTGTCAACAGCTTGATATTGAACGCCCTGGGTTATAACGGGCCCGAGCTCAGCCTGGCATGTGCCCAGGAGATGGCAGGGCCAATGGTCAAACCATAGGACACAGGCTCAGAGCCCAATTGGGGTCTGCACTGCCTGCCCCACCCCAGCTGTGTGGCCCCAAGCCGGTTATTTGGCCTCGGTTTCTTCATCTACAGCATGTGCATGATAAACCAGCTGCCTTCGAGTAGATTCTGACTCATGGCCACCCCATGTGTTGCTGAGTGGAACTGCGCTCCATAGGGTTTTCTATGGCTGTGACCTTTCAGAAGCAGATCACCAGGCCTTTCCTCTGAGGCACCTCTGGGTGGGTTTGAACTGCCAACTTTTCAGTTGGTAGTCAAGTATTTAACTATTTGTGCCACCCAGGGACTCCTCTATGCATGGTGGTACCTGCTTCAAAAAGTGGCAGGGAGGACTGTTAGTGCAGCCTGGCACACAGTAAGCGCTCAGGAAATGTAAGAATATCATTCTTAACTCCATGAACATTTGACATGCTTTCACATCTGTTTGTTCCACGACAATGCCATAAAGGTAAGGCATGGCTGGGCCCAGGCTTAGGAGTGTCCAGGGACCCTGTGGAACAGGGGACACAATTTTCCTGGGGTGGGAGTGGGGTGGTGAGCCTGGATTGTGAGTCAGGAGTGGGCTCTGTCCCGGCAGCCAGGTCCCTCACTCCTCTTCCCCGCTGGCCTGGGGCCCGACAGCTGGAAAATAAGTGTCTAACGCTGATATGGATAGCAAGTGGGTCTCATGTGGTTTTAAATTATGAAAAAGAAAAATCAAAAATTGAACGTCAGATGCCTCACTTCTTGGCCCAAGTTAGAAGTCAAATGATATGAAGGGCAGTAATTACCATCGTCACAAAATGTTATTAAAAGTTATATCAGCAGCGGAAAGAGTGATGGTCGCCTGCAGGGTGGCCGCCTCTCTGCTCCCTCCTGTTCGGCCTTACAGCCCACACTGAAATCTCTCCTTCCGCTCTTACTACCTTCCCCAGCATGTCCCAGAGGCAGAGCTGAAGAACATTCTGGAGGCCCCCAAATGCATCTCCTGCTTGTAGCATCCTGGGCAGGGATACAAAGGTTCCATGGGTGTTTCTTGAGCAGCTACTAAGGGCAGAGCCTGCACGGGAGGCCTTCTTAGTGCGTTTGGGGGCTTGAGCCCGCAACAAGGGCTCGGCTGGTCAACTCAGTCAGCGAACACTCAGCTAGCATGGACTGTATGTCAGGCGCTGTGCTGGAGGGTGGGGAAACGGGGCCAAGCAAGGTACAGATCTCGAAGTCTAATGGGGGCGGCAGGTCTGTAACCAGACAACTACAGTCTGGGCATAGTGTGGGAATGAGGGTGACCTTGAGGTCTCTAGAAGCACAGATGAGGTGCTGGCTCTTCCTAGGTGGGTGATAGGGGACAGAGAAGGCCTCCTGGGAAATGGGACATCTAATCTGAGATACAAAAAAAGATTATCAGATTAGCAGAACTTTGAAAGACTGATAATACCAAGTGAGATTTGGAGCAGTGGGTCTCTTGTTCGAAGCGGTGGGAATGTAAATGAGTCCTATCCCCTGCCCCCTAGCCCCTGGGTGGTGCAAACGGTGAACACACACTCAGCTGCTAACTGAAAGGTTGGAAGTTCGAGTCCACCCAGAGGTACCTTGAAGGAAAGGCCTGGCGATCCACTTCTGAAAAACCAGCCTTTGAAAACCCTACGGAGCACTATTCTACTCTAACACATATGGGGTTGCCTTGAGTCGAACTCGACTGGTCAGCAAGTGCTATGTCCCCGGAAAGCCATTTGGCACTCTCTGGGAGCCTTGGCGGCTAAGAGTTAGCAGTAGTTAAGAGTTCGGCTGCTAACCTAAAAGGTTGGCAGTTCGAATCCACCAGCTGCTCCCTGGAAACCCTATGGGGCAGTTCTACCCTGTCCTATAGGGTCGCTAGGAGTCGGAATGAACTCGACGGCAATGGGTTTTGGTTTTTGGGGGAGTCCTGCAGACCCAGCGACTTCGCTCCTGCAGAGAGTCTCAGTCTTGGCATCGAGAGCTGCAAGGGCACGAGCATTCATTGCCACGCTGTTTGTAAAGTGAAAAATTGGACACAAGCTGAAAGCCTCACAGGAGACTGGATCAAGAGCTCAGGTGAGTTCATGCAGCGGATTGCGGTTCATTCACTTTCAGTGCATTAGAGAGGAAGACGCTTAACATCCGTGCAGGCTCACACCCACAGGAGCTGTGCGCAGGCGAGGCCTCTTATGTAAAGCTGGGAACAGGACAAAGAGAGCTGCACTGAAGCACACAGGTGTGTGTGGGCGCGGAAAACACCTTCAGGACACTGCCTACCTCTGGGGAGTGAAGGAGAGGTGTGGGATTCAGGGGATACCCCAAGGGCTTGGCTTCCACCTCTAACGTTTCACGTCTTAAAATCTGAAACGCGTGTGTCAAAACATTACAGTTTCATAGAACTTGGTGGAGGGTCTGTGGATGCTTATTGTTTTATTCTCTGGACTTAGCTCTTGTTCAAAATATCTCGTAGTTTTTTAAAGTATTTTTTAAAGAACAGGTAGACATTTGCTCTTGGCGGGCCTGCGGGTTACCCAGGTAGAACATCAAAATTATTCGCTACACCGTGCCTTTGTTCTATATGCTTTTCTTTATGGATGTGACATTTCACAGGTTTTTAAAGTTGGAAAGAATGAATAGGTCAGGAGTTGGGGGTCAGACGCAGGACCAGGCAGAGGAGCCAGCATGAGCAGAAGCTGTTAGCAGGCCCGAGCCCCCAGCATGCACAGCGGCTGTGAGCGGGCCGGAGTCTCCATCTGCAGGGTTTCGAGAATATGGTCCCAGGAGGCCGTGGTCCCCTGAGGATCCAGTCGCAGCCGAGTGGGCAACATCCCTGCTCCCACCCCTGGCCTGTGTGTGGCCGGGTCTCTGCTTCCTGCCTGGCGCTGTGGGGACCAGGCCCGATTCAGTCTGAGGCCTGCATGAGGCTGGATCAAAAGCGAACTCTCAGGGAGGGGCGCAGCTGGAGGTGGGATGATGGGTTTAATAGAATGGTTTGACCGCTATTTGGCGCAGTAAGAGCCGGTGGCTGCGGCCTGCAGGTGTGGTTATTATGAGCCTGCATTGTTTTCTCAGAGTGGGAGCTGTGCTGATGGCGGAAGTCGTGGCCCTGGCAGCTTGACAGCCTGTCTGGGGAGAGGAGGGTGGACTGGGCCATTGGTGGAGGTTCCTAGGAGCAGCTGCTTTTCCAGGGCTTTTGGAAGGGTTGGAGGAGATGCAACACGGGGGGCAGGGGTGACAGGAAAATTGTTTTTTTCCGGGGGAAGAAAAAAAAACAAGTTTTAAGAGAAGAGGAAATTGTTCTTTCTCAAACTCTCTGATGTTCTTTCTGCATAAAAAACATGGAGTAGATAACAACTCACGGCGGCCCCGTGTGTTACAGAGTAGAAATGCTCTGTAGGACTTTTGTGACTGTAATCTTATGGAAGCAGATTGCCGGGCCTTTGTTCTGCAGTGCCACTGGGTGGATTTGAACCACCAACCTTTAGGTTAGTAGTTGAGCACAAACAATTTGTGCCACCCAAGGACCTTTGTTCTGCATAGGTGATGGGAAGTCAGACCCTGAGCCGACGAGCTAACATTCTCAAAAGGCACAGTGTGTGCACAGGGAAGGAGGGGCACCTGACATGAGGGAAGGCTGGGTGATTTATCCCACAAGTAACCTCATTAAGAAAACTTTTAAACATAAAGAAGAGCTTGGAGAATGATTCTATCCCAGATTAAGAAATAAAACATTAGGTACAATTGCAGCCACTTGTGTTCTCCTTACTCACCCGCCCCTACATACCTCATAAGACCACAGCCTTCAGTATGGATTACACCTCAACATAAAGAAGACAAAAATCCTCACAACTGGACCAATAAGCAACATCATAAGAAACAGAGAAAACACTGAAGCTGTCAAGGATTTCATTTTACTTGGATCCACAATCAATGCCCATGGAAGCAGCAGTCAAGAAATCAAACAACACATTGTATTGGGCAAATCTGCTGCAAAAGACCTCTTTAAGGGTTAAAAAGCAAAGATGTCATTTTGAGGACTAAAGTGCGCCTGGCCCAAGCCATGGTGTTTTCAATAGCCTTATATGCGTGTGAAAGCTGGACAATGAATAAGGAAGACCAAAGAAGAATTGATGCGTCTGA